>CM060899.1:63402500-64652500 GCA_030762935.1 Hymenopus coronatus
TCAATCGTCCAGCGATGCCAGTCGTATTGCAACATTGAAATGGAGGCATCAAAAGAAGAGCAAAGAGGTGTTCGTTTTCTGACAGCGGAAGGAGTAGGGGGAACGGACATTCATCGACGAATGTCACAAGTGTACGGCGAACACTGCATGTCCCTTGCAAGGGTCAAGGCGTGGCACAAGCGCTTCAGGGAAGGCTGGGTGCCATTAGCCGATGATGCACGGTCTGAAGTACCGATGATATCTTCCAGCTGGTTGATGCACTCATTACCCAGAACCGCCAAGCGACAGTGAAAGCCACAGCCGCCAAGGTCGAATTGAGCGTCGGAAGTGTTCACACTTCCTGGGTCATCTGCAGCGCTATGCTAGGGAGAGGAATGAGTTCCTGGCTCGAGTGGTGGCTGGAGATGAGACATGGTGTGACCACTTCGAACCAGAATCAAAACGACAAAGTCTCCAGAGGAAGTATCCAGGGTCACCACCACCAAAAAAGCCAAGGCCACCCACATGAGTGCAGGGAAAGTTATGCTGACATTCTTCTTTGACCAAGATGGCCCCCTTCTGATCACTTCCTGCAGCACGGGACAACAGCAAATGCCCAGCGTTACTCACGCTGTGTATGTGTGTGCACAGCAGAACTAGGGAAAGGAGAAACTCCAGAGAAGGGGTAATTTGCGGCAGAAAGATGGACATGCAGCATATTGCGATGTTTCAGAAATAAGGAAGTGCTTAACATTGAGCATATATAAACATGAACATATTTATTTACTGTCACAACCATACCGGTTGAACTTAGGGGTGTAGCAGGTTCAGAATAGAACAACTCAGCTTGGCTTAGTACTAATTATTTTGATTTATTGAATATAATTACCAACAGTGCCGGGTTTACAATGTGAGGGGGGGAATGAAGTTAGAATACATGACAAATCTTACTTTGAAGTATTGTTGTGAATCGAGGAGGAGTCACACAGGCTACATCGTTCAGATTGCAAGATGGAAAGATCGACGGGCAGCTACGCGGCCCTCATTCCAGAACGTAACTATCTCCCGCAATTGGCGCTATTGAGCTCCCTTATATCAGTTCAATCCTAATGACGTCTGTTTCCTTTATGTGGTGAGCTGACGCCTAACTTGAACGTTGGATTGAGCGGAAACACGTGATTGAACCGTGTTGTCTGATGCAACAATGTTCTAGAACATTCCATGGAACTAACATCATCCGAAAAGTCCCATGGTATACCCACACGCATCCTGTCACGAATGAATCTTAACAAAGTCTCTTAAGGCAGAAAATATAAAATCAAAAGAATTTAGAAATGTGACAGGGGAATACTAGTACATTTTATTTTCCCCTCTGCCTCTCGGTGCTGCTCACAATGTGAATTTACATACAAATTCAAATTAGGTACAACATTTTACAGTATATTATATTAAGAATGTTATCTTAACAAAAACTCACATCGATAATCATATTACATGTAAGCTGCTGCCATCATTGCCATACACAGACATACTGGTACATGTCTGTTCTCCATTCTCAGTCTCTCTTCTGCTCAGAATGTGAATTTCTGTGCAATTTTTTTAGTGTTTAAAGCCTGCTTTAACTACTTGTGGCACCGCAGGCAATGACACTGATGATACATGAAGATGGAGCACCGGTGGAATGCAATGGCAGGGGAAATCAGAGAATCCGGAGAAAACCTGCCCCTGCGCCACTTTGTCCACCACAAATCTCACATGCGGTCGCTTGGGATCAAACCTAAGCATGGCCATGTGCAAATTCAATTTAATCATGTATTATATTAAGTATCTTGTTTAAATAGAAAATCCTGTTCATCATTGTTACAGCTACGTTGCTGTCAACATCACATTCTACCACATGCATACCATACTCCCCTCTGAGTCTCTTCCTGCTCAAAGAGTGAATTTTCAGGTAAATTCAAATGATTCATTTAGTTAAACTTCCTTACATGGGTATGTTATATAGGTATATTGTCTAATAGAAAATCATATCCATCATTGTTACAGCTATGCTGTAGCTGCCATCATGTTCTAACATCGCATGCATAGGTACCATATATTTCCGTATACCCTCTCTGTCTCTCTCCTGCCCAAAACGTTAATTCTGACACAAATTCAAACAATTAATTTAGGAAAAACTTCTTACAAAGGATGTGTTATATTTGGTATGTTATAAATTTTCATTGTTTCCATTGCACTGCTGCTGAGCCGCTATCACCTTCTCTGATCGATGATTCATCATTTCCCTTCTGCCTCTCCCTTTCTCCTACCCACCATGTGAATTTCCACAAACAATTAAAGTAAAAAAAAAGAAGAGGCTTAATCAACTTAAGAGTCCATTAGTTAGTTTAAAACATATGGCAAAACTTAAGATTTATTTAAAAATTATATCATGTCTTTTTTTTATATAGATGATCTGCTAAGTTCCAAATTTAATTCTGAAAAATAGGAGTTTCTTGCATTTGAAGTTGGCTTATATTTGAATATGATAAGTACCATTTATGAATAGCAAATGGTAATAAGCAATTCCTTATTAAAGAAATGAACTTATTGCTTGAGACACAGAATATATAAGTTCAACTGCAATGACTGAGAAAAAATCTACATCGGCAAAAGAAAAAGAAATATAAAAACAAGAGCAAAAGAACACCACAGAAATATTAAATTCAAACAAGAAGACAAATCTGCGGTAGCTTGGCATTTTTGGAAAGAGAAACACACCATAAATAGAAGCCCAAAAATATTCAAAAACATCACAAGGAAGACAGAATTAAAAGTTTGGGAAAACATACATATTTGGAAAAACATGAACTGCGTTTTCAATTTTGAAATCCCACCAGGTGACCTACTGAATCAGAGGTTCTTCTAACCACCACTGGGGACAGAGACAACCACCACAGAAAGCAATGCCGGCAGTCGACCAAAGGAATTGACAATGGAAGCACATGGCTTCTGAAACATTTTTCCAAAATAAAAAGTGATGTAGTGTTACAAAATCAACTCAACTAATTTTCATGTTAAAACACATCATTGTCACCTAGTCCACCATATATCAGTAATTATTGCTTGAGGATCTCTTTTTTACATAAGTGCCATCATGGTAGCTCAAATGATAAAAGAGTATCATTATGGAGAGCCTAAGAACCATGGTTAGAGTCCCAGCAATGGCTTTGGATAATTCAAGCGTGTTTCAATTTTTCTTCTTAGAGCCTGCACTCAGCTTGTGCAAATGAACAATTATTACAACACTATTAATGACTTCTGAATTTTATTTAGCTTTATTTTTATACTATTCTCTACCATGAAAAGTGAAGAAAAGATTCTATTACTAATATTCAACCAGTTTAGTATAAAGCTTCAATAGCGAGTTTTCGTTTTCATCTTAAATAATTTTTCTTTCTTCAATTTTTTTATCCAGTACTAATAATTTGGTAAATTATTTTGTGAATTAATAATGCATTTCAAGAGTCACTTACGCTCTTTCCTGTGTATCCAGGTGATGAACTAGTTCGTCTCTCTTATTAACAATTGTGACTAATTCATCCAATAAGAGATTTTCTCTGACCTTCTGTTCTTCAGTTTTTTGCCATTCTGCAAATTGTAGAAAAAGAAAAATATTAGTTACAGAAAATTACTGGTAATGTAATGGTTATACTGGTTAAAGTAAACCCATTCACTAATAATAATTATAATAACAATGACAATGAAATGGTGATGATAATATGAATCTCTCAAACATTATTGAAACATTGATTTAATTGATTATTCACACAGTCATGTGTAGGACAGGAGTTAGATAGGTAAAGTCAGACTGAAAAATTCAATGCCACAGCTGGGATTTGAACCATGGATCTCCTGATCTCTAGCCAGATGCTCTACCACTGAGCTACCATGGCAATATGCCGGCTGGCATAGCATTGAATTTCTCAACAGACCATAATAATTGACTAAAGTATGAATCCTGGAACTTAAAGTACTTGCAACATTGTAAGTCACCATTGGAGTTGTCATCTCAAAATAATTTGAGATCACCTTGTGATTTACCGGGAAACACGCAAGTCAGTTGAGAAATTCAGTGCTATGCCAGCATGTTGCCATGGTAGCTCAGTGATAGTGCAACAGGCTAGAGACCAGATTTGTGATTCAAATCCCAGCTGTGCCATTGAACTTTTCAGTCTGAATCTACCTATCCAATTATTCAATTATTGAAACATCTTTACCACCTCCTCCTTATTTGATAAACATATGTCCTTCCTTTTATTTTTTTTTACTTTCTCTAGCACAAATATATAATGTACATAGAGAAGGTATTGAATTTCAATCTAACAATTTGATACAGAGTATTCTGACTTTTGTGTTAATTGCTAAGCCATAAAAAATACTACACATACTACACAAAAAAATGTAGATCTTGTTAAAACACACAATTAATGGATTTTGTTGTTGTTGTTGTTGTTGTTGTTAACCGTTTCATTATTGATTAAATTTTAAAGAACTTATAACTTTTCTCAAACAGGAAGTTGTCTTTTGCTTCATCTTTCTTTTTTTTTACGTGCGTGTCACACACACCCACACTCACCCCCCCCACACACACACATAAAGGATCTTTTTCTAGTAATGCATTTTTTGGACTCGGGAACCTCAAAATATATATTTCTGGTGAAATCTTGCCATTGCAATACCTTCTCTAGCTACTATGTACATTGTATGTACATGTGTGCTAGAGAAAGTAAAAATGTACAAAGGGGCGAGGGAAGAAGGGGGGAAGGGGGGAAGGGGGGTGAAAAGAAATTCAAGTATTTACCTTCAATTGCCAGTATACTTCTTAATTCACGGTTAAGCAGCTCGAATCTTCTCTCCAAATCATCTTCCTTTTCCCTATGGAACCATAAAAGCACAGGTTTTATATTCTACTATTTTTATATCCAGCATAGGGGCAAAAACAATTTGCTCAGGAAGTTTATAGTATTTTGAAATTTCATTTTTGTCTTATAATGTTACAAAATCAAAGGAATTTTAGCAGAAAGGCTTCTGCAGGATATTTTATTACAATAATAATTTTGTTGTGAATTGTTTCTGAAACCCATTACCATATTTATTCACAGGCTGCGGAAAGACTTTTGCTACTAACAGGGAGGAGACCCTTTAATTCCTTTAATAATTAATTGAAGACTTAAAGGAACCGACCTGGACAAAAGCCTAATGCCCGAATCCCTCACCTTCACGTGGTGCAGCTGTTAGAAATCACATATCAATTTTGTTATAATAGAAAGGAGACCCTTAAATTGCTTCTATAATTTAGAGACTTAAAGGAATCGATCCAAACAAAATTATGTGATGAACCAAAGGGAAGGGCTGCTCACCAATAAGCACTGGTCAGCTTGGTGAGTTATTGGCCTGGACTGATATTTCTTCTTTTCCACATATCAGATCCCCTCTTTTACCTTTCCTATCCAGTCTTGCTTAAATCAACTCTTGTTTTCTTTGACTCCGATGGTATTCGCGTTTTCGAGGCCTAGGGGATCATTTCATTTTCTTTCCTTAGGTGATGCAACTGCCATTTATGGTGCCTAATTTTAAATGGTTACAACAATTTAAATAAAAACATTCCAGAGAAAATTATGTCCCATTAGAAATCTACTCTGCTGCCCAACCTTTAGTCAACATGATAATATAACATCAAAATACTGGAATGCAAGAGAGCGAATGGCTTCACTGCCAACTGCTCAACATTAGATACCAACCAATCAACCATATTTACTCGCAGACTATCCCCCTTTTTTCCCTAAAATTTTAAGTTGAAAAATTGAGCAGGGGGGATATTACGTGGATATTTAAAAAAATGGGCAGGTATTTGTGATAAATAAAGCCAAATCAAGCTTAGGAAACGTAGGTGGGTCGGTTCCATACTTACACTGGTGTTGCACTCTTTTGCTAAGTGAAGCACTTTAATTGGCTATCTTTTGAATTCCACGTGTGAAATGCTGCTTCCCTTGCTTTCAACTGTTGCATTTTATGTATTATGGCAATGCCATCATTTCTTAATCCCACAACATAATCTAACAGTTCTTGACCAATCTCGGGATATTTCCCATGCTTTGAGCCACAAAACGATCGACAAGTTCAATTTTGCACTTCTCAACTCCTCTTTTTGGCCTCTCCAATTACAGATTAATTTAGGTTCTATGCCAAACTCTCTTCCCATGTATTTCACTCTGTTTTTCTCTGCAAAATTCACTACTTGCAGTTTAAATTATGCTATGTATCTGTTATTCTTTCTAACCACTGCGTAATGCAATAAAACTGTTTTCACGAAAGGAAGAGACCAAACTGATTACTGGTACGAGATTTAAAAATGAACATACATATGTGCACTCTAATGACTGATAGCTACTAAAGGTCAGGTATAAGGGACTGAGCAACACGGGGAAATTGAGTGACCTTGACGCACCAACCAATGAAAATTGCCATTTTTTTTTTAAAAACACTTTCGAAAATCTTAGGGGGGATATTCTGCGAGTACCCATTTTTACAAATCAAAGACAAATGTTCCTTATTTAAATGCAATATTCATCTATCCAGAGAAGAGACCTCTACAAATTGCTACCACAAGTTCATCAGTAAATCTCTGTTGAAGATAGTAGCAACAGCTGCCGAAACATGTTTGAAGTAAGTTACTTATTTCGACGAGTGAAGTTTGAGTGTAATACTGTGTTTTTACTCTTAATTGATTAGTTATTTCACTGTGCATTACCTTAATGTTTAAATTGTAAAGTTTAAGTATTTAAACAGCACATCATTTTTGCAAGAAGCCCTTTTATTTTCTGCTTTTGTTTTTAAATCATCAATAAGAAATTAATTTCAAATACTGATTTGCTGTATTCAGGGCTTAGCCTTGTTCATAATTACTAAACGACAACAAATATTGAATACTTACAGAATGTTTAACTGCATTTGTCTTCTTAAAAGTGCATTCTTTTTGTTTACCAATGTGAACCACTTGGACATAAGTTGCTCCTCTTTTTCTTTATCGTTCCCTGTAAGGAAGAAGATTAAATTATATATTTATTTATATAAGTATAATTTTATAAATTAACTTATATACACTGGAGCTATTTTTATAATTTTTAACAGAGTTAACAATTTTTAATGTAACAATTTAAATCTTACCAGCTTCCATTACCCTTCGCAAATCTTTTTCAAGAAATGCTGCTAGCTTGTCTATCTGCTTTTGTTCTCGCTCTAAAGCTTCTAATTCATTTTGAATGTAGTTCACCATGTCTTTTCCATGCTGAAAACATTAATAACATTTTTAAGTAAGTCTTGCTTAAGAATCCAAACTTTATTTTAATGTATAACAAAGTTATGGATTATCTTAATATACCTGGTGTTACCAAAATGAGTGCAGATTATTTGTGTGGTGATAGGGAACATCCATTAACATCATGAACCTTGAGTCAGAAATGCATTGTTGTGGGTCTATAGAGTAAAAATGCATGGCAAATTGTTGTATGATAATGTTTATTATGGTAATTGCAAGGGAAGTAAAAGCTATTATATAAATGTAAACACTCAAGTCTGCCGTGCACTTGTTTGTATGACGAGCTGTGTATACTTTGGTTTGCTGTTAACATTATCCTACCCGTTCTGTTAACATGGCTGATAGTAAACAAAAAAATGATTTTTTGCTAATTTAATTGTTTTCTCACACAATTAAATTAATAATATTTCACCATAATAGTTGGCGATACTGTGAAGTCCGGGACTTAAAGTACTTACAGCATTGGGGTATGTCTTCTCAAAATAATTTGAGATCGCCTTGTGGTTTACTGTGAAATATGCAAGTCAGGAATTTAATGGCAACCCACCGCCATGGTAGCTCAGTGGTAGAGCAACTGGCTAGAGACTGGGGGATCCGTGGTTCAGATCCCACCTATGGCACTGCATTTTTCAGTCTGACTCTACTTCTCCAACTCTTACATTTGTTGTCACAGCCTCTTCAATTCAATCTAAATCGGATAGTTGGGTAGGAGCAAGTAAATAGATATCACTCTTAAACAGTGTATTGGTTATCCTGCTAACTTCATATTCCCAAGGTCGTGGGTTCAAACCGGCAGAGGACAATGGATTTTTTCGGGTGTAAAATTCCTTAGCATGGCTTCCTTCAGAAGGGAAGTAAAGCTGTTGGCACGTAAAAGAACCTTAAGTCTGGTAGAGAGGCCTCTGAGCAAAATTAAGCTGTCTTTCATGCCTGATTTAGAATGGGACACTGAGAATCACAGCAGTTAAAGAGTGTCCATAAATAACACGCCATTCACATTTTTTTTTTACTCTTAAACATGCATCATTTTACTTGGGCAGAACTCACTGACATGCATCTTGCATATGGTGCCGTTGGCATGATGGCTGTAACTCAAAGGATTTATGCAGAGCTCTTGGGCATTTCTTGTGATCAACCGACGAATAAGAGGAAGTGGTTCTGTCAATGTAAATCATCATACTCATGGTGGGAGACCATGGGTATGTACGCCAGATATTGAAGAGGAGGTGTTGGAACAGTTTAACAACAACAAGCACTCGAGCTGTGGCACGATGCTTTCAGGTTAGTAATCATTCTGTTTGGAACATTCTTCAGAAGACCTTCAACATCCTTTCAAATGTAACAAAGTTCAGGAACTGTGGGTGATGACTTTTATCGTCAAACTGCATTTTCTTGGTACTTACAGCAGCGAGTGGACATTCCCGATTTTCCCGCCACTGTGTTGTGGACAGATGAGGGCCCTGTTTACCCATGAGAGTATTTTCAACGATAGAAACAGTCACATGTGGGCACACATTAACCCTCATGCAACACGAATTGTGCATCGCAACACAGGTTTGCATTTATTTGATGAGTCGATTAATTACACTAAAAACACTTATTTGAGACGTTTTGCCGGAACATGTTTCGAAGGACTAGTTTCCTTCATTTTCAACCGGATTTATACATCACAGTCAATGTCCGGTTGAAAATGAAGGAAACTAGTCCTTTGAAACATGTTCCGGCAAAAATTACAAGTAAATGTTTAGTGTAATTAATCGACTCGTCAAATAAATGAATATAACAACACTTTACAAACTTCCACAAAAAGACAAGTGACAGATTTGCAGTTAATGTTTAGACGGGAGTTCTAAACAATTTTTTGCTGAGTTCTTATCTTGCCTGACAGGGCAACCTTTCTCCAAGAAAAGATGCTTCCAGAATTATTTGAAGACCCTCCTCTAAACTTATGCTGTAGGATGTGGTTCCAACACAATGATGTCCTCTCCCCACTTCACATGTGCCGTTAGAGCTTTCTTGGACAGAAGATTTCCAGATCAATGGATGGTCGAGGTGGACCCTTCCATGGCCACCAAGATCCCCAGACCTCACACCATTAGATTTCTTTTTGTGTGGAGTCTCTTATCAATGAGGGTAATTCAAATATAAATGGTAATTTTGTTAAATTCATTAAATATATACACAAGTGACTTCATCAACATTTCTCAACATAGCCTTCTTCACACTCTACACATTTTTGCCAACGTTTTGGAAGCTTGAATATTCCTTCTTCAAAAAAAGTTTGAGGGTGTGTCGCCAACCAATTGTGCAAATGCTTCTCGACGTCCTCGTTGTTTTCGAAATGTTTCCCTCCAAGTGATTCTTTCATAGGTGCAAACAAAAAAAGTCTGGAGGGGACAAGTCTGGACTATAGGGAGGGTGTTCAAGGGTTTCCCAGTGCATATCTGCCATTGTGTCCATTGTCAAATTGGCGGTGTGAGGCGTAGCATTGTCTTGGAGAAGGATGACATCTCTGATGGGCATAAGACTTCTTTTCCTTTGGTAGGCAGGTTTGACAGACGTTAACAATTGGCAATAGTAAGCTGCAGTCACTGTATGTTGATCATGAAGAAAATCAACCAGCAAAACTCCTCTGTAGTCGAAAAACACAGTCACAGATGTGTCATTTGTGAGACTTGTCCTTGGGCATCAAGCATGACCTTCATTTTCCACAAATTCTCGGCCGCTGTTAAATTGTCTGGCCCAAGTAAACACTTGATTCTGCGACAGTGTAGTGTCCCTAAACTGTGCCCTTAAATCAGTTAAAATCTCAGAAGGTTTAACCCCTTCCTTGGTTAAAAAATTTATAATAATGCGTTGCGCAACAGACTAAGGGACTTTTTGCTCACTCATGGCTGTACTAATGTCAGAACCTAGCGAAGCAGCTAACAAAGCTAGTTCCCCCTCCCTAACTCACCGACCTTCAAACCCCCATTCCACCGCCTCGTTCTGAACTGCTTCCTCCATATATGCAACAATTACTGTTTATATTTGAATCACCTTCGTACGAGACTCCCATGAACACAGAAGCAGAGCTTGTAGCAAGGATCGTGGCAGTGGTTGCGGAAATCAGGAAGCATCCAGACATGCTTCTTAAGAATTCATCAGTCTGAGTTGAGATGCACGGAGCTGTGCATCCAGGTCAATAGTCCCCATTTCCAACAATTACTGAACAGAATTGTTACAAAAGCATCGAAGAAAGTTATTTATGAGCAGATTCTGATTGTAATCAGTTTGTGAAAAAAAATAAGGAGTTATTGGAGAAAAAAGGAGCTTTTTTTACAATATTTATTCATTACACTTACACCTTTTTGATAGACATCAGCAGAACCCTTCTCTGGAGATATGCGATCCATTAATGATGTGAATGAATGTAAAGGGGATGTTTTCTTTGTTGAATTTTCATCATCTATGGGCAGCTGACTTGGACATGTACTTTCATTAGGAGTTTTAGCTTCAGGAGCATTTCTTGTGGACGGACTCCATGATGGCATGTTACCATTTTTCTCAACCTGAAAATGGAACATAGTTGAATCACATATGTGCAATGGTTATTATTATTTTTAATATACTATTATAACTTACATTCTTAATTCTTGAATGTATTTTCAACATGTATGGCTGAATGGTTTGGGCACAATGTATTTATAGGTCATATTTTTATTATGACTGTTCTTATCAAATCCAGTTTCACTTTCTCTACTACAGTAGTCCAACAAAACATCTGATACATAGGTTTCACTGTAAATACATTACATTCTTTATTCACCATTTGAGAAAAGTTTACATTTTCATGGCTTTGTCAAATACAGTATTAAAACATTTAAACAATTAGATATCTGTCATCTTATCTACAATTATAACTAATAATTCCATGATTGAGTAGAAAGATCGAGTTAATAAGAATGACCTAAGTGTTTTTTTTTAAAATAATTTGTTTTATATTTTTAATCCTGGTAGGTAGCTTATTGTATCGCATTATTCCAATGTGGAGTGTGCTTTTCTTAGCTAGGTTAGTTCTGTAGAACTGGATGTGGAAATCCTCTCTCTGTCATATATAATGATCATGTACCTGTTCATTTTCTATTAGCTTGTGTAATCAAATATAGTATATAACTTCTATACCCCTGCTGCTGAATCCTTACACTTGACATTTTGGGTGGTTTCATGTAAGGTTGGCTATGCTGCCTTTGCAGTAAATGAATGCCAATGAATGATGAAACTAATTCGCTATTATTGATGTTAACTGAAAATAACAGTGTAACGCATGTAGCATACATACGTATTTACAACAATATTGAACAAAAATCCAAAATAGCTTGTTACAATGAGAGAAAGGTTTAACAAAGTGATTTTCACTGGTTTAGAATTTTAATGGCTCAATTCCACCTAAGTCTCCATCATTATCATTCTCTGAAGCATCATTGTCATTGTCATCATCTCATTAATGGTTCACATTCACTGATGATTCCATCTAATTTCTGTGCTTTTTGTATTATTTTGTGTACATGATTCACTTTCTTCTTCCAGAAGTCGCTTCCACCCTCGCCAAACCTCCCAACAAAAGTCTATCCACCTCTATAATTGTGAAAGTCTTGTTATGTTCCCTCATGCACAAACACCAACAACACATACTAATAACAATTAATAATATGTATCTTGTACAGAACAGCTCAACGCACGTATTAGGAGTTAACTAACGGAGCACATGGTTGGAAATAGCCAGATATTGTAACGGTGCAGCATCTAGATGCGTTTCCGTTGTCTGACCGACCAGAATGCTTCTTTGTGATTGGTTCAGAAAGTCAAATGGGTAAAGCTTTCATCTGTTTTCTGTGGATGTTCCAACTTAACTCCTAACTGTCAAGTGCAAGGATCCAGCAGCGAGGGTATAACACATATGTACAGGCCACGGGCATGGTCTTTAATGTTTTGAACAGCTCTCTGCAAGATGTTCTATTACTCTTACCCATCAATATTCTTTCTACTACATTTTGAACACCTCTTCCCACCCAGTTGCCATACCTCAAAACATTATCCCACATTCAAAATGACTTTGATCTTGCATAAAACTTTCTCTAGCAAAATTTTCGAAAGTTTTTCCATGTAAAGGATAGCTAGGGGTGGGGGGGCATTCTTCGTGTAGCATTCTTGGAAGATACCAAACTTAAATACCAAGTTTGTTACACACACCCACACACACAGACTGGTTTCTGGACTCAGGGGGTCCTAAAACGTGCATTTCCTGTGAAATCTCGACATCAAATTTTTGGGTGGAATACAATACTTCTCTATCCCTAGGTACATTTTACATACGGTGCTAGAGAAAGTAAAACAGCTTACTCTCTAAGGCTAAAATTACAGGACTTCCTTTCACATCTGGTTGCACTTACTGTTGTATTGGAAATCAACGGCCAAGCAGAAACAGAAAGTTGAGCCATGCATTTCCCCTCCTCAGGCCACGCATATACGTGCAAATTCAAACTAGGTAAAACGTTTTATGATACACTGTATTAAGAATGTTGTCTTAACTGAAAATAGCATCCATAAATAATTGTCATTACAGCTACACTGCCGCCACCACTGCCATCACATTGTATCACATTGTATGACTTTCTCATTTGCAATGTGAATATCTACATAAATTCAAATTATGCAAAAGATTGTTGTCTAAATGTAAAATCTATCCATGACTCGTTATAGCTATGCCGTCACATTTTATCATCGCATACACCATACATTTCGTTCACCTTCTCCGGCTCTCCCAGTCACAAAGTGAATTTCTGTGCAAATTCAAATCAGGTAAAAGCATATATCTATCATTGTAGCAGTTACCCTTTTGCTATTCCCAATTCAACTAATGCTAGTTCATTTGGAGTTATTCTTGGTATTATTTTGCAAAAGGATTTATGAAGTTAATCTATTCATTCCCACCCTTTTTCAGTCCCCCAAACCTCTATTCCATGCATCATTCTTGATTCCACTGTTGCTGTGTATATTCTCTCCTGCCAGTTTACTCTCATATTTGGTATCTTCTTTAAGCATATTCTTATGCTATTTGGAGCGCATTTTTCCTTTGCTCTGTCCATTTTCCACTGTTATTTAGCCTCATTCTACATAATCAAACTTGTTTACAACTTCAAAATTCACTTCCCTGTAACCATCATCTCTCTTCTCTACTGAGTTTATTCCTGTTCTTATAAGCCATAATTGATATACTTTTAAGCCGATGTCCCAGGTCAAATATTTTGTCCATACTCTTCTAACTACAAATTGGATCATGGGTCATCGGGTAATTTCATTGTGTAGAATTTCCATCCTATTTTTTGGTCCAATTCCAGTTTGCTACAACAGGATACAGCGGCTTCTATTTTTTGGTCCAAACGTATGAAATCAACCAATAAGTGACCTGGTGGTAATGACATAATAAGATAGAAGCTAGTGCTGGGTCTTCCTTCCCACCCATATGATTGTTTGTGAAACTTTGCTGTATCTTGTAGACTTTGCCCTAAATAATAGGGTTATAGTAGCTGAGCTATTGTTGAAATACATATTTTTTTTGTGTAGCAGAGTTTTATGAAATAATGATTCAGGAATTTATAATCCCTGCAACCTTCTTTTCCAAACAAAAATATAAAAATGCGACTGCTTGTTGACCTGCTGTTATGGACTGCCTCATATTTGTGTCTTGGTGAGTGATTTTTGCCTCAACTAAGGACAGCAACTTTCCAAACAAATTTTCGTCCATTCTAAGGAAGTTAAAATAATTTACAGAGTCAGAAACGAGTTCATTTTGCAGCAAATGTAGTACACCCCTTCCTTGGTCTACATTCCTACGTTCCAGCCATGGTCTAGTCCAGCAACTCCTCTTTATTGATTTTTTCCTTCTATTATAATATGCTCTTGCAATGGATACATAAACTAAGCTTGCGACAGCGAACGTAAATAATTGTGGATCAGCAACCTCCACCATTTTCTATCAGCTGTTCATGTGCATGCGAGAAATATTTGGACTAATACACACTCCCATGGGAATGGAATGGAGAAATTGTACACAACGTTCACATTATATAAAAATTTTTGGAGCAAATTTTGACTATGGGACATTGGCTTCATGTATTTTTAAACCACATTTTTTTGCAGTATTTATCTGTTGCTTCTATTGCTTTCTTTAAACCTCCTCTTGTGATTGCTGCTACTAGATGATAGTTGAATAACTGCAAGGTTGAAACTATTCAAGCCCCTTGGTTAAACAGCAACTCGGGAGGAGTCACATATTTAATATTGTTATATTTCCTTTGTATGGTCAAGAGCTTGTAAAATAATGCTATAGAAATAATTGTATTACTAAGTGGAAATACGAACATACCTTACTGCATTTGTCAGTAGGAGACCGGGGACTCTTTAATGGCTCAGGGGAGGATGGTAACAGTGAATTGTTCTGCTCATCAGCACTTTGGTTTTCTGCCAATGGACTTTCTTCTTCTTCAGGAGCTACATCTAAGGACACAAAATTAACTATACAGAGTATGAAGGGTGCTTAATTTTTTTAAAGTATTTATTGATTAACCATATATACAAGTGACACCTTCTCTACTACTTCTCTACATAACCTCCTTAGTGCTCTACACACTTTTCTCAGAGAAACTGAGACCAAAAGAAATTAAGCTGAGGATGCAATAGACCAATTTATTGTGAAACTAGTCCTTGGATTCCAAAAGATAAGTGAAGATTTATTACAATTATTAATTATTATATTAATATTTGTGTTACTTCACTATTACTAGCTTCTGTTTACATTCAATATACCTTGTTCAAAAATGTCAGAGCATATTTTCAACCAATTGAGGGGCTCAGTGTCAGAGGGAACTATCCCACACATTGTGAAAAAATGAGATTTTTTTGTTTTTAGACAGCTTCTGCCGTCTCTCATGTCTGTAGAAATCTTGGTAATATTAACTGTTTTAGAGTGCCATCTACAGTAACTTACAGAAACTGTGTCATTTTCCAAAGTGAGAAAGTTTGTGCCAGATGGGGATATCCCACTATGAAGTTGCCTGCTATTTAAAGAACAATGCCACCAAACTTACAGAACTTTAACTATTTTAATAGTATTGTTTATTGTTTAAACTATAGGCCAAGAAATAATGATTTTAGGCCTTAATATGTGAAACAGAATAATATGTAAGATTATTATTAAACCTTAAGAATATTGTGTAAATAGTTGAAATTTTAGGCATTATACTGTGCTGCAGATTATTCTGTTTTTCAAAATGGAGGTAAATAGTATAGCTAGTGAAGGAAAGAAACAAATATGCAAGCAAAACATTTGGAAAAAAGTTGTTGCTAAACGAAAAAGAAACAATGGTGAGGAATACGAATAATATCATGAACTTGGTGTCAAACCAAGTTTTTACCTGGCTAGAAGCCCGAGAAGATTATGAATTAATACGTCGCCAGGAAAGCTTCAGTTCTTATTTTAATATCATGTTTAGTTTCTCTCTCTGCACAAGTAAATTTTTAGTAAATAATGTGGTTTGCAGTGCTAAATAAACAAAAAAACTGTTAAATATCACTTTTTTGTGTTTTCTAGAACATTTCAAAATGTGGATGAAATACTGGATTTAAAAAAGTTGTACCTAAATATTACATTTTTCCCAAATCAACAACTCTAATAAAACCCCTTTTTTCTCAAATTTAGCTATTTGTGGGATAGCTCCCTCTGGCGCTCAGCCCCTCAATTGTACACATGTTCCTCAACATCTTCATTGGTTTTGGATCATTCAAAAAGATAAGTGGAGAATAATTGTTAAAGTTATTTGTTATATTAATATTTGTGTTACCGCACTATTATTAGCTTTCTTTTTACATTTATTATTACTGTTTATATTTAAAATCACCTTTATACATAATCTTAAGCACATACAGAAATGTTTCTTCTCCTACTAGGATTTACTTAAAATTAGGATCATATACACCTATTTTCCATTCACTCTTAGGTTGATTTGCGCCAAAACAGATCCACGTGGTCAGTACACCGCAGTACAACACAGTAGCAGTGTGCAAGAATGTAGTCCCATGCTAACAATCTAAGTTACAGACTGAATATATTCTTAAATTGTACAATATTCTATACAAATGCCAAAGAGTTAAATTGATGCCAATTTGTACTATTAAACAGAGCTACATGTCCCAACATGCTGTTCGTATGAGTCACCTAATTTCCGCAATATTGTTTACACAGTAATGGTCGCTACTGTTTAGAATCATGGAGGAGGGCCGCTATGAAATTTCTCTTGCACTTTTGAGTTACATAAAGCATAAGGCTGGTAAACCATTGGCTAGTGGTGAAAAACTATAGTGTTGAAAATTTATGGTAAGTTTTGTGAGAAATATCCAACACTTCCCATGAAAGAAGTGATGAAATTAACTTCTGAGTTCACCAGTGTTTAGGCTACAAATATAACCAGTGCTCATAAAAAAAAACCAAAAAAAAAAACCTGAAACCGAAAAAGTGAAAGCGTGTGAAACATACGATGCAAGAATGTGATGATTTTGTGAAGAATGCAATTCGCATAGAGGTGCACAATTTCTTTTTTAAAAATGAGCTGCCAACAGTTAATAAAATGCTACATGTAACAAAAGAAGAAGGGTTGTTTCGGGTGATGGATAGTTTAAGTGACACCATTATTGATAACCTGATTAACAGCCTTTGAGAGGAAATCAGCAGTACAAGCATTTCAGATGACAATTCTGATCTGGAGGGTATAGAGCCGCTTCCGAAGAGCGAATAAATGTAAGTCGTCATTGCATACATGATATTTATTTTTTCACTTGTGTTTTTTAGAGTTAAGTATTACATATGCACATATTTATTTTGTTATGACTATCAATATTATCACCATTATACCTAACAGAATAATTTTGTCACCGGGAATAAGGGCTCTGTTCGTTTTACATTACAATATGCTACATGTACATGTCGCATGGTTGTGAAAGTATGACAGTGTTTCTGGCGCGAATGGCAGAAGTCTAGATTATAATGGTGCACTGGTGGCCTAGGTTTTGGCAAGGATCAACTTAAGGCTTTAGCATTCTGGTTGTATATGTACATGTACTCTTCTTTACACTGAGTATAGCCCCTCAAATACCCATATAACTTATTTCCACTCCTTTAAGACCGGAATTAAGAAAATTCCAATTTGCTAGTATAAGTTCATAGATGGGACCAGAAACTATTGAAAATGAGATGCACTATAATCCTGATTATTCATGCGCAGATTATCCATGCATTAAAAAAACAGCATAACAATAGAGTATCGTTTCCATTGTTACCAGCCAGCCTGTTCAGTGTAAATTGAAAACAAGCTCAGTTTTCTGATGCTAATCAGCATGTAAACATAAACAAAGCAAGTTAAAAGAAATTTATAAAGCTGATGGCGGAGAAACAAAAAATGCATATGTGTTGACATTAAAACAAAACTTAGAATTAATTAAAAAATTTGAAAGAGCAAAAACTGCAGCAAGACTAAGTGATGATTATGGTATTGGAATGCAGAGAGATCTGAACACTAAACTGAATAAGCGAAAATTACAGGATTTTGTTAG
This sequence comes from Hymenopus coronatus, assembly GCA_030762935.1. Classification (NCBI taxonomy): domain Eukaryota; kingdom Metazoa; phylum Arthropoda; class Insecta; order Mantodea; family Hymenopodidae; genus Hymenopus; species Hymenopus coronatus. Next base: position 63,420,487 of record CM060899.1, read on the forward strand.
GAACTGTGATTCTAATCCTGGACAGGTATGAAGAGATATTAGATGCTGCTCTTTTGCAATGGTTCAGCCAAAAATGAGCAAAAGCTATCATTGTTTCAGGTACGATGTGTGCCGAAAAGGCTACTTTTTTCATGAAGCTCTAGTGCTAGGAGAATTTTCTATTTATCTAATATGTATATGTTGTACTTTAAAAGCATTAAATTACAAGTTTCTCATTTATGCATATTTTTTATTATTCGTACATTTACTCACACACATTACCCAGAATAATCGGGAGTATATAGTACGTATTACATTATAAAATAATGGTTCAATAAAGATTTAATTATGGTTTATATAGTTAACTGACCCTCATACATTATACCGCTGCCACTGAACCCTTGCACTTGACAGTTCAAGTGGTTTCGCGTAAGTTTGGCTATGCTTCCTTTGCAGCATTGCCAGAGTAACTAGTAAACAAAACAGCTGATTATAAATGTCTCTATCATGTGTAAAGACGAGTATTAACAGTGTACATAGTAAACGAATGCCAATGAATAATGAAATTAATTTGTTATTACTGAAGTTAACTAACCTGAGAGAAAGTGGTACACAGTGAAGTGAAATGATAATTTTAGAAATTAACATTGAATTGAACTTAACACTTTTAAAACTTCACTTGTTTTCACTTACATAGTAGTACATATGTTTCACAGAAATTGTCTGCATTCTTGAGAAATTGAAATGAAAATTATTGATGTTGATTGAAAATAAGTGATACTATAATGTATGTAGCATATATTACGTATTTTCGACAATACAGAACAAATTAATGCAAAATAGCTTGTTACAATGAGAGAAAGGTATAACAAAGTGATTTTCACCGGTTTAGAATGTTCAATTCCATGTCGTCATTCTCAGAAGCATCATCATCATCATCATCCTCATTGTCACCAAGAATATCATTAGTGGTCCACATTCACTGGTGATTTCTGTGCTTTTTGCATTATTTTGTGCACACGATTCACTTTCTTCTTCCAAGAAGCTGCATGCACCCTCATCACACTTTCCCGCAAAAGTCTATCCACCTCCATAATTGTGAAAGCCTTGTTATGTTCCCTCACATACAAACACCAACAACATTATCAACAATAACAACAAGTATAAATAATAACGAATAATACATAGCTTGCACAGAACAGCTCATGCATGTGTTAGGAGTACACAAACTCAGCACACGGTTGGAAATAGCCAGATATTGCAATGGTGCGGCATCTAGATCCATTTCCGTTGTCTGACCAACTGTCAAGTGCAAGGATTCAGCGGCAGGGGTACATTATTTGACATGCTCTATGTCAGATGTACCAAATATACAACATTGATTTAAAAAAAAAAAATGAATAAACAGAATACATACTTGTATTCCTTCCCTGTTCAGCTTGTGGTGCTTGTGCTCCAACTATACCCATTCTTGCTTCTGCTATCAATTTTCTAGCTCTTTCTCTTAACTGCTGTTGCCTTTCTTCTTCATCCTAAAGATAAACATATAAAATGCATTGGAGTCACTGAATTTGTTCAGAGAAGTCACAAAATGGGTGTACACCCCTTGTTTTATAATACCATAATGGCAAGGTTGATTGACTGATTTATATACATGTACCTAATATTTTAAATAAACTGATGTCACTTTTTTTTACACTTTTTGCTTAACTTTGCCTTTGTTTGGGAAGACTGGTTTCAGGGTACCTTAACCATATCTTCGGTACCTCGGTTTAGTGGAGCAAAAAGTTAAAAAAGGTGACTCAATTCATTTTAATTAATGCGCTCCATTGTGTAAAATATTTCTTTTTATTTTAAAGAGTGCTGCACCATAACTTCCCTTTTTCTAAATGTGCGCCTTTCAGGCTGTAGTGGTCATTGCAGGGCAAAGTAGTCTCATTCGATACGTACCGTTCTAAAGTTTAGTTTTCTCTTCCAGATTAGTCGCCATGTGTCATTGGAGCAGTGAGGAGCGGGCATTTGTAGTGGAGGCATATTTTTCAAAGAGAGATTCTGTGATTGCAACCCAGCACATCTTCCAACTTCAATTTAGCCCCGTCGGAGCATGTTTTGAGGGAACACTTCCCAGAGCTCCTCATCTCAATAAGGGGTGATTTGGAGTGGCCAGTTTGCTCCCCCGACTGACCCCTTGTGAGTTTTTTTTTTTTGAAATCCCATGTTTATGTCAACCATCCAAGGAACCTACAAGTCCTGATGGTCCATTCTGATTCATGAAATGGGTTTTATTGAGTTTTGAAATCAGGAAGTTATGATGCTGCACCCTATATATATATATATATGTACCTAATAGTTTTAATGATCCAAGACATTGATATGAGCACTTCAATTTTCATAGCAAAGCCAAATTATGTGCTATTCCTGGCAAATGTTTTGGAGAGATAATCAGGGGTCACCTTTTTAGGAGAATCTACAGGGTGGCACACGAAATGTCATACAGCGACATTGTGTAATGAATATTTTATCTTCAGATTGGCAATGTTAGAATATTGTGACAAGTAGCCATAGTTTATGCATGGCTCAACAGAAGATAGCTCTTGTCAATATAATGCTTCAGTTTAGTAAATGGCTGCTTGCTTTAGAACAAAAAGTGAAGACTGTTGTTTCACGTGGAAACAACAAGTGTAGCAAAAGTAACCCTGTACCAACACAGTCCATGCTCCAGAGAAAACTGAGGCTGTGAGAGTGGCCCTGACACAAAGTCCTAGGAAATCCATGTGCTGAGTGAGCTTCAGGTAATTGGTCATTTTATGTCATTCTCTTCAGAGGCTACCTCATGCTGACATGAAATGATTCTCATATAACATGATAAACTGATGAAAAATGACACGGTGCAGCACTTACAGTTTGTTACTTCGGCTCTTGCAAATGATGATGCCATGATTTGTAACAAGTGGTTTTCAGATCAGGTGTACATTCATCTGAATGGTAACTCTGTCTTCATACAGCAAACTTTATTCTAGACTTCCTGTACAAACATTTTAGACACCAGGTGATGGTCCATCAATATCCAGATTGTTTTCAGTGTGATGATATATGACCGCCAGATATAAATCCCTGCAATTATTTCTTATGCGGATATTGGAGGAGACAGTATATACCACAATAAACTGTGTAACCTAATGCATCTGTGTACATTTATCACAAGATTTTTCTACAGAATCACAGAAGATTAGTGTCATTTTTCTACAGAATCACAGAAGACTAGTATCATTTTTCTACAGAATCACAGAAGACTAGTATCATTTTTCTACAGAATCACAGAAGACTAGTATCATTTTTCTACAGAATCACAGAAGACTAGTATCATTTTTCTACAGAATCACAGAAGACTAGTATCATTTTTCTACAGAATCACAGAAGACTAGTATCATTTTTCTACAGAATCACAAAAGACTAGTATCATTTTTCTACAGAATCACAGAAGACCAGTATCATTTTTCTACAGAATCACAGAAGACCAGTATCATTTTTCTGCAGAATCACAGAAGGCTAGTGTCATTTTCCTACAGAATCACAGAAGACTAGTGTCATTTTTCTACAGAATCACAGAAGGCTAGTGTCATTTTCCTACAGAATCACAGAAGACTAGTGTCATTTTTCTACAGAATCACAGAAGACCAGTATCATTTTTCTACAGAATCACAAAAGACTAGTGTCATTTTTCTACAGAATCACAAAAGACTAGTATCATTTTTCTACAGAATCACAAAAGACTAGTGTCATTTTTCTACAGAATCACAGAAGACTAGTGTCATTTTTCTACAGAATCACAGAAGACTAGAGTCATTTTTCTACAGAATCACAAAAGACTAGTGTCATTTTTCTACAGAATCACAGAAGACTAGTGTCATTTTTCTACAGAATCACAGAAGACTAGTGTCATTTTTCCACAGAATCACAGAAGACTAGTGTCATTTTTCTACAGAATCACAGAAGACTAGAGTCATTTTTCTACAGAATCACAGAAGACTAGTGTCATTTTTCTACAGAATCACAAAAGACCAGTATCATTTTTCTACAGAATCACAAAAGACCAGTATCATTTTTCTACAGAATCACAACACTTTCTTGGAAGATGCTGAGCTAATAAACATTTAGTATATTTTTAACCAACTTTTTGCTTTTCATGCATGCAAGCGCTCACACGCGCACACATGGACCTTTTTCTAAAATGTTTATTGGGTTTAGGGGGCCTCAAAATATATGCTTAACTTAACACCCTGGCACAACACTCGCAAGGGTCCAAGACCTACCGCTCGGCCACTGCATCCTCCATTTCAGATGAAGGCATCATGAATGGGGTGCAGTGCTGGAGAGTGAGACTTCATTGTCTCAAGTCCTTCCTGGCCGGTTAATGCAGTCTTCTCGATCTGGAGCTGCTACTTCTCTATCAAGTAGCTCCTCAATCAGCCCCCCAGTGACTCCATGAGGCTGAGTGCACCCTGGACCAGGTCTCCCAACAGGGGAAAAATCCCTACACTGATACTGGGAATCGAACCCAAGTCTCCCTTATGGCTAGGAGTCGTGCTATCACCACGCTAAGGAGACAACCTCAAAATATATGCTTCTAGTGAAATCTAGACACTTATATGGAATTAAATACTTCAACATTTTACAATAAGTAGTAGTTACAGTAAAAATGTAACTTGTTAATCATATCCCTCACCTTAACCGGAGACATTGCAGTACTTTGAGGGTTATTTCCACGTGCAGCAGCTTCTCTTCTGGCTTGTTCCAAAAGCTGACGAGCTCGTTCTCTTAGTTCATCATGGCGTGTTAAAATATGCTAGCAAACCACAAGATGCACACACATTCAGTATTATGCACACAGAGCATTCCATACACTACAAACATTAGAAAAACACACAAAGGGTAGGGAGAAAGGGCTTGTGAGTTATAGAAAGAAAGCTAGCACTCTGATATGAGTAAGGTCACTCTTTGTTTTATTTGGCAGCTCAGTGCAATCTTATCTAACAAGGAATCCTTTGGTGCAAGGTTGCAAGTTCAATCTATAGCATGAGTGTATTTTGTGGGCTAGCTGTTAGTTGCAAATCCCAGAATTTATATTAAATTCATAAATAACAAAGAATTTAAAATAAGAGTTGAAGCTCTTACTTTAAAGACGATGTAGTAACTCTAAATTTTCTTGGGCTTCTAGCAAGGTAAGTACATAGATTGACTACAACATTTTAAGGATGCTCATCATCTTCATCTTCAGGGTAAACTGATGATTTGAAAATCTGTATTTGCATAGTTATAGTGCCAGAATGAAAATGTAAATGGAGCTTTATTTATGGATGCTCTTTAACTGCTATGGTTCTCAGCGTCCCATTTTATACTGGGCGTGAAAGACTGCTTCATTTTGCTCAGAGGCCTCTTTATCAGGCTTGAGGTTCTTTTATGTGCCTAAATCTACGACACGGGACCAATGGCTTTACTTCCCTTCTGAAAGAAACCATGCTAAGGATTTTTATACCCAAAACAAAATATCCATCACCCTCCATTGGGTATGAACCCGCGATCTTGGGTATATGAAGTTAGCATGGTAACCATTACACTACGAAGGGATGTAGCTAGCATCGATTGGTTTGTATGATATTTTTTGACCGTGATACAACTGATATTTAATATGACTGAGACATGGGCATGTGCCTCATAGAGAAATATATATGGTGGTTAAATGCCTAACGTTTTGATTTTATTTTACAGTATTTAATGCCCATTTTACTATGCAATGACACTGGTGATACATGGAATGATGATGGAGCACCGGTGGAATGCAATGGCGGGGGAAACTGGAGAACCAGGAGAAAACCCGTCCCTGCATTGCTTTTTCCACCACAAATCTCACATGTGGTTGCTTGGGAACTAATGTTTTGAACTTGAGCAAGGATCTGTTAGAAAACATTTTATAGCTATGTCACATTGTTACACAATAGATTATGCTTAAAAATGTATATGCTATAAAATGTTTTCTAACAGATCCAAGCTCAAGTTCAAAACATTATAGCCCCGCTGCTGAATACTTGCACTTGACAGTTGGGAGTTAGGTTGGTACACCCACAAAAAAAAACAGATAAAAAGCTTTACCCGTTTGATTTTCTGAACCAATCACAAAGCAGTATTCCAGTTGGTTGGTCAGATAAGGGAAATGGCTCTAGATGCCACACCGTTTAAATATCTGGCTATTTCCAACCATGTGAACTCCTAACACGCATGTTGAGCTGTTGTGTCGTTATTTATATTTGTTATTATTGATAAGTGTTGTTGATATTTGTTTGTATGTGAGGGAAAATAACCAGACTTTCACAATTATACAGGTGGATCGATTTTTGCGGAAAGGTGTGGCGAGGGTTGATGCTGCTTCATGGAAGAAGAAAGTGAATCATGTGCACAAAATAATACAAATTGCACAGGAATTAGATGGAATCTTCAATGAAGTGAACCACTAATGATATTTCTTGATGGTGATGATGATGATGCTTCCGAGAATGATGGAGACTTGGACAGAATTTAGCCATTAAAATTCTATACCGGTGAAAATCACTTTGTTATACCTTTCTCTCATTATAACAAGTATTTTGCATTAATTTGTTCCATATTGTCATTAATGTGTAATGCATGCTACATACGTATCACTGCAATTTTCAATTAACATTAATAAAACCTAATTAGTTTCATTATTCATCACCATTCATTTACAATATACACTATTTATATTCATCTTTACACATGATAAGACACATTTGTAATCAGCTGTTGTTGTTTACTAGTTACTCTGGCAACGCCGCAAAGGCAGCATAGCCAACCTTACGCGAAACCACCCGAACTGCCAAGTGCAAGGATTCAGCAGCAGGAGTATACGCGTATGACCACCATATATAGTTTTCTACGAGGTCCATACCCATGGCTCAGTCATATTAAAAATCAGTTGCTTCACAGCCAAAAAAATATCATGCAAACAAATTTATTCCTAATATATTGATGTTTCATTATAACCTATTGTTAAGGCATAAAATAGGCTCCTTGCAATGAAATTCGATTCTGTTCATAATGTATGGACAGAAGCTATTAAAGCCAAGTGAAGTAATTTAATTTTTAATGTACATACTTAATATTTTAGAACGTATGTCTTAATATCAAATTTTGACACTTTTTACACACAAGTAAGGTTATAAACATATGCGTTTTTAATAAGTCAATGTACCCAAATTTTAATCTAAAAATGTATATCTTAATACCAAATTTTGACATTCCATACACATAAGTATGTAAACACTAAGTAATATGATGTGCACTAAAAGTAAAGTGAAGTTTTTATGTTTTAGTATCTACCATGGTATAGTGGTTATCAAGCTACTCTCTAAAACTCAAGATCGTAATGATGCCCTATGCTCCACTTAGGAGCTATAGGAAATTAACTGTAACATTAAATGGACTAGAAAATTTATACTTATTGCATATATTTTAGCACTGTAATTTCAAATGTATATCTTGCATATGTAATTTTGAGAGTAATAACTTGAAATGAGATTGACAAATTATTTTATAATTATTGATTATTTCCAGAGTATAGATCTTATCATTAAATTTGGACACCTTTGTATACAAGGATGTAAGCATTGTATAGTGAAACAGGCTGTAAAAGATAAGTGACATTGAAAGTTTAAGATATTTATTATTAGTTGCAATGTGAGAACTTTAAATGTTGTATACTTTGTGTATTTAATTTTGTATGCTTTGACATGCTCTATGTTCAAGGCCCACTTGACCATCATGAACCTACAGAATGCAATCTGATTTAATCTAATCTTCTCAAGCAGAAGTAGCATGACTGACCAACGTGGTATAATGGGTAAATAAGCAAGAAGAGACAAGAAGAGGGAAGTTGGTACAACAAACCTCTCAGGTCTTCTCTCTTACCCTGTGAAGCCTAGCTGATGAATCTTGAGGACTACTGAAGCAAACTGATAAGTGTTGTATTGTCAGTCTAGTGATTTTTATTACTGAAAATAGGGATTCTTAATTTTGCTAATGAATACAAAATCAGAAATTTTCCATTTCAAAAATAGATAGAGGTGATTACTTTTTTTTTTTTTTTGATAGTGTTTAACGCCCGCTTTAACTAATCATGGCACCGCAGGCAGTGACATTGATGATACATGAATGATGGTGGAGCACCGGTGGAATGCTATGGTGGGGGAAACGGGAGTACCCGGAGAAAACCCATCCCAGCGCCGCTTTGTCCACCACAAATCTCACATGAGGTCGCTTGGGATCGAACCCCGGCCGTCTAGGTGAGAGGCGAGTGGTCTAAGCACTCGGCCACAGCGCGGCCGAGGTCTAGTTAATGAGTAATTACAATTGTTACATTTTTCTTTGGCCTATTATTATTAATTAATATTAGTAATTATAAATATGGCACTGCAGCTGAGTGGTTAGACTGCTCACTTCCCACCTGGACAGCCTGGGTTCGACCCCAGGCACCTGCATGTGAGATTTGTGATGGACGAAGCAGCATCTGAGAAAGTTTTCTCCGGGTACTCTGGTTTCCCCTAACACTCATTCCACCAGTTGCTCCATCATCACCTTTCCTGTCATATCATCCACTTCCTCATGCTCAAGCTTGGCTACAGCCCAACCACTCATTCCAGATTCTCCATTCTGTGGTTTCATGCCGTTGGCTACCAGACAGGCTTCTGATCCCTAGGCATGTGCTTGTAAGTCCTAGGGAGGTGTCTGTCCTAAATAATGAGAGGATAAGCCACTACAAAAAAAAATTATTATATGTATGTATTAAATTTCATTGAATTTTACATTGTTAAGGGCAACTTTCATTAAATCTTGAATAAAGAATTTTATGAAAATGGGGACCCCAAAGGTTATAAAGCAATTTCATAATCAAATCCATGTGCAAAAACAGATCAAATTAGTATGTGTAGGTCATTAAAAAAAAATGTTTAGATATAACAATCCATAAATTACACAAACAAAAGAAATCAGATGGAAAGGGAAAATTTAAAGGAGTTCCGATAGACATGCCGTAACAAATGCCATCTTTATTTGTACTTTGAGCTCCAAAAGAAACTGCCATAACTAAATATGTATTTACTAATACTTACCTAAGCAGCAAAGGAAGGAATTAAAGCATAATAAGCTTTCTGAGAGAAATAAAACATGGATTAGGATTTAGGTAAATAAATGACACTATCAAACTTTTGCATATGTTGCTGTTAACATACATACGAGGAGCACTATTTATATTTTGAGCCTAATAATAAAATATAGTAAAGTGTTGTTGCAAATTGCATTATTGTTTCTTGAAATATTTCTCTTTATGATTAATATACTTTTGCATGTGTTTGAACTATTAACCATAGCATTTTTTCCAATCTGCTTGAGAAACCTCCTAAATATGGTTTTTGAATTCATCAATGGCTTCTGCCGATGAAAATCATTCGCGACACATTTTATCCTTGATGTTTGCGAACAAGAAGAAGTCATTGGGTGCCAAATCAGAACTGTACGGTGGATGAGTCATCAATTTGACTTTTTGAGTGTTCAAATAGTCGGTTGTTAGAAGAGATGTGTGAGCGCTTGCACTGTCTTGATGAAAGATCTGATGGCAATTGTTTGTTTATCCTATTTCACCAAAAACTTTCAGCAAACAAATGGTTGTGTACAATTCAGAATTGATCGTTTTATATTGCTCTAAAGACATTGTTGCTAAATGTCCAGTTTTTCTGGGGAAAAAAAAAAAAAAAGAAAAACTATTTGTTTTGAAGTGCTTCGAGTGGGAACAACTTTTGTTGGATTTGGTTCATCTTGAATCACCCATACAGTCGACTGCTGTTTAAGTTCTGGATCATATGCATAGATCCATGATTCATCATCTGTTACAATCTTATGTTTTTTGAAGCCCCAACATTGTATTGTATTTCTTGAGTATTTGTGTGCACCAATCGACACGAGCATCCTTTTGAAATTGTGTCAAATTATGTGGGACCAAATGAGAGCAAACCTTTTTCACAGCTAAATGATCATGCAACATTTTATATCTGCTGGTGGAACTAATGCCTCTCTCTCAGAGTATGTGGCATGACGATCTTACACCATCAGTTTTTGCACAGCTACAATGTTTTCTGGTACGACTGATTTTGGACACAATTAAACATGTTATACCAGTATATAATGGCAAAGGATGGAGCTTTGTTGCCAAATCAGGTTCAAACCCGGCGGAGGACGATGGATTTTTTCAGGTGTAAAAATCCTTAGCATGGCTTCCTTTGGAAGGGAAGTAAAGCCTTTGGTCCCATTTCATAGATTTACAGCACATAAAAGAACCTCAAGCCTGATAGAGAGGCTTCTAAGCAAAATTAAGCGGTCTTTCATACCCAATTTAGAATGGGGCGCTGAGAATCGCAGCAGTTAAAGAGCGTCCATAAATAGTACACCATTTTATTTTTCATTGCCAAATTTAGTAGTTAATTGATCAATATACTCATAATCCACATAAAAAATCATAATAAATCATTGCATGAACATATTCACAAGTTAAGTCCATCTTTTCATTGAGACACAATTTTAAAGTCACTGTAAACAACACAAATAATATTGTATACTTTTTTTTAAATTGTTGTTTCATTTATATAGCCCCCTTTAATATCTAAGGCCACATCAGGGGCTTGGCATTAGAAATAACTCATCTGTAGGTTCTTTACGTTGAGTTTTAATTGTTTTATTTTCCTCAAACACACACATTCACTCTCACATACATACTTCCAGACTCTGGGGGATAGGGAAAAATTCAGCACCCCAGCCAGGAATCGAACCCAGGACCTCTGGGTGAGAAGTCAGCTCACTGACCACTTGACCAAGATGGTAGTCAATAATACTCTATTACCCGCCTCAGTAGTGTGGTGGTAGTGTGTCTGCCTTATATTCTAAAGGTTGTGAGTTCGAATCTTGCTTAGGGTGAGCTACCTGGATAAGGTTTCTTTCGGGGTTTTCCCTTATCCTGAGATGTTGAGTAACTTTAAGCTCCGAGATCATTTCACCAATTTGATTCACTGTTCAATATGACCAACTAGGTTAAAGGATGTTCAGCTTTAAAAAAAAAAAAATACTCTATTGATAAAATATCTGAAATAGGTTAACGTCAATAATAACAAACTTTCCAATGGCCTCCAGTAATCATGTTGCTAAGGCTCAAAATATAAATAGTGGCCCTTGTATGTAAACGTTGCGTTGCTTAACTAACACTGGTTTATATGCACATTGTCACACCAAAGCTGCTTCACAAACTTTTGACTGGCAAGTTCTGTTTGCCATATGTTACACATGGTGTGATTAGCAAGGGGTTTACTCAACACCAGATATCAAGTTAAGAATATTTAAGGGAAAAATCTGATGAAGCTAACGGTTAATTATTTGCATAGCTAATAAAAGTTACAATTAAAAACTCACATGTTGTTGCCGTGTCAGGGTTTCATGTGTAGGAGATGTATTTTGCTGAACACCGTTCCTTTCATACCCTTCAGAGTTTTCTCTGCTAAGTTTTGTATCTACAGAATGAACGGATTCCTGCAAACAAAAAGGCCATAACAGTACTTCCATTACATGCTAGAACATATCCTACATTAAGACAGTGCACACGATATTGAAGTAAATTACTTCCAAAATAACTATAACTAATGAAGTCCATACCACAGTTGAAGGTCTGTGGGAGTCATTTATGAGGAGTGTTCAATACCTCCTTGGTAAATCCAAGAAATTAAAGTTGTAGCATCAAAAAAAAGTTTGCTTCTCTTACTAGATGGCAGTTAAAGTTTCAGCTATATCCATCACATGATTTTGTTGCCACAAGTGATTGAATCAACAATTTTCTGCTTATTTGGAAAGATGGAAAAAAAACAAGTTTTGTGCAGTGATTAAACACTTTTATTTAAAAGGCTTAACATTGAAAGAAATAAAAGCCGAGTTGGATGAAATTCATTGCACATCTGCTCCTGAGTTTGCAACAATTTACAATTGGATAAGTGAATTTAAACATGGCCATACATCCACAATTGATGAACATCAGTTACAGATGTCCAATAGAAGTAACTTCCTCCGAAATTATTGACAAATCCAGGATATGGTTTTGAGTGATCAACAGATCCAAATTCGCAAAATAATAGAGACCACAGGCATATCACAAGGTGCAGTGTTCTCAATTTTGCAGCAAAAATTATGCCTGACAAAGGTCTCGGCAAGATGGTGCTGCATTTGTTTTCAACTGAAATAAAAGCAATTGTGTGATCAATTTGGGAGATGGTTTGGCACTTTCCTGTTGCATTCCTGATGAGTTTCTGCATCGGTACACAACTGTAGATGAAATGTGGATACCCTAATTGTAAGGTGGTAGGTCTACCAACACCATTTAGTTGAGGTATATGAAGAAGAAGATAAAGTGGCCATCTTCTTTCCTCAGCCTTCAGGAACACCAACACCATTGCACTGCAGTTTAACTTAGTCAAGAGGTTATAAAACAGCACCTACAGTTGAAACTTTTGTCCGGTTTAACTAAATTTCTAGCCATTTATAATATCAAATTTAAGTTAATATTAAGTTAAATTGAATTGGTCCCTTGAACTTTGATTTAACAATAAACTACTTATTTTTTAAGCTACTGAGAGAAAACTACTGTTTTTAAGTACTTACAGCTATTTCTGTCTCCTTATGGATCACTTAACAAAATGAAAATCAACAGATAATTTTACTCACGTTTTCTTGAGAGGACAGAGATCTTGTTACAGGATTATTTCCATTTTTCCGCTCTTCACGGGTAGTTACACTAGAACAGAGAGAAAAAATGCATAAAATGTTTAACAACCAATCACTCTGAAAATGCAATATTTTTCTCCTTCTGTTATATCATGGCTGATACTTCCAATTCTCCGATACATGCTCAAATTCATAGACAACTGTATTGCTCGCAATTTAAATTTTGGTACAAAATTATCTTGTGAATATGACCATGCATGAAATTTTAGAGTAGAAAAAAAATCTGATGTGTTCCATTCAAATGACTTTCTCTAGCTGTTACACAAACAACTTTCCTTACAAAAGATTATTCTTTTATCTACAATGCACTAATCAAGGTTAACATTAGCAGAAATTGTCATATCGTTTGCTTCCTTATAAGTAGAAGGGAAATAAGGGACTACACTACACCAAAGCGAGTCAAATATTTTAAAAACTGATCCTATGTGAAAAAACTGAAGTTCAGTTTGCTTTGCATGGCCTCCGGCAAAATGAGAGAGAGAAAGGAAATGTCACTTTCTGTTGGAGAAAAGTTAGTAGTTTAAAATTGAAACTATAACAAAGAATATCTTGGAAATGGTCCGCTCTACATAACAAATATATATGACCTAAATTATGTGTTTTAATGAGATCTACATTTTTTGTCTATCTCTTACAGTTTAATGTAAAACAAAATTCTACAAAACTCAACCCGAATAAAGAGCTCTTCAAAGGCTATTCCTAGAAAATTCAAAATATACATTTTATTTGTGATGTGAACATCTTTAGTATACAGCATTTTAATAAAAATCATCAGAGCCATTTTTGAGAAAATCAAACACTTTGAAAAATGTTCCAAATAATGGGAGTTGGGGGTGTGGGTATTTTCTTGACAATCTTTGTGTCGCATTTTTGGAAAATACTGAACTAACCAACTTTTTGTTTTTGAGCTATGCTGCCCACAGACACGCACACATACACAAGGACGGACAGACCATTTTCTAAACATGCTTTTTTTGGACTCAGGGGACTTCAAAACATATATTTCCACTGAAATCATTGAATTTTTGGGTGGAATACCATACCTTCTATATCCACTATGTACATTGTACATCAAGCTAGAGAAAGTAAAGATAATTATTTCTGCTACAATTCATGTCTTTTTGATTTTTTTTTTTTTTTTCAATCTATAAATTAGTTTTATGGCAATTTAAAAGATGATTAATTTTAGTCCATTATAGGTTGCTTTAAAACAAAAATATTAGTGAGCTATTATTTGTGTAGTTTTTAATTTATTTTATTTATTTATGCTAAGCTATGTAGAAGTGAACATGAGTGGTGTTCAGCCCTGGCTCTCGACTAGTCACACTCATGTTTTAAAATAATTCCTTAATTCTACACTGCCTTCACTTTAAGCCAAAGCTGCAGACTGTGAATGCACTCTCTGCAGATAGTTTACTACACTGCAGGAATTTTCCATTGCGTAACTCCCATGTTACGTACTAAGAGAGTTATGTAATACTAATACTAATCTTGCTATAAGTGTTGCTGAAAGTGGTGTCCATCTTTGTGAAGATGTTCTTGACATCATTGGTTGAAAATTTAAATGCGCAAGTTCTTCTTGTTTAATGTTCACAATTTGTGTACCATAGTCACACAGTAGAGTTTGTTTTAAAATTTTAGTAGCTGTATGAACACAGGTTTGTGAAACACCCACTTGCTGTGCAACACAATTGAGAGACTTCTTAGATGAGCTTTCCAATGCAGCATCAATTTCATCCAGCTTTTCCTCTGTTTGAACATGTAATTTTTGCTTCTTTGGCTTAACATTTAGCAATACCATTGTTCTAAATTTATTGACCAAACATCTTATAGTGTATAAAGTAATATTGTAGAAGCTTAGAGACAGTGAAGCACCATTGAATTAAATTTATGAGTGGAGGTGTACTCTTATTGCTTCACTTACTGTTTTTAAACAGGATATGTTTCAAAAGCTGTTGCTTTTATCTTCAGCTGTAGTTATTTGACTGGTGTGGATGGCTATCTTGTAGATGACGTAATGTACTTGTTGAATACATTTGGTGGCAGTATTTAAAAATTCATGACCCAGTGTAAATTCTTTTTGATAAATATTATTTCTCAAACACATACATCTATGAGGTGATTCACATGCACTATTAACTGTGTGTTTTTGTTTATTTCATGGTTGAGAAGCATTTGGTACAAACACGGAGACAAGTCTGCAGTAGAATATCATTTTTGGTCTGAAAAGCGTAACATAATGGTAGTAATAGAGTTGTTTAAATATGTAAAGAAACCTTTAGAACTGCAAACATGGGAAAGCATTTATATTACCGTGGAAGAAGATTCCCTTATGAGTTTTGAGGTCCCTGCCATGGAAGACGTCATCCTATTGACAAGAATAAAAGGCAGCACAATCACCTGTTGTATGTAGCATCAGTCAACCTTGGAACTGAAGATAGGGTTAAGGTACCCTGAAACCAGTCTCCCCAAATGAAGATGAAGTGGAGCAAAAAGTGTACACAAGGTGACTCAATTAATTTAAATCTTTTAGTGTCTTCTCGGATATGAGCAACAAAGAAATTGTTGCTGGAGTTGTCTAAATGATTCATTTTAATGTATGTATTGTACATAAAATATGCTGTTCAACAGTACATTTTTTGACAGGCATTTCCATGGACCATGAAGAGAATAATATTCTTAAGGAAATCGCATACAACACAAGTATTATTGGAACACTTCACAACACAGAGACAAAGCAATGACTGTGACAGCTCACAGGTGATAGATGTACCCTTGACCCATCCTGCGCCACATCTGCATAGTAGCATAATAATGCAGAGGTCGCAGCCATCTTGGCCAATATGCATATAAGGTCGTTGAGGCCTCAGCATAAAATGAAGGCAGTAGTAGGTATATGTGCAGCTAACCTCTCTCCTTCTGTTTGACCATTGATTTCCAATACAACATTACGTGCAACCACCGATATGAAAGGAAGTCCTGTAATTTTATTTTAGTCTCGGAGAGAAATCTTTTTTCCAATGAGAATGCTCATAGGCTCCTTAACACATTGGAGCCCAAATATAGCTCGGGCCGTGTGAAATATTCATGAGATCCACTCCCCAAGTATAGCTCGGGCAGGTATTTCTAACGATTTTAATGCAATTCCACGACCTTTACTCAGTCTTGGGCTATGCGGCAATGAACATATATCAGTTGTCATTTAGTTGTCTGTAGTGTGCTACCATCTGTCCTTGCTTTAGCCAACTATTAGGAAATTTAGGAGAGTTAGTAATATTGGTTGCTCGCAAGTAGTCCCACCATTTTTCTTGAATCTATTTGTTACCTGTTATGTTCTTAAATGTTAAAATGCTGCATTTTCCTCGACTTCTGTACACTGAAGAAGAAATTCAATGTACAAATGAAGCTCTGGAAAATTCCGATTCCAAGGTAGAGTTTTTCGAACTTTCAATAAGTAGAGTGTAAGCTGCTTTATGCAGATTTTTTCAAACTCATATTTCATACTTGTTATAAATTTAAAATGAAATATTATTATGGGAGTTATGACTGTTTTCTTACTTGTTGAGAAATCCTTGAATACCATACTTTTAGATTGTCCCAATACTTTTTTGCAGATTTGATTGATGTACTGTAAATAATAACTCAATGTAGGCATAAGAACCCTGGGTTTCTTGGCCCTTCAAGTAAAGAAACGCCTGGGCTTCAATGTGTTAACAGCGAATTTTCTGCACAAATGAAATGCTCAAATTTTCTGCCTTATTTGTCACAACCTTGGTGGTAATCTATACCACTTTCCCAAAGCTTTGACACTGCCATACCTGCTAAGTTTGAAACTTACTTTTTCCCTGCATCATATTCGGAAAACATATATCACAAATGCAAGATAATGCCCAATTCTGAACATTAATGTCTTAAAAAAAAATATTGACTTGTATTCCGATAAATACGGTAGATTTTGTCGCATTACATTAAAAAATTATTTTAAATTGATTACCTCTCATCTTCTTCATCTGAACCAAAAGGGTCCGTCAACTGCCGCCGAGTCATTAGCACTGGACGTTGGTTAGTAGTTACAGGAGATTTACTCTGAAAATATTAACAGCATTTAATTCCAAATTTTACTTGTCACAAACTCACAAAGGAAATTTGAATACAAACATACAACTTACTTTTTCCCGCACATGTTTTTCTTTGTCCTTTGTTGGCGAAAGAACTCTCCCAAGAATGCTTTTTGAGCTTGACAGTATCTTATCCTTTACATCCTTCACTGAAGTAGGGGAACGTTCGCAACTATCACCTGACTCAGTGCTACTAACCAGGGGCAATGGAAGTCTCAATCTCAGTCCTGAACTCTGCAGACTGCCCTTAGGCGTTAATACACTACTTTTGCTTCCTTCGCTTTCTACTGTGCCATCTGAATCTGCCGACCCAGACCTGCAGCAAACAAATATTTGTATTATTGGCTCGTTTCATACATTCTATGTTGCTTCTGATAGTGAAAGTATTGCTGTTTCTACAATAATTGGGTAATGTTGGCCGCATAACGTCAGGCAGCCAATCTTTGCATCTGAAAAGCACAATGTTCTGTAATGGAGCATATATAGTTGGTATTGGAAAGAAGAGGAAAGGCAGCGCACCTGTAGGTTAGCCTGGAAAGGATGAAATATGCAATTAACAGTGTGGGAAAGCAAGGATGCTGCTAAGCATAACTGTAATGGCAGCGATTGTATAGTGTGGCGGGTAAACACTGAAACTATCCAAAACTGGACCTACATCCTTCTTTCTCCATAAAGTAGCATTCATGCTTCTTCTGAATCTGTTTCTTTCCTTTACTTTACTGTTTCCACCTCTTTATTTTCCATTATGACAAAACAGCATCTTTTAAGACTAACAATGACATAACTAAAGAGCAAGTAGATCTAATTGGGCTATCAGTTATTCTTAAAAGTATTATTTAATATTATCATTATATATTATTTATTTATGAGTAATGCTGCTATGTTTTCATTAAAAAAAAAAAACAAAACAAAGCAATTCATTAGTTTTTATTTTTAGTAGCTTTATGTGTTAAATTTGCCCATTTAAACCAAAATATTACTTGATATAATGTATTAAGAGCACTACAGTTCCAGAGTGACGGTGACGGGTTATCTTCATGTTTTGATGAAATCACATTTAGCTAGTTCATGTAGCACATAACCTCAAATAATCAACATTTTCAATAGGTAGGTTAACTTAGTGATGTATAGTATCCAGGTCTCGTCATTTCTGTGCCATTTTCAGAATCCAAGAAAGGTTATTGGTTAATGTGCTAATTACAAAGATATACCTTACACGTGAAACAAGTATGTTTTAATTTTTTTATTCAAACAATGTGACGAAGGAAACGATAGTTAAGCCATAAAAATAGATTTGGTTTCCAATGTTATCTTGCGTCATGCATAAGCAGGTGAATTCTCTTAGCATTGGATGGGGAAGAAAAATAGAGCACATTTAAAATAAATAACCATATTACTACTGCCATCTGGCGCTATTAAGCGGTTGCATTCCCTTGGCATTATCTGTTCATTTTTACAGCGGTTTTTCAATTTCTAAAGTTGGTATGGATTTGCAACATTGCACAGTAAATAGACCCTTAGTTGGCAACATTACCAAAAATTGTATGCTTTCAGAGGAGCAGGGGGGGACATGCCTCCTGAATGAATAAATGAAATTTGTCATTAATCAACATACCTAACAAATCTGATGTGTACCATTCTCTACATCTCTGTGACTTATTGTTAATAAGCTTTTCATTTATCTACTCATGCCAATCAAGATAAACACTAGCAGAAACAGTTTTATTACTTCGTTCCTCATAAGTAGAAGGGAAATAAGGGAATACACTAGGCTAAACTGACAGTCAAATGTTTTAAAATGTGGTTGCTATGGGATTGAAATCTGTTTCTTTGCATGGCCAGGAATTGACAAGTTCCAGTATGAAAAAAGTATTTTAAACAGCCAACTGCATAAAAAAAATGTATATCCTTTAACCTGGTTGGTCATATCGGACAATGAATGAAATTGGTGAAATGATCATCAAATGATCTCGGGGTCCATGAAGCTCAAAGCTACTCAACATTCGTCTTCTCAGGATAAGGGAAACCCCCCAAAAAAAAACCTTATCCAGGTAACTCACTCTAAGCGAGATTTGAGCTCACGACCTTTTGAATGTGAGGCAGACATTCCACCCAGCCAGGCATCCACATTTTTGTGTAGTAAGTTTTGTCTAATTACCAGTTACGTAAAATTCTGAAAAATTCATCCAGAATAAAGAGACCTTCGGAGTCTATTCCCAGAAGATTCAAGATATACATTTTATTTGCCATCTAAATATCTTAAATATAAGAGATTTTAATCAAAATCCTTAAGAGTCACTTTTGGGATTTTCTTGAAAATCTTTGTGTCCCATCCTTGGGAGATACTCAACTTAAGTTTGGTATTTAATGTACTTTTCGTTTTTGAGCTATGCTGCCCAAAGACAGACACAGACATACACTTTTTTAAAAATGTTTTTTCTGGAATCAGGGTAAAACTTGTATTTCCGGTGAAATCCCAGTATAAAATTTTTGGGTACAATACAATGACATATCTCTACACTATGTATATAGTACATGTAAAAATCTACTTCATGAGGAACCAACTTGTGAATTTTGATTTACTACATTACAGTAATCATTGGATGTTCATAGGCCCACAGCCAGAAGCTCCCATTAGATATACGTCCCCACAACCATCACTCTCATCTATGGTGCCAAGGAAAGGAGATTCAGTTGGAATTAGGGGTTAAAAAAGTGATGTTTAATGTTACAAAAACTGATTCAACCAGTGTTGCCAGGTTATTGATATGAAACATCCCTACAAAGAAACAGAAATATCCCTACTTTATACAAAAATACCCTGACTTTTTCTGAATTGTATAGTAATTTCGCTGAATTCCTTTGTATTGTTTTGTAATTTCCCTGATTTTCTCTGAACTGTGTAGTAATTTTGCTAAAATTCTTTGAAATGCCTAGTAAAATCCCAGATTTACTCTGAATTCTATAGTATTTTTGCTGAAGCTTTTTGTTCCTTATTTTCTCTGAATTGTATAGTAATTTTGCTGAAATACTTTTTATTTTGTAGTAATTTCTCTGATTTTCTCTGAAATGCATCCCATTCTATACTGGGCATGAAAGACCACTTAATTTTGCTCAGAGGCCTATTAATCAGGCTTGAGGTTCTTTTACGTGCCATAAATCTACGACATGGGACCAATGGTTTTACTTCCCTTCCAAAGGAAGCCATGCTAAGGATTTTTATGCCCGAAAAAATTCATTGTCCTCTGCCGGGGTTGAACCCGTGACCTTGGGTACATGAAGTTAGCATGGTAACAATTACACCATGGAGGGCGACTATTATCTGAGGACAGTATGCATATTTACAATAAAAGCATTTGGCATACAATTAAAAAACTGCATATCCTGAAAATTAAAAAAAGGAAACATGCTTTTAAAATTATAAAAATTGTACTTTTTCAAAAGTTTAAACACATAAAACTATTATAAAGAATTTATGTCTCAAAGGTGGTTACAGTCAAAAGCAGTCAAATAAAATCAATTATATGTCAATTTAAATACAGCCCTGAGAGCATGATTTGTAAATAACATAATAAGAGACTTTCTGGTAAGCAGAGGATTAGGTAAAGAAATGGTTCACCTTCTGTTTCCTGTCAAAGCTTTGTTTTGTCCTCGTTCTATGGCATCCCTATTTCTTAAATTGATTATTTCTTGTCCAAATAATTGCACTGTAACTTCTGTATCTGTGTCAGTGTTAAACCGTCCAATCATGTACGATGATTCTTCAGTTGTTTTACCTATCTGCTGAACTTCTAGCTCATGACCTGAAAGAAACAAACTGGTTAAATATAATAGTTTTTATAGATTCATCTTAAACCCTTAGTTACAGTGTTAGAAATAATTGTTTTCCTTGTGGGAAAATAAAATGCTATTGCTCACATGTGTAAAGAATCATTTATTTAGGACACTTATTTATACTGGTTTTTCATAGGCTTAAAATTTTGTAAAATATTTTGATTTACTACATATATATATGCATGAGGAGGAAATTTAGTGATTTAATTTTACATTCTATTGAAGGGAGATGTTTGTTAAAAATCAGTACTCTAGCAAATGCTCATTTCTCAAAGTTTTGTAATATATTATATTATCAAAGTTTGAAAACCTTGTAGTAATATTATTATTGCACTGATAGATGATTTTTTTAAATTATTCTTTTTACTCCTGGATTCCCTTTAATATATATATATATATATATATATATATATATATATATATATTTTTTTTACAGAGCTAAATTTATAGTCTAAGTATCATATACACCTCTTGAAATTTTATCGGCATATAAAAATTTCATTATAAATTCTTATGCAGTATTTTTTGTTTACTTCTCTCCAACATTGTTGTCAAATTATCCAACAATTTTATATAATGCTTACCATGATGCAAAACATTAATATATCAAATACAGGCATGAATAATTTATACATTTTTTTGTTTTTGTTTTTTTGACTAGGTGATTTAAAATGAAATGGTGTTTTATTTATGGACGCTCTTTAACTGCTGTAGTTCGCAGCGTCTCATTCTATACTGGGCATGAAAGACCACTTAATTTTGCTCAGAGGCCTCTCTATCAGGCTTGAGGTTCTTTTATGTGCCGTAAATCTACAACAAGGGACCCACGGCTTTACTTCCCTTCCGAAAGAAGCCATGCAAAGATTTTTATGCCCAAAAAAATCCATCGTCCTCCGCCAGGTTTGAATCCACGACCTTGGGTATATGAAGTTAGCACGGTAACCATTACACCATGGAGGGCGATGACTTGGTGGTTTGATAAGTCTAGTAAAAAAGCAAGAAAAAATGTTGCTTTTGTAAATAATTCACCTTACTTCTCAACTTAGTCTCCTTTGAGTGATACACATTGATCCAGCAGTCCTCCAGCTGTTTCATCTCATCAGAAAAATAGGTCGTGTCAAACTCTCCAAAATACTTGTTGAATATTACTATCTCTTCCTCATTTGAGGAATATTTCTTCCCACCAAGACAAAGTTTCACTTTAGGGAACAGGAAGAAGTCACTTGGGACTAAGTCTGGTGAATATGGTGGATGAGATATCAATTCAAAACCAAATTCATACACTTTGCCACTGTTATCGCTGATGTGTCAACTTTTATCTTTTTCACCAGCACCAAGTGGGCCACGCCATGGCAGAGTGGTTAGACCACTCGCCTCTCACCTAGGTGGACTGGGTTCAATCCCAAGCGACCACATGTGGGATTTGTGGTGGTCAAAGCTGTGCAGGGGCAGGTTTTCTCCGGGTTCTCTAGTTTTCTCCACCATCGCATTCCACCGGTGCTCCATCTTCATCATCAGTGTCATTGCCATAGTAGTAAAAGCAAGCATTAGACACTATTAAAAAAAAAACAAAAAACAATGAAGCATAATTAGGTCCAGTTACAGTTTTGCCTTCTTCTAAGTAATCTATTAGAACTATTCCTTGGGTATCCCAAAAAACAGTGACCATCATTTTACCAGCTGACAAAAAGGTCTTTGTCTTCTTTGGTGCACTTTCACCTGCCTTTCTTCATTGTTTTGACAGCTGTTTTGACTCTGGTGTATAATGGTGGATCCAGGTTTCATCAAGTCACAAATCTGCATGAAAAGTCTTGCATATTGAGTTTAAACAAAGGCAACAATTTTATTGCTGGCAAGAGAGCTGGTATACTCGTTAGAGTGGGAAACAAAGACCACCATTGAGTGCACAGACTGTTACAAATGTTGGAAGAAGGCTCGTGAACTCTCCAAACAAATTGTTGCATCAATTGAGCCAGGAATCAGGCTACTCATATGGTGCGTGTCAAAGAGCTGCAACTGCCTACAATGCCAAGAAAATGCTTGTAATTTCCATCAAAATCATCAATATTGTCAACAGATGGCATTGACTCATTGTTGCCATGATTGTTGTTGATTCTCCCTGAGCCTCTGAGATCTTTAAAACAAATTTCACATTTCTACGAGCTTTCAGAATGAAATTATGGCCTATTAAAATGGTTCAGGTTTATATGAATTGCACTGTACCTTAACAAATTGAAGCCCAAGCTTGGGCCATGCGAAATGTTCACGAGACCCACGCCCGAGTATAGCTCGGGCAGGTATTTCTAGTGCTTTTAATACAATTCTACAACCTTTACTAGATCTTGGGCTATGCGGCAAAGAACATACATCAGTTATTGTTTGGTTGTCTGATTTGTGCTACCATCTGCCCTCACTTTAGTCAAATATTAGGAATTTTAGAACATTTAGTAATATTGGCTGCTCTTGGGTAGTCGGGCCATTTTCCTTGAAGGTGGTGATCTATTTGTTATGTTTTGTGTTCTTAAAAGTTAAAATGCTGCATTTTCCTCGACTTCTGTGAACTGAAGCTGAAATTCAGTATACAAATAAAGCTCTGGAAAATTCTGATTCTGAGGTAAACTTTTTCGAACTTTCAATAAATGGAGTGTAAGCTGCTTTACGCAGATTTTTTCAAACTTGTTATAAATTTAAAATAAAATATTAATTCGGAAGTTATGACTATTTTCTTACTTGTTGAGAAATCCTTGAATACCATACTTTTAGATTGTCCCAATACTTTTTGGCAGATTTGATTGATGTGCTGTAAATAATAACTCAAAGTAGGCATAAAAACCCTTCAACTCAAGAAACGCCTGGGCTTCAATGTATTAAAAGCATTAAATTATGGGTTTTTCGATTATTCGTGCTTCTTCTCCCCCACATTACCCCAGATAACAAGAGTATACTGTATTTGCACACAATATAGACCTATCTAAGCACAATCAAGAAACATGTTAAATTCATTCTTGGAAAAAAGTTGACTTAATGGAGTTCTGAAAACTTAATTCTACTCTGACTTATTCTCCAATGAAGCGTATTCAATATTCAAAAGCATTACCTGTAAAATGTGCTCTCAGTTGATATAAGTATGTCATCACAGCCAACTTGTCAGGCACTGTCAAGACATCCATGTCAGCAGGTTCTATTACACGAGGAATACCAAGCGCTTCACCAGCATCAAATGCTTTTTTACAATTGCCTTTCACATCATGGGCTTTCAATGAATCAAATTCGCTGGAAAAGGAAAAAAATGTAAATTTTAAGTACTCTAATGGCTTATGAGCCTATATTGAAAATGCAATTATAAAGTATGTAAAGTACCTACTTGTTCTTTAATGCAAAGGAATGTTGGGATTCCACTGGAGGGTTTTCAAAGGACAAACAACTAGGGTAGGTTTTTGATCTGGAATAAAATAATAATAATAATAAATAATAATAATGATAATGATAATGATGACGATGTATCCCACTGAGGCTTGAGCTACTGCAGCAGAAATATAATCTTTGAAATAAATAATTTGCTTTTGCACGTATACTTGGGTCAGGTTTGTCAGTAGGTACATTTTCTGACCCTCTTTCATCAGTAGAACCATTTTTCATCTACATGATTGGTCTCCCTCATAATGCTGACTTTGGATTTTCGTTTCCATGATGGTCAACAGCAGTAGATCCAACATAAATAAAGTAAATACTAGACGTTCTGTTTTGTTGCCATTAGTCAATAATGGCTTCAGTGCATTTGTATGAACTCTAACTCTCCCATCTTCACATGCCTATGTAGGGTACTCTTAAGAGACGTTTAGCGCCTCTGCAATTGAACAAATATTCTGCCACTTTTGCACTGGCAGGTGCCGTAGCCATTGCAGGGCAACATCCTGCTTCTTTGGACCAACATTGCCTTTCATCAACTTCTACCCTGTTGCCAAATACGATGCTCTGTTCTCATACTGACCTCACAGTATTTATCCAAATACAAGACGACCCCCATTTTTCAGAACTTAATTTTGTAATTTGACATTATTATCTATATAAAAAGAAGACTAACTTAATGTATAAATAACATTTAATGGTTTGTCATATATTTTGAACAAACGAATGGACACATAAGCTGATTAAGCCCTTTTTATAATAAATTTATATTTAAATAATTATATTATATTATTATGATATTTTTGTTGTACTTTATTTGTATTTGTGTGGTTGACAGAGAGGGCAGTATGGAAATGTATGACATGGATGCGATAGTACAATGTAAATGCAACGGTAGCAGCAGCCTAAGGAAGACATATTTAGACAACATACTTAATATATCACATCGTAATTATTTTATCTAATTTGAATTTGTGCAGAAATTCACTTTGTGAGCGGGAGAAAAGGAGAAGACAAAATGGAAATGCACGGTATATGTGCAAGGATAGACTGTGACAGCAGCGTAGCAGTGATGATGATGAATATGATTTTCTATTTACACAATATACTTAATATAACACAGTAAATTTGAAGGGGGAGGAAGCAGACCCATTTGAGGGCCATCATATTTTGGAAAAAAATAAACTACCAATAGAGCATGTAACACTACACTGCTACTGGGTTGGCCGAACCCATGAACTTAGTTTATGCCATTTCTTTCCAACTGTAGATTTAAGAGTTTCTTATACTGTTCAGCTTTTCAGATAATGTAAAAGCGTTATTATGAAGGTAATTTGAGTCAATTATGGACACTATAGTTTCACTTAATTTTTTCCGGATGCATTTAAAAGATGTTCATCTTCATCATCGACGGGTGTTTGGGCTACAGAAGAGGAAGATCCTGTGCTGATTTCATTTGTGCTGTCACCTGTTTTCCTTGGCGGTAATCTTAATATGTGGTCTGTCAGTGGTATTTCAAAATTCATAATTTGTGCATTTTTATTTCTCTGCACATACTATATACATAGTGTATAGAGAAGGTATTATATTGCACCCCAAAATTCGAAACCAAGATTTTACCAGAAATATATGTTTTGAGAACTCCTGAATCCAAGAAGAAAACATTTTTAGAAAAATGTCCCTGTGTGTCTGTGGGCAGCATAGCTCAAAAATGAAAAATCCATTAAATACTAAACTTAGGTTTAGTATCTTCCAAGGATGCGACACAAAGATTTTCAAGATCCCCCCATCCCCACTACCCTTTGCATGGAACATTTTTCCGAACATTTTGAATTTCTCAAAAATGGCTAACGATTTTGATTAAAATATCATATATTAAAGATATTTTCATGACAAATAAAATGCACATCTTGAACTTTTTGGCAATAGCTTCTGAAGATATCTTTATTCTGGATGAATTTTGCATAACTGGTAAACCGCAAGAGATAGACAAAAAAAAAAAAAAATATATATATATATATTTTTTTTTTTTTTTTCTGTGTAGTTGATCACTTTTGAGATATTCCTTGTTATTGGTTTCAGTTTTAAAATACTTCTATGCTTTTCTCAAAAGGGAATTTGCCAATTCCTGGCTATACAAACAAAGGAACATCAATCACATAGCAACTAGCTTTTAAAAGATTTGATTATTGCTTTAGCCTAGTGTGCTCCCTTTTTTCCCTTCTACTTACAAGGAAGCAAGCAATAAACTATTTCTGCTAATTTTTTCCCGATTAGCATGAAGTAAATAAAAGAATAAACTTTTTAACAATAATTTATTGTAGAGATGTAGAGAAAGTCATTTGAATGGAACACATCAGACTTCTTCTAATGTTTATCTTTTCCCAAATTGCTAGTTCTGCTGAAGTTTTGCATGCTTGATTAGTTTGATGTTGGTTGTGATGTCCAGAAGTGATGTGAATACTGCAGATTTGTCTATCTGCTTCAGTTTCTTGTTACTGAAGTCCTCTTTTAATCTGTGAAGGTGTCTCTTAGTCTGTCCAATGTAAATTTTAGGGCTGTCTTCACAATTTATTTGGTAAATGCTGGATTTTGATTTGTTTGGTATGATGCCTTTTAATGGGTGGTTTGATAGACTCCTGAGGTTGTATTTGTTTTGAGGTGCCAGATCTATATTGTGATGCTGCTGCTAAATCCCATCTTTCCCATCTTCAAATACTCCAAAACAAATTTCTTCATATTGCAGTAAATGCTGACTGGTACATCCCCAATCAAGACATCCATCGTGACCTCTCCTTCCCTTTATTAACAGATTATATCTTCACTCTTTCCTGGAAATTTTACAATACCCTTCCAAACAGCTTCAATGGCCTCATTCGCGGCCTTAGAGAGTATGACCTCGACCCTGAAGAAAGCTTAAAGTGCCCCAGACTTAAAGGGGGGGGGGACAAAAAACAATAAAAACAAAAAAGAAATAAAACATATTTAAAATAAAGAAAAAGAAGAAAGCAATTCAAAAAATAAATAAAGAAAAAGAAACAAAAAATATATGAATTTTTTAAAAAAAAAAATGAATAAAATAAAAATAAATAAATAAAAATGAAACAAAAAATCTTATTACTGATTCAACACTCCTCCCAACTGCCAATCCACCATCTCTTTACATTACCCACCATCATCCTACCAGTGAAGGACAACAGTCCTGGAATGGTTTTTGTCGGGATACCATTGGTATGCTGGTGGCATTCACCCCCAGTGACTTTGTGCTGACAAGATGAGTTTTTTGAATTTGTTGAGCATTTGTAAATTTACTGTACTTTTGATTTGGGTTGGCTCTTTTCTTTAGTGTGATAACATGTTTAATATTTTTTGTTCCCTGCATTTACATATTAATTTGCCCACTAATTATGTTTCAAAACCATTATCAAATTAATCAAACACGTGAAAACTACAACAGAACTAGCAATTTGGGAAAAGATACACATTAGGAAACCTGCACACATAGTAATTAATTTTGAAATACCACTGACAGCATTTTAAGATTACCACCAAGGAATCCAGATGGCAGCACTATTGAAAATATGACAGGAACCTCCTCTTCTGTAACCAGTAAAACACCTGCTGATGATAAAGATGAACATTTTTGAAATGCATCTGAGAAAAACTTAAATGTAACTATAGTGTCCATAATTTACTTAAATTACCTTTGTAATAATTTAAAAATTTCTCTGTAAAAATCGCTTCATATGCATATCTTGTGATAATGTAAAGGAGGTACATTTACCATTTTAAAAATGTCCCCCAAAATCAAACTTACATTAAGTCTGATCGAAAATGATGAATTACTGCACAAAACGCCATTCCATTTCTCCACGATGTCGTAAGGTTGGTAACTTTTACACCTTGATAGTCTTTTGTAACTTCTTTGCACCATTCTAACAAATCTTGTCCAGGTGTGGTTTCCTTTATTCGGCTGCTTTTCCCCTCACACTAAAACAAAATGTCAAGATTGTTCAAAGGATGTTTAGAAAACAGGTAGCAAAAGTCTCATTTTCTCTGGCTTAAGATTTAAATGGAAAAAGCTCATGCTTGATTTTGTGTCCCTATTTAAGGGAAAGTTTAATTCTAACTACTAAGCAGGATATATTAGAAAGAACAAAATATCTACCATATTTATCCGCATGTAAGACGACCTCGAATGCAAGACAACCTCCATTTTTCAGAACTTAATTTTGGAATTTAGCATATCATCTATATGGCATGTTTAAATTATTTAGGTATATAAAATGTATTTTAAATGAAATTTAAAGGTTTGCCATATATTTTGAACAAACCAATGGACACTGAAGCTAATTAAGCCCCTTATTTATTTATTGTACTTAATTTGGATTTGCATGGAAACTCACATTTTGAGCAGTTGTTGGAGAGAGGAGTATGGAAATGTATGGCATGGGTGCGATGTAACATGACGATGGCGGTGGTGATAGTGTAACTGTAATGGCAATGATGGATATGATTTTGTATTTATACAACATACTTTAATATCACATCGCAAATGTTTTTATCTATAATATGTAAAAATAAGTGAAGTAACACAAATATTAATATAACAATAATCAAAACAATTCTCTACTTATCTTTTTGAAATCCAAGAACTAATAAATACAATCTAAAAAATTTGTTAGGCTTTTCTAAAAAAAGATGAAATTACAAAAAATCAAAAAAATTTGGCATTTATCAATTAAATTGTGACCTTGTTTACATTGGTAAGACTAAATGTCATTTGGAAACCGGAGTAAAAGAGCACTTTAGGAATATTAAACATAAACAAATTGATAAATTAGCTGTGACAACATTTTTGGAAATTTAATCGTGAAATAAATCCAGCTGTCAAATTATTAAAACACTTAAATGGATCCATAGATTTAGTGGTTTGGGAGAAAATATTTATATTAAAGAATAAAAATCATGCAATGAATTTTGATATCCACCAATTGATTCTCTAACCAAATTTGTTTTGACTCCAGTAGTTAGCAATGCCTTAGTACACAATCCACCTAGTAGCAGCAACCATAACAATGTAAATAAACAAGATCAAAAACAAAATGAGCTGACGATGCAATAGATCATTTTATTGCACAACTAGTCCATGGATTTCAAAAAGATAAGTGAAGAATTGTTACAATTATTAATTGTTATATTAATATATGTTTTTACCTAATTTGAATTTGCATAGAAATTCACATTGCAAACGGGAGAGATGGAAAAGGGAGAATGAAATGTACAGTATATGCAATGATAAAATGTGGCAGGGGCAGCGCAGCTGTAACAACAATTATTTATTACTGCTATTTTCTGTTAAGACAACATACTTAAGATATTGCAAAACGTTTTACCTAGTTCCAATTTGCGGTAAATTCACATTGCAGCATATGTAGTGCCCGAGGAGAGAAAATGCACAGCTAACCTAAAGAACTGTCATTAATTCGATTATATCTTAGCAATAGAAAGCAATTAGTCTCAATTCATGTCCAAATGCCTACTGTTCGAGATGTAACAAGGGGAGTGCCTCAAGGATCTATTCTGGGTCCTTTTCTGTTCATTGCTGTTATTAATGACTTGCCCGCTGCTACTACAGGTAAAGTGATCTCTTATGCCGATGACACCACTGTGCTAAATATTAATTCTACAAATACTTTTGATTGGTCCAATACCTTAGATCAAATTCCTGATTGGTTTGGCGCAATTGGCCTGCCTGCTTATGAATAAAGAAAAAACAAAACTATCTTATTTAGTTTAAAAGATAAACAAAGTAGAGAGTAAAAAGTTAAACTCCTTGGAATATGGTTGGACAACAAACTTTCCTGGAAATTCCAATAATGAAAATATGCAGAAAGTTGTCTAATGTTTTATTCATCTTAAGAAGACTTAGGATGTGTGTTTTCTTTAGCACTTTATTGACTGTTTATTATAGTTTATTTCATTGCCATTTAAACTATGGTATTTTGTTCTGGGGTAGCAGTGGGGAAGCCAACCAAGTATTTGTGCTCCAGAAGAAGGCTCTTAGAATAATAAAAAAGTGTGATTCCTGCCAACATTATGGACCTATTTTTAAAGAATTTGGAATTTTAATTGGCATCTTTGTATATATATGCATGCTTGAATTCGTTCATCTTCAAAAGACTTACTTTTTTCTGACATACATAACCATGATACAAGGAGTAAAAATAATAATGGTACCTCCCAAATTTCGGTTACAGATATCTCTTAACACTCATCTTTATCTTTATTATCCATATAATAAACTACCTTTAAATATAAGACAAACTGTAAATGCAAATTCTTTTAAAATTAGTGTTAAAAACAGAATTAAGTGACTTAATTTTTACAACATACAAAAATATTTAAATATAGATGCATTTTAATGACTTACAGACGAAAACTATTGCATGATGTTTGCCAAATGGTGAAATAAATCATCAATATCATCATTATCATCATTATTATTGTTGTTATTGTTATTGCATTCATTTATTTCCACCATTCAACCAGCCTTATTTGTAAGTTTTCTACTAAAGTAATTTAAGTAAATAAAGAGAGAAGTAGTGTAAGAAATTTTACCTCTTGAAAATTAAGTGGCTGAAGATTGAGGCGCACATTCTGTAAATTTCTATCATCTGGTTCACTGCAAAAAATTAATTAAAAATGCCACAGTTAGTTTTGGACAACCTTAATTAAAATTATAACATATAAGAAGGAAAGAACTCTAAGTCAAAAGAGAAAAACTGCAAAACCAGTTTCTTACATGATTATACTTGAATTTTTTGAATTTATGATTTTCTCAGTCTGATTTTTGCTGCTGTCATTGTTCATCTGCTCTGCATTTTCTTGCCTGCTTATGGACCATGGTTCTCTGCAATGTGAACTTTCCATTTCTTCATTTTCATTTTCGGCATTCTGCGCATCAATAACAATTTTGCCTTCACTTGCAATAGGTGTACTTTCATCCTTTTGATATGACGATAAACTTGCAACTGAAAAAAAAAGAAGAAAGAATATGACAAAAACATAACCTAAAGACAATAAAATAGCAAAGCTATGATCACTGATATGTGAGGCAATACTGATTATAATACACATGTTGCTAATAGGGATAATTTATTAGACGTAAAGGATGTAGTTTCTTCAACAAAACTATTCATAAAAGTTTATTCTTCCTGTTATTTCACATTAATCCAGATAAACACTTGCATAAATGCTTTTATTATATAATTTTCTTGTAGGTACAAAGGTGAAATGAAATGCAGTAGGCTTAAGGAGTAGCATAATCATTTAAGAGCTTGCCGATATGTGATTGCTTTGAAATTCCATTATCTCTGCTTGACCAGGAGCAAAAAAAAAGTGAATAACAATTTCCCATTTATGGAAAGTATAAGAATATTAAAACTGCAACCAAAAATGAGAAATATCTTGGAAAGGTTAACTTAAAAAAAATAATAATCTGATGTTGCATTCACATCACTTTCTCTAGCTGTTCCACAAACAATTTGTTTTTACAAAAGTTATTCTTTTATCTAAGTCATACTAATTTAAATTAATAGTAGAAGAATTGGTCTTATTACTTGCTTCCTTGAAAGTAGAAGGGAAATAAAGGAGTACATTAGGCTAAAGCAATAGTCAGATCTTTTAAAAGCTGGTAGCTATGTGAAACAACTGATTCAGTTTGCTTTGCATGCTCTCGTTTGAGAAAAATTAATTCGTTTAAAACTGAAACTAATAACAATAAATGTCTCAAAAGCGATCAACTCTACAAGAAAAACATATATGCCATAAATTGTGTGTTTTAAAGAGATCTACATTTTTTGTGAAGTTAAGTTTTTGTCTATCCTTTACAGTTTAACAATTATGCAAAATTCTGCAAAATTCAATGAGAATAAAGAGCTCTTCAGAAGCTATTGCCAGCAAATTCAAAATATACATTTTATTTATGATGTGAATATATTTAATACACAGTATTTTAATCAAAATCGTTAAAGCCATTTTTGAGAAAATCAAAATTGTTGAAAAGTATTCCATGTAAAGGGTAGTTGGGGGTGGTGGTATTTTCTTGAAAATCTTTGTGTCACATCCTTGGAAGATACTGAACTTGCGCGCACGCAGACATACCCACCCATTAATTGTTGAGAAGGCCAAACTTTTGTAAAGTTTTAGTGCCTTAGTAAGAAGAAGTTAATCTGGGTTACCTCTGATCCTACCTATTCTGGGTAAGCAAGGTTCATTTGCATAAATTATTTAAATTGTGAGGAGAAATTGATGTAACTATTAGCATCAGTGTTAATGAGAAACAGCCTTACCACTCACTGGCGTACTAGCAAATTCTGATCCGCTCAAACTATTTGTCAGCAGATCAATCTGAGTTGTCAAGTCCAGCATCTCCTGGTGCTTCTGACTGAGATCTGGAAAACAGATAAAAGTATTTGATAACTCTCGCATTTTCTACTAGTTCATCACTGCAATGAGTTCAGCAGCTTGATGCATTTAAACGTATACACAAAATGTAATGGAAAAAATGTGGAAACAAACACACAACATTTGTAATCTTTCTTTGAAGACAGTTCTGCTTTGAGGGGGATTCAAATATAAACGGTAATTTTGTTAAAAATATTTATTGATTAAATATATACACACTCTACATATTTTTGCCAACGTTTTGGAAGCTTGAACATTCTTTCTTCAAAAAAAGTTTGAGGGCATGTCGCCAACCAATTGCACACGCTCAACTTCCTCGTTGTTTTCAAAATTTTTCCCTCCAAGCGATTCTTTCATGGGTGCAAATAAAATATAATCCTGGGGGGGGGGGGGGGGGACAAGTCTGGACTATAGGGAGGGTGTTCAAGGGTTTCCCAGCGCATGTCTGCCATTGTGTCCATTGTCAATTTGGCGGTGTGAGGCGTAGCATTGTCTTGGGGAAGACATTTTTCTAATTTTAATTTTTCTAAAGCCAAGATGGTTTCTAATAATCGTATAAGCACACCCAATGCTAACACCAACTCCTGATGAGATTTCTTTGACAGTGGAGCAGCAATCACCTTCAATATGCTCTCGAGCGGCACCATGTCATCTGTGAGACTTGACCTTGGGCATCGAGTATGCCCTTCGTTTTCCGCAAATTCTTAGCTGCCCTTAAATTGTCTGGCCCAAGTAAATACTCGATTCTGCGACAGTGTAGTGTCCCCAAACTGTGCCCTTAAATGAGTTAAACTCTCCGAAGGTTTAAAACTTGGTCAAAAACTTGATAATAATGCGTTGCACAACAGACGAGGGACTTCTTGCTCACTCATGGCTGCATTGATGCCAAAACCTAGCAAAGCGACTAACAAAGCTAGTTCCCCCTCCCTAACACACTGACCTACAGCCCCCCACTCCACTGCCCCACTCTGAACTGCTTCCTCCATGATATGCAACAATTACCATTTATATTTGAATCACCCTCGTACATAAGTTAGTTTTTGATTAAGGAATTAATAACAAAATGCTTTCTTCTTGCTTCACTCTACCTAAAAATTCTTGGCCACTCTGATTGATGTGTTCCATTCACATGACTTTCTCTACATCTCTGCAACAAATTATTGTTAAAAAGCTTATGCTTCTATTTACTTCAAGCTAATCAAGAAAAAATTAGGAGAAATAATCTTATTACTTGCTTCCTTGTGAGTTGAAGTGAAATAAGGGAGTACATTAGGTTAATGCAACAGTAAAATCTTTTAAAAGCTGATTGCTATATGATATAAGTTCCTTTGTTTGTATGATCAGGAATTGATAAATTCCCATATGAGAAGAGTATAAGTATTTTAAAACTGAAACATAAAGCGGGCGTTAAACACTACAAAAAGAACAAACAAACAAAACTGAAACAACTCCATGAAAATATATAACATAAATTGTGTGTTTTAACGAGTTCTATATTTTTTGTTAAGTAGGTTTTTATCTATCTCTTATGGTTTACCAGTTATGCAAAATTCATCCAGAATCAATCTTCAGAGGCTATTTCACGAAAATTTAAGATATACATTTTATTTATCAAGCAAATATAATATTTTAATTAAAATTGTTTGAGCCATTTTTGAGAAAATCCAATTTTCTTGGAAATTTTCATGACGCATCCCTGGATGATACTGAACTTAAATACCAAGTTTGGTTTCATTTTTGAGCTACGCACCCCCACACCCACACACACATTTTTCTAAAAATACTTTTTTTTTGCATTCAGGGTGTTTCAAAACATATATTTTAGGTGAAATCTCGGTATCAAATTTTTGGGTGAAATACAATACCTTCTCTATACACTATGTACATAGTACGTGTAGAGAAAGTGAAAAGTTGATAACGTTTAGCTCCTGTCATTTTTGTCAATGCCTTTATTGATTGTTAATATGTAATGGAGAGTAGGACGAGTTTGTAATTGACCTGTTTATTTCAAAATCTTATTATGTACACATTTTCAACTTTTCATAAAACAAAGAAAAATATTTTATCTTTGAAACAATTAAATATTTTGTTTGAAAAAAGGCAATAAGATACAGCCTTATTTAACCCTTTTAGTGCCAGTCATGATCTAATCATGATCCAAAAATTCTGTGAAAATTGCCAATCACGATCTAATCATGATCCGAAAATTGTGTAAAAATTGCCAAACATGATGTAATCACGACGTCGTTTTCATACATTTTAACTCTTTCCAGTGGGAAAGTCTGTGTATTTTCTATGCCATAGCCATAGAGAAAGGTTTTCTGGAGTGTTTCCGTATTTTATTTTCACTCCAAAGCACTAAATTAGCTCCAAATTTATTCTCTAGCCTGTGTTTATCTTGGTTGAAACATGGCGTCATCTAGCCAAAGGTTACGAAACTTAGAGAAAATAAGAGTTTCAGTTCATGATGTATTAGAAGAAAGCGAGTGATTTTGAATTTTTAGACCTTGTTAAAAGAGTTTCTGACATTGACATAAGAAAGGAAAATATATATTCTAGCTTCAGTGTTGAAAATGCTTCTGATAACAATGGACCTTGTAGGCATGCAAATAATTAATGTATTTATCAAAATGGATTTACGGAGGTGTAACCAGACGACAAATACAATATGAAATCAACCATTCAGCTATGCAACAGCACAAGTGCTAAATTGTATAGTAATCTATGTTACATTTGTATCTTATTGTTATATGCTGTTTTCATTACAGCAGTGTCATGAGTGTGAGTTTTCAGATTAGGTGAATTCATTTTTTGTATTTTAAAAATAAAACACCAGATCAATGTAGGATGCTGTTTTAGTAAATAAATATCCATACTTTCATTTAATTAGCCTGAACTTTCTGTGTAGTAAGGTTCTGTGTGACTAATTATTATTGTTTTGGGATTTTTAATTTTATTTTCAAAATTTGCTTTTGTTTTCAATTTTTTAAAAATATTTAGAGACTTCCTGTATATATAATGCATATTATACAGTAGACAAAAGGGTTTACTAAAAATGAGAAAAAGATTCAGCTCTGTATGTCATTTGGTATTCATTTTATTATTAATAATTTAAAACCCTACATTCTCCTCTAAAATTGCTTGACACTTTTCGGTCAACATTTTGCTATTCGAGCTGGCACTAAAATGGTTAAGTCAGCATCAGTCAACCCCATTTTTACTTCTTTTGCATTTATACTCTATGATACTGACTCCACAAAACAAAAAAACCTGAAAATGTTGGTTACTGTGTTTTGAAATAATGATTCAATTACAGGATACCGAGTCTGAATTAACACTGAAACCACTAAAATGAAGACGGAGACAAACATTTTCTAATAGTTATGAGTAAGGCTATGACCAGAGAAGAGAAGGAAAGCCTTTTGCCGCAACCCAATGTGCTTACCACCACCAGGAGGAACAGATGAGGAGAGGCAACCACAGGAGTCAATTGGTCACAGCTGACAGAGACGCTCAGAGGTCCCTAACTATTTCAAGCTTGATGATCCAGTCACACAGACAGGCTGCTCATAGAAGGCTTCCCTCTGGTAGAACCAGGGAGTGTTTAACCCACCTGAGGTAGCTCAGAGAAGGCTACCATCTGGCAGGGTCAAAAATGAATTTTCCAATGGGCAAGCATCCGCACCATATGTCCCGCACCACAACTAATGCTCCACAGCCTCCTGAAACATGGCCTCCTGAAACATGGAAGGGGAACCAAAATGATAGGAAATGAGGGAAAGGAAATTCATGGTAGAAGAGAAATTATCCCAGCATTCACCTTGACAACCAGGGAAAAGCATAAAAAATCCATGGTCAAAGTGACTGGCCCTAAGAATTGAATCTAGAACTTTCCAGCCATTTCACTTGGTTTCCAGTCCATGTTGGTTTTAGAATATGAATCTCTAACACCATTGCATTCCCATAATTCTGTTCAGCTGAAGTGAAGGCCATGGTGTGTGGGGATTCTGGGTAACACAAGAACAGATGAAGTTACTAAGAAGAGAATCGAGTAACCTTTTATTGGACCTGAACATAAATTTTGAAACTTATTTGTAAGCTCAAGCCATTCCAAAGCTCTAATAGGGACTTTATATTTTGGAAGTTGATGACAGTGTTGTTGGGATCAAATTAAAAGTAAACTTTAAGTTGATTAATGACAATAACATTAATGAAACAGAATACAAAACAATAGTTGAAATTGCTGAAATAAATGGCTTCTAAAAAAAGTTAGTAAACAAAAAAGTAAATGCAGCAAAATAGAAAAAATTGTTAAAGTAAACAACCACGCTAAACACAAAAGGAGAGAAAAAGTGTTACAAAAATGTACATATCATCTACATATATTTTACAAATTCAAAAAGATTTTTAAAGAATACAACATACAATTGGCACCAGTTAATAAGTACACAATAAAAAATGTACTTGTATCCATCACTAAAGACAGCATCCCATCAAATAAAAAATCCAGAATTTACCAAATAGAATGCAACAGTTGCAACAAAATTTACATTGGGAAATCCAAGAGAAACCTGGAAACAAGAACCAAGGACCACTTCAGATGCATAAAACACAAACATCTAGAAAAATCATCTGTTGCTACTCATTTTTGGACCGAAAACCATGACATAAACCCAGAGCCGAAACTATTGAAGCATGCAACTGGAAAGCAGGAATTGGCGACTTGGGAACAAATTTTCATTTGGAGAAACAAAAATAGAATTATCAACTACAATATCCTCCAGGGTGACTCATTGTACAAGTTCATAGAACCACCACCAGAGCAACGATGGATAAACCAGCTATACCACCAATGAATGATCAGTCAATATTCGGGTGACAATGAAGGAAACAACCTCTGAAACATGTTCTGGAAAATTTAAATGTGAATGTTGTTTAGTGCCATTAATCGGCTCAATGTTTACTTTTAACTCTGATATGGAGATTGGGCAGAAGCAGGTTGTGAAAACTGCTAAAACTAAGTGGGGCAATGGGCCTATCTACAGGGTTTTTCCAATACAGGTCACAGAATTAGACAGCTGCAGTATTTTCCCTACAATTTCCAAAATTGGAGGAGTTCTCAACCATCAAGGTCCAGAGCTTGATTCAGTTCATTATGAAAATCAGACGTCTGGATCAATGATAAAAGTGTTGCCCCTATCAAATTAAATGAAACATATCACAAAACATGTTTAAGTAAGTCTAAATTTTAGAGGTGTTATTTCCCAAATGCAGATTTGGGGCCTGTTTCACAATATATATATATATATATATATATATATATATATATATATATATATATATATATATATACATATATTAATAATTTACAAATAACAAGGGAAAGTTTACAAATGCTTGTAAACTCTGTTTTACAGTAACAGTTTGTTAACTTGTAAAGTTGAGGAACTTTACAAATCCAGATATATAATTTACAAACATAAACATTATGCATATTTATCATAATTCTGTTACAAAGCATGGCCTGCCACATGTTACAAAAAATACTAAAGAGCAAAAATGTATATAACATAAATTGTGTACTTTAATAAGATTTTTTGTGTAGCAAGTTTTTGTCCATTTCTTATGACTTACCCGTTACACAAATTTCAGTAAAATTAATTCAGAATAAACAGCTCTTTAAAAGCTTTTGTCAAAAAATGATATACATTTTATTTGTCATGTAAATATCTTTAATATATAATATTTTAATCAAAATTGTTAAAGCCATTTTAGAAAAAATCAAAATTTTCGAAAATTTTCCATGAAAAGGGTAGTTGGTGGTGGGAGGAGTTTCTTGAAAATGTTTAAGTCGCATCCTTAGAAGATACTGAATTTAAACACCAAGTTTGGTATTTAACAGACTTTTCGTTTTTGAGCTATGCTGCCCACAGACACACACAAATTTTTCTAAATTTTTTTTTTTTTTTGGATTCAGAGGGTCTTAAAACATATATTTCCAGTGAAATCTCAGGATTGAACTTTTGAGTGCAATACAATGCCTTCTCTATACACTATGTACATAGTGTGTGTAGAAAAAGTAAAAATGAACTTTGGCATATATTTTAACCTAAAAGTTGCTCACAAACTTTTCACCTCTTTACTTACATAGTTATGGATGGAATACAAGAGAAAGGGGAGGAGAGAGAAAGAGTAGGTCCTGAAAGAAAGAATTTCTGGACAAGAAGTCATCCTGTGTTTTATTGTATAATTTGTTCTTGAAAAATAAGAGATGTCATTAATTGTTTTTAAACTCATAAGTTCATTTCAATTTCTTTTTTAACTGCTTTTGCACAAGAAGAATAAAGTTTTGTTACATATAATCTATTTGCTGGTGTTTTTTCCACATTTTTTTAATGCAGTTAGATTTTCTGATATTCTCTGAAGTTATTGTATAATAAAATATACTTTCTGCTGTTCTAAAACTATTTTTAACTCTGATGTAAAATTTTATTTGTGTAACCTTTCCTATGTCAGCAGTTGATGCATTGATCACAAAATCTTTACCTTCTGTGTCCTCTTCGTCATCAAAATCGTCTAGGGGAGCAATATCACTGTTGTTATTCACACTCATAAGACTGGCCATGCTCTGCATATCCTCGTCGCTGTAAAACAAAAAATAACATTCTTTAAAATTGTTTTACATTTTATATGTTTGATTAAGTGGCAAAGACAATCCTCAAAATATTTCCGTTTATTTCTTATTATGGTCAAGTGTGTCTGTGTTTCTTTCACTTATAGGTTTCCCTGTATCAAGACAATAAACTAAGTGCCAGACTCATAGTTCTTATTTGAAGGACACTGTAACAGATATTGTATCATCATGTTTATTTATCAATATTAATGGTATATGTGCTGTCTATTTAGTGTTAAATTTACATTAAACAACAATTTTATAAATATGTAATACCTAATAAAATTTTCTAATGACGACAAAACATTAAAACAAAAACACAATTTCTGACATATAAACAAGTATTATTCCAGTTTGTTGCCATTTAACCACGTAAATAAGAAAATACATTATTTGTCACCATCCTGTACACTAGAATGTCAACTTCACTGTTCTGAAAGGATTCATTTTGTTGATTAAAACGAGTATACAAGCCTTAACATCTCTGTATTACTTTGAATTAACAAATCTAAATTATTGAATAGGATTAATTTGTTACAAATTACTTGTAACATGGTGTCACTAAGTGTAGCACAGTTATCTACCACGTGTTGTTTTGGGTTCATAAAATCTTTGTTTAATGATAAACTATGACTTGCCTCGGTCCAGCTTCATCAGCAAACTAATTGAGATTCCTGTTTATTTTTATAATAACTCACTGTCATTAGATTGATTGTTGTTGTCTCAGGATCATGGCCATCAGTGAGAGAATGCATTACAGATAATAAAATACTTTTAAATGATACACTGTTTCACTGATATGATGTTCTTGTATATTCTTCAATATCACTGGATACAATAATTATTAACACTGTATAATGGCACTGATAAATTAAGATCACATTCCACTAACATGGTAACAGCATGCGTTCCCGCAATGCATAGGACGCTACCCTTGCGCCAAGCAATGATGATCACATGAAGACTCACAAATGAGGAATACCCAAAGTTGAGA
Organism: Hymenopus coronatus; assembly: GCA_030762935.1. NCBI lineage: Eukaryota > Metazoa > Arthropoda > Insecta > Mantodea > Hymenopodidae > Hymenopus > Hymenopus coronatus. The sequence goes on from CM060899.1 coordinate 63,460,847, forward strand.
GTCTCTTCAGCTCTTATATAGACTCAAAGCTTATTCTACATGTTTCTCCTTATTAAACATTCTTTAAGGAAGTATATAATAAATTACTTTTGGTACATATAATATTCATTTCATAAGTTACTTGCGCTTAGAGAATATTTAAATATGGGTATCCAACGCTTGGGGAACATCTTCCTTTTTCTGCATGTAGCAATGTAATTATCATTGTTAAATTGTTTAAATAACTGTTTCTGATCATAAATGAAATTATACTTAAAATACACATTAAATTCAATACTCTGATATTGACAGAACACTTACAAGCAGCAAATAATTTTTCCTCCACCACATAATCAATAAATCAATATGGTATAATTTCATTCCATTAAAAAAAAAAAGCGCTTGGCTTCCATATATTAACATCTCAAAATAATATTATTAGAGAATGAGAGAACGTGGGCTTTTACAGCCAGAATTAATATACTGAGTGCCATTTCCAGGCAAAACCTTCTCGACCGTGCCACTGAAGATGTCTACTGCAGTTGTGAGTGAAACGTCTGGATCATCTTACTACAGCAGAAATAGCTCGCAAATAGCTTCTAGTTATATCATTAGAGAAATTATAATATTCCTATAACAAGAAGAACCAGAAAAATGTACTTACAATTTTTTCCCTGGATTATTACGTAAAAATAATTCTTGTACTCATATTTTGTAATTGGTCTTCTATATATCTCAATGTCCAATATATCACAAGAATTTCATGGTAATATCATGCGACATGGTTTCCAGTCACAAAAGAAGAGAAATAATAAAGATTTAGTTCTTTCATGCATTTCATATCTGAAATTCATGTTACAATTTCCATGGTTATATGTAATATTCTGTGATGCAAGAAACCTCATTCTTAATACTATTTTCCACATTAATAATTGCATTAAAAATAATATATGCTTACTATTAAAAAAGGTAATAAGTTTTGTTGAAAATCGATTTGCTTACATTTTTGCATGGGTCAAATCTATCTATTTTAATGAGCCTTCTCCTGCCCTGCTTGTTCAAGTTGTTTTTCAATTTCTATTTTTGTTTTGGGGATATTTGTGGTGAAATTTTTAAATGATTCAACCATATAGCATTAAATCAAAATACTTATTCAAAATGCCCAACATCTATGGTAAAAAAAAATGGAAATGGAGCTTTGTTTATGGACGCTCTTTAACTGCTGTGGTTCTCAGCGTCCCATTCTATACCGAGCATGAAGTACCACTTAATTTTGCTCAGAGCCCTCTTTATCAGGCTTGAGGTTCTTTTATGTGCAGAAAATCTGCAACACGAGACCAATGGCTTTACTTCCCTTTTGAAGGAAGCCATGCTAAGGATTTTTACACCCGAAAAAAATCCATTGTCCTCCGCCAGGTTTGAACCCGCAACCTTGGTGGGTACATAAAGTTAGCATGGTAAACATTACACCACAGGGGGCAGCTCACCTATGGTCACATTATGTATTATGAGATAAAGTGTGTTTAAAGCATGATTTGCAACAAAATTAGTACACATTTCCATGATTTATCTCCTTTCTGCTTAACTGAAAAGTAATATAAGGATTCAATTTTATGAACTACAATAATAATCAAGATAGTTAAGCGCTAATATGTATGCTCTTATTCATGCAGAGAAAATACCCTTTCATTCACAGATTTTCCAGTTCATGTTTCCCACATACAAAAAAATGTTAAAAACTTGGTTATAATAACTAACCTGACAGGAAGTGGTACACAGTGAAACGAAATGATAAAAACAAGTGAAGTTTTAAGTGTTAAGTTCGACTCAATGCTAATTTCTAAAGTTATTGGTTATAAAATGAGTCGAATTTGCACTAAATTTCTTTATTAAGTAATAAATTACCTAGACTGTTCTGATAAAACTAAAAACAATAGAGAGCAAGAGAAAAATAGCAGCTGCAACCACCCTCATGGCTGAAAAAAAAAAAACAGAATAATTTCAAAAAATTCACATTCCACCCCAAGCCTACAAAATATATCAAAAGATCTTTAAAAAACACATCTTCTTAGCACCACAAAACAAACACAGCATAAAAAACAAGTTGGATAAAACACCTGCATCCAAGAAATCAGGAATTTACTGTCAAAACTGTGATAAAAGATACATAGAACAAACCAGAAGAACATGAACCAGATTGAAGGAACATCTTGGACACTTAAACAACCAAATAGAGAAATTACCAGTAGTCTTGCATGCTTGGGACAATACCCATAGGATTGAAAATAATGTCTACTTGCTAAAATCAGTAGAATTAAACATATGGGAAAATATTAATATAAAAATAATAATTGCAACAAATCTTCACTTATCTTTTGGAATCCTTGCCTGATCCATCATAAGTAATAACCTAAAATGTACTGAAACTAAGGAATGCTTCAAAACAAATAAACTTATAAATGTAAAAAGAAGCTAGTAACAGTGAAGAATAACACAGATATTAATATAAAAATAATAGTTGCAACAAATCTTCACTTATCTTTTGGAATCCTTGCCTGGATTTTGGTTTCCAGGCAAGGATTCCAAAAGATAAGTGAAGATTTGTTGCAACTATTATTTTTATATTAATATTTGTGTTATTCTTCACTGTTACTAGCTTCTTTTTACATTTATATGGGAAAATATTTTTATTTTAAAGCAGAAACCTAGCCTCATGAATTATGGAATTCCTGCTGATGACAACCCGCTCTACAAGTTCATCTGTCAGCCACCAGAGAAAGGAGAAGAGTCCACAGAAGATATCAACAGCCCGTCAAAATCTGTTGATGATGTAGGCAACATACGCCTGCGAAACATGTCCAGGTAATCTATTACTTAGTGGAGCAATTTAGGTGTAAATTTGACTCATTTTATAACCAATGGGTAATTATGTTTAACTGTGTACCACTTCCAGTATTTTGATTCTTTTGATCCATAAAGTATGTTAGACATACCCAATAAGATAGACAATACTTACGTAGCTTTTCCCTCCCTTAAAAATACACACGACAGTGTACATTCTAGAGATGCACTGACTATCTTTTTTGTAGTTGTTTTGAGTACAAGTTGAAGGTTATGTTGCGTTGATTCAATACTGGCATATTTTCGCATATTAACATTCGCTGCAGCGACCTGTCTTCTCTTTCCATTTGGAGATACCTATGAACAGAAATCAATTCTTCTTTTGTGACTGAACAAAGCTACTTCATGTAACTTTCAAATAAAGTTCCTGAAAAAAATATGTAATACTTGCAAATGTAACAAACTGGCAACTTAGATAGATACCAGTAGTCTTGGAGCATCATGCTTATTTCCAAAATGCAGGGCAGGCAACTCCTAATAGTTTCTAAAAATTTTTAAGAACTGTTTAATAATACTCATAATGAAATGTATGATTGAGTGATTGAGCGATTGAGTAGCATGATGAGTTTATGAAAACTGCTTTGTGGAAACAAACATTCAAACTGCCAGAGGTTAGGGCACTACTTAGTACAGCACTATCACCTTTTAAGCCGTAATTGCATGAATTATTTTGCCAATATGTCGTTCTTCCTCTAATTTACACAAACCAGTATTTGCATCCCTTTCACTGGCATCACAACTGAAGCAACATGAATAGCCGTGAACCTTGGTGCAATACGAAAGGGACTGACCATCCATTCAAAGCCAAAAATCGTGAGTTCGAGTCCCAGCCACTGCAGTCAAATGTGCTTGTGGTAAAGGATGGGGAGGACCCACATAAAATAACCAGTATGATGGCATGCTTGGATGCTGACAGGGTTACATTTGACTGCAGTTGCATGAATTTTACTCTTCTTTATTTAAAAAAAAAATACTACTACACTTTTATTGCAAAAATATTAATACAGCTATAACTAGCATAATTTTATTGTTAAAGGTTAGTGTAATATGAAATTAGAAAAAAAGTCCATTGAAAATACTAAAACATTTGATTAACCATCTTTGTTGCCACTGGACAAAGCATGATGCCACCATGTAATAAAGGGTTAAGAATATCAATTGGAAATTTGCAATTACTTACATGGTCAGAGAGAAAACAAATTATAAGAGCTGGATGGTAATATGGGCATTATAGAGATCACTGTCATTAACCTTACCGAAAGTTCATAACAACAAAATTGATGTCGTGAAATCAGATTCTGATTAGGAAGAGATTGCTCTATAACCGGAAACTCCATAATGGTGAGTTAAATAATTGTTATACATTTGTTGCATGTTTCCTAAGTTTTATTTTAATGAATCATACATCTTTTTCTAGGTTTCCATTTATACTATGGCATCTGTTCACTCCACATACCATATAAGCCATATTTATGGTAACAACAACCTCAACTAATCAACGAGAAGGGAACATTTAGATGTGTTTACATGCCAGATAAGCTTATAAAAACAAGGTTTAGTTTAATGAACATTGCCCTACTGGTCTGCAAAATCCCTAGCTTGAACACCATAGAAAGTTTGTGGGACATGTTGGAACGGTGGGTAAAACACCAACATTAGCATACTTGCAATTTGATGGAATTGTGCAATCAAATCTTCAGTGAGAGGCCTAACCTGGATGTGATGTACGTCCATAAACTTGTGGACTCATACCCTAATCAAATCCAGAGGATTATCAAGTCCAAAAGTGGAGCTACAAGGTATTAAATGATGCTTATAATGATTTCCCTAGAGGTGACTACTTTTGTCCTCTAAGCTTAGTTGTAAAAAATCTTATGCATTACTCTCACATGACTTTCTCTAGCTACTCTACAGTATTCTTCTTACAACACCATGCTAATCAAGATAAACATTAATAGAATGTTCTTATTACTTAGTTCCTTATAAGTAGAATGGAACTAAGGGAATGCACTAGACTAAAATGATAGTCAATAGTTTTAAAAGCTGTCATTATGCAATTATCATTGCAAATCGCTTTGCCAGGAGTAGAACAAAAGAAAAATGGACACTTCCGTCTGAGAAAAGTATAAGTACTTCACAATTGAAACTAATAACAAGGAATACCTTGAAAACAGTAAGGTCCACAAAAAAAATGTATATAACATAACTTGTGTATTTTAACAAGATCTACATTTTTGTAAGGTAAGTTTTTGTCTATCTCTAGCGGTTTACTAGTTATACTAAATTAAGCAAAATTCATCCAGAATAAACAGGTCTTTAGAAGCTATTTCCAGTAAATTCAAGATATATATTTTATTTGTAATAGACGTGGCTTTAATATGTGGTGTTTTAATCAAAATCGTTAGAATCATTTATAAGAAAAACAAAATTTTCAAACATTTTTCCATGTAAAGGTAGGGAGATTTTCGTGAAAATCTTTGTGTCGCATCCTTGGAAGATACTAAACCTAAATACCAAGTTTGGTATTTAACAGAGTTTTCGGCATGCACGAGCACACAGACAGACAGACCGATCGACCGACAGATACACACACACGTGGACCTGTTTCTGAAAATGCTTTCTTTGAATTCAGGAGGTCCTAAAACATGCATTTCCAATGAAATCTTGACATCAAATTTTGGGTGGTATACAATACACTCTATGTAAATTGTAGATATGGGGCTAGAGAAAGTAAAAATAGATATCACTCAATATATGTTACTTTCTATTTCTAGTTGAATAAATATGCTTACATCCTCGAGCACAAATGTCCACTCTTTGTCTTCCATTTCTTGTGTTCTGGGATCCTTGAATAACGTAACTGAAACCTCCTTGTTTTCTGGTACTGCCCAAACCACTACACCCTTTAAGGGATCCTTCATTGTAGGTTCCCATGGCAACGGCTCAGAAGTTACTCTTCGACTTCTACGAGTCCAGACTACACTGAGTTTATTCGGTTTCCTGTAAAAACACAAAAATAGTGCACTAACTGCTGAAGAAAACATATACGTACAAACCTTTCCATTGAGGAAATAGTCAAACTAGATACATATTTGGATAGGTAGAGTCAGACTGCAAAATTCAATGCCATAGCCAGGATTTGAACCACGGATCTCCCATGCCATGGTAGCTCAGTGGAAGAGCAACTGGCTAGAGACCGGGAAATCCATGGTTCAAATCCCAGCTATGGCATTGAATTTTTCAGTCTGCCTCTACCTATCCTACACACGGCTTGTGTGAAAAAACAATTATTCCAATACCAATTGACCATAATAGTTGGCTATACTATGAATCCTGGGTCTTAAGTACTTACAACATTGTAAGTCGCCATTGGGGCTGTCATCTCAAAATAATTTGAGAGCATCTTGTGGTTTACCAGGAAATATGTGAGTCAGTTGACAAATTCAATGCTTGTAGGCATGTTGCCATGGTAACTCAGTGGAAGAGCTAGAGACTGGGAGATCTGTAGTTCAAATCCTGGCTATGGCATTGAATTTTTCAGCCTGACTCTACCCATCCAACTCCTGTCCTACACACGGCTTGTGTGAAAAAACAACTAATAGATACGTATTTATATAATATTTGGATAAGCTAGTAACAGTAGTACATCACTCCACCAGATGTCAACATAAGCAACCATGATGTTACTGTACCAACAAAGTCTAGTATTCTTTCATTTGCTTATGATACAACTGCAAGCTGTTGGGGTGCTAATTATATTTCATTAAAGGAAAACATGTTAAATACACTAAGTTATCCACTAAAATACTTTGAATCAAATAATCTTCTCTGTAACTGAAAAAGACAAACTGTATGAGTTTGGAATTGCGCACTAGGGAAATAACAGATGAAATCAGCCTAATTATTAATGAAGAATTAGTAAATGTGAGTTCTTGAGCATAATAGTGGATGTGAATTTAACTCAGGGGGAACGTATTAATTATCTATGTAACAAAATCAGTAAGTTAATATATCTCATAAGGCATTTTAAATCATTTATTAACAAGCATATTCTTTGGCTGATATACTACAGTACTATTTATACAAATTTATTATACGGTAATATATATGGGAACCAGCAGCAAAGGTGTATATGGATAGATTATTCATTTTACAAAAGAAATGTATTAGGGTTATAAATAATATGCTACCCACAGAATCATGTAGAAATGTTTTCATAAATAATCATGTTCTTGCACGTTACTCATTATACACAGATAAGGAAATATTATTTGTAAGGGAAAAAGATTTAATAACACACAACTATGCACATAACTATAATATCAGAAATAAGGGTGACTATTATACAGGCTGTTTCAAAGCGACACCAAACGAAGATAGCAGTCGATTAGCTTACACTCTGATTTGTCCAAAACTTGATGTTGCAACTTTCAAACCCTTCTATTTAAAGTTTTATGTGTATTTAAAAATCGCACACATTTGGGATTAAGCAGCAAAGGAATGATTGTCATACGTCATGTAAACAGCCTCAGAACGTGTTTTATAAAACACATAACAAAACCCACATGCTATGTTTTCCATTACTAAGGTGACCTGTGCTGCGCCAGCATGTCTATCAAACCACCCCTACACCATGCAACTGGGACCTTTGCTACCAACTGGCATCTCTCTTGGAGTGAGCCAGGCACCTGCCATTTGGTTATGTACGACTGGCTAATCCATGGTGATATTATGGCAGTTTTTGTATGTGTCGAATTTAGAGCTGAAAATTATATTCACATATCACGTATGGTACGACCAACAAGGTCCACATCTTCGTTTGGTGTCGTTTTGAAACACCCTAGAATTGGAACCGTGAGGCAGCTACAGAAAAAGATGTATATACTATGGGAATTATATTGTTTAATAAATTGCCATCAAATATAAAACTTTTAAATGGTAAAACTTTTAAGAGGGAACTTAAAATGTACCTAATTAAGAAATATACATATTCCATGAATGAATTGTAACCACTTGTAAACAAATAGTTCATAAAACTTGACAGTGCTTGCAATTTGTAAAAACAAAGCTATGATGGGCAATAAAGATAATAATAATAATAATAATAATAATAATAATAATAATAATAATAATAATAATAATAATTATTATTATTATTATTATTATTATTATTATTATTATTATTATTAACAGTACCCAGTTGATCTCTGAAAATGAGAACAAAAGGTAGTTTTAGAAACCAGTCAGACAAAAGCATATTTACGTGATAATCTCTCTTAAATTTAGGTACATAAGTTTAACATCTCAAGGAATATTCAAACCATCAGAATGACTTCCAAAAAGTGGCTAAGTTTAAACATAAAAATCTGATTTGTTACATTCAATGACTTTCTTTACCTTCTATTATTTATTAGTGGCTATACAAAAGAATTAATACACTAAAACATCAAGAGAAGCAATGGATACAGGAAGATCTTCGTACTTTACGACGTTTGCGGAGAGGCATCCAAAACAAACAAAGAGGAATGCTGATTTCAGGAATTGTGTTGATCCATGACAACGCTCGTCCACACACTGCTGGCACAACCCATCGGCTCCTTGAACAATTTCAATGGGACATTTTCGATCATCCGCCGTACAGTCCTGACCTGGCTCCCAGCGACTTTCACCTTTTCCCTGAACTGAAGACGTGTCTAGGAGGTCAGACTTTCAAACCAACGAAGATCTTCAAAACAACGTCAATGCTCATTTGATATCATTGGCGGCAACATTTTTTGAAGCGGATATTCCAAAGCTTATGCACAGGTACGACAAATGTCTATATTTTCGGTGATTACGTTGAAAAGTAACCATAGGTATACAAAACTTTTAGTAATAAAATAATTGTTTTCTATGAACTTGTCTTTTATTTATAGCTTATCGGAGGTTGAAACAAAAAAAACGGCCCTCGTACATTGTATGTACTGCAGCAGAAGTGGGAAACTAAGGAATCGCTGCAGGTCCAGATCTGACGGCAGAGCTCTTGCGGGAACTTACTTGCAGAAAGAATAACATTCTCTTTCTCTTTCAAACAACTTTGCTTTATTGATAACTTTCCAACATCAAAATAGTTTCGATATAAGCCAAAGCCTTCTTTCTTTTAAACAAATTGAAATATATATATAGTTTATTTCTCACTTAGACTAGAATGTTGCGGACAATAACTACAATAATTCTCCGGAAATTTAATTATTTCGTCAAATATTGCACATACCCTATTCTCAGGCGAAGTATCAAATAAATAGATATACAATTATCCTTCTTCTCCGACGAAATATTTGCAAGTAGTATTATCTCTCAGACTTAATCTCTCTCCCTTACGCAGTCAGCAGGAGGAGAAAAAACCCAGAACCTCCTTCCTTGACGATGTCAGGAGAAGTGAAGTAGATTTAAAATGTTACTAGGTTACTAAAAAAATCGTTGCTAAAACAGGTTATTTATACAAAATTAAACAGCTCATCACCATATAAAAAAACTGAGAAAACAAAAACGCAACGAAAAATTAATAACCACGGAATAGTAAAATAAAAACAAAAAATAACGGGAAAAGACGTGTTCTTCCGAAAGAGGGCTGTCAAAGACAAACGACTACCTCCTTGGTAATGCAAAGCCCCCGATATGACCTTAGATGTTAAAGGGGGCTATGTAAATGAAACAAAAAAGACAAACAAAACATGAGTAAACATGGCTATTGCTCCGCAATGCAAGATATTACTTCAATACATATGTGCTAGAGAAAGTAAGATGTTTTAAGGAGGTTCAAGGGACCTCTAAACATGTTTCGGTAAAATCTAGCTTAGAATTTTTGGGTGGAATATAGACTTCCTCTATGTATTGTTTATGGAGTAGAACCCTTAGAAAGGACTGCACACTTCACAGCAGGTACATGTTAACCTTCTGAAGCTGCCTTGAATTCCAGCCCACTCTAGCTCCAATGCGATAGAATAATTGAATGACGTAAAGCAAAGCGCTAAAACACCTGGAGGGTTAAAATTGCAGCCTTCGAAGCGGCTTCATTTCCTGGAAGGCCGCCGAGTCCAGCGGGTGAGTGAAAGCAACCATGTACAGACGACCAGCACTCGAAAGCAAATACAATCGAGGAATCGATACGAATAACATCTGCTGCAAATCTTGCCGCTGAATATGCAGTGTGGCTCAAAACACCCGAAACTTAGATGTGGACAGAATGCTCAGATTCTATGTGATACGAAATAGCTATTTATGATACAAGTGGTAAAAATCTGATGTGTTACACTCACATGACTTTCTCTATATACCTACAACAAATTATTCTTAAAAAGCTTCTGCTTCTATTTACTTCATGCTAATCTAGAAAAATTAGCAGAAATAGTCGATTACCTTCTTCCTTGTAAGTAGAAAGGAAATAAGGGAGTGGCATAGGTTAAAGCGATAGTCAAAAGTTGGTTACTATGTGACTGAAGTTCCTTTGTTTGTATAGATATGAGTTGACAAATTCCTGTATGAGAAAAGTTAAGACTTTCGATCCTGAAAACAAAAACAAGGAATATCTCAAAAACGATCAACTCCAAGAAAAAAATGTATATAACATAAATTGTGTGTTTTAACGTGCTCCACATTTTTTGTGCAGTAAGTTTTTGTCCATCTCTTACGGTTTAGCAGTTATTCAAAATTTAGTAAAATTCATCCAGAATAAACTACTCTTCAAAGGCTATTCCCAGAAAATTCAAGATAATACATTTTATTTGTCAGGTAAATATCTTTAATATACGAAATTTTAATCAAAATCGTTAGAGCCATTTTTGAGAAAATCAAAATTTTCGAAAAAAGTTCCATGTAAAGGATAGTTGGGGGTGGGGGATTTTTCTCAAATTCTTTGTCACATCCCTGGAAGATACTTAACTTAAATACTAAGTTTGGTATTTTACCTATTTTTCGTTTTTGAGTTATCGTGTTCACAGACACACGGACACACACACACACACACACACACACACGGACCTTTTTTCGAAAATGCTTTTTTTAAATAAAGGGGACCTAAAACATATATTTCCGGTGAAATCTCGGTATCGAATTTTTTGGTGGAGTGCAATACATTCTCTATACACTATGTACATAGTGCCTATAGAGAAAGTAAAAATCTGATGTGTTACACTCACATTACTTTCTCTGGCTGCTCTACAAACTTCTTACAACAAATCTTTCCACACCATGCTAATCGAGATAAACGTTAGCAGAATGTTCTTATTGCTTAGTTCCTTATAAGTAGAAGGGAACTAAAGGAATGCGCTACGTTAAACAGAGAGTCAAATGTTTTAAAAGCTGTCGTTATGCGATTATTATTGCAAATCGCTCCTTTCTTGACCAGGAGTAGAACAAAAGAAAAACAAACACTTCCTGTTTGAGAAAAGTGTAAGTACTTTATAATTGAAACTAATAACAAGGAATATCTCGAAAACGGCAAACTCCACGAAAAAATGTATATGACATTAATTGTGTATTTTAACGAAAAATCTACATTATTTGAGTAGAAAGTTTCTGTCTATCTCTTTCGGTTTACTAGTTATGCAAAATTCATCCAGAATAAACAGGTCTTCAGAAGCTATTTCCAGAAAATTCAAGACATACATTTTATTTGTGACGGAAATAGCTTTAATATGTGGTATTTTAATCAAAATCGTAATGTTCGAACATTTTCCATGTAAAGGGCAGTTAGGGGTGGGGGATTTTTCTCAGAATCTTCGTGTCGCATCCCTGGCAGATTCTAAACTAAATACCACGTTCACAGACACACACGGACCTTTTTCTGTTTTTTTTTTTTTTTTTTTTATACAGGAGACCCCTAAAACATATATTTCCAGTGAAATCTCGATATCGAATTTTTGGGTGCATTACAATACCTTCTCTATACACTATGTACATAGTACGTGTAGAGAAAGTAAAAAAGGCCGAACGGATAAACGAATTTGGGGTCGTTGACATCGCCGTGAACATCAACTGTAGATAAGACATGGTTCTCGGCGCGGAGCCATGGGGGCTGGTAATGTTGCCAGAAAAGTGCCGTCCAAAAGGCGAAGGAATAAACGAAAACGAACCCCGGAGGGAATAAAACATGGAAAATCGTTGCGTACTGACTGTTCCAAGAATGGTTAAAAAGCTGATGTGTTCATTCACATGATACTTTCTATACATCTCTGCAACAAATTATTGTTAAAAAGTGTATGCTTCTTTTTACTTCATGCTAATAGAGAAAAAATTAGCAGAAATAGTCTTATTACTTGCTTCCTTGTAAGTAGAAGCGAAATAAGGGAGTGCCATAGGTTAAAGTGATAGTTAAAAGCTGGCTGCTATGCGACTAAAGTTCCTTTGTTTGTATGGACAGCAGTTGACAAATTCCTGTATGAGAAAAGTGTAAGTTTTTTAAAGCTGAAACTAAAAGCAAGGAATGTCTCAAAAACGATCAACTCCACGAAAAAAATGCATATAACTTAGATTGTGTGTTTTAACTCGCTGTACATTTTTTGTGTGGTAAGTTTTTGCCCATCTCTTACGGTTTAGCAGTTATGCAAAATTCCGTAAAACTCATCCAGAGTAAAGTAGTCTTCAGAGGCTATTCCCAGAAAATTCAAGATATACATTTTATTTGTAGGTAAATATATTTAATATACGATATTTTAATCAAAATCGTTAGAGCCATTTTAAGAAAATCAAAGTTTTCGAAAAAAGTTCCATGTAAAGGGTAGTTTGGGATGAGAGGATTTTTCTCAAAATCTCCGTGTCGCATCCCTGGAAGACACTAAACTTAAGTACCAAGTGGTATTTTACCGACTTTTCGTTTTTGAGTTATCGTGTTCACAGACACACACGGACCTTTTTCTGAAAATGCTTTTCTTGGATACAGATATATTTCTGGTAAAATCTCGGTATCGAATTTTTGGGTGGAGTGCAATACCTTCTCTATACCCTATGTACGTAGTACGTGTAGAGAAAGTGAAACGAAGAAAAGAAAAGACAAACTTATCTAAGCAGACCAGACAGTCAGCATGCTTAGCTACACGGAAGAGCATCGCTGATAAGATAGCAAGGTTCAGCAGCTTCCGCACTCCAACTGATAACTGGATCGTCGGAAAGGCGCCGGTTGATACAGAACGCGATACCACTGTGATGAGATGAATATGGTTAAGTGATGTAAAATGTATGACTGCGCCGAAGAATGCCCAATTCAACCGTAATCAATAGGCATGGAAAGTTGATAAAATGTCATCTTTACGGTTAGCATCTGGGGGCCGATAGCGAGACACATGCAAATACCAGTTGCATATCTACCGAGTAGAGACCGATCTGCATTGGCGACTGCATGTAAACAACCTGTAGTAACGCGTTGGGGAACGTTGCTCGACGCAGCAGTACACTATGATATTTATTACCAAACTGTTTTATAGGTAATTGATGTCTTTTATGATCAAGATTGTGAAATCTCTTGCTTCAAATGGATTGCAAGAAGATTTGCAATTGATACAGAAGAACTTTGCAGATATATCTACGAAAATAACACATTTGGAAACATTGAATGCCTCGAGTCCATGAACTTGTGCAAGCAATTAATCAGACGCCTGTGATACCTGTTTAGACCGTGTGAAAAAGAAAGTGTTTGGAAAAAAATCTGATGTGTTCCATTCACATGACTTTCTCTACATCTCTGCAGCAAATTATTGTTAAAAAGCTTATTCTTCCATTTCTTTCATGCTAATCGAGAAAAAATTAACAGAAATGGCATTTTTAGTTGTTTCCTGTATTAGAAGGGAAATAAGGGAATACACTAGGCTGAAATGACAATATTTTTTTTTTTTTTAAATTGGTTGTCATGTGATTGAAGTGCCTTTGTATGGCCAGGAACTGGCAAAATTCCGGATGAAACAAGTATAAGTATTTTAAAGCAGAAACCATTAACAAGGAATATCTTAAAAACGGTCAACTCCACGAAAAAAAAAATAGTTATAACATAAATTGTGTGTTTAACGAGCTCTACAAGTTTTATATAGTAGGTTTTTTTTCTATCTCTTGTTGTTTACCAGTCATGCAAAATTCAGCAAAATTCATCTAGAATAAAGATGTCTTCAGAAGCCATTCCCAAAAAACTCAAGATATACATTTTGTTTGTCATGTAAATATCTTTAGTAACGGTATTTTAGTCAAAATCGTTAGAGCCATATTTGAGAAAATCAATTTATTGGATTTTTTTCCCCCATGTAAAGGGTTGTTGGGGGTGGGGGACTTTCTTGAAAATCTTCGTGTCGCATCCTTGGAAGATACCAAACTTAAATACCAAGTTTAGTATTTAACGGTCTTTTCGTTTTTGACTATGTTGTCCACAGACGCACACACACTCACACGGACCTTTTTCTAAAAATGCTTTTTTTGGATTCAGGGGGACCCAAAACATGCATTTCCGGAGTACTCTCGGTATCGAACTTTTGGGTGCAATACAATACCTTCTCTACACACTGTGTTCAAACCCGGCGGAGGACGATGGATTTTTTCGGGCGTAAAAATCCTTAGCATGGCTTCCTTCGGAAGGGAAGTAAAGCCGTTAGCCGTTGGTCCCGCGTCGTAGATTTACAGCATGTAAAAGAACCTCAAGCCTGAGCTAAATTAATCGGTATTTCACGCCCAACATAGAATGGGACGCTGAGAACCACAGCAGTTAAAGAGCGTCCATAAATAAAACGCCATTTCATTTTTTCTCTATGTACATAGTAGTGTAGAGAAAATAAAAATGTCGGATTTTCAATAATGCGTGAAATACGAAATGTGCTACGAGGTGTTGCTACTGAAATAATTGAGGGTGGTCTAACCCATCATTTTAAAAAATGGCGCATAACTCAGTTAAACACACTTGGTTTCTTTGAGAACAACAAAAACCTAATTTTAACCGAACTGATTGTTCACTGACACTTTTCCAGATTATTACACAACACATTGAGTACTGTTAACATAATGCTGAGATATACCTACCTAACAAGTATTATTAGTGTGATGCAAATATTTTTCTGGGTTAGACCACTGTTGCGCTGACCTCCTCAATTGCTGATGGAGTATCTTACCCAATAGTCGATTGTGTGTTCTATTTCAATTTTCCTCCAATCACATCTTGTGATGTGGAACGAAGTTTTTCACAATATAAAGCCTGTTTACGTGCCAATCGGAGACGATTCACATCTGAGACGTTACGAATGTATTCTGTTGGACATTGTAATCGATGTATCTTGAGAGAAAATGAAACGGATAGTGTTGCTAACGACTTTTTGCTCAACAGCAATTCAATGTATATAAATATTAAAATTGTTAAATCCCATAAATCAGTAGTATTTAAGTTTACCACTCACCCAACCTCAATCGCCTTCCACTGCTAGTGAAAACATCACATTCTACCACGCAACCATTGCCCCATTTTACTTCTATTAGTACTACCACGTACACGCTGCGCTAATTTCGATTGTCCCTGAGATGCTTCCTTAGTCAGTTTTTTCCCGAGACATCGCAGAAAATGCAGGATGAGATATTAATTTGTTTCGCCTCAAGAAGAAGGAATATGGCTAAACTTATTTTGTAGTTTTCAGTGTATTTACTGGTCATCTTTTAGGAACTATCATTCTTTTGTTACATTTTTACGTTCTCTAGCACGTATGTATTGCGCACATAGGCGGTACAGAAAGTATTGTAATCCACTAATCGATACTGAGGTTTCACCGGAAATGCATCTTTGAAATCCTCTGAATCCATAAAAAGCATGTTTAGAAAAAGCAACGTGCGCGCGCGTGTAGGTGGGTGGGCTGCATAACTCAAAAACAAAATTCCAGGAAATACCGAACTTGATATTTATTATCTCCCAAGGATGCGACACAACGATTTTCAATAAAATTCTCCCTCACTAACCTTTACGTGGAAAAAGTTTCGAAATTTTTTACTTTCATAAACATGGCTCTAACGACTTTGATAAATACCGTATATTAAAGAAATGAAGTAGAAGGGAACTAAAGGAATGCGCTATGCTAAAGTGACAGTCAAATGTTTTAAAAGCTGTCGTTATGCGAGTGCCATTGCAAATGGCTTCTTTGCTTGGCCAGGAGAACAAACGAAAATCGTAGTTTACAATTGAAACCAATGACAAGGAATATCTCGAAAACGGTTATCTCCACACACCACAAAAATTAAAACGTATGATTTGTGGGTTTTGACTAGATCTGTATTTTTTACAGTAAGTTTTTGTCTCTCTATTACGGTTCAGTAGTTAAGCAAAGTTCGGCAAAATTCATTCAGAATAAAGAAGCCTTCCGAGGCTATTCCAAAAAAAATTCAATATATACATTTTGTCTTGTATATTTGTTAAATATATGAGATATTAATCAAAATCGTTACAGCCATTTTTGAGGAAACCAACATTTTCGAAATTTTTTCTTTGTAAAGGGTAGTTAGGGGTGGGGGATTTTCTTAAAAATCTTCGTGTCGCAACCTTGGAAGATAATTAACGTAAATATCAAGTTTGGTAGGTATTTAATGGGATTTACGTTTTTGAGCTATGCTGCACACACACACACACACATGCACACACACACACACACACACACACACACACTTAAAAACGAAAACCCGTAAAATAACAAACGTGGTATTTAGGTTTAGTATCTTCCAAGAATACGATGCGAAGATTTTCAAGAACACCCCCCACCCTAATTACCCTTTACATGGAACTTTTTCGAAATTTTTTATTTTCTCAAAAATGGAAATTTTGATTAAAATTTCGTATATTCATGACAAAACGCTTGCCTTGAATTTTCTGGGAATAGCCTCTGAAGACTACTTTATTCTGGATAAATTTTACGGAATTTTGTACAACTGCTAAACCGTAAGAGATAGACAAAAACTAACCTAACAGTGAATGTAGAGCTCGTTAAAACACACAATTTATGTTATGTGCATTTTGTGAACTCCTGTCCATACAAACAAAGAAACTTCAGTCACAACCAGCTTTTGACCATCACTTTAACCTATGGTGCTCCCTTATTTCGCTTCAACTTACAAGGAAGCAAGTAATAAGATATTTCTGCTAATTTTTTCTCGATTAGCATTAAGTAAATAGAAGCATGAGCTTTTTAACAATAATTGTTGCAGAGTTGTAGAGAAAGTCTGTGGATGAAACACGTCAGACTTTTTCAACAATGCACACAGAACAATCTCGCAAATCCTTAACTAATGAAGTGACGTCATTCAGCATATGTTAACGTTACCTCTATTAATAAAGTCAGTACTTTTCCTAACAGCAGGTTAATCGCTGCATCAACAATTTCAGAGTAATGTGTCAAAGATCAAAGTCAGTGCTACGCAATAGCAATTTACTGGTTGGTTCTGACTTGAAAAGTTTGGCAAATTTCGTAATTCGTGACAACATCGATAACGTGGCTTGAAAAAACAAACGAAAGACGCACTCAGTTCTCGGGAAGATACAAAGGATCGATCAGTATTTGGGACATTGTGCAAAAAACATTGGTCAAGATGAATCAAGCAAGAACATTTAATAAAAAAAAAATCTGATGTGTTTCATTCACATGACTTTCCCTACATCTCTGCAATAAATTATTGTTAAAAAGCGTATTCTTCTATTTACTTCATGCTAATTGACAAAAAAAAAGTAGAAATGGTTTTATTACTTGCTTCCTTGTAAGTAGAAGGGAAATATGGGAGTATCACAGATAAAGTGATAGTCAAATCTCTTAAAAGCTGGTTCCTATGTGATTGAAGCTCCTTTGTTTATATGGCCAGGAGTTGACAAATTCCCATATGAGAAAAGTATAAGTATTTTAAAACTGAAACCAATAACAAGGAATATCTCATAAACTTTCAACTCCGCGAGAAAATTTATACAACAAATTGTGTGTTTCAGGGTGATCTACATTTTTTGTGTAGTAAGTTTCTGTCTATCTCTTAAGGTTTAGCAGTTATGCAAAATTCCATAAAATTCATCCAGAATAAAGTAGTCTTCAGAGGCTATTCCCAGAAAATTCAAGATATACACTTTATTTGTCAGGTAAATATGTTTAATATACGATGTTTTAATCAAAATCGTTAAAGAGCCATTTTTGAGAAAATCAAAATGTTCTATAAAAAGTTCCATGCAGGTATTTAACGGTCTTTTCGTTTTTGAGTTATGCTGCCCGCGCGCGCACACACACACCGACATTTTTCTAAAAATGCTTTTTTTGGATTCAGGTGATCTCAAAACATGTATTTCCGGTGAAATCTCGGTTTCGAAGTTTTGGATGCATTGTCTATACACTATGTACATAATACGTATAGAGAAAGTAAAAAGGTTTCCGAAATAGAAAGAGCAGAACAACTAAATGTGTACCCTGTTAATTAGCTCACTGAGAATAAAAGGCTATGGTTATATTTCTTGTTGCCCATTTTCTTTCAATTTATGTAAACAGAAGTGTAAACCCTGTTTCCTGTCACTGTCTTCAAGGACGAATGAAACTTACAAACTGCAAAATAATTATAGGACATGAAATTACGAGTTTTTGTCAGAATTCGTCGGTCGTAGCAGTTCGAAACGCCTTGGCTCTTATCATCTGGAATGGATATAACACCAACCACGCTTAATTTATTTTAACTGTCGAAAACGACGGAGAAGGATCCTTGAATGTCTGTCACAAACAAATGACTCACGCACATGGGACCAGCTACAACGCGCCATTCTAACACGAGGGCTGGTATCTTAGTTAATGTTATCGAATTTTTAAGAATGTTTGGCTTTCGCTCTATCTAGTCACAAGTACGAGCTTGAAGGTTCAAATTACCTACAAAAAGTCTGAAGCATTGCTCATATGACTTTCTCTACCTTTTTGCAACAAATTATTCTTACATAAGCTTAACCTTACATCTAGTTCGTGCAAATCGGAATAAACATTAGCAGAAATTGTATTATATATTTCCTTGTGGGCACAGAATGAATAAGGAAATACATTAAGCTAAAGCAATAAACACATCGTTTAAAAGTGGTCACCAGTGTTTTCACATTGAAATTAGGTTCTGTTTGCATGTCAGGAGTAAACAAATCTGATGTGTTACACTCAAATGACTTTCTCTATCTGTTCTACAAACAAACTTCTTACAAAAGATTATTCTTCTTTCTACTCCATGCTAGTTGAGATAAATATTAGCAGAAATTTCTAATTACTTAGTTCCTTATAAGTAAATAGGAACTAAAGGAATACATTAGGCTATAACGATAGTCAAATGTTTTAAAAGCTGTCGTTATGCGATTGTCATTGCAAAACGCTTCTTTGCTTGGCCAGGAGTGGAGCAAAAGAAAACCGGACACTTCCTGTCTTAGAAAAGTATACGTACTTTACAATTGAAACCAATAACAAGCAATATTTCAAAAACGGTGAACACATAATAAATGAATATAGCATAGATTGTGTGGATTTTAACGAGCTCTACGTTACTTGTGTGATAAGTTTTTGACCATCTCTTCCAGTTTAGAATTTACGCAAAATTCTGTAAAATTCGTCCAGAATAAAGTAGTCTTCAGAGGCTAGTCCCAGAAAATTCAAGATATACGTTTTGTCAGGTAAGTATCATTAATATACGATATTTTAATCAAAATCGTTAAGAGCCATTTTTGAGAAAATCAAAATTTTCGAAAAATGTGCCATGTAAACAGTTGTCTGGGGTGGGAAGATTTTTCTCAAATTCTTCGTGTCGCTTCCCTGAGAGATACTAAACAAGTTTGGTATTTTACCGATTTTTCGTTTTTGAGTTAACGTGTTCACAGAAACACAGACAAACAGAGACACACACACACACAGACCTTTTTTGATTTTCTTAAAAATGGCTCTAAAAATTTTGATTAAAATATCGTATATTAAAGACATTTACTTGACAAATAAAATGTATATTTTTAATTTTCTGGGAATAGCCTCTTAAGACTACTTTATTTTGGATTAATTTTACAGAATTTTGCATAACTGCTAAACCGTAAGAGATGGACAAAAACGTACCACACAAAAAAATGTAGAGCACGTTAAAACACACAATATACATTTTTTTTCGTGGAGTTGATCGGTTTCGAGATATATCTTTTTATTGGTTTCAGCTTTGAAAAACATGCTTTTCTCGTACAGGAATTTGTCAACTCCTGTCCATACAAGCAAAGGAACTTCAGTCACATAGCAACCAACTTTTGACTATCACTTTAACCTATGGTACTCCCTTATTTCACTTCTACTTACAAGGAAGCAGGTAATAAAGACTATTTCTGCTAGTTTGTTCTCGATTAGCATGAAGTAAATAGAAGCATAAGCTTTTTAACAATAATTTGTTACAGACATGTAGAGACAGTCATGTGAATGGAACACATCACATTTTTTTTGTGAACATAAGCTGTCACTAAGCAATTGCCAATGAAATTCGGTTCGACCTCCGTGGTCTAGGGGTAACATGCTAGCCTGTAGCTCCTAAGGTCGTAGGTACAAACCTGGCGGAGGGAAAATGGAATTTTTTTCGGGCGTACTAAATCCTTAACATGGCTTCTTTCGGAAGGGAAGTAAAGCCGGTGGTCCCGTGTCGTAGATTTACGGAGCGTGAAAGAATCTCAAACCTGATAAAGTGGCCTTCAAGCAACATTTAGCGGTCTTTCACACCCAATATAGCATGGGACGCTGAGAACCACAGTAGTTAAAGAGTGCTCATAAATAACATAACTCAAATATTTAAACTTCTGTTCTCTTTCTGTGACCAGGAGTAAAACAAATGAGACAAGTTAAGCACTTTAAAATTGAAACCAATTAACAGCGAATATCTCGAAAATGGTTCACACTACAAATAAAAACCCTATATGCCATAAATTGTGTTTCAATATATATATATATATTTTTTTTTTTGGGGTGGTAAGCCTTTTCTTGCGGTTTACCAGATGTGCCAAGTCATCCAGAATGAAGAGAACTTCAGAGCTTATTCCAAAAAATTCAGGATAATATTTTATTTGCCAAGTAAATATCTTTAATATGCATTTTAACCACATTTGTTAAGAGTCATTTTTAGAATGTCTGAAATTTCGAAAAATATTCCATGTAAAGGGTAGTTGGGGGCAGGATTCTGCTGAAAATATTTGTGTCACATCCTTGCGGATACTGAGCTTAAATTCAAAATTTGGTATTTAACAGTATTTTCATGTTTGAGTTACGCTCTCCACAGATGCCCACACATGGACGGCCGCACCGTGGCCGAGTGGTTAGACCACTAGCTTCTCACCTAGACGGTCCGGGTTCGATCCCAAGTGGTGGACAAAACGGCACCCGGTTCTCCGGTTTCCCCCGCCATCACAATCCACCAGTGTTCCATCTTCATTCCATTATCAGTGTCATCGCCTGCGGTGCCACATGTAGTAAAAGCGGGCGTTAAACACTACAAAAATAACACAAGAACTCTTTTCTAAAAATTCTTTTTTTTTTTTCCTTCCCCTAAATCAGGGGTCCTGAAAACATGCATTTTCGATGAAATCTTGGTATCGAATTTTTGGATGGAATGCAATATCTTCTCTACCTTTGTATATTGTACAGATGTGCTAGTGAAAGTAAACAATTTTGATTTAATGCTAGAATTTTGACAAATAACCAAAATATCACTATTATTGAGCATAATGACATATACATTTCAATAGCTTAGTTTGTATATTGTGGATTTTCCAAAGTTTGCAGACACATTCCCTTAAGTTCAATATCTTCCAAGGATTTGACACAGACGTTCAAGAAACTCCCCCCTTCCCAACTACTCTCTATAAGGACCCTGTTTTTTAATGCTTTTATTTAATCAAATATGGCTAACAGTTTTTATTAAAACATCATATATTAGAGACAATGACCTGACAAATAAAATGTGCATATCATGAATTTTCTGGGAATAGACTTTGAAATTCTCTTCATTTGGAAAGTATTCTGTATAATCTTGTATTAACTGATGTAACTAAGCAAATGAGGATAAATGCACTACACAAAAACTTTATATCTCTTTAAAATGCATGTCAACAAAGAATATCTCAGAAATGGTTAACACCACAACAAATCTTATTTGTCATAAATGATGTGCTTTAACAAGATTTAAATTCTTTGTGTAGTAAACTTTTCCACTTCTTTTATGGTTTAACAAAAGACATAAATAAAATAATACACAAGTCATTCAGAACGAGGACTTCACAAGATATTTCCAAAAATCTGATGTGTTCCATTCACATGACTTTCTCTATCTCTCTGTAACAAATTATTGTTAATAAGCTTATCTTTTATTTATTTCATGTTAATCGAGGAAAATTGGCAGAAATAGTCTTATTCCTTGCTTTATTGTAAGTAGAAGCGAAATAAGGGAGTACCATAGGTTAAAGTGACAGCCAAAAGCTGGTTGCTATGTGACTGATGTTCCTTGGTTTGTGTGGACAGGAGTTGACAAATTCCTGTATGAGAAAAGTATAAGTTTTTCAAAGCTGAAACTAAGAAAAAGGAATATCTCAAAAACGATCAACTCCACGAAAAAAATGTATGTAACATAAATTGTGTATTTTAACGTGCTCTACATTTTTTGTGTGTTAAGTTTTTGTCCATCTCTTATGGTTTAGTAGTTATGCAAAATTCATCCAGAATAAAGTAGTCTTCAGAAGCTATTCCCAGAAAATTCAAAATATACATTTTATTTGTCAGGTAAATATCTTTAATATATGATATTTTAATCAAAATCGTTAGCCATTTTTTAGAAAATCAAAATTTTCGAAAGAAGTTCCATGTAAAGGGTAGTTTGTGGAGGGGGGATTTTTCTCAAAATCTTTGTGTCGCATCCCTGGAAGATACTAAACTTAGATACCAAGTTTGGTATTTTGCCGACTTTTCATTTTTGAGTTTTCGTGTTCACAGACACACTGACCTTTTTGTGAAAATTATTTTTTTAGCTAAAGGGGACCCTAAAACACATATTTTCGGTGAAATCACGGTATCGAATATTTTGGTGGAGTGCAATACTTTCTCTATTCACTACGTACATAGTGCGTATAGAGAAAGTTAAAAGTTAAGTTTTTCAAAGCTGAAACCGAAAACAAGGAATATCTCAAAAACAATCAACTCAATGAAAAAAATCTGATGTGTACCACTCACATGACTTTCTCTATATCCCTGCAACAAATTATTCTTAAAAAGCTTATACTTCCATTTACTTTATGCTAATCAAAAAAAAAAAAAAAAAATTAGCAGAAATAGTCTTATTACTTGCTTCCTTGTAATTAGAAGCGCAATAAGGGACTACCATAGGTTAAAGTGATAGTCGAAAGCTGGTTGCTATGTCAATGAAGTTCCTTTGTTTATATGGATAGGAGTTGACAAGTTCTTGTATGAGAAAAGTATACGTTTTTCATAGCAGAAAACCAAAAATAAAGAATGTCTCATAAACGATGAACTCCTCAAAAAAATGTACTCTTCAGAGGCTATTCCCAGAAAATTCAAGATAAACATTTTATTTGTCAGGTAAATATCTTTAATATACGAAATTTTAGTCAAAATCGTTAGAGCCATTTTTGAGAAAATCAAAATTTTCGAAAAAAGTTCCATATAAAGGGTAGTTGGGGGTGGGGGGATTTTTCTCAAAATCTTCGTGTCGCATCCCTGGAAGATACTAAACTTAAATACCAAGTTTGGTATTTTACCTACTTTTCGTTTTTGAGTTATCGTGTTCACGGACACACACACACACACACACACACACACACACACACGGACCTTTTTCCGAAAATGCTTTTTTTAGATATAGGGGACCCTATAACATATATTTCTGGTGAAATCTCGGTATCGAATTTTTTGGTGGAGTGCAATACATTTTCTATACACTATGTAAATAGTGCCTATAGAGAAAGTAAAAATGTATACAACATAAATTGTATGTTTTAATGTGCCCTACATTTTTTGTGCTGCAAGTTTTTGTCCATCTCTTACAGTTTAGCAGTTATGGAAAATTCTGTAAAATTCACCCAGAATAAAGTAGTCTGCAGAAGCTATTCCCAGAAAATTCAAGATATTCATTTGATTTGTCAAGTAAATATCTTTAATATGTGATATTTTAATCAAAATCGTTAGAGCCATGTTTGAGAAAATCAACATTTTCGAAAAAAAATACCATGTAACGGGTAGTTTGGGGTGGGGGTATTGTTCTCAAAATTTTCGTGTCACATCCCTGGAAGATACTTAACTTAAATACCAAGTGTGGTATTTTACCGACTTTTCGTTTTGAAGTTATCGTCTCTCTCTCTCTCTCTCTCTCTCTCTCTCTCTCTCTCTCTCTCTCTCTCTCTCTCTCTCTCTCTCTCTCTCTCTCTCTCTCTCTCCCTCCCTCTCTCTCTCCCTCTCCCTCTCTCACCTTTTTTCTGAAAATACTTTTTTGGATACAGGGGGCCCTAAAACATACATTTCCAGTGAAATCTCGGTATAGAATTTTTTGTTGGAGTGCAATAGCTTCTCTATACAGTATGTGCACAGTACATGTAGAGAAAGTAAAAATTCATGATACACATTTTATTTATCATGCAATTATCTTAAATATTTGGTATTTTAATCATAGGCAATTGTTATGAGCCATATTTGAAAATATCAAAAACATATTGAAAACTTTTCCACAAGGAGGGTACTTTTGGGTGGGTGATTATCTTGAAAATATTCTTTTTACATCCTTAAAATGTGCTGAGCTTTATACCAAAATTAGTATTAACCAACTATTCATATTCTTACTTTCTCTATCATGCACAATGTACAAAATATGTAGAGAAGCTAATGTATCAGTCCCAAAAATGCAATACCCAGATTTCACTTGATTTACATGTTTTAAAGTCCCCTGAATCCAAAAAAGCATTTATAGAAAAAGGATTTGTGTGCGTGTGTTGTATAACTCAAAAACTAAAAGAAAGTAAAATACCAAATTTGACGCTTAATTTATTTCAACAGCTCCCAAGAATGGAACCCCAAACTAACTATACATGAAACTTTCTTTAATTTTTATTTTCTTAAAAATGGCTCTTAAAATTTTTTATTAAACAATCATATGTTGTTTAAAATATTTTTATTTCAAATAAAATGTTTATCTTGAACTGTGTGGAAATAGCCTCAGATGTCATGTTCATTATGGATGAATTTTGCATTACTAGTAAATCATAAAAGATTGACAAAATCTTGCTATACATTTACAAAAACTAGATCTTGTTAAAACAATAAGTTAACTACTTCCGAGATATTCTTTTTTGAAATATTTAAAACTTTTCTCAATGGAAAGTTGTCATTCATTTTTCTTTTCTTTTACTGCTGGCCAAGCAAGAAAACCTAATTTTAATCACATAGCAACCTACTTTTAAAACATTTGACTATCACTTTAGCCTAATGTGGTCCCTTATTTAGCTTCTACTTACAAGAAACTAAATAATAAGACTATTTCTGTAAATGTTTATCTCTATTAGCATGAAGTGAATAGAACAGTAGGCTTCTGTAAGAATACCTTGTTGAAGATTTGGTAGAGAAAATCATGTGAATGGAGTATATCACATTTTTGAGTTCTACTGCCCACAGACACCTCACCACAAAAATACACCTTTTTTTCTAAAAATGCCTTTATACATGTATTTCCAGTGAAACGTCCATACCATTTTTTGTTTACTTTCTCTACATGTACTATCTACATAGTGTATAGAGAAGGTATTGTATTGCACGCAAAAATTTGATACTGAAATTTCACTGGAAATACATGTTTTGGGATCCCCTGAAATCAAAAATAAGCATTTCGTGAAAAATGTCCATCCCTCTATCTGTGTGTGTGTGCATGTTAGTAGCATATCTCAAAATTGAAAAGTCTTTTAAATAAGAATATCCACCTATCCCCAATTACCCTTTACATGGAAATATTTTCGAAAATTTTGACTTTCTCAAAAATGGCTGTTAACAATTTTGATTAAAATCCCATACATTAAAGATATTTACATCCCAAATAAAATGATTTTTTGAATTTTCTGGGAATAGCCTCTGAAGATCTCTTTATTCTGGATGAAATTTGCCAAATGTTGTTTAACTGCTTAACTGTAAGAGATAAACAAAAACTTACTACACAAAAACTGCAGATCTCGTTATAACACAGAATTTCTGACCTTACATTTTTGTTGTGGAGGTAGCCGTTTCCAAGATATCCCTTGTTATTGGTTTCAATTGTGAAGTACTTATACTTTTCTCAGACAGAAAGTGTCCATTTTTCTTTTGTTCTAACCCTGGCTAAGCAAAGAAGCAATTTGCAATGACAATCGCATAACGTCAGCTTTTAAATCTTTTGACTATCACTTTAGCTTAGCACATTTCCTTAGTTCCCTTCCACTTATAAGGAACTAAGTAATAAGAACATTCTGCTAATGTTTATCTTGATTAGAATTGTGTAGAAAGAAGAATAACTTATTTGTAGAGCAGCTAAAGAACATCATGTGAGTGTTACATCTATATGCCTACAGTGCTCAAATCAGATTTTCTGACAGAGGCGGGACCTAAGAATCAGTATTTGTGCTATATTTATATCAGTAATCAACCATTTAACTTTTTGCGATTGTTTGCACTAAACCCTTAAATAGTTAGCTCAATATGCACTTAGCGTCTTTAAGAGCAAAGTGATTTTGTATTTCTAAGCCATACAGCTACAAAACTCTTCCGTATTTGATGAAAGCCAGAGGCATTTTGTTTTCATTTTTGAAATCTAGTTTTGGCTATGCATCCCCTGATTAGTGTAATGCGCTTACTCTCGCTATTTTCGCAAACACATGTCACTTCCAATGCTGTCATTTTTAACTAAATATTAATATTCCACGATGCTGAAGGCTGTGATTCACATTCGAGTATCACTGTACATATTTTCTGTAACTTTATGCTTTCTTGTAACAAATCTATCCAAGCTGACAAAGAACAATGCTCATTGTTGCAAAAAACTGAATACTGCAAGTTATAATCATAATTGCTGGCGTAAAATGCAGGAATTATACTCAGCTAACCAAACCGGGAATTTTTTGTAGTTAAGCTTATTTGACATTGGTGATACAATAATTTTGCTGACTCACAGCCCACACAGTACCATGTAAAGTCGGCATCGGCAATCTTCCTCTGTTTAAAGAAAGCAGCAATTGTTCAAACCCGGCGGGGGACAATGGATTTTTTCGGGCATAAAAATCCTTACCATGACTTCCTTCGGAAGGGAAGTAAAGCCGTTGGCCCCAAGTGATAGATTTACACCATGTAAAAGAACCTCAAGCTTGATAGAGACACCTCTGAGCAAAATTAAGCGGTCTTTCACGCCCAGTATAGAATGGGACACTAAGAACCACAGCAGTTTAACAGCGTCCAAAAATAGCTAGCCATTTCATTGCATTTCCTATAATAAAAATCTGATGTGTTCCATTCACATGATTTTCTCTACATTTCTGTAACAAATTATTATTATTATTATTATTATTATTAATAAGCTTATTTTTTTATCTATTTAATGCTAAAACACTAGCAGAAACGGTCTTATTACTTAGTTCCTTATAAGTAGAAGGGAAATAAAGAGAATACACTAGGCTAAACCAACTGTCAAATGTTTTAAAATGTAGTTGCTACGGGACTGAAATCCGGTTCTTTGTGTGGTCAAGCATCAACAAGTTCCTGTATGAGTATTTTAAAACTGAAATCAATAACAAGGAATATTTCAAAAACAACCGACTCAACAAAAAAAATGTATATGACATAAGTTGTGCATTTTATCAAGATCTACATTTAATATGCAGTAAGTTTTTGTCTATTTCTTAAGGCTTATCAGTTATGCAAAATTCAATAAAAATCATGCAGAATGAGGCTATTCACACAAAATTCAAGATATACATTAAATTTATTATATAAAGCCTTAAATATAAGAGATTTTAATCAAAATCGTTAGAGCCATTTTTGAGAAAATCAAAATTTTCAACATTTTTTCTATGTAAAGATTGGTTGAGGATGGGGAATGTTCTTGAAAATATGTGTATCGCATCCTTGGAAGATACTGAACTTAAATACCAAGTTTGGTATTTAACAGACTTTTTGTTTTTCAGCTATGCTGCCCACAGACACATACACTGACAGATACACAATTTTTTTTCTAAAAGTGTTTTTTTTTTTCCAGGGGGTCCCACAACATATATTTTGGGTGAAATCTTGTTATCAAAATTTTTGGTGCATTACAATACCTTCTCTATACACTATGTACATAGTATGCATAGAGAAAGTAAAAATAAAAATATACTTCCCTGGTAGGGAAGGAATTCTTCTTTAAGTCCTAAAATATCTAAATGTTAAGTAGGGATGAAAGGGAATTTTGTCAATGTTTCTATTAATTCCTAAAGCATTATCTGATCTAGTCAATTACAAATAGGATACCATTGTATTATATGTTTTAAATTGATAGAGCATCTCCCTTTATAAAATCTTATAAGAGGGTTCCATGCTGTGGCATTTCTTTGATATCTATAGCCCTGTAAAAAGTGTATGAAAACATAGTGTAAATGGTAGTGAAGTCTGCCAAGGATCAATGGGGATTTGACAACCAGACTACGTTTTGTCATTAACGTGCAGTTTTGTGGCTGAAGGACCCCAACTGCTTCACTCCTCTATTTAAAAAAAATACATTCCTCAACTGCGCTTTGTGGCTTGGGGCCCTCAACTTTGAGCTATGCTTTGCAGGCTAGGATCGTCAACACTTGAGTATGGTTGTGAATAACAACAGTGATATCTAGGAATCTGCAAGGTATATCATCAAATTGTTTCTGAGCACAACTATGGATATCGAAGAATGTCCATATGTTGTTTAAAACTATCAGGCAATCATAAGATACCAAAAATGTTCAAATGCCTAATTAACCACTGATATATTATACTTACTCTCCCTAGAGTACTATAGAATATTATTTTAATTCTGAGTCATGTGATAATGGTTAAATAATAAAATTTAGAACGGTAATGATGATTGTTAATATTCCCTATTTTTCATTCTTCTTGAGGTTTAAACTGTGCATGACTGGAAAGTATGCCATTCTAATAGTAATGGACTTAAAATAATTGTGTGTTGCAATACCTATAAAAAAAAATTGTGATGTTCAATGTCATGCAAATGTTCGTGTTCACTGCAGACCTTAAGAACAACAGCAAACGGAACAGTTGCTAAGCATATGAATATAAATCCCACTTTCTCCTACGATACTACACTAAATTTATTACTGTTCAAACATAACATTGATACTTACCATTTAGGAGTTGTCTCCAGTGTTGCCTGGTGATATGAAACTGTGAACTGAAATTTTGCCGCATGTTTATTCACTCGCTGTAGCCTTTTCCAGACTGAAGTCATGTTTAAAACCTTTATTTCACTTCATTAACGATTTGAGGGGGTATTTTGCTAAACGTTTAACAGTAAGCCATTAAACACAAACTAACCAGTAACATCTTCAGTATTTGCGGACGAACAAACCATAAGTTCTATTCCGTATGTTAAATTACTTATCCGGCTACCCAGGATTACGCACCTAAATGCATGAGGCAATACTGCGCTGTTTCTGCAATGATCAACCTATAATTTGTTTTTTATTTATAGTTTATTATGACACTTCGTAGGCCAAAAATAAACATATGCATACCGACTAAAAACCAAGTTATTTAATGGTTGGCTTTCGGCAGAGATTAGACTAATACTTTTTTCAGTGATTTATAACCTAAGTTTCCTTTTAACTTTAAACAGATTTAACAAAGTCACAAATACACCACTGCACTATAAATACATTGTATTGTTCATACTAACATGGCCTTCTCCCTGAACAGGGCTGCCATCCATTGAGACAGAACAACAAACTATTAAATACCTCTAGCTTAAGCCTCTGCCAGGGTTTAAAAACACCAGTGATCTATATGCATATGGATAGCTAGCATTTATCCCATACACAAACTGTCGTCTGCAGCTGTCGGACATGTTGGCGTATAAGTAAATATGCTTTCTACCATCATATCAATTTTCTTCTAACAAAAGAAAATCTATGTATTTATTGAATACAAAACTACATAAAACCCTATTTCACCCGAAGCCATATTAGGGTTATAGTTAAAATACAAATGAATATAGATTATTAAGTGCATATTAGCCATAGCCTGGATGCAAGTGAAAGAAAACGAGATAACGTATGTCTACTATAAAATAAAAATACTATAGCGTTTTATAAGTGCAACACAAAAGCCTTTGGGATTCTCTATGACAGCATTTTTTTTTTTAATATCTCATATGTTGGCTTGCAAATCTAATACTACAAAAATGTAAGTGTAATCGCAGATTCTTTTATGTTCTAGGACTGGACAGTCAGATAAAAGAAGTTCAGTTTGCGTTAAGTAAATATACACTCTTAGACATTTTTGAATCTTTGAAATTTACCATGTTCTGAGAAAAATTGAGTGAATATGAAGCCTGGTGTAATATTTTTACAGCGTAGGTGAGATTCAGCATCCGGGCACAATGTAATGCTTCGCCCATATATCACATTTAAGCTTTTATTAGGTACTAGGTACATTATTTGGTAACTTTTTTTTTTTTCCAAATCGGCTTCTTTTTAAAATATGAGGTATATCTCTTCCCAATTCAATAAATATGCTATGTATTAAAAAACTCATTTGAAGCATAATTTAATAAAACCGAATTATGCAATCTTTATCTCTTTCGGGGTGCATAGTAGAAGTTTTTTTATTTATTTTTTTTTCAAACTGTAAACCTGTTCGTTTAATTCAAAAGTCGAGAGATACAATTACTTTGTGCGCAGCTAGCAGTCAACTTATATTCAATGAAAGCAATTTGTGTTTAGTGTTTTCTTGGAATTCCTGCTCATTTTAAGAAAGGAAGAGCTATGAAAGTATGACCACCCTACTTTTTGTAAGCTTAATATACCGCCTTGCTCTAATGGCATGTACGCCAACATAAAAGCCTTACTGTCATTTTTACCTCATCCATATATTAGCTATGTAAAATGGAAGTGAAATGGCCAATAGAAAGTGTAATAACTTCAGTGTTCTTTCACATAAATGCTTGTTTTTGGGCTTAGTAAACATTAATAAAGAACTTAGAAACAAACTAGAGAAACTAGTTTTTTGTAATTTTCTTTCAAAAGCAAATCTACAGACGAATTTTGAGAAACTGTAAATATCCAAAGTTATACTAGTAGAACTTTTCGTTGGAATTAATTTTATATACCTTAAAAATCATGCATTTATATGCTTTTACAATGTGCTGCCAACCCAATCTTCAAAGTGCTTGGATTCATTGTTTTTACATTTTTGGTTCGTAGTGAGGGAACTTATAAAAGGTAAGAAATTGATAAAACGTGATACATATCAAGGAATTTTATATGTCCTTTGTATTTATGTAAGCATTTTAATTCGCG
Source organism: Hymenopus coronatus (assembly GCA_030762935.1). Lineage (NCBI taxonomy): Eukaryota > Metazoa > Arthropoda > Insecta > Mantodea > Hymenopodidae > Hymenopus > Hymenopus coronatus. The sequence goes on from CM060899.1 coordinate 63,492,279, forward strand.
AACTTACCTCAAATTACATTTAAATAAAAATAATAGATGACGAACAGTTAGCGGGCCCAACTTTTACAACATTTACCTCTATCAGTATTTAAATTGGTACACCTAAATGCAACTCAATGAACCCCCTTATTTATTTATTTATTTTTGGAATATACATGTCATTCCATTGTACACTAAACAGTTACTTAGAGTACTCTCCATCAATATGCAACCACTAAATACAGTCGCTCACGTTTTGCAACAAAGATAGGAAATCTCCATATAATTGAACTTGTTAAAAACCCTGGGTTGCGGTAAAAAAAGAAAAACCTTCAGAATTTTTTAAAGTTATTTAAATGGTTAACTAAAAATCATATTTGACATAAATTGTGAATTTAAGCGAAATCCATATTTTTATAGTAAAATTTTGTCCATATCTTACGGTTTCCCAGTTATGCAAAAGTCATCCAGAATGAAGAGTACTTCAGAGGGTATTCCTAGAAAATTTAAGTTAATTTCATTCGTCATGAATATATCTTAAAAATATGGTATTTTGATCAAAATCATTAGAACCATTTTAGAAAATAAAACTGTTCTAAATATCTCCCATGCAAAGGACAAATGAAGTTGGGAAAGAAGGAATTTCTTGACAGTCATTGTATTGCATCCGTGGAAGATATTGAACAAATATAAATGTTGATATTTAAATTTTGTTCTTGAGGTATATTGCTCACAGATACAGACACACGCACATACATACACATGCGCGAGCGCACGAGGAACTTATTTTTTCTTCTGAAAATACCTTTCTTGGATTCAGAGGGCCTCAAAACATATTTCAGGTGAATTATTGTTAGTAGAATATGATATTTTCCCCTCCCTCTAATATCTAGTAGAGAAAGTAAAAACAGTTAAACAAAAAATACTAATTTGGCCACCAACTGTGACTTTTACCAGTAAGATTAGTAGGTACCAGTCAACAAATCAACTAGATGTATCGGAAAATATTCGAAACAACTGCAATGTTTATCTCATTCACATATCGAAGAAGAGGGTATCCATTGCAGTATACTCACTGCAGATACAATTGTAGAAATGATATAATTATAAACGCGAAATGTTATTTATCTCAGGCACGAGAGATGGTATACACCATACGAGTTTTGCAATTGAGAGGACTGCAATTAATTGCTGGTGATGATTATTAGGGCACTGTCGCTTTACTGCACTTAAAAAGCCATTGGCCTGGAACGAATGTGAACCCCTAATCAACTGAGCCAGTCCGAAAGAATGGTATTTTGCTTCCATCAACTATCCCATTACGATACCGGGTCCAGGATGGAGCGACATTGACGACACGACAAAATTATACAAACAGGAATTCAGCATGAACGCGACAAAAAGTGTGAGCAAAAAGGCGTACCGCGCGGCATTGACAACATTTATAGGATTCGTGTATTTTGGTATTCTGTGATTCTTTTTAAATGTAACATCCAGATAATGTTTTTTCAAAAAAATATGTTTATCGAAATGCTGGTGCTGCACCTCGAGTTACATGAATTGAGTTCATATGCTTACAATGAAAGGCCTCCTATGATACTAAAATAACCGATATTTATTTGCACTTAACCTAAAAGCTAATCTCGTTTATTAATAGCAAAGCCAACTTTTGTCCTTGATTTAAGTTATTCATTTAAAAACTACAACCACAATAAATACGGTTTACATACAATTTGACATAAAATTATGTTTCATTTATCCCTCTTCCAATGGCGTATATTGAGTTTGTCATTTCTCTCTTGTTTATACAATTTGTGAGCGTCATTAATTAAACCTAAACAGTTATTTCTTATTTTATTCATTATGAAAACATATAAAGCTATTTAAATTTAAGAGTTGTAACGTTAAATTGTGTCGCCCCGTTATGAGCAATGTCGTCGTATTTTCGTTCATGTAACCCTGGCTTGACCTTTCCTTCCCTGCAATTAAATACTCTGTGATAACTTCATGGCAGATTTGCATTGCCTGAATGACGTCATTTTCTCTGGCCAATGTAGTGTTTTTCACTGCTAAACCAATCAGTAACACGTGTGTTTAGTAAACTGAAGTGTATTGATATATTTCGTTTGTAGAGAAACTTTTCAGGACACAAAAGTTGAATTTCGAAGCTAAAAATGACGGCACCTATGGAAAGGATACAGGTGTTGGACTCAATAGAGAAGGACATCATAACGTGTTTGCAGAGCGCAGGTGAGATAGCTAAAAGCTTTAGAAGGACCTGAAGGTTTTTAAAGAAATGTAACAAAGAATTCATCTATGCATTTGTTTACAAATCCAGGCATGGAAAATTCCAGTACAAGTATGCGTCTTTTCAGCAGAACTAATTGCATCTTGTTACCGCTATTGAAAATAATTACGGAATTGGTTCTTATAAAAGTCAAAAATCAGATACCTAACCTAAGTGGATCGAGAAAACTGTTCAAGATATTAGACTGAACTTTTTCGGTATGTAAGGAATTTATTTGGTATTGATAGTTGCGTTTGGAACTTTTCCATCACATTCACACGACCTGCAAATCTAACGAAACCATGTCTCTCTCTCTCTCTCTCTCTCTCTCTCTCTCTCTCTCACTCTCTCTCTCTCTCTCTCACACATATACACCTTGGAATAAATCCAATATTTCACTATGGCCTAAAAGGCCTCTCCTTGCCTCCTGGTTTAAAGACCAAAGCAAGCAGTTAAATGAGGAAATCCTACTAATAGACAGAAGAAAGTGATACATTTCAAGTCTAATCTGACTATCATACTAGATTTCACACACTTTCTGTGGAACTAAAGATGTTGAAGAAATGCTAAGGTTAAACTTCCTCAGGTGATCTGGATTTGAAATCCGTTAGATTGCTGAGGTTTTAACTTCATGAGATCATGGGGTTTAATTTCGCAGACTATTCAGCTGCGCTTTGCTATCAGTTACAAAAAACATCATTCAACTATGCTTTGTAACTTGGGGCTCCAAAAGTGTATAACAGACCAGTAAGTAGCCACAAAGCAGCTGTAATGGCAGAATAACAAAAGTACCAAAGCTGGATCACATAAGGAAGTGGAAAATAACATGTAGTGCAAGATGAAAACACTATGTACACTTGATATTAATTGATTATATTAATTGTAATTTACTTTAACCAACTTAGATTTGTTTTATTCTGGAAAAATGTATGTCAAGTAGTATATAAATGGGAAAGCTTCCATAAGATGTCAAATTTGATATCTTCTAGATTGCTAAGGTTTTAACTTCTTGGGACCCTTTGGCTGCACTTCCCTGTTGCACTCTGCAGGTTCAACTGCTCCACTCCTGTACTTTTAAAAACAAACATCCTTCAACTACATTTTGCAGCTAAGGACCTTCTATCTTGAGCCACACTTTTCAGCTTATTAGGGTCCTAAAAGTTAATGGGGGCTTCTACATATAAACAGCAGACCTGGCAAATTACTAAAAGGTGGCTCTAATGTCCAAATAATAAAACTACTAATTCTGGATCTAATAAGGAAGTGAGTGGCATTGAAGTGTGCCACTTCAAAGTTAAGATTATTTCCTAACTCTGCTCACCCCATCTCACTCTCATTGTTTTGTTTTTTTTTTATATATATATATATATATATATATATATATATATATATATATATATATATATATATAATTCCTAACCTAATTGGATAGGTAGATTAAAATTCAATGCCATAGCCAGGATTTGAACCATGGATTTCCCAATCTATAGCCAGTTGCTGTGCCACTGAGCTACCATGGCAACATGCTGGCATAGCATTAAATTTCTCAACTGACTCGTATGTTTCTCGGTAAACTCCAAGATGTTCTCAAATTATTTTGAGATGACAACCCCAATGGTGACTTACAATGAATCCTGGGACTTAAGCACTTGCAGCCTCTGCTCAACTCATATTTGTTTTTCAAAAAAACACAAGATCCATTCAATTATAGCTTGGCTTAATATTTTGACAGATACAAAACATCAGCTACTTACACTTGAACAAATACTCTGCAAGTATCCTTTTATACATCTGTGTTTAACAAATAGTTCAACAATTTGCTGTGAGGAAAAGTCAAGTAATTGTGCTCACAGTCACTTTCACATGTTACATCATAGACATTAATGTTTCTAATTCTATTCACAGCTGTTAACCAACTCAAAATATTGAATGACCAATCACGTGATAAAATCATTGATCATCATCATCTCATACCATTTGGCAGAACAATTAACCAATGAGATCATACCTTCCTAATCACTGACAGCTGTGGGTTTACCTAGTAAAACACAAAAATGTCCTAGAAATTGATAAGCAGTTTAAATATTAATTACTCAAGTACCTAGCGCTTCCAAAACATACTCCAAATAAAACTATGCTCAAAATTAACCATAAGCACATCCTACATGTTTTTACATAAGCAAGGTTCCTATAAGTTAAGTTTACCATATTTTAGCAGATAGGGTGCCATTATCCTGATATATGGTGGACTTTGAGACAGTGATGTGTTTTAACAATTAAAATTTAGTTGAGTCGATTTTGTAACACTACATCACTTACTTTTTTATTTCGGAAAACATGTTTCAGAAGCCATGTGCTTCCATTGTCAATTCCTTTGGTCGACTACCGGTATTGCTTTCTGTGGTGGAAGCAATACCGGTAGTCGACCAAAGGAATTGACAATGGAAGCACATGGCTTCTGAAACATGTTTTCCGAAATAAAAAAATAAGTGATGTAGTGTTACAAAATCGACTCAACTAAATTTTAATTGTTAAGGGTGCCATTAGTTTAAGCAATTATGCTCTTATCAGTACTTGGGTCTTGGGTGCGCATCACTTGCCTGCTGCGATTGCAGTTCCTGCTGTTGTATCACATGTGGCATGATCTTTTGATTCACACTATGTATATGATTAACGAAGGCAGAGGAGAATGTTCTTTGGTGGTTTTTAGTAGTATACTAGTGCAGTTATGATCCAATATACTACAGAACAAAGAGTTTTCTTTTCTTGCAACTTCATTAAACACAAATCTTAATCTCTGTGTCGTAGAGAATTTTGGAAATGCCTTCCTGATAACAGTCCCGCTAACTGAAGTATAGATCATAAAATAGTTGAGAAATTTAAAAGTAAGGGATCAGTGTTAGACTGGAAAAGAAATTGAAAACACTACATTTTAACACAGGAAAAAATTGATAATATCGATATGTGGTTAGAAATGTTCGCCAAGAAAGTCTCACCTGAAGTTCGTGCAGCACCTGATTGGTCAACTCAAAATAATGTATGAGGTATTGAATCTTGGGTTGGCAAATATGCAGTAATTGGTTTGGAGGTCCACCTCACTAATTCCCTTCAATGTATACACTTCTCCCAGGGCTCCCACCGTCACCCTCCATGGTTACCATGCTAACTTCATATACCCAAGGTTGCAGGTTCAAACCTGGCGGAGGACGATGGATTTTTTTGGGTGTAAAAATCCTTAGCATGGTTTCCTTCGGAAGGGAAGCAAAGCCGTTGGCCCTGTGTCATAGATTTACAACACGTAAAAGAACCTCAAGCCTGACAGAGAGGCCTCTGAGCAAAATTAAGTGGTCTTTCACGCTCAATATAGAATGGGAAGCTGAGAACCAAAGCAGTTAAAGAATGTCCATAAATAAAACTCCATTTATTTTTTTATCAGGGCTCCCACCATTGTTAGAATGTTGAGCAGCTGGGCCATCACATTCCACATGATGTCTTCTCTTGACTCAAATCGGGTTCCTTTCAGTGGCATTTTCAGCTTGGGAAAAAGCCAAAAGTTTCAGGAGCCATGCCTGACAAATAACAGGAATGTTGTGTTTGGCAATGAAAGCCTGGATCTGACATTCTCATTTCAACTTGTTGAGGACTTACCTGAACATGGTCCATTGTCCATCTTTGAAGCAGTTGTAGCATTCTTTTGTCGTTGAGGTGCTCATGCATCTTCCTCGAAAGTCTGCTGAATCTTGCAAATGATTTCCACTTAGACATCGCCAAGCTTTTTGTAAAAAGCTGCTCAAGTTGTTCTCTCATTTTACAAAAACAAATCTGGCGACTGCTCACTAAACATCTTCACTCGTAAATAAATTGTCAGCGACTGACACTTTCTGCAGGGGGAAAAAATTCACAACTGTGACAGGCACAAATATCCCAGAATGACCCCTTCAAATATCTACTGAAGGAAGTCTTCCATGTTCATTGGTTTACAATATCTTTTGAGCATACATTATATGAGCATATTAAGTGATCGAATTCTCAGATATTATTGCTCAAAATGAACAATTAACGTATGAGATCATAACATTACTAGAACATGGAATCCATATGTTCACCTTGTTAGTTAGGAAAATTTTAAACATCAATTACTCAAAAACCAAGCACTTCTAGGACATTTGCATAAGAACATGGCCTAAATTGAATAGTTAGTACAGCCACTCTTAGAAAATAAATATAACTGTTCTGTGAAAGTAAACTTTTACTAAATAAGGAAATAACTAGGCTAGATTAAATCTAATTTCATGAAAATTTTGAAGACAGTTGGGAATAATGCAAACTTTTCAGTCTATACATAAGAGTTGGATACTTGGAAAAAGATTTTAATTATAAAATACTGTTTAATGAATTTTGAACTGCTGCCACTGTATCAACTATGGAAATAAATCACCACCATAAGCTACTCACTCATTTCTGATGATGAGGGCAAATAGCTCTGAAAACCAATCAGGCACAAAAAATTAAACTGATGTATGTGTTTCTAACTGTCCCATAAATTTAAATTTACATTACTGTTACGAGCTTATCCAAATATTTTACAAATAAAAATGTGTTGTTTTACAGGACAAGCCTTAGTTGAATTGAGCAAGGAAAAATCTAGTTTAAAACAAGCTGAAGTCCAGACGCACCAATTCCTGAAAACTCTAGCAAATGTCGAGTCCAAATTAACGGAACAAATAAATTACCTCACTCAGGTGTCAACAGGTAGGTTTTGATTTATTCTGACAGTATATACCTTATGTAACACCTTTGTAACTAGCAAAATATATGGTGTGCAGACCTTTTCTTGGGCGCTAGTTTTACAATGGAAGTGAGGGGCTGGAGGGAAGAAAAGAGAACATGCCTGCCTCTCTTTCCACAGTATTGTCAACCAAAGAAAGTTTCATTCGTTGAGGCCCTCAGCCATTATGGTGAATAGGATATGTAATTTACGTCAAACTAGTTGAATTATTAAATAAAACTCAGTGCATGTACTCTGGGATCTACATACAGAATGAAGCTTACATTAAAACCACTAGATAAATAGCATATTTCATGTCTCAATATTGTTGCTGTGCTCTGCTTCTATAGATTGAAGAATAGGAAGATGAGTGCCAAAAAAAGGTGTGCACATAGTACAGAAACATAGCTGACTGTTAACTAGTGTAATTTTTGTAAAGGTAGAATCAAACTGAAAAATGTAATACCATAGCCAGCATTAAAGAAACAGATCTTCTGCTTTCTGTGATGTTGCTGAATATGAAATACCATGACAGCATACCACCTTTTTTCCTGGTAATCCACAAGGTATTCTGAAATTTATATTGAGATAATACACCCTAGTGGTGTAAATACTTTGTCCCAGGCATGATTTGAACCATGGATCTTCCGCTTTCTGTCCAGTTGAGGAGTCATTGTCACATTGATATAACAGATTGAGTTGCAATTTTTACTTTCTCTATACATACTATGTACATAGTGCATAGAGAAGGTATTGCATTCCACCCAAAAATTTGATAACAGGATTTCACTGGAAATTACGTTTTAGGGTCCCCTATATCGATAAATGCATTTTCAGAAAAAGGTCCATGTGTATCTGTGAATACGATATCTCAAAAACAAAAAGTTGGTTAAATAACAAACTTGATATTTAAGTTTAGTGCTGCGACACAAAGATTTTGAGAAAAATCCCCCTCACCCCAAATTACCCTTTACATGGAAAAAATTTAGAGAATTTTGATTTTCTCAAAAATGGCTCTAATGATTTTGATAAAGATATTTATATGGCAAATAAAATGTATATCTTGAATTTTCTGGAAATAGCCTCTAAAAACCTCTTTATTTTGGGTGAATTTTGCTAAATCGTAAGAGATAGACAAAAACTTACTACACAAAAAATTTAGATTACGCTAAAACACACAATTTATGTTATAATAATTTTTTTGTGGAGTTGATCAGTTTTGAGATATTTCTTGTTATTGGCTTCAGCTATAAAATACACTTTACTCATACGGGAATGTCAACTCCTGTCCATATAATCAAAGGAACTTCAATCACATAGCAACCAGCTTATGACTATTACTTTATCCTATGGTATTCCCTTTATTTCCCTTTTACTTACATTGTAACAAGACAATTTCTGCTAATTTTTTCTCGATTAGCATGAAGTAAATAGAAGAAATAAGCTTTTGTTGTAGAAATGAAGAGAAAGTCATGTGAATGGAACACATCAGATTTTTTATAGTGAAAATTTATTGAAAACAAAAATATCTGTATCTCAGCTTTCGGTCCCTTAGGGTTGCTATTCGTCAGAAACAAATTAAAAAGTTTTGAGCTGTAACAGCTGGCTTTAGGTCTGTCTTCCACTCAACAACCCACTACCTGGTACTATGCCAGATATTGATAATGAACTTTCTAGCATTTGCACAAACAACACAAAGAATACTTACAACCAAGAGTTTATCACCCACATAGTTTCACTTTTCTCCCAGTGATTGGATGCAGCAATAAAAAAAAAATCTGATTTGCTACATTCCCATGATTTTTTCTACCTATTCTGTAATAGACTATTCTTATAAAAGTTTGTTGTTCTATCTACTTCATGCTAATCAACATAAGCATTACAAGAAAAGGTCTTGCTACTTAGCTCCTTATAAGTAGAAAAAGGTCCATGTAGGTAAATAAGGGAATGCACTAGGCTAAAATGATAAGTCAAATCCTTTAAAACTGGTTGTTATGTGATTTAAATTCAGTTCTCTTTGCATGGCCATGAGTAAAACAAAAGAAAAGGAAATGGCTAATTCCCATTTGAGAAAAGTTTAAGCATTTAAAAATTGAAACTAATAACAAGGAATATTTTGGAAATGGTTAACCCACAAAAAAAGGTATATGATGATTTATAATCAAAATTTAAGTATTTTCGTTTTGACACACGCACGCACACATACTCTCTCTCCCTCCCAACAATGCTTTTGTTTTTATTCAGGGGTGCTCAAAACTTATTTTTGGTGAAATTTTGGTAAAGCATTTTGGAAGCAATACCTTGTGTACCTAGGTACATATGACATGTAGTGAAAGTAAAGTTGCTGTTTTTGGATTCAGGGATCCTCAAAATATCTTTTTGATGAAATCTCTCTCAGTAGGCAGAGGACGATGGATTTTTTTTTTTTTTTTTTTTTTTGGCATAAAAATCCTTAGCATTACTTCCATCAGAAAGGAGGTAAAGCCGTTGGTCCTGTATCATGGATTTATGGCACATAAAAGAACCTCAAGTCTAATATAGAGGTCTGAGCAAAATTAAACGGTCTTTCACGCCCAGTATAGAATGGTACGCTGAGAACCACAACAGTTAAAGAGCATCCATAAATAAAGCTCTATTTCATTTCTTATCTGTCTACTATGTATGTTGTACATATATGCTAGAGAAAGTAAAAATAAGTTAGAGCAAATGTGAATAGACATTTTAATCATGTTTCAGGACAACCCCATGAAGGATCTGGTTATGCCTCACAGAAAGTGCTTCAGATGGCATGGCACAGACTTGAACATGCACGTAGCAGAGTCAATGAGCTAGAGAGGATAAAAAATAAACATTTGCAGGGAAGAGCAATGCTGCGACCACAATCACAACCAGTAAATCAACAGCAACAAAATGGCGGACAAGCATTAGGAAGCAATCAGGGTCCTGGATCAACTGGTTGAAACATTTGTGTACAAAAAACTGCAGGATTCAGTTTGGTGCGCTTTTAATGCATGGACTGTGATTTCATGTTGTGAACAATCACCACCTATACAGTATATTTCAATAAAGTGAGATTCCTAATTTGCATTTCTTATTCTTGGCTGTTTTAAGAGTCAAATTGTTTGTCATTGCTTACTTCAAGGACGTCCTTAAGGGTGAGTTTCCATTCACAGACATCACTCTTTCAGGCGAATAAGGAAATACTTTTTATCATAATATAGTAACTTTATTTCCATAATTTAAATGGAGTCACCTTTTTATACACTTTTTGCTCCAACTTTGCCTTCGTTTGGGAAGACTGGTTTCAGGGTACTTTAACCCTATCAGTCGCCCTCCGTGGTGTAATGGTTATAATGCTGACTTCATATATCCAAGGTATTTAATAGTCTTTTCATTTTTGAGCTATGCTGTCCACAGACACACACACAGACCTACTTTTTTTTTTTTTTTTTTTTTTTTTTTTTTAAATGCTTTATTTGGACTCACGTTAGCCTAAAACATGTATTTAAGCTGAAATCTCAACATCAAATTTTTGGATGCATTTCAATGCCTTCTCTATCCCTATGTACATTGTACATATGGGGCTAGAGAAATAAAAATATGACTTAAATTATTAATAGGGGGGGGGGCACCACTGCAACTACCACAATCCTGGTGATGAAGATGAACATCTTCGAAAAAGTTTGTAACTGAAGTTTAAGGTGAATAGGTACTCATCTGTTAAAATTTTGAATGAAAATAACTTCACAGCTAATGGTGCTTCTATTTTTACTTTCTCTACACGTACTATGTACATAGTGAAATGTAAATGGCGTGTTATTTACTGAGGTTCTCAGCATCCCATTCTATACTGGGCATGAAAGACTGCTTAATTTTGCTCAGAGGCCTCTCTATCAGGCTTGAGGTTCTTTTACGTGCCGTAAATCTACGACATGGGACCAACGGCTTTACTTCCCATCCGAAGGAAGCCATGTTAAGGATTTTTACACCCAAAAAAAAAAACCATCGTCCTCCTCTGCAACTTTGGGTAGATGAAGTTAGCCTGGTAAGGTCTCCTGTATCTAAAGAAAACATTTTCAGAAAAAGTCTGTGTGTCTGTGAGCACGATAGCTCAAAAATGAAAAGTTGGTATGTAAGTTAAATATCTTCCCAGGAAACTACCCTATACGTGGAACTTTTTTTGAAAATTTTGATTTTCTCAAAAATGGCTCTAAAGATTTTGATTAAATTTTCATATATTAAAGATATTTACCTGACAAATAAAATGTATATCTTGAATTTTCTGGGAATAGCCTCTGAAGACTACTTTATTCTGGATGAATTTTACAGAATTTTGCATACTGCTAAACCGTAAGAGATAGGCAAAAACTTAACCCACAATTTATGCTGTATACATTTTTTTTGGTGGAGTTGACCATTTTTGAGATATTCCTTGTTTTTAATTTCAGCTTTGAAAAACATACTTTTCTCATACAGGAATTTGTCAACTCCTGTCCATACAAACAAAGGCACTTCAGTTTCATAGCAACCAGCTATTGAGTATCACTTTAACCTATGGTCCTCCCTTATTTCGCTTCTACTTACAAGGAAGTAAGTAATAAGACTATTTCTGCTAATTTTTTCTTGACTAGTAAGAAATAAATGAAAGCATAAGCTTTTTAAAAATAATTTATTGCAGAGATGTAGAGAAAGTCATGTGAATGGTACACATCAGATTTTTAATATTTTTAATGATTATGCACTTAATGAAACAATCATAGTTGAAGTGAGAGTTTTATTAGAAGGCAAAAATCATATATCACAATTATCACCTATTACTGGACCAGAAATTAATCCACTGGCATGCTGCACTAACATGCACTTTCCATTTGGTTAAAGTTCTTTTTATTCTACAAAATGGCTATGGAGACAATCTCTGATGCAAGTTAGGCTTCAATACTGTGCAAATTATAGATGGTAAATGTCTTATTGCAACAAATCAACGCCTTCTGCTTCAAAGCTCACACCACTGTGTTCAGTAGTGGAAATGGATTCTGTTTACTCACAACCAATTTCTTGTGCTGATGTGAAATGTAGCCCTTAATTTTTCCCTCAAATATTAAATTTGCCACAATGCACTCAGTTTCATCTAAGTCAATATCAGGAATGGCCATACATTTAAGTGCAATCAACAATGTCTCAGTTGGTAGCTGGTGTGTTTTCGTTAAAAGGTAACTGAAAAAGAGAAGAAAACTTTCTTTAAAAAATTGCAGACACTTTTATTAAACCTGTCAGTGTTGAAAAATAGCATTTCACAATTCACCACAAGATACATTTTTACTTATCTGCCTAACCCTTTTAGTGACAATCTAATCATGATGCTATTTTCATTTGCTTTAGCTCTTTCCAGCAGGAAAGACTGTACTTTCTACTTCATAGGCATAGAGAAAGGTTTTCTGGAACATTTTAGGGTCGCATCTTTACACTCTAAAGTGCCAAACTAGCTCCAGTTTTTATGTTGATTGAAACATCATCTAACAAAAGTTTATGAACCGAATAGGAAATAAGAGCTGTAGATTGCAATGTTTTAGTAAAAATGAATGATTTTGCATTTTCAAGCCTTGAAAGCACTTCTGACATCAACATAAGAGAGAAGGATATATATTTTAGTTCAGCGGTGAAAATAACAAAAGCCCTTGTTATACCCCTAAATTGTATAGTAATCTATGTTATATTTTATCCTATTGCTTTTGTTGATAGAATTTGTCATTAAAGCTGAAACATTTTTGATCCAAACAAAGATTAGTAAGGTTAACAAAATCATTTATTAAATCTTCATTCAATTCTATAGAACTTAACCATATTTTTAAAAATGTCAAAAGTCTTTCTCTAGGAATGCTTGGGGGGAAAACACACACACACACACACATACGCGCGCGCACACACATTTTTCTAAAAATGCTTTTTTTAACACTCAGGGGACCTCAAAAAATATATTTCTGGTGAAATCTTGACATCAAATTTTTGGGTGGAATAACCTTCCCTAGCTACTATGTACATTGTAAGCACATGCATTCTAGAGAAAGTAATTGCTCTTTTATTGTGGTCCCTCTATAGACTGTGTCATTTATTATTACTTTCTAGTGTATCCATATGTCAGATGAACACATGTTGCTCAAATTGGCAACAAACACTTAGTTCAGAATTTGGTTGCTAGCCTGTGAGACCCCATCATACAAAAATAGTGCTGTAAATTTCAAATATTGAGCTTTCGAGTGTAAATGCAAAATTTCTGAGAAGCTGCCAGAAATGTACGGGTCATGATATTAAATTCCCAACTAACCCGCTTTATCCCAGTAAACATTTTCTCAAATTAATTTTGAGGTAACACACCCCAATTAGGAATTACAATCTCGTAAGAGGTTTAAGTCTTGGACTTTATGGTTTACCACAATTGGGTGAATCAACTATAGTTGCTCTTAATCAACATTATTTATGTGAGCCACTGTACTCAATTTGCATTTTTTCATCTGATGATAATAAGAATGTGAAACTTTACTATACAGTTACTTACACTTTTTTGAAGAGATTTCGGTAAGATATTATCTTCAGTTTCTCAAGTATGAGAAATATACCACACTGTATAAAAAATGACTCGTGAACTTCCATCATTTTGTTGAACTGTTGTAAATTGCCTTGTTTCACTGCTTCCACTATTTCCACGAATTGCAGGAGGTCATACTTCTGCAAAAGTGCTCTCTTGGGCATGTAACCCTAAACATATTTTACAAAATAAATTAAATGCTTATCCACATATACTCATTGATTATAAATTCTTCAAATACAGATTTTATCCATCAATTACCATTTCACATTATGTATTATAGTATCTATGTAAAAGTGATTCTATCCATTCTATTTATTTACTTTAATCACACTATATACATAAAAATTATTTCAAATTACTTATGGCATTGTGCATTACTCATTTGACTGGTAATTTCTACATTTGACTGTGTTCAAATGGTTTGACAAGTCTAAAAAATCTGATGTGTTCCATTCACATGACTTTCTTTATATCTCTGCAACAAAGTATTGTTAAAAAGCTTATTGTTCTATTTACTTAATGCTAATCTAAAAAAATTAGCAGAAATAGTCTTATTACTTGCTTCCTTGTAAGTAGAAGCGAAATAAGGGAGTACCATAGGTTAGTTAAAGTGATAGTCAAAAGCTGGTTGCTATGTGACTGAAGTTACTCTCTTTGTATGGACATGAGTCCTATGTTAGAAAAGAATACTTTTTTAAAACTGAAACCAAAAACAAGGAATATCTAAAAACGATCAACTCCATGAAAAAAATGCATATAGCATAAATTGTGTGTTTTAAAGAGCTCTACATTTTTTGTGTGGTAAGTTTTTTTCCATCTCTTACAGTTTAGCAGTTGTGCAAAATTCCATAAAATTTGTCCAGAATAAAGTAGTCTTTAGAGGCTATTCCCAGAAAATTCAAGATATACATTTTATTTGTCAGGTAAATATCTTTAATATATATTTTAATCAAAATCGTTAGAGCCATTTTTAAGAAAATAAAACATTTCGAAAAAAGTTCAATGTAAAGGGTAGTTTGGCGTGGTGGGATTTTTCTCAAAATCTTCATGTTGCATCCCTGGAAATACTAGGTTTGGTATTTTACCAACTTTTCGTTTTTGAGTTATCATGTTCACAGACACTCAGTGACACACACACACACACAGACTTTTTCTTAAAATGCTTTTTTTTAGTTACAGGGGACCCTAAAACATATATTTCCGGTGAAATCTCGGTATCAAATTTTTGGGTGGAATGCAATACCTTCTCTATACACTATATACATAGTACGTGTAGAGAAAGTAAAAATAATATTTTATCTATCAATTACCATTTCACATTATCGTATTTTAGTAAAAGTGATTCTATCCATTCTAATTTACCTTAATCACAGTATATATATCAAAATTATTTCAAATTAAAGACTCTAAAGACTTATGGCATTGTGCACCACTCATTCAAGGTTTGACTGGTATTTTTTACATTTGACTGTATTCAGCGGGTCCGACAAGTCTAAAAAATCTTATGTGTTCCATTCACATGACTTTCTCTAGCTGTTACACAAACAACTTTCCTTACAAAAGATTATTCTTTCAACTACGACATGCTAATCAAGATAAACGTTAGCAAAAACTGCCATAAGGGAATACACTAGGCTATCGATACTCAAAGCTTTTAAAAGGTGGTCCTATGTGAAGCAACTGAAGTTCTGCTCACTTTGCAATGTCTGCAGTAAAACAAGAGAGATGAAACAAAATGTCATGTCCCTTTTGGGAAACGTTAAAAGAAGTTTAAAATTGAGACCGATAACAAGGAATATTTTAGAAATGGTCAGCTCTATATAAAAAACATATATGACATAAATTATGTGTTTTAACAAGATCTACAATTTTTGTATAGTCTATATTCTGTCTATCTCTTACGGTTTAACTGTTATGCAAAAGTATGCAAAACTCATCTAACATAAAGAGGTCTCCAGAGGAATCAAAATATACAGTTTAATTGAGATATACATATCTTTAATATACAGTATTTTAATCAAAATCGTTAAGCCATTTTTGAGAATTTTTTTTTTTTTTTTTTTTTTTAAATGTTCCTATCACATCCTTGGAAGAAACTAAATGGTCTTTATGTTTATCTCTATCTCTCTCTCGCTCATTTATTTTCTAGTCACAGATGTGATCTATGGTGTGATGGTAGGTGTAACTTTTATCACAGAAAGATTAGACTGTAAAATGTTTTATCATATCTTTGATCACATTTCAGAAATGTAATAGTGTAATATAGGTCTAAGAGCTTACAGCTAATACTTAAAGAACTATCAAATCCATTTAAATTAACAGCATGGGAAAGAATTTTCATCCTAAAATACTGCCACACAGCCATGAATTTTGAACTCCCTCAGATGGATGGTTTATCCCATTCACCACATGACACCACAATAAACCCATCAACAGCAATGGCTAAACAGCTGACAAAGCAGGCAAGGACCTGCAAAACAATTGTTCTATTCCATAAAAGTAGGTTGACTACATTAATCAATTGATTCAGTTTCCTGTATCCCACTTGTATAGCTATAATGGGGGTGGCAACACTGGCTGCACTGCAACCTTTCTAGATCTATTGCACATCCCCAGTATTATTATCCACCCAGAGTCTGATGTTCGTAATAAATTAATTACTCTGAACTGTGGTATCTGAAAGTTCTTCAATTTTGGAAATTGGCTCCCAAAAATGACAGCTCTTTGGTGAGCACTCATACAATATATGGGTCACTGTTTCATTAGTCTCCTGTAAAGAGGCCCATTGCCATGAGAGCTTTTCCCTATTTAATTTTAACACTTTTCACAACCTGCTTCTGTCCAATCTTCTCTGAGAAACCAATCACTGATAGCCAGCTTAACCAGTCCTGATGACAGCACCAGTAATGGTTCAGGTCTAATAAAAGATTCCTCAGCTACACCCTAAGCTTTATCTATTATTTCCCAGAATTCCTACGTGTCCCAGAACTAAAGGACTTCACAAAACGTTTATCAAGGGCGTTCGGGCCTATCCTTCTTGTAAGTACAAAAATGTGTAACGAAGCTATCACAAAATCGATCAACTCCTCGAAAAAAAATCATATAACATAAATTGTGTGTTTTAATGTGCTCTACATTTTTGTCCATTTTTTACGGTTTAGCAGTTATGCAAAATTCCTGCAGAATAAAGTAATCTTCAGAGGCTATTCCCAGAAAATTCAAGATATACATATTATTTGTCAGGTAAATATCTTTAATATACAATAATTTAATCAAAATCGTTACAGCCATTTTTGAGAAAATCAAAATTTTCGAAAAAAGTTCCATGTAAAGGGTAGTTGGGGATGGGGGGATTTTCTTGCATCCTTGGAAGATACCAAACTTAAATACCAATTTTGGTATTTAACAGTCTTTTCGTTTTTGAGCTATGTTGTCCACGCACACACACAGACCTTTTTCCAAAAATGCTTTTTTTGGATTCAGGGGGACCCAAAACGTGTATTTCTGGTGAAATCTCTGTATCAAATTTTTGAGTGGAACACAATACTTTCTCTATACACTATGTACATAGTACGTGTACAGAAAGTAAAAATCCAAAGGATTGAGGTCGAGGGAACATGCAGACCGTGGAACTGGTCCCCCTCTACCTATCCATCTGTAATTCTAGATATCAGCCAGTGCATCTCAAACAATGAGACTAAAATGTGTTAAAGTGTCATGCATAAACCATACATTTCTTCTTATTTGCAGAGACGCATCTTCTAATAAGTCTCAGAGAGTGTTCTGAATGAAGTCTCAGTAAACAGCACCTGTAAGGCATTTTGGGGGAATGTAATTACATAACTGACAAATGTAAACAAGCAGCCACGGCAACACAAGGCCAACTCCACAGGGTAAAATGGGCCAAAGCCTTCTAACATGATGCATAAATGAAGTAATTATTAGATTGGACCCTGAAAGTCCTTGAACGTAAACTTTCATTACTAAATTGATAACATGAAGACAAATGGTTTTAGAATACATGTTTACATGGATCTATTTTCTTGTTTTGATGCAAGGAATCTATACCCAAACATTTTAAAAAACATATTGGGTGTAGAAAATCATATGAATGTAAGCAAACAACTCTTACAATACTTAATTGTATATTATAAATTATTAATCAGTAATAAAGTTGCAGAAACTTACAAGGAGCATTTTTACTGGGATTAGGTAGATTAAAATTAGCCTCTTATTGTTCCAGCTATCTTTATGACACCTTTTAAATGCAAAAGACAAATATTCATCCGCTGAAAAAAAAGAAAATGTGTATTAGCAGGAGGGATGCACTGCTTTGGAGCTACAATACCAAACAGGAAATATGTATGATTAAAATTATACAATGAATTATTTTGTAGTTCAGAAAGGTGTTTGATAAAGAAATAAAAAGCAAATAACCAGAGAGAAAATGCAGGGAGGGATGGATTCCCTAATTGCAATATGAGAATACTAACCAGTAAAATACATTGTCTTATTTTTGAAATTTTGCAAATATTTAAAGAAGCTTTCAACAGTGATATGATTAACATTAACTTAGCACATTGAAGCCCAGGTGTTTCTTTAGTTGAATGGCCAAGAAACCCAGGGTTTTTACGCCTACTTTGAGTTATTATTTACAGTACATCAATCAAAACTGCCAAAAAGTATTGGTACAATCTAAAAGTATGGTATTCAAGGATTTCTCAACAAGTAAGAAAATAGTCATTACTGTTGTATTAAAATTTTATTTTAAATTTACAAGTCTCAAATCTGAGTTTGAAAAAATCTGCGTAAAGCAGCTTACACTCCATCTATTGTAAGTTCGAAAAACTCTCCCTCGGAATCAGAATTTTGTAAAGCTTCATTTATATCTTAAATTTCAGCTTCAGTTTACAGAAATCGAGGAAGATGCAGCATTTTAACATTTAATAACAGGAAATGTAACAAAAAGCCTTCAAGGAAAATGGTGCAACTACCCAAGAGCAGCCAATATTAATAACTCTCCTAAAAGTTGGCTAAAGCAAGGACAGATAGTAGCACAAGTCAGACAACTAAACGATAACAAATGCATGTTGTTTGCCTCATAGCCCAAGACCGAATTAAGGTCATAGAATTGCATTAAAAGTGCTAGAAATACCTTCCCGAGCTATACTTGGGCGTAGGCCACATGAACATTTCGCACCGCCCGAGCTATACTCGGGCTTGGGCTTCAATGTGTTAAAGAATTTGCTCGTTTTTTGTAACAAAAACACCACTTAGTAATTACTTACTGGGACTGGTTTCGAGAACACTCGTTCCCATTTTCAACCCTTAATTCTGCCTAAATCTTGCTTCGTTGGCGTCAACGATGAGGGTGGAGGTGCATCATTTGTGGAGGCATCTGGTCCTGGATCTATCAAATTCCAGTGGTTTCTGCATGGCAGAAAATAAAAATTCATGATATGTTTTTTTTTTTTTTTCTTCATGATATAGATCTTCGCCCAGACATGTAATTCTGTGTGTTTAAACTATTAAAACCAGCTTATAAACACAGAGAATTACATGTCTGGGAGAAGATCTATATCATAAATTTTGATTTAATGCCATACAGCAACCTGGAAGTTCATAGATCCAACAGCATATGCCTCCACAAATGATGCGCCTCCACTGTCATCATTGATGCAATAAAGCAAGATTTAGTCAGAATTAAGGGTTGAAAATGAGAACAAATGTTCCTGAAACTCGTCCCAATAAGTAATTACTAAGGATGTTTGTGTTACAAAATGACTAAATTCTTTCAATTAATACATAGTTTTATATTCTTCAGTCATACCATAGAAATTTTCAAAATTTCCTCAAATGAAAAATATTAGTAATTAATTACAGAGCAGAAGTTGAGGCATTAAAAAGTAATGTTTTTAGGTGCTTAAAATAGTCTTTTTAACTGTTGTATTTGAGACTATAAAATTAAAAATAGACATACTAAAAACAAAAACACTAAAACAGTGATGTAAATGATTTAATGATCTTAACATATTTAATGTGCAATATTGACTTCAGGGAGGAAAAAAACAAAATGACACTATTGACACAGACATAGATAATTACATATTAATAGTAACATCATTGCCATAGTTGGCTTCACAGTAAATAATAAGCACTTTCTGTAAATTATCCTTGGAAAACTTATGGTATTTGTCACAAAATATTTATATGTACACTGAGATATATAAAAAAAATCGTTACTGCATATTTCGTAGCATGGTTGGTGTTTGTAGCTTCCTGTTTTGTTATATTTAATGGTTCAGGCTTTTAAGAATCATAGTAGACCTCCTTTACGATTTAATTATAATTCTATGAATAGTGAAGAAACACACATAAAACAGAAATGCAAATGTAACAGAAAAATAGGTTAAACTGAAAAATTGACAATTCAAATAAGATAGGAAATTGGTACTATGTAAAAATAGCATTTTTAAGCACTATCAAAGTGCTTAATTTATACCTAACCATTCATGAAACATGAAATCAAAAAGTGAGATAACTCTTGATAAGGAAAAGAATAGGTATTTGCCTAAAATCTGCTGTGTTAATTACAAAGGTCATCCAGAAAGAGACTGCCGATTTGTCATAATTAAACAATAACAAAAGTTATCAACACGAAACTTTATTTACAAAGTTAACAGTACCTTACTCTATTTTTCAATGTAATCAACATTGCTATCAAGGTATTTATTGTCACATAATACCCGTTTTTCAATGCACAGAGTCTGGAAGTACGTATGTGAGAGTGAATGTTTGAAGAAACTAAAAAATGATATAACTGTCTCTAAGAAATACAGTACTGTAAATAGTTTTCTAATCTCTGCTCAGTGTAAATTAGTTTGGAGAGAGAAAAATGTAAAAACATTAACATTCATTTTCTGTATCCTGGGCATACGTTACAGATGCATTGGAGGCTCGTGAATTTTGAAAGAAATATTTACAATATGCATAATGTACAAACATAGAAATAGAGGTTAAACAGAAAATAGGTGCAGTTTTATCCTATTATTTTCTTGGAATAAAAATACTAAAACTCTTTAGTACGCAAGAGCAGATTAGGTCGTGCAGAAAGGAAACTTATATGGACAAGGTTAACAAAGAAGAACACGATATCACATGATTAAGAACTGGTGAATGGAGACTAAAAGGTTTTAGAAATGGTATACTGCAGAACCAATGCATATGTGGTGATAGGACACTGAACCTATTATATTTGACTGTAAAGCTGATGTCCCACAGTCAAATATACAATATAATATACTGCTGCGTGGGGCCATGTTCCCCAATGCATTACTATGGGTTGTTTACATGCGGTGCGTGAAGTCGTCAATGCAGGTCAGTCTCTACTCGGTAGGTATGCAACTGGTATCCACAGGTGTCCCACTATCGGTCCCCAAGTTGCTATCCCTAAACATCACACAGAATCAACCTCCTTCCCTGACGAGATCAGTGGGAGAAGTGAAATCACGTTTAAAATCTTACCTGGTTACTGAAAAGTTTTACGTTGCCACAACAGTTTATTTATTCCAAATCAAACATCTCGTCACCATACACAAAAATTGACTGGCAAGAAAACAAAAATGTGACAAAATTCTTTCTTTCCAAAAAGAAATCATGGAGTAATAAATAAAGGAACATACAATAATGGCAAAAAGATGTGTTCTTACTAAAAAAGCACATAGAACAACATGAATAAATATAATTATTGCTCCACAATGATAAATATTGCTTCAGTTTACAGAAATATAACAAAAACATTTACTCACCCATTTTGTAATTACTGTCAAACATGGCTTTCCTTCCCACATAGTATTTATAAGTCACCTGCTGACTAAGCGAGAAATGGTCCTTCAAAGAGGATGACTCAATGGCTCGTATTAATGGCTTGCACAGATGAAGTTTATTGATGGAAAAATAGACTTTAAACAACTGGTTTACTAACGTCAGCATTCCCCATCTTTTAGTGTATTCCTCTGATGAACGGCTAAACATTTAAAAACAAAAATTATCTTTTATTGTTCAGCTAAAAATAAATGAGTATGTTATTTATTTAATTTACTGATCCTGATACATTTACTAAACTTTCACAGAATTACCATATTTATCCAAATACAAGACAGTGTTTTTTTTCCAAAATATTAATGTTCAGAACTGGGGAATTGTCTTGCATTTGCAATATATATACTTTCTGAATACCATGCAGGGAAAAATTAAGTTTCTAACTTCGCAGGTATGGCAGCAGCGAAGCCTGGGGATTTCCATCAAGGTGGCATCCTTGGAAGATACCAAACCTGAATACCAAGTTTGGTTTTTAACAGACTTCGTTTTTGTGCTATGCTGCCCACACACACACACACATAGACATTTTTCTAAAAAAATTTTTTTTTTGATTCAGGTGATCTCAAAACATATATTTCCGGTGAAATCTCAGTATTGAATTTTTGGGTGCATTACAATACCTTCTCTATATACTATGTACATAGTGCATGTAGAGAAAGTAAAGAGAGAGAGAAAGAAGTACAGTTTTAGGGTGCTGAATCTATAAGATTGTTAGTGCCCTAGGAAATAAAAGAAAACAAAAACAAGCATAAAGTAAAGCTTAGGACTAAAAGTTCATGCCATAAAAAAACAAAATAAAAAACACACACACACACACATGCTAAAACGATTAAAATTTAGGAGATAACACTCCGAAAATAAAATATAAAAATCTGATGTGTTCTATTCACATCACTTTCTCTATTTCTCTGTAACAAATTATTGTTAAAAAGCCTATGCTTCCATTTGCTTTATGCTAAGCGAGAAAATATTAGCAGAAATAATCTTATTACTTGCTTCCTTGTAAGTAGAAGAGAAATAAGGGAAGTACCATAGGTTAAAGCGATAGTTAAAAGCTGGTTGCTATATGATACTGAAGTTCCTTTGTTTGTATGGACAGGAGTTGACAAATTCCTGTCTGAGAAAAATATGTTTTTTAAAGCTGAAACCAATAACAAGGAGTAACTCAAAAACGATCAACTCCACGAAAAAAATGAATATAACATAAATTGTGTGTTTTAATGTGCTCTACATTTTTTATGTGGTAAGTTTTTGTCCATATCTTATGATTTAGCAGTTATGCAAAATTCCATAAAATTGATCCAGAATAAAGTAGGCTTCAGAGGCTATTCACAGAAAATGTAAGATATACATTTTATTTGTTTGGTAAATATTTTTAATAAACAATATTTTAATCAAAATCATTAGAGCCATTTTTGAGAAAATCAAAATTTTCGAAAAAAGTTCAATACAAAAGGTAGTTGGGGGTGGGGGAATTTTCTTGAAAATCTTGGTGTCGCATCCTTGGAAGATACCCAACCTAAATACCACGTTTGGTTTTTAACAGCTTTTTCATTTTTGAACTATGCTGCCCACAGACACACACACACATGAACATTTTTCTAAAAAAATTTTTTGATTCAGGGGGTCTCAAAACATGTATTTCCGGTGAAATCTCGGTATTGAATTTTTGGGTGCATTAGAATACCTTCTGTATACACTATGTATATAGTGCATGTAGAGAAAGTAAAGAGAGAGAAAGTAGTAAGGTTTTAGGGTGCCCTAGGAAATAAAAGAAAACAAAAACAAGCATAAAGTAAAACTTAGGACTAAAAATTCATGCTATAAAATACACACACAGATGCTAAAATGAGGATTAAAATTTAGGAGATAAAAAAAAATTGAATATAAAAAAATCTTATGTGTTACACTCACATGAGTTGCTCTAGCAATTCTACAAACTTCTTATAAAAGATTACTCTTCTTTCTAAACCATGCTAATTGAGCTGCATATACCTATTACTTAGTTCCTTTTAAGTAGAAGGGAACTAAAGGAATGCACTAGGCTAAAACGAAAGGCAAATGTTTTAAAAACTGTCATGCGATCGTCATTGCAATTCCCTTCTTCGCTTGACCAGGAGTAGAACATAAGAAAAACAGACACTCCCTGTCTGAGAAAAGTATAAGGATATATCCTTTATAGGATAGTGGTAAGTATATATACCACATAGCATAAGGTTGATGAAAAGCACCACAACATAAAGAATTTGATCTTTATCAACAGCTTTGGTGTTCCTAAATAATAATAATAATAATATTTATTTCGTCCAGTTTATCAATACATTGATTTTAGACACGTCATTTCATATATACATTTGTACAAAATCATAATTTATAGCTCATCCAAATCATATAAACATCTATTTAACAGATATGCCTTCAATTTTAAGTTAAATTGTCGTTTTGACACCTCTGCGATTGCTTTAATTTTTGGGGGTAACTTGTTAAAAAGCTTAATTCCTAGATATTGTACATCTTTCACTGATACAGTTTTATTTACATTACATCTATAATAGTTCATGTTGCCTCTTGTATTGTATTCATACATTTGTTTATTTTTTATTTGTTCACACTTGTCAATTACAAACATTATTGCTCTATAAGCATATAGAGAGTAGATGGTTAGTATCCTTTTATTAATAAATGTCTCCCTGCATGATTCCCTGAATTTTAAATTAAACATGATTCTAACACTTTTCTTTTGATATAAAAGTAATTTGTCCATATGTGTTTTTGCAGCAGCGCCCCATATTTCAATCCCATAGATTAAATGTGGGTAAATACATCCATAATAAATGAGTTTTAAAATGTTAGAATTTTTATAACTGCTAAAATATCTTATTAAGTATACTGACTTGCTGATTTTATTACATATAGACTCAATATGTTGTGCCCACGTTAACCGGTTATCTACAATAATACCTAAAAATTTTTGTATTTTCACTTCTTGTACAATGTTGTTATTAACTTTTAGAGTTAGATTGCTACTTTTATTCAACATACTATAATGCATTACAGTAGTTTTACGCATGTTACACTGTAGATTTATGGATTTAAAATCATTTAACAGCACAGAAGTCGTTTTATTGAGGGTTACATTTAGGCCCTCTATGGTTTTATTCCAGCACACCGCAGTAGTGTCATCTGCATATGTCATAACAGAAGTGTTTTGCAAACATTTTATATCATTGATGTACATAATAAATAACAGTGGACCTAATACTGAACCTTGTGGTACACCATACTTCACAATTTCCAATTTTGATTTTACCCATTGAATTTTATTCCCCTTTTTACATGATATTTCTGTATACTGTCGTCTTCCAATCAAGTAACTACAAATTAATTCTTGTGGTAGTCCCCTAATGCCATAATTTTCAAGCTTACTAATTAGGATATTGTGGTCAACACAATCAAAAGCTTTAGATAAATCTAAGAACAGAGTGCTGACCTTCTCATTGTTTTCTAGTTTACCAATTACTTCATGTATATATTGATTAATGGCAGTAATAGTGGATCGTCCTTCTCTAAAACCGTGTTGAAAATTTTTTAGCATATTGTATTTATTTAGATAACTATTTAGCCTTGACAATAAAACTCTTTCAAATAGTTTGGCAATTTCAGATGTTAGAGTAATAGGTCTATAGTTATCAGTATGTTGTTCATCTCCCCCTTTTAATATTGGTCTTACCACACCCAATTTTAGAATTTCTGGAAATCGACCCTGTTCCACTGAATTATTAATTAAATATGTTATTGGCTTTAGGATAGCACTTTTACACCTTTTTAACAACTTAGGACTAATTTCATCCCATTCACTGCCTGTTTTATTGGGTAGATTATCAATTATTTGACCTATTTCATTTTCTGTTGTCGGCTTGATAAAAAACGAAGAAACTGCTGAGGAACTGGTATTCATATAATTTGTCAAGTTTGGTATTTGAGAGGGGACACTTAGAAAGAAATCATTGAATTTTTGACTGACAATAATAGGATCATCTGTAATTACCCCATTTATTTTTAGTGTAATATTTTGATATGATGGAGATTGCTTTCTGGTTTCATTAATCAGGCTCCATGCAGTTTTGCAAACATTTTCAGTATTACCCATTTTCTCTCTGAATTCATTAATTTTTGTATTACGTAAGCTATTTAAGTAATTTCTTTTTACGTTCTTATATTTGTTTTTATAATATTCCAGAGAAGTACTTTTATACAAAGCATACATGTCTCTCATTTGCTCTTTTAGTTTGATTGTCTCTGTTGGTAATTTTGTTTTTTTATTATTATTTACAACTATACTTTTCTGTGGACATGAGGCATTAAAATTTGTTTTGAATATCTTATAAAATTCATTCCATTTATCATCTACATTGTTGCTATTACAGAAAACAGTTTCCCAATCTCATTGTTGGCAGCGCTGTGGATTCTCGAAGGTGGTACTCCTTCCTACCACTATCCCTAGGAAGCCCGTCTTTCGCGCCTTTTTCACAATAAATGGTTTTATAACTCCTCTTTTGGTTGTTTTACATCAAAATTTATGTAACTTAAGGTATGTATGATATGTATTTATGTATATAAACTATTTTTACATAATTTAAGTTAGTATTTATGTAAAAGAAATCATTAAAAACCAAATAATACTGAATAAACCATGCATGTTTCTCTTTCCATGTGAGATATACCCATCACTTTTTGTAATACATTAGAGATATGTAATAGTTAATTTTGGGGTTTATTCTAAACTGACAATGGTTTATACTATAAAGTTTGCATCTCACTTTTGAGTTATTTTAGTTTTTTTATGTGGTGGTGCACAGCCATAACCTCAAAAACACATTTTGTTTTTGTTCTAGCATGGATGAAAGAATATCATACAAACAGCTTGAAGCCATGACTGATGACGGCTTTATTGCATTTTTAAACTTAATTGGCGAAGATCAGGCTATTGATTCTGATTTTGGGGGTGATTTAGACGCAGATGATGCATTACTGTTCACGACAGCAACCTATGTTGGGCACTCACACTGCTTCAAAATTCCTGATGATGGTGGGCAGTCTGATGGGTCAAGTCTGATATCGCTCCACCATCTGTGTCACCAGAATGTAGGCGAATCATCCCTGAAAGGTGTTGGCGATGATAATGGAAGTGTGTCGAATTCCAACTCAGTGAAGTTAATATTTTGTAAAACAGAAAGTGATGCAGATTTGTTTCAGAAAATAAATTATACTCAAGAATTTGGTCCTAATGTAGACGTTAATTTAAAGTCCCCAATTGAAATTTTCACTGAAACACAAACTGTTCCAAATGTCACAATTCATATACTATATATTTTGTTTTTTTAAGAATGTTAGTATGCTGTATCACATAATTATTATTGTAAGCTTTGTTATGCATTAAAGAAAAAGTATAAAACATCTTAATGTGTTTATTTAACTCAGGAATAGTGACCACCATCCAAATAAGGTTGTAAGTTAGCGGAACAGATGGTGGTCGCTATAACTACCACCACATTTTGTATATTTTATCCTCAACTTAAAAAAAAAATAGTTCACTGTTATTATGTTGATTCATGGACCTTCTGCATTGCTATGAACATAAAAAATTGTGCGTTTTTAGAAAATTTAGTTTTGTCCTATAAAGGGTTAAAATTGAAACCAATAACAAGGAATATCTTGGAAACAGTCAACTCTACAACAAAAATGCATAAAACGTAAATTGTGTGCTTTAATGAGATCTACATATTTTATGTCTCTCTCTTACGGTTTATTAGTTTTCAAAATTCAGAAAAATTTGTCCAGAACGAATAGGTCTTCAGAAGCTATTCCCAGAAAATTTAAGATAAACATTTTATTTGTCAGTAAAGATCTATAATATACAGTATTTTAATCAAAACCGTTAGAGCCATTTTAAAATTTTCAAAAATGTTTCCATGTAAAGGATAGTTTGGAGTGGGAGGACTTTTTTTTTAAATCTTGCGTTGCATTCTGGAAGTTATTAAACTTAAATACCAAGTTACAATAGTTCATGCAGGTAGTGTATATGGGTTCCTGGAAAGTTCTCTTCTTGTTTACAAGGCCGGAACAACTACAGGCAACTACTATGGATAAATGAACCATAT
The DNA here is from genome assembly GCA_030762935.1 of Hymenopus coronatus. Lineage (NCBI taxonomy): Eukaryota > Metazoa > Arthropoda > Insecta > Mantodea > Hymenopodidae > Hymenopus > Hymenopus coronatus. Next base: position 63,519,941 of record CM060899.1, read on the forward strand.
GAACTTTGAAATATGGATTCGAGAAAGCTGGCTCCTAATTTTCCCCCTTCTTCTGTTAGGGTGTTACACAATGCTCCTTATCACAGTGTAGAAGTGAATAAACCCCCATCTATGAGTGCTAGATATTGTGGTTGCAGAACAAAGGGGTTCAGTGTGACAGTTCTATGAGCAAAACAGATCTTTACATGCTGATTGAAACAAACAAACCTAAAAAGAAAGTTTTTAAAATGAAACATTTTTAATTTCATTGGGCCACACTGTCATTCGTTTGCCCCCATATATGTGTGATCTAAATCTTATAGAACTAGCTTGGGCCTAAGTGAAACAAATAGAGAAAGAAATGTAACAGGTGACTCAACCTTACAGAAACTGCACGATATAATGCTTGAGGTACAGTATACTCCCAATTATTTGTGTCTGCATTATCTGGGCACCTCCCCACCTAGTGAAAAAAAATTAAAGTACATTCTCTACCCCCCTCTCTCTTTCTCTTACGCTCTCTCTCTTTCTCTTTCGCTCTCTCTCTCTTTCTCTTTCACTCTCTCCATTTCTCTTTCGCTCTCTCTTTCTCTTTTGCCCTCTCCCCTTGTTCTAAAAATGCTTGTTTCTTGGATTCAGGGGATCTCAAAAAATATATTTCCGTTGAAACACAATACCTTCTCTACCTACTAAATGCATAGTATGTGTAGAGAAAGTAAGAAGAGGAAGAGGAGGAGCAGAAGAAAATAAGAAGGAAGTTACATACTTACTTGTCTGAGGCACATATCCGAAAACAATCCATTAGACATTTAGCAGCCTTTTCCAAAGTTTCAGTTCTTTTATCAGCTTGAGAAGCTATTGTACGATCTGCATTTGCAGCCATTAACCTCAGATCCAAGCAGACTGTGTACATAACTGGCAGAGCCCAGTTTTCCTCTCTCTGGGTCTGGAGCATCTTGGTCAGTGCCTGAACCACCAGTGACTGACACCGATAAGCCTCTACATAATCTTGATTGTTTATTGCCCATATGCACCTTTAAAGACAGTAAAATAAGTACAATTAGTTTTCTATTAAACTATACAAGCAAAGGAATCTGTTAAAATATTAATAGAGCACAGAAGAACGGCACATAAGTACGGAAAGACAGCATATATTAGGAACAGGAAACTATGGACTGACGGAAAACCGGCAGAAGGGACACCTGAGGAAGAAAACAATGGAAAACAGCATAGCAACAAACAAACAAGTGAAAAACATGACATACACTAAATTCCACAAAGAGACATCAAGGCATAACAGCATGCTAGCACAGTAGGTAAATGGTTAGAGCAACTGCACGAAAAGCACGAACCGTGTTCAAATCCCAGTTGTGGCATTGAATTTTTCAACTGGTTCCAATAATAAAAAAAACTTATGTTTTCCATTCTCATGACTTTCTCTACATCTCTGCAACAAATTATTGTTAAAAAGCTTACGCTTCTATTTACTGCATGTTAATCGAGAAAATATTAGCAGAAATAGTCTTATTGCTTCCTTGTAAGTAAAAGCAAAATAAGGGAGTGCCTAGGTTAAAGTGATAATCAAAAGCTGATTGCTGTGTGACTGAAGTTTGTTTGTTTGTATGGGCAGGAGTTGACGAATTCCTGTATGAGAAAAGTGTAAGTTTTTTAAAGGTGAGACCAAAAACAAGAAATATCTCAAAAAAGATAAACTTCACGAAAAAAATGTACATAACATAAATTGTGTGTTTTAAACTTCGCTACATTTTTTGTGTGGTAAGTCTTGATCCATCTCTCATGATTTAGCAGCTGTGCAAAATTCCGTAAAATTCATCCAGAATAAAGTAGTCTTCAAAGGCTATTCCCAGATAATTCAAGATATACATTTTATTTGCCAGGTAAATATATTTAATATACAATAATTTAATCAAAATTGTTAGAGCCATTCTTGAGAAAATCAAAATTTTTTAAAAAAGTTCCATGTAAAGGGTAGTTTGGGGTGGGGGGATTTTTCTCAAAATGTTTGTGTCGCATCCCTGGAAGATACTAAACTTAAATATCAAGTTTGGTATTTCACCAACTTTTCGTTTTTGAGTTACCATGCTCACAGGCACACGGACACACACACACACACACACACACGGATCTTTTTCTGAAAATGCTTTTTTTGGATACTCGGGACTCTAAAACATATATTTCCAGTGAAATCTTGGTATCAAATTTTTGGGTGGAGTGCAATACCTTCTCTATACACTATGTACATAGTACATGCAGAGAAAGTAAAAAGTGTAATTACCTTGTTTGATATTTAATATATATATATATACATATATGGGAGTATTACCATTATAATCAACAAGGGAGTTGAACAACTGAAGCAGAAATAACCAACGTGGTGAAAAGTGACAGATTCAAAAAGCAGACAGGCAGAAGGGTTGCACAGTATTAACATTTGTAAAAAGTTTAATACAAATAAATATTATTATTAATAAACTTTCTTCCATGTTCCATTAGTTACAATGAGGGAGGAACCTGACTGACTGGACTTGATGCAACAAGGAGCTATGATGTCTGTGCACCTTAGCACAGGAAATTTAGTACCAGTATAAGGCAAAGGAAGAGCAAATGTAACATCGGCCATGAGAGGGGTTACCTTATGGTCCTTTATAAAAAGGTGGGTTTTACAGAGTTTTTGGAGTTTACATACAAAAAAACTTCATCATCCTCTGCCAGAAGTGAACCCCCATATTTGAGTACTACACCCTAGCATGGTAACCATATGCCACAGAGGTTATACATGTATAGGATTTTTCATTTAAAGCCTAACGGAGCACACAGCATTTCACCTCTCACAAGACCCTGCTGGATTCCCGCACTACTGGCTGCCTTTGTGCACATGGGCTAGCGTCGGCAGTATTATAGCAATCACCAACATCAATAGACGATTGACTCTAGAGCAATGCATTTTTGTGTGTAACATAACTCCATGGCACGATAGCTCACGGGGAACCTTGGCCTACCGCCCGGCCGCTGCGTCCCCCATCTCAGTCCACTACAGACGTCATGGATGGGGTGCAGTATTGGAGGGTGAGACGTGGTCAGCGCCTCGAGCCCCTCCCGGCCGGTTAATGCGGTCCTCACGACCTGGAGCCGCTACTTCTCCATCAAGTAGCTCCTCAATTGGCCCCCCAAGGACCTCACGAGGCTGAGTGCACCCCGGTCCAGGTCTCCCAGCGGGGGAAAAATCCCCACGCCGGTACTGGGGATCGAACCCAGGTCTCCCGCTTGGTAGGCAGCTGCGCTACCACCGCGCTAAGGAGACGACCAGCATTTTTGTGTGTAATTACTATAAAAGTTACTCTGCCGTGTTCCCACAGAGTATATTCAATAGTCCTGGTAAGTCGCTCCTTCCAGATTTACAATTCACGAGACTGTGAAGAAACTCAAAATCACTGTTTCTGTGGCAAACAAAGAATGAAAGTAAATACATACAGTTTTAACAGAGGAAAAGTTAGACGAAATAGGCGCAAGTCTTGAACTTTCACCAACAAAATTCAGCCGCACTGTGGCCGAGTAGTTAGACTACTAGCCTCTTACCTAGACAGCCCGGGTTCAATCCCAAGATACTGCATATGTGATTTGTGGCAGACAAAGCAGAGCAGGCGCGGATTTTCTCTGGGTTCTCTGGTTTCTCCGCCATTGCATTCCACCAGTGCTCCACCTTCATTTCATATATCACCCGTGGCATTGCCTGCGGTGCCGTAAGTAGTAAAAGCGGACGTTAAACACTACCAAAAAAAAATTCCAAAATTAGCACAACAGATGGGAATTTCAGAGTCTTCTGCACATAGAGCAGCTAAATTATTAAAACTAAAACCTTACAAGCATACAAGTGTACATTCTTTAAAACAATGTGACCCAGTATCACGAATGATTTATTGTTATGATTTCTTTCATCAGAGAATGGAAATTTAATTCTTTTCTCTTCCGACGAGGCGTGGTTCCACCTTAATGGTCGTGTCAATCCTCTGAAAATCCACATCGCATTCAAGAAATTCCTCATTATGATCGGAAAGTTGGAGTTTGGTGTGCTGTTAGTGCTAGACACTTGACTTAATTCATCTTGTTCCTTCTGGAACATAGGGCATCCGTGAAATGTCTCCATTGTGTTCTCCGATTGCCAGCGCCTTAACTTCCTTCCAACCTTTCCCCACTTCTAGTGCCTCCTCCTCTGTGGTCCTCTTCTATGTCTTTCTAGAACGATCTCTTTTCTGTGCCCCTTGTGGGTTCCATTCTAATGCTGTTCGTTCTATGGATCCTGCTGGCTTCCTCTATGTGTGTCCTATCCATTTCCATCTCTTAATTTCAACTTCTACCTGGAGTTGATCTGTTGCTTTCCAAAGCTCTTCAGATGCGAAGCAGGCAACGGTTTATGACGGTCTGCAAGGAAGTAGTGATACTTGGATAACTTCCCATGTTTCACATGCATACAGGAGCATGGATTTCACATTTGTATTACAGATTTTGAATGCTAGACACACAATCTATCCAATAGTTTACGAGCAAACTGTAAATGCAGAGTGTTACACATGCTTTACGCACAGAGTTTATGTTAGGACCAAAGCCAGTTGTGGCATGTCCAATCATGCTTTAAATGAAATCTGTACTATTAGACAGATAATTTATTTCATCTTTTCAAATTACAAACTTCATACAAATGTAGTTACTTTCCTGGAGTTGCTCAAATTGGTATCGTATACAGCTAACACCCTAGTTATTTATATATACGAGGGCCGTTCAGAAAGTAGCCTCCGATCGGTCACAGTGCGGGTAGTGGGGGGAGTAGCGACGCCATCTGTGCATTCACGCACTCAGCAGTCAGTCGGCATCAAGCCGTGGTCGAGTGAAAGTCGTACCTGCGCTAGTTTAGTGTTTGTGGCCGTTTGAAATGTGTACTGCAATAGAAAACCCCGCCAAATGTGAAGTGCGTGCTGTTATAAGGTTTTTTACAGCCAAAGGATATTCTGCAGCAGCTATTCATCGTGAGCTTTGTGCCGTGTACGGACCAAGAGTTATGAGTGAAGGAGTGGTCTGTGAATGGGTACGTTTATTTAAAAGTGGACGAGAAAACGTTCATGATGAAGAGAGGAGTGGTAGACCATCATTGGTCACGGACGAACTCGTTCAGACAGTTGATGCAAAAGTTCGTGAAAACCGACGTTTCACAATGTCGGAGTTGTCTACTGATTTTCCACAGATTTCTAAGACTCTCTTGTACGAGATAGTGACAGCAAGATTGGGTTACCGTAAGTTCTGTGCACGATGGGTGCCCAAAATTCTTACCGACCACCACAAAACTCAAAGAATGGCCTCTGCATTAGACTTTCTGTCACGTTATGAGGCCGAAGGTGAACCATTGTTAAACAGAATCGTGACCGGGGACGAAACCTGGATTAAGTACGTGAACCCTGAGGCAAAAGAACAATCAAAGATGTGGGCACATTCAAATTCGCCTACCAAACCAATAAAAGCCCGGCAAGATTTTTCTGCCCGAAAATTGATGGCAACGGTGTTTTGGGATGCAAAAGGGGTGTTGTTGGTTGAATTCATGGAACGTGGGACGACCATTAATCAAGACATGTACTGTGAAACACTAAAACAATTACGACGGGCTATACAGAACAAACGCCGTGGTATGCTGACTTCCGGTATCGTTTTTTTGCACGATAACGCCCGTCCTCACTCTGCTCGCAGAACAACAGCCCTTCTTGAGTCCTTCAAGTGGGACGTTGTCAACCATCCACCTTACAGCCCAGATCTGGCGCCAAGCGATTATCACCTCTTCATGCATATGAAGAAATGGCTCGGGTCCCAGCGGTTCGATGACGACGAAGAGCTCAAAGATGCGGTCACAGGCTGGCTCCAGGCACAAGCGGGTGATTTTTATGCAGAAGGAATTTCAAAGCTTGTGAACAGATACGATAAGTGCCTCAATCGTTATGGAAACTATGTAGAAAAATAGTGCAAAGATGTAGTTGTAAGATGTATATATTAAAATATTTTTATTTAACTTGGTGAATTTCTTGCAATCAACCGGAGGCTACTTTCTGAACGGCCCTCGTATGTACCTTTCCCTCTAATTGTACATTTTTATACCCTACCAACTTAATCTATTTATCTCTTTTATAACTTACAACCTCATCAGTTTTATTATTAACATCCTCTCTTTCTTTGGCGATTTTCCTCCCACATTTCTCTCTTACTTTCCCTATATAATCATCTAGTTGTTTCAGAAATTCTTTCTTATTGTTGGCAAAAAGTTTTAAGTACACTATCTCTGGCGGCAACTTTTCCCAGTTTTTATTCCATATTTTCTCTCACCACATTTTAGTTTCCACGCACTCAGTTATACAGTGTAAATTATTATTGACATTGCCACATAGTGAACATATATCTTTCTCAACTTTTAGAACTTTTAGTAATATTGTTCCTGTTCTTGCCATCTTTCCATTTTTCCACAGACATCAAAGTATTTTTCTCTTCCCCATTCTTTCTTAGCATTCCTACATAATATTCAATTCCTATATTAGCCCTTGTATGGTAATGTTGCCGTTTAAGGGTCAGTTGGCTGCGTAACGTCAGGCAGCCAACCCTTGCATCTGAAAGGTGCAATGTTCAGCATAATGGAGCATATATAGTTGGTATTGCAAAAAGGAGGGAAGGCAGTGCAGTCATACGGTAGTGTGGAAAGCATGAAATTTGCAATTAACTGTATATGCCTTAGGAAGTGTAACCATAGCAAGGCTGGGAAATCCAGAAATATATACAATGAGGCAGTGCATTCATAGGAAGGTGTGGGAAACGCTGAAATATGCAATTATATGCGTCAGGGGGCGCATATACTGTTCTTCTGAATATCTTCTACTGTTCTCCACCTCTTTCATATTTTCTTCAATGACAAAACAGCCCTTTTTAAGGCTACCAATGACATAACTAAAGAGCAAGTAGATCTGGTTGGGCTGACAGTTATTCTTACAACTAATAATAATAATAATAATAATAATAATAATAATAATAATAATAATAATAATAGTTATAATAATAATAATAATAATAATAATAATAATAATAATAATACTCATCATAATCATACTACCACCAATAATAATAATAATAATAATAATAATAACAACAACAATAATAATAATATTAATAACAATAATATATAATAATAATTTTTATTTACTACTAATGCTCCTGTTTTCATTAAAAAGAAACAAAGCAATTGATACTTCTTATTTAACAGAAGCTTTGTGTATTAAATTTCTCCATTTAACCCACAATATTACTTGATCAAACGTAATAAGAGCACTGCAATTGCAGTATGACATATATGGGATTATCTTTATGTTTTGATGAAATCACCTTTAGCTAGCTCATGTACCACATAACCTCAAATAATTAACATCTGCAATAAGTAGGATTAATGGCGTATGATAGATGGCGTCGTCTGCTGGAATTACCACGCCCTTCGGCTACGTGATATACGCGCCATTTAGCAACATACATGCTACTACTGCCATTTTGCGGCTATTAACCGGTTGCATTCCTTTGGCACTATGTGCTCAGTTCTACAGCGGGTTTTCAATTTCTAAAGTTGGTATGGTTTTGCGGCATTGCGCGGCCAACTGACCCTTAAACGGCAACATTACCCCTTATACTACCTATTGTTTTTTGTTTCTCTATATTATCCATCCCCGCTTTCATTTATTCCATAATATTTGGCCCCCTACTGTCTGTTGATTGTCTAGCTCTCCCAATCCAACTTTTTCTTTCCCCTTTTGCTGATTCTTGTGCCCTAAAAAAGTCTTTAACAATATTTTGTTCAAGTACATACTTGGATCCTGTTCCAATATTTCAGTATCCATTTGACTACTGATCTGTTCCTCCCAGCTCTTCCCAATTTAACTAATGCTGCTCCATTTTACATGTATTATTATACATAGTGTAATTACTCACCTTAAATGTGCTGCAATTATTTCATCGAGGGGAGGGTCAATCATCCTCTCTACTTGGGTCTCTGGGTTTTCTATCTGTAATTTACTGCTTGCAACATGACCATGTCTGAATGAAATAAGGTCCTGCAAAACATCACATATTGCATAACAAAATTATTTCATACATAATTATTTCCATATTAATATTAAAGTGACTACCACCTGTTAGATTCAGTTTTCATAAGTAGCGAAGAAAAACATGTATGGCTTCAAAGTGAGACAATGGGCTATTAAAATCTAATGTGTGATAACCATATGATTTTTCTCCAGTCAGTATTGTTTAGTACTTTTGGTAAACATTTACTTTTACTACAGAACAGATTTCAGACTTTTTTTCTACAAAAACCCCTAACTTGCATTGCTTTTACAAAAACTCCATTTTTACCCTTCATTTTAATCTGGTTCATTTACACGCACCTAACCTAATGTAACCTATTTTTGACAAAATCTTGAAATCAGATGAGCCTGTCATTCACATCGGTATTTGTATCTGTTTATATTGGGTCATTAAATTATAAGATAACCTCTCTCACGACCTCTCTCCACTATGTGAGATATCCGAGAGTTGCCGGGAAAGTGGTGCTGGAGTCCTACCTTAAATAAATGCTGGAAATATTGACCATCTGCTCTCAAAAAGGCAGTTTAACAAGTTAAAGATGTTCTCGCTCATTCACCTAAACTCAACAACAGAAATCCCTGTGTAATCTACAGAAACTTAGTGATAACATCATGCAAGAAATCACACAGATTCTGCTGCTAAGCTTAGATGAGTGAGCAAGAATATTTTTGCAAATTATGCTGCCCGTATGTGAGCAGAAGTCAACATTTCCTTAATTTATCTTAAGATACATATTCTAGTGTGGCTTTGCCGGCACCACTTTCCAGGCAACTCTCGGATCTCTAGCACAGTGGAGAGAGGCCATGATGGGGGTTACCTTACAATTTAACGACCCTATATATAGCTTACTATTTGCTCTGAGGAAAACTCAATACACCGAAAATAACTTGGCTCACATTCACCTTCACAGTCATTACTGTTTCTTTTCCAATTCACAGCTGTTAACCAACTCAAAATATAAAATGACCTATCACATGATCAAATTATTGAATATCATTGGCCACAACTTCATCTCATACCATTTGGCAGAACAATTAACCAATGAGATAATACCTTCTGAATCACTGACCTATGGTTTACCCAGCAAGACACAAAAATGTGCTAAGTCCTAGAAATTAGTTAAACACTTTAAACATTAATTATTCAAGCACATCCAAAACACAATCCCCATAAAACTATGACTCAAAATTAAGTGTAAGTACATCCTACAATTGGAAAAATTCATAAATCTGTTCTGAAGTTAAACTAAACTTTTTCTGTACTTTCTTTACCTCATACATAAGGGGTAGAGAAGACATTGCAATCCACTAAAAACCTTGATACTGAATTTAACTGGAAACACTTTTTTTTTTGGGGGGGGGGGGTTTATAGTTTAACATCTTTTAATCTGGTTGGTCAATTGGACGATGAATGAAATATGTGAAATTATGCTAAATTATTTCGAAGTCCATGGAGCTTAAAGTTACTCAAGATCTTCTAATGATAAGAGAAACTTTGAAAAAGAACCTTTCCAGGTAACTGATCCTAAGCGACATTCAAACTCATGATCTCTTCAATGTGGAAAACACTTATTTTGAAACCCCCTGAATATAAACAAAACAAAAAAAATGTATTTTTACTTTCTTTAGCACATATGTACAATGTACATAGTAGACAGAGAAGGTGGTATTGTATTCCTCCCAAAAATCTGATCTTGAGATGTCACTAGAAATACCTATTTTGAGACCCCTAAGACTAAAAATAGCATTTCTAGAAAAAGGTCCATACATATAACACAAAAACAAAATGTCAGGCAAATGACAAACTTGGCATTTAGGTTCAGTATCTGCCTAGGATGAAACACAAAGGTTTTAAGGAAAATCCCCCCTCCCCCAACTACCCTTTACATGGACATTTTTCAAAAATGTTGATGTTCTAAAAAATGGCTGTAACAATTCTGATTAAAATACTACATGTTTAAGATATTTTCATGACACACAAAATATATACCTTGAATTTTCTGGGTATAGCTCTGAAGGCTTATTCGCTCATGATGACTTCTGTATAACTTGTAAGCCATAAGAGATGTACAAAAACTTACCTTACAATACAAAAAACACACATTTTATGTCTATACTTGAGATAGTCCTTGTTATTGGTTTGAGCTTTTTACTTAAACTTTTCTCAAGCAGGTGGCCAACTTTTGTTTTACTTCTAGGAATGCAAAAGAGAGCCAAAGAAGCAACTAATAAGACTAGCTCTGCTGATGTTTATCTTGATTAGCATAAAAGAATAATCTTTTGTAAGAAAAGTTTGTGGAACAGCAAAGAAAGTCACGTGAATCTAAGACATCAATTTTTTTTTTTTTTTTTATTACATAAAGCAGCTGAAAACAAGCAGGTGATTGTGAGCTGTGGCATCACATTGGCCTAAGAAAGTCATTTCCTGAGACGATTGCACTTCGTGAAAAAAACTTCATTTCCAGCCATATCTAATTGGGAAAACATCACATGGACTGTTGATGGCAACCTTCTATCCAAGCAACTAACTAAAATACAATTCAATCTGACAGCTTACCGAAAGCTGATTTCCATCCTTGCTCCTCCATGAATTATCCACCTGCAATTATTTAAGTACATAATTAGTTCCAGCAACCCTTAATTCCTGTTGCACCATCGTTGCTAAATATTTTTGCTCTTAAGTTGATCATAAAGGATATGTCTCGCAACAAAATGGTGAAATTTATGGTAATAAGGCAAAAGTAAAAATATAAAAAGAAAGACTACAAATAATAAACTAGATGTAAATGAAGTATAAAAAACAAGTAAGATCAATTTGTTTTTGTTTGCAAAGTGAATTTACATTACGTTTCATTTGACTGAAAAGTATCTAAAATTTACAATGTGTTAAAACTTTTGTGGAGAAAGGTTCTGTTCACACAGAAATAACAAACATGAAACTACAGACCTAACCTAATCTAACTTATATTGATCTATCCCTAATTATCCATTCCAGTTCAGTTTACTATATATTAGCCTTTGAAGACTCACTAACTAATACATCCATAATTAGGGACTTAAATTAATGTTCTTCATCGAAAGAATTGTTTTAGCCTACCTGTTGAAGATATTGGTTTAAACTGAAATGCGCCATTTTAGTTTACATCACAGAACAACAAACTATGTATTTCTTCTCACCACAGAAAATAGCATTACTACCATAGAGTAATTCCACAGATATAAACAGCGATTAGACTAGACACTATCCTTAAGGATTGTGATTGGTGAAACAGGACTTTCGCGCAGCCGGCATAGTTAACCACTAAATATTTTAGATGAGCACGTCTTAGGTGGATTAAATGTGCACCTAAAAATACAAACGTGTGGTCTTAAATATTCAATTAAGCAGTACATTTAGACTTTAAGTTTTAAACCAGAATACTGGTCAATACGTGTTGGGTGTTTGGTTGTAGTTTCGAATAGCAGAAGCAAAAAACAAGGCAACGGAAATGTTTCAACACAGGTTATTGCACTTATTTGAGTGTTTTTCGGTTATATACTTAGTGAAATATGTTATACATTATCAACAGAATGATTCTGTATTTTTTTTTTTTTTAATTTGGAACGATAGGGAAGTAATTGCTTCTATAATGCATTGTCAACTACAAGAGCATGTACATGTTCCTGGTACATGAAAATTAGTTGTGAATCAAGATTGTATGTAGAATGATTCAATCCAATAAAAAATTAACTGAGTAAATGTAAAGATAAAGGCAATACCCTTTATCTTTACCCTAGCTATTGATGACATGTGTTTGAAAGAACACGTAGAGTATTCAGGAAATAGAACTATAGGTTAAGTAGACTTGGGCAATGAAATGCAATATTCCTCGACCAAAACGCTTGATTAATGTCATGCACTCTACTAACGTTTTAAACCAGTGCTGTAATATCTGGTACAGCCTTTGTTACATTAACAGTGGTTTTAGACCAAGAAATTAGAACAAAATAAGTTATGACCTTGCCGTGATGTTTACTGCAATAATACCAATTTATCAATAATAACTTCTGACAGACCAAAAAATGTGATTGTATTAAATATTCTTTCAACTATAAACTTCCCCCCTTCCATTGTCCTTTGTTCTTTATTTCAAAAAACTTAAAAAGCAATTAATTTGACAGATGTTGCGTATAGAGAATATGATAGTGTAAAAAACCATAAGATGGCGGCAGAGCGGAAGACTTGCTTCAGCAAGCTATTGGCATTGGTATTGAACTGTTGAGTGATTGAAGGGGCACATGCCCCTGAACCCTTTAATGCTGCTGTGTTTCAACTGCCGTTGCTAAGGCAAGTTGGTGTTACCACTGTGCACTGTCATTAAAACAAATTTGTTGTTGACTCATAGGTTAGTTTGGATTTAACAGGCATTTAAGTTAGTCATTCAACCTGTTTTCATGGCCGCGCCGTGGCCGAGTTATTAAACCACTCGCCTCTCATTAAGGTGGCCCGAGTTCAATCCAGGGTGACCGCATGTGGGATTTGTGATGAAAAAAAGCTGCGCAGGAAGGGTTTTCTCCAGGTTTTTCGGTGGCTCTGATAAGATCCTGGCAATTGACAGCTTTGTTAACAAAATCATTTTATTTATATCTTCATACAGTGTATCATCAGTGCCATCGCCTGCAGTGCCTGTGTTGTAAAAGTGGGTGTTATACACTATCAAAAATTGTAAATATCATTTGGCAATTCACTTTTTACTTTTGGAAGCGGAAACTTGCAAAATTGAATTATGTCTATGGGGACCTTTCGCTATCTGTGACAAGAGCTACATTTGGTTCAACAACTTTAAAGTGGTGAATATCCGTTTTTGATGAGCACCCAGGACACATGGATACCAAGGATTCGCTGAAAAAGTCCACAAGATGATTTTTACAGATTGTTGAACAAATGTTCATGAAGTGGCATAGGTGTGTCAATGGGAACAGTAATTCATATTTTGTAGTGGCGTGTGGTGGTTGTTCGGGCAACCGAAGCACTTCATGACTTGATTTTTACTTTCTCTAGCCCCATATGTACAACGTACATAGGGATAGAGAAGTATTGTATTCCACCAAAAAATTCGATGTCGAGATTTCACCGGAAATACATGTTTTAGGACCCCCTGAAATCATTTTTAGAAACAGGTCCGTGTGTGTGTGTGTGTGTGTGTGAACAGCATAGCTCAAAAATGAAAAGACAGTTAAATACCAAACTTGGTATTTAAGTTTGATATCTTCCAAGGATGCGACAGGAAGATTTTCAAAAAAATTTCCCCACCCCTAACTACCCTTTACATGGAAACATTTTCGAACATTTTTTTTTTTCTTAAAAATGGCTCTAATGATTTTGATTAAAATACCGCATTTTAATTCTATCACAAATAAAAAGTATATCTTGAATTTTCTGGGAATAGCTTCTAAAGACCTGTTTATTCTGGTTCAATTTTGCTTAATTTCTCATAACTAGTAAACCTTAAGAGTTAGACAAAAACTTACCATACAAAAACTGTAGATCATGTTAAAATACACAAGTTATGTCATATACTTTTTTTTCGTGGAGCTTACCATTTTCGAGGTATTCCTTGTTATTAGTTTCAATTGTAAAGTACCTACTTATACTTTTCTCAGATGGAAGTGTCCGTTTTTCTTTTGTTCTACTCCTAGCCAAGCAAAGAAGCAATTTGCAATGACAATTGCATAATGACAGCTTTTAAAACATTTGACTATCACTTTAGTCTAGTGCATTTCCTTAGTTCCATTCTACTTATAAGGAACTAAGTAATAAAATTCTGCTAATATTTATCTTGATTAGCACGGTGTTGAAAGAATAATTATCTTTTGTAAGAAGTTTATTTGTAGAGTGGCTACAGAAAGTCATGTGAATGTAACACATCAGATTTTTAAGTATACGTTGGAAATTAAAGATGTGATTCTCCTTCATACAATGAGAATTGGCATTAGTAATGAATTAAATTAATTATTTTTAAGAAAACCTAATAAATTATAAATAGATAAAACAAGTAACAAACTTTTAACTTTGACTCACTGATGATACAAATTGTAGAAAAATCAGTGGAATAGACACTCCATTCTTCAGTTCGAGATAAAAATCTGGCAACCACCTCCTCAAAGAACTGTTCCTTTTTTCTGAGGTCTTCTAACAAGCGTGCTTTAATTGAAATAATCCCAAGATGTGCTAACCTCTCTTATCCAGGAGAATTTTGAGATTAACTTTTAATTCTCTTCAGCACTGAAAATGACCTCTCTACCAAAGAAGTATACACTGAAATTGTACACAGTAATGACACTAACAAATTAATCTGTTGAAAACTATTTTTTAGAGTTGACATAGTGCTGAATTATTTTACAAGTACGCTCATAATTTTATTTTCAAATTTTGCACTACTGTACCATGCAATTAGCTCATTTTTCAATTGAATTGTGTCGAAAAAAGAGACTTCGAAAGCAGCTTTCGTGGAACTCTTTAGTACTCTGCCCATAGTTTTCATGTGCCAGTAAATTTACCCCCAACTACCTTTGACATGGAACATTTTTTGAAAATTTTGATTTTTTCAAAAAAGCTCTGATGATTTTGAATCAAAATACCTTATGTTTAAGATATTTTTATGACAAACAAAAAGTATACCTTGCATTTTCTGGGAATAGCCTAATAGACCTCTTCATGCTGGATTACTTTTGCATAACTGGCAAAACGTAAGAGATATACAAAAACTTACTACACGAAAAATGTAGATCTCATTAAAACACACAATTTATGTTACATAGATTTTTTTTGAGATAAGCTGGATTATTAGTTTTAATTTTGGCCACTTAAATTTTTCTCAAGCGGGAAGACATCTTTCTTCTTGTTTGTTTACACCTGGAAAGCAAAGAGATTGGAATTTCAATTGTTTCACATAGTAACAATCTTTTAAAAGATGAGACTATCACTTTAGCCTGTGCAATTCCTTGCTTCTGTTCTATTTACAAGAAAGCTAGTAATAAGACTAATTCTGCTTACATTTATCTTGATTATAGCTCCATGGCATGCAGCCCACAAGGAACCTTGGTCTACCACCCGGCCGTTCGTTACCCATCTCAGTACAGGACAGACATCATGGATGGGGTACTTTATTGGAGGGTGAGACGTGGTCAGTGCCTTGAAACCCTCCCAGCCAGTTAATGTGATCCTCTTGACCTGGAGCCATACTTCTCTATCAAGTAGTTTCTCAATTGAACCCCCAGGGACCTCACGAGGCTGAGTGCACCCCAGTCCATGTGTCCCAGCAGGACAAAAATCCCCACGCCAGTACCAGGACAACAATTGAAAACTATTAGTTATCCTTATGTGAATATTGTCCTCATTGTACCAGAAGTAAAAAATTCTGATGTGTTCCATTCACATGACTTTCTCTACATCTGTGTTACAAATTATTGTTAAAAAGCTTTTGCTTCTGTTTAATTCATGCTAATCAAGAAAAAATTAGCAGAAATAGTCTTACTTGCTTGCTTGTAATTAGAAGCGAAATAAGGGAGTACCATAGGTTAAAGAGATAGTCAAAAGTGGTTGCAATGTGACTGACGTTCCTTTGTTTCTATGGACGGGAGTTGACAAAGTCCTGTATGAGAAAAGTATAAGTTTTCCATGCAGAAACCAAAAACAAGGAATATCTCAAAAACAATCACCTCCATGGAAAAAATATGTACCTATATTACATAAATTGTGTGTTTTATTGTGCTCTACATTTTTTGTGTGGTAAGTTTTTGTCTAGCTCTTAAGGTTTAACAGTTATGCAGAAGTCCGTAACATTCATCCAGAATAAAGTAGTCTTCAGAGGCTATTCCGAGAAAATTCAAGATATACATTTTATTTGTCAGGTAAATATCTTTAAAACACAATATTTTAATCAAAATCGTTAGAGCCATTTTTGAGAAAATCAAAACTTTCGAAAAAAGTTCCAAGTAAAGGGTAGTTGGGGATGGGAGGATTTTCTTGGAAATCTTCGTGTCATATCCTTAGAAGATACCAAACCTAAATTCCAAGTTTGGTTTTTATCGGACTTTTTGTTTTTGAGATATGCTGCTCACAGACACACACACACACACGGACATTTTTCTAAAACTGTTTTTTTTTATTCAGTGGGGTGTCAAAACATGTATTTCCGGTGAAATCTCGGTATCAACTTTTTGGGTAAATTATAATCCTTTTCTATACACTATGTACATAGTACGTATACAGAAAGTAAAATATGTAAGCATAATTTCCTTTTAATTTACTTATTTGAGTGTTAAGAAGGAAATGTGAATGTAGTTTTTCTGCTTATCTCACTTGTACTAGTGTCGAGTAAACTATTTGCAGTTATCTACATAAGTTGTGGGAATATCGGACGTACCCTAGACTCATACATGGAGGCTGCATGCTCTTCTGAGATGAAATTATGGCCCTCAAAACCTTGAAGACAATGGAGGGGGAGAAAGTTATGATAGGAGACAACCTCTCAAGTCACATTTCGCTAAGAATGATTGGTAAATGTGAGAAGAATAAAATCTCTTTCATTTCTTTGCCGCCAAACAGCACTCAAATGTAGGTTTTTTCAGACCTTTGAAAGCTGCATGGCGGGTAATCCAAACCAAAGGAGGAAATGCTCCTGTGGACTTATATCAAAAAATCTGATATGATCCATTCTCATGACTTTCTCTACATCTCTGCAGCAATTATTGTGAAAAAGCTTATGCTTCTATTTACATCATGCTAATCAAGAAAACATTAGCAGAAATAGACTTATTACTTGCTTCCTTGTAAGTAGAAGCAAAATAAGGGAGTACCATAGGTTAAAGTGATAGTCAAAAGCTGGTTGCTATGTGACTGAAATTCCTTTGTTTGTATGAACAGCAGTTGACAAATTCCTGTATGAGAAAAGTATATTTTTAAAGCTGAAACCAATAACAAGGAATATCTCAAATACAAGCAACTCCACAAAAAAAGTGTATATGACATAAATTGTGTGTTTTATCGTAAACTACATTTTTTGTGTGGTAAGTTTTTTTCATCTCTTACGGTTCACCAGTTATGCAAAATTCAATAAAAATCATCCAGAATAAACAGGTGATTTAGAGGCTTTTCCAGAAAATTTAAGACATATATTTTTTTGGCATGTAAATATCTTAAACATAAGCAATTTTTACCAAAAACGTTAAATATCAAACTCGGTCTTTTTGTTTTTGAGCTGTGCTGTCCACATACACACATATGGATCTTTTTCCAAAAATGCTTTTTTTTGGATACAGAGGGACCCAAATAATGAATTTCCGGTGAAATCTTGGTATCAAATTTTTGGGTGGAATGCAATACCTTCTCTATACACTATGTACACAGTATGTGTAGAGAAAGTAAAAATGCATTCCGTACTGTGGGATTAATTCTGTTTGACCCTGAAAGAGTCCTCAAAAAATTGCCCGATAGAGAAAATCCTCGAAACAATTCTCTGGAAGACGGTCTTCGAGTTTAGAAGAGATGCTTTGGAAAGTTTGATATGGAGCAAAAAATAACGCAAATGCCCAATGAAAGCGAAAATTTGATGTTGCTCCAGGAAAATCAATTTTGGACATCAATATGAGATAATGCTGAATCAGTGCCTGAATTGCATGTGAATAATGATGTATTACTCATTGGCGAAGAAATGTTCAGAACAGAAGAAGCACTTCTAGAAATGTAGGCTTTTGTTCTTGTTAATTATTGATACGTGATTGGAAGGAAACAGCTGAACAGGCATTTGTTGGAATCTTAAAGGAAGTGGGTGTCAGATTTCTGCATGTATACAAGGCAGCAAATCTGCATTTATTTTTCCTGAGATTTCAGATGATGACACTAGAGAAATACTAAATTGTAAGAAGATTCCCTAGAGAAGAAAAGACCAAATTTTATTCACTGAGAACATTGGAGATTTGAGATTTATGCCATGAGTAGATTCTATTTATCAATAAAATATTTTTTGAATATGTGTGTCAAAGTTTTTCTAAACATTTGCAAATGCTTTCTGAAGTGTAAATATTTTGTAGGCATGTGTAAAATGTTATCTAAACATGTAAAAAGAATTTTTATGCATGTTTATTTTTTGAAAAAGATGACATGTGTCCACAATTATCCTATTAGAGGGAAATACAAAACTTTGGATGGAAATTCAATGAGTGTCCAAAATTACCCATCACTGGGGTAGCATTGGACAGTTCTATTTGTTAAGATCTGGTTACTTATATCATATTTTCGGTTCATGTACTCGGTCAGATTAGTATTCAATGTTATCTCAAATTTTTTGTCACGTGAATTGAGATTTCTTTAGGAAGCTTTTTTTAATTATTTACTTTAACCAACCAGCTAAAAGCTATACAGACCATTTTAACATAAAATAACAAGTAAATAACATTGTTGATATGGGTCATATGACACCTTTAACATATGTACATGTCTGGAAAGTATAGAGGTTAAAAGAAATTACAATGACTACGATGAAGTTTATAACAAGCTTAGAAATACAAATTTCAGGTAAACTCAAAAATTAAAATAAAAATAATATTAATGAGTTTGTAAAATAGGAGCTGAAAAATGAATCTGTATTATTAACACTATTAACATGAAGAAAGAAAGTATAATTATTACAAATTAGGTTGAATCATCTTGTTCAATTTCGGTGTCCGATAATAAGATGTCTTGAGGTAACTTTGTGAAACTATCTTATAGAATACTACAATTCTTGCTGATATTACTCCATCTTACAGTAGTGTATAATTTTAGATATATGTATTTGAGAAGTTCTTCGGTCAATAGCCAAACAGTCTGTCTGTTCATCATCTAAAAGTGTCTGCAGCTAAGCTGCTTTTGGGGAAAATAGAATAGAAATTGTGCTTTATGTCCAGGGTAAAAATGAAATATCAATCAAAAAGTGTGCATGCTTGCATGCATGTATTTAATGCTCAAGAGTAATAATGAAATCATTCTCCTTCTTGTTTCCCAATATTTTGAAGTTAGAGTTTCGAAAGCCATAAGGAATTCACAATTTTTTAGATGTTCCATGTCCATTTCTTCTTCATTGAAGCCACTATTCCAATTCTGAAAAGATGTTTATTCAATCATATCCTGTGATAAGTCAAAATGCAGCAACAGAGGATTTCTTGGTAAATCAGTAACTTTTGATGGATCATCCAACATGTTCTTCCATTTTTACTGTTCATTATAATTTGAAGTAATTTCTCTTTTAATGGATTCATAAGAGAAATTTTGTATTATCACTAAATCAAAAAGTGGAACAGAGTTATCATTAAGGCTTATTAGTGCAATTGGCCTTTTGAGAATATGACAAAGTAGTAAATTCTATTTATCAGGGTAATTATGTGAGCCATTGAAGTACACTGCAGAACATGATCCACTTTTAGTGCAGCACTTAGAAATATCCACTGTATTTAAAGGAATTTATAATCAAATTCAAACACCCTAATACAAGCCATAGTTTCAACCATTTTGTCAACTATAAAGCATTGTGGATATTTATTTTGTCCAATGTGATAGAACTACTTGTCAAAATTGGAAATACTGTATGCAAAAATATAACTAAACTTTGAGATGTGTTTAGTGCTGTGCTGGAACACCCTTAATAAATTGAGTCAAATAGTTTAGTAGCAGTTAATGATACTTTTGGAAGATTTCAAATTTGTTGTTCTGTGAAACACATTTGATAAATCTTCATCAATATGTTATACAACATCCTTCAAAATCAAGCAAGCAACATTGTACACTGTGAACAGAAAATCCAAGAAACTCCATAGCCCCATTACATGATGACTGGGAACAGTAGAGGAATCTTCAAAGAAGCAAAGTCCAATTCTGCTAATGTAAATATAAATTAGCAACACAGATAAAAGAATAGTATTGTGTAAGAATAGTTCATATGTGGAATAGCTAGACAAAGTCATATAAATGGAACATATCAGACTTTTTACTTTCTCTACACGCACTATGTACATAGTGTACAGAGAAGGTATTGTATTGTACCCAAAAATTTGATACCAAGATTTCACCGGAAATACATATTTTGGGTCCCCTTGAATCCAAAGAAAAAGCATTTTCAGAAAAAGGTCCACAAGTGTGTGTGTGTGTGGTCTGTGGACAGCACAGCTCAAAAACGAAACAACCATTAAATACCAAACTTGGTATTTAAATTTGGTATCTTCCGAGGATGCAACATGAAGATTTTCAAGAAAATCCCCCCACCCCAAACTACCCTTTACATGGAACATTGTTCGAAAATGTTGATTTTCTCAAAAATGGCTCTAACGATTTTGGTTAAAATTCCTTATGTACTAGATATTTTATGACAAACGAAATGTATAGCTTGAGTTTTCTGGGAATAGCCTCTGAAGACCTCCTCTTTATTCCTCTTCATGACTTTTGTATAACTGGCAAACTGTAAGAGATATACAAAAACTTACTCACAAAAAATGTTAGATCTCATCAAAACACACAATTTATGTCATATACATTTTTTTTATAGTTATCTGTTTTTGAGATATTCCGAATTATAGGTTTCAATTTAGTCACTTAAACTTTTTTCAAATGGGAAGACATCTTTCTTCTTGTTTCTCATTTGTGTACTCCGGCAAGCAAAGAGATTGGAGTTTCAATTATTTTGCATAGCAACCATCTTTTGAACGATGAGACTATCTCTTTGGCCTGTGCATTTTCTTATTTCCCTTCTACTTACAAGGAGCTAGTAGTAAGACTAATTCTAGTAACTCCATAGCATGACAGCTGATAAGGAAGCTTGGTCTTCCGCCTGTCCCCCATCTTGGGAGGGTGAGACGTGATCAGTGCCTCGAACCCTCCCGGCCGGTTATTCGGTCCTCATGACCTGGAGCCGTTATTTCTCTATCAAGTAGCTCCTCAATTGGCCCCCCAGGGACCTCACGAGGCTGACCAGGTCTCCTAGCAGAAGATAAATCCCCACACCAGCACCAGGAACTGAACCCAGGTCTCCCGCGTGGCAAGCAGCTGCACTACCACCGTGCTAAAGAGACAATCTAAGACTAATTCTGCTTATATTTATCTTGATTAGCGTGATGCAGATAACAGATTAATGTTTTGATTGAAAGGTTTTTTTACTGAACAGCTAGAGGACATCACGTAGTGAAACACATTACATTTATCCTTCTACTTACAAGGAACCAAGTAATAAGGACAATTTCTGCTAATGTTTATCTAGACTATCTTGAAGTAGAAGAATAAGCTTTTCAACAATAATTTGTTACTGAGATGTAGAGGAAGTCATGTCAATGGAACACATCAGATTTTTTATTTTACTGAAGTTAGCTCTACTGTAACTTATTTTATTTCCATCTACTGTTTTTTTCAGGTAAAGTTAGTGGAAAGAGACTCTGCAAAATTATAAAGGGTATAGTAAATTATATACAACTGGGTATGTTATATGTGATTTTTGTTTTGCGATAAGAGCTTCACCCATAGTTTAAGCCACAAGCCACCACAGAAAGTTTTATGTATCTGACACAAAAATGCTTATATTAACATATTAAGTTGTTTGTTATTTTTATGGTTTTCTGTATGACTGGTGAGCATATTCTACATTAACAGAAAAAACAGAGTGCCAAAATAATTAAGCATATTTCATGCTGGTTAAAGATACATCAAGATTATAGATGTTCGATTATTATAACTCAATAACTGCAAAATTAATAAATGCTTGGACATCTAAAGGAAGGACGAAATCCCTTAAAATGCATGCTAACCTTGTGTAGCATTTGATGCATGTACAATATTCTAAAGTATTCATAATGTGTTGCAACCAATGTAACTTTGTTTATGCCCAATAAAAATAAAAGCCTGTCATTGTTTTCCAGTATATATTTCTGTCCTGTACTTAACGTGGAAGTTTTAGGCCTTTGAGTCTTCAAAATAAATAAATGATTGAATACTTTAGCTTTCTGATGTTGAGAAATTCGCTAAAGTGGAATGTAAAGAAAAGAAAGAGAAAAAAAAAAACTGGCAACTGGTTTGAACATGCCGCTTTCGCATACAGAGACATCTTCCAGGAACCCAGCTACTGCAGAACGGCGGATGTATCTCACTATGGTAAATAGTTCGTGTAATATGTTTAAAAGAAATAAGTTTAAACAGGAAACAGTATTAAAAAGTATACATAAGTTTCATAACTTCAATAATTATATGTTATGGCACAGAAATTACATATTTTGTGCAAAAATTAAACTAATAAGTTGGCGGAGAGATACACAAACGGCAAGAGAAATCGGCGCAGTAGGTCTTTCAGCTAAAGTTAAAAGTAGTGATCGGTTGTAGTTGAAGTGGTTGCATTGAGTGACTGGGAAGCTTCGTAAATTTAGTGCATCATGAGCTGGCAGGATTACGTTGATAAGCAATTGCTGGCATCTAGGTGTGTAACTAAAGCAGCAATCGCGGGACACGATGGAAATGTATGGGCAAAATCTGAAGGATTTGAAGTAAGTATAACGTCACATACTATGCGAGCATGCTGGACTAATAGTCATAATGGCAGAATCACTTTGACAGGAACCGGCAAAGGGATACGTACACTTTAAGAACGTTTGTTGTTGTTATCAGCAGTGTATGGCATGCCCAGAATTTACACATTCTGAGCAGTAAACATTTACTGTCTGGTTCTAAATATGGGGTGTGGGCTTAGTGAATCGAACACGAGGCAGATGACTATGGAAAACCTTTAGAAACTTGCCGGTTTACTTCTGTGCAGGTGTGAAGCAAAAAGAACATTTGCTGTGTACATTTGTGTGATATTTTCGACGTAAGAGTGTATACTTAGAAAGTAAAAGAGGAATTTTTTTTCCGGTACTTGGGTCAAAATGGCGGCACGAAACTCACCGACGTGGTATGACAACGCTCTTGCGGAATAAAAAAAGTTATCAAGGAACCTGTTATAGATATGGACGATGTAGCATAGTAGGATCGCCTTTATTGGGTTTAGCCGGTGGTTTCCGATTGCATTAACTTGCACCATTTTGGAATTTAATGAGAAGGCTTTCGAAAGTTTTAGTTGCTAATCTCGTCACCATATTAAGTTATGCCGCAAGCACATAGTTCAACAATTACATAGAAATACACTCAGAACAAAAGATCGCCCACAACGTTGTACATTTATAAGGATGGGTGTGGGCGGTACCGCGGTATTATTAGTTTTATTACGTTAAACTAGGTCGGAATAGAATCGCAAGATCGAAAACATTCAGCAGCGAATTAGAATGATTGGAAATTGCGTTACGTCAATATTGGAATCCCGTATGATGTACTGGTGACTTTATTAAATGTCATTGATATTGTACAATTATATAAACTTGATTACAGACATGGAAAATCTGAAAAGGTCTAAAAACTTATTCTTCGAAGCTTAACGGAATTACAGCAATGTCAGGATTTGATCGTTGTTGTGCCCATGAGAATCTTTGGGGGGGGGGGGGGAAGTGTAGGATAATCTCCGATATTTGTCACGGATGGAAACTTCCTTATATTAGCATGTTTAAACTTTTTCTAAGCGTTTTTATGTACTGAGAGGACTTTAAGTGATTGCATATACCAGTATCTGATAGCTGCTAGCCAGCATGTAGGTACCAGAAGTAAAAAGATACCCTATGCTAGACAAGTGAGTGTGTGCGCTACTTAGCGACAGAGGTATATATGGTGAATAGTAAGTGAAAATTGATTAGCAAGATGGAACCCCTGGCAGGTGATAAGTGAAGATGGATTAACGAGATGAAACAAGCGTGTGTTAAACAGAATTTCTTCCTTTGCTGCAGCACAAATTAACTTTTCAGAAGTTTCTTTTAGTGCTAAATCTGACATATCCAGCCAATAGTGCATTTCTAAGGAATTAGACATTGAGTGATAGAAGTAATTTATAAATTGAGAGCTTACATTACAGGTCATGTAAGCAAAATATTGAAGTGATTACGGATGTGACAGTGTTAATAGATTAATTTGTTGGTGCCAAATAAAGGAAATGTAAATTGTAATGTGATATTCAGCTATGGTGGTATATCTCACACAACCCATTGATCTAATTTAAGCTATTATTAGGACCCAATATTTTTTCTGTAATACCACAGAAAATGCTGGATATGACATAAATTCCTTTTGGCTCAATATGAACGAGAATTGCTTTTTATTTTGTGCTGGAATAGACTTTTTCAGCAAGGCAATCTCATAATTCCTTATTATGAGATGACTTAATTTAATAAAGTAGAAACCTCACAATGTGCAAAATTTAGGTCATATGATGTTACCTTAACTGTGTTATTCGGACTTTGCTCTTGTTACAGTCTGACCATTTGGATGTAGTCAAAGCCGCAATTAGTTTTTTATAAGAAAAGTATGGTAGCAATAGTTATTTGTCAAGACTGGTAGATTCTGATTTGAAAAGTTGGTTTAAATTGGTAACTTTACTAAAACCAATAACATAACTAAAAAAAAAAATCTGATGTTCCATTCACATAACTGGAGTTCCTTTGTTTGTATGGAGAGGAGTTGACAAATTCTTGTATGAGAAAAGTATAAGTATTTTAAAGCTAAAATCAATAACAAGGAATATCTGGAAAATAGTCAACCCCTGAAAAAAAATTATATAATAACACAAATTATGTGTTTTACCGAGGTCTGCATTTTCTATTAAGTAAATTTTTTTCTCATCTCTTACAGTTTACCAATTATGCAGAATTAATCCAGAATAAAGATGTCATCAGAGGCTTTTCCCAGAAAATTTAAGATATACATTTTGTCATGCAATTATCTTTAATATTGGATATTTTAATCAAAGTTGTTAGTGCCATTTTTGAGAAAATCATTTTTGAAAATTTTCCATATAAAGGGTGCAGGAGGTGGGGGATTTTCTTGAAAATCTGTGTTGCATCCTTGGAAGATACTCAATTTAAATACTGAGTTTGGTATTTAAGACTTTTCGTTTTTGAGCTATGCTGTCCACAGACACACACAAGCATTTTTCTAAAAAATGTTCTTTTATGGATTCAGAGGGTCTCAAAACAAATTTCCAGTGAAATCTTGGTATCAAATTTTTGGGTGTAATACCATACCTTCTCTATGCACAAGGAGACAGTAAAAGCAGATGAGAGATGCACTCAGTTTTTGAGAAGCTCAAAGAGTGAAATTGTTTTGGACATTGAGGGAAAATGGGTCAAGAATAATGAAGCAAGAAAATTAAAAATGCTGTTCAAAACATCGGTTGCCAAACAGTGTAAAATGAATCAAGTCCAGCAAGGTGAAATTTTCGATTTGGTACTTGTTGAATACTTTGCTAGGAGACTCCATGTTTCGGCTACCTTTGCACCCAGGACATCAGTTGAAGTGGAAAGAAGTTTTTGATGGAAATGTTTCTCAGAATAATAGTGATGCTTAAACTTCAAGACACTAGGAATGTCTTTGGTTCTTTACTGCAGTTTTTAACAAGTTAATTTTTTATTTTATTTATTTTTTTTACCGTTCCCCATATTTGTTATATTTTTCTAAAACATCCCTTAATTTTAGGCAATATTTTTATAATTTTGGTAATTTTTAGGTCAGCTTTCAAGCCCTAGACACTATAAATTGTCTGTAACCTTCTCCTAGACTTGTTAGCCCTTTCGGTACCCACTTTTCTGGTTGTTACTTATGTCCACATAAATTGAGTTGCCAACATAGGACTAACGAATGCCACACTGCAGTGACACTGCCAATATACTGTGTCCTAAGCAGCAAAGCATAACCCAATATTGCATATCTGCATTTCTTCCCTGCTGTCAATTTCTCAATAAAAGAAAATTTCCCACTTAAGGTGGGTTTGGTACAAGCTCCTGAGGTGTCTACAACTCCTGACTCAGTGTAAGATAATTTAATAATTTTATTTTTCCACTATTAAAATTGTAACGAGTATGGGAGAATAACCTAAACTTGTTAGATAGGAAATGTGGTATGTGTTTTGTCAGGAAATCGTAAATTAAGGTGTCACTGAAGGACCAAATTATGCTTCATGTGCCACTATAATGGATTTGTAGTATACCTGTATCAGTGATGTTGCAGTTGTTGGTTGGAATTTGCTTTGTGTAGTCAAAACATTTCAGCTTGGGGTAATTTGCAATACTGTCACACTTGTTTTAATGAGAGCTACACTTCGCAAGCTTTTTGTTTTCTGCTATGGCTTACCATGTATGCACGATTATACAAAATCATTTTTTTTTACTCGCTATCATCCATGTCCAGCGGCTGTACTACTTAATCTATTAAAATCTGATTTGTGCAACATGTAAACATGCGGTGCTAAACTACTTAAAATAATTATCCAGGGTGTTAGCGTGTATAAGGTCCAAAGGAACGAGCAACTCTTAAAGATAGAAATTTGGATGATGGTGTTTAAAGACAAAGGAAGAAATGTGTAATGCTGTATGAAATGTAACCAATGTTTGCATCATTATGCAGCCTCTATCAGGCTTGAAGTTCTTTACATTCTTAATTCCCTTCCGAAGGAAGCCATGTTAAAGATTTTTATGTCTATTACCCTCTGCTGGGTTTGAACCAGAGGCTATCATGTTACCCTTAGACTATGGAGGATGACAAAATTCAAATTAAGAATTCACAGACTATCCAACAAAAAGAATTGACACGTTTCATTAGACTTCAGCGACTTATCAAGTGCTCTACACAACCATCGCAAATTAAAGTGTGTAATATGTGTAAGAAAATGTAAACTTTATTTATTTTGAAGTATAAATGTAACCATTTTGTATTTTATCATTATGTAAATAACTATTATATGTAAAAGTTGAAAGGTCATGATTACCATGCTGTTTAAGGGACCCAAAAGAAATAATATAATGCATTTTTTTTTTTTTTTTAAAAAAATTTGATGTGTTTCATTCACATGACTTTTTCTACATCTCTGCAACAGATTATTATTAAAAAAAACTTGTGCTTCTATTCACCTCATGCTAATCGAGAAAAAAATTAGCAGAAATAGTCTTATTACTTGGTATCTTGTAAGTAGAAGCGATATAAGGGCAAGTTAAAATGATAGTCGAAAGCTGGTAGCTGAAGTTCCTTTGTATGGACAGGAGTTGACAAATTCATGTATGAGAAAAATATAGTTTTTACTTTCTCTATACATACTATGTACATCGTGTATAGAGGAAGTATTGTATTCTACCCAAAAATTTGATGTCGAGAATTTGCTGGAAATACATGTTTTAGGACCCCCTGAATCCAAAAAAAGCATTTCAGAAAAAGGCCCATGGTATGGCTGTGTGTCTGTCTGTGGACAGCATAACTCAAAAACGAAAAGACCGTTAAATACTAAACTTGGTATTTAGATTTGGCATCTTCCAAGGATGCAACATGAAGATTTTCAAGAAAATCCCCCCACCCCCAACTACCCTTTACATGGAAACATTTTCGAAAATTTTGATTTTCTAAAAAAATGACTGATAGGAAGTCCCGTTTTTCTTTTGTTCCACTCCTGGCCAAGCAAGGAAGCGATTTGCAATGAAAATTTAATAACAGCTTTTAAAACATTTGACTATTGGTTTAGCCTAGTGCATTCCCTCATTTTCTTTTTACTTATAAGGAACTTAAGTAGCAAGAACGTTCTGCTAATGTTTATCTTGATTAGTATTTTGTAGAAAGAAGAATAATCTTATGTAAGAAATTTGTAGAAGAGCTAGCGAAAGGCATGTGAGTGTAACACATCAGATTCTTTAAAGGTGAAACCAACAACAAGGAATATTTCAAAAATGATCAACTCCACGATAAAAATGTGTGCTTTATCATGTTCTACTTTTTAGTGTTGTATGTTTGCCTTTTTTGTTTACCAGCTGTGCAAAATTCAAGATATAAATTTTATTTGGCATGTAAACATCTTAAATAGGAGATTTTAATCAAAATCATGAGTCAATTTTGAGAAAATCAAATTTTTCACAAATTAATTTTTTCCACGTAAAGGGTAGTTTGGCATGGGGAAGGTTTTCTTAAAAATGTTTGGGTCGCATCCTTGAAAGATACCAAACTTATTTGTCTTTTTGTTTTTGAGCTATGCTGTGTACACACACACAGGTATCAAATTTTTGGGTGCACTACAATACCTTCTCTATACACTATGTACATAGTATGTGTAGAGAAAGTAAAAATATCAAACCAATGGTATTTGTCATTTATGATATAAATTCATTCATACTTTAATTTGCATAATCCCTCCATATTTGTTATACGTATTTTGTCCAAACTTGCTGTCACTGTGGTTATGAACCAATAGTGTTGAGAGAGAGATTTATTCATCACAAGCAGAAGTGCAGCATAAACCAAGGAGTATTGTAATCATGGCAACAAGGGTGACTTCACACGTCTTGTTGCAAGATGTATTTATAACATGATTGGCTGAACCTCCTTCCACGTGACACATGGCTACCAAGTGACTGACAAGTGCATAATTTCTCTCAAACCTTAGACAAATATCTGGCTAGGACTTCTAACGTTACACTTTGTTTGCTGTAACTACAACCTTCTGTTTATTAGTTTGGGTGCACAAGGGATTAATCAGCCTTTATAAAGGAGATCAAGGGTAACAAAACTATCCAGTGATTCACAAAATACAAACCTGAAGAACCTATAACAGATGATTTGCTGAATACATGCAGCATTGAAAAGGAAATGTGAACCATATAATAGACAAAAGCTCTCTGCAAAACTATTTAATATAGTTGTGATAAATTAACACTCCCCTCTGAGCAAACATTGCAAAAGTATTTTCGATAGTTGCTCTGTTGTGGGGAAAACGGAATGAAGTAGATGATTCTGAGTAGTAGAACATATCAAATTCGGTGCAAGCTGTTAATCTGAAAATGTCACTTTCATTACATGATGAATTATAATGTATGCTGCATTCCTATTAAAATCTGATATGTTACATGTCTCACTAGCTGCTCTTGAAACAAACTTCTCTCAAAAGATTCTTCTTTCTACTCCATGCTGATTGAGATAAACATTAGCAGAATGTTATTACTTTAAGAAGGAAACTGAAGGAATGCACTATGCTAAAGTGGTAGTCAAATGTTTTAAAAGCTTTCATTGTGCGATTGTGATTGCAAATCGCTTCTTTGCTTGGCCAGGAGTAGAACAAAGGAAAAATGGACATTTACTGTTTGAGAAAAATATAAGTACTTTATAATTGAAACCAATAAAAAGAAATATCTCTGAAACAGTTACCTCCACAACAAAAACGTAAAGGACATAAATTGTGTGTTTTGACAAGATATATCCTTTTTGTGCAGTAACTTTTATTCTATCTCTTACGGTTTAGCAGTAAAATAACAAGGAATATCTCGAAAGCAGTTACCTCCACAACAAAAACGTAAAGTACATAAATCGTATGTTTTGTGCAGTAAGTTTTTTTTTCTCCCGTTCTTCTATCACAGTTTAGCAGTTAAGTAAAATTGGGCAAAATTCATCCAGAATATAGAGAGATCTTCAGAGGCTATTCCCAGAAGATTAAAGATTTACATTTTATTTGGGATGTATCTTTAATCCTCAGGATTTGAATCTAAATCATTAGAGCTATTTTTTTAGAAATTCAAAATTTTTCCAAATAAAGGTGGGGAGATTTTCTTGAAAATAGTCACATTTTTGGAAGATAAACCTAAAGACCAAGTTTGGTATTTAAGTCTTCGTTTTGAACTGTGCTGTCCACAAACACACATGGACCTTTTTGTAAATGTGTTTTTTTGATTCAGAATATCCCAAAACATATATTTCCGGTGAAATCTCAACCTTGAATTTTTGGGTGGAATACAATACCTTTTCTATCCACTATGTACATGCAGCTAGAGAAAGTAATTTAAGTTAGTTTTGTTATGTATTAAAACACTAATAAAAAACCCTGTATATAATGTAAATAAAGCTAAATGTAGTAAAAGGAATTAAATTTAGAGGCTCTTCTAAATCAACTTCATCTATAAAGTTTTTAAAGTCAGTTACTGTCATCATTTGTTATATTTACAATTGCACTAGGATTACTTGGCACCAACTTGAATGTGTGTGTGTTGCATCTTGCAACAAGGATGACGTCATTGCTTACGTAGCATGAATCTATCGGCAGACACTCCTCTTATCAGCTGAGACAGTGCGCTGGTTGTCAGGGATCACTATGAATCTCCCAGAGTTTACATATATTCTCCATTATTTTGAAATCAATGCAAAAACAAATTGCTCCAGAAAAGGGGAAAAGCATACTGGATTATGAACATTGAAGTAACATTTATGAATTCTTAAAGACCAGGCTAAAGAACACCTCAAAATACCAAATACAAACAAGTTGATAAATCTGCAATGACATATTACTTTCTCTACACGTACTATGTACATAGTGTATAGAGAAGGTATTGTATTACACCCAAAATTTCGATACGGAAGTTTCACCAGAAATATGTTTTGAGAACCCCCGTATCCAAAAAAAGTATTTTTAGAAAAATTGTCTGTCTGTGATTAGCATAGCTCAAAAATAAAAAGACTGATAAAAACCAAATTTGGTATTTAAGTTTGGTATCTTCCAAGAATGCGACACAAAGATTTTCAAGAAAATCCCCCCCCCCTCAAACTACCCTTTACATGGAAAAAATTTCAAACATTTTGATTTTCTTAAAAATGGCTCTAACGATTTTGATTAAAATGTCGTATATATAAGATATTTTCTTGACAAACAAAAGGTATATCTTGAATTTTCTGGGAATAGCCTCTGAAGACTACTTTATTCTTGGATGAATTTTACGGATTTTTGCTTAACTGCTAAACCATAAGAAATGGACAAAAAACTTACCACTCAGAAAATGTAGAGCACATTAAAGCACACAATTTTGTTATATACATTTTTTTTTCGTGGAATTGATCGTTTTTAAGATATTCCTTGTTTTTAGTTTCAGCTTTGAAAAACATGCTTTTCTCATACAGGAATTTGTCAACTCCTGTCCATACAAACAAAGGAACTTCAGTCACATAGCAACCAGCTTTTGACTATGACTTTAGCCTATTCTACTCGCTTATTTTGTTCCTACTTAAGGAAGCAAGTAATAAGACTATTTTGCTAATGTTTTCTCAATTAACATGAACAAAATAGAAACCTAAGCTTTTTAACAATAATTTGTTGCAGAGATGTAGAGAAAGTCATGTGAATGGAACACATCAGAAATTTTTTTTTTTTTTTTTTGGAACAGCGGCCACAACATTCATAGTAGTACCAGACCAATCCTGTAAATTATTTGTTTGAGAAGATTACTTCTTGTTGGAAAACATTAACGTTTAGCAAATTGACAAACATGTTTTATCCATTCATTATATCTTATGGATTGTCTTAGCCTATTTTTGCCATGAGCAATAGAGAGATTTCTACTTCAAAGGATCAGATTGCAACATAAAGGACAAGTTCTAGGTACAATATGGCAATCAGCACAATAAATTTAAGCACTTTTTGTGTTGCAGAAATAAGAATGTTTAAGGGTACAAAATTGAAATGGGGAAGATAGCTGGAAGCAAAGAAGGAATAGAAATAAAAATGAATAAAGCTTGATTCAGCAAGACAGCTCCAATGATAAGTAAATAGATCTGAGCTAAACACACTGGAAGGAAAGTAATGTTCTACCAGGAAAAGAATATCACAGAAGTGAATCTGATAATCATTTTTTGGAGGAATTAGGTTTTTTTCCCTCCACAACCGTTTAAAAAATCATCAGGGCAAATATAGAATACAGTTTCAATGATCTGTAATTAGAAAATAAGAGTATTATGAAATAATGAAAGAAATTAAAATAGATGAGCAAATTTGAAGTTTTGAAGGAAGTATATTCTCTGTTCCAAGTTGTAACATCTGCATTAATTTTGAGATACTCCCAAAATTACCTATCTACCAAAATACTTCACATTTGCCCGTCATGTCTTTGTTCCGTTTTTTATGTTGTAGGTAAGTAGGCTTTCCATTATGACTTAAGGGAGAACTTGAAAACTAAACTGCACATAAACTTCACATTAGTTTAAATTTAGGGGTGTAGAGACAAGCAGTTGACTGTAATTTGGTATTTAGAACTAGTATTTGCAGAAATATTAACTGTATAAGCTTTTGTTAAAAATGAAAATTTGAAACAAATTACAAATGCACTGAAAAATCATTTATTTTTGCTATCTAAATGATTGCTGGAATGTAATATTAATTATACTTCTTTCCAGGGTTAGATCCCTGGTGACCACTGTAGGATTTGTGGTGGACAAATTGTGCAGGGGCAGGTTTTCCAGTTTCCTGCACCATTGCATCCCACCAATGCTCCATGTTCATACCATGTATTGTCCGTATCATTGCCTAGGGTGCCATAGTAGTAAACGTGGGCATTAAACACTATAAAAACCATATCTTGAAGGGTTTATCTTATTGTCGAGGTACATGTTGAAAATGAGTTTTTTAACTGTTATCTCATATAGGAATACTTTTATCCGTGATTTGCTGCAGCCATATTGGTTGATGTTGGAGAGCACTTTGTAGTACATTAAAGTACCTCAGTGAACTCCAATATCTTTAGGTTGCAAATTAGTTTTCAAATTGTCTTTTGATACTATTTATTTATTTCTCTACACATACTATGTACATAAGGTGTAGAGAAGGTTTTGTATTGTGCCCAAAAATTCCATACCGAGGTTTCACTGGAAATGCATCTTTTGGGACCCCCTGAATCCCAAAAAAAGAATTTTTACAAAAATGTGTGGGGCATCATAGCTCAAAAATGAAAAGTCCATTAAATACCAAATTGGACATTTTAGTTCAGTATCTTACAAGGATGTAACACAAAGATTTTCAAGAGAATTCCCACACCCCCAAAAATAAAAAATAAAAATTTTGATTTTCTCAAAAATGGCTAACAATTTTGATTAAAATGCTGTATATTAGTTATTCACAACACAGTGTATACTTTGAATTTTCTGGGAATAGCCCCTGAAGAGCACTTTATTCTGGTTGATTTTTGCAGAATTTTGCATAACAGTTATACCGTAAAAGATAAACAAAAACTTGTTACACAAAAAATGTAGATCTCGTTAAAACACACAATTTGTCATATGCTATTCTTGCTATTGGTTACAATTTTAAAATACCTACCAACTTTTCTCAGGCAGAAAGTGTCCATTTTTCTGTTCTACTCCTGTCCAAGCAAGGAAGCCGATTTCAATGACCATCGCATAATGATAGCTTTTAAAACATTTGACTATTGTTTTAGCATAGCATATTCCTTTAGCTCCCTTCTACTTATAAGGAACTAAGTAATAAATACATTCTGATAATGCTTTTCTCGATTAGCATTGTGTAGAAAGAAGAATGTTTTGTAAGAAATCTGTAGAATAGTTGGAAAAAGTCATGTGAGTGTAACACATCCAAGTTTTTTATAACTGATGGATTTCTACACTATATAAAAATTATGTGCTATTATTAAATTATGGGATCTAAAAGAAGGTGCAAAAATTTAAAATGTAATTAAACAAAACAGACTCTTTCTATCTGGGATTCTTCCAATACAAAAAGGTAGTTATAAACTGTGCAGCATTTCCAGAATTTTGACTCATGGGAAGGGGTTAAGGAGTTGGATGTTCTGCCATATCTCACATTCTTTTGCATGTATATCAGGATTTTACATTAGTTGAGATTGCACAAAAAAGTTCTGAGAAAAAGGGGATGTTTCATTGTAAACCCCTCTAAACCCAGCTTTTTATAAGCTTACCAACTTGTATCCACCCACATTCTCTTCTCATTGATTGGCCAAAGTTCCTGCCGCAGGAGTGAACAAATGAAATAACTTAAATGGAAACCTTATTAAAAAAAAAAAAAAAAAAAAAAACGCATGACTCATACGATTACAGAATATCTAGTAATAGAGCAAATCCTTCTTTATTGGAATCTGATTTTGAAACTTCAGTTTTGTCAGATGAATTACTTTCTGTGTACATACTATATATATGATGTATAAATAAAGTATTGTAATACACTGAAAAAAATTGATACCGAGATTTCACTGGAAATGCATGTTTTTCAGACCCCCTGATTAAAAAAAAGAATAGAAATGTGTGTGTGTGTCTGGGCAGTATAGTTTGAAAAAACGAAAAGTTAAACTTGAAACACATCTTCCAAGGATGCTAGTTTGTCTCTATTAAAATGAAATGGAGATAAAAATGCTTTCATAAGATTAGTTTGTATACCCACAGTACACCAAACAGGGTAGTGTCATATTTTAAGGGCCCTCCTCTAAAATGGGTCTTTTTCAACACGTACATAGTGTATAGAGAAGGTATTGCATTCCACCAACAATTTTGATAGAGATTTCACTGGAAATACATGTTTTGGGTCCTTCTGAATCCCCCCCCCCCAAAATAAAAGCATTTTTAGAAAAGGTGTGTCTGTGGGCAGCATAGCTCAAAAACGAAAAGATGTCTTCACATTTGAGTAAAGTTTGTGCCCTAAAATTGATACCAATAATCCAGAATATCTTAACCCCTAATTGTAAAAAAAAAAAAAAAAAAAAAAAAAAAAAAAAAAAAAAAAATCTGATATATTCCATTCACATGACTTTCTCTACATCTCTGCAACAAATTGTTGTTAAAAAGCTTATGATTCTATTCACTTCATTCTAATTGAGAAAAAATTAACAGAAATAGCCTTAGTACTTGCTTCTTTGTAAGTAGAAGTGGAATAAGGGAGTACCATAGGTTAAACTGATAGTCAAAGGTTGGTTGCTATGTGACTGAAGTTCCTTTGTTTGTATGGACAGGATTTGACAAATTCCTGCATGAGAAAAGTATACATTTTTCAAAGCTGAAACAAAAACAAGGAATATCTTAAAAACGATCAACTCCACAAAAAAATGTGTATAACATAAATTGTGTGTTTTAATGTGCTCTACGTTTTTTGTGTGGTAATTTTTTGTCCATCGCTTATGGTTTAGCAGTTATGCAAAATTCCATAAAATTCATCCAGAATAAAGTAGTCTTCAAATGGCCATTTAGTTTTTTAAATTGATATTAAAAAGTGGTATAGCATAAAAGTAAGAGTATAATTAAAGCCTGTTCATTTGCGTGACTTTCTCTATGTATTCAACAAATTATTCTACAGGAGCTTAATGTTCTGTGTACTCCAGCTAATTGAGATAATGTAAACAGAAATAGTTCTATTAGTTATTTGTAGGTACAAGAGAAATAAGGGATTACAATAGGTAAACTGATGGGAAATCCTTTGAAAGCTGGTCACCAAATCATGACGTTAAAATTATCTTTGCATAGTCAGGAGTGAAAAAAAAAATAAATATATATATATATATATATAAAAAATAAAACTTCCTATCTGAGAAAAGCCACTTATTTCCATATATGCTACAGATTTAATCCTCTTGAATTCTGCCATTAGTTCCTTTGTAGTTGCTTACTGTTCTGTTATAAACTTTCGGGAGCCTATACTGCATAGCTTAGCTTAGGGATGCTTTTACTTTCTCTACTCATACTGTGTACATACTGTATAGAGAAGGTATTGTAATGCACCCAAAAATTGGATACCAAGATTTCACCTGAAATATATGTTTTGTGTCCCCTTGAATAAAAAAAAAATACATATTTAGAAAAAAAGGTGCGTGTTTGGGTGGGTAGCATAGTTCAAAAACTAAGAGACTGTTAACACCAAACTTGGTATTTAAATTTGGTATTTTCCAAGGATGTAACACAAAGATTCTCAAGAAAATTCCCCCACCGCAATCTACTCTTTACATGGAACATTTTTTGAAAATGTTGATTTTCTCAAAAATGACTAACAATTTTGATTCAAGTACCTTATGTTTAAGATATTTTTATGACAAACGAAATGTAAATCTTGAATTTTCGTTGAATAGCCTTTGAAGACCTCTTCATTCTTGATGACTTTTGTATAACTGGTAAACCCTAAGAGATATAAACTTGCTACACAAAAAATGTAGATCTTGTTAAAACACACAATTTATGTTAATTACTTCTTTTTGAGTTATATTCCCGATTGTTGGTTTCAATTTTAGCCACTTAAACTTTTCTCAAACAAAGGGACTCTTTTCTTCTCATTTGTTTATTCTTGGCAAGCAAAGAGATTGGAGTTTCAGTTGTTTCACACAGCGACAACAAGCCTTTAAAGGACAAGAGTATCATTTTTATATTCCTTCTATTTACAAGAAAAACAGTCTGAAGACTAATTCTGCTTATGTTTATCTTGATTAGCATAATGTAGATAACAGATTAATGTTTTGAGTAAAAGTTTGTTTGCCGAACAGCTAGGACATCATGTGAATGGAATACAGAGTTTTTCCCTTCTACTTACAAATAACCAAGTAATAAGGACAATTGCTGCTAATGTTTATCTCGATTAGCATGATGTAGATAGAAGAGTTAAGTTTTTAACAATGATCTGTTACAGAGATGTAGAGAAAGTCATGTGATTGGAACCATCAGATTTCTTTTTAACAGTGTGAATATTGCATTTTCATTCTCTGATGACAAAAGTTGCAGTTATGTCAATAGCGCAGCATGAATTTTGTGTCAGAAATAACCCATTTGAAATGTATATGATGAAATTGAATTTAATAGAAGATCTGGGTTATGGAATTAATTGATGAAATAGTACACACTTTAGAACCAGTAACTCAGAAATATGGTTATTTCACGGTTAAATTGGCTGCTATTGTTTATTTTGTATGTATGGTTGCTTCAGTGTGCATAAATTCATTGCCTGTAGAATAATTAGAAAATTACCAATTTCATTGCACTTCAAGGGTAGACTACATTAGAATGCTGGACAATCAGTTGTCTTAAGTTCATATTGCTTTTCATACTCATTTTACCCAGTGTTGAAGTTTTGTTTGTGCTGAACTCTGTTTTACATATCATTCTTTTAAGTTGGTTGCCAAGATAATCAAAAATATACATTGTCGTATCTAGCAAATCAGATTGCATAGTTAAAAATGGGGTCACGATTGCAATTAATGGAAAAAAATCTGATTGCCATGCCACCTGTTGAGTTGCAGAACTGAACTGTTAAATAGATTTTGAAGGTATTGACCCTCCTTCAGAAGCAGATGCAAACCACATTTCTGATCAGGTGTATCAAACAAATAATTAAGAAAATATCTAGAGCTTTATACAACTAGGGATAAAAATCGTGATTTTCCATTCACACAAGTTCCTCTCCATCGTAACATATTGTTGTTAAAAAGCGTATTCTTCTATCTACTTTATGATAATCAAGATAAACATTTCCACAAATTGTCTTATTACTTTGAAGGAAAAAAGGGAATACACTAGGCTAAAGAGATACTCAAACTTTAAAGGGCTGGTTGCCATGTAGTTGAATTCTGTTTCTATGCAGGGCGAGGAGTTTACAACAACTTTCCATGTGAGAAAAGTTTTAAGTATTTAAAATATGATACAAATAAGAAGTATCTCAGAAATGGTCAAGTCCAAAAAAAAAAAAAACCTTATATCGCATAAATTGTGTGTTTTAACGTGATCTACATTTTTTGTGTAGCAAGTCTTTGTCTGTCTCTTACGGTTTACCAGTTGCAAAATAAAGCAAAAATCATTCAGAATAAAGGAGTTCTTTAGAGGCTGTTCCCAGAAAATTCAAGATATACATTTTATTTGCAATATAAATATCTTAAATATATGGTATTTTTATAAAAATCATTAGGCGTTTTTGAGAATAAAAATGTTCAAAATTTTTTCCATGTAAAGGGTAGTTTGAGGGGGGGGGGGTTCTGAAATCTTTGTGTCGCATCCATAGAGGTTACTAAACTTAAATACTAAGATTGGTATTATACCAACTTTTCGTTTTTGAGTTACCATGTTCTCATACACAGACCTTTACTTTTGTTTTTTTGTTATAGGGGACCCTAAAAGGTATATTTTTGGTGAAATCTCTATCAAATTTTTGGGTGGAATGCTATACCTTCTCTATACACTATGTACATAGTACATGCAGAGAAAGTAAAATTGGCAAGGGACAAATTGCATTGTATGCAGAATGTGTTTTTCTTGGAGGCGCATCGCTTGTGTGCATAAAACTAAAAAGACAAAATAAACATAGGCTGAAATTAAAAAATCAAATGGTATTCCCTAATTGGCTATTCGTATGAAAAATGGAAGTTATTGTTTAATAATGAACGGCCAACATTAAATCGTAAAAATTGGTTTACAGTGATCCTATGGTTCATGCGTTGTGATACACCTTTGAGGGTTAATGCTAGTGAGAGAGTGAATATAATTATTGTTAAAGAGGATATTATGCAATGGAAATCCAGATTTTGTATCACTTTCCAGTAGCGATGTAGCTCCACATTAAGAAGTTTTGTTTATCCTGTGATTAATTTGTAGTTGGCTCTTATTTCAGTGTTTTATTATTTGAATAGTATATTGTTGCATTAGATTATAAACTTAGGCTAACATGGCAGGATACAAATTGTTTTAACATCAAGTAGGTTGTAAGGACTATAGGGAATACAATCTTTTGAAGAAACTGAAGCATTAGCAATATTTATGTTTAGGGTAAACTACCAGGTGATCCAAAATCATCCAAACCGGCTGCATGGTGTTTTGCCTGTTTGCACCCTCGGCACTCTTACCATCACCAGCTATCACAGAAAGTTGTGGATAAAACCATGCAACATTTTTAAAATTATTTTTAAAGGCTTTACTTACCAATGGTAAAAGGAGATGCGGAAACTGGCCACCATCTTGTCCATACATTTTTGGCACCTCTTTAGGAAACTATACATCACTTGCTGTAGTTCATGTTGAGAAATGGTGGCAATTTCCTGGCAGATATTTTGTTCTAATTCTTCCAGGATGTGTGGGTTTTTCTTGTACGCTTTATGCTTTGTTACCCCAGAGATAGAAATAGCAGGTGCTTAGGTCGGGGCACCAAGGGTGCCACAAATCTCTTAATAATTTTGTCTTGAGGCACACTTTCAATTCTCAGCAAAAGATCAGCTGTATGAGCTGTAGCAGAATCTTGTTGGAAAAAAAGGCAAAATCATGCTCCCTGTCTTTTAATTCTCAAAAAAAAAGGGGGGGGGACAAAATTGTATTCATGTATGTATGGGCGTCAACTGTTGACTCGACAAAAAATTGGGCCTGTAATTCTCTCTCTCTGCTAATGGTGCACCATACACAATTTTTTTGTAATGAAGGTGTATTTCATGAACAATATTAGGTTTCTCAGAGCTCCAATAACGAATATTTTGTGTACACACATCCATGAAGGTGGAACCAAGCCTCGTCTGTAAAAATATTAAATGTGGGTCAATTTTGCTATTGTATACACTAATGAGAGTCCGCTCACAAAATGTGGCAACACATACGAATCATAAATAAATGCACGCTGTGCAGTAGAAAACAAATGCGAGCCATAATATACTTTGTGACTAAGTACAGGACAAAATAATAGACACACTGGTAATAATTCAATCACAGGATATCACTGTCAGCTCAATACTGCACTTTCAGAGCAGAGAAGAAAAAGTCAGCACTGTCACCTTGTGTACAGCAGCTTTGTGTTATGTTTCCATGTGCACAGTGTAAAAACATTGTGCAGTGGTTCAGATGTTTATGGGTTGCACAGTACTTAGACAAATTATTTTGACAAAACACTTCAAATTATTCAAATTGCGCTCTAAAATAAGACTTGCTAATTCTTTTATGTATAAATTACTCAGCATTAGTTAAGTGATAACACACAGCGCTATAAGTGTACAGCAGAAGAAAGAAAGTTCTGTGAAGGCACATCCAAAATACCACTTGGTGTGTACATATAGGGAGCACATTTCCCATATAGTGTGACAGTTGGACAGCTTGAGGTGGTGAGAAAAAGGGGTGTAAGGCTAGAGTGGGGGAAGCAGTCTGTGAAGCAGCAACTGTAACTTCTTCTCATCATTCTTTTACTTGTTGTCAACCTATAACCTTATAAGTGGTGTCCATCTGCATGAAGATATTCCTGACATCTTTGGATAAAATGTGCACTGTCACACATTAGTTCTTGCATAATGTTCATAATTTGTGTTTTGATATTGTCTGGTAAGGAAGGTGTTCTTGTTAACTTTGTACTTGCTGTTCAACATGGCTTAGACACATCTTAAGAATGTGTTTGAATGGAGCACAATATTGTCAATTTTTTCTTCTGGAAGGACATATCATTCTTGCTTCTTAGGTTTAGCATTCCCATTTTAAATTTATTCACCAGACATATTGCAGTATGCCTAAGTGGAACTAGATAACCATTAAATTTCTACTGAATTATGTACACATGTTTCTATGGTTAATACAGCATGCTATGAACAGTTTGTGGCCTTAAATTAAAATTACTTCTCTGTATTATTACATACATCATTAAATAATTCAACACATTGATAATTACTGATTAATTATTAATTAAACTGTGCCATGTGTAGAACAAGTTGGATGGATAGTCTTGACTGGAAAATCCAATGCTATAGCTGAGATTTGAACAATGGATCTTTCAGCCTCCAGCCAGTTGCTCTAGCCACTGATCTACCAAGGCAACATGCCAACATGGCATTCAATTCCTCAACTGACTCACATAATGCAAGATGCATGACTCAAACATGAGATATGGCATTGAACTTTTACTTTCTCTACATGTACTATGTACATAGTGTATAGCGAAGGTACTGTAATGCACCCAAAAATGTTATACCAACATTACACTGGAAGTACTGTTTTGGAATCCTCTGAATCCGAAAAAACTACAGTATTGTACATTAAAGATATTTGCCTGGCAAATAAAATGTATATCTTAAATTTGCTGGGAATAGCCTCTGAATACTACTTTATTCTGGATGAATTTTATGGAATTTTGCATAGCTGCTAAACCGTAAGAGATGGACAAAAACTTACAGTACAAAAAATGTAGAGCACGTTAAAACACACAATTTGTTATATACCTTTTTTCGTGGAGTTTGTTTTTTTTAGATATTCCTTGTTATTGGTTTCAGCTTTAAAAAGTATACTTTTCTCATACAGGAATTTGACAACTCCAGTCCATACAAAGGAACATCAGTCACATAACAACCACTTTAACCTATGCTAAGTGTAATTATCCATTGTGTTGGCTTTTTAGAAGTATCATGTGTTATGTTTCTATAATTAAGTTGTTATTTTCAGGTCTCGAAAGAAGAAATTGCGAAATTGGTACAAGGGTTTGAGAAGCAGGATATCCTGACATCATCTGGTGTGACGTTGGCTGGGAACCGTTATATTTACCTTTCGGGTACTGACAGAGTGATCAGAGCCAAGTTAGGCAAAGTAGGAGTCCACTGCATGAAGACGCAACAAGGTAGGGCAAAAAAGCTGCTTAAATAAGTCTTAAGTGTTGATTGGTGGTAGCGTGTGTGCCGCACATTCTAAAGGTCATGAGTTAGGGTGACTTACCTGGATAAGGTTTTTTTTACGGGTTTTCCCTTATCCTGAGAAGACTAATGTCAAGTAACTTTAAACTCCATGCACCCCAAGAACATTTGAGCATCATTTCACCAATTTCATTCATCGTCCGATATGACCAATTAGGTTAAAGGACTTTAAGCTACAAAAAAAATATTGATTTATATGATTTTGAGTTAAACATAAAAGAAATTATGGTGTGATCATTAGGCAAGTTTGCTGACACATTTAATTTATTGCACTCTATAATTTCCATGAAAGGACTATTATTCTGCAGTTACACTTGTGTTTAATTAACTGATTAGTTGTCAATTTCTCGCACCTCTTTAATTTTGCTGGGTGCATTTGTTGGTGATAAAACTACTTTTTATCCTATCCTATAGACCTCACGTATCCTAGCAAACAAAAAAAAAATAAGTCTTTATTTTATCGTGAAATAAAGTATTTCATTTCTTTTTCTAAATTATTTTAACTCCTTTGGCAGCCCCCCCCCCTTTTTTTAAATAATGATTATACCTTGTCATATAAATCCTTCGACTTGCTGGTTAACAAACTAAGTACAGCTTTTTTATCATAATCTTAAACTTCTTCGTAATATCCACTTTCACTGATTTATTTGGTGCAGTTTAAACAACCAGAATTGAAAGTGTTTATTCCGGTGGGGTTACACAGCAACGAACAAAGCACTACCTATGTCATGACTAAAGTGCAATTCCTCATAAAAATGTAAATGGTGTTTATTTATGGACGCTCTTTAACTACTGTGGTTCTCAACATCCAATTCTAAATTGGGCGTGAAAGACCGCTTAATTTTGATCAGAGGTCTCTTATCAGGCGTGAGGTTCTTTTACGTGCCGTAAATCTATGACATGATACCAACAGCTTTACTTCTCTTCCAAAGGAAGCCATGTCACCCAAAAAAAATCCATCGTCCTCTGCCGGGTTTGAACCTGTGGCCTTGGGTTATGCAGTCAGCTTGGTAACCATTACACCACTGCGGGCTAACGATGAATGTATTATTAATATAAGAATATTTCAGTTAATATTAGGATAGGATAAAATGTATATTACACATGGCTTATTAGACTATTATTTGCTCATGAGAAATTAGAACATTTGCACTTATGTGCACTCTATTTAAGCCAGTTATATTATAAATAACTTAGGGCAGTGATTACAACTTAAATGTATACGTTGTTTTAGTATTATATTTAAAACTGAGAAAGTAAGGGAAAATAGGCTATGAAAAATAGTTGCATTTGGCATTCAGAATGCAAATAAAAAAAAACATCAGCTACAACATTTTCAAATTTAAAGCATCCCGAAGCTGTAAACTTCCTACTTTTCATAAATCCATAAACAGTAAAATGGAAGTACAGTCGTGGTAACTAAAACAAGTTGCTATTAATTTCCAAAAGTTACTGATTGAGAAAGATTATGTACTGTTTGAAGCCCAGAACTTTATATTTAGGACATTGCAAATCAACATTGGGGTATGTTATCTCGAAATGAATTTTAGATTTCCTTGTGATTTACCAGAAAGAATGCTAGTTGAGGAATTTAATAATGGTCCAGCATGTTGCCTTGGTACCTCAGTTGGTTAGACAACCACATGGAAAGTGGAGGATACTGGTTATGGTATTGAGTTTTTCAGTTTGATTTTTACTTTCTCTACATGTATTATGTAGTGTATAGAGAAGGTATTGTATTGCACTTAAAAAGTTGATACCCAGATTTCACCGGAAATACAAGTATTAGGGTCCACTGTATGAAGAGAAGAAAAAAAAAATTTTTAGAAAAAGGTCTGTGTGTGTCTGAACATAACTCAAAAACAAAAAATCGGTAAAATACCAAACTTATTATTTAAGTTTAATATCTCTAAAGGATGCAACAGGAAGGTTTTGAGGAAAATCTCCCCCCCCCCCCCCCCAAAACTACCCTTTACATGAAAACATTTTTGAAACTTTTGACTCTCAAAAATTGCTCTAACAATTAAAGTATCATATAGGAAAGATATTTACATGGCAAATAAAAAGTATATCTTGAATTTTCTAGGAATAGCCTTTGAAGACCTGTTCATTCTGGATTAATTTTGCTGGATTTTGGATAACGTAAACTGTAAAATAGACAAAAACTTGCTGCACAAAATATGTAGATCATGTTGAAACACAATTTGTCGTATACTTTCTTTTCTTTCTGGAGTTGACCACTTTTGAGATATTCCGTGTTAGTTTGTTTTAAAATACTTAAACCTTTTCTCGTACAGGAATTTGTCAACTCCTGGCAATGCAAGGAAACTGATTTCAACCACATGGCAACTTGATTTTAGAAGATTTGACTTATTGTTTTAGCCTAGTTTCCCTTATACTACAAGAAAGCATTTCTGCTAATGTTTATCTCTATTAGCATGAAGTTTTGTAACAATAATTTGCTTCAAAGATGTAGAGAAAATTATATGAATGGAACACAAGATTTTTTAGAACTGTACCATGGCTGTATTGAAGGAGAAGTGCTGCTAAATATTGTCACAGCACGTGAAAACTGTCGTCCTTTCTTGTGAACTTTGTAAGGGAATTGATTTAGGAAAATCTTGGCAAGAGTCCTCCCACCAGAAGCAAATAAGATTATTGTAACAATATTTTGGTGCTGAGAAGGAATCTTGCCAATATCAATTAAAGAAACTTTACACTAAATTTCAGTACTAAGCTGGACTGCTACATAAATTACAAGCAAGGAGAGAGATTTAAAAAGCTGACTGTTGTTTACCTTCATCTCAAAAACCAGTTCACATAGCCACTGTTTTAAAGGAAGTTCCGAAAAAGGTTAACTGTGCATAATTTCATCCTGTAGGACCTCTTTTACAAGCCAGTCCAGCAGTAAATCTACTGAAATAGGGCTGTTTTTAAGAGACAGTCTGGGCTGGGTTTGAACCTGCGACCTAGGGATCAGAAGGCAAGCAAGCACCTAACCATCTGAGCCACTCATACTGACGTGTTAATTTAAGAAGATTGAGCACTTACCTTGCAGTGCAAATCTGTCTCCCATTTTTACTTTCTCTAGC
The DNA here is from genome assembly GCA_030762935.1 of Hymenopus coronatus. NCBI lineage: Eukaryota > Metazoa > Arthropoda > Insecta > Mantodea > Hymenopodidae > Hymenopus > Hymenopus coronatus. The sequence goes on from CM060899.1 coordinate 63,564,738, forward strand.
CTGTTTGTACATTGAGCATAGTGAATAGAAATGGTTTTGTATTTCACCCAAAAATGTTGAGATTTCACTGGAAATATTTTTTGAGGTTCCCTGAGTCCAAAAAAAACAGTTTTAGAAAAAGATCTGTGTGTTCTGTGGACAGCATAACTCAAAAACAAAAACTTATTTAAGTTCAGAATCCTCAAGATGTGACATGAAGATTTTTAACAACATACCCACACTCCAAACTACCCTTTACATGAATAAAATGTTAAGCATTTTCATTTTCTCAAAAATGGCTAACAGTTATTAAAATACTGTACATTAAAGATATTTACATCACAAATAAAATGTATTTCTTGAGCTTTCTGGTAGTACCCTCTGAAGACCTGTTTATTCTGGATGATTTTTGCACAACTGGTAAGTCATAAGAGACGAAAACTTCATAAAAAAAATGTAAATCTTGTTAAAACACACAATATGTCATATACAATTTTTTTGTGGAGTTGACCATTTTCAAGATATGCCTTGTTATTGACTTTAGTTTTAAAATGCATAAAACTTTTCTCAAAAGGGAGATTTGTCAACTCCTGGCCATGCAAAGAAACTGCAACCAGCTTTTAAAAGATTTGACTATCGCTTTAGCCTAGTATATTCTGGTAATGTTTATCTGGGTTAGCATGAAGAGATGAAGGAATGAGCTTTTTAATAATTCATTACAGAGATGTAGAGAAATTCATGTGAATGGAACACATTATATTTTTTTTTAATTTTAGCAAGCTGAGAAGTGGTCTTATCAATTTTTTGACACTCGGGAACAAACTGGATTTTTTGAGCAGCTGAGTTTAGTGCGCAGCAAAAGTGAACTACGGATCTTCGGATCAGAAATGAGCAGAAAATTGGAGAACCTTGCTTGAATCATAGATGTTTGGAACGGGCAATCTTTTATTGCACAGGATTGCAATGTTCAGTTGATTTGTGGGAAAATTTACTTATCCTAATTTATGTTCAGTTGTAGTAAAAAAGACTTTGCAAACCGGCAACTAGTGTTCCTCGAAAGAATATTTTCTAAGGTGGTGCAAATATGCCTAGAACAAAGGAGCAGATTAACGGGCGATACAATTAGTAAAATAATATAACAATAACTTGCATTTTGTTTAAATGTAATTGTTTCACAAAAAATAATTTTAATTTGATTTTAAAATTTTTATTCCATGTGAAAAGGTGATGTTATTAAACAATGTCTTTACAGCATTTTTCTCTATCAGAATAGTTTAACTTTACATGATGTTTATGCAAAATAATTTCCACGTGGGTTGACCATAGACATACTTCATTTAACTGCTTATTTTATTTGATAAAGTTATAGTTTCTGATAATTATTTGCATTCAATTTGGTATTGTAATTTTTCTTAAAACATTTAATTTTTATTTTCATGTGAATTTGTGTTATGAATAAAAATTTGTATTTGTTCTAAATGTATACTATTTTCCCTTTATACACTCCCTTCTACAGTTTTCACGGTATCCGCTATCCAGTATTTAAAAAATGTTAGTGAGCCACTGATCTGCTCAAAAGATCTGGTTGATTTGAGTGAAGCATTGAAGGTGAATGGTTTGCCCATGTCTATGCCCTTCTATGAATACTTGAATGGCTTTTGTAAATCAGATTTTTAATGAACCCATAGGAGATTTTTCTAAGAAAAGTGTTGATAGTGAACTATATTCTATTCATCCTTAAGTAAACTGTGAGAAAGCAACCCAGGTGACCATTACACCATTATAATGTAACCTGCAATTCATGCTAGAAATAGTGTCATACTTTCCTGACCACACACGTGGCAAGTGCATGCAACATGTAATGCAAAATGAATAGATCCCTTATTCCAACAACTTAACCCTTTTAGTGCCAATCACAATCTAAAATTCTGCTAGGATTGGCAATCACGATCTAATTCACTCTTTACACTCCAAAGTGCTAACTTAGCTCCGAATTTAACTTCTCTAGCTGGCGTTTGTTTATATTGGTTGGAAAATGGCATCTAGGGAAAGGTTATGAATCAAAGGGGAAATAAGAGTGCAGTTCGTGATTTATAAACAGAAAGCGGATGACTTTGAATTTTAAGACCTTGGTGAAAGCATTTACAACATTGACATGAGAGGAGGATAGGTATATATTCCAGCTTCAGCGATGAAAGTGCTTCAGATAAGTCATTATATGCATGCAAATAGTGTACTTATCAAAATGGATTTATGTTAAGTGTAAGCAGACAATGCAAATCAACCATTTAGCTATGCAACAATAGAAGTGCTAAATTGTGCAGTCTGTATGCTATTGCTTTATGCCATTTTCATTATTAGTTGTATTAAGTAGATGTGGATGTGTTTTCGGTGTGTGTGTGTGTTAAAACACCAGACCAAAACAGCTGTAAAGAAATATCCAAACTTTCATTTCATTAGCCTGAACTTTCTGTATAGCAAAATTTTGTATGCCTAATTATTATTTTATATTCAAAATTTTCTTATGTTCATATAATACATATTATGAAGTAGACAAATGGATTTACTAAAAATAAAGATTCAGCTCCCTGTGTCATTTGGTACTCATTTTATTTCTAATAATTTAAAACCCTGCATTCTGCTCTAAAATTGCTAGGCACTTAACAGAGTTGGTATCCGGGCTGGCACTAAAAGGCTAAACAATGATTAACATATTCTGTTATGGTTTAAAGATGGTAGGCTCATTTTAGAAAAGAAATGTTGCACTATTACACAGATTGCATTCTTCCCAAAATAGTCACACCTAGCATTGCATATTTCAGATGCTCTCTTTATTTTCCTAGGGGTATCCATTTTTCCCATTTCAGCTTTTTCTTGATGAGCAATGCCAAACACAGGAAGTTCATTTCACCACTTCTATGGGAAGTGTTGAATATTTCCCATTCAACACTGTTGTTTTTGCATCACTAGCAATGGTTTACTAATGTTTTGCTTTATGTGAAACAAAAGATGAAATTCTTGGCAACCATCCTCCACACTTCTAAACTACAGCAAACAGCAATTGTTGTAAACAATTTTCCAGATATCAGGTGACATACAAATTGAATGGTGGGACTTGTAGCTCAGTTTAACTGCACAAGTCAGCATTAGCTAACTCTTAGTTATTCATATAGAGTATTATACTATTTAAAAATAAATTTATTCTGAAATTTAGATTATTAGCTTGATTATTTTCCTGTGAGCATTGCTACTGGTGTATCACACTAAACTGGGTCTGTTTTGGCACAGATCAACCCAAGAATTAATGATAAAGAGTTACTTCTGTAACTTTTTCCATTATAGGTGAAGGTGTGCATCAGTTATTGCAAGATTTTGGTTAAGGTTTAGAATTTTGGAAATTAAAAATGACACATTTTGCTAGTTTGGTGTATATATTATTTTAAATGGATCTTGTAGATTTATCTGGCATGCATACTCTATGAAGGCTGTAGATTCTAGGTGATTTGGGATTATGTACTTAAATTTTGTATTATATTGTAAACTCCTTGTTTATTTTGTAAGCAAATTGATGCAAGAAGTTGAGGATTTTTTCATTCTGTGCAGAATTAGTTTTCTCGAATATTGCTTCTTAGGTTGCTGTGACTTTTTTGTAAGTGGAAGATTGGTTTTTAAGGAGAGAGGTTAAAACTGAAAATTTCACAATTTTTGAAGAAGTGTACAAAGTGAAACAGTCCTGAATACTCTGCAAAATGTTATAGGCAAACTGTTAGTCTAAATAGATATTAGTATAAACAGCTGCAGCCTTTGCATGGTGTTCAACCAAATGTTTGTGCTGTCCACACACACATGGACTTTTTTTTCTAAAAATTATTTTTCAGTGTTCCTCAAAACATGTATTTTCAGTGAAATCTTGGTATCAAATTTTTGGATGGCATGCAATACCATCTCTATCTACTGTGTACATTGCGTATATGTGATCAAGTAAAAATGAGTGCATAACTCCTTACTTACCCAACTTTTGGAGATTAAATTGTATATCAGGTGTCAGATTTATTGGAGCAGAAGAAAATTATAACGTCTTCAGATGCTTTATGAATGTATGAATCGTCCTTGCATTCAATTAAAAGTAATTGGTCAAATTGGCATTATGCTTCAGCACACTAGTCAAATACTGCTTCACATACTCGTAAGAATGCCAATTTGTAATTATAAATATCTCCTCTGGGCAGCTTTCAATTCTTTTCTGCTTTGCCTTTGCACCAATCCAAATTTTAGTCATCAGTTTGCATTTATTTAATGGATTGCTTTGGGATTATCAAGATTTTTGTAAATTTTGACTCCTTTTGATTTCATTTAGTCTACATTAATTAGGTTCTTGTGTATAGAAAACTGAAAGTATAAATTCATTTTCTAAGGAGAAAATACGCTCATTTTACCAAGTTATTTGGGAACATGCATGGTAACATAATTATGCTAAAGTATAAGCTATTCTGATAGAAGTTTAGAAATTCTCATGTAAAACCTGAAAATATCGGAAAGTAAAAATAACTCTAAATATCATTAAATTAAAACTTTAAACTTGCAAAATGGTCACAAGAAAATAAGGCATTCTCATTGGTCTGATGTTATTGCTCAGTACAAGATTTAGGCTTATATTACACATGCTAATTTCATACACCCAAGGTCACAGGTTCAAACCCAGCAGAGGACAATGTATTTTTTGTGTGTGTGTGTGTGTGTGTGTAAACAGCCTTAGCATGGCTTCCTTCGGCCATTGGTCCCGTGTCTACAGCACGTAAAAGAACCTCAAGCCTGATAGATAGGCCTCGAAGCAAAATTAAGTGGTCTTTCACACCCAATTTAGAATGGGGTGCTGAGAACCACAGTAGTTAAAGAGCATCCATAAATAACATGCCATTTACATTTTACTATCCCATTTCTGTGCCACAGAAATGCAATCAAATAGATGTGATAAAACCTTCTACATTGTAATACAGCATTTTTGATGACATCTAGCTGTGATTAAAGTTGTACCCACCATCACACCTTTGATTGCATCGTGATTAGGAAAGAGAATGACACAGGTACATATGGCCAATGGCTATAACCAAACTGTTTATTTCCTGTTATGAATCATGAAATGCTATACAATTCAAAACATGAGGATTATAAAAACAAAGACAGGAAATGTATAAGAGCATAGCAGAAGCCATTAATGAAGTATATATAGGATGTACAACAAAAATGAGGAAAAAATTAAATGGATTGGGAAACCAATATGTAGAACAAAATGAGCTATTACGACATTACTACTTTTGCTTCTTTGTTATTAATACTCGTGCGTGTAGTATTTATCTTTAAAAAATTGTCTTATTGAGGTTAAGTTTAGATTAGGTTATACAAAAATCTTATGCATGTAATACGCACTTAAATTTATTTAAAAATATTCAATATAACTCGCATTCTAAACAGAGCAGGATAAAAACCATTATTACAGCTAATGCTATTATCTGTGGGTTATTCTTTTTACTTGGTACACCCAAACATTTGATACCAAAAATTCACTGGAGATAGACGAATTAGTATCTCCTGTATTAAAACACTACTGTTAATGCATACATGCATGGCAGATTGTGAATGTGATTTTTGAAACCTCATCAGTAATTTTGATAAAGAAAATCTGATATGTTACACTCTCATGACTTTCTTTAGCTGCTCCACAAACCAACAACTTGTTGCTACACCATGCTAATCAAGATAAAGATTAGCAAAATGTTTTTATTATTTAGTTCTTTATAAGTAGAAGGGAACTAAGGGAATACACTAGGATAAAGTGATAGTCAAATGTTTTAAAAGCTGTTGTGCAATTAATTGTCATTGCAGCTTGCTTTTCTTTGCCAGGAATAGAACCAAAAAAAAAAAAAAAGAAAAAAAAAAAGAAAATAACACACTTCCTGTCTGAGAAAAGTATAAGTACTTTACAATTGAAACCAATAACAAGGAATATCTTGGAAATGGGTACCATCACAACAAAAATGTAAAGGACATAAATTGTGTGTTTTGACGAGATCTATATTTTTTGTGCAGTAAGTTTTGTCGGTCTCTTTATGGTTTAGTGGTTAAGCAAAATTTGGCAAAATTCATCCAATAGAGGTCATAAAGAGGTCTTTAGTTGCTATTCCCAAAAGGATCAAGATCTATATTTTATATGGGATGTAAATTTCTTTAATATATGGATTTTAATCAAAATCGTTAGAACCATTTTTGAACATTTTTCCATGTAAATAGTTTATGGTGGTGGGGTTGTCTTGAAAATCTTCGTGCCACATCCTTGGAAGATACTAAACGTAAATACCAAATTTGGTATTTATCTGTCTTTTCATTTTTGAGCTGTGCTGTTCAGACACACATTTACCTTTATCTAAAATGCTTTTTTTGGACTTGGGGGACCTCAAATCATATTCGGGTGAAATCTTGGCATCAAATTTTTGGGTGGAATACAATAACTTATATTTACATTGTACATACAGGCTAGAGAAAGTAAAAATGTGACAATAAAGTTCTTAATAAACAATATATAGGGAGGGACATAAGTAGGTATACAGTTGCATGATTGGTATATTTGATGATTAAGATGAGTAATTTCGATGATTATGGCTACTTGTTTTATCAAGTTTGTTTGCTCTTTGTCTATTCTTTTGTTTATTCATTATTACGGTCTCTTATATCACAATGGCTGAGTATACAAAATGTGGATTTTGGAATGTTGAGAATGGGTTTGAGAGAAATGATGTGAAGAATTTAACACCTCCATCCATGATCACAATTTACAGGTGATGCAACAAGTTTCATCAGAGTACTGTTGGTATTGTGCCAAAAAGTGGTCAAGTTTCCTGAAAATGAGATGCTAGTTGCTCCTCAGACATTTGTCCAAAGTTCACAAAAATTAAAAAGAAGAGCAGCCATGGACCTGAACATCTCTTGTAGATCTGAGTGTCATGTGTCATGCCTAAAATTGAAATTGTTTTGACCAAGATTAATATTTTATACCAACTTATCCCTTAATTGCATGATTTATTTTGCTACATATGCATTCTTCCTCTAATTTGCAAGCTGATATTTATATCCCTTTCACTGGCACCATAATTGAAGTGACGTGAATAGCCGTGATTCATTAGTGTGATGTGTAATGGACTGACCATTCATCCATTCAAATCCAAACGTTGCGAGTTCGAGTCCTAGCAATTGCAGTCAAATATGTGGTAAAAGATGGGGAGGGCCCAAGTAAAATAACCAGTGTGGTAACACGCTTGGATGCTGACTGCATTACATTTGACTGTAGTTGCATGGATTTTGCTCTTTTGTAGTTAAAAGAACACTACAGTTTAATTGCAAAAATTTTAGCAATTTTAAAATATAAAACAGTCATACCTAGCTTAATTTTATTGCTGAAGGTTAGTGTAATACAAGATTAGCCCGCCTGGATAGTGTGGTGGTAGTGTGTCTGCCTCACATTCAACAGGTCACGAGTTTGAGTCTCGCTTAGGGTGAGTTACCCAGATAAGGTTTTTTCAGGATTTTTCCCTTATCCTGAGAAGCCATATGTCAAGTACCTTTAAGCTCCATGGACCCTGAAATCATTTGGGCATCATTTCACCAATTTCATTCATCGTCCGATATGACCAACCAAGTTAAAGGACCTTAAGCTATCCAAAAAAAAATACAAAATTAGAAAAAAGTCCACTAGAAATACTAAAAGCTTTGTTTAATCATCTTTGTTGCATATATGCAACAGCATGCAATTAAGAGTTATGCCTCTCCTTGTACATCCACCATCAATGCATCATAAGGCAATTAAGATTCTACTGAAGAATTATGTTGCAACATGGTACTCCCTTCTCGAAAAAAAATGTAAAATCACAATGCAATATCATTTTGTTAACTTGATGAATTTTTCATTTAAAATATTTTTAGAATTTGTGCATGTTCCCAGTTGTAATTATTTCTTAAGGTATCACTCAAATTTAGCTCATTTTGAATGTGTTTTTTTTCTTTCTTTTCAGCTGTTGTCGTTTCACTATATGAAGATCCTATTCAACCCCAGCAGGCGGCGTCTGTAGTGGAAAAGTTAGGGGATTACTTAGTGTCCTGTGGATACTAGAGGTTGGTTAGTTTCTCACACTTAAAGAGAAACAAATGAGTTAGCTTATTTACATCAAAGCTGATTTGGCCGATTTTTCTTTTCAGGTATTATATAGGACTATTTCGTGTGGTGATAAACTGCAAAACATCAGAGAAGAAATGGTCTCTTTTCAAACAGCGAACAGTAACGTGCATCATGGTTCTGGCTAAAATGATTTCAGTTTGAGTTAAAACTCATCTGGTGAAAAATCTTGAACTGCATTTTCTTTATTCTCAATACCTTGTGTCTGGATATTTGTGGCAAGCAATGCTTGAGTGAATGTCTGAAATGAGGCATTGAGTGTTTCAAAGGCTCCTTATATGTTGATTAGCAGTTTCTCCAAGGTACATCTTGAAGGAATGACATGACGACAGTGCTAGCCAAGAATACCAGTGTGGAAGCCAAGGTGTGCCTTGAAGAAGTTCCACAGAAAAAGAAATAAGTTTTTGTAGTTGATTCCTAGTATGCTCATTGCATTTGATACTGAGTCATTAGGATTTTTATAATCTCTAGTCCTGCTCTTTCTAAACTCTCTTCCCCACTGTTCCCCCAGTCTTGTTCCTGTTGCTGTGTGAAAATTTAATTATAAACCATAATGAGGCAAATTTAAACTGTCTAAACAAATCTCATCCTGCTTAAAACCCAATGTATTCATTCCTTGTCAGTGTACAACAAAATCTTATTGATTAAAGTCAAATGCTTGGAAGTGAAAGGTGACGGAGTTGGTGTGCAGCAGATGGAGTGCTAGTTACCTCTGCATGCACTGTGATGTGATGTAATTTTTTACAATGGTTTGCAGACATTAATATAATAGAATGAAACAAAAAAAAAAAGTTAAATGCCAAGCTCAGTTTAGTGCTATGTTGCAGGAGGATTTTGATGCGAATTTAATTTTTTACTACGGTCTAATTTAAAAAATAAGTAGCTTTGTAAACATTTGAAAAAAACATCTGATGGCAAAAGTTGTCTAGCTAAAATAAAATTTGTATAAAGTGTGGTGTAATTTTTGGGTTGAGTGGCTGATATTATTATTGCCTGCTGGGATCTTTGAGGAGTTCCCAAAAACGAAATAAAAATGGGGGACAAATGTTTATTTTTGCAATTTTTTTAATGTAAAGCTATAGTGTAGCAATTTATGTATATCTTTATCTTTTCATCCCTTCCCACTCTTCTGTTTATCAGAACTTTTGGACTTTAATTAATGTCTCTGCCTTGGAGTCCCTTGCATGAAATGGGACCCTCAGGGCAGCAACAGATGTGTGCCAATTGTATAAGAAGTTGCTATTAAATTCTGCTGGGTTCATACATTTTGTATTAATTTTAATGACTGCTGTATTCCATATTTTGCATAACTCTTCAAAATGCAGAATGTACTGTTCTCTTCCAGGGCCCCCCAATAAATATAACTGAAACAAAAGCAATTCGTTTAATCATTATGGCAGACCATTCCTACTTAAAAATTGAGACATGAACAATACTGATTTTTCAACGTTGAATTCTACTCGACATCTTTCATGCCAATATGGCACTCTTGACAGGCACATTTCAACATTGTCATATAAAACAGTGTACTTCGGTTTTTCAAACTTTTGTTAGAAACAGTCTTTTGAGTACCTGCTTCATTTTGAGAATATACTCGTAATGGAAGCAGAGCAGAAACATACATGCGTGCCCAATCTTACAAGATGTATATGCTCATATTTGATATGAATAAAAGCTTGTATGTTCACAGTTTAAAAAGTTCATATTCTTCTGAGAATGTTAAAAGTATATCTTATAGGCTTACCGACTTCTGAATTCAGGGAATAAATTAGATATAACAGTAAAGCTAGAAAAATTGGTAAAAAAAAAAAAAAAAAAAACCAATCATAGCAACTTTTTTATCTTCTTCCCTACTCCCGATGAACTAGCAATTACAATAACCAATTTAAGATAACGACCACTATCAAAGTCCTTGACTCAAAAGTCGTCAAACCGCTAATAATTGCTGATTTTGAGGTTCGTATTTGTAAGATTGATGCAACAATTGGTTTCCCTTCTCCCTCCCAACTTCAACAATGCCAGCACACAAATCAAAACACTATTTCCATCTATGCATTGCTAACTCTTGCATATAACATAAAATACTTGTATCTTATAAAAGTATAGTATATAAATCACAATATTAGTAATACAGGAATAAGGAGATATCAGATGATTCTGGGAGATTTAATTTCAGAGCTGAGAGATTGGCAACCTTAACATCTGAAGACGGCAGAATTTATGAACCATATATACTCCTGGAAAAATAATAAAAACATGACCATTGGCGTTGAAGTTTCAGAATGTAAACTTAGCTTACTATAAAATTTAACCTCAAAATTAAATTATTTTATAAGAAAACTGTTTTGTAGTGAAAAGAGCCAACACTCTAGGATTCTAGAAGGTATAATTTGAAAAAAACATATGTTTTCTTTTTTTATTTTGGATCTGCAATTTATTGTTTTTCTAAATTTACCTGTATACTTTCTTACAAGTTATTTCCATTAAAGTTTAACTTCTTGAAGAACTTAATGTTTGCATATCATTGCTGCTGAGACTTAAGTAATACATGAGCAATGCATCACCATCACACGATCAAGAACATTTTGGTGAACAAGATTGATTTTGAGAACATGCTTTTATTCTTGTTGGGGGGGGGGGGGGAGTTTTAAGTGTTTAATGCCCGCTTTTACTACTTATGGCACTCCAGACCATGAAATGATGGAGGAAACCAGAGAAAACCTGCCCCTATCCCACTTTGTCCCCCACAAATCTCCTAGGCGGTTGCTTGGGATCCAACCTGGGTCATCTAGGTGAGAGGTAAGTGGACTAACCACTTGGCCACAGTGCTGCTGAAAAAAATAAACGTATCAATGGAGGCTTGAACCTAACCTTCGATTTCCTCAACATCTTGATTCGAAGCTTACATGCTTACCATAGTGCTAAATAATGCTACCAGGGGGGTAGATTTTCAAGAAGTTGAGTGTATAGCTGCAAAATGTTCATATTTATTAGTATGAACTTTGTGAGAAAGTTCTGTCTTTATTCATATGATAAGAGGAAACTTCAGCAGGAAACAGACCTAAAATCAGGCACTTGAAGATCAATCTTGCTGCTATTGAGGACCAGTTTAAATAATGGCAGGAACACTTAACACTAAATGTAGACTATTTCTGCCAACACCACCACCTGCTTACAATACGGAGATAGGCATTTATTCATGCCATTTGCATCACTACAGAAACTCATGACCCCTAGTGATGCCTTCACCAAGCCACTAAACCCAATTTCCATTGCTGCAAGGTCTATCATGTGAAAATGACACCAAGCTTTTTTCTTTTTAATTTATTTTATTATACCACAATATATTGTTAGTATTGTAAATTAACAGACGTGTAGATTAAACTCTTGGGCGACATCCAGGGAGTATTTTTTCCCTGAAGCTAACAGCAATACAGTAATTTTCTTTTTACAAAGCTAGGAAAAAAATTAATTCAAGCAAACTATGTAATATATAACTAGATGAGGCCATTCATTTCAATGAATAATGGTTCAGATTAATCTTGAAACAAATGCAGACTTTTGCTTTGTCAAGATTGGGGGGATTTTGTAAGGAATAATATGTTCTATTCACATAACTCTAAATCGCTGTAACAAATCAGTTAAAAAGCATATTCTACTTAATGATAATCCAGAGAAACATTAGCAGAAATTTGTCTAATTGTGTCCTTGTAAGTAGAAAGAAAATAAGAGAATGCTCTAAGCTAAAATGATAATTGAATCTTTTAAAAGCTGGTTGCCATATGGTTGATATCCATTTCTATACAAGCCCAGGAGTTAACAACTTTGTGTGAGAGAGGTTTTAAGTATTTTAAATCTGAAACAAATAGGAATATCTCAAAATGGAATTCCATTAAGAAAAAAAGGATATAATAAAGAATGTGTTTTAACGTGATCTACATTTTTTTAAAGCAAGTTTTTATCTCTAACGGTTTACCAGACGTGCAAAATTCATTCATTAAAAGCTATTCCCAGAAAATTCAAGATACACATTTTGCCATATAAATATCTTTAATATATGGTATTTTAATAAAAATAGTTTGAGCCATTTTTGAGAAAATTGACATTTTCGAATTTTTTTCCATGTAAAGGTAGTTTGGGGAGGGGGTTCAAAAAATATTCATGTTGCATCCTTGGATGATACTTAAATACCATGTTTGTTATTTTACAGACTTCGTTTTTCAGTTATCGTGTTCACGGACACGGACCTTTTTCTAAAAATAATTTTTATATATATACACATACACAGAGGACCCTAAAACATATTTCCGGTGAAATCTCTGTATCGAATTTTTGGGTGGAATTTAATACTTTCTTTATACACTATGTACTTAGTACATGTAGAGAAAGTAAAAATAGATTTGGGATAATTTCTAGTACAGAGTATTTTCGTCGACTGTTTATCGTCAAGACTTGTATCATGAGTTGTTGGAAGATTTTAGACTTTTATAAGGGCATGTTTTAGGATCAAAATTATCATACAAGCTGACAAAGCTGCCTGTTTCTTACTGTTCACTCATGTGTTTCTACCATGTGGAAACTATGAGACCAACGAACTTATAGATGACAGCTGCAATTGAATTGTAATATGAAAAACACGTAATTTTAAATAATTAACTTACATAATCTATTTGTATTATCCGCATATGAAATACAGGGCGTTTCAGAACCCCTTCGACAAACTCTTAGGAGCTACAGAGCTCTTAGAATGGAATCTGCAATTGAATTGTAATATGAAAAACACGTAATTTTAAATAATTAACTTACATAATCTATTTGTATTATCCGCATATGAAATACAGGGCGTTTCAGAACCCCTTCGACAAACTCTTAGGAGCTACAGAGCTCTTAGAATGGAATGATTTTTGTCAACCACCATCCTCTGATAGGAGGAGTTGTGAATCTGTATTGGACAATACTTGTTCACTGGTGCATCATATGACATGACAGTTCAGTATGGAAGTGTTCAAATTATCTACCTTGAACCAGGATTTCATTCGTTGTATCGTCTTAGCAGTAATTTTTGGACACGTTTGAACAGGTAGTGCATGCATCGAATTTCCCCAAAAGCCTGGACAATTCGCACAATAGATTCCTCCCTACTTGCCTCTGGAATGACGTATGCATATCATTTGACATGCCCCCACAGAAAGAAATCTCATGAGCTTAAGTCAAGATGATCAGACTGACCATGCAGCAGGTTGTCCACTGTTCCCCGGAGGTTGTGTTGAGATGTCTTCGTAAAGCCTGGCGCAAGTGCTCCATGTTGGAGCCAGATGTACGTTTGAACCTCGATCATGGGATTGTTCATCATGGATAGCGGGAGCGTGCTGGCAAAACGGAATGTCCATTTCTCGAAGGCTTTGATAAATAAGCAAACGTATGATATGGGTGACGTTTGTCAGGAGACCACTCATGGTAGATCAGAAAGCTCTGCCGTTTTCCATCAGCCTGTCCGTAACACCACATGGCGGTAAGCTCGGATAAATCAGTTGGGCATACTCGAGGAATGATTGCAAATTGCTGTATAATACCAAGGTTAAGGGACAAGAAAGAACCACCACGTTCAACATTGTAAACAGTGAGGTAAATTGGCCTGTGCGCCTCAGACCTACCAGACATATGGACAAGAGGCCGATGGATTTTTTCGGGCAACAAAATTCTTAGCATGGCTTCCTTCGGAAGGGAAGTAAAGCCGTGGGTCCCGTGTCGTAGATTTACGGCACGTAAAAGAACCTCAAGCCTGATAAGAGATGCATCTGAGCAAAATTAAGCGGTCTTTCATGCCCATGGGAGGCTGAGAACCTCAGCAGTTAGAGCGTCCATAAATAAAACGCCATTGCATTTTTCAAGAAAGAGGTGGTTGCGCTTGGTTCAGCAGTTATAAACAGTCACACTAGACTGGCTACGCTTCAAACAAAAGCGAGTCATTTCGCAACAAACCAACAGAGGATAGTGGTTGCTTTATGAAAAAACTTTCCCCTCTTCGATATCTATCCTTTCTGTTTTTCGCAAAGGTCTTTAAACCCATAAATTTATCAATTTTCTTCGAATATATCAAAGATAACTGATAATTTAAACTGTTTTGAACTCAACAGGCAATAAGAGGTTATTTTAAGAGAAAGTGGAAAACCATAGTTGCGGAGTGCTCGATATTGGTTCAATGTCTTCTCTGTCCAGTCTTGGCTCTTCTTACGCTTAAGGGTACTTGCCAATTCTATCGTGCAGCATATACAGTATACTTAAGAGGTGCGAACAATAAGTCCGTAGAAAAAGATAGAAAAACTAATTATTTTTAGTTTTTTTTATATTCTTTTCCTTTGAGTTCGATACACTTCTCCCGGTGTTTCTCCACTTTAAGTCTTCCAAAAAGAGCCTCAAAATAGACGTCTGTGTGGGAGAAGACCTCTTCGTTAGACATGAATCGGTTTCCGCCGAGCCACTTTTCCAAATTTGTAAATAAAACCGCACCTGGGGGGGGTGCGAATACGGTGGATATTGTAATTTGAACCTTAATTCTACAATTTTGGCCATCGAAACTGCGCAGGTGCATTCTCAATATGGAAGAGGATTATTTTTTTTTCTCTCCTTTCCCCAGATGATTTCCCCCCCCCCTTGATTTCTCCGTGCAACAGGTGCAATAACGATGCATAATATTTATTTATCGTTCTTCCTTTCTGCAAGTAATCAATGTTAATGACTCGGTGTGCATCCAAAAAACCGAGGCCTTGTCTATAGATTTCACCACCTTCCTTCTTCGGAGCCGACTCGTCTTTAAAATCCACTGTTTTTCACTGTACTTTTGTCTCTGGAGTGTAGTAGTGTATCCAAGTTTCATCCACAGTTATGTATTGACGCAGAAACTCGTTAGGATTGCGACGGAAAAGTGCCAACCGGCTTCGGAATCTATCGCACGATTGCGTTTATTCTCCATTAAGAGTAAACGCGGCACCAATCTTGCAGAGACCTTTGTCAGACCTAATTTTTGGTGCAAAATTGAGAGCACCTGTCTTCTGATACGCCTGTGGCCTCTGCTATTTCGCGAAATTCGATTTTACGATCACTCTAAACCATATCCTGGATTTTGTCAAACATTTCGAAGGAAGTCGCTTCCACTGGACTTCCGGAACGATGTTCATTTGTGGATGTACGGTCATGTTTAAATTCATTTTTCCAGTTGTAAATTGTTGCAAATGTAGGAGCAGATGTGCCATGAACTTCAACCAACTCGGTCGACTAGGTGAGAGGCGAACGGTTTAACCATTCGGCCACGGCGCGGACGTAAAATTCGCGATAAATGTATGATTGAACACGCCGGTCCCCATGGCTGCGCTCGCTTTGGTGCTTCGTGGCGCAGGGGATCGTGGATTCGAATCCCACCTTGCGCTTGGGTGTGTGTGAATGTCAGAAAACGGTAAACACAGGAACTTTAGGGGGGGAAAGAGGAATAAGAAAAACAGTACAGCGCCGGAGTCCAGACGATACTCCGAAACTGTATTTAAAAAAAAAAAAAAAAAAAAACACCGTTAGCAATAGACATGTTTTAAAGGTGGGATTAAGTGAAACCAATAAAAATGTTAGTGCGGCATTATAACGTATAAACGGTGCATCTACATCATGCATGCATGCGGTTGCGTTTTTATTTTTTCAATATTCGAATATATGAAGATAAACTACTGTTTTAAACCCTAATTTGTTATTAAACGCGGTGATTATGCAACTAAGAACATGTGGGCAGGGGCCTTGGCCCCTATTAGTTGAACTTTTTACTATCTCTAGCACGTATGCCATACAATGTACATAGAGAACTTATTGTGTTCCACCCAAAAAATCGATGTCGAGATTTCACCGGAAATAGATTTGGAACAGCATAGCTCAAAATGAAGACCTTGAAAACCAAACTTAAAATTGATGTAGGATGTTTCAAAACGACACCAAACGAAGATGTGGACCTTGCTGGTCATACCGTACGTGATACGTTAATATAATTTTCAGCTTTAAATTCCTCTCATACAAAAACTGCCATAAATCACCATGGATTAGGCAGTCGTACATAACCAAATGGCACGTGCCTGGCCCACTCCAAGAGATGCCGGTTGGTAGCGAAGGTCTAGTCGCGTGGTGTAGGAATAGTTTTATAGACACGCCGGTGCGGCACAGGTCACCTTAGTAATGGAAAACGTAGCATGTGGATTTTGTTATGTTTCGTATAGCACGTTCTGAGGTTGTTTACGTGGCGTATGATAACCGTTGTTCCTTCGCTGCCTACTCCCAAATGTGTGCGATTTTTAAACATACATAAAACTTTAAATAGAAGAGTTTGAAAGTTGCGACATGAGGTTTCGGACAAGTCAAACTGTAAGCTAATCGACTGCTATCTTCGTTTGGTGTCGTTTTGAAACAGCCTGTATTTAGTATCTTCCAAGAATGCGACAAAATATTTAAAATAAAAAAAGCGCCACATGGATTTTTTTTCTCAAAAAATGGCTGTAACGATTTTGATTAAATGGCGCTTTTTATTTATGGGCGCTCTTTAACTGCTGTGGTTCTTAGCGTCCCATTCTATACTAGACGTGAAAAACCGCTTAATTTTGCTCAGAGGCTTGTCTTATCAGGCTTGAGATTGTTTTACGTGCCGTAAATCTACGACCAGCGGCTTTACTTCCCCTCCGAAGGAAGCCCGAAAAAATCCATCGTCCTCCGCCGGGTTTGAACCCACGACCTTCGGTGTATCAAGTTAGCATGGTAACCATTACACCACGGAGGGCGACTTTTATTAAAATATATGTTAGAGATAATGTACATCATAATTAAAATTTATATTTTGAATTTCCTGGCAATAGCCTCTGAAGACCTTTGTTCTGGATGAGGCTTTCAGAATTTTGCATAACGTTAAACCCTAAGAAATAGACAAACACTTACTACGAACAATGTAGATCTCGTTAACACGCATAATTTGTCATAAATGTTTTCTTTGTAGAGTTTCCAAGTTATTCCTTATCATCGGTTTCAAACTACACATTTTTTCTCAAGCAAACCTAACCTCAATTGTTTCATATAGCGACCGGCTTTTAAAAATATCTTACTATGGCTTTAGACTAGTGTATTTCCCTTCTTGCCAGGAAGCAAGTATTATCTGTTTGAAGAATGAATACAGGCGGCTACGAGTGGAAGCTTGCGTGAACAAACAGATAAGCGGTATTACATCACTCTCGGTGCCTGCCCTGTACAGTTCGACAATACTGAAATGCAGCAATTGCGTCTCTTACAGTGGACAGGTTCGAATCGAGTCAAAATGCAAACACCGCCGCCATACGCTCACAAAGTAGAAAGTTGATATTCATTAGTAATAAAGAAAACAAGTTTAACCTGTTGTGAATCGTTTAGTTTATCTCTGTTTACATACGCTGTGCTGGTGTTTTGATGGTCAGACTTCACTGCACTATACTTCAGCCTTCTCTGACTCCAGCTATCTCCCCAAACAACTGCATTCATTCATCAGACAGGTAGTAATAACATTTCTGCTAATTGTTATCTCGATTAGCATGACGTAGATAAAATCTTTTGTGAGAATAGTTTGTATACGGAACAGCTGAAGAAAGTTATGTGCATGGAACACATGTTTTTGTTTTATTTTTTTTTTTTAAATAATATTTTTCGAATGTATGTATACAACTGATGTTTTAAATACTAAACTAATTTCTGTTGTAATCGTGGTTATGTAATAAGCAACTTATTAAGATTAGGTGGTCGTGCCCCCATTAGTTGAATTTTTACTTTCTCTATACGCACTATGTACGTAGTGTATAGAGAAGGTATTGCATTCCACCCAAAAATTCGATACCGAGATTTCACTGGAAATATATGTTTTAGGGTCCCCAATATCCAAAAAAAAGCATTTTCACAAAAAGGTCCGTGTGTCTGTGAACACGATAACTCAAAAACGAAAAGTCGGTAAAATACCAAACTTGGTATTTAAGTTTAGTATCTTCCAGGGATGCGACACGAAGATTTTGAGAAAGGTCCCCCCACCCCCAACTACCCTTTACATGAAACTTTTTTCGAAAATTTTGATTTCCTCAAAAATGGCTCTAACGATTTTGATTAAAATTTCGTATATTAAACATATTTACCTGGCAAATAAAATGTATATCTTGAATTTTCTAGGAATAGCCTCTGAAGAGTAGTTTATTTTGGATCAATTTTACGGAATTTTGAATAACTGCTAAACAGTAAGAGATCGACAAAAAATTACTACACAAAAAATGTAGAGCACGTTAAAACACACAATTTATGTTATATACATTTTTTTCCTTGGAGTTCGTCGTTTTTGAGACATTCCTTATTTTTGATTTCTGCTATGAAAAACATATTTTTCTCACACAGAAACTTGTGAACTCCGATCCATATAAACAAAGGAACTTCATTGACATAGCAACTAGCTTTTGACTATCACTTTAACCTATGGTAGTCCCTTATTTCGCTTCTACTTACTAGGAAGCAAGTAATAAGACTATTTCTGCTAATTAGCATAAAGTAAATAGAAGTATAAGCTTTTTAAGAATAATTTGTTGCAGGGATATAGAGAAAGTCATGTGAATGGTACACATCAGATTTTTTTTTTGTTTTTTTGTTTTTTTTTTTTTTTTTTTTTTTGGTAATTAAATGGACTAAATAGAAAAATGGCTCAATAATGGAATAGTTTTAAAACTCTATCGTTTGGAATGGAATGCTTTGAAAATTAGTCATCGCAATTCATCGGTAATAATGAGACTAGATACCCAGTATTCCAGCTCGGGCAAAGAAACTGTTCAGATATGGTTATTAAGTTAAGTACAACAGGATCACTAAACCTAAGAAAGCGAAAAAGACATTTTGCATACCACACCTATTCCAAGTTCTCCCTCGTCAGCGATCGCAGATGATGTACGAGGGCCATCCAGAAAGTGGCAGACGATTTGGCGTAACAAAACAATAACGAAAGTTATCAACACAAAACTTTATTTACAAAGTTACAGTACTTTACTCTATTTTTCAATGCAAATGTTATACTCTTCCACCGCTAAAGATATGAGAAGATAACACTGTCCTGTGAGGTCTTCGTAACTGGGAAGTCTTTTCCATCCAAAAAGTCACGTATGGTATCCAAAGTGAAACTTTTTTTTTTTTTTTTTTTTTCAATTCTTTTATCACATTCGCTTTCAACTTCTCCATGACGATTGATGAACTTCCATTCCGGTGTTTATCGTACACACTGGTTCTTCCTTGATTACTCGTAAATTATGCGCCATTTTCTCACTGAAGATTCGTTCATTGCATTATCACCATACACATGCGCTATTTGCCTATAAAATTCGATTGGCCGAACATTTTGTGCATTCAACTTATTCGTTCTTTGGCGGTAGAATAGTATAACATCGGCATTAAAAAACCCGTACCACATGTCAATATCTTGAGAGAATGGAGATTACGTTGAGAAATAGAGTAAAGTTTTGTGTTGATATCTTTCGTTATTGTTTAGTTCAGCCAAATCGTCTGTCACTTTCTGTATGGTCCTCGTATGTCTTGTTCAGGGCAGTTCTGAGAAAATCTACGAGGGCCGTTCAGAAAGTAGCCTCCGATCGGTCACAGTGCGGGTAGTAGGGGGAGTAGCGACGCCATCTGTGCATTCACGCACTCAGCAGGTCAGTCGGCATCAAGCCGTGGTCGAGTGAAAGTCGTACCTGCGCTAGTTTAGTGTTTGTGGCCGTTTGAAATGTGTACTGCAATAGAAAACCCCGCCAAATGTGAAGTGCGTGCTGTTATAAGGTTTTTTACAGCCAAAGGATATTCTGCAGCAGCTATTCATCGTGAGCTTTGTGCCGTGTACGGACCAAGAGTTATGAGTGAAGGAGTGGTCCGTGAATGGGTACGTTTATTTAAAAGTGGACGAGAAAACGTTCATGATGAAGAGAGGAGTGGTAGACCATCATTGGTCACGGACGAACTCGTTCAGACAGTTGATGCAAAAGTTCGTGAAAACCGACGTTTCACAATGTCGGAGTTGTCTACTGATTTTCCACAGATTTCTAAGACTCTCTTGTACGAGATAGTGACAGCAAGATTGGGTTACCGTAAGTTCTGTGCGTGATGGGTGCCCAAAATTCTTACCGACCACCACAAAACTCAAAGAATGGCCTCTGCATTAGACTTTCTGCCACGTTATGAGGCCGAAGGTGAACCATTGTTAAACAGAATCGTGACCGGGGACGAAACCTGGATTAAGTACGTGAACCCTGAGGCAAAAGAACAATCAAAGATGTGGGCACATTCAAATTCGCCTACCAAACCAATAAAAGCCCGGCAAGATTTTTCTGCCCGAAAATTGATGGTAACGGTGTTTTTGGGATGCAAAAGGGGTGTTGTTGGTTGAATTCATGGAACGTGGGACGACCATTAATCAAGACGTGTACTGTGAAACACTAAAACAATTACGACGGGCTATACAGAACAAACGCCGTGGTATGCTGACTTCCGGTATCGTTTTTTTTGCACGATAACGCCCGTCCTCACTCTGCTCGCAGAACAACAGCCCTTCTTGAGTCCTTCAAGTGGGACGTTGTCAACCATCCACCTTACAGCCCAGATCTGGCGCCAAGCGATTATCACCTCTTCATGCATATGAAGAAATGGCTCGGGTCCCAGCGGTTTGATGACGACGAAGAGCTCAAAGATGCGGTCACAGGCTGGCTCCAGGCACAAGCGGGTGATTTTTATGCAGAAGGAATTTCAAAGCTTGTGAACAGATACGATAAGTGCCTCAATCGTTATGGAAACTATGTAGAAAAATAGTGCAAAGATGTAGTTGTAAGATGTATATATTAAAATATTTTTATTTAACTTGGTGAATTTCTTGCAATCAACCGGAGGCTACTTTCTGAACGGCCCTCGTAATATTCCTGTTAGTTCTTGCTTCGCTCATACAGACTAAACCAAATCTACTATGAAGCAAGAACGTCCAGAGCGTTTATTACCACCACTCATGGAACAGAAACTAAAAGTAGATGTAAGTTCAAAAGATGATGAACTCGAAATGACATTTATGACATTCCAAACTAATAATTTTTAACTTTTTGAAATTTATATCACTATGTAGTATCATACAAATGAGTTAAAGCGCAAATTCCATCCATTTTTCTCCAGTGGTTTGGAGGTTACGGTCAAATTTTAATCTTAGGTTCTTAATACATCTACTTTTTGAAATGTACCGTGTCTCCAGTTTAGGCTCCAAAACTTTTCAGTTTTAAATGTTTTTTTGTTTTCATAAAAATATGATTTTTGTGTTTGAACATTGAAAACATATGCTTAAATAATCTGACAGTAAAACCTAGGGCAATTCTTATTCATTGTACCTCTGTGAACATGAACATCAAATTGTATTTGTGTAACAGAAAAGAAGGAAGAAAAATGCTTAAAATATCAATAGTGAAAAACAAGGAAAGATTTGAATGCATGGCTCGCATTAAAATCCACGAGGTTGGTGGATTGGGCCCTCAGCTTTCCTTTTCCTCTCCTCTGCTGCCTTTTCTTGCATTGCTGCTTTTCTTTTGCACAGTTTAGTTTTTTACTTTGCATAATGCGAATGAGATTACGTCGAACTGAAGTTTTTCTTGCCGTATCCAGTACAGTTTCACTTCTAATGCTTTGCTCCAGTTAGGCATTTAAAAATGATACCTGATGGCAAATTATCAGGAATGTTTAAATTATTTTATGGAATTAAAATAAAACAGCCGATTTGGTGTGATTTTTCATGACATTTCAGTCATGTATACCCTTAAGAGTAGAAGAGTAGAATGTTACTGATCAGCAAGAGTTTCTTCAACTTTTGATTACGTAAAACTTGAAGTTTCGCAAGTGCGCATGTTCAATCGCTACATTGATATCGGTATGTTTACTGGTCACGTTGTACTGTGCTGCTTCTACATGGTCACGTGACAGAGTCATGCGGTCAAGTCATGTTACCGCGAAATAGTTAATCATTCCTAGTCAAAGAAAAGTAATGTTGGGAACAGTTATTCTTTTTGAGAAACAGTTTCATCTGTTTCTGTTGCAACCCTGAAGCAGTTTCCTGCAACAGAAATTCCCTAAACTGTTTCGCCGCATTGATCAGCTGCAAAACTGTTGCAGACATGTTGTGTACCACCAAATTACATTGAGATAAATACAGTCCTTCGATAATACCACAATGCACCAAATGCAACTACTCACTAGGTATGACCGTGCTACTCAAAAGGTTAACATGTCGGCATCAAAGGCTGCGATAAGACTTTTTTACTCATGACTGCGATATGTCATTTGTGATTTCTATTGGCTGAAGTGACGCCTCATTGGTGCACTGCAAAACTTCGGCGACTTCCCAGAATAATCAGTGCGTTATCCGAGATGTTTCATTAACATAGATAAACCGCATGTTAATCTTTTCAGTAGCGCGGTAACACACTGAAGAGGAAATTATCAAATTACGGAAGCAAAGTATAATTGTGCGTTAAACGAGAGGGAATAAGTTTGATTATGTTAGTTCAGTCCTGATGTCAACACATGGGAGGGAAGAGAGAAAGAGACACTGAAGCAAAAGAGCGTTAGGCTGTTGATGGTTCTGGGAAGGTAATGGGTGTTAACTTTTACGTGGATGCATATTGTAACAGCCTCCTAAAAGTACAGTACTGTAATAGTTTTCAGATCACTGCTCTACGCGAGTTAGTTTCGGAGAGAAAAGTATGCAATGCTTCGATTCTTATAAAAGGTAATAGTCCGATATTTTATCCATATCCGACACATACCAAGCAGATGGCTCTGGATTCGTGAATTCTGAAAGGAATATTTACAACAGACGTACACATTCTATAAAAAAACATATAGATTAGACAGAAGACCGGCGAAATTATATATTGACTTTATTACTGTTAAATAAAATGCAGCTAACTTATAGTACTAAAGAACATTGGTGTTATATACACAATAAGTTACAAGCCTGTACCAGACAGCTCTCTTAAACAACCGGTAATTCTCGAGGTGAATGCTGATTAAGCTGTTATTGTTTATAGTGCAGGGTCGCCTCTGATAATGTATTATTTAAGACTGTATTTCCTGTACATCTCGCATGCCTCACAAGCCCAGGGGACTTGCTATATGCAGTTTAAAAGCAGTAAGCTTTTGATCATAGATGATTAGCCGTAATAAAATACAACCGAGGCAAGCCTTTAAAAAGTGTCGAGAGGCGAATGGTCGCGCATTGTTTTGCGGTGCTTAAAGAAAGAAACGCCGAATAGAAAGGTCATAAAGAATATCGAAAAAGAAACGGGTGATCTTGGCGTTTCTGCATAGTGTTAGAATGGAACAGCAAGCATCCGGAAGCCTAAGAACACCGGGAAAATCGCGTAAATATAAAAAACGTTCGGAGAAATAGATGATTTTGCGAAAAGTGCTATTCGTGGTAAAGTATGATTGTTTTTTTCAGAAATGAACCATCGACTCTAAATACAATTTTGCATGCAGTACATTCTGACACAGAATTGCCACATTTCTCAAAGTACTCTCCACTAGTTGCTGATATATATCGCTAGTGTTGCAAAACTTATGTGCGCACATGTACCGTAACACGCGGCGAGTTGAGACAGCTCCGCCTTGTTGTTGACATCAGGACTAAACTAACTTGACACAGACTCTAGTACATTGGAATTTCATGGATAATATCAGGCTGCGCTCTACAAACTACAAAGTGCACCTTTCGGTAAACTTTGGAAGCCATAACAAAACATTTACGCTAGTGGAACACAACAACCGCAGCGTAGTAACTGTTGCAATAAGAGAAACAACTGCTCAGGCGTTGTGCTATTGTTGCGGGGAAGCGATACACCCAAGTATAACACAATTTCCAGAAGTGTGTTATAAAACAGTTTTAGTGGTCAAACTGTTAAAAATAGTTGTGTTGGTGAAACTGTTTCCAAATAGTAGTTATTTTTGTCCCATCACTACAGATTTTAACAAAATGGAAGCTAAGAAAATTATGCCTATCCCCCTTGAAAAGCGCAATGTAACAGTTACAAAATTGTCGTTGCAATGGTGGTGAAACCATCTTTACATTATTATTATTATTTCGAATTTTAAAGTAACTGAACAAATGAAATGGCGTGTTATTTATGGACGTTTCTTAACTGCTGTGGTTCTCAGTATCCCATTCTATACTGGGCATGAATGACCGCTTAATTTTACTCAGATGTTCTTTTATGTGCCGGCTTTACTTCCCTACCGAAGGAAACCATGCTAAGGATTTTTCGCTCGAAAAAATCCACCGCCCTCCACCGAGTTTGAACCCGCGACCTTGGGTATATGAAGTTAGCATGGTAGCCATTACACCACGGAAGGCGATAGGTAACCGAATAGACCGAAGCATGAATCATCTGAAAATAAATTAACATTTTTCACATTTAATTTATCACGATATGAGTTTAAGGTCTTACGAAAATAGAACATTGAAAGGGGTAGATATTTAGATTTTATGAAGCGTGAAATTAAAATCACATTGAATTTGCCAAAGTTTTTATTACCTTATTAAAATGGTTACTTTGTATAATACACAGGGTGTTTCAGAATTCGACCGTACACATTTAAAGCGATGCAGAGGGATATTAACAATGATTTTGAGATAGGGAACTCATAGTCTGCAGACTCCAATTTCCCTGCAATGAAATCAAATCTAAAATGCGGTAGCACGCCACTGAGTCGGTAGCCACTCCGTTTCAAGATGAAAGTTGACAAGCTGTTGCTATGTAGACAGCGTAGAGAAGTTATTGGTTCGCACTCAAAATTCAATTCTTTGTTCTTTGGTAGTGTTTAACGCCCGCTTTTACTGCTTTGTCACCGCAGGCGATGACACTGATGATACATGAAGCCCCGTTGGAATGTAATGGCGGGAGAACCCGGAGAAAACCCGCCCCTGCACCACTTTGTCCACCACAAATCTCATGCGGTCACTGGGCCAAAATTCGATGTCGAGATTTCACCGGAAACATGTTTTGAAGTCCTCTGAGTACGAAAAAACATTTTTAGAAAAAAGTCAGTGTGTGTGGACAGCATAGCTCAAAAACGAAAATACCAAACTTGGTATGTGGTTTAGTATCTTCCAAGGAAGCGACACAATTTTTAAAAAAATCCCACCATCACAAACTACCCTTTACATAGAAAATGTTTCGAAATTTTTGATTTTCTCAAAAATGGCTTTAACGATTTTGATTAAAATACTACATATTAAAGATATTTATATCCCATATAAATTTGAATTTTCTAGGAATAGCCTGTGAAGACCTCTTTATTCTGGATGAATTTTACTCAACTGCTAAAGCGTAAGAGATAGACAAAAACTTACTGCACAAAAAATGTAGATTTCAGAATACGCAATTTATGTCCTTTACATTTCTGATGTGGAGGTAACCGTTTCCGAATATTCCTTGTTGTTGATTACAATTGTACAGTACTAATAGTTTTCTCAGACAGGAAGTGCCCGTTTTTCTTTTGTTCTACTCGTGAAGCGATTTGCAATGACAGTCGAATAACGACCGCTTATACAACATTTGACTCGGTTTAGTTAGTGTATTCTCTAATCTCTTTGTTCTCTTCTATTTTCAAGAAACTAAGTAATAATAACATTCTGCTAATGTTTATCTCGACTAGCGTGGTGTAGAAAGAAGAATACTGTAAGAAGTTTATTGTAGAACATCTAGAGAAAGCCGTGTGAGTGTAGCACATAAGATTTTTTTAAAAAAAAATCCTCCCGCTTACTTTCTGTTCCTTTATTGCGAATTGAGGATGTGGTTTAGTGAAAATATGAAATGCAAACGGTACAACCGCACCAAATTTGTTAGATTGTAAGGTTTTTAGGTTATTAGGAAATTCTTGGTTTTGTTTGTTTGCCAGCAATATAAAGGGCTTGCATATGTTTGGATCATACGAGTTTTACGCCGTTATCATTGGTGTGTATACCTTTGCAAACAGCAAATTTTTAACAAAAACTGATGCCCATATCATTGAAAGTTAATAACCACTGATGAGTTTTCTTCATT
The DNA here is from genome assembly GCA_030762935.1 of Hymenopus coronatus. NCBI lineage: Eukaryota > Metazoa > Arthropoda > Insecta > Mantodea > Hymenopodidae > Hymenopus > Hymenopus coronatus. The sequence goes on from CM060899.1 coordinate 63,591,078, forward strand.
AAATGAATATTTTACGTGATACATCGGAGGCTTGCGTCGTTTAAATTCGGTGTATCTCTTGACTAACGTCCAGTACCAAAAATTACACTACCTTCGCACTTTGAGCCCGCGGACCATAAGTTCCCTATCTCAAAATGTTTGTTTACTATCCCTTTAAATTTGAGCGGTCGAATCCTGAAATACTGTGTATATAACACAATTGCAAGTATGGTACTCCTTCAGAATATGCAGAAGCCTACCTAATTAGTCCCTTTTAACCTCTATGGTCACGTCGGAGGTTTTGTTTTAGAAACAACTCGTTGACTTTAGGTTCTTGAACATTGGGTTTTAAATCATATTCTTTTCTTTAAACATAACGCACATTCACTCACATGCATACATCCAGACTCTGTGGGGGATAAGAAATTATTCCAGTTAAATACATCCCCGCCTCAGCTGTGAGACGAACCCTGGACCTCCGGCTGAGAAGTCAACTCGCTGACCACTCCGGAGGCAGTTCTAATTGTGTATTGTAGGCACGTATAAGTAATATAACGAGATCTTCATCTATAAATTCGCAAGCAACTAAATGTAGCTCAGGTTGTATATAATAAGACTATTTCATGAATAAAATAACAATGATTAGCCTATATGGACACGAACAATAACATTCCTAATCCCACTTGTCTTGACGTATATTTGCACTGAAATCACTGCAACTTGATGTCCATAATCATAAAGCATAGTCTCGTTGCTTGGTTCCACACACTTTGTTGTTTTTTAGCATTCTACGGGTTTGAGTTTTCAGTTGAATATGTCTACTTCAGCTATAGACCTTTCCGCGAAACGTTTTGTCTGGGAATATCACCGCACACTGATACTATCATTATGAGACGAACATTAGTTCAGAGAGAAAACAAATGCACATGTAGAAAAACAATTGCACGTGGGTGTGATATAAAAACGATTAAAATGCAGAGATAATGAGTTCCGATTGGTTGGAATTTTTCGCGCCAATGTACTGGATTGGCCACTTCCAACAATCACGTGTCATGGACGAAATACTCAAAATAAATGTCATATAAAATTGTTTCAGTATCATGAAATTTTAACACAGATTTAATTGATGCAAATATAGGTAGTTTTTTTCCAAATCTACATTTACAGTACTGCCAATAGTCTTCAAATTCAGTTCGTTCAGTGTCCCTTATTATCATTCAGAAATTTTAGCAAGTCTATACACAGCACTTCTTAATATTTTTCTGGCTACGCTACATCAGATCCCCGTAATGGCCCCTCCCCCCTCCATTACAACTGCGCACGCCTATGGCACGTGTTATTGTTCGCATGCGGAGTAAAGGAGGCGAAATTGATTTAGATGACTTCTGTGCAGCCAAGGAACAAAGTGTACAGCTTCCTTGCGGAATTGTGTAACATTTCGGACGCAAGAACTGAAGCAGCGCTAATAGCACACATAGTGAGACCACCACCGTTGCCATCAACGTCAATGGATGTGCACATTGACCCTACATGAGCGTGCTGACGGCAAATCGGGACTTCGTAATAAAACAGTTGAAGTTTGGTCCATCCACAGGTCGGAAATGCTACCATTTTGCTGAAGCAAACCTTGAGCCCCGCCGCCATCCTATGGCACAACACATTACCATATACACCATACACAACATGTCAAATTACGAGGGCCGTTTTTTTTCAACCTCCGATAGGCTATAAATAAAAAACAAGTTCATAGAAAACAATTCTTTTATTACTAAACGCTTTGTACACTTATGGTTACTTTTCAACATAATCATGAGACATTTATCGTACCTGTGCACAAGCTTTGCAATACCCGCTTCAAAAAATGTTGCCGCCAATGATTTACGATCATTGACGTTGTTTTGAAGATCTTCGTACTTTACGACGTTTGCGGAGAGTCATTCAAAACAAACGAAGAGGAACGCTGACTTCAGGAGTTGTGTTGATCCATGAAAACGCTCGTCCACACAGTGCTGGTACAACCCATCGGCTCCTTGAACAATTTCAATGGGACATTTCCGATCCGCCGTACAGTCCTGACCTGGCACCCAGCGACTTTCGCGTTTTCCCTGAACTGAAGACGTGACTAGGAGGGCAGCACTTTCAAACCAACGAGATAAACATAAAGTGGATAGAAGAATAAGCTTATTAACAATAATTTGTTACAGAGATGAATGGAACATATTAGATTTTTTACTAATGTGTTTCAACATTTTTATATTGTGTGAATATCTTTTTAAAAATTTATCACGTGGCTCATTTTTATTACAACAATAAATTTAGGCAATAAAGTATTATAGCTTAAATAACCCTTGAAATCAGAATTTTGATACCTGGAAAAATATCGCTATTATTGTGTGTAATAATTGGTATACATTTCAATAAAATATCTTGCAAATTGCGGATTTTCCAAATTTAACAGATTCATCACCTAAAGGACCAAAAGCAAGGTAGAATTTTATTGTCATATATGTATGTTTGTTGCTTTCTTGTTTTCTTACGCTTCTAATAGAACTTTATCACGAGTGTTTTCATCTTGTCGATAATTCACGACCGGAGCGAAGCGACGGGTGTCAATTGTTCTAAGAGATGAAAACACGAGTTGTCCTCGACCGCGGCCTTACTTTCACTCCACATGTCAGGGAGAAGGTCGGTATGGGACACGCTGCCCTACGGCAGTTGTTTCCCATCTTCCGCTCCACCATGCCTACACACCTAAAACTACGGCTGTACCGCCCCTGATGCTGTACGGCTGCGAGGTCTGGGGTTCGGTGGCTCGTTCCACCATCCGCAGTCTGCAGACCGTGCAGAACAGGGCATTGAGGATGATATATGGCACAGACCGTAGATTTCCGTCCCACATTCTCCATTCCCACTCCGGAATCCCTTACATAGTGGACGTTGTGCGAGAAAGAGCTCGCACAATATACACTAAACTTGCTCCTCACCCAAATCCCCAGGTGAACACTCTCGGTCTTTACGACCACACGCTGCCTAGGAGACGCGTAAGCTACCGCCTTCCCAAGGACGCCTTAGGATGGTAGTTCTCCCTTCTTTACAGTTCTACCCGCCAAGTTAAGCAGCATCGGGCCCGGTCCCGACCCGGACGGGTGACCGTCCAGTTGTACTCCGACCAGATCTGCAACACTGGCTTCCCCCACCCCGTACCTACATCCCTTCAGTTCTCCCCGCTAGCCGGCACTGCTTTCCTTGACAGCCCGCAAGTGGCTGGCCAAGTTAAGCAGCATCGGGCCTGGCCCCTCTCTGGGTGGGTGACCACTCAGGTAGGTAAGCCAGCTCGCGCCGGCTGCACAGAGGGAAACGCCCTGCCCACATTACTTCGACACAGACATAAACGCTTGCACAAGACTACATCTTTTATATCACACGGGTAAATCCGCGAGAAAAGCGGATAGGTACCGTGGTGATTTGCCCCCGCCCGAGTACACTCGGGCGACTAGTTCCTGCTCCTGGCTCCTGTATTAGACAGACTTTTAATAATTTATAATATATAGGGAGAGAGATTTTATCTAGTTATATTTGTCATATTTACATTAGTTCTGAAATGGTAGATGACGCATTCAACCATGTTTATTTACCGATTTTTTTCTTTCTTTTATGACTGCTGAATTATGATGTGACCGACCTCAATGAACGAATATCGATAGCAGGAATAGAAATACGGAACAGTTATTTTATTTCAGCTTTTAATACTAATACATGAAATGGAAACAAACGTTATTTTATTTGAGGTCATTGCACTCATCTCATACATAAGAAATACAAATAATGATTACTTTCACTCCTTTTTAACTAAATGAACTGGATAAAACTTTAAATAAGCATTCTACCTGAATTAATTGAAAGTACAATTGTGGAACTGACAGTTATCAAAAGTGAAGTGGATTGTCACCTTAATACCAATAACCAAGACGGGAGATCGAACAAACGACAAGATTTCAAAGAAATGAACATCAGCTGCAATAAGATGTTTCGACCATATCGCTCCAGTCAGATGACCGCGATTTGTTGAAATTACCTAATCTCGGCCATTCCATTGGCGCTTTAATGTTTGAGCTGAATGATACCATTATTGCCGGTTCCGTATTTCGTACCATGTGGTTCTCGCGAGCATAGTCTACTTGCTTTCGCTTGTCCAACGGAATAATACCTTCATATTTTTGGATTGGAAATCTGTGCATTTGCATAATGGCTGCAAGGTAACAGCCCTTGAACTTATGCCAAAGAAGATGCCGTGATGCCATGAATAATTTCACATCAAACCGGATAAACTTCCATGGCCAGTTTTTTTTCTAACGGTATTGTAATTTTTATATACCTTTTATAGGTAAATGAAGGGTAACCCGGAACAATTTCATTATCACATCAAGGTTTGGAAAGACCACTGACACCAGTGATCGTTTCTTGTAATTATTTACCTTATGAAGTTGAGACATTTTATTGTAAAACTTTGTGGTAAAACATCAATTCATTGCACTTTACGTAATTTATAAAATAAACAATCGCTTTAATAATAGTACAAAGTGAATTATAATTTTTAAGTGCAAACATTATTTAATTTAAACCTCTTTATGGGGCAGAATTTTAGTTTGGGCCAGTAATGTCGGAGAAAAAAATTATAAATAAATGCGCATGCTAACCTGTACATTAACTTTGTACTGAGCATGTGTTACTGTTTATTAGTAGTAATTAGGCCAGGTGGCAAAACACTTTCGTGGCATTTACCACGTTTCCATGGGGAATTGAACTCGATTTCAGTACACTTATCGTTTGAAAACTGGATCCGATCCTATTAGAAAGTGGGATCAGGATAGATGGATCGAAATATGTTGCATTGAAACACCTCTGTATCCAAATCGATTTGAATACGGCAATGAAACTGTTTCTGTTATTCTGTTAATGCTCTTTGTTTATTGCTCTGTGATAGATTATAGCAGGGCCAGTTTTATGATTTCTTTAGTTTGCAGTGTATTTTAAAATATAATTATTTAACTTCTAAACCTTCTTAAAATATACAAATAACAAATGTATGTTTAACAGGTTCGCCAACGCAATTCCAAGTTAACCAACTTAAATGGATGAATACATTTATTCTCGAAGGTTGCGTATTCAAAATGATCTCAAGTCGTATTGAGTTTAACACGTGAAACAAGGATCGTATTGCGATGGAATTGACTCAAATCGATTTCAATTTCCCATGGAAACTGTGAAGATGCACTCATTATAAGCACTTTCGTTTTATTATTAATAAAATACATATACTTCTTTATTAATACTACTTCCTACTAAGAAGGAAGCGTATTAGTTGCCGCTTTCAGTTTGCTATCTTTTGTCAATCGTAATATATCGGACCTTAATGCTAATATCGACATTAACAAAATGGACTCGTCTAAGGTTCTTGTAAACAAATGTGTACAACATAGAAAACCTCGTTTGCGTAGCCTTGTGCAAAGTGTAAGCAGTTTGTGTGTACACGAGGGCGATCCAGAAGTAACGAACGATTTGGCATAGCCAAATAATAACGAAAGATATAAACACAAAACCTTATTTACAAAGTTATAGTACCTTACTCTTATTTCTCAACGTAATCGCTATTACTATAAAGTACCAGTGTTTCAATTTCTATGTTACTCTTCCACCGCTAAAGATCTGAGCCAAGATGAGGTTTTCACAGGTTGCGAAAGAAAGTCATGTGAAATACCGGTTTTTCTGAATTATTTTATCGGCATTTGCTTTCAATTCCTCCACAACGATTGATGAACTTCCACTCTGGTCTTTGTCGGGCATACTGGTTCTTCCTTGATTACTAGTAAATTATGCGCCATTTCCTCTCTGAAGACTCGTTCATTGCATTATCCCATACACTTGCGTTATTTGCCTATAAAATTCGATTGACCGAACATTTAATGCATTCATAAAAGTTCTTTGGCGGTAGAAAAGTTTAAAATCAGCATTAAAAAGTAATATCACGTGACAATAAATATCTTGAGAAAATTGAGATTTTTTTTTTTTGTATCCCCTATTTACATTCCCTCTGTAGGATTACTGGTTTTTACTGGAACCCACGATCCCCTGCCCACGAAGCACCAAAGTGAGACGCCTCAGCGAGCGTGGCCGTGGGGACCGGCAGAAATAGAGTAAAGTAATGTAACTCTGTAAATAAAATGTTGTGTTCATATCTTTCGTTATTATTTAGTTACTTTCTGGATGGACCTCGTATAAATGTAGATAGGGCGTTCTTGTGTACTTGGATGAAAATCCAACTATGGTGCTACAGACACCTGTGTTTAGGTTTCCTGAAGACGAAGTTTTCAGAGAGAGAAATGGACATTGTGACAATCTTGTAACGAGATAATTCAGTGGTGTGCACAAAGCACTTTGAAGTTAGGTTATATTTCCAGAGTTAAATGGTAACCCGTTATTGATGTTCCCAAAGAAAGCTATCCTGTTAATCATCAGTGCATCATTCTACGTATGTACCTAGAGATGAATAGAATCTCACTCTCGTTCAGAAGGAATACTTCGCAGAGAGTGAGATTGCAGATTCCAGTCAGTTTTAGACTTAGGCACTTTCCTGAGCCTTTCTATTGGTTACGGAGGCAATACGGCTATGTGACAGGTGAACGGTAGGTTTCGAGCTTTCGTCGAGGTTAGGTTAGGTGCATGTAAATGAACAGGATCGAAATAAGTGGAAAAGTGGACTTTTATCTTCTTTCCAATGCGAAATGCACAGTCTTCCGTTCGTTTTGTCTCTTGTGCATTGGCAGCCACGTTGGTCAATCGACCAATGACAGAGTCAAATCTAAAACTGAATTAGAATCTGAAATGTCGCTAGCAGAGATGAATATTTTAAAAGAGTCTGGAAATTAACATTAATTCTAATTTTGAGAGCTTCAAGAGTGAGGTTATGAAGAGATATTTCATCCTTTGCACCAGTAGTGAAAGAAGTTCATTTATCAGTCATAAAAGTGCAGCTCACATTCAAGAAATAAGCTTGCAGCAAGGTAGGCCATCTGGGATAAATTAATATCTATAGCAATCCCACCTTTATGCTCTTTTAGCAAGAGGTATGGGCAGCATACATACTTGATTAAGATGTGATGTTACATGTGTGCTAAATACACAACATTCATCTACATACCTTCAGGTGCTTGCTTTTCCTCGATTAGCTTGAAGTAAATAGAGGCACAAGCCTTTTAACAATAATTTGTTGCAGCGATGTAGACTAAGTCATGTGAAAGGAACACATCAGATTTTTAGAAAAAGGTCCGTGTGTGTCTGGACAGCATAGCTCAAAAACTAAAAGACCGTTAAATACAAACTTGGTATTTAAGTTTGGTATCTTCCAAAGTTGCGACACGAAGATTTTTAAGAAAACCCCCCACCCCAAACTACCCTTTACATGGAACAATCACATATTAAACGGACCGCGCCGTGGCCGAGTGGTTAGACCACTCTCACCTAGTCGGCCCGGGTTCGATCCCAAGCGACAGCATGTGAGATTTGTGGTGGACAAAGCGGCGCCGGGGCGGGTTTTCTCCGGGTTCTCCGGTTTCCCCTGCTCCATCTTCATGCATGTATCATCAGTCCTGCGGGGCTATAAGTAAAACACATACTAAGGGCATTTTCATCGCAAATAAAATGTATATCTTGAATTTACTGGGAATAGCTGCTAAAGATCTGCTTATTCTAGATGAATTTTGTATAACTGGTAAACCATAAAAGATAAGACAAAAATTTACTAACACAAAACATGTATAAATCGTTAAAACAAACAACTTATGTAATATGCATATTTTTTTCGTGGAGTTCTCAGTTTTCGAGATATTCCTTGTTTTTAGTTTCAGTTTTAAAATACTAGCGTTTCTCATACGGGAACTTGTCAAATTCTGGCCGCGCAAAAAACGGATTTCAATCCCTTAGCAACCACATTTTAAAACATTTGACTGTCGGTTTAGTCTAGTGTATCCTTCTACTTATAAAGGAACTAATAAGGCCATTTCTGCTAATGATTATCTCGATTAGCATGAAGCAGATAGAAGAATAAGCTTATTAACAATGATTTGTTACAGAAATTTAGAGAAAGTCATATGAACGGAATACATAAGTTTTTACTTTCTCACTATGTACATAGTGAATAGAGAATGTATTGCACTCCACCAAGAAATTCGATACCGAGATTTCACCGGAAATATATGTTTTAGGGTCCCCTGTAACCAAAAAAAGCATTTTCACAAAAAGGTCCGTGTGTGTGTGTATGTCCGTGTGTCCGTGTGTCTGAGAACACGATAACTCAAAAACGAAAAGTCGCTAAAATACCAAACTTGGTATTTAAGTTTAGTATCTTCCAGGGATGCGACAGGAAGATTTTGAGAAAAATTCCCCCACCCCCAACTACCCTTTACATGGAACTTTCTTTGAAAATGTTGATTTTCTCAAAAATGGCTCTAACGATTTTGATTACAATTTCGTATATTAAACATATTTACCTGAAAAATAAAATGCATATCTTGAATTTTCTGGGAATAGCCTCTAAAGAGTAGTTTATTCTGGATGAATTTTACTAAATTTTGAATAACTGCTAAACCGTAAGAGATGGACAAAAACTTACTCCACAGAAAATGTAGCTCGCAATAAAACACACAATTTATGTCATATACATTTTTTTCGTGGAGTTCGTCGTTTTTTAGACATTCCTTATTTTTGGTTTCTGCTATGAAAAACATACTTTTCTCATACAGGAACTTGTCAACTCCTATCCATATAAACAAAGGAACTTCATTGACATAGCAACCAGCTTTTGACTATCACTTTAACCTACGGTTGTCCTTTATTTCGCTTCTACATACAAGGAAGCGAGTAATTAGACTATTTCTGCTATTTTTTTCTGATTAGCATAAAGCAAATAGAAGTATAAGCTTTTTAAGAATTATTTGTTGCAGGGATATGGAGAAAGTCATGTGAATGGTACACATAAGATTTTTTATATTGAACCCTGAATACATTGTGAATCTTTATCAGATAATGTAAGAAAACAAAAACGTAATTTGAAGTTTCAGTGTGATCGATCATCTTAGTCGTGAAAGGAAAGTAAAGCCGCTGGTCCCATGTACATTTAAGACAGGTAAAAGAACCTCAAGCCTGATAAAGAGACCTCTGAACAAAATTAAGCGGTCTTTCATGCCCAATATAGAATGGCACGCTGCATTTAAAGAGCGTCCATAAATAAAACTCAATTTCAATTTCATACTTATAGTCGGGCAAGGCAAAGGGCAGGGTAGGTGACCTGTTACGTAAACACTTACCGAGTCTGAGACAGGCAATAACAGTCATCCTAAAAACATCGTGAAAATTTTCCTCGTGAATATAACTTTAAAAAAATCTGATGTGTTACACTCACATGACCTTTTTCTAGCTGCTCTACAAAGAAACTTCTTACAAAAGACTTATTCTTTCTACACAATGCTAATCGAGATAAACATTAGCAGAATGTTCTTATTACTTAGTTCCTTATAAGAAGAAGGGAACTAAAGGAATGGGCTATGCCAAAGTGATAGTCAAATGTTTTAAAAGCTGTCGTTATACGATTGTCATTGCAAATCGCTTTTGCTTGGCCAGGAGTAGAAAAAAAAAAAGTAGTTCAAATGGCCATGAGTGTTAGATGATAGGTAATGGACTGGCCATCTATTCAAAGCCAAATGTTGCCAAGTTCAAATCCCAGTGACTGTGGTAAAGGACGGGGAGAGCCGAAGTAAAATAATCGGTGTGATGCTTGGAAGCTAATAGGGTTACATTTGGCTGTAGTTATGTCGGTTTTCTCTTTTATTCATTTTAAAAAATCACTGCAATTTTAGGGCAAAAATCTGATGTGTACAATTCACATGACTTTCTCTACATCTCTGCATCAAATTATTCTTAAAAAGCTTATACTTCTATTTACTTCATGCTGATCAGAAAAAATTAGCAGAAATGGTCTTATTACTTGCTTCCTTGTAGCGAAATAAGGGAGTACCATAGGTTAAAGTGATAGTCAAAAGCTGGTTGCTATGTCACTGAAGTTCCTTTGTATGGACAGCGGTTGACAAATTCCTGTATGAGAAAAGTATACATTTTTCAAAGCAGAAATCAAAAACAAGGAATGTCTAAACAACGATGAACTCCACGAAAAAATGTATAGAACATAAATTGTGTGTTTTAACGTGCTCTACATTTTTCGTGCAGTAAGTTTTTGTCCATCTGTTACGGTTTAGTAGTTATTCAAAATTCCGTAAAATTCATCCATAATAAAGTAGTCTTCAGAGGCTATTCCCAGAAAATTCAAGATATAAATTTTATTTGTCAGGTAAATATCTTTAATATACGATATTTTAATCAAAATCGTTAGAGCCATTTTTGAGAAAATAAAAATTTTCGAAAAATGCTCCATGTAAAGGGTAGTTAGGTGTGGGGGGATTTTCTTGAAAACCTTCGTGTCGCATCCTTGGAAGATACCAAATTTAAATACCAAGTTTGGTTTTTAACGGTCTTTTCGTTTTTGAGCTATGCTGTCCATAGACACACACGCGGACCTTTTTTGAAAATGCTTTCTTTGGATTCAGGCTACCCAAAACATGTATTTCGGGTGAAATCTCGGTATGGAAGTTTTGGGTGGAATACAATACCTTCTCTATACACTATGTATATAGTACGTGTAGAGAAAGCAATAAAACTACTTTGAAAGCATGAATTGTGTTTTTCACTATCAGGCCGAGAACTTTTCAGACCACCCTCGTGGTACAGATATAGACGTTAAAGTTGATAATAAATGAGGAGTAACTTTTCACATCAGGGAGATAGGTCTCACTTAAGGAAAGCTATATTTTCCACTGATTTGGAGACATGTCTCAGGTCTTGGATCTCCCGAGGTGCATCACTTTTTATGCACAGCACTGAGTCTCAAGGTGAAGGTCGGTCGGTGTTGGTGCTGCAGCCACCGCCCAGGCCCTCAGATCGATACACTGCTGTCTGTCTACCCGAGCATTGCCGAATACCCTCGTCGCGTCGTCTAGTTACAAATACTCTCTCCCACACCAGGGTGCAATGATCTCCTTCAGGGGAAACTTAATGACCTCATATTATTATCTAAAAATCTCATGTGTTCCATTCACATGACTTTCTCTACATCTCTGTAACAATTTATTGTTAATAAGCTTATTCTTTTATCTACTTCATGCTAATTGAGATAAATATTACCAGAAATAGTCCCATTACTTGCATCCTTGTAAATAGAAGGGAAATAAGGGAATACACTAGGTTAAACTGACAAACAAATGTTTTAAAATGTGTTTGCTATGGGATTGAAATCCGTTTCTTTGCGTGGATAGCAGTTGAAAGTTCCCTTATGAGGAAATTTATTTTAAAACTGAAACAAATAACCAGGAATATCTTGGAAACGGTCAACCCCACGAAAAAAAGGTATATGACATAAATTTACTGTTTTAAAAAGAACTACATCTTTTGTTAATTAAGTTTTTGTACATCTCTTACCGTTTACGAGTTACACAAAAGTTAGCAAAATGTATTCAGACTAAAGAGGTCTTCAAAAGCTTTTCCCAGAAAATTTAAAATATACATTTTATTTGACATATAGCTATCTTAAATATAACAGAGTTTAATACAAATCGTTAGAGCTATTTTTGAGAAAATAAACATTTTCGAAAATGTTATGTAAAGGGTAGTTGGGTTGGGGCTGCTTTCTTGAAAATATTCGTGTCGCATCCTTGGAAGATACTGAGCTAAATTACAAAGTTTGATATTTAACGGTCTTGTCGTTTTTTGACCTATGCTGTCCAAAGACACTCACACGCGCGCGCGCGCACACACACACACACACACACACACACACACACACACACACACGGACCTTTTCCCAAAAATGCTTATTTTGGATTCAGGTTGAACCCAAAACATATATTTCCGGTGAAATCTCAGTATCGAATTTCTGGGTGCAATACAATACCTTCTCTATACACATGTACATAGTACGTGTAGACAAAGTAAAAAAAAAATCTTATGTGTTACACTCCCATGTCTTTCTCTAGCTGCTCTATAAACAAACTTCTTAAAAAATATCATTCTTCTTTCTACACAATGCTAATCGATATAAACATTAGCAGAATGTTCTTATTACTTAGTTCCTTATAAGTAGAAGGGAACTAAAGGAATGCACTATCCTCAAGTCATAGTCAAATGTTTTAAAAAGTATCGTTAAGCGATTGTCTTTGCAAATCGTTTCTTTGCTTTGCCAGGAGTAGAACAAAAGAAAAATCGGATGTGTTCCTTCACATGGCTTTCTCTACATCTCTGCAACAAATTATTGTTAAAAAGCTTATGCTTCTATTTACTTCATGCTAATCGAGAAAACATTAGCAGAAATAGTCTTATTACTTGCTTCCTTGTAAGTAGAAGAGAAATAAGGTTGCTATATTACTGAAGTTCCTTTGTTTGTATGAACAGGAGTTGACAAATTCCTATATAAGAAAAGTAAGTTTTTCAAAGCTGAAACGAAAAGTCAGGAATATCTTAAAAACGATCAACTCCAAGCAAAAATGTATATAACATAAATTGTGTGTTTTAATGTGTTCTACACTTTCTATGTAGTAAGTTTTTGTGTATCTCTTACGATTTACCAGTTATGCTTAAATCCGTAAAATGCATCCAGAATAAAGTAGTCTTCGGAGGCTATTCCCAGAAAATTCAAGATATATATTTTATTTCTCAGGTAAATATCTTTAATAATACGATATTTTAATCAAAATTTTCGAAATATTTTCCATGTAAAGGGTAGTTTGGGGTGGGGGATTTTCTTGAAAATCTTCGCATCGCATCCTTGGAAGATACTAAAACTTAAATACCAAGTTTGGGCTTTAATGGTCTTTTCGTTTTTGAGCCATGCTGCCCCCCCCCCCACACACACAGACAGACCCACACGGAACTTTTTCTAAAAATGTTTTTTTTATTCAGGGAGTCTCAAAACATGTATTTCCGGTGAAATCTCGGTATCGAATTTTTGGGTACAATACAATACCTTCTCTATACACTATGTACATAGTTCGTGTAGAGAAAGTGAAAACAGACACTGAGGGAAGTATAAATACTTCACAATTGCAACCAATTACAAGGAATATCCTAGAAATGGTTACCTCCAGAACAAAAATGTAGACATAAATTGCGTGTTTTGACGAAATTTATATTTTTGTGTAAAAAGTTTTTGTTTATCTCTTACGGTTTAGCAGTTAAGCAAAACTCGACAAAATTCATCCAGAATGAAGCGGTCTTCAGAGGCTATTCCCAGAAAATTCAAGATATACATTTCGTTTGTCATGTAAACTTCCAAAACATATCGTATTTTAATCTAAATAGTTAAAGCCATTTTTCTGAAAATCAAAAATTTCTAAATTTTTTCCATGTAAAGGGTACTTGGGGGTGGGGAAGTTTTCATAAAAGTCTTCGTGTCGTCAAGTTTGGTATTTAACAGTATTTTGGTTTCTGAGCAGCATAGCTCTGACACACAGACGGACCTTTTTCTGAAAATGCTTTATTCGGACTCAGGAGATCCCAAAACATATATTTCCGGTGAAATTTCGTCATGGAAGTTTTAGGTGGAGTGGAATACCTTCTCTTTCCACTATGTACATTGTACATGCGGCTAGAGAAAACAAAAACTACATTATTGCTGTAAATTATTAATCTGGCATGGAAAGGTACATTTATATTACTATCTCTACCCACTATAGTTATCACTTTCGCTACTATGTATACAACATGAGGTATTGCATTCCATCCAAAGCTTCAATACCAAAATTTAACAGGAAATACATGTTTTTTGAGAACTCTGAATCAAAAAAAGATCCCTGAATCCTTTTTAGTTTATCTAGCACGTAAGTACATATAATGTACATGATAGTTAAACAAGGTATTGTATTCAATCCAAAATTCGATACCGAGATTTCACTGGAAATACATGTTTCAGGGTTCCCTGAATAAAAAAATAGAAAAAAAGTTGTAAGAGTGTAGTGGGGGGGGGTTAGAAATCAAACTTGGTATCGTCTAAGGATACGGTATCAAGATTTTCTAGAAAATCCCCCACCCTCAACTATCCTTTACTAGAAACATTTTTGAAAACTTTGATTTTCTGAAAGAAAAAAAAATCCTTAACGATTTTTGTTAAAATATTTTAAAATATTTTTATGACAAATGGAATGTTTTCGAATTTTCTGGGAAGAGCCTCTGAAGACCTCTTCATTCTGGATCCTTTTTGCGTAACTGAAGCTGTAAGAGATAGATAAAACATGTAGACCTCAAAAAGTACACAGTTTATGTGAAACACACTTACGTATCTTTTCCCTTTTCTTCTATCCTGTTTTACTTTCTCTACACGTTCTATGTGCATAGTGTATAGAGAAGGTATTGCACTCCACCCAAAAATTCAATACCGAGGTTTCACTGGAAATATTTATTTTGAGACTCCTTGATTCAAAAAAAAAAAAAAAAAAAAAAGGAGTTTTAGAAACATACCAAACTTGATATTTAAGTTGAGTATCTTCAAAGGATACGACACGAAGATTTTCAAGAACCCCCCCCCCAACTTCCCCTTACATGAAACATTTTTCAAAATTTTGATTTTATCAAAAATGACCGTAACGTTTTTGATTAAAATACTTTATGTTTAAGATATTTTTATGACGAATGAAATGAATATCTTGAATTTACTGGGAATAGCCTCTGCAAACCGTAAGAGATAGACAAAAGCTTAATACACAAAAAATGTAGATTAAAACTCACAGTTCATGTCATATACAATTTTTTGTACACTTAACCGTTTTCAAGATATTCCGGATTTTTGGTATCAATTTTAAGGCACAAATGTTTTTTCGAAATGGAAGATATCTTTCTTCTCGTTTCTGGTTAGTTTAGCAAAGAGATGAAATTTCAATTGTTTCACATAGCGACCGGTTTTTAAAGGACTTGACGATCGCTTTAGCCTGTGCATTCCTATTTCCCTTCTTCTTACAAGGAAGCAAGTAATATGGTGTAGGGTTGTTTGCGGAAAAGCTAGAGAAAGTCATATGGATGGAACACATCAGATTTTTTTTATGCTTTGTTTAACGTTCTTTAATCCGGTAGGTCATTCTGAAGTATTAATGAAATTGGCGAAATAATGCTCAAAGTTAATCGATATTCGTCTTCTCAGGATAAGGGAAAACCCCATTAAAAACCTTATCAGGGTCTCCTGAATATGAGGTAGACACGCTACCACCACACTACAGAGGCGAGCGACATATTCCTTATTATTAATCATTTAAAATTTAAAATATATAATGCTATTCTGAAATGGAAAACTCGTGTTTTGCCCCCTTTCTTTCCTGGTTATCTATAAAGTTTGGTATTTTAATGGACTTTTCATTACTTTCTCTACACGTACTATGTATAGCGAAGGTACCTACTGCATTTCACCCAAAAATTCGATACCGAGATTTCACCGGAAATACAAGTTTTGGGTCCCCTTGAATCCAAAAAAAATCTGATGTGTTCCATTCACATGACCTTCTCTACATGTCTGCAACAAATTATTGTTAAAAAGCTTATGCTTCTATTTAATTCATGCTAATCGAGAAAAAATTAGCAGAAATAGTCTTATTACTTGCTTCCTTGTAAGTAGAAGCGAAATAAGGGAGTACCATAGGTTAAAGTAATAGTCAAAACTGGTTGCTGAGTGACTGAAGTTCCTTTGTTTGTACAGATAAGAGTTAACAAATTCCTGTATGAGAAAAGTATAAGTTTTTTAAATCTGAAACCAACAACAAGGGATATCTAAAAAACGACCAATTCCACTAAAAAAAGGTAAATGACGCAAATTGCCTGTTTTAATGAGATCTGCGTTTTCTGTTAATTTAGCTCTTGACTTTCTCTTACGGTTTAACAGTTATGCTAAATTCCATAAAATTCATCAAGAATAAAGTAGTCTTCAGAGGCTACTCCTAGAAAATTCAAGATATTTATTTTATTTGTCAGTTAAATATCTTTAATATGCGATATTTTTATCGACATCGTTAGAGCCATTTTTGAGAAAATCAAAATGTTCGAAAAAAAAGTTCCATGTAGAGGGTAGTTGAGGGTGGGGGGATTTTTTTTTTTAAAATCTTCGTGTTGTATGCCTGGAAGATATCTAACTTAAATACCAAACTCGTTTTTGAGCTATGCTGTCCACAGGCACACACACACACACACACACACACACACACACACACACAATTCACACTCAGACACACACATACACACGTTTTTTGTTGTTGTTTTTTTTTCTGTAAAGGCTTTTTTTTTTAATTCAGGGGGTCCTAAAACAATTATTTCCGGTGAAATCTCGATATTGAATTTTTGGGTGCAACACAACACTTTCTCTATACACTGTGTACAAAGAGAAGTAACAAGAAGTCCGTTAAATACGGGGTTGAAGGGGTTTTATAAGTTAGGGGTAGGAAAGTGTTTTGCCCCCCACCAAGTTGGTGTCTATGGCGCGATCTATTTAAGTTAGCAATACAAAAGTTAGGTTTAATTTCATTAAACAAAAACATTTTGTAAACTTAAATGCAGCTCTCTGATCGGATCCTGTTCGAATGTGCGGGAGCGTTCGAAGCAGAAAACAATTCATTTGATGCAGGTATCATGAGACAGCAGCAGCATTTTGTTCCGGAAATCTTACGTCACGTATGAGAGGGAGATGTCTATTGGCCCAGCTGAATGGAGAAAGAAAGCTGATGATCAAGGTCAAACGGCGTACGCCACGGTGACGTCACTGAGCCGCATAGAGAAGTTAACATGAGAAAGCAACCCGCTTCTTTCCTTTAACGAATATTATAGCCTAGGCAGTGCAAAACGAGAACTAAATTAATGTCTTTCTTTTTTCTTTCTTTCTCTCTTTCTTTATTTCCTTCTTTTATTCTTTCTCTCTTTCTCACCTTCCTCCTTTTTTAATACTTCCTTCTTTCGTTCTTTTCTTTCTTTCTTTCGTTCTCCCTTTCTTGTTTCTTTCCTCCCCACCTTTCTCTTTCTTTATTTATTTGCTTCTTTTGTTTTTCTTTCTCTCTTTCTTCCCTTCTTTCTTTCTTGTTTCGTTCTTTTCTTTCTTTCTCTGTTTCTTTATTTTTTCCTTTTTTCTTTTCTCTCTTTCTTACCTTCCCCCTTTCTTCCTTTCTTCTTTTCTATCTTTCTTTCTTTTCTTCATTTATATCTTTTTTTCCTTCTTACATTCCTCCTTTCTTTATTACTTCCTTTTTTCGTTCTTTTCTTTCTTTCATGCTTTCTTTCTTTCTCCCTTTCTTGTTTCTTTCTTTCTCTGTCTTTCTATTTCTTTCTTTCCTTCCCACCTTTCTATTTCTTTATTTGCTTCTTTTGTCTTTCTTTCTCTCTTCTTTTCCTTCCTCCTTTCTATCTTGCTTGCTCCTTTCGTTTGTTTTTTTCTTTCTTTCTTGGGAAGGAAAGACAGAAGGAGAAAAAGGAGAGAAAAAACGGAAGAAGGAAGTAGAAAGAGAGGAGAAAGGATGATGATGATGATAATAATAATAATAATAATAATAATAATAATAATAACAACCTGACCGTGTCCCATTGGAGTGAACTGCTAGATTAAGTCCTTTACGGGGATTTCCCTTCCTCATCATAAGGTAAATGAATTTTTTTTGGTAATGTTTAGTGCCCGTTTTTACTACTTGTGGCACCGCAGGCGATGACACTGGTGATACCTGGAATGAAGATGGAGCACCAGTGAAATGCGATGGCGGGGGGAATCGGAGAGCCCGGAGGAAACACCGCTTTGCCCACCACAAGTTAAATGATGGCCGGTCCCCATCACCAGCTCGCTACATGTCTAGTTTTGAAGTTTCGTGGCCCAGGGATCGCGGCTTCAAGCCCTGCCTTGGACATGGATATTTGTGGTGTGTTTCTGTTTTTGTGTTCTAAGTCATTATATTTTCCCTGGTGACCAATTACGGTACGCCTGAAGAATAATATGTATGAAAAACATTCTGACATGCCTTTTTTAGCTGCTCCACAAACAAGCTTCTTATACAAGATTTTTCTTCTTTCTACACAATGCTAATCGAGATAAACATTAGCAGAATATTCTTTTTACTTAGTTCCTTATAAATAGAAGGGAACTAAAGGAATGCGCTGTGCTAGAATGATAGTCAAATGTTTTAAAAGCTATCGTTATGCGATTGTCATTGCAAATCGCTTCTTTGCTTGGCCAGGAGTAGAACAAAAGAAAGACGGACTCTTCCTGTCTGAGAAAAGTATAAGTACTTTACAATTGAAACCTATAACAAGGAATTTTCTGGAAACGGTTACCTCCACAACAAAAACATGAAGGAGATAAATTGTGTGTTTTGACGAGATATATATTTTTTGTGCGGTAAGTTTGGTCCATCTCTTACGGTTTAACAGTTTTGCAAAATTCCGCAAAATTCATCCAGAATAAAGACGTCTTCAGAGGCTATTCCCAGAAAATTCAAGATGTGCATTTTATTTGGAATGTACGGGATTTTAATCAAAATCGTTAGAGCCATTTTTGAGAAACTAAAAAATTTCGAAAATGTTTCCATGTATAGGGTAATTTGTAGTGGGGGGAGTTTCTTGAAAATCTTCGTATCACATCCTTGGAAGATACTAAACCTAAATACCAAGTTTGGTATTTAACGGTTTTTTCGTTGTTTTTTTTTCAGCTATGCTGTCCACGGACACACATATGGACCTTTTTCTAAAATTGCTTTTTTCAGACTCAGGGGACCCCAAAACATATATTTCCGGTGAAATCTCGACATCGAGTTTTTGGGTGGAATACAATTCTTCTCTTCCACAATGTACATTATATAAATGGAGCTAGAGAAAGTAAAAAAATCTGATGTGTTCCATTCACATGACTTTCTCCACATCTCTACAATAAACTATTGTTAAAAAGCTTATTCTTCTATTTACTTAATGTTATTCGAGAAAAAATATCAGATATAGTCTTATTACTTGCTTACTTGTAAGTAGAAGCGAAATAAGCGAGTACCATAGGTTAAAGTGAAAACCAAAAGCTGGTTGCTATGTGACTGAAGTTCCTTTGTTTGTATGCACAGGAGTTGACAAATTCCTGTATGAGAAAAATATATGTACATAACATAAATTGTGTGTTTGAACGATATCTACATTTTTAAAGTAAATTTTTGTCTATCTCTTACTGTTTACCAGTTATGCAAAATTCTGGAAAATGCATCCAGGATAAAGTAGTCTTCAGAGGCTATTCTCAGAAAATTCAAGATATATATTTTATATGTCATGTAAATACCTTTAATATACGATGTTTTAATAAAAATATTTAGAGCCATTTTAAAGAAAGTAAAAATGTTCTAAAATGTTTCCATGTAAGGGGAATTTTCTTGAAAATCTTTGTGTCGCATCCTGGGAAGATGCTGAACTTAAATACTAAGTTTGGTATTTAACGGAATTTTCGTTTTTGAGCTATGCTGCCCACACACACACACGGGCTTTTTTCTAAAACTGCTTTCAGGAGGTCTCAAAACATGTTTCTGGTGAAACATCTGAATCGAATTTTTGGGTACAATACAATATCTTCACTATACACATGTAAAGAGAGTCATAAATAAATAAATAAATGAGGGTAAATCTCAGGCCAATAGAACTTGGGCTAGGCTTTCATCCAGCTGGTCGATGTATAGGTTTCTATGGGGTATTTTCAGCTTCTTGTGGGCTACTGCAAACTTTCTGTTGTTGATTTTTGGGAAAAGGTCCGTGCGTGCGTGTTTATGTATATGTGTATCTGTGGACAGCATAGCTCAAAAACGAAAAGACCGTTAAACACCAAACTTGGTATTTAAGGTTGGTATCTTCCAAGAATGCGACACGAATATTTTCAAGAAAATCCCCCCACCACAAACTACCCTTTACATGGAAAAAATTTAGAAAATTTTGATTTTCTCAAAAATGTCTCTAACGATTTAGATTAAAATCTCTTATATTTAAGATATTTACATGCCAAATGAAATGTATATCTTGAATTTCCTGGAAATCGCCTCTAAAGATCCCTTATTCTGGATGATTTTTATTGAATTTTACATAACATGTAAACCGTAAGAGATAGACAACAACTTACCACACAAAAAATATATATCACGATAAAACACACTATTTATATCATATACATTTTTTCGTGGAGTTGATCGTTTTCGATATATTCGTTATTATTGATTTCAGTTTTAAAATACTATAACTTTTCTCGTTCGGGAACTTGTCAACGCTTAGCCGCGCAAAGAAATTGATTTCATTCCCATAGCAACCGACATCTTAAAACATTTGAACGTCGGCTTAGCCTAGTGTGTTCCCTATTGTATTAAAAATTCGATACCTAGATTTCATCGAAAATATATGTTTTGAGACCATCTAAATGCAAAAAAAAATATATTTTTAGAAAAAAGGTCCGTGTGTGTGTGTGTGGACAGCATAGCTCAAAAACGAAAATACCGTTAAATAACATATGTGGTATTTAAGTTTATCATCTTACAAGGGTGCAACATGATGATTTTCAAGAACCCTCCCACCCCAAACTACCCTTTACATGGACAATTTTTTTATTTTTGTCCCTCAAAAACACCTCTAAAGATTGATCAAAATACCATATATTAAAATTATTCACAACACAAATAAAATGTATGTTTTGAATTTTCTGGAATTAACCTCTGAAGAGCACTTTATTCTGGTTTATTTCGGCAGGATTTTAAATAACTGGTAAACCGTAAGAGATAGCCAAAAACTTACTACAAAAAAGTAAATCTCGTTAAAATACACAATGTATGTCATATGCATTTTTCTTATGGTATTGTCCGTTTCCAAGATATTCCCTGTTATTGGTTTCAATTTGAAACTATTTATGTTTTTCTTAAACAGGATATGCCCGTTTTTCTTTTGTTCTACTCCTGGCCAAGCAAAGAGGCCAATCTCAATGACAATCACATAACGATATCTTTTAAAACATTTGACTATCGCTTTAGCATAGCGCAATCCTTTAGTTTTCTTCTATTTATAATGAACTAAATAATAAGTAAATTCTACCAATTAGCAGCGTCTCGTTTAGTTAGGTGTAGAAAGAAGAACAATCTTTAATAAGAAATCTGTTTGTAGAGCAGTTAGAGAAAGCCATGAGAGTGTAACACATCAGATTTTTACTTTCTCTGCACGTACCCAAAAATTCGATACCGAGATTTCATCGGAAATATATGTTTTAGAGTCCCCTGTATCCTAAAAAAGTATTTTCAGAAAAAGGTCCGTGTGTTTCCGTGTCTGTGAACACGATAACTCAAAAACGAAAAGTCGGTAAAATACCAAACTTGGTATTTAAGTTTAGTATCTTCCAGGGATGCGACACGAAGCTTTTGAGAAAAATCCCCCCACCCCCAACTGCCCTTTACATGGACTTTTTTTGGAAAATTTTGATTTTCTAAAAAATGACTCTAACGATTTTGATTAAAATGTCATATATTAAAGATATTTACCTGACAAATAAAATGTATATTTTGAATTTTCTGGGAGTAGCCTCTGAAGACTACTTTATTCTGGGTCAATTTTACGGAATTTTGCATAACTTCTAAAGCGTTAGAGATGGACAAAACTTACCACACAACAAATGTAGAGCACTTTAAAACACACAATTTATGTTATACACATTTTTTTCATGGAGTTGATTGTTTTTGAGATATTCCTTGTTTTTGGTTTCAGCTATGAAAAATGTATACTTTTCTCATACAGGAATTTGTAAACTCCTAGCCATACAAACAAAGGAACTTCAGGCACATAGTAACCAGCTTTTGACTATCACTTTAACCTATGTTACTCCTTTATTTCGCTGCTACTTTCAAGAAAGCAAGTAATAAGACTATTTCTTCTGTTTTTTTTTTTTTCTCAATTAGCATGAAGTAAATAGAAGCATAAGCTTTTTAACAATAATTTACTGCAAAGTTGTAGAGAAAGTCATGTGAATGGAACACATCAGATTTTTTTCCTTCTACTTATAAGGAACTAAGTAATAAGACTTTTTCTGCTATTGTTTATCTCATTAGCATGAAATGGATAGAAGCATAAGCTTATTAACAATAATTTATCACGAGATGTAGAGAAAGCCATGTGAATGGAACACATCAATTTTTTTTTATCAAGTCCTCAATTGCAATTGACGTAATTTTCACTAGTATTGCATCTTACATTGCATCAAGCTGTATGTTTACTTATAAAATGTTCCTAATATACAGGCTGTTTCAAAACGACACCAAACGAAGATAGCAGCCGATTAGCTTACAGTTTGACTTGTCCAAAACTCATGTCGCAACTTTCTAACTCTTCTATTTAAAGTTTTATGTATGTATAAAAATCGCACACATTTGGGATTAGGCAGCGAAGGAACACCTGTTGTCATACGCCACGTAAACAACCTCAGAACGTGTTATACGAAGCACATAACAAAACCCACATGCTACGTTTTCCATTACTAAGATGACCTGTGCCGCGCCGGCGTGACTATCAAACCACTCCTACACTACGAGACTGGGACCTTCGCTACCAACCTGCATCTCTCTTAGAGTGAGCCAGGCACTTGCCATTTGTTTATGTACGACTGCCTAATCCATGGTGATTTTATGTCAGTTTTTGTATGTGCCGAAAAGTATATTCACGTATCACGTACGGTATGACCAACAAGGTCCACATCTTCGTTTGGTGTCGTTTTGAAACATCCTGTATATGGGTCGAAAAGGGCACTGACGGTGTGAAAGTTATTGGGCACGGGAGAGAGGTTGTGAGCTCGGGAGCTAAAGTTTCTTGCTGGAATGTAGTATTTCAATAAAGACATATCTAATGACTTTCACAGTACTTTTATTATCAGGTGATCTGTATCAATAGTGAATATCTTAACAGTTAAATTTACAAAAAAACATTTGCTTATATCAAACATGTTGTGTCTTTATTTTTAAAAGAGCCAGGATAACGAATATGGCCACATGGAATCTTTTCTAAAGCTGGCAGTGATGTGAATATAGCAACTGATCAGTTTAGTAAAACTCTCTGATGATACAAAACATTCCAATCGTGTTAACAAATCTACAAACCAATAAAATGTATGCGCATGTCTTAAACGGCCCTGAGTCTAAGCCACTTCTTATTGATAAATAACCTGGTGCAGTACAACATGGTGGTATTAGTTCGGTAGCGATGGCGCACCTGTCAAGAGTCCTTTGGGCCACAGGTTTTGGGAGCCAAAACACTGATCAAATAACGCTTGGAGGCATGCAAATGTGCTGTACTGGTGTTCGTGGATATGCTTATTTATTTACACTATTTACTGTGGGAAACATATCTAATAAGGCTAACTCCAACCAATCATGCGGAATCTTCTGAAGGGACCCTTCACCATAATAGTATATTATGCAACGAGATTATAATGGTGGTAATTATGATACGAGACTGTTAATGTTTATGTTCGACCATGTATCTGGTTTGAGTGATGCGTTACAATCGTTATTCGTTTATCTGTGGTTACAATATAATGACCTTATAGCACCTGTGTCAAATAAAGTTGCCAGCGTTGTGAGACGTACTACGCAGGCGCAGAAATATTGATCACTTCCTTATAAACAGCTGTTAACATGTGACACACTTTAACCTAAAAAAAGTATAGGCAATGAAAACTAGAACAAATTGAATAGTGAGTCCACAAGGTCGATTATTTCATATTTAGAGATAATTCTTCGAAATACATTAGCAATACTTTTTGAGAGTAGAATTTCTCGTACGTCTTTCTTGACTTTTGTGGCTACAATTTATTGGTAAAATTAAGTTGAATGTCACTGATACTAGTGTCAGACATTTTGACTTTTTTCTAAACTCGCGCTAGTACCGTTGTCGATCGAAACCAGAATAATCAATACTTGCGCTTTCACAATGTTACATGACCACTTCTGATTGGTGAAATACCAATACTTTAATGAGCAGGTGTACTTTAATGAGGCCCATTAAAGTACTGCTACCAGTCATATAAATACTACATTTTGGCATGGTCGAACATAAAATTTATAAATAAACATCATGTTGGCATAGAAGTCATAGGGGAACGGAGGGTAATACCGCTCGGCGGGTAATGGCGCTCATAGTATTTCGGTTGGTTGAGAGTTTGAGCTGTCCAGGAAGTACTGACATCTTATGGTAGTCTTAATAACTTCGTAATAGTTAAATACTGGATGCGAGGGAAGAAGTTTTGCCCTAACCTGCAAGAATATGTTCAGCGACAATTTATTATAGGAATCAGCATCTGAAGATTTGTGATTATCCATCATTTTCTGTCCATGCCATATATTGAGAAAGGGGTTGCATACGACTTTCCTTTAATATATTGTAAAGCATAAAAGGGCGTTTGGTTTCTTCACTATTGGCAAATAATTCCAAAATGGCCATGGAGGGCAATGGCGCTCACGTGAGCGGCATTTTCCCTCAACTGTGCAGCATTATTTACCTTATCCTTATGAGGTTTATTATAAACTTTATAAAGAAAAAATTATGTGTTTCATTCACATAACTTTCTCTACATCTCTACAACAAATTATTGTTAAAAAGCTTATGCTTCTAGTTACTTCATGCTAATCCAGAAACAATCAGCAGAAATAGCCTTATTACTTGCTTCCTTGTAAGTAGAAGCGAAATAAGGGAATACCATAGGTTAAAGTGATAGTCAAAAGCTGGTTGCTATGTGACTGAAGTTCCTTTGTATGGACAGGAGTTGACAAATTCCTGTATGAGAAAAGCGTAAGTTTTTAAAGATGAAACCTAAAATAAGGAATATCTAAAAAATGTTCAACTCCACGAAAAAAAATGTATATAATATAAATTTTGTGTTTTAACGTGCTCTACATTTTTTGTGAAGTAAGTTTTTCTCCAACTCCTATGGTTTAGCAGTTATGCAAAATTTCGTAAAATTCATCCAGAATAAAGTAGTCTTCAGAGGCTATTCCCAGAAAATTCAAGATATACCTTTTATTTGTACGGTAAATATCTTTAATATACAACATTTTAATCAAAATCGTTAGAGCCATTTTTAAGAAAATCAAAATTTTCGAAAAAAGTTCCATGTAGAGAGTAATTTGGGGTGGGTTTTTTTCCCTCAAAATCTTCGTGTCGCATCCCTGGAAGATACTAAACTTCAATATCAAGTTTGGTATTTTACCGACTTTTCGTTTTTAAGTTATCGTGTGCACAGACACACGGACACTAACGGACATTTTTCTGAAAATGCTTTTTTTTATATATAAAAGGGACCCTAAAACATATATTTCCGGTGAAATCTCGGTATCGAATTTTTGGATGGAGTGCAATACCTTCTCTATACACTATGTACATAGTACTGTAGAAAAAGTAATAAGGGATAAAAATGGACTTTCTGAAAATCGGTTCTTCTTTCTAATGCGAAATGCACAATCTTACGTTTGTTCTGTCTACTTGTGCATGGGCAGCCATGTTGGTGAATCGACCAATGACAGAGTCAAATCTAAAACTGAACTAGAATCTGCAATGTCGCATGCCGCAAGCAAAGAGTCCACCTACCGGAAGAAGAATGCGTGTGTAAAGTGTGCGAGAGATACCAGGCTCAAAATTGCAAAGAAAGGACAATCTCAATAATAGGACTCGGACAAGAATAAACTACATATCTCTGTTTAATATAATCTTCTTTTCTCACTGTAAAAGGCGTATTGTTTAACATTATGTACAATTCTTTGGCAGTATTTTGTTAGTATTCTTGTCGCTGTTGCCGTTGTCATTTCCTTGCCTCCATCCTCAAGACCAAAATGTCCACAAAATAAGTAGCTATTTCGAGATTGAGGCAACTTACAAATGCACCTTTGTTACAGGTTGATCACAGAGAAGTATGTTGACTATTCCTGAACGTCTTGCCCTGGCGTCTACAGGCTGTTCCGTGCGATGAGCTGCGACAATGGTTTCAACAGAAGTTTAGAGAGGATGGACCACGTGGCAACTGTTGAATAAGTAAGAATAGACACTGTGGCTGACGAGTCTACAGGCTGTTCCGTGCGATGAGCTGCAACGAAAGTTTCAACAGAAGTTTAGAGAGGATGGACCAACGAATGGACCACGTGGCAACTGTTGAATAAGTGAGAATAGACACTGTTGCTGACGAGTCTACAGGCTGTTCCGTGCGATGAGCTGCGACGAGTTTCAACAGAAGTTTAGAGAGGATGGACCAACGAATGGACCACGTGGCAACTGCTAAATAAGTGAGAATAGACACTGTTGCTGACGAGTCTACAGGCTGTTCCGTGCGATGAGCTGCGACAATGGTTTCAACAGAAGTTTAGAGAGGATGGACCACGTGGCAACTGTTGAATAAGTGAGAATAGACACTGTTGCTGACGAGTCTACAGGCTGTTCCGTGCGATGAGCTGCGACAATGGTTTCAACAGAAGTTTAGAGAGGATGGACCAACGAATAGACCACGTGGCAACTGTTGAATAAGTGAGAATAGACACTGTGGCTGACGAGTCTACAGGCTGTTCCGTGCGATGAGCTGCGACGAGTTTCAACAGAAGTTTAGAGAGGATGGACCAACGAATAGACCACGTGGCAACTGTTGAATAAGTGAGAATAGACACTGTTGCTGACGAGTCTACAGGCTGTTCCGTGCGATGAGCTGCGACAAAGGTTTCAACAGAAGTTTAGAGAGGATGGACCAACGAATAGACCACGTGGCAACTGTTGAATAAGTGAGAATAGACACTGTGGCTGACGGATCTACAGGCTGTTCCGTGCGATGAGCTGCGACGAGTTTCAACAGAAGTTTAGAGAGGATGGACCAACGAATGGACCACGTGGCAACTGTTGAATAAGTGAGAATAGACACTGTTGCTGACGAGTCTACAGGCTGTTCCGTGCGATGAGCTGCGACGAGTTTCAACAGAAGTTTAGAGAGGATGGACCAACGAATAGACCACGTGGCAACTGTTGAATAAGTGAGAATAGACACTGTTGCTGACGGATCTACAGGCTGTTCCGTGCGATGAGCTGCGACAATGGTTTCAACAGAAGTTTAGAGAGGATGGACCACGTGGCAACTGTTGAATAAGTGAGAATAGACACTGTTGCTGACGAGTCTACAGGCTGTTCCGTGCGATGAGCTGCGACAATGGTTTCAACAGAAGTTTAGAGAGGATGGACCAACGAATAGACCACGTGGCAACTGTTGAATAAGTGAGAATAGACACTGTGGCTGACGAGTCTACAGGCTGTTCCGTGCGATGAGCTGCGACGAGTTTCAACAGAAGTTTAGAGAGGATGGACCACGTGGCAACTGTTGAATAAGTGAGAATAAACACTGTGGCTGACGAGTCTACAGGCTGCTCCGTGCGATGAGCTGCGACAGTGGTTTCAACAGAAGTTTAGAGAGGATGGACCAACGAATAGACCACGTGGCAACTGTTGAATAAGTGAGAATAGACACTGTGGCTGACGGATCTACAGGCTGTTCCGTGCGATGAGCTGCGACGAGTTTCAACAGAAGTTTAGAGAGGATGGACCAACGAATGGACCACGTGGCAACTGTTGAATAAGTGAGAATAGACACTGTGGCTGACGGATCTACAGGCTGTTCCGTGCGATGAGCTACGACGAGTTTCAACGGAAGTTTAGAGAGGATGGACCAACGAATAGACCACGTGGCAACTGTTGAATAAGTGAGAATAGACACTGTGGCTGACGGATCTACAGGCTGTTCCGTGCGATGAGCTGCGACGAGTTTCAACAGAAGTTTAGAGAGGATGGACCAACGAATGGACCACGTGGCAACTGTTGAATAAGTGAGAATAGACACTGTTGCTGACGAGTCTACAGGCTGTTCCGTGCGATGAGCTGCGACGAGTTTCAACAGAAGTTTAGAGAGGATGGACCAACGAATGGACCACGTGGCAACTGTTGAATAAGTGAGAATAGACACTGTTGCTGACGAGTCTACAGGCTGTTCCGTGCGATGAGCTGCGACGAGTTTCAACAGAAGTTTAGAGAGGATGGACCAACGAATGGACCACGTGGCAACTGTTGAATAAGTGAGAATAGACACTGTTGCTGACAAGTCTCAGACCAGGTCGTACTTCTACAGCGCAGCTGATATTGACGCAATACGGGAGTCAATTGAATGGAGTGCTAAATCTGTACGATGTCTTCCACGTCAATTGCAAATTCCGAAATCATCAAAGTCTGAAATTCACCTTGAAGAAGCGCTTTTTGTAGTGATTAACGCTCGCTTTTACTGCTTGTGGCACCGCAGGCGATGACACTGGTAATACATGGAATGATAATGGAGCACCAGTGGAATGCGATGGCGGAGGAAACCAGTTAATTCGAATGGCTACCCAGGGCCGAAGCTCCCCATTCTCGATGCACCAGGGGAAAAAATCCCGTGGCTCTTCCCATTAGGGCAAGGCCTAGAAACTAACAAGCCGGCATGGGAATGTACCGGGACGGAAGTGGATACGCCACTTACGGGAAGACTGCCAAAGAACCTTGGTCGGGGCGATGGACGCTAGCATACCGTCTACTAGCTATCCAGGCTAGTGTCGGAGGACATTGAGGCGTCTACAAGAGTCCGAACAACTCCCCAACGGGAGGGGCTCGAATGTTCGGCCCCACTACTTATGGTCACGTGAGAAGTACCACGGGTGCAGCGCTCGCACCAGAGCAGCTGAAGAGGTCGGAACCCACCACAAATCTCACATGCGGTTGCTTGTGTTCGAACCCGTGTTGTCTAGGTGAGAGGTGAATGGTCTAACCACTCGGCCACGGCACGGCCTTGAAGAGGAAGTGTTAAACCAATTCCATGACGGAACTTGCATTTGTCGTAAAAGACACCGTACAGATTTAGGATTCCGTTCAAGGGTAGTCTGGGGTGGAGGTATGTTACCGACTTTTCGTTTTTGGGTTATGTGCTAATAGACACTCGGACACACACACGCTCGCGCCTTTTTCTGAAAATGCTTTTTCTTCTCTTTTGTGTTTCCGGTGAAATCTGGGAATCAAACTTTTGGATGGAATTCAGTGCCGTCTCTACTAAAGTACTAAGTAGAGAAAGTAAAAAAAAAAAAAAAAAAAAAAAAAAAAAACATAAAAATGCTGATGTTTGTGTTCCACATCTACAAGATTATGCTAAAACCATTTGAAGAACGCGAGTGATGAAAGGGCTAAGAAACGTAGGCATTTTAATTGAGTGATCGGAAGATACTTGCCAAAATTGTCTGTTTCCTATTGGTTTGAAATCAAAAGTCTGGAATTCAAACCTTTAACCAATGAGCAGAGGACGGGTTCCATTTAGAGGCGAAGGAAAGGAATGAGGAGTAAGACAAATATACACAAATGAACCACATAGAACAAAAAGGCATCAACATGCAAAACATTACATTTTCGCATTGCTTGAAAAGAATTCACAACCTTGTTTATATTCAGTTTTTACTAACCAAGAATAATATGGAAAGGCAGAAGCAGATTCAAAATTCAATGGCATATTTGGGAGTCAGACCACAAATTTTCGGCTTTCCGGGCTGCTGCTCTGCCATCTGAGCTACGATTACGATGTTAGCATTGGCTTTCAGCCTAAAGAAGAACAACGAATAAAACTGAATTGATTGTTTTCTCACGAATATAAAATGATTTGGAATCTCTAAAAGATTACATTTAGCTACTTGGAATGTAAGAGAAAAAGCATTTCAAGAATCCAAATGATATGTGGAACTATACATAAAACAACGAGAAATAAAACAAGAAAGGAAACTAGATTAAAGTTTTACAAAACAATGGCGGTTCCTACACTATTATATGGAAGTGAGACATGAAAATCTGATGTATTCCATTCACATGACTTTCTCTACATATCTGCAACAAACTATTGTTAAAACGCTTATGCTTCTATTTACTTCATGCTAAACGAGAAAAAAATAGCAGAAATAGTCTTATTACTTGCTTCCTTGTAAGTAGAAGAGAAATAAGGTTGCTATATTACTGAAGTTCCTTTGTTTGTATGGACAGGAGTTGACAAAGTCCTGTGTGAGAAAAGTATGTTTTTTAAAGCTGAAACCAAAAACAAGGAATATCCAAAAAAAAAACAAACAAAAAAAACGATCAACTCTACGAAAAAAATGCATAGAACATAAATTGTGTCTTTTAACGTGTTCTAGATTTTGTGTGTGGTAAGTTTTTCTCCAACTCTTACGGTTTAACAGTTACGCAACATTCCCTAAAAGTCATCCAGAATAGTCTTCAGAGGCTATTCCCAGAAAATTCAAGATATACATTTCATTTGTCAGCTAAATATCTTTAATATATGATGTTTTAATCAAAATCGTTAGAGCCATTTTTAAGAAAATCAAAATTTTCGAAAAAAAAGTGTCATGTAAAGGGTAGTTTGGGGTGGGGGGATTTTTCTCAAAATCTTCGTGTCGCATCCCTGGAAGATACTAAACTTAAAATACCAATTTTGGTATTTTACCGACTTTTCGTTTTTGGGTTATCGTGTTCACAGACACACGGACACGCACACGAACCTTTTTCTGAAATGCTTTTCTTTGGATACAGGGGACCCTAAAACATGTATTTCCGGTGAAATCTCGCAATCGACTTTTTGAGTGGAATGCAATACCTTCTCTATACACTATATACATAGTACGTGTAGAGAAACTAAAAATTAGATCAAATCCGAAATGAAGATATAAGAGCAGAACTTAATATAGAATCAGTAAATTCCAAAATTGAAAAATATCAGAACTACTGGATGCAGCATGTTCAGAGAATGGCAGTTTCAAGATTGCCTAGGATATCATTCGAATATGAAGCAAAAGGAAGGAGAGATGTCGGTCGACCCAGAAAAAGGTGGAGGGAACAACTGTGAGAAAGAACGGGAAGTGAAGAAGAAGAAGAAGAATATATAAAATTGTCTTAGATCCTAGCCTAAGATGCACATCCGAGAAATCTGATGTGTACCATTCACATGACTTTCTCTATATCCCTGCAACAAATAATTCTTAAAAAGCTTATGCTTCTATTTACTTTATGCTAATCAGAAAAAATTAGCAGAAATAGTCTTATTACTCGCTTCCTTGTAAGTAGAAGCGAAATAAGGGAGTACCATAGGTTAAAGTGATAGTCAAAAGCTGGTTGCTATGTCAATGAAGTTCCTTTGTTTATACGGATAGGAGTTGACAAGTTCCTGTATGAGAAAAGTATACGTTTTTCATAGCAGAAACCAAAAAAAAAAAAAAAAAACGGAAGTCACAAAAACGACGAACTCCACGAAAAAAATGTATATAACCTAAATTGTATGTTTTATTGCGAGCTACATTTTCTGTGGAGTAAGTTTTTGTCCATCTCTTACGGTTTAGCAGTTATTCAAAAGTTAGTAAAATTCATTCGGAATAAACTACTCTTCAGAGGCTATTCCCAGAAAATTCAAGATATACATTTTATTTGCCAGGTAAATATGTTTAATATACGAAATTTTAATCAAAATCGTTGGTCATTTTTGAGAAAATAAAAATTTTCCAAAAAAGTTCCATGTAAAGGGTAGTTTGGGGTGGGGGGATTTTTCTCAAAATCTTCGAGTCGCATCCCTGGAAGATACTAAACTTAAATACCAAGTTTGGTATTTTACCGACTTTTCGTTTCTGAGTTATGACGGACCCTTTTGTGAGAATGCTTTTTTTGGTTATTGGGGACCCTAAAACATATATTTCCAGTGAAATCTCGGTATCGAATTTTTGGGTGGAGTGCAATACTTTCTCTATACACTATGTACATAGTGCGTATGGAGAAAGTAAAAATAGGCTATACCGTTCAACTTGACGTGTTACAACCAGATGGAGCCATAAATCTACGAGGAACTGCTTTACTATTCCTTACCAGCCTAAGACATAGCTCACAATATCGGTACTTCTACTTGCAACCGGCTGTAAACGCCAAAACCACACTCCACATAACTGCGTACTGGATTGCATAGGGTTTTAGTGGTTTTATTGTTGTTTAAATGCTTGTCGTATTTCCCCCAACCTCATACATACAAGCAATTACAACTTTTTACTTTCTCTACACGTACTATGTACATAGTGTATAGAGAAGGTATTTTATTCCACCCAAAAATTCGATACCGAGATTTCACCGGATGTATATGTTTTGGGACCCCCTGAATCAATAAAGAAAAGAATTTTTAGAAAAATGTTTGTATGTGTAAGGACAGCATAGCTCAAAAATAAAGCCTGTTAAATACCAAACTTGGTATTTAAGTTTGGTATCTTCCAAGGATGCGACACAAAGATTTTTAAGAGAACCCCCCAACCCCAAACTACCCTTCATATGAAAAAAATTTCGAAAATTTTGATTTTCTCAAAAATGGCTCAAAGGATTTTGATTAAAACACCACATATTAAAGCAATTTTCATCACAAATAAAATGTATATCTTGAAATTTCTGCGAATAGCTTCTGAAGACTTGTTCATTATGATGAATTTTACTGAATTTTGCATAACTACTAAACCGTAAGAGATGAACAAAGACTTACCATACACAAAATGTAGAGCACGTTAAAACATCCAATTTATGTTACATACATTTTTTCGTGGAGTTTATCGTTTTTGAGATATGCCTTAATATTGGTTTCAGCTTTAAAAAACGTAATCTCTTCTCATACAGAAATTTGTCAATTCTTGTCCATACAAACAAAGGAACATCAGTCACATAGCAACCAGCTTTTGACTGTCACTTTAACCTATGGTACTCCCTTATATCGCTTCTACTTACAAGGAAGCAAGTAATAAGACTATTTCGTGAATCTATCCCATTTTAATATTCATTATTCTCTAGGTCGAGACCCCATAGTCAGAATTTCATTAGTAAAAAAGAAATTTCATGAAGTGATTATGGGTGATTGATCAAAGTCAGATGAAGTCTTGTGTATGCTTCTTAAGAACTTCGAGATATCACTGGAGATAGCTGAGATGCTAACGAAGCAAGATATATCAACTAACATTCTTAACACCTGATTTTAGTTTCTTGATATCTGTATTAGGTGCAGAGGTACATATATCACATAATAGCTTCAAATACGCATAGTACAAAATGGCGCACGAAAAACTGACCTCGTATACAGTCTGCTCGCGCGCCAGTCCCACCCGTTGAGGTGGGAATTTATTCCCAGTTGTTGAATTATTTATCAGTGTATGTTTTACAATAAATATGTGAGTTTATTACTGGATTGCATAAAGTTTTAGTAGCTTTATTGTTGTTTAAGTGCTTGGCGTATTTCCCCCAACTTCGTACGTACAACTAATTACAATTTTTTACTTTCTCTACACGTACTATGTACATAGTGTATAGAGAAGGTATTGTATTCCACCCAAAAATTCGATGTCGGGATTTCACCGGAAATACAAATGTTTTAAAACCCCCTGAGTCAAAAAAAAAAAAAAAAAAGAATCAGAAATAGGTGTGTGTATGTGTGTCTGTGGACAGCATAGCTCAAAAACGAAAAGACCGTTAAATACCAAACTTACCTGGAGCATTCCCATCACTTCATTAATTAATAGAATACAACAAAGAATTCATTGAACAACGCCGTGGCCGAGTGGTTAGACTACACGTCTCTCACCCAGGTTCGATTCCAAGAGACCACATGTGAGATTTATGGTGGACAAAGCGGCGCAGGGGAGGGGTTTCTCCGGATTCCCCCGCCATCGCATTCCACTGGTGCTCCATCTTCATTCCATGTATCACCAGTGTTCGCCTGCGGTTCTATAGTAGTAAAAGCGGGCGTTAACACTATCAAAAACATCTGACGTGTTCCATTCACATGCCTTTCTCTAGCTGATCCACAAATAAACCTTTTATCCG
This sequence comes from Hymenopus coronatus, assembly GCA_030762935.1. Lineage (NCBI taxonomy): Eukaryota > Metazoa > Arthropoda > Insecta > Mantodea > Hymenopodidae > Hymenopus > Hymenopus coronatus. Next base: position 63,625,122 of record CM060899.1, read on the forward strand.
AAAGATTAATCTTTTATCTACATCATCTAATCCAGATAAACATAAGCAGAATTAGTCTTATCACTAGCTTCCTTATAAGTAGAAGGGAAATAAGGAATGCGCAGGCTAAAGCGACAGTCAGGTCCTTTAAAAGCTAGTCGCTATGTGAAATAATTGAAATTTGCTTGCCAGGAGTAAATAAACGAGAAACGAGAAAAAATATCTTCCCGTTTGAGAAAAGTTAAAGTAGCTTAAAATTAAAAACAGTAATCACATAGACACGTTGTTAATGAACTATACCGAAATATTTTCACAGAATATGTAGATTACTTAAATAAGTAATTTGAGATAGGAGACTTATGGCCTGTTTTTTGAAATGTCGAAGTAACGTAAGTTCTGAAGTGCCAGTACGCCACTGGCTAATTTATCAACCATTCGAGAGCATAACAAGAAAAACGAAGGGACATATTACGACGTACCTCTCTAGCGTAGTGGTTACGATACTGGCTTTCAAGTGAAAGATAGCTTCAGAGTTCGGGTCTCGTTCACGTATCGCGGCACTTCGTCTGGAATCACAAAAATAATAATAAAAAAACATTTACTCTACGACAGGAAACATTTTTTACTCTATGACATAACTCAAGAACATAGTTAATGAATGCTCAGTGTCGCACTGTCAAGTGATTAGTTCGAGATTTTACAGATTTTTGCGACATTAAATCTTGAGAACGCTAGTAACGAGCTGCTAAAAATTGATATCTCTATACTCGAGCAGCAGTTTTAAAGACATGCAAGCACTTTTTTCAACTTGCTTTGCTTTAATACCGACTTAGCAGCACCTGATACCCACACGTTTAACGCTATGTAGTTGCGTTATGTTTATCCGGGGACCATGCATCCCCGATCTCAAATTACTTATATCAGTCACGTGCACAATCTCGCAAATTATTTCGGTGTAGTTCATTAACATCCTGTATATTAACAATATAAGGGTCGTCTCCTTAGCGCGGTGGTAGCAGCTGCATGCCAAGCGGGAGACCTGGGTTCGATTCCCGGTACCGGCGTGGGGATTTTTCCCCCGCTGTAAGACCTGGCCCGGGGTACACTCAGCCTCGTGAGGTCCCTGGGGACCGATTGAGGAGCTACTTGATGAAGAAGTAGCGGCTCCAGGTCAAGAGGACCGCAAAATCGGCCGGGGGTTGGAGGCGCTGACCACGTCTCACCCTCCAATACTGCACCCCATCTATAACGTCTGTTCTGGATCGAGAAGGGGCACGCAGCGGCCGGGCGGTAGGCCAAGGTTCCGCTTGAGTGTCGTGCCAGGGAGTTGTTGTTATTATTATTATTATTATTATTATTATTATTATTATTATTATTATTATTATTATATAACAAATTACGTGCTTAACGAGATCTCTTACAGTTTACTAGTTATAAAAAAAGTCATCAAGAGCAAAGACGTCTTCATAGACTATTCCCAGAAAATTCAAGATATGCATATTATTTGTGATGTAAATATCTTTAATATACAGTATTTTATTCAAAATCATTAGTCATCTTTGAGAAAAACAAAATGTTCGAAGATGTTTGCATGTAAAGGGTAGTTGAATTTTGAGAAAACTACAAAGATTTTTACAAAAATTGCCCACCCAAAACTACCATTTATTGCAAAAAAATTCGAAAATTTGATTTTCTCAAAAATGGATCTAACGATTTTAATTAAAACTCCATATGCTTTAAGATATGCTTTTCCATGGCAAATTAACTGCATCTATTGAATTTTCGGGAATAGGGTCTGAAGGGCTGTTAATTGTGAGTGACTTTTGCGTAACTGGTAAACCATAAGAGTTTGAGGAAGTCTTGCTACGCAAAAATTGTGGAGCATTGCTGAGATATTACCTGTTATTGGCTTCTATTTTAAAATAGTTACACTTCTCCATTTCTGCTACTGTTTATTTCAATGCGGATCGTTATTCGTTTTTCTCTCTCGTGTTCAAGCATGAGAAATAAATCACATAACGATTAGCTCTTAGAAGGCGTGACTATCGCTTTAGCCTAGTGTATTCTGTTATATCTACAAGGAAATGCGTAACAAAAGATTGATGCTGTTGTTTGTCTATCTCTATTAGAATGAAGTGGTTAGAATAATCATCTTTTGTAAGAACAGTTTGTTGCAGAATAAGAAGAGCAAGTCAGGTGGATGGAACACATCAAAACAGATCAGATATTTTTAATAATAACATATTTTTACCTTCTCTACACATACTGTGTGCACAGTGTATAGAGAAGGTATTGTGCACCCAAAAATTCGATACCAAGATTTCACCGAAAATTTAAGTTTTGAGACTCCCTGAACCCACAAAACAAAAAAAACAAAAAAAAAAAAAAAACTTGGCATGTTCAGTATCTTCCAAGGATGCGACACGAAGATGTTCAAGAAAATACTCTAACAATTTTTATTAAAATTTCTTATATTAAAGATATTTACATGACAAATATTCTTGAATATTCTGAGAATAGCCTCTGAAGACATCTTTATTCTGGATGAATTTTGCGGAATTTTGAATAACTGGTAAACTGTAAGATATAGACAAAAATTTACTTAACTAAAAACGTAGAACTTGTTAAAACACACAAGTTATGCTATATACCTTTTTCTCGTGGAGTTGGCTGTGTTTAAGATATTCCTTGTTATTGGTTTCAGTGTGAAAATATTTAAACTTTTCTCATACAGGAACTTGCCAACGCTTGGCCACGCAAAGTATCGGAGTTCTATCCCATAGCAGCCACATTTGAAAACAGTTGACTGTCGGTTTAGCCTAGTGCATTCGTTTATTTCCCTTCTACTTATAAGGAACTAAGTAATAAGAGCATTTTTGCTAATGTTTATCTCAGATGGCATATAGATAAAATAATAAACTTATTTACACTAATTTGTTACAAAGATGTAGAGAAAGTCATGAAAATGCAGTATTTTTCAGAACATGATGACCCTGCCCCACTCTTCTTCCAAGTCTTTAAAGTTTGCAGTCAGGGGAATTGCGGTTGGAAACCAACTCTCGCTGTTGTCAAGTCTTCCACTTGCTGGTCCCTTAACTGAGGCGAAATTCTCGGCTTACAAGTAGTCTTTCCAAGAAACAGAGTTTACTAGGTTGCCTCTCATCCCTAGCACGCTTCGCTTTTGTTTGCTAATGGTTATTGCTCAGTAGTAGATGAGGAGCGGTCCCGTATGAGGCTATCAAGTTTTGGAAAAAACTAAATATAGGGAAGCTAAGAGTGAAGTGGTTGAGGAAAATTGTTCCACATAAAGGATTGGAGTGAGAACATTTTCCTTGGAAGATACTAAACCTAAATCTTCCTCAAATGGGAAGTCATTCAATTTTTTTCATCCTTTTCATGCAAAGAGAAGGGAATTTAAAAATATCACACAGCAACCAACTCTTAAAAGGTGTCACTATCGCTTTAGCCTAGTGTGTCACCTTATTTCGTAGTATTTACAAGGAAATATATAATAAAACCATTTTGCTAATGTTTATGTCTATTAAAATGCAGTAGTTCGAAGAATAAACTTTTGTACGAATAGTTTGTTACAAAATAGTGAATGAAGCAGGTAGAAAAAGCTGTGTGTTGTATTCACTTCTATAAGCTTCCATCCTTACCTTTAGTTCCTCTCTTTCCTTAACAAGTTTTCGACATTTTTGATGTCTCAAAAATAGTTAATAACTCCATTTTAAAATATGTTAAAACTCTTCATTTACTCCATTGGGCCAGAAATAGCCTCTGATATAAATATTCAAAGAAACAGGCAAGACATTTGGTGATATGAAAATAACTTACTAACATTTTTTTCAAATATTTAGAGATGAATAAAGCAAATATTTGTATCAGCGCTTGAGGACAATCTCATGATCCAGTATTTGCACTTTTTTCTCGTTATTTTCATGAGAAACATTTCTCGGTGTTTTTAGTATGAATATTATACCTTATCTAAGATTGTTTACGTAACAGATCACGGTTGATCTTTCTCTGTGTGGTGTAATATGAGGGAAGAATATCGATCGCTCTGAAACTTCAATATATGTAACCAATCGTTTTTGTTTGCTTACATTATCTGATTAGGTTCAACTTAAAATGACATTATCATGCTTCATTTAAATTTGGTTTTATTGAACAAATACATAACTCAAACCACATGTAAGCATTTCCACTTCCGTTCTTTGAAGTAAAAAACCACTCTAATTGCCTTTATAAAGGTGAAAAATTGAGATTAAATCTCAGCAATTAAAACACCTTCAAATCAGGAATTAAGATAACTTGTCTCCTTTGATACACTGCAGTAACGTTCGTCGCTTGGGAAGATGATTTAGAGATCGCCGATGATATAATCCCTCGCCGCTTTGGCAACTTATCTAGTTGCGGCGTAAATTAAATGGATATCTTGCTATTTCAACATATGTAAAGCCAATAACTGCATAAAAGAAAGCGACTGAATCGGTCCCTCGTTTCCTCACTGCGAGAGACGTGAATGCAGATCGGCGGTGTAAGAGTTGTACTAAACACAGGAGAAACATAATCTCGGACGTTCAAAACACGTTAGACCCTTAAAGTTATGCTTCATTAATGACTATATTACTAGCCAGCGGACAAAATTATGTATATTTATTGTTCTTATTAAATTAATGGTATATTGAAATACTTGAAAAAACTGTAAAAAAATAACAAATCAAAATTGCATTTCAATATTTTATTGAACATTGAGAAAAAATTAATTCTCGGTGTGAATAAATGGAAGGTTAAATCTAAGTTATATAGACAAAGCCTTCTTATACACTCTTTTGTTAATGAATCTTGCAATAGATTCTTTACTTGAAGTAGAACATGTCTTGAGTGTTACGTCATTTCCTAATTGTACTGTAAGTATTAATGACCTCTCAAAAAGTACTTATAGTGCTTGTTGGCATGGCAATTAGTAAATGAATTGTAAATTTAGCTTATATGACCAAATATGTGTTCAGTAAGAATAACTTACATATCAAGTATTTCAAAAAACATCTCGCACTTATTCACCTGCCACACCGTAAATGTTGGCAGGCCTCACTATCGCTTCATGTATCCAAGGTTTAGCATTTCAAACCTTCACCACTTCACAGTTTCGATTTGTCCTCTTACGCTGAAAACATGACCTGGCTCTGTCCTCTAAAGTTCTCCCACTTCGCACTGCACGTGGATCTCATTTTTCCAGCATGTACCTTTCGAGTAAAGACCACTTAAAGACTATTGACACATTTTTCCCGCTCAGCTGTTTCCAAGGCCAGGGTTTCACTGTCAGTACACTTTCCTTGTTGAGGTCACACCAATTCAATCTTCTTTTCCCCTCTCTCTTCCCTCCACATGCGATTTTATTGCGTGTCTTCTCTCGTTCTGATTCTCTGCGAACTCGGCATTCCGTAAAATCCACTACTCCGACTCATGTCCAATCCAACTGTATTTAACAAAATCATTTTTATTTTCTTAGTCGGTTAAATACCAAACATGGTAGGTACTTAACATTTGAAGACAAATAACGAGCAATATCTCAGAAATGGTCTTATTTCTTGTTTCCTTGTAACTAGACGAGAATACTAGGGTCGGCTGATAAGTCCCGGGCCTCTCAATGAAAACATAATCTCCAGAAAGGCTAATACACGTGTCATATTGGTGTTCTAATTTAAATAAACGATCTCTCTAGTGCGATTTATCAAGGTCCTCAAAATAGCTGTTTACCGTACCAATGACCCCCTCGTTGCTGTGAAATCTTCGTCCTCCAAGACATTTTTTGAGGTTTGGGACCAGGTGGTAGTCGCTGGGTGCTAGATCAGGCGAATAGGGTGGATGTTTAAGCAATTCCAACTTTAATTCGCACAGTTATCCCATTGCAATGACTGAACGATAGGCTGGAGCATTGTCGTGATGAAACAAGATTTTTTTCCCCCAAAATGAGGTATTTTTCTTTTCACCTCATCACTCAAACGTTGCAATAAGCTTGCGTAGTAGTCACCAGTAATACTTTTACCCTTTTCCAGGTAATCAATAAAAATAATTCCCTGTACAATCCCAGAAAACACTCGCCATAACCTTGTTAGCTGACAAAATTGACTTTGCCTTTTTGGAGTTGGTTCACCTGGCGCAATCCACTGTTTTGACTGTGATTTACTTTCTGGAGTGTAGTGTAGTGTAGTGATGTATCCATGGGTATAAGCTGTATAAAAATTCGCTGGGATTTTTACGGCAGGGCTCCACATTCTGAACAGAAACAGTTTTTCTGTGCAACTTTTGATCAGATGCCAATAAACGTGGCACCCATCTTGCACAGGCCTTGTGAAAGCCCAACACATTTCTTAAAATATGACCTGCACGTTCTTTTGATATGTTTACAGCCTCTGTTATCTCAACTTTAATCTGCGGTCTTCCAGTACTAAACGATGAATTTTTTCAATGATTTCTGGAGTTGTCACTTCTACAGGTCATCCAGAGCGAGGCTCATCACTAGTGCTCGTACGTCCCATTTTAAACTCTGCAACCCACCTTTTAATCATTGAATATGAAGGGATAGAGTCTTTCAATGTACTGTCAATTTTCTCCTTGATTTCTTTAGGCGTTAAGCCTTTCAAATGGAAGTATTTAATCACTACTCGTTTTTCCAAATCCTCCATTTTCGTGAAAACTCAAGTTGTCTTGTTTAAAATGCTGTCATTCGAAAACTAAACAAGTTATTGGCCTGTAACTATGGATACCAGCTAGTCTAGAGTTAAATTATGCGATGCTACTGTCTAACTGGTCTGGTGGCGCCATATCCGTGTGAGGCCCGGGACTTTCAGCCGACCCTCGTACACTAGGCTAAATCGATAGTCAAATTTCTTAAAAACTGGTCGATATGTGAACAATTGAAGTTCGGAATGTCTCGTTGATCGAATGGTCAGCGAGGTGACTACTCAACCGAAGCTCCCGGTTTTGATTCCCGGATGGGGCGAGGGATTTTTCTCTAATCGGAATGATTCCCTATCCCCCACAGTCAGGAAGTATTACGAGGGGCATTATTTATATTCTGAGCCACTCTGATTGTTGTTTGTGCCATCTGGTGTTTCCACTGGAAAGTTTGACATTGTTGATCTTAACCTCCTTCAAATATTTTGTCACTAGAGCGTTATTTGTGTTGTTTACTGTGACTTTAAAATTGTGTTTCAGCTAAAAGTTGGAATTAATTTTGAATATGTTCGTGCGATGATTTATTATGATTTTTGACGTAGATTATCAAAACAAAAGCGCACCGATTAACTACTACTACATTTGGCGATGAAGATCTGTCCTTTGTTACTGTGAAACGCTGGTATAACGAGTTTTATCGTGACCGCCGTTCGCTCACGAACGAAATTCGTGAAGGTCGTCCAAAATCAGCTGTTGTGCCAGAAAACATCGATGCTGTACAAAAACTGATAGTGCAAGATCGTCATGCCACATACTGTGATATAGAGGCAATCCCAGGCATTAGTTCCATTAGCAGATATAAAATATGCATGATCATTTAGCCGTGAAAAAGGTTTTCTCTCGTTGCAGCCCACACAATTTGACATAATCTCAAAAGGATGTTCGTGTCGATTGGTGTACACAAATGCTCAAGAAATACAATAGTGGGGCTTCAAAAGACATATAAGATTGTAACAGGTGACGGATCATAGATCTATGCACGAGCCGGAATGTAAACAGCATTTGACTGTATGGATGTTTCAAAATGAACCACATACAACAATTGTTTGCACTCCAAGCAATTCCAAACAAATGAACGCCTGTTTTTTCAGAAAAAAACTGACCATGTGGCAACAGTGTCTTTGGAGAAATGTGAAACGGACAATTCTGAATGGTACACAAGCATTTGTTTGCCGGAAATCTTCGGTGAAAACAAGCAAGTGGCTCTTTCTTCATCAAGAAAATGTGAGCGCTCACTCATCTCGTCTAACAACCGACTATATGAACACTCAGAAAATTGAATTGATGACTCTTCCGCCATACAGTTCTGATTTCTCACTCAATGACTTCCTTTTATTCCCGAACATCAAGAATAAAATGCGTGGACAACGACTTTCGTCGGTAGAAGAAGCCGTTGATGTATTAAAAAACCATGTTTTGGAGATTCTCAAGGAGATTAGAAAATTTCTATTGATCATAAAGGAGAATATTTCGAGAAAAAATAAAGCAATTTTCAATGAGAAATTACTGTTTTTTTATTATATAAGCTCAAAATATAAATAGTATCCCTCATATGTCAGAGTGAATGCGCGTGTGCTTGAAGAAAATAAAATGATAAAACCCAATGTTCAAAAACCTAAGTCAACGAATTGTTTCTTAAGCCAAAGCCATAGGTGTTAAAGGGAGGTATATAAATTAAACAACTACCTTAAAAAAGTTGAAGTTCGATTTGTCTTGCATTGCCAGTAAAACAAATGAGAGATGAAACGAAAGGTGCCTCCGTTTTAGAAAACTTAAGAAGTTCAAAATTGTAACCAATAACAAGGTATATCTCAGAAACGGTCAACTCAACAACAAAAATGTATATTACATAAATTGTGCATTTTAACGAGATCTACTTATACACAGTTTAAAATAAAATCCTACATACTTTACCAAGCGGGATGGCTGAGGCGGTAACGTCTATGGCCCGAATTCTGGATGTCCGGAGTTCGGTACTCAGCGACCACCCAGTCTGAGTCACGAGTTTTTCGGTGATTCCCCAAGTCGACAGTTGATTGCTAAGGTGGTTCATATTTACCACGACTTTCCTGCCCATTGTCATCTGTTTCAGGGTTGAAGGTTCAAGCGACGGTGTTCGGCGGGTTGCGACTGGGCGGTGGTTGTGCACTATATAAAGGTTTCTTCCTGGTGTCGTTGGGGAGGGGATTCTTCGAATTGGGCACTTCTTCCCAGCACCATAGGAGGTTCAAGGGCTTGTGCGCCGGGTGATGACGGATGCAGTCTATCTGGAAACGTTACAGACCCTTCCATATTTGCACAAGTCATGCTGATTAGCCCTTCGGATCTCTCCCAGGGGTAACGTAAGTCGCGAAGGGCTACTAGGGTCCGCAATGGTTGGAAGCACCATCCTCGATAATCCTTATTTAGCACACTTTGAATTACAAAAGTAAATTTTACTAATCTTTAAGGTGAATATTTTCTTTACCAATTCATAAAAGTGTTAAGTGTGTAGCTTTTCCGTGTGCAAGATATATAGTTGTATTAGAGTTTGCTTTCTGCATTTATGCTTTGGACAGGTTTCTCTGTGAAAGGCATTTTCTGGTATAAATGACCCATTTTCTCAGCAACTACTGAAGATAGCTAAATTAAATTTTAGGCCTTGTAAAAATAAACTCAAGGCACTAATAAATAGTTGAAAGAGAGCCTTTACTATGTATACTTGGTGCAAGATTCAGAGAAGGTACAAACGATGTACCGCTTCTTTGTAAGGTTCTAAGAAGGCAACTCTCAAGTGTTTCTTTGTTATAATTGCGGGGCTGCCCTTGTTGTATGGGACGGGATCTGTTGTCAAAATAACCCTCATAAATGATGCTGTATAAAACAATTGATGCTGTGCTTATCTATTGTTACCAAGAAGTGACTATTCCCTGTCAGGATAATGCACGCACGTATTGTAACAATGATACAGGGGTGATGGCAAACTCTCCCCCATGCCTACCTTTCTTACCATCTCTGAACACGGCCTCCTAAAGCGGGAAGAGGGGAAGCAGTTGAAGGCGTGAGTTGCGTGGTCCGAAATATGGTAGAATTTTTAATTACCTTAACAAGCTATGCTGTGGGCAACAGAATTAAGGAACACTGGGAGTGAAATTTCAAATTTATATATATTCTTAAAAAAAGTTTTTGTTACTGCTCCATTCCTGTTATGTTAGTGTAAATACCAAATTTCATGTTGAAATTAATTTAGCCCTTTCTTGTGCACCAATCGTAGGAAAACTCTTTCATTGAGATGGTATCCGAAATACAATTACATGCGTAGATCATAATATGGTCATTGCTTCCCGATTCCTGCCTACGATAAGCACAACCTTATGATTCTCCGCGGCAGTGGCGGCTTGTGACCTGAACGTGAAGCCCATTCCACACAAAATAACAAATGAAACTTACCAGTTTATATATTAAGTTGACTCTCTTGTCCTTTGTTGGCATAAAGTCTTCGTGAACGGCTGCCTCCCCAATAGGTCGATTTGTACTTTCTCTACGCGTACTATGTACATAGTGTGTAGAGAAGGTATTGTAATGCATCCAAAAATTCGATACCGAGATTTCACCGGAAATACGTGTTTTGGGTCCCTCTGAATCCAGAAAAAGCATTTTTGGAAAAAAAAATGTCTGTGTATGTGTGTCTGTGGACAGCATAGCTCAAAAACGAAAAGACCATTGAATGCCAAACTTTAAGTTTGGTATCTTCCAAGAATGCGACACGAAAATTTTCAATAAAATCCCTCACCCCAACTACCCTTTACAAGACATTTTTTCGAAAATTTTGATTTTCTCAGAAATGGCTGTAACGATTTTGAATAAAATATCGTATATTAAAGATATTTATCTGGCAAATAAAATGCATATCTTGAACTTTCTGGGAATGGCCTCTGAAGACTACTTTATTCTGATTCAATTCTACGGAATTTTACATAACTGCTAAACCGTAAGAGATGGACAAAAGCTTACTACACAAAGAATTAGAGCACGTTTAAACATAATTTATCTTCTATAATTTTTTTTCGTGGAGTAGATAGTTTTTTTAAGATATTCCTTGTTTTTGGTTTCAGCCTTGAAAAACATACTTTTCTCATTCGGGAATTTCTCAACTCCTGTCCATACAAACAAAGGAACTTCAGTCACATAGCAACCAGCTTTTGACTATCACTTTAACCTATGCTACTCCCTTACTTCGCTTCTACTTACAAGGAAGCAAGTAATAAGACTTTTTCTGCTAATTTTTTCTCGAGTAGCATGAAGTAAATAGAAGCATAAGCATTTTAACAATTTGTTGCAGATATGTAGAGAAAGTCATGTGAATGGAACACGTCAAGATTTTTCTGAAGAGAAACGCACATGCATAAGGGATATTTATAAATATAATATCGTACTGTTGTACTGATTTAACAAGAATTTATACACTGTTAATTACTTTAAAGAAAATCGGGGGGGGGGAAGTCTGAAATTAGCATAATTTGGCCACGGATAAAACATCATAGAAAAAGAGTTAGCCAAGTCGGAGATGTTTCTGTTTAGTGTATCGAGCATACTACAAATCGGGCTATTGAATACCAATGTATTGACTTTGTTATGATATCAGCTACCATTTTGTCCTAATATGAAAAGGCTCTTTAGGTAAAAATGTGTTCCGTTCACATGACTTTCTCTATATCACTCATACAAATTATGCTATTTACTTCATCTAATCGATAAAAAATTAGCAGAAATAGTCTTATTACTTGCTTCCTTGTAAGTAGAAGCGAAATAAGGGAGTACCACAGGTTAAAGTGATAGCAAAAGATGGTTGCTATGTGACTGAAGTTCCTTTGTTTTTATGGACACGAGTTCACAAAGTCCTATATGAGAAAAGTATACGTTTTTTATAGCTGAAACCAAAAACAACGAATATCTCAAAAACAATCAACTCCACGAAAAAAATGTATATAACATAAATTGTGTGTTTTAAAGTGCTCTACATTTGTTGTGTGGTAAGTTTTTGTCCATCTCTTACGGTTTAGCAGTTATGCAAAATTCCGAAAATAAAGTAGTCTTCAGAGGCTATTGCCAGAAAATTCAAAATATACATTTTATTTGTCAGGTAAATATCTTTAATATACGATATTTTAATCAAAATCGTTAGAGCCATTTTTTAGAAAATTAAAATTTTCGAAAAAAGTTCCATGTAAAGGATAGTTTGGGGTGGGGGGTTTCCCAAAATCTTCGTGTCGCATCCCTGGAAGGTACTAAACTTAAATACCACGTTTGGTATGTTACCGACTTTTCGTTTTTGAGTTATCGTGTTCACACACACACACACACGCACGGACCTTTTTCTGGATTCAGGGGTCCATAAAACATATGTTTGCGGTGAAATCTCGGTATCGAATTTTTTGGTGGATTGCAATACCTTCTCTACACACTATGTACATAGTGCGTATAGAGAAAGTAAAAATGGTGAAGCAGGATATAAAATGGCAATTAGTACTCATCAATGTGGCAAGTCATACAGAGATAGTGCAACATAACTCGAGATAAATGAAATGATGTTTTATTTATGGACGCTCTTTAACTGCTGTGGCTCTCACTCTATAAGGGCGTGTAAGACCGCTTAATTTTGCTAACAGGCCTATCAGGCTTGAGGTTCTTTTACGTGCCGTAAATCTAAAATACGGGACCCACGGCTCTACTTCCCTTCCGAAGGAAGCCATGCTAAGGATTTTTACGCCCGAAAAAATCCATCGTCCTCCGCATGTGTGAGAACTTCGAGAATCATTATCAGAACCTTGGAATAACATTACGTGCAAGAGTGTATGCCCAAAAGAATGAACTGTGTCCCTTCCACAAGTTATGCGCCAGACGTCTCCCCAACGTGCTTCGAGATTCTGCTGCGACCTTGCGGGAAAAGTTCGAACTACTCATATCTCGCTCTTCGGCGAGACACCGCGAGAGATAGTCCTTCAGTCAAGCTGGAAATTCGCCAAGGGACAGATCGTCTTTAAGAGCAAGGGTACGCAACTGCGCTTTCTTTCGGCTTGGACAACATTTTGGGGTTATATATACTATCACAAGATTTAGTTTTCAAATTGTTAATTCAAGGCCTGTAACTTACAAATGTAAAATTTATCCTAAGCAAAATGCATAACAATAACATCAATTATGATTTTAATAACTGTTTGTTAAAAGATCTTCTCAACTTAATAAATTGTGAAACTCTGTCAGTGTTTCCTTGCAGTTTCCTGGGGTTTTTCTACCTAGGCTTTTAAGGAAACTTTTTTTATTATTTATTTATTTAACGATTCAGTAAGTCAAAAGTTGGTTGCTATGTGACTGAAGTTCCTTTGTTTGTATAGACAGGAGTTGACAAATTCCTCTATGAGAAAAATATAAGTTTTTTTTTTAAACAAGGAATATCTAAAAATGATTATATCCACGAACAAAATGTATATAACATATATAGTGTGCTTTAACGTGCTCTATATTTTTTGTGTGGCAAGTTTTTGTCCATCTCTTACGGTTTACCAGTTATACAAAATTCCGTAAAATTCATGCAGAATAAAGTACTCTTCAGAGGCTATTCCCAGAAAATTCAAGATATACATTTTATTTGTCAGGTAAATGTCTTTATTATATGATATTATAAACAAAATCGTTAGTCATTTTTGAGAAAATCAAAATTTTCGAAAAGAATTCCATTTAAAGGTCAGTTTAGGGTGGGGGGGGGGGAATTTTTCTCAAAATCTTCGTGTCGCATACTTGGAAGATACCAAACTTAAATACTAAGTTTGGTATTTTACCGACTTTTCGTTTTCGAATTATCGTGTTCACAGACACACGGACACATATATGAACCTTTTTCTGATTTTTTTTGATACAGCGGACCCTAAAGCACATATTTCCGGTGGGATTTTTTGAATGTTTCCAATACTTCTCTATATACTATGTACATAGTACGTGTAGAGAAAGTAAATATACCCATAACATCCCGGTTAATACCACCCGTGATTTGACGGTGAAATATAAATAATATGCTTACATAAATTAAACTTGTCCGGAGAACCTCAACAAAACACTAACGCCAGAAAGCTGCGACAAAAGCGTCAGGTAAAACAATTTAATTCATGATGTGCTTTACCACAATAAGGTAAGAGAGTTTTATTATACCGAGATTTCAGCCTTGCAAATCGATGGGTGAGATAATCAGATGGACTCACTAGCAGCGAATGGAGATCTGCGCTAAATATTTAGCAACCACTCATGACTACGAGGCTCGGCTGATAAGTCCCGGGCCTCACACGATATGGCGCCACTAGCCCAGTTAGACGCTAGCATCGTATAGTTTAACTCTAGACTAGCTTGTATCCTTAGTTACAGGTCAATAGCTTGTTTAGTTTTTGAATGACAGCATTTTAAACAATATAACTTTAGAGTTTTCACGAAAATGGAGGATTTGGAAAAAACGAGCAGTGATTAAATACTTCCATTTGAAAGACTTATCGCCTAAAGAAAAATGGACAGTACATTGAAAGACTCTGTCCCTTCATATTCAATGATTAAAAGGTGGGTTGCAGAGTTTAAAATGGGACGTACAAGCACTAGTGATGAGCCTCGCTCTGGACGCCCTGTAGAAGTGACAACTCCAGAGATCATTGAAAAAACTCATCGTCTAGTACTGGAAGACTGCAGATTAAAGTCGTTTGTGATAGCAACGGCTGTAAACACATTAAAAGAAGGTAATATTTTAAGTAATGTTTTGGGCTTTCACAAGGTCTGTGTAAGTTGGGTGGGGGGGGGTTTGTTGACACCTGATCAAAAGTTGCAAAGAAAAACTGTTTCTGTTAAGAATGAGGAGCTCAACCGTAAAAATCCCATTGATATGGCTTATTACCATGGATGAAACTGGCATACATCACTACACTCCAGAAAGTAAATCACAGTTAAAACAATGGATTGCGCCAGGTGAACCGACTCCAAAAAAGCCAAAGCCTATTTTGTCAGGTAACAAAGTTATGGCGAGTGTTTTCTGGGATGTACAGGGAATTATTTTTATTGATTACTTGGAAAAGGGTATAAGTGTCAGTGGTGACTACTACGCAACGTTTCGGTGATGAGGTGAAATGAAAAATCTGATGTGCTACACTCACATGACTTTCTCTAGCTGTCCTACAAACTTCATACATAAGATTCTTCTTCTTTCTGCACCTTGCTAATCGTGGTACTCTTTAGCACAATGTTCTTATTATTTAGTTCCGTATAAGTAGGAAGAAAATAAGGGAATACACTAGGCTAAACTAATAGTCAAATGTTTTAAAAGCTGTCGCTATGCGATTGTCATTATAAATCGCTTCTTTTCTTGGCCAGGAGTAGAACAAAAGAAAAATGGACACTCCCGTCTGAGAAAAGTTAAAGTACTTCACAACTGAAACTAATAACAATGAATACCTCGAAAACGGTAAACTTCACGAGAAAAATGTATATGACATAACTTGTGTATTTTAACAAGACCTACATTTTTTTGTATAGTAAGTTTTTGTCTATCTCTTACAGTTTACTAGTTACGCCAAATTAAGCAAAATTCATCCAGAATAAACAGGTCTTCAGAAGCTATTCCCAAAAAATTCAAGATATACATTTTATTTGGTAGGTAAATATCTTTAATATATGATATTTTAATCAAAATCGTTAGAGCCATTTTTAAGAAAATCAAAATTTTCGAAAAATGTTCCATGTAAAGGGTAGTTGGGGGTGGGGGGATTTTTCTCAAAATCTTCGTGTCGCATCCCGGAAGATACTAAACTTAAATACCAAGTTTGGTATTTTACGACTTTTCGTTTTTGAGTTATCGTGTTCACAGGCACACGGACACACATACACGGACCTTTTTGTGAAAATGCTTTTTTTTTGGATATTGGGGACCCTAAAACACATATTTCCGGTGAAATCTCGGTATCGAATTTTTGGTGGAGTGCAATACTTTCTCTATACACTATGTACATAGTGCGTATGGAGAAAGTAAAAATGTGCAATTTAAAGTTGGAATTGCTTGAACATCCACCCTATTCGCCAGATCTAGCATCCAGTGACTACCACCTGTTCCCAAACCTCCAAAAATTTCTTAGAGGATCAAGATTTCACAGCAACGAGGTCATTGATGCGGTAAACAGCTATTTTGAGGACTTGATAAATCGCACTACAGAGATGGGTTAGTTAAATTAGAACACCGATATGGCAAATTATGGAGATTATGTTGAGAAATAAAGCAAAAAGCTGTTTTCGTTGAGAGGCCCGGAACTTATCAGCCGACCCAGTAGAATAGCGCATGTCCTCAAGTGCATATGCCTGCAGCATTTCGCTTCAGTCGAAAAGATGTTCCTCTAGATTACTGCTGTAATAACATGACAGTGTCAAACGTCTTTTTTGAAATAATTGATACGTAAATCAATCTTGTTGAATACATATTTCGTAATGTAGACTCAATTTACAATTCGTGTATTAATTACCATGCCAACAAGTACCGAAGTTTGAGAGGTCATTAATATTCACAGTACAATTAGGAAATGACGTAACCATCAACATATCTTTGCTTCGACTTCGCTGGTAAAAGTGAAGCACATGATGGATAGCAGCTTCTTCAATAGCAATGTCGCTCATGTTTATAAAACTTTACTGCTTGGTAATAACTATAAAAAAAATCGAAAGATTCAATTCGGCTACATAACCTAACAAGCAAGCATGTGCTACTTCAAGTAAAGAATCTATTACAACATTCACTAACAAAAGAGTGTATAAGAAGGCTTTGTCCATATAATTTAGATGTGACCTTTCATTTCTTCATATTAAGATTTAATGGTTTCTTAATGTTCAATAAAATATTCAAAAGCAATCAGATATTTATCAGATCTCGAATGCTCGGCCTCCCAATATGCATTCTCGACCTGATAAGTATAGCTTAGTACGCAATATACTATAAAAGTACCCATGTCAATATTTACTTGCGTAATTTCATTGAAATGAAGCTAATAATACGTTTTCTATACGTACTAGTATATAGAGAAGGTATTGTAATGCACCCAAAAATTGGATACCGAAATGTTGCTGGAAATACATGTTTTGGGTCCTCTGAATTAAAAAAAAAACATTTTTAGAAACAGATCCTTGTGTGTATCTGTAGACAGGATAGCTCAAAAACGAAAACTCGGTTAAATACCAAACTTGGTATTTAAGTTTATTATTTTTCAAGGATGTGACACGAAGATTTTCAAGAAATCCCCCCCAACCCCAAACTACTACATGTTTTTTTTTTTATTATTTTTAATTGTGGCTTTCTCAAAATGGCTCTAACGATTTTGATTAAAACGCCTATATTAAAGATACTTGCATCACATATAAAATGTATATTTTGAATTTTCTGGGAATAGTCTCTGAAGAGCTCTTTATTCTGGATGAATTTTGCATAGCTGCTAAACCGCAAGAGAAAGATAAAATTTACTACACACAACATGTAGATCTCCTTAAAACACACAATTTACGTCATATATATTTCACCACTGCAGTTGGCCATTTTCCAAATATTCCTTGTTATTGGTTTCATTTTTAAAATGCTTAAAAGTTTTTTCACACAGGAACTTGTCAACTCCTGGGCACGGATTTCAATCCCATTTTAAAACATTTCAGTGTCGGTTTAGGCTAGAGTATTCCCTTATTGCCCTTCTAATTACAAAGAAGCAAGTAATAAGACCATTGCTGCTAATGTTTATCTAGATTAGCATAGAGTGAGTAGAAGAATAACTGTTTAACAATAATTTGTTACAGAGATGTGGAGAAAATCATGTGAATGAAACACATCCATTTTTTTTTTGGAGTAGATATTCGTTGTAGCTACTGGTGCAAGGAAGTTGCGCCCATGGTTTAAGGTGAGAGAATTGGTGAGAGTGAGAAATGTGTTGCATCTGTGGAATTTGGAAAATCCACATTATGTATGATGTCCTATGGAAATTAATACAGAGTGATTTATGTAGAACTGACATGTCTTTCTTTAATTATTCCATTGGAAATTCATTCAATGACCCAATTTTAGCACCAAATTAAGCACAATGTTCTGGAGTTTCTATTCCTTGTCACTAGATGCGCAGATGTTTATGTTTTATTCCTAATTGCATTGTTGGCAGCTGTTTCGACATTTTGTTCTTGTAGTCAACGTGAAAATGCAGTACTATGTAGAGCTGAGTCAAGGATATTTTCAGCAAGATGGCGCTACATGCCATTCATCAAATGAATCCACGAGCCTAATTGCAAGATAATTTCCAGGAACGTGTGGCCACCGAGATCTCCGGATTTGATATCGCCGGACTTATTTCTATGGGGTTACTTAAAAGACAGGGTTTTCGCCACACGTCCCCAGACATTGGACGATCTGAAGCACAACATCACAAAGGAGATTCAACAGAGTCCTCCAACGAGTGGCCAGTACGACGTGTTGAGTTGTGCCTTATGCAGGATGGAGGACATTTTCAACATTTACTATAGAGGTAAATAATCTCCCAAAATTCCTCTACAATTTAGGTATAATAAGTTGTCGCTAACATAACACGTTTTGAAACAATTAATGAAAGAAATGTGTCAGATGTATATAAATCACCCTGTATTTCTGCCATGTATCAAAATTATAGCTTGCATGGCTATTTAAATAATACGTTTTAAATAATTTTTCCAATAAAAATGAGCCACGTGGTGCAGTTTTAACTAAACCGAAATATTTTCACAGAATATGTAGATTACTTATATAAGTAACTTGAGATAGGAGGCTTATGGCCTGTTTATTGAAATTTCGAAGTAACGGCTGTAAGCTTCTGAAGTGCCAGTACGCCACTGGCTAACTTGTCAACCATTCGAGAGCATTACACGAAAAACGAAGGGACATATTACAGCGTACCTCTCTAGCGCAGTGGTTAGAATACTGGCTTTCAAGTGAAAGTTTCCGAGTTCGGGTCTCGTTCACGTATCGCGGTACTTCGTCTACAATGAAAAACATAGTAATAAAAACATTTATTCTATGACAAGAATCGAGCTCATGACCTATGGGATAGCAGCTTACCGCGTTAAGCATTAAGCCACCAGAGCAATTGAAAAAACGCGTCCAGAGTAGGCTATTTCAAGAACGTAGTTAATGAATGCTCAGTGTCGCACTGTCAAGTGATAGTTCGAGATTTTACAGATGTTTGCGACATTAAATCTTGAGAACGCTAGTAACGAGCTACTAAAAATCGATATTTTTATACTCGGGCAGTAGTTTTAAAGACATTCTAAGCCATGTTTTCAACCTGCTTTGCTTTAACGTCGACTTATCAGCACCTGATACCCACACGTTTAACGCTATGTAGTTGCGTTATGTTTATCCGGGGACCATGCATCGCCGATCCCAAGTTACTTATATCAGTCACGTGCACAATCTCGCAAATTATTTCGGTGTAGTTTATTAGCACCCTGTATGCGCAAAATAGTCCAGTTTTAGAATAAATGAATTTACAATTATACTTGTCACATTATATTCTTTTTTAGACAATTGATGCTAAAAGACTGTTAAAAGTAGAAAATTCTGTCTCTGAGCGTTATAATACTCCAATGTAGCCAACTTTGGTTTATGCGTCCACGGCCTCATTCAAGTAGGCTATGACTTTGAAAGCTTGTATCGATCCATAAAATGACGGACGATTTGAATATCATGAACATGGAATCTGCTGAACCAGACGAAATTATGCAAGCAGCGGAGAGAGGAAAATTGCAACTGCCACACTCCCTCCGTTCTATGCGAGTAAGTCATGTTGGCAACATGATGCTAAGCAAGGCAACAACTGAATATCGCAGACCGTTAAGCATGAACTCCACAAAACAATCTATTTATAATTATGTCTATAAATATTGAGAATGTCTAAATATAGTGTGTGACACGTGTTAAAATGTTGTTTTATATTGTTCGTAGTATTACCGTTCACGGCTTACGGCCTCGTTTCCAAGCTTCCTACGCACAACATAAAACACAATATCTGCCTCTCGTATGATCAATAACTATTATAAGTGCACTAATTAATGTAGACAAATTATTACTTTTTGTACTCTCCAAAAGATTTGATTTTTAAAAATTTCAAAATGCATTATTTCGAAAAATTATATGCACATTTTCTTAAATATGCTTTTGAGAGGCAGCATAAACATTTTGAAACACACTAGTGAAAAATCTGATGTGTTCCATTCACATGACTTTCTCTACATCTCTGCAACAAATTATTGTTAAAAAGCTTATGCTTCTATTTACTTCATGCTAATCAGAAAAAAGTAGCAGAAATAGTCTTATTACTTGCTTCCTTTTAAGTAGAACTGAAATAAGGCGGAATCATAGGTTCAACTGATAGTCAAAAGCTGGTACCTATGTGACTGAAGTTCCCTTGTTTGTATGGACAGCAGTTGACAAATTCCTGAATGAGAAAAGTTTCAGTTTTTCAAAGCAGAAACCAAATACAAGGAATGTCTCAAAAACGATGAACTCCACAAAAAAATGTATGTATCATAAATTGTGTGTTTTAACGTGCTCTACAGTTTTCGTGTAGTAAGTTTTTGTCCATCTCTTACGGTTAAGCAGTTATTCAAAATTTCGTAAAATTCATCCAGGATAAAGTAGTCTTCAGAGGCTATTCTCAGAAAATTCAAGATATACATTTTATTTGTCAGGTAAATATATTTAATATACGAAATTTTAATCAAAATCGTTAGAGCCATTTTTGAGAAAATCAAAGTTTTCGAAAAATGTTCCTTGTGAAGGGTAGTTGGGAGTGGGGGGATTTTTCTCAAAATCTTCGTATCGCATCGGTGGAATATACTAAACTTAAATACTAAGTTTGGTATTTTACCGACTTTTCGTTTTTGAGTTATCGTGTTCACACGGACACACACACTGACCTTTTTCCGAAAATCCGCTTTTTTTAGGTAAAGGGGACCCTAAAACATATTTCCGGTGAAACCTCGCTATCGAATTTTTGGGTGGAGTGCAATACCTTCTCTATACACTATGTACATAGTGCGTATAGAGAAAGTAAAAATTGCACTGTGTGGAACATTTTGAGCATAGAAAAAAAGTTTACGAGAAAAAGATTTAGATTTAGACAGTGCCTGTTAATAAGCTAGCACATACCATCTACAGCTTCAGTCAAATTGGTAGTTGAAGATTTTCAAGTGAGAAAAATCTGATGTGTGCCGTTCACATGACTTTCTCTACATCTCTGCAACAAATTATTGTTAAAAACCAAATTCTTCCATGCTAATCGAGAAAAAATTACCAGAAATTGTCTTAGTACTTAATTCCTTGTAAGTAGAAGCAAATGAGGGAATACACTAGTCTAAAGCGATAGTCAAATCTTTTAAAAGCTGGTTGCCATGTGATTGAAGTTCCTTTGTTTGTGTTGATAAATTCCCGTATGAGAAATGTATAAGTATTTTAAAACCGAAATCAACAACAAGGAATATCTCAAAAACGATCAACTTCACGCGAAAGTGTTTATAACATAAATTGTGTGTTTTAACGAGCTCTACATGTTTTGTGGAGTAAGTTTTTGTCTATCTCTTGAAGTTTACCGGTTACACAAAATGGTGCAAAATTCATTCAGAATAAAGTTGTCTTCAGAGGTCATTCCCAGAAATTCAAGATATATATTTTATTTGCCATATAAATATATTTAATCAAGTTCAATAGAGCCATTTTTGAGAAAATCGAAAATTTAGAAAATATTTCCATGTAAAGATTTTTTGGGAGTGGGGGAATTTTCTTGCAAATCTTTGGAATATACTTAACTTAAGTATCAAGTATGATCTTTAACGGATTTTTTGTTTTTGAGCTATGCTGTCCACACACAAACACGGACATTTTTCTAGAAAGTTTTTTTTTAGATTAAGGGGGGTCTCAAAACACATATTTCCGGTGAAATCTCGGTATAGAATTTCTGGGTGCAATACAATACCTTCTCTATACACTATGTACATCGTACGTGTAGAGCAAGTAAAAATGATATATTTTTTTAATGTTTAGAAGTCATATTATTTTATAATGAATTTTTTGTTGTTGAGTTTGTCACAATTTTGCATACAATTTTACAGATGCACCACCACAAGGACCTATGTTCTCACTCCCATCATGCAACGACATCCCTGGATCACATTCATGCCTCACCATAAATACCAAACTAATGGGTAGGACCTTTGTATCGACGCGAGTAGGCGAGGTCGTTAAGGTAGCGACTCGTCAGCGGGAAGTCTGCGGTTCAAATCCTGTCAGAAATGTCTTCCCTTCTTCCAGCGTGTCTTCAATCCTTATAACCAGAGCTTGGACGATCGTACCGTTTGCAGTTCTGTATATAGGTTGCGACCGATCATCTCGCCGCATCAAAACAAGAGAAAGAGGGAGGAGAGGTAAACAAACCTGTTGTCAAATAAACAGTACTGTTCCAGAAATCAAAAATAACTTATGAAGCATTCGTAAAAGCAAATCATCATGTACAGCATATACAAATTGTTACATATATAAGACTAATTCTGACCGAGTTCCTTCTTTATATATGTACATTATGAAAACACCGAAGCAATTATAATTGCAATATTTACTGATCGAATGTAAAATAACATCCAAATAAAAAAATTAATTTCTTAAATATCTTCAGACTCTTACCAGGTAAAAACAAAAGCAGGATTAAACTAAACTTTTACTCATTTGCAGATGTATTACTGAAAACTATATGTGCTTCTGAAGCCTTTCTCAAACGATATTTATAATGCGAAAAAGTTGGTTCTACTTCGCACGACGTGTTCATGCATATTTGAAATATTTTATAAGTTCTGTACGCAGCTTGTATGCCATACATCACACTGAACTCTGTATTTTTTTCAATTACACTTTTAGTTTTCATTTTTGTTTCAGGTAGAACGCTCGTGGATTAGTAGATCCATTTGACAGTTGTTTTACATGCCGCACAGATTCAGTTCAGCTCCATATCTCTGGACTATAACTGTGTGATAGTTGTGGGCAACTTTCTGAAAAAAATTGCAATCAATGTTTCTGTGAAGCTGTTCTGTTACTAGTGGTTTGACATGATGTTTACTAGAACTGCCACCAGTTTCTGAATAAGTACATGCATAAGTACACGCTAGAAAACTTACTATGGTTGTAAAAGAAATTAATTTTGCTCACATTTGAGCAGAATAAAGGTGATATTCGAACGCCTTCCTACCTACAGACGTGGTTCTGTGTTATACAGTGATAGTTGTTTTACAGTAATGGGTTGCACTCTACGTTGACCTTTGCTCGCGTAAATATGCCGCATGGTATTGCCAACCCTGGCCACTCTTACTCTGCTTAACCCATTAACTGCCAAAATTATTTACTGTTGAGTTTTTTGAAGACAACACTGTTTTATTAATGACTGAAGTCAAAACATACAAAAAAATGTGTTATCATTTTTTAATAAAAGGGGTATTTTGCAGAATGTGTTGGCAAATCTAACATTAAAAGGCGAGTTTTTCACGTGTTTTTTTTAAATAAAATCTATGTTCTAATGCATTGTAGCATAAACATAGTGTAAAAGTTGCACATACTATTGAATTATTGAATTTGAAATGGAGCAAAACCCTTATCATGAAGTGGAACGTCACATGTTTGCAGAGTCTGGCGGTTTTCTTTTTGCATAATGCAGTTTTTCTTTGTGTAGTATAATGGTTTGAATCAGATTCTAGGATGAAATCGCATTTTGGTACTTACTCTACCACCCAGGAGTATGTTTTTAGTACCTCTGCGCCTTGGAGTGGATTCAGTGTTCATGCTCAAATTGGCCATTACAATCCTTCTTTGAATATCCAATAGAGACACAATTTCTTCATTGTTTGCACTTTGGTAAGCCCTCCAGATGTTGACTGTTGCAATGTCGATCATTTGGGTAAACATCAGCCCCCACCACTTCTTAGAGCGGACTCTTATGCGGTACAGGGAAATTGCTTATCTAGAAGATCAACTCCTGCCATGCCTAGGTACTTTAATGAGCTGTAAAGAACGCAAAATGCATGCGTCCCAGAAAAGGGACAATGGCAGGTAATGGGTTAAGGAAATCGGTACGAACTTCCTAGCTCTGCTTATAACTGACAAATGCCGGGGACGTACCCTGATCTTAGACTGAAACTTTCCTAAACCAAATTATTATTTCTAACATCAATATCACCACCTGTAATGCCATATGCAGCAAGAACAGACGTTAAATCTTATTCTGTTCTATTTATACCTGCAAAATGTGTCTGTATTTTGTCCCAAATAGCATTTCTGGGTATCCTTAGATAGATAAGTGAATATTCTAGTATGCCATTATAGCAATTAGTATTAGAAAAACAAAAAACAACAAAAATACATATCTGTATTTACGACAAAATTCACTTTGTATGAGAATGTTATTTTGTAATCCAATATCTCAGCCTTAATCTGGAAAACATAAACTGTTTTAGTAAATCCTTTAATGGTTCATGGAACGGAGAAGGGCAATTCAGATTCTCGAACCCAAACACACGTCGTTTTAATATTTATATTAAACACAGTACAGTAATCCTACCATATGAAAGCTACAGTAAATATGAATGTAACTATTCTTTAAATACAATTTAAAGCAGTCATTCACATTCGTTTACTATCAGCTACTCATTGCACGTCAGGTTTTATTTAGATTAAAAAAATAGGAAGGAAAACCCTGAGCCTTTGGGGGCTTTTTGTGCGTTCCTAGCTCTGGTTTCATGCCCATTCTACCCAGCGGTCGTTTTGTGTGCCGGCCACGATCGTGATTCGCTTGCACTGCAATTGTCTCGGTATGTTCCGCTTAATGCTTCATTCACAATGAAATGCAAGCGCAGACGCAATCTGCTTCTTTTCTCTATGCATTGCCTATGAATCCAACAACAAACGATCGCACTGCGAGACTTTACATGGCCTGCTGTACATGCATGCTCTTCTATTTGGCCGTGCAGTGCCGCGCCATCTCTAATCTCCCTCAAGAGGTTATGACAGTCTCCTTGCGAATCCTTCTTTGCTTTAATGGATGAAACTGTCATCTGTCTCTAGATTTCTTGGTTCTCATCAATCGAACACCCAGAGAGATAATTCTTAGTGCATTAAATGTGTAGCTTTATCACTTTCTGAAGTCTCTATGCTTTTACTATTCACAATAATTTTGAATGAGCAAATATTGTGACGTCACTGCCGCAAGCGTCAGTTTTATAATATATTTATTTGTAAAAGACTGAGTGTATTTTCTTATGTGGTATTGTTGGTTATGTTATTCAGTTTGTAACTAGGAAGATGTTCGCATGTAACTTGCGGATCTAGAAACCCGTGCCACTTCTTGCTACGCAACGCTTATGTAGCAAGATACTCAAGTGTCAGATACTGCCTTCTGTTCGTGCGTCAACACTTCAAAGAAGATGTAAACAAAATCACGTGACAAGGGAGCGTCTCATTAGCTGGTGGGCGAATTACACCCTTTTTAGACTGTTGATGCTAATTGTAGGCCTTTCACCAGATGTCAGTAGTGTTAAAAGTAGAAAATTCTATCACTCAGCGTTATAAAATTATAACACTCAAATGGCTTATGCGGCCACGGCCTCATTCAAGTAGGCTATGACGCTGAAAGCTCACATCGATCCATAAAATGGCGGATGATTTCAGTATCATGAACATGGAATCTGCTAAACCAGACAAAATTATGCAAGCAGCGGAGAGAGAAAAATTACAACTCCTACACTGCCTCCGTTGTAAAGAATGTTTTCTTTCTGTACGAGTAAGTCATCATGTTGTCAGCACTGATGTTAACCAATGCAACAACCGAATATCGCAGCCCATTAGGCATGAACTGTGTGAAATAGGTAAAACAATCTATTTATAGTTATAATATGTCTATAAGTATTGAAAACTGTCTAAAAATACTGTATGACATACGTGTTAATTGTTTTATATTGTTCGGAGGGTTACTGTAATCGTTTTCCAAGCTTCCTACTCACAATATGAAACTCCATTTTTGCCATTTGTATCATAAAGTACTATTTTCGCTTAAAATGTCATCTATTCCTCTACATAAAACTTTTTGTGGGTATTCTTGTGTGGAGAAATTAAAAAAGTTCAGTTATAAAATAAAATGCTAATTGCTCAGAATCACCTATGAGTAATTGAATCTTTACAGCAGGGGGTTTAAGACGCTTTGCGCAGGCGCTGTAGTTCATTTCCGGTTTCTTTTTGAACAGTCGGTTTACTCTTTGCCGCAGGGTTAGTGTGTTATGAACATATTGCTTTCGATATTGTCATGGCTGAGAAAAATCTTGGTATTTGTGAAGAAACATAAACGCGGAAAACCATTAAAAAGCAGAGAGAAAAGTGTGCTAAATATGTAAAACAGATTATGTGAAAAGCACCTTCAAGACGTGGTGAGGTTAGCTTCAGAATTCAAGGGTGTTTCTGTGTCCATAAAGAGTTGCCAACTTGACAGATTTTACGTCAAAATTGGCGTATTTTTAAGTTGTATAACGGACAAAATTTAGTTTTGACAGATATTATTAGAAATTATTAATTAATGTTGCATTGGCTTTCCTTAGAAAAACTCACTGATGAAAACCTTTGTGTACCTGCAAGGCAGGTGTGTGTGTGTGTGTGTGTGTGTGTGTAACTCCACAAGGGACCATGGTCTACCGCCCGGCCGCTGCATCGCCCATCTCTGCCCGAAGGCGTCATGAATGGGGTGCAGTGATCACCGCCTCGAGTCCCTCCCGGCCTATTGATGCGGTCTTGTCGATCTGGAGCCGCTACTTCTTAATCGATTAGCTCCTCAGCGACCTCACGAGGCTGAGTGCACCCCGGACCAGGTCTCCCAGCGGGGGGAAATTCCCCATGCCAGTCCCGGGAATTGAACCCTGGTCTTCCGCTTGGCGCTACCACCACGCTAAGAAGACAATCCTATACATATGTATGTTTAACACTTACTTTATAGTGCTTAGGCTAAGCGGTATGTACGACATTTTAAAAAAGAATGGTTAAACAATGAATAATCAAAGGAATGGTTGTTAGAGGTACCCGGGACCTAGTTGTGCGCGGTGCAAACATTGCGAATACAACGTGAATGTGCGCTTGTCAGATTTACTTCTTCGTACAAATAGAAACATTTAACTCTTTGTTGCCTGTCGGTATCTATAAGTTCCGCTTGTTTTAAGCGTAACTATACAAATAGGGTTGTACTCTAGGATTAATTTCATGTTATACTAACTTTCAACCATAAATAAGTAATCAAGACTGTTTTATATTATAAAAATATATACAATTTTCTAAAATTGCAATGATTTTTTTAAATAAATAAAAGAGAAAACCCGACATAATTACAGCCAAATGTATCTCAATTAACTTCCAAGCATCACACCGATTATTTTACTTGGGCTCTCCCCGTCCTTTACCACAGTCACTGGGATTTGAACTTGCAACATTTGTTTTTGAATGGATGGCCAGTCCATTACCTATCACCTAACACTCATGGATATTTAAACTACTTTTCTGGTAGTGCCTTTGGCAGCATTATGAAAATCGATTTAGAAGAATTTAAACTTTTAATTGGGAAGAAAAATATTAATAAGGCTCTACATTTATTTTCATCTCTACTTTCTTTATTATTTTATATAATAATTTTATAGATTTATTCCCAAATATTTTTACTAGAGCTTCAGGTTTAAACTTGAATTAAAGGAAAAATGGCATATGTAGTATACTAATACAGGCAACTAAGGGTTAAAAGACAGCTGGAACCTTTTCAACTTCACAGTCATTATTGCCATCTCAGTCTATCAAACAAACGTATACGTGCAGCTATAGAAGCTGCTTTAATCTCTGTACAATTAGATCCCTTGATCATCTTTTAGATCTAACCAAGAAATTGTTCCAATTGTCTTGAGTTTTAATTTAATTTCTATTTTTGATAGAAAATACGGAAATTTACAATTTTTGGGTGTTGACTGACGGAAAAAATAATCATATGTCCACATGCAAGTGCCACAAGCGCTAGGGAAGACCATTCACAATGCAGTCACAGGCGTAACGTAAGAAGTTGGTATGAATTTCTAGATCTGAAAATTACATGCGGATATCTTCCAAGCGCTCCGCAAGTTTCAAGCTGAAAACCATACATTTACTAACTCTTTTATTAATTAATAAATAGGTTACACAAACTACACACACAGAACGCTTGTGGCAGTGACGTCACAATTGTTAGACCGAAATATTGAAAATAGTGCAAGCATGGAGACTGCAGAAACTGATAAAGCTACACATTTAATGTAATGTTCACTATCGCAGATGGCGCGTTCATACTTTACGAGGGAAATGAGATTCCCGGAACGGCAAAGTAGAAGAGAATGTATGTACGGTAGACGCTGTAAAATCTCGCATTACGATCGTCTGCTGTTGCTCAGCAGGCAATGCATAGAGGAAGGAAGGCATAATTCTTTCTCTATGTACGCAACGCAAGGATAAACTTTGTGGAGTTTGCAAACTCTTGCATTGCACTGCGTAGCGGGTTGCGGGTCTATGTGAACGTCTACATTGAATACCGTGGTTGCAAAGTCTTGCACTTACGCTGCGTATGAGCTTACATTTCATTGTCAATGGCACATTCGAGAGAAGAGGATCAGAACTGGCAAACTTTGTACTCCCGCCCGCATGATTTAAAGACTAAGATTCATAAATGGAAATTTATCCTGAATGGGATCCTACATCTTCCAGCTTCCAGCTGTAGTGATTACTGGCACCTTATGTAAGTATTTCATAAACTATCAGAATTTAAAAAGTCGTTTAATCCAGTAAAACAAATGCTCAACGCAACAATGTTGATTTATAGTTTGACACGAATCCCCGCCCCGCTGTGAAAATGCTCTTCGTAATATGTACTTATTTTATTTGCTGCTACCATTGATAAGTAGCACTTTATAACTTGTATGATAACTTGATAAGTATACCCTGACAAAGTAATGAAAAAGCTGCGCAGAGCATTGCGGGCGCAACTATTGCCGATTACGCCTTTCTCCCTGCTCCCGCATGCGCATCACGATGCTCTACGCCTGCGAAGTGTGGGGTATGGCAGCAGACTCCTGGCTTCTCTGGTTACAACAGGTACAGAATAGAGGACTCCAGTCCATATATTCTGTATGTCGACGTTTCCTTTTGAGGCTACTTCATGAAGCTTCGGCCCTCCCATATGTGGAAGATATTATTAGGCGCCGGGCTCAGAAATTTTACGCTAGATTGGGCGAACATGAGAACACACTTGTCAGATCTGAACGCCGCAAGAGGCAGTTTCGGGTTCCCCGCATGGGTTGCGGGCACCCCCGGTAACAACGGCTTCAAACCAGGCAACAGCGAAATAGCTGAACTAAGTACTCCCCCCCTTTCATTAGGAGTGGTCTATCAAAATTAACCAACATAAATAATTTTCAAAATAAACACCAGCGGAGCAGAGGAAAGGATGCTGCTCCTGAAAACGCAACCGCTCGAGGAGCCTATCTAGCGCTACTTCCTTAACACCAACACTCGAAACCTAAAAAATATAACCTCAATCCTGTGGCTAAACCCTTACCAGGGTAGGTACACAGCAACTACACCTAGGCTCACCACGAGATTACCAGATCTCGCTCGCACGCACGCATCACGAAGTTCTTGTCAGTAGTGGTAGAGAAAGCATTGAGAGCGGTAGTGAGTGATAAAAAATCACAGTGTACTGTTTATTGTAAGAGTATATAAATTGAGAACTTTTAAGAGTAATGTCGAAATCTTCAGCCTTAAGTTCTCCTCTGTTAACCTCCTTAGATGACAGCCTAGGGAGATTATTTACAATGCTGCCACTTACTTGCGAAAACAAACACTTGCCTCATCTACGTTCAGCCATGCACGCGAGAATTGTATAGCGGTGATGACTACTCTCCCTCCAACACCAACTTTCCTATCATCACCGAACATCGGCCGGCTAAAGCGGCAAGAGGGGAAGCAGTTGAAGGCGTGAGCAGCGCGGACCGAAATATGGTAATAATTTTAATTACCTTGAAAAGCTATAACTGATAAACTCACAGTGCATGATACAAACAATTTCTCGTCGTTTTGTTATTAGGTTGTAAGTTGAGGACCGTAATATTGAAAATTGGTGCTATAAATGTCATGGCCACCTTTAATCGACAATGAATGTGGTTATCTGTTATTTTAACAATGCATTATTATAGCGATGTAGAATTGCTGCTCGGGTTGTTGGTGCCGCGTTTCTTTTCTGCTGTATCTTCTATCACGCAACAGTTTCTTTATCTTCGAATCATAATTATTGCTTAAAGAAAAACTAAAACTTGATAGGTATAAATTAATATTTTATAAAACTTGCAAGTTAAGAGCAGTTAACTCTGCTAAACATATGCGGAATAGTAGCTAGGTAAGTGTAAGCTCTGTCGAGATACTGAAATAGCTGCGCAGAACTTTGTGGGCGCAGTTATTGCCGATTACGTTATTCGCCCTTCTTTCGCATGCCCATATGACATCACACACGCATGCGCATCGCGAGGTTTTTGATAGTGGTGGGAGAGAGGACATTATAAGCGGCAGTGAGTAATCACAAAAATAATAGTAAGGATGTATAAACTGAGAACCTTAATCTTAATGCCTAAGTTCTCCTTTGGTAAGACCCTTCGAGTGTCCTACTCTAGGGAGATTGTTTACAATGTTGCCACTTGTGAAAATAAGTACTTGCACTCATCCTACATTCAGACATGCTCGCGCGTATTGTAACAATGATATAGCGGTGATGGCAAACTCTCCCTCCATCCCTATCTTTCCTACCATCGGAAGAGAAGACTCAGTTGAAGGCGTGAGCTGCGCAGTTCGAAATGTTATACTATTTTTAATTACCTTGACAAGCTATAGCTGCCGAACTATTCAGGTACCGCTTTTGTCTGTTTACTCTGTCTAGTGAGAGTTTTAAAATGAAAACTGCCCTGCTGAAGTAGACAGCACTCGAGCACACTTACAAACGATTTGGGCCGAAACATAAAACGACCGCACTGTAGAACTTTCACATAGCCCACCCCTTTAAGTGGATCCACTGCTCTCTAAAAGTTTATTTTCTACATTAATATCTCGTTAAAGCGTTGTTATACATGCCTAGCTTTCTTTCATTCGAAAATTTTGCTAAATATTACTCAACTTTTAATAAAGGGAACTATGTTAGTCACATCTTTTCTAATAATTTTGGACATGAAAAGCTGTAAAAATCTGCAATGAGACATTAGTTAAAGCACACTGGGAAACAAATGACAGTGTCTGTGGCCCTGCTCTTTTCAGATACGCCATGTTCAATTGTTTTCTATTCCAGCTGTTTTGTTATAAATAAATCATCCACAGTTATATCTCAAGGCTACTCAAACTTGTAAAATACGCCAGTGTTAGGTGGATGCCTCAAGGTTTGTGCTACACGAAACACGAACACCGCACACAGACACGTATTGGTGTTCCTGCTGCTACTGATGTTCCAAAGAGTAGTGCCGGGATCGTTTCCAGAAGTTCTTGAAGAAGCCTCGCTTCTGTCGGGAGCCTTCTCCTGTCGCTTCCCCTGCAACACAAAACATAACGTTTTCAGCTCGGGTTTTAGAAAGAAGCAGGGAAGGAACGAAAGAAAGAAAAGAATTCATATCTATAAAACATAGCATAACACGTGGTACACTCAAGAATGAAGTTGAATAAGGGCGTAACTTTTGGGAAGCACACCAAGGAGTTGAGGTGTCGGTGTACTGGGGCTGTGGCCTCCTTGTACAAGATGCCGATTCCCTTAAGTTGCGCCTTTTGAGGACTATTATAATCCCTATACTAATCTACGCCTGCGAGATCTGGGACATGGCAGCAGGCTCCAGTCTGCTAATACTTCAATGGTGCAGAATAAACGCCTCCGGGCTATTTATTCTGTCCAATTCTCTTTTCCCGTGAGACTCCTGGTCTTGTGATTCCCCGTAAGTTGCACCTTTTGAGGGCTCTAATAATCCACGCCTGCGAGTTCTGTGGCATGGCAGCAGACTCCAGTCTGGTACTGCTTCAACTGGTACAGAATAAATGCCTCTGGACCATATATTCTGTTCCCTTCTCTTTTACAGTGCGACTCCTGTACGAACACTCTGGTCTTGTCGATTCCCCTTAAGTTGCATCTTTTGAGGTCTCTAATAATCCACGCCTGCGAGTTCTGGGGCATGGCAGCAGACTCCAGTCTGGTACTGCTTCAACTGGTACAGAATAAATCCTGCGGACCATTTTCTCTTTTAGCGTGAGACTTGTGCACTACCATAAGTGGAGCACTAGACTAGGCCGCGCAGTTAAATTCAACGCCAGTGAGGTCTGGGGCATGGCAGCAGGCTCCAGTCTGCTACTGCTTCAGTTGGTACACAATAAATCCTGCGGACCATCTTCTCTTTTAGCGTGAGACTTGTGCACGAAGCCTACCATAAGTGGAGCACTAGACTAGGCCGCGCAGTTAAATTCAACGACGGTGAGGTCTGGGGCATGGCAGCAGGCTCCAGTCTGCTACTGCTTCAGTTGGTACAGAATAAATCTTCTCTTTTAGCGTGAGACTTGTGCACGAAGCCTACCATAAGTGGAGCATTAGACTAGGCCGCGCAGTTAAATTCAACGACGGTGAGATCTGGGGCATGGCAGCAGGCTCCAGTCTGCTACTGCTTCAGTTGGTACAGAATAAATCTTCTCTTTTAGCGTGAGACTTGTGCATGAAGCCTACCATAAGTGGAGCACTAGACTAGGCCGCGCAGTTAAATTCAACGACGGTGAGGTCTGCACCATTTCCATACGAATGATCCGCTGAAAGCCTTATCCATGTAACTTTGAACAACATGCGGCGCTTTGGCATCGGTTAGTTCCGCTTCCGAACGCTGGTGTCGCTTACTTCGGTTACTCAGAGGGACTATAAGGCAGGAGTTATCCTACCTCTACCTTGAGTTTTGAGTGGCCTACTTAAGCAAGTAAGCTGTGCTTCGTGATCAAATTTAGGGAAGAATTTGTATTTCACTTGTGTTAATCTGTGCATTAAGCTATTTGTTAATTTATATTTGTAAGCATGGGTAAAATTACGGTAATAGTTTCAGCAGCTGCGTATTAATACCAGAAATTTAACTCCAAAGCTAGTGCTTTGTGGGAGGTTTTAGGTGACTATTAGCTCTGTATTTATATTCGTTTAAGTGAAGACAAACTTGGCAGACTTAAATTGTGATACCATTAGTGGTGTATAATCTAGCATTAATTGCAAATCATTTCTGAAGAAAAGAAAACCTTTATAATAACGCAGTTTAATCAGATTTTCTTGAAATGTTGTTCAATCCTAATCTTCTAATTAAAGTTATCTCAGGGGTTTGTGGGTGAGGCTAACATTAAAAACACCGCATTTTCCCTTAAGACTTGAGTTTATTTTATCACAGATTTAACGGGCCGCTAGCTTGTTCTCTTACAAAATGAGTTATAAATAAATACCATCCCACCACTTAAATTATGAATCAGAAGCCTAATCTAACATCTGCACATCACTCACCCACCACTTAAGCACGTGGACGTGCGCGCAACACAATGTGACAAGAACACAAGCTCAAGAGAGAGTAACCACATATTGCCTTGCCTTATATACTGATCCTGGGTGACGCCAACTTTCGCGCCATAAAATGTAGCAGTATCTCCTGTTGGTTCTTTATTAGCATTATCTCACAAGTTATGAGAATAACCAGTGGTTCCTTCTCACTTTAATTTTATGCTTGCTTTGTCTGATTCTCCCATTCCCTGTGCTACTTGGAAGACAAGTCACTATTCCTGTCTCACTTCTTTCTATGTCTGTTCTTTTCTATCTTACATTCTTTAGCCTAAGCCCTGCGCTCATTAGCAGGTGGTGGTTGTTGAACTGTTACCTGGAATTAAGCTAGCTCGCCTTACCTTAATTACCTAAGGTACAACATCTTGCATTTATGCATATTTCTACCCTTAAATATTCACAACTATTTTACATTGCTTTCTCTAAGCTTATATACAATTTCTTTTTTATGTGTTTTGTGAGCATATGGTATGTCCTCTTACAGTAAGACAACTTCCTTCTGGTACAGCTTTCTAACTAATTTTAAGCAACGACATTCAATTGTCCTTGACCGATGCAGGTATCTTGGGGATTATAATCCCAGGAACCGCCGTTGCAGGCGATACCGGCTAAGGAGCAACTCCACCAGCTGCAATGACTTCTAAGCCTTGCATAGATATCAAGATTCAAATGAAACCACCACTTCACCAGCGGTGCTCAAGGGCCGTTGCACCATCACTGACAACCGTTGAGGAACAATCCTTTCACCCCCCAACCTATACAAGCGTCATCCTGCAAATATCACATCTCCCTCCATGGTGTAATGGTTACCCGGAGGACGATGGATTTATTCGGGTGTAAAAATCTTTAGCATGGCTTCCTTCGGAAGGGAAGTAAAGTCGTAAAAGAACCTCAAGCAAAAGAGTAGTTAAAGCCCCGATAACGAAGGAGCACCTGCAACAGTTGCTACGGCTAAGCTCCTTACAATCCTTCAAGAGTTACTTGGATATCAAAATTAAAACCTCATAACAAACATTTTGATAAACACACACCAGCGGTGCACAAGGGCCGTTGCACCATGATAGGCAACCGTCGAGGGGCAACACTTGCCTCCTCCTGTCACTCCACAACCCCAGCACTCACCCGCCATCCTGCAAAAACCCACAATCCCCTCAGAACGTGGTTAAGTTCTCTCCGAGAACAGGGACACGTCTTATCACAGCTCGGGCTGCCCTCAGCCTGCCAACTGCTCGGGTCTGGTAGTAGTAAAAAGAGCGTCCATAAATAACCCGCCATTTACATTTGCAAGCCCCACACACCTTCAGGCTGCCCTCGGTCCGCCAACTCGGCGTCAAAGAAAAACAAATCTGAAGTGTTACACTCACATGACTTTCTCTAGCTCTTCTACAAACTTCTTACATAAGACTATTCTTCTTTCTGCACCTTGCTAATCAAGATAATCAATAACAGTTTTTATTGCTTAGTAGGAAGCTAATAAAGGAATACACCAGGCTAAACCGATAGTCATATGTTTTAAAAGCTGTCGTTATGCAATTGTCATTGCAAATCGCTTCTTTGCTTGGCCAGGAGCAGAACAAAAGAAAAACGGTCATTGCCGTCCGAGAAAAATAAAAATGTAAAGGACATAAATTGTGTGTTTTGACAAAATCTACATTTTCTGTGTAGTAAGTTTTTGTCTATCTCTTATGGTTTAGCAGTTATCCGTAACATTCATCTAGAATAAAGTAGTCTTCAGAGGCTACTCTCAGAAAATTTAAGAGATACGGGATTTTAATCGAAATCGTTAGAGCCATTTTTAGAAAATCAAAATATTCGAAAATTTCTCCATGTATAGGGTAGTTGGAGTGGGGGTAAATCTTTATATCGCATCCTTAGAAGATACTAAACCTAAATACTAAGTTTGGTATTTAAAGGTCTTTTTTTTTTTTTTTTTTTTTTTGAGCTATGCTGTCCAAAGGCACGCACGCAAACACAAACCTTTTTCTGAAAATGCTTTTTTTTGGATTCAGGAGGTCCCAAAACATGTATTTCCGGTGAAATCTCGGCATAGAATTTTTGGATGGAGTACAATACCTTCTCTGTAATTCAATACATTTTGTACCGTTTTCTGGAGGGTTTTTAAGGCACATCCCGATAAGCCATGGCTACCAATCTCGTAAGGGGTGCGTATGACAAACTGAATGCATAGGTAGAGTCAGACTGAAAACTTCAGTCCCATAGTCGGGATTTGAAACAGGATCCCCAGGTTTTCGTCCACTGAGCTACCAGGCAACTTGCCGGCACGGCATTTAACCGACTTTTCATTTTCATTTTATGTACATAGTGTATACAGGATATATTGTATTCCACCCAAAAATTCGATACCGAGATTTCACCAGATATACATGTTTTAGGACCCCCTGAGTGTGTGTGTGTGTGTGTGTGTGTGTGTGTGTGTGTGTGTGTGTGTGTGTGTGTCTATGGACAGCAAAGCTCAAAAACGAAAATACCGTTAAATACTAAACTTGGTATTTAGGTTTGGTATCTTACAAGGATGCGACAAGAAGATTTTCAAGAAACTCTCCCCACCACCAACTACCCTTTACATGGAAAATTTTTCGTATATGTTGATTTTCTAAAAAATGCCTCTAACGATTTTGATTAAAATCCCATATATTAAAGATATTTACATACCAAATAAAATGTATATCTTCAATTTTCTGGGAATAGCCTCTGAAGGCCTCTTTATTCTGGATGAATTTTGCTAAAATTTTGCTTAACTGCTAAACGGTACGAGATAGACAAAAACTTACTGCACAGAAAATGTTGATCTGATCAAAACACACAATTTATGTCCTTTACATTTTTGTTGTAGAGGTAACCGTTTCCGAGATATTCCTTGTTTTAAGTTTCAGTTGTGAAGTACTTATACTTTTCTCAGACAGAAGTGTCCGTTTTTCTTTTGTTCTACTTCTGGCCAAGCAAAGAAGCGATTTGCAACGACAATCGCATAACGACAGCTTTTAAAAATTTGACTATTGGTTTAGCCCAGTGTATTCCCTTATTTTCTTCCTGCTTATGAGTAAAAAGAACATTCTGCTAATGATTATCTCGATTAGCAAGGTGCAGAAAGAACAATAATCTTATGTAAGAAGTTTGTAGAAGAGCTAGAGAAAGTCATGTGAGTGTAACACATCAGATTTTTGAGTTAAGCTGTCCACAGACACACGAGTGCAAACACACACGGACATTTTCCTAAAAATTCTATTTTTACTTTCTCTACACGTACTATGTACATACATAGCGTATAGAGAAGGCATTGCATTCCACCCAAAAATTCAGTACCGAGATTTCACCGGAAATATACGTTTTGGGTCCCCCTGAATCCAAGAAAAAGCATTTTTGGAAAAAGAACTCCGCGCGCGCGCGTGCGCGTGTGTGTCTGTGCATAGCTCAAAAAATCAAAATTTCGTTAAATACCAAACTTGGTATTTAAGTTAAATATCTTCCAAGGATTAAACACATAGATTTTCAAGAAAATCATCTCACCCTCAACTACCTTTTACATGGAATGTTTTGCGAAAATTTTTATTTTCTCAAAAAAAGGCCCTAAAATTTTGATTAAAATATCCTATATTAAAGATATATAACTGACAAACGAAATGTATATCTTGAATTTTCTGATTAATAGCCTGTGAAGACTATTTTGTTCTGGATGAATATTTACGGAATTTTGCATAATTACCAAACCATAAGAGACACAAAAACTAACTTAACCTAAAAATGTAGAACTCGTTAAAACACACAATTTATGTTATATACCTACATTTGTTTCATGGAGTGGATCGTTTGTGAGAGATTCCTTGTTATTGGTTTCAGCTTTAAAAAACTTACACTTTTCTTCTACAGGAATTTGTCAACTCCTGTTCATAAAAACAAAGGAACTTCAGTGATATTACAACCAGCTTTTGACTATCACTTTAACTTATGGTACTCCCTTATTTCGCTTCCACTTACAAGGAAGCAAGTAATAAGACTATTTCTGCTAATTTTTTTTCGATTAGCATGAAGTAAATAGAAGCATAAGGTTTTTAACAATACTTGGTTACAGAGATGTACAGAAAGCCATGTGATTGAAACACATAAGAGCTTTTGGATTCAAGGATCCTGAAACATGTATTTCTGGTGAAATCTTAGTGTCATCTTTTTGGGTAGAATACAACACCTCTGTCTACTGTGACCATTAAACCTGCATGCTAGAGAAAGTAAAAAGACGAATAAATTTGGAACACTTTGGCCTTAGACTAAACTGAAACACGAAAAATCTGATGTGTTTCATTCACATGCCTTTCTCTACATCTGTGCAACAAATTATTGTTAAAAAGTTTATGCTTCTATTTAGTTCATGCTAATCGAGAAATAATTAGCAGAAATAGTCTTATTACTTGCTTCCTTGTAATTAGAAGCGAAATAAGGAGCGAAATAAGGGAGTAGCATAGGTTAAAGTGATAGTCAAAAGTTGGTTGTTATGTGACTGAAGTTCCTTTGTTTGTATGGATAGGAATTGACAAATTCTTGTATGAAAAAAGTATACGTTTGTTAAAGGTGAAACCAAAAACAAGGAATATCTGAAAAACAACCAACCACCTCTACGAAAAAAAAAATGTATATAACATAAGTTGTGTGTTTTAACGTGTTCTACATTTTTTGTATTGCAAGTTTTTTCCCCATCTCTTACGGTTTAGCAGTTATGCAAAATTCCGTGATCCAGAATAAAGTAGTCTTCAGAGGCTATTCTCAGAAAATTGAAGAGATACATTTTATTTGTCGGGTAAATATCTATAATATACGATATTTTAATCAAAATCCTTAGACGTATTTTTCAGAAAGTCAAAATTTTCGAAAAATTTTCCATATAAAGGGTAGTTTGGTTGTGGGGGGATTTACTTGAAAATCTTCGTGTCGCATTCTTGGAAGTCTGGTATTTAACGGACTTTTCGTTTTTGAGATATGCTGCTCAATGACGCACAGACACACACCCTCTCACACACACACACATGGACCTTTATCTGAAAATACTTTTTATGTGTTCAGGAGGTCCTAAATCATGTATTTCCGGTAAAATCTCGGTACTGAAATATTGGATGCATACAATACCTATCTATACATATGTACATAGTACGTGTAGAGAAAGTAAAAAATAATTAATGGGGGATAGGACATTTGTGGCAGACAGCCAGTATTCGTGTTGCCAAACAAAGAAAAGCACGTGATCAGAGTCGCCAAGCCAGGAGTCGAACCCCGAATGCGAGCTTCGCTTTCTCTCTCGGTTAGGATGGCTTTTATATCGATTTAAATATCCACCCCTGCTTCCCTCAGATGCTGCGTTAAGGTTCATTCACCTTTGCAAGGCACGGAACACGCCATTCAGCACCGTTTATTTGTCGACGCCTTCACTTTAATACTCATAGATTCACTAATCTGACAGTTAAGTTGGCTATATCTCATAAATAGATAATCTGATGTATTCTATTCAAGTGACTTTCTCTATATCGCTCGAACACTTTATTTGTTTATCTTTTTTTTTTTTTTTTTTTTTTTGTAGTTTAACGCCCTTTAACCTGGTTGGTCATATCGAACGATGAATGAAATTGGTGAAATGATGCTTAAATGATCTCGGGGTCCAAGGAGCTTAAAATTACTCGACATTCGTCTTCTCAGGATAAGGGAAAACCCCGAAAAAAACCTTATCCGAGTAATTCACCCTAAGTGAGATTCGAACTCACGACCTTGTGAGGCAGACACGCTACCACTACACTACCCAGTCGGGCTAACACTTTATTGTTAGAAAGCTTATTCTTCTATCACTTTCATGCTAAACGAGATAAACATTAGCAAATAATTTTACTTTCCCTACACGTACTATGTATGTACATAGTGTAAGGAGAAGGTATTGTAATGCACCCAAAAATTCAATACCGAGATTTCACCGGAAATACATATTTTAGGACCTCCTGAATAAAAAAAAACATTTTTAGAAAAATGTCCGTGTGTGCGTGCGAGTATGTGAGTGTGTGTGTGTGTTTGTGTGGGCAGCATGGATCAAAATCGAAAAGTCGGTAAAATACCAAACTTGGTATTTAAGTTCCCTAACTTCCAAGCATGCGACACGAAGATT
Organism: Hymenopus coronatus; assembly: GCA_030762935.1. Lineage (NCBI taxonomy): Eukaryota > Metazoa > Arthropoda > Insecta > Mantodea > Hymenopodidae > Hymenopus > Hymenopus coronatus. The sequence continues at coordinate 63,664,734 of CM060899.1, forward strand.
TTGAAGAAAATCCCCCCACCACAAACTACCCTTTACATGGAAAAATTTTCGAAAATTTTGATTTTCTTAAAAATGGCTATAACGATTTTGATTAGAATCCCGTGTTTTAAATTTATATACATCCCAAATAAAATGTATATCTTGAATTTTCTGGGAATAGCATCTGAAGACCTCTTATTCTGGATGAATTTTGCCGAATTTTGTTTAACTGTTAAACCATAAGAGATTTACATAGTACATGTAGAGAAAGTAAAAAGGAAAAAATCTGCTGTGTTCCATTCACATGACTTTCTCTACATCTTTGCAACAAATTATCTATACCAAACTTATGCTTCTATTAGCAGAAATAGTCTTATTTTTTGCTTCCTTGTTAGTAGAAGCGAAATAAGGGAGTACCATAGGTTAAAGTGATAGTCAAAAGCTGGTTGCTATGTGACTGAAGTTCCTTTATTTGTATGGACATGAGTTGACAAATTCCTGTATGAGAAAAGTATAAGTTTTTCAAAGCTGAAACAAAAAACAAGGAATATCTCAAAAACAACCAACTCCACGAAAAAAAAAATGCATATAACAAATTGTGTGTTTTAACATGCTCTACATTTTTTGTGTCGTAAGTTTTTGTCCAGTTTAGCAATTATGCAAAATTCCGTAAAGCTCATTCAGAATAAAGTCATCTTCAGAGGCTATTCCCAGAAAATTGAAGATATACATTTTATTCGTGTTAGAAGTGGCTTTAATATGTGGTATTTTAATCAAAATCATTTGAGCAATTTTTAAGAAAAAGAAAAACTTAAATACCAAGTTTGGCATTTTATGGCTGCCCACAGGGACACACATACACACAGACAGACACACGGACAGTTTTCCAAAGATGCTTTTCTTAGATTCAGGGGGTTCTAAAACATATATTTCCGGTGAAATCTCGGTATCGAATTTTTGGGTGCATTGTAATACCTTCTCTATACACTATGTATATAGTATGTGTAGAGAAAGTAAAATCACCTGATCTTGGACTGCAGTGGTTAATAATGGCCGTTTAAGAAACGCTATTGATTGGCTGTGACACGGACTGAGGTGTACCAACATGGTGCAGGGAAATCGATCCCAGAAACCAAACGTCATGCAATCTGGTTAGACAACATGCATATGCGGGAAATGAAAGGGAAAGTCAATCATTCAAAATGGAAGAAAAAGAAAAATAGCAGAAATAGTCAAAAACTGGTTGCTATGTGAATGAAGTACTTTTGTTTGTATGGACACGAGTTGACAAATTCCTGTGTGAGAAAAGGAATATCTCAAAAAGGATCCACTCCCGAAATAAAGGTATGTAATATAAATTGTGTGTTTCAACGAGCTGTACATTTTCTGGGAGGCAAGCTTTTGTCCATCTCTACGGATTAGCAGTTATGCAAAATCCGTAAAATTTATCTCGAGTAAAGTAACCATTAGAGGATTTTACATTTTGTTGTGGTTAGTTTTTTCTATCACTTACGGTATAGCTGTTAAAACTCATCCAGAATAAAGTAGTCTTCAGAGGCTATTCCCAGAACATTCAACATATGCATTTTATTTGACATGTAAATATCTTATATGTATGAGATTTTAATCAAAATCGTTAGAGCTACTCCCCGGCCAAGCAAAGAAGCCATTTGCAATGACAATCATATAACGACAGATTTTAAGACAATTGACTATCACTTTAGCTTAGTATTCCCCTAGTTTCCAACTACTTATTAGGAACTAAGTAATAAGAACATTCTGCTAATGTTTATCTCTATTAGCATGGTTTAGAGAGAAAATTAATATTTTGTAAGAAGTTTATTTGTACAATAGTTTGAGAAGGTCAAGTGGAGGTAGCACATCAGATTTTTACTTTCTCTATACGCACTATGTAGATTGTGTATAGAGAAGGTATTGCACTCCACCCAAAAATTCGATACCGAGATTTCACCGGAAATATATGTTTTAGGGTCCCCAATATCCAAAAAAAGCATTTTCACAAAAAGGTCCGTGTGTCTGTGAACACGATAACTCATAAACGAAAAGTCGGTAAAATACCAAACTTGGTATTTAAGTTTAGTATCTTCCAGGGATGCGGCTCGAATATTTTGAGAAAAATCCCGTCAACCCCAACTACCTTTTACATGGAACTTTTTTCGAAAAGTTTGTATTTCTCAAAAATGGCTCTAACGATTTTGAATAAAATTTCGTATATTTAACATATTTACCTGACAAATAAAATGTATATCTTGAATTTTCTAGGAACAGCCTCTGAAGAGTAGTTTATTCTGGATGGATTTTACGGCATTTTGAATAACTGCTAAAATGTAAGGGATGGACAAAAACTTTTTCAACAAAAAATGTAGAGCACGTTAAAACACACAATTTATGTTATATACATTTTTTTCGTGGAGTTGCTCGTTTTTGAGACATTCCTTATTTCTGGTTTCTGCTATGAAAAACTTTCATTTTTCTCATACAGGAATTTGTCAACTCCGATCTACATAAACAAAGGAACTTCATTGACATAGCAACCAGCTTTTGACTATGGTAGTCCCTTATTTCACTTCTACTTACAAGGAAGCAAGTAATAAGACTATTTCTGATTTTTTTCTGGTTAGCATAAAGTAAATAGAAGTATAAGCTTTTTAAGAATAATTTGTTGCAGGGAAATAGAGAAAGTCTTGTGAATGGTACACATCAGATTTTTATTATTGTAATATAAACTAGGTTATGTATTCTTTAGAGATATGAAAGCAGATAGGAACGAATAAATTTAATCCCGTTCTAATTTGGGATGTTTTCTGAACATGATTCTATACGGTACGTTGTTCTGTGGTGCAGCACTGCTGAGGTGTCTTTATGATTACTGTGCGCATGCGTCAATATAAAGATTGTCTTGATGGTACTCTGCCCCACAAATGTATCAGTGAAGGCATTAGGTAAAGCGGGGTCTGTGTATTTTGTGTTTCCATAGGGCGAAAGTCAATGATATTGGTATTGATATGTTCTTAATTCAACATTTCCTTTTCTCATTAAAATCTGTATTCCATCAAGTTACGAAGTAAACGTTTTGATTTGTATAATTAAAATGTAAATATGTAATTTATGCTTCTATTACTTCATGCTGATCGAGAAAAAATAGCATAAAGTGATAGTCAAACATTGGCTGCTATGTGACTGAAGTTCCTTTGTTTGTATGGACATCAGTTGTCAAATTCCTGTATGAGAAATGTATAAGTTTTTCAAAGTTGAATTCAAAAACAAGGAATGTCGAAAAAACGATCAACTCCACGAAAAAAATGTATATAACATAAATTGTGTGTTTTAACGTGCTCTACATTTTTTGTATGGTAAGTTTTTGTCCATCTCTTACGGTTTAGCAGTTATGCAAAATTCCGTAAAATTCATCCAGAATAAAGTAGAATTCAGAGGTTTTTCCTCCCAAGAAAATTCAAGATATACATTTTATTTGGCATGTAAATATCTTAGATATAAGAGGTTTTAATCAAAATCGTTAGAGCCATTTTTGAGAAAATCAAAATATTTTAGAAAAAAGTTTCTAATAATGGGTAGTTTGAAAATCTTCCGAGTCGCATTCTTGGAAGATACCAAACCTAAATACCAAGTTAGGTATTTAACGGTCTTTTCGTTTTTGAGCTATGCTGTCCACAGGTACACACACACGGACCTTTTTCCAAAAACGCTTTTTTTTTTTTGAATTCATGGGGACCCAAAACATATTTCCGGAGATATCTCGGTATCGAGTTTTTGGGTGCATTACAATACCTTCTCTATACACTATGTACATAGTACGTGTAGAGGAAGTAAAAATGTTAAATACTGTTGACAGTCCTGGCAGTATTCCACGTTCACGAGTCTGCAAACTGGGCATGCTGTTCATTACTGCTTTCTTGCAGGTGCTCAGTGTTGCCAACAAATGATTTTTTTCCTATCAGACCAACACCCAAAAATCCGTTAAAATCCATCAAAATTATAAAGTCCGTATTTTATTTCAAAAATAGAAATTAAATTAAAACTCAAGGTCAGCACTTTGGTAAAATGTATCTATTGGTTAGATCTGAAAGATGATAAAGGGTTCTAATACACAGTGACTAGAGCAGCCCATACCTGTGTTTGATAGGCTGAAATGACAATTTTACTGTGAAGTTGAAGAGGGTTCAGCTGCTTTTATATACATCTTCCTTTTGACTTTCTCTAGCCCGGTATGTACAATATACATAGGGATAGAAAAGTATTGTATTCCACCCAAAAATTCGATACCGAGTTTTCACCGGAAATACATGTTTTAGGACCCCCTGTATCCAAAAAAAGCATTTTGAAAAAAAAGGTCCGTGTGTGTGTGATAACTCAAAAACGAAAAGTAGCTAAAATATCAAACTTGGCATTTAAGTTTAGTATCTTCCAGGGATGCGACACGAAGATTTTAAGAAAAATCCCCCCACCCCAAGCTTTTTTCGAAAATTTTGTTTTTCTTAAAAATGGCTCTAACGATTTTGATTAAAATATCGTATATTAAAGATATTTACCTGACAAATAAAATGGATATCCTGAATTTTCTGGGAATAGCTTCTATAGATCTGTTTATTCTGGATGAATTTTGCTTAATTTGGCACAACTAGTAAACCGTAAGAGATAGACAAAAACTTACTGTACAAAACATGTAGGTCTTGTTAAAATACACAACTTACGTCATATACATTTTTTTCGTGGAGCTTACCGTTTTCTAGGCATTCATTGTTATTAGTTTCAGTTGTGAAATACTTATACTTTCTGAGACGGGAGTGTCCGTTTTTCTTTTGTTCTACTCCTGGCCAAGAAAAGAAGCGATTTGTACTAACAATCGTATAACGATAGTTTTTAAAACATTTGACTATCGGTTTAGCCTAGTGTATTCCCTTATTCTCTTCCCACTTATAAGGTACTAAGTAATAAGAACATTTTACTAATGAGTACCTCGATTAGCAAGGTGCAGAAAGAAGAATAATGTTATGTAAGAAGTTTGTAGAATAGCTAGAGAAAGTCCTGTGAGTGTAACACATCAGATTTTTCTATGAAGAAGTAAATCTAACAGACACACATTCTCGTTGTATCAGCAATATTTGCACCCCACACTCCTAGGTTCCCCAGACACCTCCAACAACCATTCCTTTAATTATTCATTGTTTAACCATGTTTTTCTAAACTGTCGTACATAACGGCTTAGCCTGCTGCTCAATAAGATGTTTAAAATGAAGCAAACGCACTATAAAATAGGTAACTGTTTAAGATGCAACGAGGCACCACAAAGGGACACTGTTCACCATGCCATATACGAGGGCCATTTCAGAAGTCATGCGCAGTATTTTATATATTCCGAATAAGTGAATATGCGGTTATTGTAATATATACATTTAAAAACATTTTGTTACCAATAGGGGATGCCACCACCAGATGACATCTGAGTGCATTGGTAGGTGTTAATAGACACATGCAAACGTTAATATGCTAAAGGCAAGATGAATACTAGGGTCGGCTTATAAGTCCTGGCCATCTCAATGAAAACAGAATTTATTTATTTGTTTCCTTTATTTCTCAGCATAATCTCCAGAAAGGCTAATACATTTGTCATATTGGTGTTCTAATTTAATTAAACCATCTCTGTGATGCGATTTATCAAGGTCCTCAAAATAGCTGTTTACCGCATCAATGACCTCCTCGTTGCTGTAAAATCTTCGTCCTCCACGAAATTTTTTGAAGTTTGGGAACAGGTGGTAGTCACTGGGTGCTAGATCTGGCGAATAGGGTGGATGTTCAAGCAATTCGAACTTTAATTCGCACATTTTCCCATTGCAATGACTGAACGATGGGCCGGAGCATTGTCGAGATAAAACAAGATTTTTTTTCTTTTGCCAAATGAGGTTTTTTCTTTTCTTCTCATCACTCAAACGTTGTAGTAAGAATGCGTAGTAGTCACCAGTGATACTTTTACCCTGTTACAAGTAATCAATACAAATAATTCCCTGTGCATCCCAGAAAACACTCGCCAAAACCTTGTTAGCTGACAAAATTGACTTTGCCTTTTTTTTTTGGAGTTGGTTCACCTGGCACAATCCACTGTTTTGACTGTGATTTACTTTCTGGAGTGTAGTGATGTATCCAAGTTTCATCCATGGTAATAAGACGTCTCAAAAATCACTGAAATTTTTACGGTAGAGCTCCACATTCTTAACAGATACAGTTTTTCTTTGCAACTTTTGATCAGGTGTCAACAAACGCGGCACCCATCTTGCACAGACCTTGTGAACTTAAAATATTACCTGCACGTTCTTTTGATATTTTTACAGCCTCTTATTTCAAAAAACTAACCTGCGGTCTTCCAGTGATAAACGATGAATTTTTTCAATGATTTCTGGAGTTCACTTCTACAGGGCATCCAGAGCGAAGCATCACTAGTGCTCGTACATCCCATTTTAAACTCTGCAACCCACCTTTTAATCATTGTATATGAAGGGACAGTCTTTCAATTTACTGTCCATTTCGTCCTTGATTTTTTTTTAGGCGTTAAGCATTTCAAATTGAAGTATTTAATCACTGCTCGTTTTTTCAAATGCACTATTTTCGTGAAAACTCTTAGTTTTCATGCTGTCATTCGAAAACTAAACAAACTATTGCCCTGTAACTATGGATGCAAGCTAGTCTAAAGTTAAACTATACGATGCTAGCGTCTAACTGACCTAGGGGCGCCATTTCTGTTTGAGACTGGGGCTTTCAGCCGACCCTCGTATCATTAAAGTTGAACAGCGAGCAAAGGTACGTATAAATTGCATTTCTGCGTGGCAAAGATGTTCGTGAAGATCAAAGATGGAAACCTTGTGGATTATTTTGAAGATCGTTAGCTCGTAAGAATATTACACTACGTACACGTATTTTTTGTGCATATAAAATACGAAGAAAGCGATGCTCATTATTTATACATCTGTCAATGTCCCCTGCCGATAACCCCTTGTACACAGATCCTAATTTACTAACAGCACTTCGAAGAACATTCCAGGGATTTTCAACTGTAAAACCTGAGTTTTGTTTCCCGCAGCTTTTTTGACTGATAAAAATAGTTGCCATGACTTATGGAATGGCCCTCACACACACACACACACACACACACACACACACACACACACACACACACACCTTCTGTTTCAAAGCGATATCAAACGATGATAGCAGTCGATTAGCTTACACTTTAACTTGTCCGAAACTTGATGTCGCAACTTTTAAAATTATCCTTATATATTATAAAGTTTTATGTGTGTTTAAAAGTCGCACACATTTGGGATTAGGCAGCGAAGGAACAATGATTGTCATGTGCCAAGTTAACAACCTCAGAAAGTATTACACGAAACACATAACAAAACCCGCATGTTACATTTTCCATTACTAAGGTGACCTGTGCCGCGCCGGCGTGTCTCTCAAACCACGCGATTGGGACCTTCGCTACCAACCAGCATCTCTCTTGGAGTGGACCAGGCACGAGCCATTTGGTTATTACGACTGCCTAATCCATGATAATTTTATGGAAGTTTTTGTATGTGCCGAATTTAGAGCTGAAAATTATATTCACGTATCACGTACGGTATGACCAACAAGGTCCAGATCTTCGTTTGGTGTCGTTTTGAAACATCTTGTATGTGAAATGTAAATGGCGTGTTATTTTTGGACGCTCTTTAACTGCTGTGGTTCTCAGCGTCCCATTCTATATTGGGCCGCTGAAAGACCGCTTAATTTTGCTCAGAGGCCTCTCTATCACGCATGAGGTTCTTTTACGTGCCGCAAATCTACGACAACGGCTTTACTTCCCTTCCGAAGGAAGCCATGCTAAGGATTTTTACACCCGAAAAAATCCATCGTCCTCCGCCGGTTTTGAACCCGCGACCTTGGGCATAAGAAGTCAGCATGGTAACCACTATCTTGTGTGTATATATACAGGGTGTTAATGAACTATACCGAAATAATTAGCGAGATTGTGCACGTGACTGATATAAGTACTTTGAGATCGGCGATGCATGGTCCCAGGATAAACATAACGCAACTACATAGCGTTAAACATGTGGGTATCAGGTGCTGATAAGTCGGTGTTAAAGTGAAGCAGGTTGAAAAAATATGATGTGTACCATTCACATGACTTTCTCCATATCCCTGCAACAAATAATTCTTAAAAATCTTATATACTTCCATTTACTTTATGCTAATCAGAAAAAATTAGCAGAAATAGTCTAATTACTCGCTTCCTTGTAAGTAGCAGCGAAATAAGGGACAACCGTAGGTTAAAGTGATAGTCAAAAGCTAGTTACTATGTCAATGAAGTTCCTTTGTTTATATGGATAGGAGTTGACAAGTTCCTGTATGAGAAAAGTATACGTTTTTCATAGCTGAAACCAAAAATAAGGAATGTCACAAAAACGACGAACTCCACGAAAAAAATGTATATAACATAAATTGTGTGTTTTAATGTGCTCTTCATTTTTTGTGTAGTAAGTTTTTGTGCATCTCTTACAGTTTAGCAGTTATTCAAAATTTAGTAAAATTCATCCAGAATAAACTACTCTTCAGAGGCTATTCCCAGAAAATTCAAGATATACATTTTATTTGTCAGGTAAATATGTTTAATAAACGAAATTTTAATCAAAATCGTTAGAGCCATTTTTGAGAAAATCAAAATTTTCGAAAAAAGTTCCATGTAAAGGGTAGTTTGGGGTGGGGGATTTTTCTCAAAATCTTCGTGTCGCATCCCTGGAAGATACTAAACTTAAATACCAAGTTTGGTATTTTACCGACTTTTCGTTTTTGAGTTATCGTGTTCACAGACACCCGGACACACACACACACACACACACACACACACACACACACACACACGGACCTTTTTGTGAAAATGCTTTTTTTGGATATTGGGGACGCTAAAACATATATTTCCGGTAAAATCTCGGTATCGAATTTTTGGGTGGAGTGCAATACTTTCTCTATACACTATGTACATAGTACGTATGGAGAAAGTAAAAATGGCTTAGAATGTCTTTAAAACTGCTGCCCGAGTATAGAAATGTCGATTTTTAGCAGCTCGTTGCTAGCGTTCTTAAGATTTAATATCGCAAAAATCTGTAAAGTCTTGAACTAATCACTTGACAGTGCGACATTGAGCATTCATTAACCACGTTCTTAAATTGTGTAGCCTACAGCTGAGGCGTATTTTCAATTTCTCTGGTGGCTTAATCCGTACCGCGGGAAGCGGCTAACCCACAGGTCATGAGTTCGATTCTTGTCATACAGTAAATGTTTTTTATTCTTATGTTTTTCATTCCAGACGCAGTGTCGCGATACGTGGCGTACTGGCACTTCAGAAACTTATAGCCGTTACTTCGAAATTTCAATAAACAGGCCAAAGTCTCCTATCTCAAATTACTTATTTAAGTAATCTACATATTTTGGGAAAATATTTCGGTATAGTTCATTAACACTGCATATATAATATCCGTCAACCGTCAAAACTAAATTTTACCCATCATACAATATGAAAATGAGTCAAATTGGCAACCCTGGATTACTGTTTCCTTGCAAGCGCTACGGAAAGAAATGCATGCTGACTCAGGAAGCATGACAACCTTGATCACGTGATGCCATACCTGCCTTACCTAGGAAAACCTTTCTCCGAATTTGGTTGCGTTCATCGCCCAGCTTGGCGTCACATTTCCGCCTGACATTCTCCACTCAAACTGATTCATTTCTGACATTCTGTCAAACAAGCATCAGAAACATTTGCTAAACGCGATATTCATAGGTGCCCAAATCGTGCTGGACACTCCCTTAGCCAGCTGATTGAAAAGGAAAAAAAATAAGAGAATACACTAGGCTAAAGCCATAGTCAAAGGTTTTAAAAGCTGTCGTTATGCGATTGTCATTACAAATCCCTTCTTTTCTTGGCCAGGAGTAGAACAAAGAAAACCGCACACTCCCGTCTGAGAAAAGTGTAAGTACTTCACAACTGAAACTAATAACTATGAATATCTCGAAAACGGTAAGCTCCACGAGAAAAATGTATATGACATAACTTGTGTATTTTAACAAGACCTACATTTTTTGTAAATTAAGTTTTCGTCTATCTCTTAAGGTTTACTAGTTATGCCAAATTAAGCAAAATTCATCCAGAATAAACAGGTCTTTAGAAGCTATTCCCAGAAAATTCAAGATATACGTTTTATTTGTCAGCTAATATCTCTAATATACAATATTTTAATCAAAATCGTTAGAGCCATTTTTAAGAAAATCAAAATTTTCGAAAAAAGTTCCATGTAAAGGGTAGTTTGGGGTGGGGGGATTTTTCTCAAAATCTTCGTGTCCCATCCCTGGAAGATACTAAACTTAAATACCAAGTTTTGGTGCTTTACCGACTTTTCACACTGACACACACACGCATACGGATCTTTTTGTGAAAATTATTTTTTTTGGATACAGGGGACCCTAAAACATATATTTCCGGTGAAATCTCGGTATCGAATTTTTGGGTGGAATACAATACTTCTCTATCCCTATGTACATTGTACATACGGGGCTAGAGAAAGTAATAACAGTTTCCTGCAACAGAAATTCCCTAAACTGTTTCGCAGCATTGATCAGCTGCAAAACTGTTGCAGACATGTTGTGTACCACCAAATACTATCGAGATAAATACAGTCCATCGATAAAAACATACTGCGCCAAATGTAACCGCTCACTAGGTACACTGAAGAAGAAATTATCAAAATGCGAGGGGGGATTATTTTGTTCAGTATATTCGAATTCCGCAATAATGTCAGACCGCGCGCTTCAAGGTACAAATGCGCACCTTGCGGTAAACTTTGGAAGCAATGACAAAATAATTACGTTATGGAACACAACAATCGCTGAGTAGTAACCGTTGCAATAAGTGAAATAACTATTTAGGCGTTGCTGCTATAGTAGCATTGGTCTGTTGCGGGGAGCAGATTCTAGTCCAGTTTTACGCTAAGGCTCTTTCCTGAGCCTTTTCTTTTGGCTACAGAGACAATATGACCACGTGACGGGTGAACAACACGTTTCGAGATTTCGTCGAGGTTAGGTTAGGTGTATATATATGAACTGGATCAAAATAAAGGGTAAAAATTGACTTTCTGAAAATTGATTCTGTTTTCCAATGCGAAATGTACAGTCCTGCATTCGTTTTGTTTGCCTGTGCCTGGACAGCCATGTTGGTCAATCGACCAATTGCAAGAGTCAATTCTAAAACAACTAGAATCTGCAATGTCGCTTGCGGAGAAGCAACACAGTTTCCAGAAGTGTTTTATGAAACAGTTTTAATGGTGAAACTGTTTCAAAATAACTGTTGTGTCCCATCACTAAAATAGTTATTTGTGATACAAATGCTAAATATCTGATGTAGAAGAATTGGATAAATATCCTCTTTATGATAATCGAGATAAACATTTGCAGAAATAGTCTTATCACTTGCTGCCTTGTAAGTTGAAGGAAAATGAGGGAATACACTAGACTAAAACGACAGTCAAATGTTTTAAAAACTGGTTACCGTGGTTGAAATCCGTTATAAGTATTTTAAAACTGAAACCAATAACATGGAATATATAAAAAATGGTCAACTGCACGAAAAAAATGTATATAGCGTAATGTGTGTGTTTTAACGCGCTCTACATTTTTTTTGTATGGTAAGCTTTTGTCCATCGTTTACGCTTTAGCAGTTATGCAAAGTTCCGTAAAATTCATCCAGAATAAAGAGGTCTTCAGAGGCTATTCCTAGAAAATTCAAGATATACATTTTATTTGTCAGGTAAATATCTTTAATATACGACATTTTAATCAAAATCGTTACAGCCATTTTTGAGAAAATTAAATTTTTCAAAAAAAGTTCCATATAAAGAGTAGTTGGGGGTGGGGGGATTTTTCTCAAAATCTTCGTGTCGCATCCTTGGAAGATACCAAACTTATAAACCAAGTGTGGTCTTTTCGTTTTGAGCTATGCTGTCCACACACACACCCATGCACCTTTTTCTAAAAATGTTTTTTTTTTTTTTTTTAGATGCAGGAGGACCCAAAACATGTATTTCCCGTGAAACCTCGGTATCGAATTTATGGGTGGAATGCAATAGCTTCTCTATACACTATGTACATAGAATGTGTAGAGAAAGTAAAAAATTTGGTCTCTGCTCGAAATTCAAAAATGCGCTGAGAAATTTTCCGCAACTAAGCCAGCGTACGGCAGTATGATATGGTAAGTAATGTTCTCCAATCTTTTCAATACACTTTTAGAATTGTCAGAGATTCAGTAAAGTGGATCTGATGAAATTAACAACTGATATGACTGGTTTTAGAATTTCAGATACGTCACAACATTTTCCGCGCAAAGACTGTTGATGAATGATACAATGAATCTAATGGTTTTGAGCAACTATCATTTTGTACAGTCTTTGACACAAGTGCAAACACTACTGCACTATTTTTACCATACACGTTTTTGTCTCCATAAGTTGTAATAGATTTCAAGCTTTTTCCATAAAAGATTATTACTTTCTAAACGTATACTATGTACACAGTGTATAGAGAAGATATTGTATTCCACCCAAAAATTCGATACCGAGATTTCACCGAAAATACAGGGTCCCCTGTCTCAAAAAGAATCTGATGTGTTCCATTCACGTGACTTTCTCTATATCTCTGCAACAAATAATTGTTAAAAAGCTTATGCTTCTATTTACTTCATGCTAATCAGAAGAAAAAATTAGCAGAAATAGTCTTATTACTTGCTTCCTTGTAAGTAGAAGCGAAATAAGGGAGTAGCATAGGTTAAAGTGACAGTCAAAAGCTGGTTGCTATGTGACTGAAGTTCCTTTGTTTGCATGGACAAGAGTTGACAAATTCCTGTATGACAGAAGTAAAAGTTTTTTAAAGCTGAAACCAATATTAACGAATATCTAAAAAACAATCATCTCCAAGAAAAAAATGTATATGACATCAATTGTGTGTTTTAATGTGTTCCACATTTTTTTGTATACTAAGTTTTTGTCTATCTCTTACGTTTTACCAGTTATGCAAAATTCAATAAAAATCGTCCAGAATAAAGGTCTTTAGAAGCTATTCCCAGAAAATTCAAGATTTGCATTTTATTTTACATGTAAATAACTTAAATATAAGAGATCAATAGCGGTATTTTTGAGAAAATCAAAATGTTCGGAATTTTTTCCATAAGAGTAGTTTCGGGTGGGGGATTTCTTGAAAATCTTCGTGTCGCATTCTTGGAAGATACCAAATTTGGTATTTAACAGTCTTTTTGTTTTATGAGCTATGCTGTCCACAGACACGCACACACACGGACCTTTTTCCAAAAATGTTTTTTCTTTTTTGGATTTAATGGGACCCAGAATACGATTTCCGGTGAAATCTTGGTATCGAATTTTGGGTGCAATACAATACCTTCTCTATACACTATGTAAATAGTACGTGTAGAGAAAGTAAACATTAGAAAACGGTCCATGTGTCTGTGAACACGATAACTCAAAAATCAAGTCGATAAAATACCAAACTTGGTACTTAAATTTAGTATCTTCCAGGAATGCGACACGAAGGTTTTGATCAAAATCCCCCCCACTCCAAACTAACCTTTACATGGGAAAAAATTCTAATATTCTGATCTTCTCAAAAGTGGCTCTAACGGTTTAAATTATAACACCGTATATTAAAATATTTATATGGCAAATAAAATGCATATTTTGAATTTTCTGGGAATAGCCTCTAAGAACCTCTTTATTCTGAATGCATTTTTGCTGAATTTTGCGTAACTGGTAAACCGTAACAGATAGACAAAAACGTATTACACAAAACATGTAGATCACGTTAAAACATACAATTTACGTCATATACGATTTTTTCGTGGAATTGGCTATTTCTGGGATATTCCTCGTTATTTGATTCAGATTTAAAATACCTAATTTAAATTTTCTTAACACGGAAAGTTGTAAACTCTTGGCCTTGAATAGAAATGGATTTCAATGACATGGCAACCAGCTTTTAAACGATTTTGCAATTGTTTTAGCCTAGTCTATTTCATTATTTCCCTTCTACTTACAAGGAAGTAATTAAGACCAAATACACTGTGGCTATAGTGTATTTGTTAAAGACAGTTTCTGCTAATATTTATATCGATTATATAAAGTAGAAGAATATGCTTTTTAACAATAATTTGCTACAGTGGTGAAGAGAAAGTCATGTGAATAGAACACATCTATTTTACCTCGGTAGTAGAGCCGTGAATATTATCAATATCAATACACTTCATAGCTTTTATCCATTATAACTCCATGGCACGACAGATCACGGGGAACCTTGGCCGCTGCGTCCCCCATCTCGGTCCACTACAGACGTCATGGATGGGGTGCAGTATTGGAGGGTGAGACGTGGTCAGCGCCTCGAGCCCCTCCCGGCCGGTTAATGCGGTCATCATGACCTGGAGCTTTTATCTATTCCTCGAATAAAAATCAGCAGTATCTGGCACATCCGTTGACTCGTCCAAGGTCAGATAAAAAACCATTCAAGGTGTCCCACCTTTGTCAGACAGCTGAGATGTTATATTTTTACTTTCTCTACACGTACTACGTACATAGTGTATAGAGCAGGTATTGTATCGCACCCAAAAATTCGATATCAAGATTTCACCGGAAGTGCATGTTTTGCGTTCCCTTGAATCCAAAAAGAATCATTTTTGGAAAAAGGTCCATATGTGTGTCTGTGGACAGCATAGATTCGTTTTTAAATATGGTTCTACCCTTTACATGGAAACAATAGAAAATTTTGATTCTCTCAAAAATGTCTCTAACGATTTTGGTTAAAATATTGTATATCAAAGATATTTACCTGACAAATAAAATGTATATCTTGAATGTTCTGGGAATAGCCTCTGAAGACTATTTTATTCTGGTTGAATTTTACGGAATTTCTCACAACTGCTAAACCGTAAGAGTTGAACAAAAACTTACCACACCAAAAATTTAGACTACGTTAAAACACACAATTTATGTTATATACATTTTTTGTGAAGTTAATGGTTTTTGAGATATTCCTTGTTTTTTGGTGTCAGCTTTGAAAAACTTGTACTTTTCTCATACAGGAATTTGTCAACTCGTGTCCATACAAACAAAGAACTTCAGTCACATAGCAACCAGCTTTTGACTATCACTTTAACCTATGGTACTCCCTTATTTCGTTCCTACTTACAAGGAAGCAAGTTATAAGTTATTAAATAAATGTAAGCATAAGCTTATTAACAATAATTTGTTGTAGAGGTGTACAGAAAGTCATGTGAATGGAACACATCAGGTTTTTTTTTTTTTTTTTTTTTTTTAATCAGGAGGCTCAAAACATGTATTTCCGGTGAAATCTGGTATTGAATTTTTGGGTGAAATACAATACCTTCTCTATATAATATGTACCTAGTATGGGAAGAGAACGTAAAAAGGAATAACTATAGTTTGTTGGTGAATGAGAGAGAAAGTATTGTGGGTGCCCTCATTTGAAAATCTTGCAACCTTAGCTGCAAGGTGCATATGAAGAAACGGCGACCTGGATTCATGCCGCCTGCATGACTCAGGTCTGACAATGACGTCACAGAATGCATTTCGTTCAACACGTACTGGTCGACCCTGACAAACAGTGCAGGTCATGGAAACGGTTCGTGGTTTACTCATTGTTATATACACAAGTATTTTAGTTTGAAGGAATCAAGATTTTAACTAATTTTACTACATTTTTAAAGCTTTTTGGCCCACGTTTATGGACATTTTTACTTTCTCTATTTAGAACTCAGTATATCGGTAGAAAAGGTATTGATTTTAGTGGAAATACACGTTTTAGGGTATAACTCCATGGCACAACAATCCACAGTGGCCCTTGGCCATCCGCCCGGCCGCTGCACCCTCCATCTCGGCCCGAAGACGTCATGAATGAGCTGCAGTGCTGGAGGGTGAGACGTGGTCAGCGCTTCGAGTCCCTCCCGACCGGTTGATACGCTCTTCTCGACCTGTAGCTCCTCAATTGGCTCCCCCAGGGACCTCACGAGGCTGAGTGCTCCCCGAACCAGCTCTCCCAGCGAGGGAAAATTACCCATCCCGGTACCGGGAATCGAACCCAGTCCTCCCGTTTGGCAAGCAGTCGCGCTACCACCCCGCTAAGGACTCGAATTCGTTTTAAGGAACCGTGTAACAAAAAATAATTTTTGGAAACAGGACATTGTGACTGTGTGTGTGTGTGTGTGTGTGTGTGTGTGTGTGTGTGTGTGTGTGTGTGTGTGATGGCGCGACTGAACAATAAAAAAAACAAAACGAAAAATATGTTAAATATCAAACCTGATAATAAAGTTGAACACCTTCCAAAAATGTGACACGAAGATTTTCAAGAAAATTCCTCCACATCAAACTACCCTTTACTAGAGAAAATTTTCGAATGTTTATTATTTTCATAAAAATGGCCCTAATGAGTTTGATTAGGATACTTATATATTTACACAAAAATTACAATATTAATCTTTAATTTTCTAGAAACAGGCTCTGAAAATCTCTTCATTCTAGATGATTTGCATAACTGGTAAACCGTGAGAAATAGCAAAAACATGCATGCTGTACATCTTGTTCAATTTATGTCATATACATTTATTGTGGAATTAGTCATTTCCGAGATACTTCTTATTATTGAAACCAAAATTAATGTTAAATTACTTTTCTCAAAAAGGAAGTCGTCATTCGTTTTTTTTTTACTTTCCCTACACGTTCTATGTACATAGTGTATAGAGAAGGTATTGCACTACACCAAAAAATTCGCTACCGAGATTTCACGGAAATATGTTTTATGATCCTCTGTTTCCAAAAAAAAAAAAAAAAAAAATCCGTAAAATTCATCCAGAATAAAATAGTCTTCAAAGACTATTCAAGATATACATTTTATTTGTCAAGTAAATATCTTTAATGTATGATATTTTAATCAAAATGGTTAGAGGCATTTTTGATAAAATCAAATTTTTCGAAAAAAAGTTCCATGTAAAGGGTAGTTTGAGGTGGGGCGATTTTTCTCAAAATCTTCATGTCGCATCCCTGGAAGATAGTAAACTTAAATACCAAGTTTGGTATTTTGTCGAATTTTCGTTTTTGAGTTATCGTGTTCACAGACACACGTATACACATATACGTGTAAAACATATATTTCCGGTGAAATCTCGGTATCGAATTTTTGGATGGAGTGCAAATACCTTCTCTATACGCTATGTACATAGTAAGGAAAGTTGCATATGGAAGAGCTGAGAAAGTCATGTGAATGGAACACATCAGACTTTTTATCATCGGTTCATAAGGTATTAAACTAGCACTAGAGAGGTTGATTGTGGTTACGCCAGTGACGTAAATGCATAACTTCACGAGAAAGAGCGGGATTATCATTCCCTGAGCTTGCTGCGTCATGTTGGTGACATATGGCAAGTTAAGGGGGAAGAAAAGGCAGATGTGATTCCTCAGCGGAAGTGCCGTCTTCAAATATAGTTAGTTGTCTTCTATAGCAACGGTTTAGCTGCCACAATAGAAATGCAATTCCCAGCCATCTTGCAGCAAACATGCAAATGACTGTCTTCTGTTTATCATACTAGTCTTAGAGCCGCTTTCTCCAACAGCGGGCAATTTTACGTTCTCTAGCCCGCATATACACTATATATATCTACCTCTCTGCAACAAATCATTGTTAGAAAGCTTATGTTAATAGATACTTCATGCTAATCGAGAAAAACTTAGCAGAAATAGTCTTATTACTAGCTTCCTTATAAGTAGAAGCAAAATAAGGGAGTATCATACATTAAGTGATAAACAAAAGCTGGTTGCTATGTGACTGAAGTTCCTTTGTTTGTATGGACACGAGTTGACAGATTCCTGTATGAGAAAAGTAAGTTTTTCAAAACTGAAACTAAAAAGAAGGAATATCTAAAAAGCGATCAACTCTACGAAAAAATGTACATAACATAAATTGTGTATTTTAACGTGCTCTACATTTTTTTGTATGGTAAGTTTTTGTTCATCTCTTACGGTTTAGCAGTTATGTAAAATTCCGTAAAATTCATCCAGAATAAACTAGTCCTCAGAGGCTATTTCCAGAAAATTCAAGATATACATTTTATTTGTCTTTATTATACGATATTTTAATCAAAATCGTTAGAACCATTTTTGAGAAAAACAAAATTTTCGATAAAGTTTCGTGTAAAGGGTAGTTTGGAGTGGGTGGATTTTTCTCAAAATCTTCGTGTCGCATCTCTGGAAGATACTAAACTTAAAATCCAACTTGGTATTTTACCGACTTTTCGTTTTTAAGATATCGTGTTCACACACACACGGACCTTTTTCTGAAAATGCTTTTTTTGGATACAGGGGACCCTAAAACGTATATTTCCGGTGAAATCTCGGGAATCGAATTTTTGGGTGGAGTTTTATACCTTCTCTATACACTATGTACATAGTACGTGTAGAGAAAGTAAAAAACATCTGCGAAGTTCTCTAGGACTTCCAGCCAGGTGTAGATATGGTAAGGCACCAACGTTTCGGGAGCATATATTGTTCCCGTCTTCAGGATCACTGAATGAGTTGAACTGTTGTGGACTTATTAATATAACGAAAATATCTATACAACATATCTATATTAATAAGACCACATCAGTTCAATACATTCAGTAACCCTGAAGACGGGAGCAATATATGCTCCCGAAACGTTGGTGCCTCACCTGGCTGGAAGCCCGAGAGAACTTCGAAGATTTATGCCGCCAGGAAAGCTACAGCTCTTATTAAAAAAATATATTTTTACTTTCTCTACACGTACTAAGTACATATTGTAAAGAGAAAGTATTGCGTTCCACCCAAAAATTCGATACCGAGATTTCACTGGAAATATATGTTTTGGGGACCCCTGAATCCAAGAAAAAATTTTCAAAAACATGTCCGTGTGTGTGTTTATGTGTGTTTGGGCAGCATAGCTCAAAAACAAAGACACCGTTAAACACAAATTTGGTATTTAAGTCTGGTATCTTCCAAGGGTGCGACATGAAGATTTTCAAGAAAATCCCCGCACCTCGAACTACCCATTACATGGGACACTTTTTCGAAAATGTTGATTTTCTCAAAAATAGCTGGCTCTAGCGATTTTGATTAAAATACCTTATGCATATTCGAAACAGTTTCAATGTAAAGGGTAGTGTGATGTGGGGGGATTTTGTTGAAAATCTTCATGTCGCTTCCTTGGAAGATACTGAACTTAAATATGCTTTCGTATTTACTGGCCTTTTAGTTTTTAGCTATACCGCCCCCCCCACACACACACACACACACGGTCATTTTTCTAAAAAGTATTTTTTATGCATTCAGGGGGTCTCAAAACATATACTTCGGTGAAATCTCGGTATCAAATATTTGGGTGGAATACAATACCTCCTCTATACACCATGTACATAGTACGTGTAGAGAAAGTTATGTTAATAAAGAGCGAAGCAAGCAGGAATCTTTTTCAAAGAATGGGCTGTACCCATATTGCATTTCTGACACACCTGTACAAGCCATCAGGCTATAGAAACACAGGAAGACCTATCCCCTAAATTATTATTACTTTCTCTACGCGTACTATGTACATAGCGTATGGAGAAGGTATTGTATTCCACCCAAAAATTCCATACCGAGATTTCACCGGAAATACATGTTTTGGGTGTCCCGGAATCCAAAAAAAAAAAGAACTTTTAGAAAAAGGTCCGTATGTGTGTGTCTGTGTAGCTCAAAAACGAAAAGACAGTTGAATACCAAACTTGGTATTTAAGTTCAGTATCTTCCAAGGATGCGACACGAAAATTCTCAAGAAAATCCCCCCACCCCAACTACTCTTTACATGGAACTTTTTTCGAAAATTTTGATTTTCTCTAAAATGGCTCTAACGATTTTGATTAAAATATCGTATATTAACGTTAATAAAGTGTATATCTTGAATTTTGTGGGAATAGCCTCTGAAGTTATTCTGGATGAATTTTATAGAATTTTGCATAACTGCTAAACCGTAAGAGATGGACAAAAACTGACTACACAAAAAATGTAGATCAGGATAAAACATCCCATTTATGTCATTTACATTTTTTTGCGTGTAGTTGATCGTTTGTTTTAGACATTCTTTGTTTTTTGTTTCAGCTTTAAAAAAGCTTTACTTTTCTCATACAGGAATTTGTCAACTCCTGTCCACACAAACAAAGGAACTTCAGTCACATAGCAACCAGCTTTTGAGTATCACTTTAGTCCATGCTACTCCCTTATACTTGCATGCTAATTTTTTCTAGATTACCATGAAGTAAATAGAAGTATAAGCTTGTTTATAATAATTTGTAGAGATGTAGAGAAAGTCATATGAATGGAACACATCAGATTTTTAGCTCAAGTATTATAAGAAAGACACAAATTATGTTCTAAAAATCTACTATAATTTTCTTTTACATAATTCCAACACTGAGAATTAAACAGTGCTGCGACAGTCAAATTTCTCAGGGACCTAAAACCTACTACTATCATTATTATTATTATTGTTATTGTTGTTTTTGTTGTTGTACTTGTTTTTCTTGTTGTTCTTCTTATTATGATTAAATTTATTGTTATTTTATTATTATTATTACTATTAATACCATTATTATTATTATTAATACTATTATTATTACTATTAATACCATTATTATTATTATTGATCTTGTTGTTTTTGTTGTTGTACTTGTTTTTCTTGTTCTTATTATGATTAAATTTATTGTTATTTTATTATCATTATTAATACCATTATTATTACTATTAATACCATTATTATTATTATTATTATTATTGTTCTTGTGGTTTTTGTTGTTGTACTTGTTTTTCTTGTTGTTCTTCTTATTATGATTAAATTTATTGTTATTTTATTATTATTATTATTATTATTACTATTAATACCAGTATTATTATTATTAATACCATTATTATTATTATTATTAATACCATTATTATTATTATTACTATTAATACCATTATTATTATTACTATTAATACCATTATTATTATTATTATTATTATTATTATTGTTCTTGTTGTTTTTGTTGTTGTACTTGTTTTTCTTGTTGTTCTTCTTATTATGATTAAATTTATTGTTATTTTATTATTATTACTATTAATACCATTATTATTATTATTATTATTATTAATACCATTATTATTATTATTATTAGTACCATTATTATTATTATTATTATTATTATTATTATTATTGTTCTTGTTGTACTTGTTTTTCTTGTTGTTCTTCTTATTATGATTAAATTTATTGTTATTTTATTATTATTACTATTAATACCATTATTATTATTATTATTATTATTATTAATACCATTATTATTATTAGTACCATTATTATTATTATTATTATTATTATTATTATTATTGTTCTTGTTGTTTTTGTTGTTGTACTTGTTTTTCTTGTTGTTCTTCTTATTATGATTAAATTTATTGTTATTTTATTATTATTATTATTAATACCATTATTATTATTATTATTAGTACCATTATTATTATTATTATTATTATTGTTCTTGTTGTTTTTGTTGTTGTACTTGTTTTTCTTGTTGTTCTTCTTATTATGATTAAATTTGTTATTTTATTATTATTACTATTAATACCATTATTATTATTATTATTATTATTATTATTATTAATACCATTATTATTATTATTAGTACCATTATTATTATTATTATTATTATTATTATTATTGTTCTTGTTGTTTTCGTTGTTGTACTTGTTTTTCTTGTTGTTCTTCTTATTATGATTAAATTTATTGTTATTTTATTATTATTATTACTATTAATACCATTATTATTATTATTATTATTAATACCATTATTATTATTACTATTAATACCATTATTATTATTATTCATACCATTATTATTATTATTAATACCATTATTATTATTATTAATACCATTATTATTATTATTATTATTACTATTAATACCATTATTATTATTATTATTATTAATACCATTATTATTATTATTATTATTATTAATACCATTATTATTACTATTAATACCATTATTATTATTGTTGTTCTTACTTCCTGATGTGCTTGTTCTTACTTCCTGATGTGCTTGTCAGTCTATTTATAGGTCCCCTACTTTGCCTGCGTCTGGAAATAATGTTTCTGAACGCACAACTGCAGCAACTGTGTAATCTGAGCAAGAAATGACGTCACGAGGGAAAAAGGATTTCCGCTTTGATGTAACATTTTTCAGCTAATAATGTTGTCTGTAATCGATTCCTCCTTACTTCCTTTTTACTTTCTCTACACGTACTATGTACATAGTGTATAGAGAAGGTATTGTTGTATCGTAACCAAAAATTCAGTACCGAGGTTTCACCGGAAATACATGTTTTGAGACTCCTTGAGTCCAAAAAAAGCATTTTTAGAAAAATGTCCGTGTGTGTTTGTGTGTGCAGCATATATCAAAAACGAAAAGTCCATTAGAAGCCGAACTTGGTATTTAGGTTTGGTATCTTCCAAGGATGCGACACGAAGATTTTAAAGAAAATCCCGCACCCCAAACTACCCTTTACATGGAACTTTTTTCGAAAATTCTGATTTTCTCAAAAATTGCTCTAACGATTTTGATTAAAATATTGTATATCAAAGATATTTACCTGACAAATAAAATATATATCTTGAATTTTCTGGGAATAACCTCTGAAGACTACTGTATTCTGGATGAATTTTACGGAATTTTGCATAACTGCTAAACCGTAAGAGATGGACAAAAACTTACCACACAAAAAATGAAGAAAATGTTAAAACACACAATTTATGTTATATAGATTTTTTCGTGGAGTTGATCGTTTTTTATGTATTCCTTGTTATGGGTTTCAGCTTTGAAAAACTTATACTTTTCTCATACAGGAATTTGTCAACTCCCGTCCATACAAACAAAGGAACTTAGGTCACATAGCAACCAGCTTTTGGCTATCATTTTAACTTATGTTACTCCCTTATTTCGCTTCTACTTACAAGGAATCAAGTAATAACACTATATCTGTTAATTTTTTCTCGATTAGCATGAAGTAAATAGAAGAATAAGCTTTTTAATAATATTTTTCAGCAGAGATTTAGAGAAAGTCATATGAATGGAACACATATGAGTTTTAGAAAAAAGATGTTTGTGTGTGTCTGTGGACAGTATAGTTCAAAACGAAAAGACTGTAAACACCAAACTGGGTATTTAAGATTAGTTATCCTACAGGATACTACACGAAGATTTTCAAGAGAATCCCCCACACCAAACTATCGCTTACGTTTTTGAAAACTTTGTCTCAAAAATAGCTAACGATTTTGATTAAAATCCCACGTACTTACATGACAAATAAAATGTATTTCTTGAATTTTCTGGATATAACCTCCGAAGAGCTCTTCATTCAGCATGCATTTTGTATAACTCGTAGTAAACCGTAAAAGCTGGACAAAAACGTACTACACAAAAAATGCAGATCTCGTTAAAACACACAATTTATGTCATTAACTTTTTTTTTTTTTTTTCGTGGAGTTAACCATTTCCGAGATATTCGTTGTTATTGCTTTCAATTTTAAAATACTTAAAACTTTTCTAAAACGGTTATTAGACATTTCTGTTTGTTTTACTTTTGGTCTTGCAAAATGATCCTTCTACTTACAAGTACTTCGAAGGAGCAATATTTATATTTTGAGACCAATAATACGAAAACAGTAATTTGTCATTGAAAATAGTTCCTCGAAATAATCTTCATTATGATCAACACACTTTTGCTTGCGCTCGAACCATATTGTGTCAAAACATTTTTTCCAATCTACTTGAGACATCTCCAAAACATGGTTTTTAAACGCATCAACAGCTTCTTCTGGCGACGAAAATCATTGACCACGCATTTTATTCTTGATGTTTGAAAACATAAAGAAAGCATTTGGGTGCCAAATTAGGACTGTATGGCGGATGATTCATCAATTCGATTTTTTGAGTGTTATATTCGGTTGTTAGACGAGATGTCTGAGTACTTGCATTGTCTTGATGAAGAATAATCCGACGGCACTTGTTTGTTTTCTTTATAATACCGAAGACTTCCGGCAAACAAATGGTTGTTATAATTCAGAATTGACGTCTTTTGAAGCCTCACCATTTCTTGAGTATTTGTGTGCACCAATCGACACGAGCATCCTTTAGAGATTGTGTCAAATTATGTGGGATCCAACAAGAGCAAACCTTTTTCACGGCTAAATGATCATGCAATATTTTATATCTGCTGGTGGAACTAATTAATGTCTAAGGTTGCTTCTATCTCACAGAATGTGGCATGACCATCTACTATCAGTTTTTGCACATCATCATTATTTTCTGGCACAACTGAATTTGGACGTTCTTCACGAATATCTTCAGTGAACGAACGGCGGCTACGATTAAACTCGTTATACCAGAGTTTCACAGTGGCAAAGGACGGAGTTTCATCGCCAAATGTAGTAGTAAGTTGATCAATATACTCTTGTCTTGATAATCCACGTCAAAAATCACCATAAATCATCGCTCGAACACTTTCAGGAGTTAATTCTATCTTTTCGCTGAGACACAATTTTAAAGTCATGAGAACAATACAATTGACGCTCTATTGACAAAATATCTGAAGTAGGTTAAGGTCAACAATATTAAACCTTCCAGTGGAAATACTCAGGGGCGTCGCTTTAGGGGACGCAGTACGCTGTGCGTTCCTCTTATTTTTGTGTGTTTAACTGTTTTATGTTTATTTTGCTTTCTAACAGCTTTAAAGGATAAAAATCATAGTATGCAATCACTTAATAGCGATTTTTTTCGCAGATCGTACTGATGATCAGCTGAAATAAGCCTAACTAGCAAACACAAGAATAGCAGCGCACGCTGAGACGTATCAGCGTTTCACTGCCTGTATGTGCCACGACTAGAAAGACATCCCCGCAAACCCCTGATCGACCACATGGCTACCCCTCTCGCTTTCGCAAACCCCTCACGTACCTATCGTGCATACGCTAGCGTTCAGCCATGTACCCCAGCGTGTTTCTGTATCCGGAGCACTGCTTAATATAAATGCTTGGCATAATGAAATACAACTCGCCATTGCAAATATACAAAACCTAAGAATGCGAGGCTTTCATTGAAGAGTGTGTCCAAGAATGTGTGTTGAATAGAAATGCAAGTTTTAGTGACTCTCAAAAGTATAGATTGAAAGTGCTGACATATGAAATCATTAACTGCCAAGTTCTTCAAATGAAATCCAGATTTTAAGATTTTCCACAGCTCGAGTATGTAGAATTACTGAATGAAAAAACAAAAAAATCATGAAGAATTTCCTCAGAAGAAAATATCCAAACTAATAAAGCAGTATCCTGGTTATTTTAATTCAAACCAGCTTGAAAATGAGCTCTTTAATTTTTATGTAGATGATCAAAAGCATCTATCACCACAAAATGTATACTGAAGTATTTGGTTATAAATGACTTAGACTCGGAATGAGGAGGTGACTAAGCTATTGCATTTAGTTGTAACATATCCTGCTACAAGTAGTGAGAGATCAATGAGAATTAAAACACACTTAAGAAACTCAATGACCAATCACCGTTTGTACAACGTAAGCATTTTAGTTGGACAGAAAAAAAAAAAAGGTATTGGGAGAACTATTCTGATGCCGCCTTTATTGACAAGGTAATTGACAAGTTCGCAACAAAGAAGAACTGGCGGATGGATTTGGTATATAAGTCGGTTTAAGTGAACGTTATTGTTGTAAATATAACCATTATATTAACATTGTTGTTTGTTGATTTCATTGTTGATCTCAAACCTAATTTATTGGCCCACCTTCTCCTTTAATTTCCAGAAGTAGGACGTTTAAACTATAGCGTTCCCATTTTTTACTTTCTCTAGCCCCGTATGTACAATGTACATAGGGATAGAGAAATATTGTATTCCACCCAAAAATTCGATACCGAGATTTCACCGGAAATATATGTTTTAGGTCACCAATATCCAAAAAAAGCATTTTCACAAAAAGGTCCGTGTGTGTGTGAGTGTGTGTGTCTGTGAACACGATAACTCAAAAACAAAAAGTCATTAAAGCACCAAACTTGGTATTTAAGTTTAGTATCTTCCAGGGATACGACACGAAGACTTTGAGAAAAATTCCCCCACCCCAAACTATCGTTTACATGGAACTTTTTTCGAAAATTTTGATTTTCTTAAAACTATCTCTAACGATTTTGATTAAAATGTCGTATATTAAAGATATTTAGCTGAAAAATAATATGTATATTTTGAATTTTCTGGGAATAGCTTCTAAAGACCTGTTTATTCTGGATGAATTTTGCTTAATTTGGCATAACTAGTAAACTGTAATAGATAGACAGAAACTTACTTTACAAAAAATGTAGGTCTTGTTAAAATACACAATTTATGTTATATACATTTTTCTCGTGGAGCTTACAGTTTTCGAGGTATTTATTGTTATTAGTTTCAGTTGTGGAATACTTATACTATTTTCAGACGGGAGTGTGCGGTTTTCTTTTGTTCTACTCCTGGCCAAGAAAAGAAGGTATTTGTAATGACAATCGCATAACGACAGCTTTTAAAACGTTGAGTATGGCTTTAGCCTAGTGTATTCCATTATTTTTTCTTACTTATAAGTAAATAAGTGCTAATGAGTACCACGATTAGCAAGGTGCAGAAATAAGAAGAATCTTATCTATGAACTTTGTAGAACAGCTAGAGAAAGTCATGTGAGTGTACCACATCAGATTTTTTATTTCACGCTACGCCACTGTAAATACCATATGGCACCAATTAATCCTGCCAAGGCTCAAAATATAAATACTGGCCCTCATATAGACCATATGTTCTGCTAATATTTATCTCGATTAGCATTTACTGCGAGTCCTAAAATAATAAGCTTTTGTATGCACAGTTTATTGCAGAATGTATAGAGAAAATCATGTGAATGGCACATTATATTTTTTAAGGAATATGAAGAGATATGAACATTATAGTTATATATTGTAAATGAAATGATATATTAAGTTAACCATGACCATAATATATCCATTGGAAAAACAACAGGATATCCCACCAAAATTTGAAATATAAAGCAAGCTGGACTGGTTGAAAAGTTGTGAGCATACATGTTAGCGGTTGTAGGCCCATAATGTAAAATAGATAATGATAATGGTCATTTATTTCACTTGTTGTTGTAGAGGACTTTGAAGGTCAAACACCTGTCATGGTCTACAACTTGTGCCAAGTTGTCAGCATTGCTTTTCCTTTCGACCCTTGCAATATTTCCTAGAGCGAATGATTAGATACGAAGATATACGAATGCAAAATTTCGCGTGTCAATTGTTCAGTTGACCCCTTGACCTACTCTACATTAGTGCTGAGTATAATTAATGCATTCTTGTCTGAATTTATTGCAAGTCGTTACAATGATACTTCTATTCGATCTGTCATGATCTTAGGAATTTAGACATTAATTTAGCTCGCAACAAATTACCGCTTCATTTAAACCTTCAAGTGTTGTAGCTTCTATGGCCGATTTCGCGTATGACCTTAACTTTGAGGTATATATTATTTTCTCTAATATGTACACCCGTGGACATAAAAAATGAGTCATCCCCAGATTCCATTTGTCGATCGAAAGCTTCGTAAAAGCTGTGTTCACAACACACCGAAAGAACTGTACAATGATTTGTAACTGACAGCGCAATGGCTACTTCTGAGCACTGAAAACAAATCACGGAACTACGTTACGGTGGCCGAGATGTTCAAGCAGTAGTATTTTATTATTAAGTTTATAATAATACAATATTTGCGTCACACAGTCGCATGGGTCAGGTGACCATACATGCTGTCTAAAAAAAAACTTGAAATTAGAATATTAGCTACATATCTATTTTATATTCTTAACATTAGAAATACACACACGAACACACACACACACACACACACCTACATATGCTCGCGCGCTAGGGCAACAGAACCATAGAACAATAAAAGAAAGAACACTCTGATATCACACACACTAGCAATCACAACTACACTACGTATCCATACATATAGACTAGTCAAACACCAAATAAGTCTATACAATATTTACACAAATATTTTATCTCTTAGTGCATGATCTTCTATTAAGTATGTGCCGAGGCTTGGCCAGTTTTGGCTGTTTAGAATCAAATTTCAGAATACTGTCCTTCGTCTGTTTGAAGCTAAAAATCCTTCTGGCAATAACTTTTTCCTAGCATCCTCCATCTGCACGCAATCTGCCAAAATATGTGTCCACTCTTCCTGATCCACACATAATGAGCAAATCCGCCTACCAGCTTCGTCAACTATCTTATGGTTTTCCATCCTCCCAACCTGAGCCATGTTATTCCCGACCTTTGTTTCATACCCAATTTTAAAATACATTTTTACTTTCTCCATACGCACTATGTACATAGTGTATAGAGAAAGTATTGCACTCCACCCAAAAATTCGATACCGAGATTTCACTGGAAATATATGTTTTAGGGTCCCCAATATCCAAAAAAAAAAAAAAAGCATTTTCACAAAAAGGTCTGTGTGTGTGTGTGTGTGTGTGTGTGTGTGTGTGTGTGTGTGTGTGTGTGTGTGTGTGTGTGTGTGTCTGTGAACACGATAACTGAAAAACGAAAAGTCGGTAACATACCAAAATTGGTATTTAAGTTTAGTATCTTCCAGGGATGCGACACGAAGATTTTGAGAAAAATCCCCCCACCCCCAACTATTCTTTACATGTAACTTTTTTCGAAAATTTTGATTTTCTCAAAAATGCCTCTAACGATTTTGATTAAAATTTCGGATATTAAACATATTTACCTGACAAATAAAATGTATATCTTGAATTTTCTGGGAATAGCCTCTGAAGAGTAGTTTATTCTGGATGAATTTTACTAAATTTTGAATAACTGCTAAACCGTAAGAGATGGACAAAAACTTACTTCACAAAACATGTAGAGCACATTAAAACACACAATTTATGTTATATACATTTTTTTCGTGGAGTTCGTCGTTTTTGTGACATTCCTTATTTTTGGTTTCTGCTAAGAAGAAGTATACTTTTCTTCATACAAGAACTTGTCAACTCCTATTCATATAAACAAAGGAGCTTCATTGACATAGCAACCAGCTTTTGACTATCACTTTAACCTACGGTTGTCCCTTATTTCGCTTCTACTTACAAGGAAGCGAGTAATAAGACTATTTCTGCTATTTTTTTGTGATTAGCATAAAGTAAATAGAAGTATAAGCTTTTTAAGAATAATTTGTTGCAGGGATATGGAGAAAGTCATGTGAATGGTACACATCAGATTTTTCTTTACCCAACTTATATTTCCGATTGTAACTGCAATGACGATTTTTTTCTACATTCATATTCTATTTCCTGCCTGTTTTTAGGGCCCAGAGGTTCAGAATGCCTTGCTTTCACTCCTAAGTTCCTAGGTTCAAAACTCGTACAGCTTTTCATATTTTTATGTTTGTAAATTATTGCTTTCTCTACACATACTATATACATAGTGTATAGAGAAGGTGTTGCACTCCACCAAAAAATTCGGTACCGATATTTCACCGGAAATATATGTTTTAGGGTCCTCTGTATCCAAAAAAAAAGTTATTTTCAGAAAAAGGTCCGTGTGTGTGTTGGTCCGTGTGTCAGAGTCCGACGCGAAGATTTTCAGGAAAATCCCCCCACCCCAAACTATCCTTTACATAGAACTGTTTTCAAAAATCTGATTTTCTAAAAGATGGCTCTAACGATGTAGGTTAAAATATCGTATATTAAATATATTTACCTGACAAATAAAGTGTATATTTTGGATTTTCTGGGAATAGCCTCTGAAGACTACTTTATTCTGAGTGAATTTTAAGGAATTTTACATAACTGCTAAACCGTAAGAGATAGACAAAAACTTATCACACAAAAAATGTAGAGCACGTTAAAACACACAATTTATGTTATATACATTTTTCTCGTGGAGTTGATCGTTTTTTTAGATATTCCTTATTTTTTGTTTCAGCTTTAAAAAACTTATACTTTTCTCATACAGGAATATGTCAACTCCTGTCCATACAAACAAAGAAACTTCAGTCACATAGCAACCAGCTTTTGGCTATCACTTTAACCTATGGTACTGCCTTATTTCGCTTCTACTTACAAGGAAGCAAGTAGGAACACTATTACTGCCAATTTTTACTCGACTGGCATGAAGTAAATAGACGCAGAAGCTTTTTAACAATAATTTGTTGCAGAGAAGTAGAGAAAGTCATGTGAATGGAACACATAAGATTTTCTTATGTTTGTTAATTTTATGACTGGATATGTAGAACATAATATTGCATTGATATACGAGTAAATTTGGCTTTTGAAGTTATGGATCTATCTAGGCACACAATATAATTCTACTAACACTCGTGTTAAAGAAGTAAATAAATATTTGTAAATAAGCTGTTATCTTCTAAAACTGAAACACCAAAAATAAACACAATTAATATCGGATGTATGAACCCTCAGCCCATATAACTTCCCTCAAACTTTGGGGCATAGACAAAATAAATGCCTACGTAATGTGGACGAGAAGCTACAAGACCTCAGGCTTCTTGAATTTATGCCAAGTAGCCATCTTTTTTCTTCGCCTATTTACAGGTAATTGAAGAACACATTCTCACAGAGGGAATCAAAATATTATCGAGTAAAACCGTTCATTGTGATCACACACCTAGACCGTCCCTTGATAAACCAACCCCACGATACAGGTATGCGACCATGATGGAATTGTGAAGCCACGTATTTTGCATCGTATCAGGTCCCCTTGTAGACGACAAACAATCACTTTTCCCTTACGTGTGGAAGAAAATGTCATCTCGTATGAAAATATTATCATAGATCGGTTTATGAAGGGTGAGTTAAGTAAAAAGGATCTGATGCGTTACACTTACATGACTTTCTCTAGCTACTCTACAAACAAACTTCTAACAAAAGATCATTCTTCTTCCAACACCATGCTAAAAGAGATAAACATTAGCAGAATTTTATTACTTAGTTCCTTATAAGTAGCCTGGAACTAAGGGAATGCACTAGGCTAAAGTTATAGTCAAATGTTTTAAAAGCTGTCGTTATGCGATTGTCATTGCAAATCTTTACTTGGCCAGGAGTAGAACAAAAGAAAAACGGACACTTCCGTCTGAGAAAAGTGTAAGTACTTCAAATTGAAACAAATAACAAAGAATACCTCAAAAACGGTAAGCTCCACGAAAACAATGTATATGACAAAACTTGTGTATTTTAACAAGATCTACGTTTTTGTAAATTAAGTTTTTGTCTATCTCTTACGGTATACTAGTTAGGCCAAATTAAGTAAAATTCACCCAGAATGAACAGGTGTTTAGAAGCTATCCCCAAAAAATTCAAGATATACATTTTATTCCGGATATTAATAGTTTTAATATACGGGATTTTAATCAAAATTGTTAGGGCTATTTTTGAAAAAATCAGAATTTTCAGAAAAAGTTGCATGTAAAGGGTAGTTGGGGTGGGGGGATTTTCTTGAAAATCTTCGTGTCGTTTGGTTTTTAACGGGATTTTCGCATTTGAGCTATGCTGCCCAGACACACACACACACACACGGACCCCAAAACATATATTTTCGGTGAAATCTCGGTATCGAATTTTTGGGTGGAGTATAATACCTTCTCTATACACTATGTAGATAGTAAATGTAGAGAAAGTAAAAATATGGTGGGCTTATTAAAAGCAATGGCTAAAGATGAAGTCTAGGTGAAACCTACGTAACCTAACAATGAAAGAAATGAACAATTAAAGTGTATAGATGGCGACAGAACCAAGAAGAATACCCCGGGGTCGAGAATTGACCACCGAAGAGTGCCAGGAAGTGGAAATGACGCGCTGGAAAGTCCGAATCACGCGAGTTGGAAGTTGAAGGTTTATTCCGCGTATCTAAAGGTTTCAGACGAGGGTTTTGTGCCCAGTATATCAAGTAATCTTCTCGACAGAAGCGTAGAGTAGAAAATATTATACTGCTGATGAGAATTAATACCCGCTGCGATGAAATATTGGCATTTGTTATCTCGTCGGAGAAACGTAAAGTAACGTAAATCATGTAAAAGAAGCAGAAGAGATCATTTTGAAATGCCATCTGGAGGAGAAACCTTAGATCCGATCGGATAGTCAATTTATTTGCGAGACTGTCCACGACCAACGTTAAGGGGCGATGTCATTTAGAACTGTAAACATTTTTAATATTTTCTCTACACTTACCATGTACATGGTGTATACAGAAGGTATTGTAACCTACCCAAAAACTTGATACCGAGATTTTACCGGAAATACATGTTTTTAGACCCCAAGAATAATAATAATAAAAAAAAAAAAAAAAGCATTTTTAGAAAAATGTTCATGTGAGTGGCGGGCAGCATAACTCAAAAACGAAAAGCCGGTAAAATACCAAACACCCAGAGGTGCGACACGAAGATTTTGGGAAAAATTCCCCCACCCCAAACTAACCCTTACAACGAAAAAGTTTCGAAAATTTTGATTAACTCAAAAATGGCTCTAACGATTTTGATTAAAATACCGTATATTATTGATATTTATATAACAAATAATATATATATTTTAATTTTCTAGGAATAGCCTCATACGACCTCTTTATTCTGAATGAATTTTGCTGAATTCTGCATAAACTATGTTTTAGGAACCCCTGAGAAGGGGTTGGAAAAAGGACCACGTGTGCGGAAAAGTATACCACCCCCAAACACTCATTACTTGGAAAATATTCCGAAAAAGGCTGAAATGATTTTGATTAAAATCTCTTATATTTAAGATATTTACAAGACAAATAAAATGCATATCTTTAATTTTCTGGGAATGCCTCTAAAGACATGTTTATTCTGGATAAATGTTGTGGAATTTTGCATAACTTGTAAACCGTAAGAGATACACAAAAACTAACCACGCAAAAAATTCTGAGTTCATTAAAACACACAATTTATGTTATATACATAGTGAATAGAGAATGTATTGCACTCCATCAAAAAATTCAATACCGAGATTACACCGGAAATATATGTTTTAGGGTCCCCTGTATCCAAAAAAAGTATTTTCAAAAAAAGGTCCGTGTGTGTGTGTGTGTCCGTGTGTCTGTGAACACGATAACTCAAAAACGAAAAGTCGGTAAAATACCAAACTTGGTATTTAAGTTTAGTATCTTCCAGGAATGTGACACGAAGATTTTGAGAAAAATCCCCCCACCCCAAACTACCCTTTACATGGAACTTTTTTCGAAAATTTTGATTTTCTAAAAAAATGGCTCTAACGATTTTGATTAAAATATCGTATATTAAAGTTATTTACCTGACAAATAAAATTTATATTCTGAAATTTCTGGGAATAGCCTCTGAAGACTACTTTATTCTGGATGAATTTTTCATAACTACTAAACCGTAAGAGATGGACAAAAACTTAACCCATAAAAATGTAGAGCACGTTAAAACACACAATTTATGTTATATACATCTTTTTCGTGTAGTTGATCGTTTTTGAGATATTCCTTTTTATTGGTTTCAGCTTTGAAAAACTTATACCTTTCTCATACAGGAATTTGTCAACTCCTGTCCATACAAACAAAGGAACTTCAGTCACATAGCAACCAGCTTTTGGCTTTCACTTTAACCTATGGTACTTCCTTATTTCGCTTCTACTTACTATAAAGCAACAAATAAGATTATTTCTGCTAATTTTTCTCGATTAGCATGAAATAAATAAAAGATAAAGATAAAAGATAAATATTTTCTTGATTAGCATTAAATAAACAGAAGAAAATTTTAATAACAATAATTTATTACAGAGTTGTAGAGAAATACATGTGAATGGAACACATCCAAGTTTTTTTTCATCCAAGAATCCCATACCGAGATTTCATTGAAAATACGTGGTTTAGGGCTCTCTGTGCCCAAAAACCCGTTTTTAAAAAAACTGATGTGTACCATTCACATGACTTTCTCTAAAATCTCTGCAACAAATTATTCTTAAAAAGCTTATACTTCTATTTACTTCATGATAATCAGAAAAAATTAAAAGAAATAGTCTTATTACTTGCTCCCTTGTAAGTAGAAGACAAAATAAAGAGAGTACCATAGGTTAAAGTGATAGTCAAAAGCTGGTTGCTATGTCACTAAAGTTCCTTTGTATGGACAGCAGTTGGCAAATTCCTGTATGAGAAAAGTAGGGAGTTTTTCATAGCAGAAACCAAAAACAAGGAATGTCTCAAAAACGATGAACTCCACGAATAAACTGTATATAACATAAATTGTGTGCTTTAACGTGCTCTACATTTTTTGTGTAGTAAGTTTTTGTCCATCTCTTATGGTTTAGCAGTTATTTAAGAGTCTGTAAAATGTATCCAGAATAAAGTAGTCTTCAGAGACTATTCCCAGAAAATTCAAGATAAACATTTTATTTGTCAGGTAAATGTCTTTAATATACGACATTTTAATCAAAATCGTTAGAGCCATTTTTGAGGAATTCAAAATTTTCGAAAAAAGTTCCATGTAAAGGGTAGTTTGGGGTGGGGGGAGTCTTCTCAAAATATTGGTGTCGCATCCCGGGAAGATACTAAACTTAAATACCAAGTTTGGTATTTTACCGACTTTTCGTTTTTGAGTTATTGTGTTCACACACACACACACACACACACACACACACACACACACACACACACATGAACCTTTTTGTGAAAATCCTTTTTTTAGATATTGGGAACCCTAAAACATGTATTTTCGGTGAAATCTCGTGTCGAATTTTTTGGTGGAGTGCAATAACTTCTCTATACACTATGTACATAGTGCGTATAGAGAAATTAAAACAATATATATGTTGCGGTCACATGACTTTCTCTACATGTCTAAACTAAATTATTGTTAAAAAACGTATTCATCTATTTACTTAATGCTAATCGAAAAAAATTAGCGCAGAAATAGTCTTATTACCCGCCACCATGTAAGTAGAAGGAAAATAAGGGAATACACTAGGCTAAACCAACAGTCAAATGTTTTAAAAGCTGGTTGCTATGTCTTTGAAGAACCTTTGTTTGTATGGACAGTTGCTGACATATTCCCGTATAAAATAAGTATTTTAAAGCTGAAACTAATAACAAGGAATATCTCAAAAAGGGTCAACTCCACGATAAAAATGTATAGAACATAAAATGTGTGTTTTAACGACATCTAGATAAGCCTTTGCCCATCTGTTACGGTTTACCAGTAATGCAAAATGCATCCAGAATAAACATGACTTCAGAGGTTATTCCCAGAAAATTCAAGGTATACATTTTATTTGCCATGTAAAAGTTTAAATATAAGATATTTTAATCAAAATCGATAGTCCTTTTTGAGAAAAATCAAATCTTCGAACTTTTTTCCATTTAAGGGTAGTTGGGTGTGGGGGGGGGGGGATTTTCTTGAAAATCTTCGTAACGCATCCTTGGTATATACCGAGGTATTTAACGGTCTTTTCTTTTTTGAGCAATGCTGCCCACCCACACACACACACACACTCACATACACAACACACAGACTACCATGGAAATGTTTCTCAAAATGCCTTACCTGGATTAAGGGTGTCTCAAAACTTGTATTTCCAATGAAATTTCTGCTATGTTTTAGCTTGATTAGCATGGGATAGTTTGAATAGTTTGTTATACAATGCTTACTTTCTCTACACGTACTATGTACATAGTGTATAGAGAAGATATTACACTCCACTCAAAAATTCGATACCGAGGTTTCACCGGAAATATATGTTTTAGGGTCCCCCTGTAACCAAAAAAAGCCTTTTCAGAAAAGGTCGCGTATGTGCGTGTGTGTGTGTGTACATGTGTGTGTCCGTGTGTCCATATGTCTATGAACACGATAACTCAAAAACGAAAAGTCGGTAAAATATCGAACTTGGTGTTTAAGTTTAATATCTTCCAGGGATGCGACACGAAGATTTTGAGAAAAAATCCTCCCACCCTTTACCCTTTACATGGATCTTTTTTCGAAAATTTTGATTTTATTAAAAATGGCTCTAACACTTTTGATTAAAATACCGTATATAAAAGATATTTACCTAAAAAATAGAATTATATCTTGAATTTTCTGGGAATAGCCTCTGAAGACCACTTTATTCTGGAGGAATTTTACGGAATTCTGCATAACTGTTAAACCGTAAGAGATGGACAAAAAACTTAAAAAAACACAAAATGCAGAGGACGATAAAACACACTATTTATGTTCTATACATTTTTTTTTTCGTGGAGTTGTTCGTTTTTGTGATATTCCTTGTTTATGGTTTTACCTTTAAAAAAAAAAATTTCTCATACAGGAATTTGTCAACTCCTGTCCACTTCAGTCACATAGCAACCAGCTTTTGACTATCACTTTAACCTATGGTACTCCCATATTTACCTTCTACTTACAAGGAAGCAAGTAATAAGACTATTTCTGCTAAGTTTTTCTTGATTAGAATGAAGTAAATAGAAGCATAAGCTTTTTAACAATAATTTGTTGCAGAGATGCAGAGAAAGTCATGTGAATGGAACACAGTAGATTTTTTCCGGACACCCTGTATTATGCTGTAAAAATTCTGATTACTCAAGTAAAACAGTACCTTTGTTATAGAAAAGAAATAAAATGCACATACATCAGCTTTATAGAACAAATAAATTAGTTTACATGGTCGTTAGCAATAAGAGTTAAAACTAGCAATTCCCTTGTTTCACTGCCTCATCCCTTGGTGACTTCCCACCCCATTCATTCTTCTATTTGTGAATAGCCTTGGAAGGGTTCCATAGCCTTGCTGACTGCCAAGTTTTGAGGTCATTAGTAGCAAGTTCGTCAGTAGAACGCGTTTAACGACGTGAGATTTTGAAAATAAACAAAGATTTTTTTTTTACTTTCTCTATACGCACTATGTACATAGTGTATAGAGAAGATATTGCACTACACTCAAAAATTCGATACCGAAATTTTACCGGAAATATATATTTTAGGGTCCCCTGTAACCAAAAAAAAGCATTTTCAGAAAAAGGTCCGTGAGTGTGTCCATGTGTCTGTGAACACGATAACTCAAAAACGAAAAGTCGGGAAAATACCAAACTTGGTATTTAAGTTTAGTATCTTCGAGGGATCCGACACAAAGTTTTTCAGAAAAATCCCCCCCCCACTACAAACTACAGTTTCTATAGAAAAATAGGATTTTCTTAAAAATGGCTCTAACGATTTTGATTAAAATTTCGTACATTAAAGACACTTACCTGACAAATAGAATGTATATCTTGAAGTTTCTGGGAATAGCCTCTGAAGACCACTTTATTCTGGATGAATTTTACGGGATTCTGCATAGCTGCTAAACCGCAAGAGATGGACAAAAACTTAAAACACACAAAATATAGAGGACGTTAAAACACACAATTTATGTTATATACATTTTTTCGTGGAGTTGGTCGTTTTTACGATATTCTTTTTTTGGTTTTACCTTTAAAAAACTTATTCTTCTCATACAGGAATTTGTCAACTCTTGTCCATACAAACAAAGGAAGTTCAGTCACATAGCTACCAGCTATTGACTATCACTTTAACCTATAGTAGTCCCTTATTTACCTTCTACTTACAAGGAAGCAAGTAATACGACTATTTCTGCTATTTTCTTCTTGATTAGCACGAAGTAAATCGAGGCACAAGGTTTTTAAAAATAATTTGTTGCAGAGATATAGAGAAAGTCATGTGAATGGAACACAACAGATTTTTTTTTTTTACAATATAATTCATTTTGGGTCGCTTTAACAGCGTGGTCATATCGCGACCATTCAAATTGTACATACAGAGTTATTTGCACTATGGTAAAAATGGTTACATTTATACTTCAGAGTAAATCAAAAAGTTTAAATTGCCTTATAAATAGTATAGTCTTTTTAATTTCTGATTGTTGTGAAGAGCACTTGGTGAGTCACTGAAGCCGGCCTGAATTCTCTGTTTGGTGAATTTTGGGACACTGCATCAGAATGTGTTGTACAGTTAGCGGTGTGTTGCAGGTCTCAAATTTTGATTCTGGGTCTTTATTAATGATGGAGGAATGTGTCAGTTTGCAGTGTCCAATTCTGAAGTGGGTAGCTATCCTCTACAACCAGAAAAAATATTATGTGTTCCATTCACATGACTTTCTATGTCCCAGCAACAAATTATTCTTAAAAAGCTTATACTTCTATTTACTTTACGCTAATCAGAAAAAAAAAAAAAAAAAATAGTAGAAATAGTAGAAATTCTTGCTTCCTTGTAAGTAGAAGCGAAATATGTAAAAGTGATGGTCAAAAGCTGGTTGCTCTGTCAATGAAACTCCTTTGTTTATATGGATAGGAGTTGACAAGTTCTTGTATGAGAAAAGTATACGTTTTTCATAGCAGAAACCAAAAATAAGGAATGTCTCAAAAACGACGAACTCCACGAAAAAAAAAATGTATAAAACATAAATTGTGTGTTTTAATGTGCTCTACATTTTTTGTGTAGTAAGTTTTTGTCCATCTCTTATGGTTTAGCAGTACTTCAAAATTCAGTAAAATGCATTCAGAATAAACTGTTCTTCAGAGGCTAGTCCCAGAAAATTCAAAATATACATTTTATTTGTCAGGTAAATATCTTTAATATACGAAATTTTAATCAAAATCGTTAGAGTCATTTTTGAGAAAATCAAAATTTTCGAAAAAAGTTCCATGTAAAGCGTAGTTGGGGGTGGGGGTATTTTTCTCAAAATCTTCGTGTCGCATCCCTGGAAGATACTAAACTTAAATACCAAGTTTGGTATTTTACCGACTTTTCGTTTTTGAGTTATCGTGTTCACTGACACACGGACACACACACACACTCACGGACCTTTTTGTGAAAATGCTGTTTTTTGATATTGGGGACCCTAAAACATATATTTCCGGTGAAATCTCGATATCGAATTTTTGGGTGCAGTGCAATACCTTCTCTATAAACTATGTGCATAGTGCGTATAGAGAAAGTAAAACTCTGATATGTTCCATTCAAATGACTTTCTCTACAACTCTACAACAAATTTTTGTTAAAAAGCTTATGCTCCTATTTGCTTCATACTAATCGAGAAAAAATTAGCAAAAATAGTCTTATTACTTGCTTCCTTGTAAGCAGAAGCGAAATAAGGGAGTACCTTAGGTTAAAGAGATTGTCAAAAGCTGGTTGTTATATGGCTGAAGTTCCTTTTTTGTATGGACAGGAGTTGACAAATTCCTGTATGAGAAAAATAAAAAAATTTAAATCTGAAACCAAAAACAAGGAATATCTAAAAAACGATCAACTCCACGAAAGAAATGTATATGACATAAATTGTGTACTTTATCCTGATCTACATTTTTTGTGTGGTAAATTTTTGTCTATCTCTTACGGTTTAGTAGTTATCCAAAATTCTATAAAATTCATCTAGAATAAAGTAGTCTTCAAAGGCTATTCCCAAAAAATTCAAGATATACATTTTATTTGTGAGATAAATATCTTTAATATACAAATATTTTAATCAAAATCGTTAGAGCCAATTTTAAGAAAATCAATATTTTCAAAATTTTTTCCATGTAAAGGGTAGTTTTTCTTTTTTGTTTTTTTTTAAATCTTCGTGTCGTATACTTGTATGATACGAAACTTAAATACAAGTCTGGTATTTAACGGTCTTTTCGTTTTTGAGCTATGCTGCCCACAGACATACATACACACAGACATTTTTCTAGAAATGCATTTTTGGAGTAAGGGGGTCTGAAAACATATATTTCCGGTGAAATCTCGGTATCGAATTTTTGATGCAATATAATACCTTCTCTATACACTATGTGCATAGTACGTGTAGAGTAAGTAAACATCTGATGTGTTGCATTCACATGATTTTCTCTACATCTCTGGAACAAATTTTTGTTAAAAAGCTTATGCTTCCCTTTACTTAATGCTAATCGATAAAACATTAGTAAGAATAGTCTAATTACTTGCTTCTTTGTAAATAGAAGGGAAATAAGGGAGTACCATAGGTTAAAGTGATAGTCAAAAGCTGGTTGCTATGTGACTGAAGTCCCTTTGTTTGCATGGACACGAGTTGACAAATTTCCATATGAGAAAATTATGTTTTCAAAGCTGACACCAAAAACAAAGGAATATATAAAAAACAATCAACTCCTTGAAAAAATGTAAATAACATAAATTGTGTGCTTTAACGTGGTCTACATTTTTTGTGTGCTAAGGTTTTGTCTATCTCGTACGGTTTACCAGTTATGCAAAATTCCGTAAAACTCATCCATAATAGAGTAGTCTTCAGAGGCTATTCCCAGAAAATTCAAGATATACATTTTATTTGGCATGTAAATATTTTATATATAATAGATTTTAATCAAAATCGTTGCAGTCATTTTTGAGTAAATCAAAATTTTCGAAAAAAGTTCCATTTAAAGGATAATTGTGGTTGGGGGGAGGGGAAGGATTTTCTTGAAAATTGTCGTGTCGCATCCTTGGAAGATGCCAAACTTAAATACCAAGTTTGGTTTTTAACGGTCTTTTCGTTTTTGAGCTATGCTGCCCACAGGCACACATAC
This sequence comes from Hymenopus coronatus, assembly GCA_030762935.1. NCBI lineage: Eukaryota > Metazoa > Arthropoda > Insecta > Mantodea > Hymenopodidae > Hymenopus > Hymenopus coronatus. The sequence continues at coordinate 63,705,570 of CM060899.1, forward strand.
ACAAACATTTTTTTAAAAATGCTTATTCGGATTCAGGGTGTATCAAAACATATACTTCCGGTGAAATCTCGGTATCGAATTTTTGGGTGCATTACAATACCTTTAAAATATTGGGAAATTTTTGAGGCTCAGGAAGTACAATGCCAGTGGTTTATGCATTGAATATACACGGTTTGGGATAAGGAAAAAATGAAATTAGAGCTAAAATGATTGGGGATATTATAAGGGGAGGGGATGGTTACAGAATCTTCGATAATATTGTACCAAAGTGTAAGAAGATTAGATAGAAAACAGGAAGGGAAGAAATGGAAACAGACTTATCAGGAACATAACAACCAATTATTATAAGATCAGAAAGAATACAATAGATGGTGCAGAAATAAAGCCATCAGAAGACGAAGAAGTGGAAAACCTAAGGCAACTGGAAATAAACAAAAGCAGGAAGTTATTAGGAATGAAGGCGGTAGAAGACAGAAGAACCTTTAGATTCAAGTGGAAGGAAGGAAAATGTTTTGATCTATATATGGAAATATAGAAGGGAAGTAATAAAACACAATAGCAAGGAAAGAGCAAACAAAAAGGGAAAATGTGTTACATTTACATGATTTTTACTTTCTCTATACGTACTATATACATAGTGTATAGAGAAGGTATTGTAATGCACCCAAAAATTCGATTCCGATATTTCACCGGAAATACATGTTTTAAGACACCCTGAATACAAAAAAAAAAAAACATTTTTAGAGAAATGTCCGTGTGTGCCTGTCTGTAAGTGTGTGTGTGTGTGTGTGTGTGTGTGTGTGTGTGTGTGTGTGTGGGCAGCATAGCTCAAAAACGAAAAGACCGTTAAATATGAAACTTGGTATTTCATTTCAGTATCTTCCAAAGATGCGACACGAAGGTTTTCAAGAAAATCCCCCCACCCCAAACCACCCTTCACATGGAAAATTTTTCGAAAAGTTTTATTTTCTAAAAAATGGCTCAACGATTTTGATTAAAATATCGTATATTAAAGATATATACCTGACAAACAATATGTATATCTTGTATTTTCTGGGAATAGCCTCTGAAGACTACTTTATTCTGGACGAATTTTACGGAATTATATATAACTGGTAAACCGTAAGAGATAGACAAAAGCTTACCACACAAAAATTGTAGAGCACATTAAAACACACAATTTATGTAATATACCTTTTTTTCGTGCAGTTGATCGTTTTTTAGATATTGCTTACGTTTGGTTTCAGCCTTGAAAAACATACTTTACTCATATAGGAATTTCTCAACTCATATCCGTACAAAGGAACTTCAGTTACATAGCAACCAGCTTTTGACTATCACTTTCACGTATGGTACTCCCTTTTTTCGCTTCTACTTACAAGGAAGCAAGTAATAGACTGTGCTAATTTTTCTCGATTAGCATGAAGTAAATAGAAGCAAAAGCTTTATGTTAATCTAAATACTTTGCAGAAATTGTTTTATTACATATTTCCTTGTAGGCCCAATGAGAATATGGGACTGCATTATGTTTAAGCGGTAGCCAAATATTTTAAGAGCTGTCACTACGTGATATCTTTGAAACTCTGTTCTGTCTGCATGATCAGCAAAAAAAAATCTGATGTGTTCCATTCACATGACTTTCTCTATATCTCTGTAAATTATTATTGTTAATAAGCTTATCTTTTATTTATTTCATGCTAATCGAGAAAAATTAGCAGAAATAGTCTTTCTTATTGCTTTATTGTAAGTAGAAGCGAAATAAGGGAGTACAATAGGTTAAAGTGAAAGCCAAAAGCTGGTTACTATGTGACTGATGTTCCTTTGTTTGTATGGACACGAGTTGACAAATTCCTGTATGAGAAAAGTACAAGTTTTTCAAAGCTGAAACCAATAAAAAGGAATATCTCAATAACGATCAACTCCACGAAAAAAATGTATATAGCATAAATTGTGTGGTTTAAGGTGCTCTACATTTTTTGTGGATTAAGTTTTTGTCCATCTCTTACGGTTTAGTAGTTATGAAAAATTCATCCAGAATAAAGTAGTCTTCAGAGGCTATTCCCAGAAAATTCAAAATATACATTTTATTTATCATGTAAATAACTTGAATATACGATATTTTAATCAAAATCGTTAGAGCCATTTTTTAGAAAATCAAAATTTTCGAAAAAAGTTCCATGTAAAGGGTAGTTTGGGGTGGGGGGACTTTTATCAAAATCTTCGTGTCGCATCCCTGTAAGATACTAAAGTTAAATACCAAGTTTGGTATTTTACCATCTTTTTGTTTTTGAGTTATCGTGTTCACAGACACACGGACACACATACATGGACCTTTTTCTGAAAATACTTTTTTTGGATACAGGGTACCCTAAAACATATATTTCCGGTGAAATCTCGGTATCGAATTTTTTGGTGGAGTGCAATACATTCTCTATTCACTATGTACATAGTGAGTATAGAGAAAGTAAAAAAAAAATAAGGAATAACATCTACCGGGTTGAGAAAATCAGAAATATTGGAAATGGTCGTCTCAGTGTGGTAGTAGTGCGACTGGGAGATCTGGGTTTGATTCCCGGTACCGGCGTGGGGTGCACTCAGCCTCGTAAGGTCCCTGGCCAATTGAGGAGCTACTTGATTAGAAGTAGTGGCTCCAAATCGAGAAGACCGCATCAACAGCCGAATGAGGTGATCATGATCTTGCTTATTCCACCCTGCGGAGAAACTTAAAAATCGCACAGTACCAGACTCACAAACAGCAGTTGTTAAAATAAGATATCTGGGTTTGGGCATCTTATTGTGCCCTTTAACACAAACATTCTCCAAAATCGACATTTAGCAAACTTGCTGTGGGATGTAGTTTTGGTGTTAGATAACGTATGCAAAAATCGTATTTTAACGAATTCAAACAAATGACTTTTGAAATTTACATATCATATATGAAATAAAAAAGATGACTGATAAAGACTTACCAGGTATACCTCGAGTAGGTGACAGCGCATCCTTCTTAGGTTCTTTGGGGCTGTTTCCTGCAACAGAAAGGTTAGACGTCAAGAAATGTGATTTTGATGATACGGTATTCTACAATAGCACCAGAGTCTGCAAAGTGGTTTACTGTTTAATACGAGGTTCGGCTGATAAGTCCCGGGCCTCTCAATGAAAAAAGTTTTTTTTTTTGTTTTGTCTTGCTTTATTTCTGAACATAATCTCTAGAAAGGCCAATACGATTGTCATTATCTGTGTTTTAATTTAATTAAACCATCTTTGTAGTGCGATTTATTGGGTTCAAACCCGGCGGAGGACGATGGATTTTTTCGGGCGTAAAAATCCTTAGCATGGCTTCCTTCGGAAGGGAGGTAAAGCCGTGGGTCCCGTGTCGTAGATTTACGGCACGTAAAAGAACCTCAAGCCTGATAGACAGGCCTCTGAGCAACATTAAGCGGTCTTTCACGCCCAGTATAGAATGGGACGCTGAGAACCACAGCAGTTAAAGAGCGTTCATAAATAAAACGCCGTTTCAGTGCGATTTATCAAGGTCCTCAAAAAAGTTGTTTACCGCATCAATGACCACCTCGCTGCTGTCAAATCTTTCCTCCAAGAAATGTTTTGAGGTTTTGGATCAGGTAGTAATCACTAGGTGCTAGATCTGGTGAACAGGGTAAATGTTGAAGCAATTCGAACTTTAATTCGCACATTTTTCCCATTGCAATGACTGAACGATGGGCCGGAGCATTGTCGTGATGAATTTTTTTTTTTTTTTTTTTTTTTTTTGCCATACGAGGTTTTTTTCTTTTCACCTCATCACTCAAACTTTGCTGTAAGCTTGCATAGTAGTCACCAGTGATACTTTTACCTTTTTCCAAGTAATCAAAAAAATAATTCCCTGTGCATCCCAGAAAACACTCGCCATAACCTTGTTAGCTCACAAAATTGACTTTGCCTTTTTTGGAGTTGGTTCACCCGGCGCAATCCACTGTTTTGACTGTGATTTGCTTTCTGGAGTGTAGTGATTTATCCAAGTTTTATCCATGGTAATAAGCTGTCTCAAAACTTCAATTTTTCTTTGCAACTTTTGATCAGGGGTCAACAAACGCGGCACCCACCTTGCACAGACCTTGTGAAAGGCGTTGCTATCTTAAACAACTTTAATCTGAGATCTTCCAGTACTAAACGATGAATTTGTTCAATGATCTCTGGAGTTGTCACTTATACAGGTCGTCCAGAGCGAGGCTCATCACTAGTGCTCGTACGTCCCATTTTAAACTGTGCAACCCATCTTTTAATCATTGAATATGAAGGGGCAGAGTCTCCTTGATTTCTATAGGCGATGAACGAATGAAATGGGCGAAATAATGTTCAAATGAACCAGAGGTCCATAGAGCTTAAAGCTACCCGACATTCACCCCGACCAAGATTTGAATTTAGGACTTCTTCTGTTAAACAGACACATTACACCCACGCTATAGATGCGGGCTGCTAAGGTTTTGTAAGTATAGTTTGTTGCCAGATACGTGAGAAATGCATGACAATGGAACACATTACATGGAGCACATCAGATTTTTACTTTCTCTACACGTACTATGTACATAGTGTATAGAGAAGTTATTGTAATGCACCCAAAAATTCGATACCGAGATTTCACCGGAAATACATGTATGTTTTGGGTGCCCCTGAATCCAAAAAATAAAAGCTCTTTTGGAAAAAGGTCCGCGTGTGTGTGCGTCTGTAAGTGTGTATGAGTGAGGACAGCATAGCTCAAAAACGTAAAGACTATTAAATACCAAACTTGGAATTTAAGTCTGGTATCTTCCAGGGATGCGACACGAAGAATTTCAAGAAAATGAATCGAATGATTTTGATTAAAATATCGTATATTATAGATATTTACCTGACAAATAAAATTTATATCTTGAATTTTCTGGGAATAGCCTCTGAAGACTACTTTATTCTGGATGAATTTTACGAATTTTGCATAACTGCTAAACCGTATGAGATAGACAAAACCTTACCACACAAAAAATGCAGAGCATATTAAAGCAGACATGGAATTGATTGTTTTTTTAGATTTCCCTTGTTTTTGGTTTCAGCTTTAAAAGACATACTTTTCTCATGCAGGAATTTGTCAACTGCTGTCCACACAAACAAAGGAAGTTCAGTCACATAGCAACCAGCTTTTGACTTCACTTTAACCTATGGTACTCCCTTATTTCGCTCCTACTTTACAAGGAAGCAAGTAATAAGACTATGTCTGCTAATTTGTTCTCGATTAGTATGAAATAAATAGAAGCATAAGCTTTTTAACAATAATTTGTTACAGAGCTACAGAGAAAGTTATGTGAATGGAACACATCTGTGTTTTTATACAGGGATCCTAAAACATGCATTTCCTGTGAAAAACCTCGGTATTACATTTTTGGATGGAATGCAATAGCTTGTGTAAGTATTACGTGGAAAAAATAAAAAGTCTGAACTCGCTTTAGGCTATAAGCACATTGCGTCAATATTAAAACATCTAATGTGTTCCATTCACATGACTTTCTCCACATCTCTGTAACAAATCATTGTTAAAAACTTATTCTTCTATCTAATTTATGATAATCGAGATAATTATTAGCAGAAATTGTCTTAATTACTTGCTTCCTTGTAAGTAGAAGTGAAATAAGGGAATGCGATAGGCTAAAACGATAGTCAAATATTTTTAAAGCTGGTTGCCGGTGTGGGTGAAATCCATTTCTATTCAGGGCCAGGAATTTACAACTTTCCGTGTGAGAAAATTTTTATGTATTTAAAATCGGAAACATTAACAAGGAATATGTCAGAATTGGCCAATTCCACGAAAAAAAATTATAATTGTGTGTTTAAACTTGATCTACATTTTTTGTGGAGTAAGTTTTTGTCTATCTCTTACGGTTTACCAGCTAGGCAAAATTCAGCAAAGTTCATTCAGACTAAAGAGGTCTTTAGAGTCTATTCCCAGAAAATTCAAGATATACATTTTATTTGCCATGTAAATACCTTTAATATACGGTATTTTAATCAAAATCGTTAAGAGTCATTTTTGAGAAAATCAAAATTTTCGACATTTTTCCCATGTAAAAGGTAGTTTGGGGAGGGGGAATTTTTGTCAAAATCTTCGTGTCGTATCTCTGGAAGAACTAAACTTAAATATCAAGTTTGGTATTTTACAGACTTTTTGTTTTTGAGCATCTAGTTCACAGACACACACAGACAGTTTTCTTAAAATACTTTTTTTTTTTTTTTTTTTTTTTTTATGTATAGGGGACCCTAAAACGTATATCGTGAAATCTCGGTGTTGAATTTTTTGGTGCAATACAATACCTTCTCTATACACTGTGTACATAATACGTATAGAGAAAGTAAAAACATACTTTTTCTCATACAGGAACTTGCCGACTCCTGGTCTTGCAAAGCAACGGATTTCAATCCCATAGCAACCACATTTTAAAACATTTAACTGTCGGTTTAGCCCAGTGTATTCACTTATTTCCCTTCTACTTACAAGGAACGAAGTAATAAGGGCAACTTCTGCTAATGTCTGTCTTGATTATCATGAAGTAGATAGAAGAATAAGCTTAGTAACAATAATTTGTTACGACTACTCCGTGGTCGAGTGGTCAGCGAGCTGACTTCTCACCCGGAGGTCCCGGGTTCGATTCCTGGCTGGGGCGGGGAATTTTTCTTTAACCAGAATTATTCCCTATAGTCTGGAAGTATGAATGTGAGAGTAAATGCGCGTGTGTTTACTAATATCACAAGTCAAAGCCCCCGAAATGACATTGATGTTGAAACAATAAAAAAAATGTAATGCGTTCCATTTTCATGACTTTCTCTACATCTCTGCAATAGATTATTTTTAAAATAATATTTAGTCCATGCTAATCGAGAAAAAATTAGCACAAATAGTCTTATTACTTGCATCCTTGTAAGTAGAAGCGAAATAAGGGAGAACCATAGGTTAAAGTGACAGTCAAAAGCTGGTTGCTATGTGACTGATGTTCCTTTGTATGGACACGAGTTCACAAAGTCCTGTATGAGAAAAGTATAAGTTTTTATAGCTGATACCAAAAACAAGGAATATCTCAAAAAACAACCAACTCCACGAAAAAAATGTCTATGGCATAAATTGTGTGTTTTAAAGTGTGGTAAGTTTTTGTCCATCTCTTATGGTTTAGAAGTTATGGAAAATTCCGTAACATTGACCCAGAATAAAGTAGTCTTCAGAGACTATTCCCAGAAAATTCAAAATATGCATTTTATTTGTCAGCTAAATATTTTTAATATACGACATTTTAATAAAAATCGTTAGAGCCATTTTTTAAAAAATCAAAATTTTCGAAGAAAGTTCCATGTAAAGGGTAGTTTGGAGTGGGGGGGGGATTTTCTCAAAATCTTCGTGTCGCATCCCTGGAAGATACTAAAACTTAAATACCAAGTTTGGTATTTTACCGACTGTTCCTTTTTGAGTTATCGTGTTCACAGACACATGGACACACTGACACACGGACCTTTTTCTGAGAACACTTTTTTGTATACAGGGGACCCTAAAACATATATTTCCGGTGAAATTTCGGTACCGAATTTTTTGGTGGAGTGCAATACCTTCTCTATACACTATGTACATAGTACTTGTAGAGAAAGTAAAAAGTAAATAAAAAAAGTTGTTACAGAGATGGAGAGAAAGTTATGTGAATGGAACACATCAGTTTTTTTATACAGGCACCCTAAAACATGAAAAACGTCGGTATCAAATTTTACCTTCTGTATGCATTACGTAGAGAAAGTAAAATTATGTCAGTCGCTTTAGGCTACAAGCACAATTAAATATGTAATGAAAGTTTATCTCGATATTAAACAAGTAGATAGAAGGACAGACTTTTTAAGGGAAAGCTGTAAAAGAGTGAGCAGAGAAAGTCATGTGAATGGAACTAGGTGGCACAGAAGTATATGTAGGTTACTCATGTATAGAGTCATCAGCGGAGCATGTGCCAAACCAGCGCCATGGAATATATTCTGAGGGCGTGTATGCTATTTCTGACCCCGGCAGAATTCCGGAGAGACCGTGTCTAATTTTACATAGTAAATGGTTGTCAGAGGACTGTAAAACTTCTTCCTCTACTTCCTTATAAGTAGAGCTCCATTAAACTGGTGAACACCTTCACACTACTGCATTTTCCGCTATATCATTAATATAAACTTTATTTAACAAACTTCCAAAAGTACTTTCAGAGATTGCAGTATTCCCTATCAGACTATATGTCTCATTCTAACACAAATAAAGTGACAATACCTGGATAACGTATGTGTGTTAATGAACTCTACCAAAATATCTTCACAGAATATGTAGAGATAGGAGACTTACGGCCTGTTTATTGAAATTTCGAAGTAACGGCTGAAGTCACTTTCTGAAGTGACAGTACGTCACATATCGTGACACTTCTGGAATGAAAAAACTTATGCTTCTATTTACATGCTAATCGAGAAACAATTAGGAGAAATAGTCTTATTACTTGCTGTATGTTAAAGTGACAGTCAAAAGGTAGTTGCTATGTGACTGAAGTTCCTTTGTATAGACTGCAGTTCAGATTCCTGTGTGAGAAAAATATAAGTATTTCAAAGCCTGAAACCAATAACAATGAATAACTCAAAAACAATCAACTCCACGAAAAAAATGTGTATTACATAAATTGTGTGTTTTAGCGTGCTCTACATTTTTTGTGTTTTAAGTTTTTGTCCATCTCTTACGGTTTAGCAGTGATGCAAAATTCCGTAAAATTCATTCAGAATAACGTAGTCTTCAGAGGCTACTCCCAGAAAATTAAAGATATGCATTTTATTTGTCAGGTAAATCTCTTTGATATACGACATTTTAATCAAAATCGTTAGAACCATTTTTGAGAAAATCAAAATTTTCTTGAAAATCTTCGTGTCGTATCCTTGGAGGATACCAAACCAATATACCAAGTTTGGTTGTTAACGGATTTTCTTTTTAGGGCTATGCTGCCCACAGACACACACATTTTTCTAAAAAAAATATTTTGGAATCAGGGGGTCTCAAAACATGTATTTCCGGTGAAATCTCGGTATTGAATTTTTGGGTGCATTACAATACCTTCTCTATACACAAGTACATAGTACGTGTAGAGAAAGTAAAACATTTTCTCTATGACAGGAATCTAACTCATGACCTTTGGGGAAGCAGCTTCCCGCGTTACGCATTAAGCCACCAGAGTAGTTGACAAAATGCTTCAAGAGTAGGCTACATAACTCAAGAACGTAGTTAATGAATGCTCAGTGTCGCACTGTCAAGTGATTAGTTCGAGATTTTACAGATTTTTGCGACATTAAATCTTGAGAACGCTAGTAACGAGCTGCTAAAAATCGCTATTTCTATACTCGGGCAGCAGTTTTAAAGACATTCTAAGCCATTTTTTCAACCTGCTTTGCTTTAACACCGACTTACTAGCACCTGATACCCACACGTTTAACGCTATGTAGTTGCGTTATGTTTATCCGGGGACCATGCATCGCCGATCTCAAAGTACTTATATCAGTCACGTGCACAATCTCGCAAATTATTTTGGTGTAGTTCATTAACACCCTGTATATAACTATTAAATCTTACCATCTCCTATATATTATACGAAGTGAATATAATTTATACTAAATGAATAAAAGAATATTTCTTTTCTTTTACCTTACTTTCTCTACACGTACTATGTACATCGTATATAGAGAAAGTACTGTTTCCATACCAAAATTATATATCAATATTTCATAGGAAATACACGTTTTGAGGACCCCAAAATCGTAGTAGCTTGGGGTGGGGGATTTTTTTTAAGATACCGAACTTAAATACCAAATTTGGTGTTTAATGGTATTTTCGTTTTTGAGCAATGCTGCACACAGACACACACACACGGATATATTTCTAAAAAGTTTTTTTAATCAGGGGCTCCCAAAAGATGTATTTCCGGTGAAATCTCGTTATCGAATTTTTGGTTGCAATACAATACCTTCTCTAGGTCGTGAGATCGAATCTCGCTTGGGGTGAGCTACCCGGTAAAGAATTTTTTAGGGTTTTTCCCTTATCCTGAGAAGACGAATGTCGGTTAACTTTAAGCTTCATGGACCCCGAGATCATTTGAGCATCATTTCACCAATTTCATTCATCGTCCGATATGACCAACCAGGTTAAATGACGTTAAACATAATAATAATAATAATAATAATAATAATAATAAAAAATCACGATCAGAGAGGTAAACGGGAATTGAAGCCGGGATCTCCCAAATGCGAGCCTCACGCGTTACAGCGGAGAGTGGTGTGTTACGGTGATGTACTTCCGTTGCTGGGCACGCGCAGAGTACTTCCGGTCTCCAGCATTTGTCAAGTTATCAACTACTAAAATACGATCAACAGACCATGAGAATGTCAGTGTGTGTATCTGCTCACACCTTCCGCAAGCCGGTGCTCCAACGGCGAAGCAACCAAAATCTCGGGAATTAGCTGCTTTCAGAAACTTTCTAAGCAAATGCGTAAATTTTACATACAGCATTTGAGGTTAATATAATTGACAGAATAATTTCTATTTTAACACGTATATACAATATTAATAGTACATGGAGAAGGTAATGCATTCTCCCAAAAATTCGATACCGAAATTTCACTGGAAATATATCTTTTGAGACCCCCGAATTGAAAAAGCATTTTTAGAAACATGTCCGTGTGTGTGTATGTGTGTAGCATAGCTCAAAAACGAAAAGACCGTTAAAAATCAAACTTGGTATTTAGGTTTGGTATCTTCTAAGGATGCGACACAAAGTTTTTCAAGAAAATCCCCCCACCCCAAACTACCCTTTACATTGAACTTTTTCCGAAATTTTTTATTTTCTTAAAAATGGCTCCAACGATTTTGATTAAAATCCCGAATATTATTGACATTTACACACCAAATAAAATGTATATCTTCAATTTTCTGGGAATAGCCTGTGAAGACCTCTTTATTCTGGATGAATTTTGACGAATTTTGCTTAACTGCTAAACGGTAAGAGACAGACAAAAGCTTACTACATAGAAAATGTAGAGCACGTTAAAACACACAATTTATGTTATATAAATTTTTTTCGTGGAGTTGATCGTTTTTAGTTATTCATTTCTTTTTGATTTCACCTTTCAAAAACCTATATTTTCTCATACAAGAATTTGTCAACTTCTGTACATGCCAACAAAGGAACTTCCGTTACATAGCAACCAGCTTTTGGCTATACTTTAACCTATGGTACTCTCTTATTTCGCTTCTACTTACAAGGAAGCAAGTAATAAGACTATTTCTGCTAATTGTTTTTCTGAATAGCATGAAGTAAATAGAAGTATAAGTTTTTTTGAAGAATAACTTGATGCAGAGATGTAGATAAAATCAAGTGAATGGTACACATCAGATTTTTACTTTCTCTATATTCACTATGCACATAGTGTATAGAGAATGTATTGCACTCCACCAAAAAATTCGATACCGAGATTTCACCGGAAATATATGTTTTAGAGTCCCCTGTATAAAAAAAATTCAGTAAAAGGTCCGTGTGTGTGTCCGTGTGTCTGTGAACAAGATAACTCAAAAACGAAAAGTCGGTAAAATACCAAACTTGGTATTTAAGTTTAGTATCTTCCAGGGATGCGACACGAAGATTTTGAGAAAAATTCCCCCACCCCAAACTTCCCTTTATATGGAACATTTTTCGAAAACTTTGATTTTCTAAAAAATGGCTCTAACGATTTTGATTAAAATATCGTATATTAAATTTATGTACCTGACAAATCAAATGTATATTTTGAATTTTCTGGGAATAGCCTCTGAAGACTACTTTATTCTGGATGAATTTTTCATAACTATAAACCGTAAGAGATGGACAAAAACTTAAAAAATGTAGAGCACGTTAAAACATAATTTATGTTGTAAAATTTTTTTTTGTGGAGTTGATCGTTTTTTAGATATTCCTTTTTCTTGGTTTCAGGCTTTGAAAAACTTATACTTTTCTCATACAGGAATTTGTCAACTCCTGTCCATACAAACAAAGGAACATCAGTCACATAGCAACCAGCTTTTGGCTTTCACTTTAACCTATGGTACTCCCTTATTTTGCTTCTACTTACAATAAACTAAGAAATAAGACTATTTCTGCTAATTTTTCTCGATTAGCATGAAATAAATAAAAGATAAGCTTATTAACAATAATAATTTACAGAGATATAGAGAAAGTGATGTGAATGGAACACATCAGATTTTTAGAAAAAGTTCCGTGTATGTCCATGTGCCTGTGAACACGGTAACTCAAAAACGAAAAGTCTGTAAAATACCAAACTTGATATTTGGGTTTAGTATCTTCCAGGGATGCTACACGAAGATTTTGACCAAAATGCCCCCACCCCAAACTGCCCGTTATACAGAAACATGTTTCGAAAATCTTGATTTTCTCAAAAATGGCTCTAACGTTCTTGAATAAAATACCGTATATTAAATATGTTTATATGGCAAATAAAATGTATATCTCGAATTTTCAGGGCATAGCCGCTGAGGACCTCTTTATTCTGAATGACTTTCGCTGAATTTTGCGTAACTTTTAAAGCGTAAGAGATAGACAAAAGCTTGTTTCATAAGGTGTGTAGATCACGCTAAAACACAGTTTGTCATATACCTATTTTTTTTTTCGTGGAATTGCCCGTTTCTGATATATTCCTTGCTATTTGTTTCAGATTTGAAATACTTAAAACTTTTTTCACACGGAAAGTTGTAAACTCCTGGCCCTGCATAGAAACGGATTTCAGTCATATGGCAACCAGCTTTTAAGAGATTTGACTATCGCTTTAGCCTAGTGTATTCCCTTAGTTTCCTTTACGAGGGCCGTTTTTCTATTTCAACCTCCGATAGACTATAAATACAAGTTCATAGAAAAGAATTATTTTATTACTAAAAGTTTTTTATACTTATGGTTACTTTTCAATATAATCACTAAAAAGATTGAGACATTTATTGTATCTGTGTACGAAATTTGCAATACTCGCTTCAAAAAAGGTTGCCGCCAATGATTTCAAATGAGCATTGACGTTGTTTTGAAGATCTTCGTTGGTTTGAAAGTGCTGCCCTCCTAGCCACGTCTTCAGTTCAGGGAAAAGGTTAAAGTCGCTGGGTGCCAGGTCAGGGCTGTACGGCGGATGATCGAAAATGTCCCATTGAAATTGTTCAAGGAGCCGATGGGTTGTGCCAGCAGTGTGTGGACGAGCGTTGTCATGGATCAACACAATTCCTGAAGTCAGCATTTGTTTTGAATGGCTCTCCGCAAACGTCGTTAAGTACGACGATCTTCAAACCAACGTCAATGCTCATTTGAAATCATTGGCGACAACATTTTTGAAGCGGGTATTGTAAAGCTTGTACAGGTACGATAAAAAAACGCCGTCATACTTACAAGAGGCGAGTGATTAAGGCAATTTCTGCTGATGTTTACCTCGTTTATGGTACAATTAGAAACATGCCTTTTAACAATAATTTATTGCAGCGATGTAGAGAAAGTCAGGTGAATGGAACACATCAGATTCTTGATCTTGCAACCGCGCATCACTTTAGATACCTTGTCAATACCTAGCTTGAGATATACGCAGTTCAATCTTCGACACATGTTTATTTAAGAAAACACAGCCTTCTTTCATCTACTTGATGTATTATACATAAACCCATCTTGTATGGTACATACACTCGTACAAGAGTGATCGAAAACAGCAGAGCGCCTGTTCTCTGCTTGCTTCGTCATTCATTTGAAACACGTAAATCCGCACCAACCGTCCTTTCATTGTCGACTTGAGAGCAGTGTTGCTAACTATTGCTGATGAAAAGTGGCTAAAACTTGAATGTAAGAAGTGGCCACATATGTCCGTGTGTGTGTCTGTGGACAGCATAGCTAAAAATCTGATGTGTTCCATTCACATGACTTTCTCTACATCTCTGTAACAAACTGTTGTTAAAAAGCTTATGCTTCTATTTACTTCATGCTAATCGAGAAAAAATTAACAGAAATAGTCTTATTACTTGATTCCTTGTAAGTAGAAGCGAAATAAGGGAGTACAAATTCCTGCACGAGAAAAGTATAAGTTTTTTAAAGCTGAAATCAAAAACAAGGAATATCTCAAAAACGATCAACTCAACATAAATTGCGTGTTTTAACGTGCTCTACGTGATTTGTGTGTAAGTTTTTTTCCATCTCTTACGGTTTAGCAGTTATGCAAAATTCCGTTAAATTCATACAGAATAAAGTAGTCTTCAGAGGCTATTCCCAGGAAATTCAAGATATAAATGTTATTTGTCTAGTAAATATCTTTCATATACGATGTTTTAACCTAAATCGTTAGAGTCATTTATGAGTAAATCAAAATTTTTGATAAAAGTGCCACGTAAACGGTAGTTTGGGGAGGGGGGATTCTTGTCAAAATCTTCGTGTCGCATCTCTGGAAGATATTAAACTTAAATACCAGGTTTGGTATTTTACTGACTTTTCGTTTTTGAGTTATCGTGTTCACTGACACACGGACACACACACACACGCGGAGCTTTTTCTGAAAATGTTTTTTTTTATACAAGAAACAATAAAGCAATTATTTCTGGTGAAATCTCGGTATCCAATTTTTGGGTGGAGTGCAATACCTTCTCTACACACTATGTATACAGTACGTGAAGAGAAAGTAAAATCGAAACTTCCGTTAAATAAAAAACTGTTATTTTAAGTACAGTATCTTCCAAAGATGGGACTTAAAGATTTTCATGAATACCCCCCCCCCAAAGGTATTTAAGGCATTTACATGAGAAATAAAAATATAAATGTTGGGTTTTCTGGGAATAGCCTCTGAATATCTCTTTATTCTGGATGAATTTTTCTGAATTTTACAAAACTAGTAAACCGTAAGAGATAGAAAAAGTCGTTGTGTTCCATTCCTTCCCTACATCTCTGCAACAAATATTATTAAAAAAATTATGCTTCCATTTACTTCATACTAGTCGAGAAAAAACTAGCAGAAATAGTCTTATTACTTGATTCCTTGTAAGTAGAAGCAAAATAAGGGAGTACCATAGGTTAAAGCGAAAGGCAAAAGCTGGTTGCTATGTGACTGATGTTCCCTTGTTTGTATGGACAGGAGTTGACATATTCCTGTATGAGAAAAGTTAAGTTTTTCAAAGCGAAACCAATAAGAAGGACTATCTCAAAAACGCTCAACTCCACGAAAAAAATGTAAGTAACATAAATTGTGTAGTTTAACAAGTTCTACATATTTTGCATTGTACGTTTTTGTCTATCTCTTACGGTTTACTAGTTAAGCCAAATTAAGCAAAATTCAACCAGAATAAACAGGTATTTAGAAACTATTTCCACAAAATTCAAGATATACATTTTATTTGTGATAGAAATGACTTTAATATGTGGTACTTTACTCAAAATCGTTAGAGCCATTTTTAAGAAAACGAACTTTTTCCATGTAAAGGGTAGTTAGGGGGAGGAATTTGGTATTTAACCGTCTTTTCGCTTTTGAGCTATGCTGCCCACAGACACAACACACAGAATGACAGACAGACACACGAACATTTTACTAAAAATGTTTTTTTTTTAATTCAGAAATTCTCAAATCATATATTTCCGGTGAAACCTCGGTATTGAACTTTTGGGTGCAATACAATACGTTCTCTATACACCATGTACATAGTACGCGTAGAGAAAGTAAAACTAATGTGAAGTTGCTAGAACACTGATTCTGGAAAATGCCATTATCATCCGATACTATGTTTACCAAGACTGTTATCTCTCGATACACTATCTCTAAGGAGAATAATTCACCTAGTCGGTGCCAGTATTTTAGTTTATGACTTCACACACGTACAAATTTTGTTTCTTCTAATTTAGAAAAAGACAATTTTAACGCCGCATGACAATTCACACTACCCTTTACATGGAACTGTTTTATAAAATTTTTATTATCTAAAAAAATGGCTCTAACGATTTTGATTAAAATATCGTATATTAAAGATATTTACCTGACAAACAAAATGTATATTTTGAATTTTCTGGGAATAGCCTCTGTAGACTACTTTATTCTGGGTCAATTTTACGGAATTTTGCATAACTGCTAAACTGTAACAGATGGACAAAAACTTACCACACAACAAATGTAGAGCACTTTAAAACACACACTTTATGTTATATACATTTTTTTCGTGGAGTTGATTGCTTTTTAGATATTCCTTGTTTTTGGTTTCAGCTACAAAAACAATCAGATTTTTTTTTTGTGGCATTTTGACAATGAAGTGGGGTAGGACCTGAAGATGTCACGGAGGAAGAGAAGTTTGGGCACAGAGAGGACCCCTGAAGCGATGCTGGGACAATCTTATGCCAACAGTGGAGCAGATTGCTTGTACTTGTGTGGGTTTGCTGGCACGGATTGTGGCTTCTGTTGACGTGACGCAGATCAAGCAAGCTCCATTCTGTCCTGGCTGACGTCATTCTTATCTACACACATACACAGTTGAATATGCTTCAATAGCAACCAAACAGATCGATTTATGTTCTCGATGATACTGCTGTGATTGTCCCTACAAATTCTGTAATAGTTATTTATGATACAACTAGTAAAAATCTGATGTGTTCCATCCACATGACTTTCTCTACATCTCTGAAAAAATATTGCCAAAAGCTTATGCTTCTAATTACTTCATGCTAATTGAGAAAAAATTAACAGAAATAGTCTTATTACTTGCTTCCTTGTAAGTAGGAGCAAAATAAGGGTTAAAGTGGTAGTCAAAAGCTGGTTGCTATGTGACTGAAGTTCCTTTGTTAGTATAGACAGGAGTTCACAAATTCTGTATGACAGAAGTATAAGTTTTTTAAAGGTGAAATCAAAAAGGAAGAATATCTAAAAAATGATCAACTCCACGAAAAAAACGTAAATAACATAAAATGTGTGTTTTAACGTGCTCTACAGTTTTTATGTTTCAAGTTTTTGTCCATCTCTTACGGTTTAGCAGTTATGCAAAATTCCGTAGAATTCATCCAGAATAAAGTAGTCTTCAGAGGCTATTCCCAGAAAATTCAAAATATATGTATATTATTTGTCAGGTAAATATCTTTAATATACGATATTTTAATCAAAATCTTTAAAGACACTTTTAAGAAAAGCAAAAAAATTCAATGTCGGTAGTTTGGGGTGAGGGGATTTTTCTCAAAATCTTCGTGTCGCACCCCTGGAAGATACTAATCTTAAATACCAAGTTTGGCATTTTACCGACTTTTCGTTTTTGAGCTATCGTGTTCACGGACACACTGACACCCACAGACATATACACACACGAACCTTTTTCTGAAAATGCTTTTTTTTTTTTTTAATGTGCATTCAGGGGGCTCTAAAACATATATTTCCGGTGAAATCTCGGTATCGAATTTTAGGGTGAGCGCAATACCTTATCTGTACACTATGTACATAGTACGTGTAGAGAAAGTTAAAAATCGGTGTTTTATATTCAGTAGAAAATCGTTGGTCGAGCATCTTACACACAATGTAAAACAATTTTAACACGTGTATCACACACCATTACTTTCTCTATACGTACTATGTACGTGTATAGAAAAGGAATTGTATTGCACCCAAAAATTCGATACTTAGGTTTCACCGGAAATGCACGTTTTAGGACCTCCTGAAAAATAATAATAAAAAAAAAATCTGATGTGTTCCATTCACATGACTTTCTCCACTTCTCTACAACAAATTATTGTTAAAAAGCTTATCCTTGTATTTTCTTCATGTTGTAGATGACAAATTAATGTTTTGAATAAAATGTTTGTTTACTGAACAGCTAGAGGACATCATGGTAACGAAACACATTAGATTTTTTCCCTTCTACTTACAAGGAAGCAAGTAATGACAATTTCTCCAAATGCTTATCTCGATTATCATGAAGTAGATAGAAGAATAAGCTTTTTTACAACAATTTGTTGCGGAGACGAACAGAAAATCATGTGAATGGAACACATCAGATTTTTTTTTAGAACAGTACTCAATATTTATAGACATATTATAATTATAAATAGATTGTTTTAACTATTTCAAGGAGTTCATGCTTAATGGTCTGCGATATTCAGTTGTTGACTTCTTAGCATCGGTGCAGCCAACGTGATAACTTACTCGTACAGAACGAAAACATTCTATACAACGGAAACAGTGTAGAAGTTGTAATTTTGCTGTCTCCGCTGCTTGCATTCGTCTAGTTCAGCAGGTTTCTTGTTCATGCCATTCAAATCATCCGCCATTTTATGGAATGATACGAGCTTTCTAAGTCATACCCTACTTAAATGAGACCGTGGACGCATAAACCAAAGTTGGCTGCATTGGAGTGCTAAGGATGATGTACAGAGGCTTAATAGTGAACCAAATTGTTGTTTAGTCCACTGCGATGCTGGTTTTAAATACAACTAATTTTAGAAAAGGTTTGCTGGTTTGTGAAGCGAAATATTATCATTAAATGTGATGCAAATAATTTCTATTTGGAAACCAATGTTTACACTGATTTAAATTACTCAAAACTCTCTCTTTTGACCAGTTTATGTTCCTGCAATTTTTTAGAGCAAGAAATATATTTGCAATTCATGTAAAGTCTCTGAAAATGTTATGAAAATGATAAATCTTGCGTTTCGAAGTTAACATTCTGTTTATACTTGCTTAAAGCAGCGCATTCACTACCGAGCCCTGTACATATACGAGGGACTTTTTTTTTTTAACCTTCGATAGGCTATAAGTAAAATATAAGTTCATAGAAAACACTTATTTTATTACTAAAAGTTTTGTACAGTTTTCAACATAGTCACCGAAAATATTGAGACATTTATCGTACCTGTGCACAAGCTTTGCAATACCCGCTTCAAAAAATGTTGCAGCCAATGATTTCAAATGAGTATTGGCGTTGTTTTGAAGATTTTCGTACTTTACAACGTTTGCGGAGAGCCATTCAAAACAAACGAAGAGGAATGCTGACTTCAGGAATTGTGTTTATATCCATGACAACGCTCGTCCACACACTGCTGGCACAACCAACGGCTCCTTGAACAATTTCAAAGGGACATTTTCGATCATCCGCCGTACAATCCTGACCTGGCACCCAGCAACTTTCACCTTTTCCCTGAACTGAAGACGTGGCTAGGAGGGCAGCACTTTCAAACCAATGAAGATCTTCAAAACAACGTCAATGCTCGTTTGAAATCATTGGCGGCAACATTTTTTGAAGCGAGTATTGCAAAGCTTGTGCACAGGTACAATAAATGTCTCAATCTTTTCGGTGATTATGTTAAAAAGTAGCGATAAGTGTACAAAACTTTCAGTACTAAAATAATTGCTTTCTATGAGCTTGTCTTTTATTTTTAACCTATGAGAGGTTGAAAAAATGGCCATCGTATATAGCAGTATGTGTGACCCACCAACCTTGATTGGGGTCTGGGAAAATGAGTTATGACGTCAGTATATATATATACTAAACTTGGTATTTAGTTTAACAAATATTTGGTTGGTATTAAGGTTCCAAAGATGCAAGAAGATATTTTAAATCTATCCCTTGAACTGTCTCTTGAGCTATGGAGCCTGCAGTAGACTTAACTATTTTTACCTTCTCTACACGTACTATTTACATAGTGTATAGTGAATTGCACTCCACCCAAAAATTCGATACCGAGATTTCAGAGGAAATACATGTTTTAGACTCCCCTATATCCAAAAAAAAGCATTTTCGGAAAAAGATCTTTGTGTGTGTGTGTGTGTGTGTGTGTGTGTGTGTGCGCGCGCTTGGTATTTAAGTTTAGTATCTTCCAGGGATGTGACACGAAGATTTTGAGAAAAATCCCCCACCCCAAACTACCCTTTACGTGGAAAAAATTTCGAACATTTTGATTTTCTCAAAAATGGCTATAACGATTTTGGTAAAAATACGGTATATTAAAGATATTTATATGGCAAATAAAATGTATATCTTGAATTTTTTGGGAATAGCCTCTAAAGACCTCTTTATTCTGGATGAATTTTACATAACTGCTAAACCGTAGGAAATGGACAAAAACGTACCACACCAAAAATGTAGAGCACGTTAAAATACACAATTTATGTCATATAAATTTTTTTCGTGGAGTTGATCGTTTTTTAGATATTCCTTGTTTTTGTTTCAGCTTTAAAAAACATTCTTTTCTCATACAGGA
Organism: Hymenopus coronatus; assembly: GCA_030762935.1. Taxonomy (NCBI): domain Eukaryota; kingdom Metazoa; phylum Arthropoda; class Insecta; order Mantodea; family Hymenopodidae; genus Hymenopus; species Hymenopus coronatus. The sequence goes on from CM060899.1 coordinate 63,725,855, forward strand.
CTTTGTCAACTCCTGTCCTTACAAACAAAGGAACTTCCGTCACATAACAACCAGCCTTTGACTATCACTTTAACCTATGGTACTTCCTTATTTCGCTTCTACTTACAAGGAAGCAAGTAATTAGACTATTTCTGCTAATTTTTTCTCGATTAGCATGAACTAAATACAAGCATGAACTTTTAACAATAATTTGTTGCAGAGATGTAGAAAAAGTCATGTGAATGGTACACATCAGATTTTTTATTCATTACATCTTGCAGGTATATCAAGAATTATAGAAAGAATTAGATTGAAGAATTTTCGAAGTTTTCTTCTTCTTCCGTCCTTTAGAATTAGCCTATCACCTAGGCGGCTGGGTTCGATCCCAAGCAACGGAATGTGGGATTTGTGGTGGACAAAGCAGCGCAGGGGCGAGTTTTCTCCGAGTTCCCCCGCCATCACATTCCACCGGTGCTCCATCTTCATCCTATGTATCATCAGTGTCAGCGCTTACGGTGCCACATGTAATAAAAGCGGACGTTAAACAAAACAAAAAAGGTATCTAGTGCCATCAAGCGTCGGGCACACCTCACTCCGTCCAGGTTCTGGTCTCTACACATTCTGCTCATCCCCATTCTTTCAATTGTACCCTTCCAGTTTATCCTCGGACCCCATTACTCCTTCCTTCCACTCTCATTTCCATTACTTGCTTTGATTTCCTTTCTTTGGGCGTCCTAGGGACATTGCCGTACCATTTCAGTTGTCTTTCGTTTATATTATTAATGGTTTCTCTTGTTTTACCTCTTCTCATATTTGTTCATTCCTAATCTTATCTATATCGACGTTTACGATTTTCTCAACAATTGAAATTTATTAAAATATCATGAGCTTATGATATTTACAAGAAAAATACTTTGAATTTTCTGGGAATGACCTGCGCTAGGCTCATTACTCGCTTAGCGTTGATTGATAAGGGATTCCCCGTATTGCAGTTTTTCCAGTAATGGCAACTTAAACTACTTCGGAAGCAGATTTTGGCTAGAAAGTAGAGTTGCTAACTTTCTGGAATTAACATATAGTGCATAGGCAGCACATAGTTCATGTATCCGAAAAATCAGAGACAAAAAGGGATGCACGCTTCAGTTCTCAAGAAGTCAGCATTCTTCTACAAATTACTAGGTCTCCCTATTTCCCGGGTTCTCCCGTATTTCAGCCTTATTTTATTGAGTTTTCCGGCTCCCGTATTTTGGACTATTTCTCCCGTATGTCATTCACTGCCATGAATTCTGGGTTTTAGAAGGATATTTGGAGTATGCGATGTATTGAAGTGGTAGTTCCTTTTTCCCAATGTTGGCAGCAGTATTTTAATTAGCTGTTGGTAGCAATGGTATCACAAATCTCGTTCGCAACATTGCAGATTCTAGTTCAGTTTTAGATTTGACTCTGCCATTGGTCGACTAACACCAACATGGCTGCCAATGCACAAGCACACAGAACGAACGGAAGACTATGCATTTCGCATTGGAAAGCACAATCGATGTTCAGAAAGTCCATTTTACCCCTTATTCATCCAATTCATTTACATACATTTAACCTAACGTAGTCTAACCTTGACGAAATCTTGAAACCTGTTGTTCACCTGTCATGTAGCCATATTGTCTCCATAACCAATAGGAAAGGCTCAGGAAAGAGCCCTAGTCTAAAACTGAACTAACATCTGCAATCTCGCGTCTCGTTCACTTGCGTCTTTGAATTGAAGAGAGGAACACGTGTTTTGTGTGTTTGTTTGTGGTTCTATAAAGCAAGTAAAAACATGAAATGCGATGGCCACAATGAACTGGTAGGCCGTGTCAAGGTGTCGGGAAAACCATTCCTGAAATCTCCCTTATTTTCAGTTAGAAAACCTGGCAACACTACAAGGGAGTAACATGGAGGTAAACTGGAATACAAAAAATGGATTAGAATCATGTGAAACAGTTTTAATGCTACATTCACAATGAAATGCAAGCGCAAGAATTTTGACTCATATGATTTAATGTATGCATTCACATAGAAACACGCAAGACGCAATACAATGCAACGCAACGCAAGAGTTTGTAAACTCCAAACTTTAGCCTTGCCTTGCATGCAAAGAGGAGGCATTCTGCTTCTTTTCTCTATGCATTGCCTATGAATTCAATAACAAACGATCGCACTGCAAGATTTTGCAGGGCCTGCTGTACATGCATGTTCTTCAATTTGGCCGTGCCGCGCCATCTCTAATTTCCCTCAAGAGGTTATGACAGTCTCCTTGCGAATCCTTCTTTGATTTAATGGATGTAACTATCAATTGTGTCTAGATTTCTTGTTTCTCGTAAATCGAAGACGCAGAGAGGTAATTCTTAGTTCATTAAATGTGTAGCTTTATCACTTTCTGCAGTCTTTATGCTTGTGCTATATTCAATAATTTTGAATAAGCAATTATTGTCACGTCACTGCCGCGAGCGTCAATTGTTAATATGTAATTTTATAACATATTCATTTTCTTATGTGATATTGTAGGTTATGTTATTCAGTTTGTAACTTGGAAGATATTCGCATGTAACTTGCGGATCTGGAAACCCGTGCCAAATTCTTGCGTTGCGCTTACGATTGCTCCTTGCGTCTGCGTTACGTCTGCGCTTGCATCTCATTGTGAATGTAGTATAACGGTCTACATCCTGTAGATTTTGAGATGCCGCAAAATGACCAGCTGCAAAGAGTAGCAGTGCTTCTGAACGAAAGACACTGTTACTGAAGTATAAACGAACACTTATAGAAGACAATATGTACGTCAGAGTGTACAAAAAATGTATGACGCAGAAATTCAAAGTGAAGTTTGGTTTACTGTCGGATTTAAGTTTATTGTATCATCAGTAATACCTGGTACAGTGTTGCCAAAAGCATTTCTCAAAATTTCGCCCAAACCATTAAAAAAATCGCAAAGTTTCAGTTGAAGTCGCCCAATATTTTTATTAAAATATGCAATTTATTTTACTACTTTATATACACACACACACACGTGGAATATTTTCAAAAGATTCTTATAACCGGTATAGCACAATCATAATACTGGAATACTACTGATGCAGATTCAGGAAAGAGAATGAAAATACGAGGCGTTTGCGCCTATAATTATATTTATTTTATTAACTACCTCCCTCAGTTGGGGGTTGCCTTATAGACATATACACTTATAACCATACAATCTTATTAAAGAACGATAAATGTTACATTTCAGGGACCGACTCTCCGATGTGTTGCTATGGGGACATTCTTTTTATTCGTGTGGTTTTACTTCCCGCACTAATGCTTTTGATCATGATTAAATTTAATTGTTAAAATATCGATAAAACCAAACCAACAATTCTAATATATAAGAAGTATAAAGAAACATTAACTACTAGCACTGAAATTTGTTTTGCTTTCATTGAAACCACATTGCAAGTGAGAATGCCAACTTATGATCCATCCATAGCAACATTAATAAGTACCGCAAATTAGATCGCGCGCGCGCGCATAAAAAAAAAAGAAAAAAAAAAGTACTTATTGGCAGGCTTAAAATAACGTTGTAGAAATAGTTTTACTCACGTCAGAGATGATTTAGTATTTATCTTTCGTCAATTTAGATTTAGAGCTCTCTTTCCTTCCAAACGGCGCATAAAGTTAAAAACAGACATTAATACAAGCTATACTTTGCAGAAATATTTTAGTAGCCCAATCGGCGACTTTTCGCCCAATCTGGCATCTCATTATTTACTCAAAATCTCTCGTAGAAATCTCTATAAGCGAGAATGGATTAATAAGCTTCTGTTGTGCATTTGGGTCAAAATACTTTGCATTTATTAATCACTAATACCGCGTTTTTCGAATAACGTGCTGTAATACTTTGCTTAAAGTACAGTTGATTATGGTTTACGCCAAGCCGCGGATAAGCTAGGCTTATCGCGTGAACTAGATACTGTAAAATTCCACTGCGGCTTAACCCCCATTTCGAAGCTTATACGGTGAAATCGGGCCTTAAAAGCTATGCAAAGGCTATTCAGTATTAAGAGATCTAGCAGCCTATTCTCAGAAAATTCAATAAATATATTTTATCTGTCACGTAAATATCTTAAATACCAGGCATGTTAATCAAAACCGTCGATTCATTTTAGGGACAAATATAATTTTCAAGAAATATTTCCTGTAAAGGGTAGTTTGGAATTTATTATTTTGAGTTATGCTGTTCACGACACGACATTAAAACAAACATTTTTACAAAAATCAGAGCTGTTCCACTCACATGGTTTTCTCTACCTGCGCTGCGAACTACTCTTACAAAAGCTTATTTTCCTATCTACTTCATGCTAATAGAGACAAACATTAGCAGATATGATTTTATTACCCCTTCCTTGTAAGCAGAAGGGAAATAAGGCTAAACCGATAGTCATATCTTTTAAAAGCTGTCGTTATGCGATTGTCATTGATATTCGTTTCTTTTTGCATGGTTAGGAGTAAAACAAAAGAGGCATGAGGCTGCCTCTGTCGAGTGGTCCGCGAGCTGACTTCTCATCTAGATGTCCCGGGTTCGATTCCCGACTGGGGCGGAGAATTCTTATTCAGCCAGAATTATTCCCTATCCCCCACAGAGTCTGGAAGTATGTATCTGAAAGTGAATGTGTGAGTGTTTGAGGAAACTAAAATGATTTAAACCAAACGTAAAAAGGACCTACAGACAACGAGTTGCTTCAAGTGCAAAGCCCCCGATACGATCTTAGATATTAAAGGAGGCTATATACAGGGTTACTACAAAAGAAATAGACAACTTCAACTGCCTGTAAAACAAAAACTATTAGAGATAGCCACCTAATTATTTTGGAGGTATGTTGAGAAACTTTCAAAGTTTCGTTTGTTACTATTGGTAACGCTGTAGTGTTTTGTTTGTTGTTGCAGAAGCTGAAATGGCGGAAAATCCTGTGGAAAAGGCATATTGCGTGTTGGAATTTGCTAGAACGCAATCAGCAACTGTTGTCCAACGACATTTCAGAACACGTTACCACAAAAATGAAATGATGCGCTCACAAAAACCAGCATCGTCTTCATCATGTCGCAACATGTCGATGCAAAAGTCACGCCGTATGACCTTATCTTCTTGACTCAGAAACTGCAACATCTGTAATCTGTAAGGCATCATGTGCAGTCGCTTCCGCAAGATTTTCCATACAGTTTGCTGTGGAATTTGTAATTGCATGCTTGCCCTAGATGTCGATTTCTGTGGGCTTCTCATGTAGGCAGAACGAACACGTTCAACGTTTTCTTCCGAAACTCTTGGTTTTCCCGAGCTCTTCTCTTTGCACAAACATCCCGTTGTCTCGAATTTTCTATACCAGTCGTAGATTGACTGTCTAGCCGGTGGCGTTTTGTGGTAACGTGTTCCAAAATATCGTTGGACAACAGTTGCTGATTGCGTTCTAGCAAATTCCAACACGCAATATGCCTTTCTCACAGGATTTTCCGCCATTTCAGCTTCTGCAACAAGAAACAAAACACTACAGCGTTACCAATAGTAACAAACGAAACTTTGAGAGTTTCTCAACATACCTCCAAAATAATTAGGTTGCTATTTCTAATAGTTTTTGTTTTACAGGCAGTTGAAGTTGTCTATTTCTTTTGTAGTAACCCTGTATATTAAACAATAAAAATACAAAAATAAACAAGCATGAAACGAATAGCAACGTCCAGTTTGAAGCAAGTAGAAGTACTTCAAAACTGAAATAAATAACAAGGAATATCTCGGAATTTGATAACTCTAAAAATAAATAAATAAATGATATTAATAATGTGAATTGCAACTTTTTCTCTAACTCTTGCGGTTTACCAAAAAGTCATCCAGAATAAAGAGCTTTTCAGAGGCTATTCCCAGAAAATTCAGATATACACTTTGTAATGTAAATATCTTTAATGCACGGAATTTTAATTAAAACCAACAATTTATCATTTTTTTTTCTATTTAAACTGTTTGTAATGCAGGGATTTTCCTGAAATTCTTCGTGTCGCATCCTTGAAAGATATTAAACTTAAATACCAGTTTTGATATTTTACCGATTTTTAGTTTTTGAGTTATCGTGTTCACAAACACACACATACACATGCATACACGTACGGATCCTTTTCTAAGAACTTGTGTTCCATTCATACGACTTTCTCTACATCTCTGTAACAAATTATTGTTAAAAGGTTATTCTTCTATCTACACATTCTAATCGAGAAAAAATTAGCAGAAATTGTGTTATCACTTGCTTTCTTGTAAGCAGAAGGGAAATAAGGGAGTACCGTAGTCTAAAGCGGTGTCAAATATTTTAAAAGCTGGTTGCTATGTGATTGAAGTTCCTTTGTTTGTATGGACAGGAGTTGAAAAATTCAAAGTTTGTTTAAAGCTGAAATAAAAAACTAGGAATATCAAAAATCGATCAACTCCACGAAAAAATTGTGTAACATAAATTGTGTGTTTTAATGTGCAAGCAATAAGACTATTTCTGCTATTTTTTTTTCTCGATTTGCATGAAGTGAATAGAAGCATAAGCTTTTTAATAATATTTTTTGCAGAGATGTAGAGAAAGTCATGTGAATGGAACACATCAGATTTTTTTAAAACTAGGGATCCTAAATGGTGTATTTCCAGTGAAATCTCTGAATCAATTTTTGGGTGGAATGCAATTCCTTCTCTACCAATGTGCTATGTACGAAGCAGAGAAAATGACATTTGTTTTTTCGGTTCAGAAAACCTCAAAATATATATTTCCGATAAAAAGTTGGTATTCAAAATTTTGGGTGGAATGCAATACTTTTCTACTTCCTGTAAGTACGTAGCAATGGCATTTACGAATTATTGGAATAGATAGCTTAGACACACCCTGTATAAATTGTCAGAAAAACAGTTGAAAACGGTATGCGTTACAATACCACACCACAGACTACGTAAGCAGCTGTTAAAAGCAGAAACCTGGAAGTCATAGAGTGCGAGAAAGTCCGATGACTTGTTAGTGAAACATACTTCTCCGAAAATGAAACAGTCATAAACCTCAAAGTACTTAAACTTGGATGTGTTACACTCATATGACCTTGTAACAAAATATGTTATTAGAATTTTCTCTATTTTTACTTTCTCTATACGTACTATGTACATAGTGTATTGAGGAAGTATTGTACTCCACCCAAAAATTCGATACCAAGATTTCACTAGAAATACATGTTTCAGTACCCCCTGAATCCAAAATAAAAGAATTTTCAGAAAAATACGAAAAATACCAAACTTGGTATTTAAGTTCAGCATCTTCCAAGGATGTGACGCAAAGCTTTTCAAGAAAATCCCCCGACTCCCAACTACCCTTCACATGGAAAAATTTTCGAAAATTTTGATTTTCTAAAAAATGGCTAACGATTTTGATTAAAATATCGTATATTAAAGATATATACCTGGCAAATAATATGTATATCTTGAATTTTCTGGGAATAGCCTCTGAAGACTACTTTATTCTGGATAAATTTTACGGAATTTTGTGTAACTGGTAAACCGTAAGAGACAGACAAAAACTTACCAAACAAAAAATGTAGAGCACATTAAAACACACAATTTATGTTATATACATTTTTCTCGTGGAGTTGATCGTTTTTTAGATTTTTCTTGTTTTTGGTTTTAGCCTTGAAAAACTTATTTTTCTCATACAGGAATTTGTCAACTCCTGTCCATACAAACAAAGGAACTTCAGTCACATAGCAACCAGCTTTTGACTGTCACTTTAACCTATGCTACTCCCTTATTTTGTTTCTACTTTCAAGGAAGCAAGTAATAAGACTATTTCTGCTATTTTTTCTCGATTAGCATGAAGTAAATAGAAGCATAAGCTTTTTAACAATAATGTGTTGCAGAGATGTAGAGAAAGTCATGGGAATGGAGCACATCAGATTTTTGTATCATCTTCTTCTTAACATACTGTATAGCATCTTCATGTGGAATAGGGATAGGGGGATAAACTGGTGGTTGTTTTGTTGCTTCGTTTGCTGCTTTATCTGCTCTTTTGTTCCTCTCTATCCTCTGATGGGAAGGTATTCACATTAAAGTTACTTCTTTATTTTCAAGCAAAATTTGGTTGCATAAATATTGGATTTCTTTGGTCAGTGAATTATCTGACGGCAGATTCTGAAGGGATATTAAAGCACTGTAAGAAACTGAAAAAATTACCCATTTCCTGTTTGAGTTTATTGCTTCCAAGGATTTTTACTTTCTCTATACGAACTATGTACATAGTGTATAGAGAAGGTATTGTATTGCACCCAAAAATTCGATACCGTGATGTCACCGGAAATATATGTTTTGACACCCCCTGAATCTAAAAAAACATTTTTAGAAACATGTCCGTGTGTGTGTCTGTCTGTGTGTATGTGTGTGTGTCTGTTGGCAGCATAGCTCAAATTCCAAAATACTTGGTATCTTCCAAGGATGCGACACGAAGATTTTTAAGAAAATCCCCTCACGCCAAACTACCCTTTACATGGAAAACATTTCGAATATTTTGATTTTCTTAAAAATGGCTCTAACGATTTTGATTAAAATTTCTTACATTTACTTGCTAAATAAAATGTATATCTTGAATTTTTTGGGAATAGCCTCTGAAGACTACTTTATTCTGGATGAATTTTACGGAATTTTGCATAACTGCTTAATCGTAAGAGATGGACAAAAACTTACCACACAAAAAATGTAGAGCACGTTAAAACCACAATTTATGTAATAAACATTTTTTTCGTGGAGTTGATCGTTTTTTACATATTCCTTGATTATTGTTTCAGCTTTGAAGAACATACTTTTCTTACACAGGAATTTGTCAACTCCTGTCCATACAAAGGAACTTAAGTCACATAGCAACCAGCTTTTGACTATCACTTTAACCTATGGTACTCCCTTATTTCGTTTCTACTTACAAGTAAGCAAGTAATAAGACTATTTCTGCTATTTTTTTCTCGATTAGCATAAAGTAAATAAAATCATAGGCTTTTTAACAATTTTTGTAGAGATGTAGAGAAAGTCATGTGAATGGAACACATCAGATTTTTTTAATTGCAAATTGTTCGCTGGAAAAATGGTAATGGTGTTGTTTAAGCTTTAGTGGCTCAAGTTAGAACGTTGCCCGCCCTGACATGCGGCATCAGCCATCTTTGTTTTTTAGTAACCTCTCATAGGCTACACACCCTTTTACAACAGACACACGTTCTATGAAACGCTACATTTTGGAAGATAGACAGGTGAGAATGAAGCAGGTAACATCTGTTTGGTTCTGAAATAGAAAAAGTAGGTTACTGGTTGTGGCACGAGGACGCCGAAAGGTTGAGTCAGCCCTGACCCGAATGTGGTCCTGCCAAGCCGTCTGATATCTCTGCAGATCTGCGAACTTAAACTCATTCTTATTACTGATGCTGTGTGGGAACCGGAGTCGCTTCAGAACGCTTCAGCCCTTGAAGCGTGGAACATTTACAAGTAACTAGCTTCGCACGAATGTTAATATCCAAATCATCTACATTCTTATTAGTTGCTGCTAAAATGGCTTGTTCGCTCAACCAAGTAATTTTTACTTTCTCTACACGTACTATGTACATAGTGTATAGAGAAAGTATTGCATTCCACCCAAAAATTCGATACCGAGATTTCGCCAGAAATACATGTTTTGGGTCCTTGACTCCAAAAACGGTTTATTATCCGCGTCCCGTCATTTCTCCGCTATTTTCAGATTCCAAGAATGGTTATTATGTGCATAGCTTATAACTTATTCATTTTAAATAATTACAACAAAAATATGCTTTATATATGAAACAAATACGGTTTTATTATTTTAATTAAACGATGTGACCAAAGGTACGATAGTTAATACGTAAGAAATATATTTGGTTTTCACCTTAACCGGGTGTATTCCCTTAGCATTGAATAGGGAAGAAAAATGGAGCAGTACTACGGCCATCTAGCGGCAAATAAGTATGTTACGTACCTCTAGGTGTTCGTCGCCAGGAAAGCTTCTTTGCTTCTTTCTTTTAAACGATAGGAGCAAGGAAAGAACAGTTAATGCATAAAAATGTTTATGAATTTCACTATTGTGTTGCGTCATTGATTCGATAAACTGGTGCGTTACCTTAACGTTGAATGCGGAGGAAAAATAGAGCACTACTACTGCCATTTAGTAACAATTAACCGTAGTGCCACTGGCATTTAGCGGCTATTAACCGATTGCGTTCCCTTGGCGCTGTAAGTTGATTTATATTATGAGACTTTAAAAACGTTCCCGTAGGGTTTTTAAACTTTTTATTTTACACAAACCTTGTCGTGACAATAACGAACACAAAAACAGTCATTCAATTTGGTGCAGTCGTTCGGAAGTGATGTGCGTACATGCATTTCGTCGATTCAGTTTTATGTAGGTATATAGATACCACGAGGATTTTCATCTTGTCGATAATTCTCGACCGGAGCGAAGCGACGAGAGTCGATTCTCCTAAGAGATGAAAACACGAGTTGTATTTGATAAGACAATTCAGCGAAATAGACTATTAATAATTTATAATATATAGGAAGGGAGATTTTATCAGGTTATGATTGTAATACTTACATTAGCTCTCAAATGGTAGATGACGCATTCGATCATATTTATTTACCGAATGTTTTTTGTTTTTTCTTTCTTTCTTCACTGCCTCCTGAATTATGATATGGCCGACCCAATGTACGAGTATCGATAGCAACAACAGAAATGGGGAACAGTTATTTTATGCAGATTTTAATAACTAAACTATGAAATAGAAACAAACGCTATTTTAATTGAAGTTATTGCACTCATCTCACACATAAGAAATGCAAATAATGATTTGTTTCACTCCTTTTTTGAACTAAATACATTGTGAAATGGCTAAAACTTTAAGTAAACACTCTAACTGAAATAATTGAAAGTACAATTGTGGAACTGAATGTTACTAAAAGTGAAGCTTCACTGACTGAATTGTCACCTTGTTACCAATAACCAAGTCAGGAGATTAAACAAATGAATGTTAGGTGCGACAAGATTTCAAAGAAATGAACATCAGCTGCGATAAGATGTTTCGACAATATCACTCTGTCAGATGACCGCAATCGGTTGAAATTGCCTAATCTCGGCCATTCCATACGCGCTTTAATAATGGAGCTGAATTTTCAGGTTATGATTATAATACTTATATTAGTTCTAAAATTGTAGATGACGTAATCGATCATGTTTATTTATAGATTGTTTTTTTTTTTCTTTCTTTCTTCACTGCCTCTTGAATTATGATATGGCCGACCGTGTCTACACCCCATGTACGAATATCGATAGCAACAATAAAGATCTGATGTGTTCCATTCAAATGAATTTCTCTACATCTCTGCAACAAATTAGTTTTAAAAAGCTCATGCTTCTATTTACTTCATGCTAATCGACAAACAATTAGCAGAAATAGTCTTATTAGTTGCTTCTTTGTAAGTAGAAGGGAAATAAGGGAGTACCATAGGTTAAAGCGATAGTCAAACGCTGGTTGCTATGTGACTGAAGTTCCTTTGTTTGTATGGACACAAGTTGACAAATTCCTGTATGTGAAAAGTTAAGTTTTTCGAACCTGAAGACAAAACAAGGAATATCTCAAAAAACGATCAACTCCACGAAAAAAATGTATACAACATAAATGGTGTGTTTTAATGTGCTCTAAATTTTTATGTGATAAGTTTTTGTCTATCTCTTACGGTTTAGCAGTTATGCAAAATTCCGTAAAATTCACCCAAAATAAAGTAGTCTTCAGAGGCTATTCTCAGAAAATTCAAAATATACATTTTATTTGTCAGGTAAATATCTTTAATATGCGATATTTTAATCAAAACCGTTTGAGTAATTTTTATAAAACCAAAATGTTCTAAAAAAATTCCATGTAAACGGAGTTATGGGTAGGGGGATTTGTCTCCAAATCTTCGTGTCGCATCCCTGGAAGATACTAAACTTAAATACCAAGTTTAGTATTTTACCGACTTTTCGTTTTTGAGTTATCGTGTTCACAGACACACGAACACACACCCACCTTTTTCTGAAAATACTTTTTTTGGATACAGGGGACCCTAAAACATATATTTCCGGTGAACTCTCGGTATCGAAATTTTTGGTGGAGTGCAATACCTTCTCTATACACTATGTACATAGTAAGTGTAGAGAAAGTAAAAATAGAGAACAATTATTTAATTTCAGCTTTTAATAACTAATATAAGAAAAGTTACACAAACGTTATTTTACTTGAGGATATTGCTCTCATCTCACATATAAGAAATACAAATAATACTCTATTTTGAACTAAATACATTATGAATTGCATAAAACTTTGAATAAACATTGTAACTGAATTAATTCAAAGTACAATTATGGAACTGACAGTTATTAAAAGTGAAGGCAGGTTGACTGGATTGTCACCTTGTTACCAATAAACAAGACAGGAGATTAAACAAACGAACGCCAGGTGCGACAAGATTTCAAAGAAATGAACATCAGCTGTGATAAGATGTTTCGACAATATCGCTCCAGTCAGATGACCGCGATTGGTTGAATTGTCAGGAAAATCCTCCCACCCCTAACTACTTTTTTCGAAAAGTTCGATTTTCTCAAAAATGGCTCTTTAAGATTTTGGTTGAAATACTAGATTTTAAGATATTTGCATGACTAATAAAGCTTTTGTAAGAATAATTGTATTCCCAGTAATAAAGGATGGAGGGTAGAGTAAGTCATGTAAACAAACATTTGGGCGCAATTAATGACATGAGCAGATGTTGAGTTTAGCAGCTTTATTTAGATCTGACAGGAATATTATACGGAGGAGGTTTTACGTTACGCAAAAGGTGATTCAACCATTTGGATTTCTTAATGACCTCACCAAGCGACCTTCATCAGGAACAAATGACAAGCGATTCTAACGCTGCAGTAGTGCAAACCTGTCGGTTTGGGAAGCGGTTTTCAGACCCATAACTCATGTAGATACTACATGCATTCTAGAAAACAACAAAAACTTGATGTGTTACATTCACATGAATTTCTCTAGCTGTTCTACAAAAACTTCTTACAAAAGATTATTCTTCTTTCTACACAATATTCTCGAGATAAGCATTAGCAGAATGTTCTTATTACTTAGTTCCTTATAAGTTTAACAGAACTAAGGGAATAAACTAGGCTAAAGCGATAGTCCACTATTTAAAAAGCTGTCGTTATGCGATTACCATTGCAAATCGCTTTTTTGGTTGGCCAGGAGTAGAACAAAAGGAAAACGGACACTTCCTGTCTGAGAAAAGCATTAAGTACCTTACAATTGAAACCAGTAACAAGGGATATCTCGGAAATGGTTATTTCCACAACAAAAAATGTGAAGGACATAACTTGTGTGTTTTGACGAGATCTACATTTTTTATGTACTTAATAAGTTTTTGTCTAAATCTTACGGTTTACCAGTTTCGCAAAATTCATTCGAATAAAGAGGTCTTTAGAGGCTATTCCCAGAAAATTCAGGGTATATATTTGATTTGCCATATAAGTATCTTTAACATCCCATATTTTAATCAACATCCTTAGAGCCATTTTTGAGAACATCAACATTTTCGAAATATTTTCCATGCAAAGGGTAGTAAAATACACAATTTTTGCTATATACCTTTTAATTTCTCTACACGTACTATGTAATAGTGTAGAGAGAAGGTATTGTATTGCACCCAAAAATTCGATTCCGAGATTTCACCGGAAATATATGTTTTGAGACCCCCTGAATAAAAAAAAACATTTTTAGAAAAAATATCCGTCTGTGTATGTGTCTGTGGGCAGCATAGCTCAAAAACGAAAAGACCGTTTAAAACCAAACTTGGTATTTAAGTTTGGTATCTTCCAAGGATGTGACACGAAGATTTAAAAAAAAAATCCCCCGACCCCAACTACCCTTTACATGGAATTTTTTTTCGAAAATTTTGACTTTCTCAAAAATTGCTGAAATGATTTTGATTAAAATATCGTATATTAAAATGCATATCTTGAATTTTCTGGGAATAGCCTCTGAAGTCTACTTTATTCTGATGTACTTTACGGAATTTTGAATAACTGCTAAACCGTAAGAGATGGACAAAATCTTACCACACAAAAATGTAGAGCAGGTTAAAACACACAATTTATGTTATGTACATTTTTTTCGTGGAGTTGATCGTTTTTAGATATCTATAGGTAAGTAAAATGTAATAAAACAAGCTTTAGACAGAAAAGTTTAGTGGTTACATACAAAGTAAATACTACTGGATAGAATGTATTAAGGTTGATATGAATGTTCCAGATTTACCTTTGCCTCAACAAAAGCAGTCAACGAATAGGAATTTCCCATGTTTCATCCGGCGCCACGGCTTCAATATCTTCGCGTGAAGAAACATCGCTGATTCAAAACCAGCACTACCATAACTCATTTAATATCTGCTGTGCTCCATTCATATGATTTTCTCTACATATTTTACAAACAAAACTTCTTTCAGAAGTGTATTATTTATTGCTTATCGACTTAATCATTACTTATTACTTAGTTACGTAAAAGGAAAGTCTGTTGTGCTCCATTCACATTACGTTCTCTATAGGTACTATGTGCACAGTGTAGAGAGAAGGTACTGTATTCCACCCAAAAATTTGATACCGACATTTCACCGGAAATATATGTTTTGATTTCCCCTGAATCCAAAAAATGCATTTCTGGAAAAGGACCCGTGTGTGTGTGCTCGTGCATGTGTGTGTGTGTGTGTGTGTGTGTGTATGTGTATGGACAGCATAGCTCAAAAACGAAAAGACTTGGTATTTAAGTTTGGTAACTTCCACCCTCAACTACACCTTACATGGAACTTTTTCGAAAACTTTGATTTTTTTCAAAAATGGCTCTAACGATTTTGATTAAAATATCGTATATTAAAGATATTTACCTGACAAATGAAATATATATCTTGAATTTTCTGGGAATAGCCTCTAAAGACTACTTTATTCTAGATGAAATTTACTTCATGCTAATCTAGAACAAATTAGCAGAATTAGTCTTATTACTTGTTTCCTTGTAAGTAGAAGCGAAATAAGGGAGTACCATAGGTTAAAGTGAAGTCAAAAGCTGGTTGCTATGTGACTGATGTTCCTTTGTTTGTATGGACACGAGTTGACAAATTCCTGTATGAGAAAATAAGTTTTTTAAAGCTGAAACCAAAAACAAGGACAATCTAAAAAGACGACCAATTCCACGAAAAAAAGGTATATAATATAAATGTTATGTTTTAACGTGCTCTACATGTTTGTGTAGTAACTTTCTGTCCATCTCTTACGGTTTAGCAATTATGCAAAATTCCTTAAAATTCATTCAGAGTAAAGTAGTTTTCAGAGGCTACTACCAGAAAATTCAAAATACACATTTTATTTTTCAGGTAAATATCTTTAATGTACGATATTTTAATAAAATCGTTAGAGCCATTTCTAAAAAAAATCAAACATTTCGAAAAAAGTTCCATATAAAGGGTAGCTTGGGGTGGGGGGATTTTTCTAATAATCTTCCTGTCGCATCCCTGGAAGATAGCAAAATTAAATACAAAGTTTGGTATTTTACCGACTTTTCGTTTTTGAGTTATCACAGACACACGGACACACACGGACCTCTTTCTGAAAATGATTTTTTTTTGTTACAGAGGACCCAAAAACATTTCCGGTGAAATCTCGGTATCGAATTTCTGGGTGGAGTGCAATACCTTCTCTATTTCACCGGAAATATATGTTTTAGGATTCCCTGTATAAAAAAAAGCATTTTCAGAAAAAGGTCCGTGTGTGTGTGTCTGTGTTCTGTGAACACTATAGCTCAAAAACGAAAAGTCGGTAAAATACCAAAGTTGATATTTAAGTTTAGTATCTTCCAGGGATGCGACAGGAAGATTTTGAGAAAAATTCCGCCACCCCAAACTACCCTTTACATAGAACTTTTTTCGAAAATTTTGATGTTCTCAAAAATGGCTCTAACGATTTTGATTAAAATTTAGTATATTAAAGATATTTATCTGACAAAGAAAATATATAACTTGAATTTTCTAGGAATAGCCTCTGAAGACTGCTTTACTCTGCATGCATTTTATGGAATTTTGCATAACTGCTAAACCGTAAGAGATGGACAAAATCTTGTCACACAAAAAATGTAGAGCACGTTAAAACACACAATTTATGGTATATGTATTTTTTTCGTGGAGTTGATCCTTTTTGAGTTATTCCTTGTTTTTGATTTCACCGTTGAAAAACATATTCTCATACAGGAATTTATCAACGTCTGTCCATAAAAACAAAGGAGCTTCAGTCACATAGCTATCAGCAGGTATGTGGATAGACCTGCTGTAAACTTTAAAGCAGTGTAATGCGGATTAATAATTTATATGGACGCCAAAAGTAGAACACCACATAAATCAATATTTCGATAGTTTTCTGTCATACGTTAGTCGCCATTTTACACTCACGCGACATATTGAGGTCAGAAATATTAGGATTAGCAGGAATACTTCGGTGATATTCAGGTTAACCAGATGCTTATACTTAATGAAATATTGCATCATCAACAGGATCAACCTTGGATGAAAAGTCTAATGTGTTAAATTCACATAATTATCTTTACTCTCTGTTCTTCTACAAACTATTCGTATATATGTTAGGAAAATTCCGATTTAGGAACTAATGTTTTACTTGCAAAATCCTTACGTATACCGACAATTACCATGGCCATCCATAAAATGACAGACGATTTGGCATAACTAAACAATAACAATATGTATCAACACAAAACTTTATTAACAAAGTTACAGTACCTTGCTCTATTTCTCAACGTAACGTCATTGCTATCAAGGTATTTATTGTCACGTGGTATTGGTTTTTCAATGCAGAAGTTATACTCTACCACCACTAAAGATATGAGTTGTCACTTTGAGTTCTTCATCGGTTGGGAAACCTTTTCCATCCAAAAAATCATGTACGGTGTCCAAAGTGAAACGCCAGTTTTTACTTTCTCTACACGCGCTACGTACATGGTATATAGAGAAGGTATTGCATTCCACCCATAAACTCAATATTGAGATTTCACCGAAATACATGTTTTGGTCCCCCTGAATACAAAAAAAGGACTTTCAGAAAAAGGTCCATGTGTGCCTGTGTGTAGCATAACTCAAAAACGAAAAGACCGTTGAATACAAAACTTGGTATTTAAGTTTGGTATCTTCCAAGGATGCGACACGAAGATTTTCAAGAAAATCCCCCCTCACCAAACTACACTTTACATGAAAACTTTAATATTATCAAAAAATGGCTATAACAATTTAGATTAAAATGTCATATATTAACAATATTTATCTGGCAAATAAACTGTATATCTTGAAATTTCTGGGAATAGTCTCTGAAGACTACTTTATTCTGGATGAATTTTACGGATTTTTGCATAACTGCTAAACCGTAACAGATAGACAAAAACTTACCACACAGTAAATGTAGAGCACGTTAAAACACACACTTTATGCTATATACACTTTTTTCGTGGAGCTGATCGTTTTTAAAATATTCCTTGTTTTTGGTTCAGCTTTGAAAAGCATACTTTTCTCATACAGGAATTTGTCAACTCCTGTCCAGAGAAACAAAGAAACTTCAGTCACATAGCAACCAGCTTTTTCTCGATTAGCATGAAGTAAATAGAAGTATAAGCCTTTTAACAATAATTTGATGTTTTAAATACATATGTTAGCATACGTAATGAGCAAGTATTCTTATTGCAGGCAACAGCTTTAAGTAATATTAGAGAACCAAAATGAGGCTTGATGTTTCTCGGTTAACAGAAGCAAGTGTTTTGCTGGCAGTTATTGAGGTCAGGGCTTTGCTATATTTACACCAGTCCTAGAGAGCGATGCACTTCACTGCTGCCAACAAACGCTCTCAATTAACTTGTAAAACAATCTTATACATGCTTCACTGGAACAATATTGCGTCATCATTAATGCCTTTTACTTTCTCTTACAGTATTATATAAACAATCTGATATGTTCCATTCGCATGACTTTCTCTACATCTCTGCAACAAATTATTGTTAAAAAGCTTATGCTTCTATTTACTTCATGCTAATCGAGACAAATGTAAGTAGAAGCGAAATAAGGGAGTACCATAGGTTAAAGTGACAGTCAAAAGCTGGTTACTATGTGACTGATGTTCCTTTGTTTGTATGGACAGGAGTTGACAAATTCCTGTTTGAGAAAAGTATGTTTTTTTTAAAGCTGAAACCAAAAACAAGGAATATCTCAAAAACGACCAACTCCACGAACAAAATGTATACAACATAAATCGTGTGTTTTAACGTACTCTACGTTTTGTGTGTACTAAGTTCTTGCCCATATCTTACGATTTGGCAGTTATATAAAATTCCGTAAAATTCATCCAGAATAAAATAGTCTTCAGAGGCTATTCCCAGAAAATTCAAGATATACACTTAATTTGTGACGGAAATGGATTCAATGTGTGGTATTTTAATCAAAATTGTTAGAGTAATTTTTACGAAAAATCTTTAGAGACATCTTTATTCAGAATGAATGTTTTTGAATTTTGCGTAACTGGTAAACCGTAAGAAATAAATAAAAAAAAGAAGACACCACTACAAAATGTAGAGCTCGTTTAAACACACAATTTATCTATTAGACATTTTTTCGTGGAGTTGGCTGTTTTTGAGATATTCCTTCTTATTGGGTTCAGTTTTAAAAAAAAGGTATGCTTTTCTGATATGAGAAGTTGTTAACACCTGGCCATACAAAGAAACGGATTTCAATCTCATAGCAACGACATTTTAAAACATTTGACTGTCGGTTTAGGTGAGTGTATTCCTTTATTTCGTTCCTACTTATAAGGAACCAAGTAATAAAACCATTTCTGATGTTTATCTCGATTAGCATGAAGTAGATAGAAGAAAAGCTTTTTAACAATAATTTGTTGCAGAGATGTAGAGAAAGTCATGCGCATCAGATCATCATGCGCGGTTAGACTGTCCCTGCCAATGTGAAAGAACAGAGAAATCTTTATTCTGGTTGGAAATATAATAGAACCCTTCATTACTACTTCACAGTCTACCTCTCTGTCTAGCAAGATGTGATATGCATGTAGGTACCAACCCTTTGCAAAAAATCTGATGTGTTACACTCACATAACTTTCTCTAGCTACTCTAAAAACAAACTTCTTACAAAAGATCATTCTTCTTCCAACACCATGCTAAAAGAGATAAACATTAGCAGAATTTTATTAATTAATTCCTTTTAAGTAAACTGGAGCTAAGGGAATGCACTTGCCTAAGGTGATAGTCAAATTTATTAAAAGCTGGCGTTATGCGATTGTCATTGCAAATCGCTTCTTTACTTGGCCAGGAGTAGAACAAAAGAAAAACGGCCACTTCCGTCTGAGAAAAGTGTAAGTACTTCAAATTGAAACTAATAACAAGGAATACCTCAAAAACGGCAAGCTCCACGAAAATACATACATAACTTGTGTATTTTAACAAGATCTACATTTTTGTAAAGTAAGTTTTTGACTATCTCTTACGGTATACTAGTTAGACCAAATTAAGTAAAATTCATCCAGAATGAACAGGTGTATAGAAACTATGCCCAAAAAATTCAAGATATACATTCTATTTTGGACATAAATAGCTCTAATATACGGGATTTTAATCAAAAGCGTTACAGCCATTTTTAAGAAAATCAAAATTTTCGATTCTTTTTGAAAAATTTCGTGTCGCATCCTTGGAACAGACTAAACCTAAATACCAAGTTTGGTGTTTAACCGTCTTTTCGTTTTGGGGCTACGCTGTCTCCCCCCCTCACACACACACACGGACCATTTTTTAAAAATCTGATGTGTTCCATTCACATGACTTTCTCTACGTCTCTGTAACAAATTATTGTTAAAAATTTATGCTTCTATTTACTTCATGCTAATCCAGAAAAAAGTTAGCAGAAATAGTCTTATTACTTGCTTCCTTGTAAGTAGAAGCGAAATAAGGGAGTTAAAGTGAAAGCCAAAAGCTGGTTGCTATGTGAGTGATGTTTCTTTGTTTGTACGGACAGGAGTTGACAAATTCCTGTACGAGAAAAGTATAAGTTTTTGAACGCAGAAACCAAAAACAAAGAATATCTAAAAATGATCAACTCCACGAAATAAAAATATATATATTACATAAATTGTGTGTTTTAACATGCTCTACATTTGTTGTGTGGTAAGTTTTTGTCCATCTCTTACGGTTTAGCGGCTACGCAAAATTTCGTAAAATTGATCCAGAAGAAAAGTAGTCTTCAGAGGCTATTCCCAGAAAATTCAAGATATACATACATTTCCAGATATCTTTAATATACGATATTTTAATCAAAATCGTTAGAGCCATTTTTAAGAAATTCAAAATGTTCGAAAAATGTTCCATGTAAAGGGTAGTTGGGGTGGGAGGATTTTCTTGAAAATCTTTGTATTGTATCCTTGGAAGTTACCAAACTTAAGTACTTAAGTTTGGTATTCAACGGTGTTTTCGTTTTTGAGCTATGCTGTCCACAGACACACGCACATTGAATTTTGAGTGGAATACAATACCTTCTCTATACACTATGTACATTGTACGTGTACATAGTACGTGTAGAGAAAGTAAAATTGTTTTTTTCGGACTCAGGGGACCCCAAAACATATATTTCCAGTGAAATCTTGACATCGAATTTTTGGGTCATTACACTACCTTCTCTATCCCTATTTACATTGTACATATAGGGCTAGAGAAAGTAAAAATGTGAATATGTTCCATTCACATGGCTTTCTCTACACCTTGGTAACAAATTATTGTTAAAAAGCTTATTCTTCTATCTACTTCATGCTTAACGAGATAAACATTAGCAGAAAAGTTCTTATTACTTAGTTCCTTATACTAGAATGGAAATCATGGAATACACTAAGTTAAGACGATGGTCAAATCTTTAAAAAGCTGGTTGCCATGTGGATAAAATCGTTTCTATGCAGGCCCAGGAGTTTATAAATATCCGTGTGGAAATTGTTTTAAAAATTTTTACTTTCTTTAAAATAGGTAACGATTTTGATTAAAATATCGTATATTAAAGACCTTAAATGGCAACTAAAATGTATATCTTGAATTTTTTGGTAATAATTAACCTCTGAAGACATCTTTATTCTGGATGAAATTTGCGGAATTTTGCATAACTGGTAAACCGTAAGAGATAGACAAAAACTTATTACAAAAATATGTAGAGATTATTAGAATACATATTTTTTGTTATATATACGAGGGTATTTTTTTTCAACCTCCCAGAGTCTATAAATAAAAGTCAAGTTCATAGAAAACAATTATTTTATTACTAAAAGTTGTTTACACTTATGGTTACTTTCAACATAATCACCGAAAAGATTGAGACATTTATCGTACTTGTGCACAAGCTTTGCAATAGCCACTTCAAAAAATGTTGCCGCCAACGGTTTCGTATTTTATGACGTTTGCGGAGAGGCATTCAAAACAAACTTCAGGAATTGTGTTGACCCATGACAACGCTCGTCCACACACTGCTGGCACAACCCATCGGCTCCTTGAACAATTTCAATGGGTTATTTTCGATCATCCGCCGTACAGTCCTGACACCCAGCGACTTTCACCTTTTCCCTGGACTGAAGACGTGGCTGGGAGGGCAGCACTTTCAAACCAACGACGATATTCAAAATAACGTCAATGCTCATTATTTGGTTTGAGGGGACCCTAAAACGTCTAATTCCGGTGAAATCTGGGTATCGAATTTTTGGGTGGAATGTGATGTGTTACATTCACATGACTTTCTCTACCTCTTCTACAATCAAACTACTCTCATAGAAGATTATTCTTTTGTCTGCATCATGCTAACCAAAATAGACATTAGTAGAATTTTGCTTCCTTGTAAGCAGAAGGAGAGTAAAGCGATAGTCAGATCTTCTGGTCGCCATGTGAACAACTGAAGTTCTTTTCGCTTTGCATTGCCAATTAAACAAAAGAGAGATGAAAAAGAAACCTGACCCATGTTAAGAATAGCTACGTAGTTTAAACCTGAAATCAATAACAAGGAATATCTCGGAAAAATGTATATGACGTAAATTGTGTATTTTAACTAGATATGCATGTTTTATCATATCCTTACGGTTTGCCAGTTCTACAGAATTCAGCAAAATTCATCCAGAATGAATAAGCCTTCAGAAGCTATTGCCAGAAAATTAAAGATATGCACTTTATTTATGATGCAAATATCTTTAATTTACGGTATTATAATCAGAAAAAAAAATCTGTTGTGTTACACTCACATGACTGTCTCTAGCTCTTCTACAAACAAAATTCATGCAAAATAGTATTCTTCTTTCTACGCCGAGATAAACATTAGCAGAATGTTCTTATTACTTAATTCCTTATAAGTAGAAGGAAACTAAAGGAATGCGCTATGCTAAAGTAATAGTCAAATGTTTTAAAAGTTTACGCTATGCGATTGTCTTTTAAATATATATATATATATATATATATATATATATATATATATATTTTACTTTCTCTAGTCCCGTATGTATAACGTACATAGGGATAGAGAAGTATTGCATTCCACCCAAAAATTCGATGTCGAGATTTCACCGGAAATACATGTTTTAGGACCCCCTGAATCCAAAAAAAGCATTTCCAGAAAAAGGTCCGTGTGTGTATGTGTGTGTCCGTGTGTCTGTGAAAACGATAACTCAAAAACGAAAAGTAGCTAAAATACCAAAATTGGTATTTAAGTTTAGTATCTTCCAGGGATTGGACACGAAGATTTTGAGAAAAATCCCCCCACCCCAAACTACCCTTTACATGGAACTTTTTTCCAAAATTTTGATTTTCCTAAAAATGGCTCTAACGATTTTGATTAAAATATCGTGTATTAAAGATATTTACCTGACAAATAAAATGTATATCTTGAATTTTCTGGGAATAGCTTCTAAAGACCTGTTTATTCTGAATGAATTTTGCTTAATTTGGCATAACTGATAAAACCGTAAGAGATAGACAAAAACTTACTATACAAAAAAATGTAGGCTTTGTTAAAATACACAATTTACGTTATATACATTTTTTTTCATGAAGCTTACCATTTTCAAGGTATTCATTGTTATTAGTTTCAGTTGTGAAGTACTTTCTCAGACGGGAGTGTCTGTTTTTCTTTTGTTCTACTCCTGGCCCAGAAAAGAAGCGATTTGTAATGACAATCGCATAACGACAGCTTTTAAAACATTTGACAATCGATTTAGCCTACTGTATTCCTTTATTTTCTTCCTACTTATAGGGAACTAAGTAATAAGAACATTGTGCTGAATACCTTGATTAACAAGGTTAAGAAAGAAGAAAAATCTTATGTAAGAAGTTTGTAGAACGGCTGGAGAAAGTCATGTGAGAGCAACACATCATATATATATATATATTTTTTTTTTTTTTGCATGGCCAGGAGTAGAGCAACAGAAAAACGGACACTTCCTGTCTGTTAAAGGTATAACTACTTTACAGTGGAAACCAATAACAGGGAATATCTTGGAAACGGTTACCTTCACAACAAAATTGTGAAGCACTTAAGTGATGTGTTTTAACGAGATCTGCAATTCTGTGAAGTAAGTTTTTGCCAGTTATGCAAAATTCATCCGGAACAAACATGTCTTCAAAAGCTATTTCCAGAAAAATTGAAGATTTACATTTTATTTGGGATATAAATAGCTTTAATATACGGGTCGTTAGAGCCAATCAAAATTTTCGAAAATTGATTCATGTAAAGGGTAGTCTAGGATGGAGGATATTCTTGAAAATCTTGGTATCCCATTCTTGGATCGTACCTAACCTAAATACCAAGTTAAGTATTTAACGGTCTTTTCGTTTTTGAGGTATGCTGTCTATAGACATACTATACACACAGATACACATGGACATTTTTCTAAAAAATCTGATGTGCTCCATTCACATGATTTTGTCTACATCTCTGCAACACATTATTGTTAAAAAATCCATGCTTCTATTTACCTCATGCTAATCGAGAAAAAATTAGCAGGAATAGTCTTATTACTTGCTTCCTTGCAAGTAGAAACGAAATAAGAGAGTACCACAGGTTAAAGTGAAAGCCAAAAGCTGGTTGCTATGTGACTGAAGTTCCTTTGTTTGTATGGACAGGAGTTGACAAATTCCAATATGAGAAAAGTACAAGCTTTTCAAAGCTGAAACAAAAAACAAGAAAAACGACCAACTCCACGAAAAAAAAAAATTGTATACATGCTCAATTTTTGTGTGGTAAGTTTTTGTCAATCTCTTACGGTTTAGCAGTTTTACAAAATTCCGTAAAATTCATCCAGAATAAAGTAGTCTTCTGAGGCTATTTGCAGAAAACTCAAGATATACATTTTATTTGGCATGAAAATTTCTTAAATATAAGAGATTTTAATGAAAATCATAACAGCCATTTTTAGAAGAAGAAAATTGAAAAAAGTTCCATGTAAAGGTAGTTTGGGGTGGGGTTTTTTCCTTGAAAATCTTCGTGTCGTATCTTTGAAAGATACCAAACTTAAATACCAAGTTTGGTATTTAACTGTGTGTTCGTTTTTGAGCTATGCTGACATAGACACTCACACGGACGGTTTTCTAATTTTTTTTATTCAGGAGAGCTCAAAACATGTATTTTCGGTGAAAAATTGACATCGAATTTTTGTGTGGAATACAATACCTTCTCTATTCACTATGTACATTGTGCTATGGAGCTAGAGAAAGTAAAAATAAATAAATAAATAATTTAATAAGGAACAGTGCAAGTATATGGAGTTAATTCGTTAGGGAGGCTGCAAGCTTAGTCAATAATGATAATTGAGGCTGTAAACATGATTCACGAGACACATAATAATGCTGTATTAATGAACACTGGTGACCCATATATGTACAACATGACTCATCAAACCTTAGAGGCGATTTTATCGATCTTCATTTATGTATTTATCGGTCATTAATTTTGTTGATGACTCTGTTCTGTTATTGCGTTACAATAGGTATCATTAAGGTAACACCAAATCTGCTGTGTTCCACTCACATGACTTTCTCTACATCTCTGTAATAAGCTATTGTAAAAAAGTAATTCCTCTATTTACTTCAATCGAGTTAAACATTAGCAGAAATTGTCTTTATTACTTGGTTCCTTGTAAGTAGAAGGGAAACAAGCAAATGCACAGGCTAAAGCGATAGTCCCGGACGCTATGTTAAACAATTGAAATTCCAATCCCTTTGGCTGCCAGGAGTAAACAAAAGAGAAACGAGAAAAAAAAATGTCTTCCCGTTTGTGAAAAGTTTAACTGGTTTAAAATTGAAATAAATAATTCGGAATATGTCGAAAACGGTTAACTCTTAGAAATAAATATATAAATAAAGTAAAAAAGCATAAATTGAGTTTAAATGGGATCTATATTTTTTTTAAGCTTAACCTCCTTTAACCGGTTGGTCATATCGGACGATGAATGAAATTGGTGAAATGATGCTCAAATGATCTCGGGGTCCATGGAGCTTAAAGTTACTCGACATTCGTCTTCTCAGGATAAGGGACAACCCCGAGAAAAACCTTACACAACAACTCACTCTAAGCGAGATTCGAACTCACGACCTTTTGAATGTGAAACAGACACCACCCACGCGGGCCTACATTTTTTGAGTGGTAAGTTTTTTCCTATCTCTAACTGTTAACCAGTTATACAAGTTTTCGAAAAATGTTCCATATAAAGGGTGGTTTGGGGTGGGACGATTTTCTTGAAATTCTTCGTATCATAACCTTGGAAGATACGAGTAAATTTATATATCGAATTTGGTATTTAACGGTTTTTTCGTTTTTGGGCTATGCTATCCACACACACACACTGTGATTTTCTTAAAATATTGCATTCAAGGGTTCTCAGAACGTGTATTTCCGTTGAAATCTCGACATGGAATTTTTGAGTGGAATAAAATGCCTTGCCTTGTGTTTATATATTAATCATTTTAAAATTCTATGCAGGTATTCTACATAGTTTTATAACAAACATGGAAGTTCGTAACATTAATACAGCCAAAAGGGATATGATCATCCCAATGCTAATCTCCGTTGCTTTCAGAAAGGTGTATATTACGAAACAATCAGTAATCTCAAGGGAAAAAGTAGGCAATTTCAGGGCTTTAAGGCTTCCCTACTTATACAGTAAATCACCCACAATCCATACCGAGATTTCACCGGAAGTACATGTTTTGGGTCCCCCTGAATCCAAATAAAAGCATTTTTAGAAACATGTCCGTGTGTGTATGTGACTGTGGACAGCATAGCTCAAAAACGAAACGACCGTTGAATACCAAACTTGGCATTTAAGCTTGGTATCTTCCAAGATGCGACACGAAGATTTTTCAAGAAAATCCCCGCACTCCCAACTACCCTTTACATAGAATTTTTTTCGAAAATGTTGATTTTCTTAAAAATGGCTCTAACAATTTTGATTAAAATATCGTACATTAAAGATATTTACCTGACAAATAAAATGCATATCTGCGAATAGCCTCTGAGGACTATTGTAGATTAATTTTACGAAATTTTGCATAACTGCTAAACCGTATGAGATGGACAAAAACTTACCACGCAAAAAATGTAGAGCACGTTAAAGCACACCATTTATGTTATATATTTTTTTTTTCGTGGAGTTGATCGTTTTTGAGATATTCGTTGTTTTTGGTATCAACTTTAAAAACTTATACTTTTCTCATACAGGAAATTGTCAACTCGTGCTCACACAAACAAAGGAACTGCATCACATAGCAACCAGCTTTTGACTATCACTTTAACATATGGTACTCCCTTATTCGTTTCTACTTACAAGGAAGCAAATAATAAGGTTTATTTTCTTCGATTAGCTTGGAGTAAAGAGAAGCATAAGCTTTTTAATAATAATTAGTTGCAGAGATGTGGAGAAAGTCGTGTGAATGGAACACACAAGATTTTTAACATTTAACAATGACACAAGATCCCCAAAGCCAGATCTAATACTTTACACTGTTGTATATTTAATACTTAATTTGTGCATTTTTGGAATCGTAAATACTGTAACATATTTGTAAATTATGAAATGTATGCAATTAGGGGTGTACATAATACAATAATCATATTTTAGTTTTATATAATTACTAGTAACTGTTCTTCGAAAACTATCGGCTAACAGTTCATCAGTGTTACATATTGAAATTATATTTATTTATACATTTTAACAGTACTTGATTCTCTTTGTTTACACGTGTATACTATTAAGGAAGTACATATGCTTTTATAGAGCACATTAAGTATAGTGCAGTGGCGTATAATCCTCAAAAAACAAATGATGTGATTATATGTCTATTCTGTTGTTTTATAACCCGTGTTTTAGCACTAGAGCTTTATACATTCTTTTTGAAATAACTGATATGTAAGTTAATCATTCTGAACACATATCTGGTAATGTAAGCGACATTTACAATTCATTTATTAATTGCCATGCCAACAAGAACTGTAAGTACTTACAGTAAGAGTTTGAGAGGTCATTAATACTTACAGTACAATTAGGAAATGACGTAACACACAAGACATGTGCTACTTCAAGTAAAGAATCTATTGCAAAATGCATTAACAAAAGAATGTATAAGAAGGCTTTGTCCATATAGTTTAGATGTAGTCTATTTGTTCACATCCAGAATTAATTTTTACTTTCTCTACACGTACTATGTACATACTGTATAGAGAACACATTGCATTCCACCCAAACATTCGATACCGAAATTTCACCAGAAATACATGTTTTAGGGTCCCCTGTATCCAAAAAAAGCATTTTCAGAAAAAGGTCCGTGTGTGTGTGTGTGTGTGTCTGAGAACACGATAACTCAAAAACGAAAAGTCACTAAAATACCGAACTTAGTATTTAAGTTTAATATCTTCCAGGAATGCGAAAAGAAGATTTTGAGAAAAATCCCCCAACCCCAAACTACCCTTTACATGGAACTTTTTATCGAAAATTTTGGTTTTTTCAAAAATGACTAACGATTCTGATTAAAATATCGTAAGATATTTACCTCACAAATAAAATGTATTGCTTGAATTTTCTGGGAATAGCCTCTGAAGACTACTTTATTCTGGATGAATTTTACGGATTTTTGTATAACTGCTAAACCATAAGAGATGGACAAAAGCTTATGATACAAAAAATATAGAGCACGTTAAAATACACAATGTGTGTTATATTAATTTTTTTCGTGGAGTTGGCCGTTTTTTAGATAATCCTTGTTATTTGTTTCAGCTTTAAAAAACTTCTGAATTTGTCAACTCCTGTCCATACAAACAAAGGAACTTCAGTCACATAGCAACCAGCTTTTGACTCTCACTTTAACCTATGGTACTCCCTTATTTCCCTTTTACTTGCCTAGAAGCAAGTAAACGGAAGGATAAGCTTTTTAACAGTAACAAGTTCTATATGCAGTGGCTACTGGCGAAAACGAACCTACAGAATGCTACCTGATGTAACCAATGGTAACGTCGAAACTGATTAACAGTGGAAACCACTGCACTGTCACTGAAGAAAGAAGCTGGGCTGAGAGGTAGAAACGCCGGGTCGAGGACCCGATGTAGCAAAACCGGTTGTACTCCTTCAAGACAAGCTTTTCCCGTTCTTGTGCAAACCTGGGCTTTAGGCCTTTAGACATTCTCTTAAAACACTTAACTTCGTTCTTTATGCCAGTGGAGGCTCGTCCTGTACAAAATGAAAAAAAAATGTTATGCGTCACGCTCACATAACTTTCTCTACATCTCTGCAACAAATTATTGTTAGAAAGCTTAGACATCTGTTTACTTCATGCTAATTGAGAAAACATTAGCAGAAATAGTTTTATTACTTGCTTCCTTGTAAGTAGAAGCGAAATAGCGCGTACCATAGGTTAAAGTGATATTCAAAAGCTGGTTGCTAAGTGACTGAAGTTCTTTTGTTTGTATGTACAGTACAAATTCCTGTGTGAGAAAGGTATAAGTTTTTCAAAGCTGAAACTAAAAACAAGGAATATCTTAAAAATGAACAACTCCATGAAAAATGTATATAACATATATTGTGTGTTTTAAAGTGCTCTGCATTTGTTGTGTGGTAAGCTTTTGTCCATCTCTTACGGTTTAGCAGTTATGCAACATTCCGTAAAATTCTTCCAGAATGGTCTTCAGAGGCTATTCCCAGAGAATACAAGACATGCATTTTATTTGTCAAGTAAATATCTTAAATATACGAGAATTTAATCAAATTTGAGAGATTTATTTCTTAAAAAATCAAAATTTTCGAATTTTTTTTCATGTAAAGAGTAGTTTGGGATGGGGGGATTTTCTTGAAAATCTCCGTGTCGCATCCTTGGAAGATACCAAACTTAAATACCAAGTTTGGTTTTTAACGGTCTTTTCATTTTTGAGCTATGCTGCCCACAGACACACACACAGAGATGCCTTTTTTGGATTCAGGGGGTCTCAAACATATATTTCCGGTGAAATCTCGGTATCGAATTTTTGGGTCCAATACAATACCTTCTCTATACAGCCTGTACATAGTGCGTGTAGAGAAAGTAAACATCTGATGCGTTACACGTACATGACTTTCTCTACAAACAAACTTCCTTGCTAATCCAGATAAACATTACCAGAATTTTATTACTTAGTTCCTCATAAGTAGAATGGAACTAAGGGAATGCGCTATGCTAAACTGATAGTCAAATGTTTTAAAAACTGTTGTTCCACGAAAATAATGTATATGACATAACTTGTGTATTTTAACGAGATCTTATTTTTTGTAAAGTAAGCTTTCGTCTATCTCTTACGATTTACTAGTTATACTAAATTAAGCAAAATTCATTCAGAATAAACATGTCTTTAGAAGCTATCCCCAGGAAATTCAAGATATACATTTTATTTGTTACAGATATGGCTTTAATATGTGGTATTTTAATCAAAATCTTTCGAGCCATTTTTAAGAAAAACACAATTTTCCAAAATATTCCGATGTTAAGGGTAGTTAGGCGTGGGGGGATTTTCTTGAAAATCTTCGTGTCACATCCTTGGAAGATACCAAACTTAATACCACGTTTGGTATTTAACCGTGTTATCGTTTTTGAGCTATGCTGTCCACAGACCCCCCCCTACACACACAGCCAGACACACGCACATTTCTCTAAAAACAGTTTTTTGATTCAGGGGGTCCTAAAACATGTATTTCCGGTGAAATCTCGACATACGGGGCTAGAGAAAGTAAAAATCTGATGTGTTCCATTCACATGATTTCCTGCACATCTATGTAATAAATTATTGTTAAAAAGCTTATTCTTCATAATTAAGATAAAATTAGCTGATATTGTCTTTATTACCTAATTGGTTCCTTGCAAGTAGAAGACAAATAAGAAAATGCACAGGCTAAAGCGAAAGTCTCGTTCTACAAAAGCCGGTCGTTATGAGAAACAACTGAAATTCTAACCTCTTTGCTTTTCAGGAGTACACAAACGAGAAACGAGCAGAAAGATGTCTTCCTCTTTGAGAACAGTTTAAGTGGCTGAAATTGAAACAAATAATGCGAAATATCTCGAAAACAGTTAACTTTACAAAAAATATAAATTGTGTGTTTTAATGAGATCTACATTTTTGTGTAACAAATTTTTTTATATTTTTTTACAGTTTGCCAGTTACATAAAAGACATCCAGAGTGAAGAGGTCTTCAGAGGCTATTCCCAGAAAATTCAAGATTTTTGTTTTTGTTTTTCATAAAAATAGCTTAAACATGTTATTTTAATCAAAATCGTTAGAGCCATTTTTGAGTAAAACAACATTTTCAAAAAATGTTCCGTGCAATGTGTAGTTTGGGGAGGGGGGATTTTCTTAAAAATATTCGTGTCGCATCCTTTACCAAACTTAAATACTAAGTTTGGTATTTACTTTCTCTACACGTAGTATGTATAGTGTATAGAGAAGGTATTGTAATGCACCCAAAATTTGATACCGAGATTTCACCGGAAATACATGTTTTAGTACCTCCTTAATCCAAAAAACGCATTTTTAGAAAAATGTTCGTGTGTGTATGTGTGGGCAGCATAGCTCAAAAACGAAAAGACCATTAAATACCAAACTTGGTATTTAAGTTTGGTATCTTCCAAGGATGCTACACGAAGATTTTTCAATAAAATCTCCCCACCCCTAACTACGCTTTACATTAAACTTTTTTAAAATTTTGATATTCTCTAACGATTTTTATTAACATATCATATATTAAAGATATTTACCTGACAAATAAACTGTTTATCTTGAATTTTCTGGGA
This sequence comes from Hymenopus coronatus, assembly GCA_030762935.1. NCBI lineage: Eukaryota > Metazoa > Arthropoda > Insecta > Mantodea > Hymenopodidae > Hymenopus > Hymenopus coronatus. Next base: position 63,757,335 of record CM060899.1, read on the forward strand.
ATAGTCTCTGAAGACTACTTTATTCTGGATGAATTTTACGGAATTTTGCATAACTGCTAAACCGTAACAGAAGGACAAAAACTTACCACACACAAAATGTAGAGCACATTAAAACACAATTTATGTGATATGCATTTTTTTGATGGGGCCGTTCGTTTTTTAGATATTCCTTGTTTTTTGTTTCAGCTTTGAAACACTTATACTTTTCTCTTAGAGGAATTTGTCAACTCCAGTCCATACAAACAAAGGAACTTGAGTCACATAGCAACCAACTTTTGACTATCACTTTAACCTATGGTACTCCCTTATTTCACTTCTACTTTCAAGGAAGCAAGTAATAAGACTATTTCTGCTAATTTTTTCTCGATTAGTATGAAGTAAATAGAAGTATTAGCTTTTAAGCAATAATTTGTTGCAGAGATGTAGAGAAAGCCATGTAAATGGAACACATCGGATTTTTTTTTTTGTTTTTCTTTTTTTGTTCAGGGGGTCCAAATTATGTATTTCCGGTGAGATCTCGGTATCGAATTTTTGGGTGCATTACAATACCTTCTCATAGTGCGTGTAGAGAAAGTAAATATTTCTAAGGGTTACGGATCCTTTAAACAAAGCAAAGGGCTTATGTTCATCAATGCGTATGAGTAGTGGAAACACCGCCGATCTTCATTTGGTTGAGTGCATATAGCGCTTCGCCCCTCTTACAGCTGTTTACAGGTTGGACAAACAGGGCATCGGGCCGGAAGAAATCCGATCCGGAGGGGGAAACTTGAGTCGGCACAAGTTTGCCAACTTAGGCACTGGATAGTATACCACCATGTCACGAAACAAAGGTTTAACGTTTGGTAAAACAAGCGCATACATCCACAAGTTAAAAATGTGTTCGGTATCAAATTGCACCAAGTGCGTTCCGGTCTTTTCGTCATTCTTCTGGACTAGTAACAATAATTGTACAGCCGGCCTATGTATAACAGATCTGGACATGTGAAAATCTTAATGAGAGCTAGGAAGCGAGTTGTACTTTCAGATAAGCAGTTCACCAGCCGATTCATGCATGCTGGAAGAGTGCCTGTCACAGTCAATGTCAAATATCTGTCACCTCTTATGCACTGCACTGATAAACATGTGTTTTCATGTGCATATTCATGTCTACAAAACATCTATACAAATGGCCTACTATATAAACCAGGCATCCCCAAGTCGAGTCAAGGTCGCTACCGTCTCAAAAGTTTTTGAGCGGTTGCTCCTCCCCCTTTCTTCGAGGAAAGGCACCTCCTACAGATCACCAGTTTGGTTTTCGTCGAGGGCACTCCACGACTTTGCAGCTCCTGCGCCTCGCCGAGAAGGCTGCCCTGGGCTTCCAGGGCGACTTCAAGACGGTCGCGGTGCTGCTGGACGTGGATAAGGCTTTCGCCAATACCTGGCATCAGGGGCTCCTCTAAAAACTTAAGCAAGCAGGCGTTCCTCCTCCCTATCTCACCCTGATAAGCAGTTTCCTCCGGGAACGCACATTCCGGGTGAGAGTGGAGAGGAGGCTCTCTACCGTCAGACCCATAGCGGCGGGAGTGCCGGAGGGCAGTGTACTGTCCCCATTACTCTTTGCTGCTTACATGTCTGACATCCCGACGGAACCCCGAACTGTTCTGTGCCAATATGCCGACGACGTCCTCATAATGGCACAGAGCAAGAACGCCCGTTACTGTTTTCCCCCACTACAGCGACTGCTCCGGTGGAGCGAAAAGGGGAGGATGGCCATCAGTCCAGGGAAGAGTTCTGCTCTTCTCCTGGCGAAGGTCCGTCGCTGGCGGCCGGTGCGGCCCCCTCAGGGTCCTCCTCGACCGCGGGCTCACATTCGCGCCACATGTAAGGGGCAAGGTAGGCTACGCCGCCCTCAGACATGGCGCGCGGGGCTGAACATTACACTCACTGCGGGCCGCACAGCTACACAGTCCAGTATATCCGTGCAGTGGCGGTGTAACACTACATATTAGTACTGTAGTGTCCTACTTAAAATGGCTGGTACATCCGCGTTGGGAAGATGGTCGTCCACACTTGTGAAGTTTCGAGCAGAATGGGAAGAAAACTTTGCTTATGGAAGAAAATGACACGGCAAAATTTTGAGTGTGTTACAAACTTCTAAACAAAATAACTAAATATAATTTTCAACGGCATTACTCGCGGTGATGGTGCATTTACCGACCATAACCTCAGTGATTCAGTGTGTAGAAACCTTGGAAACTGAGGCTATATTTATATATCATTCACAAAATCTGCCGACATTTTATGAGTTTTATGTCATGTTTATAATATTTGATGTTCAATTGTTTTTATTCCTTTGCTTCCAAAGTTGAAATCGCTGGATGCCAATTTTTACTTTCTCTAGCCCCATATGTACAAAGTACATAGGGATAGAGAAGTATTGTATTCCACCGAAAAATTCGATACCGAGATTTCACCGGAAATACATGTTTTAGGACCCCCTGTTTCCAAAAAAAGCATTTTGAGAAAACGGTCCATGTGTGTGTGTCCATGTGTCTGTGAACACGATAACTCAAAAACGAAAAGTAGCTAAAATACCAAACTTGGTATTTAAGTTTAGTATCTTCCAGGGATGCGACACGAAGATTTTGAGAAAAATCCCTCCACTCCAAACTACCCTTTACATGGAACTTTTTTCGAAAATTTTGATTTGCATAAAAATGGCTCTAACGATTTTGATTAAAGTATCATATATTAAAGATATTTGCCTAATAAATAAAATGCTTATCTAGAATTTTCTGGGAATAGCTTCTGAAGACCTGTTTATTCTGGATGAATTTTGCTTAATTTGGCATAACTAGTAAACCGTAAGAGATAGACAAAAATTTACTATACAAAAAATGTAGGTCTTGTTAAAACACACAAGTTATGTCATATACATTTTTCTCGTGGAGCTTACCGTTTTCCAGGTATTCATTGTTATAAGTTTCAGTTGTGAAGTACTTATACTTTTCTCAAACGGGAGTGTCCGTTTTTCTTTTGTTCTACTCCTGGCCAGGAAAAGAAGCGATTTGTAATGACAATCGCATAACGATAGCTTTTAAAACATTTGACTATTGGTTTAGCCTAGTGTATTCCCTTATTTTCTTCCTACTTATACGGAACTAAATAATAAGAACATTGTGCTAATGAGTACCGCGATTAGCAAGGTGTAGAAAGAAGAGGAATCTTATGTATGAAGTTTGTAGAACAGCTAGAGAAAGTTATGTGAGTGTAACACATCAGATTTTTATTACTCCTTGTGCTTTCGTCGCATTCAAGTGTTTTGATTTTCTCGATGCGATTTTGTTTTTCAACAGTATCTATAGTTACGTGTTGATTTTCTGGCTGGTGACGCCAAGTTATCATGAAGAAGGAGGCTTCTTCACATGTAATGGAAAGGGCCGTTTAGAGATAGCGCGAAAAAATGTATTCGTGTTGAATTATACGCGCCCATGGATTCACAGCGTTCAACAAAGTAAAAAATTGATCGAGCGATTACAGTTTATCTTTGGAATTGTAAAATAATAACGATTCTACAAAAATCCTAGCGACTTATTATTTAAGAAGCCGTCAGGTAGTCTGGATCTGTTAAGCCCAACAAGCCCGATAAAAAGCGCCCTGAGAAGAGTCAAACGCTACACAAAGTCAAATATAAGCGCGAGTAGACTTACAATCCAACATTTGACGAGCGCTTATAGAAGCGATACAAATAATGCTTCAACTTTGATGAATATAGATCCATACTGCGACAATTCCGCGAAGAATTCGAACGTAGACATTAGAACAGGACATTAAAACACTCAAAAAGCAATTTAAGTTATTTGCAACACCATTTTCAGGGGATATCCTCGACAGTCCTGTTAAACTGCAGTTGGAAGTAATAGATATGCAAAATAACATTGAGTTAAAAAATAAATATTAAAATAGAAAAAGTATAAAACATTTCCACACCTCTGTAAGACGCGAAAGATTTCCTAAACTCCACAATTTAGCAGGAAGAATTTTGTGCATGTTCAGGACAACTTATGTTGTTTTAGTTTTGTTTTTTTCGTAGCTTAACGTCCTTTAACCTAGTTGGTCATATCGGACGATGAATGAAGGAAATTGGTGAAATAATGCTCAAATGATCTCAGGGTTCATGGAGCTTAGAGTTACTTGACATTTGTCTTCTCAGGATAAGGAAAAACCCGAAAAAAACCTTACCCGGGTAACTCACCCTAAGCGAGATTCGAACTCATGACCTGTTGAACGTGAAGCAGACATGCTACCACCACGCTACCCAGGCGGGCACTACTTATGTTTGTGAATCGCTGTTTTTTCTTAATGAAGTGTACAAAGTCACGTCACAGAAGCCAATTAAGTGATGAACACTTGAAAACATGTTTGCGATTGGGTAGTTCTCAAACAATACGTGTTGAACAGCTGGTTGAAAACAGACAACTGCAAAAATCACGGCGATTGTCGGATGGCTAAGAAAGATCAGTTTTCATAGAGACATTTATTTGAGGAATATTATGTTTATTTGTATTGTTTATTTCATTGAATTGCATAGTACCAACAAGGTCTATGCCATATTACATTATTTATTTAGTTTTATGCGAGTGTTTGTATTTAGACAATTAATTTCCTGCCAATTAGATTTTATTTTGTATTATATTAGATATCAGTATTAAATTGTAAGTTAATTTACACAATGGTAGTTCCGCCACTGCAGTACCTCCATTTCATGCCCGCAACCGAACGGGCCAGGGCTTTTACTGGCGCCCGAGCGTGCGTTCTGTTGGGGACACCTGATATAAACAATGTCAATCGTCTGCCTCCAATTCTTCCACACCTGACAGTCCTTTGTCTTCGCTCACGTCTTTGTCATCATCAACGTTATAGCTACTTTCTGCACCATTATCCTGGATCAGAATTCTTTCTTTTTGATTTTCTACAATTCTTTCTAATGATTTTCAATGTTCTCAACATGTCGACATACATTTTCCCATTCTGGCCTGGCAATTTCTGCAATTCGCTGGCAACACAACTGCCCGCATCTTTTAATTTAAAAATGGTATATTAAGTTTTATTTTTTTTTTTCTTTCTTATCTTTGAGAACCCTGGAAACGGAACGCAGTGAAATATCAGTTGCCTTTCATTCATTTTCTACGGGCTTTTGAAGAACTCGGGGAACATACATTTTCTTCCTTCATCTCTGCCTCTTGTTTCAAGGACATTTGCAATTATTTCTCTGCTCTGGCTAAGTAATACCTTGCTACTTAATTTTGAAAACGTAGGTGCTATGGTTAAAAAAATAAAATAATTAAAGTGAACACTATTTACAGCCCACTTCGAATACAAATATATGCGGAACACTTTCCATACAGACTGTACAAATTTTGCTCGCTGTGACTTTAAGTAAGCAAAGTATCATATCACAAACTCCGATAAGCTAGGCTTGGTGGTCAGGGTCACGATTCCAAAAGTTCTGCGCCGGCAATAGTGTGAGGGTAGCGTATCTACCTCACATTCAACAGGTTCTAATCTCATTTAGGATGAGCTACCCAAATTAGGTTTTTCCCGGAGTTTTTCCTTATCGTGAAAAGAAGAATATCGAGTAACTTTAAGCTCCATGGACTCCAGACGCATCTGAGCATCATTTCACCGTTTTCATTCATCGTCCGATATAAACTTCCAGGTTAAATGACAAAGTATAAGGTCATCACTATCCCGGGTGGAAAGGAAGTCATTACATTAACTTAAGCCACTGATAGATCTGGGTATTTGGAACACATTTTGTATCTTACGTTTTTGTCTCTGAACATTTCCTACGGAGATATTTTAGTTTTGTCGAAAACTGCTACCACCGCCAATCAGAATGACAATTGCATTTGTTTTCTTCCAAAACATTAGACCATCCTGCGTCGTGTTTGCAGGTGAGCGACGTGTTTACATCCAGAAGCCGGTTACTTCACGTCTGAAAAGCTGCTCGGAATATTCCATTAATTCTTTTAAGTGAAAAATTATTTCGAAACCATGTGTGATGTCTCATAATTTCTACCGAAGCTAATGTCAGAAATACGTTATTCTATGCATCTTACAAATAACATTATCTTCATACATTCTTGTGGAATTACGCGTTCAATTTGGAACAAAAACCATTTATTTGTTCGAAATCAGCTGATCAAAGAACTAAATTCCATTAGAGTTTTTTGTTTGTAATGCTTATATGCAGCACATATTATAAGGAACGTAATAGATTTCCTTCCATCCGGTATGTGGTAAGCACTCTCGCGGCCTCTCTTGTTAGGGCGACTCCAGGTCGTCGAGGAAGCCGGCAGGAGCGACACCGGACCGGCACGACGCCTGTGGTACCAACATCTTGACGTCAGAGTGCACTGGGCATGATCTACACCTTAGCACAGGACATTCCACCAGTCAGGCCCAGTGAATGAATGAATGAATGAATAAGTGTATTTATTGACATAACAATATCATACATAGAAATTCAACAATCACACGGGTCCCCAGACCTACATGCTTTTGTAATACACACTAAAAAGCTATATTAAAACAACAAAGAAGTAAAAGAGTAAACACAAAGATATTCAAATACAGCAATTTAAATTTGCAGCACAGAGTACACCTTCATAAATGTACCCTCTTATAATAGATAAATACACTTAAAAGAAATATTATACACAATACATACTTTGTAGTCACTTTTGTTTAGTTGTTATCCCGCCCCCTTCTCTATTGGTAGCCTTCTCAGAATCTCAGCTGTCTTGCCTTAACTATAAATTTACCTAGCACGTCTGTGCCTGCCAGTAGCGTCCAACGTGCTTCTAGCTCTACATTCGCGGTGGTAAAGAATCGCGGTAAATATTTTTGCCGCCCTTCCTCCGCACCCCTACATCTGTCAGGCTCAGTGACACTCTACCCGACAGACTGGCGACCAACGTGGACACCACTCCTCCTACATCCTCAATAGAGCAGCGACGCGGGACGGCATTCAGGGCCTACACGCGGAGATTCCTAAACGTCGGCGATCGCCTCCTTGAAGAGGCGTTCAGCAGCGTCAACAAAAGCTGCAGCACCTCCAAGCTTCCACCACCGCAGACCACAGCATCTGATCTATTCACCAAGTTAGACAGCAGCGCCAAAACATGCTTATTACTTTCTCTACACGTACTATGTACATAGTGTATAGAGAAGGTGTTGTATTGCACCCAAAAATTCGATACCGAGATTTCAACGGAAATATATGTTTTAAGACTCCCTGAATCCAAAAAAGGAAATGTCCGTATGTGTATGTCTGTCTGTCAGTTTGGTATCTTCCGCAGATGCGACACGATAATCCCTCCACCCCCAAATACCCTTTACATGGAACTTTTTTCGAAATTGTCTATTTTCTCAAAAATAGCACTAACGATTTTGATTAAAATATCGTATACTAAAGATATTTACTTGACAAATAAAATGCATATCTTGGATTTTCTGGGAATAGCCTCTGAAGATTACTTTACTCTGAATGAATTTTACGGAATTTCGCATAACTGCTAAACCATAAGAAATGGACAAAATTTACTACACAAATAATGAAGAGCACTTTAAAACACACACTTTATGATATATACATTTTTTCCTGGTGTTCATGGTTTCTGATATATTCCTTTTTATTGATTTCAGCTTTAAAAGACTTATGCTTTTCTCATGCAGGAATTTGTCAACTCCTGTCCATTCAAACAAAGGAACTTCAGTCACATAGCAACCAGCTTTTGGCTTTCACTTTAACCTGTTACTCACTTATTTGTCTTCTACTTACAAGAAGCAAGTAATAAGACTATTTCTGCTAATTTGTTCTCAATTAGCATGAAGTAAATAGAAGCATAAGTTTTTTTAACAATAATTTGTTAGAGATGTAGAGAAAGTCATGTGAATGGAGCACATCAGATTTTTTAATTTCAAAATTAAATCACTTGTGTATAAAATATGTTGTTTTAGTAATTTAATAACTTTCTCTCATTTATCGTTAAGAACTAAACCTCCTGGTCTCTGAAGAAGGTAATCTCTTGCTCAGGACGGTTCTGAGAAAATGTTCTAAGATTCCCGTTCTTACGACGCAGCATCCTCTAAGCTTCATTCATTACAAACTAAGCTAAGATCTACTATGAATCAAGAACGTCGAAAAAATGTATTACTATCATTCATAGAACAGAAGCGCGTAATAGATGTCAGTTCAGAAGATATTAAAGGGAACATATGCTCTTTTTACTTTCTCTATACGTACTATGTATATAGTGTATAGAGAAGGCAATGCACTCCAACAAAAAATTCCATACCGAGATTTCACCGGAAATATATGTTTTAGGGTACCTTGTATCCAAAAAAAGTATTTTCAGAAAAAGGTCGGGTGTGTGTCCGTGTGTCTGTGAACACGATAACTCAAAAACGAAAAGTCGGTAAAATACCAAACTTGGTATTTAAGTTTAGTATCTTCCAGAGATGCGACACGAAGATTTTGAGAAAAATCCCCTCACCCCAAACTATCTTTACGTGGAACTTTTTTCTAAAATTTTGATTTTCTAAAAAATGGCTCTAACGATTTTGATTAAAATATCGTATATTAAAGTTATTTACCTGACAAATAAAATGCATATTTTGAATTTACTGGGAATAACCTCTGAAGACTACTTTATTCTTGATCAATTTTACGGAATTTTGCATAACTACTAAACCGTAAGAGTTGGACAAACACTTACCACACAACAAATGTAGAGCACCTTAAAACAGACAATTTATGTTACATACATTTTTTTCGTGGAGTTGATTGTTATTGAGATATTCCTTGTTTTTTTTTTCAGCTATAAAGATTTATAAGTTTGTCATACAGGACTTTGGGAACTCGTGTCCATACAAACAAAGGAACTTCAGTCGCAGAGCAACCAGATTTTGACTATCACTTTAACCTATGGTGCGCCTTTATTTCGCCTCTACTAACAAGGAAGCAAGTCATAAGACTATTTCTGCTAATTTCTGCTCCATTAGAATAAGTAAATAGAATTATTTGTTGCAGTGATATAGAGAAAGTCATGTGAATGGAACACATCAGATTTTTTACTTTCTCTACACGTACTAAGTGCATAGTGTATAGAGAAGGTATTGTATTGCACCCAAAAATTCCATACCGAGATTTCACCGGAAATACATGTTTTGGGTCCCCCTGAATCCAAAACAAGCATTTTTTAGAAAAAGGTCCGCGCGTGTGTTTGTCTGTGGGCAGCATTAACTCAACAACGAAAACACCGTTAAATACCAAACTTGATATTTAAGTTGAGTATCTTCCAAGGATACGACACGAAGCTTTTCAATAGAATTCCCTCACCGTCAACTACCCTTTACATGGAAAATGTTTCGAAAATATGTAACCGACTTTCAGAAAGTCCAGTTTTACCCCTTTTTTCGATCCAGTTCATTTACATACACCTAATCTAACGAAGCCTAACCTTGACGAAATCTCGAAACCTGTGTTCACCTGTCACGTAGCCATATTGTCTTCGCAACCAATTGGAAAGGCTCAGGAAGGAGCCTTAGTTTAAAAATCTGATGTTACACTCACATGACTTTCTCTAGCTCTTCTACAAACTTCTTACATAACATTATTCTTCTTTCTGCACCTTGCTAATCGAGGTACTCATTAGCACAATGTTCTTACTACTTAATTCCTTATAAGTAGAAAGAAAATAAGGGAATACACTAGGCTAAACTGATAGCCAAATGTTTTAAAATCTGTCGTTATTCGATTATCATTGCAAATCGCTTCTTTGCTTGGCCAGGAGTAGAACAAAAGAAAAACGGACACTTCCTGTCTGATAAAAGTATAAGTACTCATAAGTGAAACCAAAAACAAGGAATATCTCGGAAACAGTCACCGCCACAACAAAAACGTAAAATACATATATTGTGTGTTTTGATCAGATCAACAGTTTTTGTGTAGTAAGTTTTTGTATAGATATACATTTTATTTGGTATGTAAATATCATTAATATACGGGATTTTAATCAAAATTGTTAGAAAAGGTCTTTTCACACACACAGACACACGGACGTTTTTCTGAAAATGTTTTTTTTTGGATTCAGGGGGTCCTAAAACATGTATTTCCGGTGAAATCTCGGTATCGAATTTTTGGGTGGAATACAATACTTCCTCTATACACTATGTACATAGTACGTATAGAGAAAGTAAAATTGAAGTAGAATATGCGATCTCGCGGTGCTAGTAGACATCAGTATCCTAGAGGCCGTGTTCCAAGGTGAATGTCACTAAAGTTGAACAGTGAGTACACATAAAAATTTCATTGCTACGTGGCAGAAATGCTCGTGATTGTCAGAGTTGTGTGGAAGCCTTGAGGGATTTTTTGAAGGTCGTTAGCTCGCGTACTCTTGTGCATATGTAATACGAATAAAACAATGCTCACTGTTCGTGTATCTTTCAATGTCCCGTACCCATAATCCCTTGTACCCGGATCCCAATTCAGTACCAACATTGAGAAGAGCATTCCAGCGACTTTCAATCGTATATCCCAAGTTTTGTTTCCTGCATCTTTGTTGACATTAAAAATAGTTGTCAAGACTTCTGAAATGCCCCTCACATATGCTACTATGTCAAGAAAGTTCCGGGAATTTGCCAATAAAACACAAAAAATGAATTATTCATCCAATTTTATTTTATCGCCTTCAAAGTAGGCCACTTCTGACATTATACATTTATGCCAACGAATAATCCAATCATCAAAACATCGATGTCAATTGTCGCTGCGAATTTTCCTTTATGTCTTCTATCGACTGAAAACGGGTGCCTCGAAGTGGTAACTTGAGTTTTGGAAAGAGAAAGAAATCAGCAGGAGCCAGATCAGATGAATACGGTGGTTGTTCGATGAAATTTGTTGAGCTTTTGGCCACAAATTCGTTCACAATAATAGCCTTGTGCGCTGGTGCACTATCGTGGTGCAGAATCCATGAGTTGTCGTTCCACAAATCTGCCCTTTTTCGCCGTATTTGTTCTCTCAAACGCCGCATAACGCTCAGATGATAGAAGTTATTTGCCATCTGACCTTCTGGCAAGAATTTTGAGTGCACGACACCGCGATAATCGAAAAAAACTGTCAACATGACCTTCAGTTTTGATCGAGTTTGACGTGCCCTCTTAGGTTTGGTTCAGTTGGAAGGCGCCATTCGGAAGCTTGTTGACTGGTTTGAGTGTCAAACTCGTAAACCCACGTCTCATCACCAGTTGCAATGCGTTTCGTGAATGTGAGGTCGGAACTGGCTCGTTCCAGCATGTCTTCAGGAATCCTTACGCGATTGAGTTTTTGTAGAAAATTCAAGTCTTTCGGAACTAACCGAGCTGCAACGCGTGTCATGCCCAAACAATCGTTTAAAATGGTACGAATTGATTCGTGAGACACAGAAAGTTCAGCGGCAAGCTCTCTCAGACCTAAATGACGATTTTCAGACACCGTTTTCTTCACTTTAGCGATGTTCAGTTCAGTTGAAGCTGTTGATGCCCGACCAGAGCGAAGCAAATCTTCCATCACATCTCGATCACTCATATGCACGTGTTTTTGATAAAGTCGATTCACCCTAAGCCCTCTGTAACATTTTCAGCGATTCGGCACACGAAATACCATTTGCAATGCAAAATTTGAGACAGCTCTTTGTTCGATTTTTGTATCCATCGTAAAATCGCAAATCACCGTTTAAATGAACTAACAAAATGGCGTACTGTCAACAAACTCCGAGGAAAGCTGTACCAACTTAGCGACAACAATAATTTCGAATCCCCTTTTAAACAGGATTTTTAAATGATCAATTCCCGGTACTTTCTTGACAGAAGGTATGTCCGTGTCCTTAGCGCGGTGGTAGCGTTGCTGCTTGGCAAGCGGCAGATCTGAGTTCGATTCCCAGTACCGGCATAGGGATTTTCCCCCCGCTGGGAGACCTAGAACGAAGAGCTACTTGATGGAGAACTAGCGGCTCCAGGTCATGAGGAGCGCATTAACCGGCCGGGGGGAGTTAGAGGCGCTGACCATGTCTCACCGTCCAATACTGCACCCCATGCATGACGTCTGTCATGGAACGAAATGGGGAATGCAGCGGCCGGGCAGTAGGCCAAGGTTCCTTGTGAGCTGTCGTGCGTTGGAGTTATTATTATTGGATAGGTAGAGTCAGACTGAAAAATTCAATGCCATAGCAGGTATTTGAACCCCGGAACTCCCGATCTCTAGCCGGTTGCTCTTCCACTGAGCTACCATGGCAACATACCGGCATATCATTGCATTTCTCAACAAGGTGATCTCAAATTATTTTGAGATGATAACCCCAATGGTGACTTACAATGTTGTAAGTACTTTAAGTCCCAGGATTCATAGTTTAGCCAGCTATTATTCCAATCCCAGCTGTGTCATTGAATTTTTCAGTCTGACTTTACCTATCCAACTCCTGCCCTACACATTGCTTGTGTGAAAAAACATTTAATTCCAATTATTATTTTTATTATTTCTTCCATTAAAACAGCAGGCAATGAACTATTATGGGTGAGAAATTTCCTTGTAATTGTCACTTGTGGGGTGTGTCGTCTGCTGGTAGGGGCTGGTCAGGTTGCTGACCAATCATAGTGTAAGAATACATTACCGTCAGAGAGATCATCTGCGTTGCAACATCTGAAAGTGCAGTGGAAATTTACCCGCGCGTTCTCATACAGGACTGATATTATTGTTTGATTTCATTCTGTGAAAAGTTCGGTTGTTATACACATCTCTCATCTTGTTCTCATCTTAGAACTACCACGAGTGACGCTGTGATTTGAAAATGTCTTACTAATGTGATAAACGAGTTGAGGTTACCTTAGGGCTCAATATTGAAAAGAATAAATGAGGTAACTAGTGAAAAACGGGGGAAAACCGTTCAACATACGAGAAGTGTGATAGAAAATGCACGGAAAGAAGGCATTTTAAAGGCTCTGCAGAGGGACAGGGAGTGAATATGGCAACAGTGCACCGAGACAGCTACGTGTCAGCAAGAATGTCAATCACAAGGTAATTTCTCACCGATTATAGTTCAGTTGTTAAGATGGCAGTGGTTTTCTAAGCAGCGAGAGAACGGATAAGGCACCGTGCTGGTTTATTGTGATAAAAATAAACGCCTCCTGGATTATTAGTTGGGGTTTTTCCGCAGACAGGTCGATATCGGCCGGCCGCGTGACCACACAGACATTGCTCATGTTCTGAACAATACTTTCCTTACGGAAATGCTGACTTGGCGCTACGTTTCACAAAATATGGATGAATACTTGAGCTTGCTCGCTCGTTTTGGTAACATTCTGAAGAAGTGAGAACTCTGATGTATTCCAGTCACAGTACTTTACCTAAATCTCTAACAAATTATTCTTAATAAGCTTATTCTTCTATAAATTTCATGTTAATCGAGATTAAACATTAATAGATAGCCTAATTACTTAGTTCCTTATAAATAAAAGGGAAACAAGTGAATGCACTAGGCTAAACCGACAGTCAAATGTTTTAAAATGCGGTTGCTATGGGATTGAAATCCGTTTCTTTCCATGGCCAGGAGTTGACAAGTTCCTGTACTAGAAAAGTTAAAGTATTTTAAAACTTGAACACATAATAAGGAAAACTCAAAAACGGACAATTCAACGAAAAAAACAAAAAAACAACAGCAACGAGCTGTACATTTATGTTGAGTAAGCTTTTGTCTATCTCTTACGGTTAACCAGCTATACAAAATTCCGCAACATTTATCACAATAAATATGTTCTTCACAGGCTGTTTCCAAACATTTCAAGATATTAACTTTATTCGTCATGCAAATATCTTAAATATACAACATTTTAATCAAAAGCGATAAAGCCATCTAAATTTTCGAAAAACTTTCCATGTAAACGGTAGTTTGGGAAGGGGTGGAAGATTTGTATCATAATCTCTGTGTCGCATCCTGGAAGATACCAAACTTAAATATCAAGGTTGGTATTTAAGGTCTTTTCATTTTTGAGCTATACTACCCACAGACACAAGGACCTTTTTCTAAAAATCTTATGTGTTCCATTCACATGACTTTCTCTACATCTCTGCAACAAATTATAGTTAAAAAGCTTATGCTTCTATTTAGCTCATTCTAATCCAGAAATAATTAGCAGAAATAGTCTTATTACTTGCTTCCTTGTAAGTAGAAGCGAAATAAGAGAGTAGCATAGCTTAAGGTGATAGTCAAACGCTGGTTGCTATGTGACTGAAGTTCCTTTGTTTGTATGAACAGGAGTTGACAAATTCCTGTATGAAAAAAGTATAAGCTTTTTAAAGCTGTAACCAATAACAAGGAATATCTCAAAAATGATAAACTCCACGAAAAAAATGTATATGACAAACTGCGAGTTTTAACGTGCTCTACATGTTTTGTGAAGTAAGCTTTTGTCCATCTCTTACGGTTTAGCAGTTATGCAAAATTCCGTAAAATTCATCCAGAGTAAAGTAGTCTTCAGAGGCTATTCCCAGAAAATTCAAGATATACATTTTATTTTTCAGGTAAATATTTTTAATATACGATATTTTATTCAAAATCGTTAGACATTTTTTGAGAAAATCAAAATTTTCGAAAAAAAATTCCATGTAAAGGGTAGTTTGGCGTGGGGGGGGGGGTTCTCCAAATCTTCGTGTCACATCCCTGAAAGATACTAAACTTAAATACCATTTGGTATTTTACCACCTTTTCGTTTTTGAGTTATCGTTCACAGACACACACACACGGACCTTTTTCCGAAAATGCTTTTTTTTGGATACAGGGGACCCTAAGACATATATTTCCGGTGAAATCTCGGTATTGAATTTTTGGGTGGAGTGCAATAGCTTCTCTATACACTATGTACTTAGTACGTGTAGAGAAAGTAAAACATTACGAAACTTTTTCTATATAAAGGGTATTTTGGGGTGGGAAAAGTAGTTAGATGCTGAAATTAATCAAGTTTGACATTTAACCGACTTTTCTTTGTTTTTGAGTTATCGTGTACACACGCACACATACATACATGGCCCGTTAAAGAATGAATACAAGCCTGAAAATTATATTTAATTAATCAAGCTTCATAACCACAGCAAACCATCATCCCAACACACAGAGAATTTATAAAGTGTAACTTTTGAGGTCAAGGAAGCCAATTATATATGCTAGTATAATTTATTCATCCAAAATAAGATATTTAGGTTAGGTTTTACTTTACGTACATATATGGATGTATTATAGGATGTTAGCTCTGTGATTTTTGGGGCTCACAGATGTTCCGAAGTAAATGACACGCCTAAACTGAATGTTAATTTAAACATCTGATGTGTTGCATTCACATGCCTTTCTCTACCCGTTCTGCAAAGAAAAATATTATTAGAAAAGATTATTCTTTTACCTACATCATAGTAAACGATATAAACATTAATAGAATTGATCTTGGTTTAAATGTTTTTTCACACAAGCCGTGTGTAGGACAGGAGTTGGATAGATAGAGTCAGACTGAAAAAATTCAATGCCATACTGACTCTACCTATCCAACTCCTGTCCTACACACGGCTTAAGTGAAAAAATCTGATGTGTACCATTCACATGACTTTCTCCATATCCCTGCAACAAGTAATTCTTAAAAAGCTTATGCTTCTATTTACTTTATGCTAATCAGAAAACATTAGCAGAAATAGTCTTATTACTCGCTTCCTAGTAAGTAGGAGCGAAATAAGGGACAACCGTAGGTTAAAGTGATAGTCAAAAGCTGGTTGCTATGTCAATGAAGTTCCTTTGTTTATATGGATAGGAGTTGACAAGTTCCTGTATGAGAAAAGTATACGTTTTTCATAGCATAAACCAAAAATAAGGAATGTCACAAAAACGACGAACTCCACGAAAAAAATGTATATATCATAAATTGTATGTTTTAATGTGTTCTACATTTTTTGTGGAGTAAGTTTTTGTCCATCTCTTACGGTTTAGCAGTTATTCAAAATTTAGTAAAATTCATCCAGAATAAACTACTCTTCAGAGGCTATTCCCAGAAAATTCAAGATATGCATTTCATTTGTCAGGTAAATATGTTTAATATCCGAAATTTTAATCAAAATCGTTAGGGCCATTTTTTGATAAAATCAAAATTTTCGAAAAAAGTACCATGTAAAGGGTAGTTGGGGGTGGGGGGGATTTTTCTCAAAATCTTCGTGTCGCATCCCTGGAAGATACTAAACTTAAATACCACGTTTGGTATTTTACCGACCTTTTGTTTTTGAGTTATCGTGTTCACAGACACACGGACACACACACACACACACACACACACACACACACACACACGGACCTTTTTGTGAAAATGTTTTTTTTTGGATATTGGGGACCCTAAAACATATATTTCCGGTGAAATCTCGGTATCAAATTTTTGGTGGAGTGCAATACTTTCTCTATACACTATGTACATAGTGCTTATGGAGAAAGTACAAACAATTAATTCGATATCAATTGACCATAATACTTGTCTATACTATAAATCCTGGGACTTAAAGTACTTACAACATTAAGTCACCATTGGGGTTGTCATCTCAAAATAATTTGAGATCACCTTGTGGTTCACCACGAAACATGCGAGTCAGTTGAGAAATTCAATGCTATGCCGGCATATTGCCATGGTAGCTCAGTAGAAGAGTATCCGGCTAGAGACCGGGAGATTCATGGTTCTAATCCCGGCTATAGCATTGCATTTTTCGGTCTGACTCTACCTTAGTTCCTTATACGCAGAAGGGAAATAAGGCAATACACCGGGCTGAAGTGATGTGTGAACAATTGAAGTTCGGTTCGCTTTGCATTTCTAGATAAACAAAAGAAGAAACAAAAGATGGCATCGTTTGAGAAAGATGCGTAGTTTAAAATTGAAACCACAAACAAGGAATATCTCGGAAATGGTCTACTCTGCAACAAAAATGCATACGACGTAAATTGTGTGTTTTAAGGGGAAGCATCTGTGAAATTTGATCCAAAAGTGCAAAAAACGATTTTTTTTTTTGCCTAATTATATAATGTGATGCTTGTAGTTCAATTTCCTGTTATTTTTATTACCATGCGGCGCTTTAAACCATATCACGTGACGATTTAAATTTTAAATATCTGTGACAAAAACTATGGGTTTTAGCTATCACTTTAACCTAAGGTACTCCCTTATTTCGCTTCTGCTTACAAGGAAACAAGTAATAAGACTATTTCTGCTAATTTTTTCTTGATTAGCATGAAGTAAAGAGAAGCATTGGTTTTTTAACATTAATTTGTTGATGACCAAATCAGATTTTTTTTGGGTTCAGGGGACACCAAAACGCCTATTTTGGGTGAAATCACGCTATCGAATTTTTGAGTGCAACACAAAACCATCTCTATACACAATGTACATAGTACGTGTAGAGAAAGTAAAAATCTGATGTGTTTCATTCACATGACTTTCTCTACATCTCTGCAACAAATTGTAATTAAAATGCTTATGCCTCTATTCACTTCATGCTAATCAAGAAAAAATCAGCAGAAATAGGCTTATTACTTGCTTCCTTGTAAGTCGAAGCGAAATAAGGGAGTACCATAGGTTAAAGTGATAGTCAAAAGTTGGTTGCTATGTATCTGAAGTTCCTTTGTTTGTATGGACACGAGTTGACAAATTCCTGTATGAAAAAAGTATGCTTTTCAAAGCTGAAACGAAAAACCATAAATATCTTAAAAATGATAAATTCCACGAAAAAAAGTATAGGATATAAATTGAGTGTTTTATCATAAGCTACATATTCTGTGTGGTAAGTTTTTGTCCATCTCTTACGGTTTAGCAGTTATGCAAAATTCCGTAAAATTCATCCAGAATAAAGTAGTCTTCAGAGGCTGTTCCCAGAAAATTCAAGGTATACATTTTATTTGTGAGGTAAATATCTTTAATATACGATATTTTAATCAAAATCCTTAGAGCCATTTTTAAGAAAATCAACATTTTCGAAATTTTTTGCATGTAAAGGGTAGTTTGGGGTGGGGGGATTTTCTTGAAAATCTTCGTGTTGCATCCTTGGAAGATACCAAACTTAAATACCAAGTTTGGGCTTTAACGATCTTCTCGTTTTTAAGCTATGCTGTCCACACACACACACACACACACACACACACACACACACACACACACACACACACACACGGACCTTTTTGTAAAAATGCTTTTTTTTTGGACTCAGGGGGTCCTAATACATACATTTCCGGTGAAATCTCGGTGTCAAATTTTTGGGTGGAATAAAATACTTCCTCTATACACTATGTACATAGTACGTATAGAGAAAGCAAAAATATGATATTTTGCATCCACATGACTTTATCTACCTGTTCTGCAAAGAAAAACTATTCGTGCGAAGGATTAATCTTCTACCTATTTTTACTAAACGAGGTAAACATTAACAGCATTGGGTTACTAGTTAGTTCCTTATATGAAGAAGGTAAATAAGGAAATACAGCAGACTAAAGCGATAATCATTTCTTTTAAAGCCGATGGATATGTGAACAATTGAAGTTCGGTTCGCTTTGCATTTTCAGATAAACAAAAGAGAGATGAAACGAAAGGTGGCCCTTTTTGAGAAAGATGCGTACTTTAAAATTGAAACCAAAAAAAGGAATATCTCGGAAATGGTCTACCATGCAACAAACATATATACTACATAAATTGTGTATTTTAACAAGATCTAACGTGTTCTGCATAGGACGCTTTTGTCTATCTCTTACGGCCTTTAGAAGCTATTTCCAGAAAATTCAGTATATACATTTTATTTGTGATATAATTAACTTTAATGTGCGGTATTTTAATCAACATTGTTAGAAACATTTTTGGTAAAAACAAAATTTTGAAAAGTTTTTCCATGTAAAGGGTAGTTTGGGATGGGGAATTTTCTTGATCTTCGTGTCGTATCTAAACTTAAATACCAAGTTTGGTATTTAACGGACTTTTCGTTTTTGAGTTATGCTGTCCACAGACACACACACACGGACCGTTTTCCAAAACTGCTTTTTTTTTGGATTCAGGGGGCAAAAACATGTATTTCCAATGAAATCTCGGTATCGAATTTTTGGGTGGAATACAATACCTTCGCTATACACTATGTAAATAGTACGTGTAGAGAAAGTAAAAATGAATAAGCTTTTTAACAATAATTTGTTACAGATATGTAGAGAAAGTTATGTGAATGCAACACATCAGATTTTTACTTTTTCTATACGTACTATGTACATAGCGAATAGAGAAGGTATTGCACTCCACTCAAAAATTCAATACCGAGATTTCACCGGAAATATATGTTTTATGGTTCCCTGAATTAAAAAAAAAACATTTTCAGAAACAGATCCTGTGTGTCCGTAATACGGTAATTCAAAAACGAAAGGTTGGTAACATGCCAAACTTGGTATTTAAGTTTTGTATCTTCCAGGGAAGAAACATGAAGATTTTGAGATAAATCACCCCACCCCAAACTACCCTTTATATGGAAACATTTTCGAAAATTCTGATTTTCTCAAAAATGGCTTTAACGATTTTGATTAAAACATCCAATATTAAGATATATACTTGACAAATTAAAATGTATATCTTGAATTTTCTGGGAAAGGCCTCTGAAGACTACCTTATTCTGGATGAATTTTACGGAATTTTACATAACTGCTAAACCGTAAGAGTAAAATGTAGGGCACGTTTAAGCACACAATTTATGCTATATGCATTTTTTTCGTGTAGTTGATCGGTTTTGAGAAATTGCTTGTTTTGGTTTCAGCTTTAAAAAACTTCTACTTTTCTCATGCACTAATTTGTTGCAGAGATGTGGAGAAAGTCACACCAGATTTTTTACGTACTGATATTATTTTCGGATTCTATGTGACATTTTCAATCTAATTTGCTCTCGTGTTTTCTATTAGTTATTAAATTAACCACGAAACGAACTTAGCAGTCTGAGGTTGATGCGGAGAAACTCAATAAAAGAAGCACGGAATTGCATTTTCATGGTAATACTCCCTTATTGGGATTTCAGAGATATGGCAGTATATCGAGGGGAGACTGAGGTGAGAGAAATCAATGTGATAAACAGACACGAGGGAGGAGTTTCATTTTACTTCCATCAGCGCTAATGCTGGCACCACACCTATTCACTCACGCTGTTCGCCACAAATTAAATATTGATTTTAATTCCCTCATATTTAATGAAACCGCTTTCCGTTCTAGTCGGGGAGGTACGCCGATTCCAAATCGAGGACCATCCACAAAGTTACAGATGATTTGGCATAACTAAATAATAACGAAAGTTATATGAGCTCCAATTTATCTAGAAACAATCTGAGGTGCTCCATTTACATTACTTTCTCAACATCAAATTATTCTTAAAAAGCTTATACTTCTATTTACTTTATGCTAATCAGAAAAAATGAGCAGAAATAGTCTTATTACTTGCTTCCTTGTAAGTAGAAGCGAAATAAGGGACTACCATAGGCTAAAATGATACTCAAAAGCTGGTTTCTATGTCAATGAAGTTCCTTTGTTTGTATGGAAGCAGTTGACAAATTCCTATATTAGAAAAGTATAAGTTTTCATAGCAGAAACCAAAATTAAGGAATGTCACAAAAACGACGAACTCACGAAAAAAATTTATGTAACATAAATTGTGTGTTTTAACGTGCTCTACATTTTTTGTGTAGTAAGTTTTTGTCCATCCCTTACGGTTTAGCAGTTATTCAAAATTCAGTAAAATTCATCCAGAATAAACTACTCTTCAGAGGCTATTCCCAGAAAATTCAAGATATAGATTTTATTTGTCAGGTAAATATCTTTAATATACGAAATTTTAATCAAAATCGTTAGAGCCATTTTTGAGAAAATCAAAATTTTCGAAAAAAGTTCCATGTAAAGGGTAGTTGGGGGTGGGGGATTTTTCTCAAAATCTTCGTTTCGCATCCCTGGAACTTAAATACCAAGTTTGGTATATTACCGACTTTTCGTTTTTGAGTTATCGTGTTCACAGACACACGGACACACACACACACACACACACACACACACACACACACATGGACCTTTTTGTGAAAATTCTTTTTTTGGATATTGGGGACCCTAAAACATATATTTCCGGTGAAATCTCGGTATCGAATTTTTGGGTGGAGTGCAATACCTTCTCTATACACTATGTACATAGTGTGTATAGAGAAAGTAAAAATAGGTTAAAGTGATCGTCAAAAGCTGGTTGCTATGTGACAAATTCCTTTGTTTGTATGGACACGAATTGACAAATTCCTCTATGAGAAAAGTATAAGCTTTTCAAAACTGAAACCAAAACGAAATGAAACCAAAAACGACCAACTTCACGAAAAAAAAATGTATATAACATAAATTATGTGTTTTAACGTGGTATACATTTTTTGTGTAGTACGTTTTTGTCTATCTCTTAAGGTTTACCAATTATGCAAAATTCAATAAAAACCATCCAGAAAAAAAGAGGCCTTTAGAGGGATATTCCCAGAAAATTCATGATATACAGTTTATTTGGCATGTAAATATCTTAAATATAAGAGGTTTTATTCAAATCGTTAGTCATTTTTGAGAAAGTCAAAATTTCCGAAAAATTTTCCATGTAGAAAGCAATAATGATTAGCTATATGGACACGAAGAATAATATTCCTCAAATTCCATTTGTCTTGACGTATATTTGCACCGAAATCACTGCAACTTGATGTCCATATCATGAATCATGACCTCGTTGCTTACAGAGCTCGTATTTATGTTTAATATTTTCCAAGGATGCGACACGATGGTTTTCAAGAAAATCACCGAACCAATGGAATATTTTTCGAAAGTTCTAAAGATTTTGATTAAAATATCGTATGTATCAGATATGTTTATGACAAACAAAATGTATATCTTGAATTTTCTGGGAATAGCCTGTGAAGACCTCTTTATTCTGGATGACTTTTGTATAACTGACAAACCGTAAGATATATACAAAAACTTGCTACACAAAAAATGTAGATTTGGTTAAAAAAAAAAACATTTTTTGTAGTTAACTGTTTCCGAGATATTTCGGATTATTGCTTTCAATTTTAACCATTTAAATTTTTTTCGTTTATTTACTCCTGGCAAGCAAAGAGAATGGAATTTCAATTGTTTCACATAGCGACCGTCTTTAATAGGAGTGGCTATCACGTTAGCCGGTGGAGTTTCTTAATTCCCTTCTACTTACAAGGAACAAAGTAATACGACAATTTCTACTAAGGTTTATCTAGATTATAATGAAGTAGATAGAAGAATAAGATTTCTAACACTAGTTTGTTGCAGAGATATAGAGAAAGTCATGTAAATGGAAAACATCAGATTTTTACTTTCTCTAGCCCATATATAATGTACATAGTGTATAGAGAAGGTATTATATTTCACTGGAAATATATGTTTTGAGGTTCCCTGAGTTCAAAAAAGGTATTTTTAGAAAAAGGTCAGTGTGTGTGAACAGCTTAGCTCAAAAACTAAAAGAGCGTTAAATTCCAAACTGGGTATTGAAATTTATTATCTTCCAGAGATGCGACACGAAGAAAAATTCCCATACCCCAAACTACCCTTTACATGGAAAAAAATTAGAAAATTTAGATATTCTTAAAAATGTCTCACGATTTTGATTAAAATATCGTATATTCCAGATATTTATATGGCAAATTAAATGTATATTTTGATTTTTCTGGGAATAGCCTCTAAATACCTCTTTATTCAGAATGAATTTTGCTGAAGTTTGCGTAACTGGTTAACCGTAAGAGATAGACAAAGACTTACAACACAAAAACTATAGATCACATTAAAACACACAATGTATGTCCTGTACTTTCTTTTTCGTCGAATTGACCATTTCTGAGATATTCCTTGTTATTTGTTTCAGATTTGGAGTATTTAAACTTTTTCACTCGGAAGGTTGTTAAAACTCCTGTCCCAGCATAGTAACCGATTTCAACCACATGGCTACCGCCTTTTAAAAGATTTGACTATCACTTTAGCCTAGTGCACTCCCTTATTTTCCTCCTACTTACAAGGAAGCAAGTAATTAAGACAATTTCTGCTAATATTTGTATCGATTATCATAAAGTAGATAGAAGAATAAGTTTTTTTTAACAATAATTTGTTACAGAGAGGTAGAGGAAGTCATGTGAATGGATCACATCAGATTTTTGGTTTTGTTAAGGGGAAAGTATAACACCTCTCAACCCTTCCCTGGGACCTTGAAATGAAAACCTCCCTTATATGAAACGCTTTTGCAAGCGGAACCACAGCCGATAGGTTGTTTGGTCAAGTGAATACACAAATATAGAGAGATTGGATAGAAAATGTCCTATTCTTATCCATTAAGGTTGGTGAAGCATGTTTTTGCCAAGCCGCCATATTAGGCAGTTTGGAGAAAATGATATAGAGTTTTATTTATGGACGCTCTTTAACTGCTGTGGTTCTCAGCGTCCCATTCTATACTGAGCCTGAAAGACCCCTTAATTTTGCTCTGAGGCCTCTCTATCAGGCTTCAGGTAAATCTACGATACGGGACCAACGGCTTTACTTCCCTTCCGAAGGAAGCCATGCTAAGGTTTTTTACTCCCGAAAAAATCCATTGTCCCCTGCCGGGTTTGAACCCATGACCTTGGGTATATGAGGTCACCACGGACGGTGACAGCATACATTTGAGTTGAGTACGCCTTTTGTGGGTTAAATGTGCACCCAAAATAAGATTTTCTGGGGTTAAATGTTCAATTGGAATATACGTTTTAAAACAGTATAATGCTGAATACGAGAGCGGTGTTTGGTTGTGGTTGCTCGAATAGCAGAAGCTAAAAGCGAGGAAAATGAAATGTTTCAACACATAGGTTGGGTACTTATTTAAGTGATTTATCGATGGTATACAGTGAAAAAATGCCACACATTATCAACAGAACAATTCTGTATTGTTTGTGCATTGTATATTTCCAACTTGGAAATACCTTAGAAAAACGTGGTAAAGCCAATTCGAAGACACAATTGGCAAGCTTCTCCAGCTTCTGATGTGTGCTCGCAACATTTTACATCCTACGTTTTGGACTAAACAGAGTAAACCAGGAGGCTAAGAGAAGGAGTTATTCCTTCTTTGTTTTTATTTGCAGAAATGCCCTATATCTCGACGTAGACCGCCAAATAAACCCCCAAATAGTGGAAGTACCTCAATTGTTTGTGAAACAGTAACTGAAAAGCCCAACCAGCAAACTGATACCGACAACAATGTTGTCCTCAAAACACAAGAAACAGAAAATTGATGTTGAAGTTGAACAACAAAACTGCTAAATTGTGAAAAGAATAGAATTGCTAAAGCACAGGGTTAGGCGACAGGAAAGACATCTGCAGTGATAGGGAAGTAATTGCTTCTTTAGTATAAAAAATCTGATGTGATCCATTCACATGACATTCTCTACATCTCTGCAACAAATTATTGTTAAAAAGTTTATACTTCGATTTACTTCATGCTAATCGAGAAAAAATTAGCAGGAATAGTCTTATTACTTGCTTCCTTGGAAGTGGAAATAAGGGAGTGCCTAGGTTAAAGTGATAGTCAAAAGCTGGTTACTATGGGACTGAAGTTCATTTGTTTATACGGACAGGAGTTCACAAATTCCTGTATGAGAAAAGCGTAAGGAAAATTTAAAAAAAGTAATCAACCCCAAGAAAAAATATATAATAGATATAAATTGTGTGTTTTAACGTGCTCCATATTTTTTGTGTGGTAAGTTTTTCTCCATCTCTTACGGTTTAGCAGTTAAGCAAAATTTTGCAAAATTTATCCAGTATAAAGTAATCTTCAGAGGCTATTCCCAGAAAATTCAAGATATACATTTTATTTGTCAGGTAAATATCTTTAATATACGATAATTTAATTAAAATCGTTTGAGCCATTTTTAAGAAAATCATACATTTCGAAATCATTTCCATGTAAAGGGTAGTTTGGGGTGGGGGATTTTTCTTAAAATCATCGTAGCGCATCCCTGGAAGATACTAAACTTAAATACCATGTTTGGTATTTTAGCGACTTTTCGTTTTTGAGTTATCGTGTTCACAGACACACACAAGGACATTTTTCTAAATATATATATTTTTTTTTGGATTCAGGGGGACATAAAACATGTATTTCCGGTGAAATATCGGTATCGAGCTTTTGAGTGCATTACAATACCTTCTCTATACACTATGCACATAGTATGTGCAGAGAAAGTAAAAATAATTAATTAACATTCTACTAATGCTTTAAACCATAGCAGTAATATGTGGTACAGCCTTTTGTTATAGTATCACTAAGTTTAAACCAAGAAGTTAGAACTGAATTAAATTACGAATTTGCCGTGATGTTTATTGCAATAATACAAATTTATCAATAATAACTTCTGACAGGCCAAAAAATGTGATTGTATTAAATATCCCTTCATCTAGAGATATCTCCCCCTCCACTGTCCTTTACTTAAAAGAACTTGATAAACAATTAATTTGACAGATGTTGCGTATGGTGTATATGGTAATGTATAGTTCCACAAGATGGCGGCTGGGCACAAGACGTGCTAGCATTTCCGCCCTGTGAGTGATCTGCCATCAGCGTTGCCAACTCTGAAGTAAAAATTTCCCCTATATTACATCTGAAATCCCCATAAGAGGGCAAAAATCGTCTAATTACCCGTGCTTTCTCTATAGTACTATATACATAATAGGCAGAGAGGGTATTGTGCTCCACCTAAAAAATTGTCGTCGAGATTTCAGATTAAATATATTTTTTGAGGCCTCTGAACCTTCAAAAAAAAAAAATTAGAAATATGCCCATGAGTCTCCGTGACAGTCAGAGCTCAAAAACGAAAATTCGGTTAAGCATTAACTTTATAATTAAATTCAGCTTCTTACAAGAATGCGACACGAAGATTTTTAAGAAATTCCAAATGCTAAATTACCTTTAACATCGAAAACTTTTCGAAAATTTGGATTTTCTCAACAAGCTAAAACGATTTGGATTTTAATACTAAATGTTTAACATATCTTTATGACCAATAAAATGTATTGATTACCTGGGAATTGCCTCTTAAACTCCTCTTTAGTCTAGAGAGACAGAGAAATACTTATTGCACGGAAAATGTAGATTTCGTTAAAACACACAATTTATGTTATCTATACGTTTTTATTTTCTCTACACGTACTATGTGTATAGAGAAGGTATTGTATTGCACCCAAAATTCGATACCGAGATTTCACCGGAAATAGATGTTTTGGGTGCCCCTGAATCCAAGAAAACATTTTTAGAAAAAGGTCCCTATGTGTCTATGTGTGTGTGTGTGTGCATAGCTCAAAAACGGAAAGAATGTAAATTACCAAACTTGGTATTTAAGTTGGGAATCTTCCAAGGATGCGAACGAAGATTTTCAAGAAAATCCCCCACCCCAAACTATCTACCCTTTACTTGAAAAAAAAAAAAATCGAAAATTTTGATTTTCTCAAAAATGGCTTGAACGATTTTCACTAAAATCTCGTATATTTAAAATATTTACATAACAAACAAAATGCATTTCTTGAATTTTCTGGGAACAGCTTCTAAGACCTCTTTATTCTGGATGACTTTTATTGGATTTTGCATAACTGGTAAACCGTAAGAGACAGACAGAAACTTATTACTCAAAAAATGTAGATCACCATAAAACGCACAATTTACCTAATACACATTTTTTCGTGGAGTTGGCCGTTTTCGAGATATTCCTTGTATTGATTTCAGTTTTTAACTACTTAAACTTTCCTCATACAGGAACTTGTCAACGCTTGACCATGCAAAGAAACGGATTTCAATCCCAAAGCAACCGCATTTTAAAACATTTGACTGGCAGTTTAGCCTAGAGTATTATTAGTATTATTTCCCTTCCACTTATAAGGAACTAGGTAATAAAACCGTGTCTGCTGATGTTTTAGCACTGTTTTGACTGCACTTTTGTCTCTGGAGAGTAGTAGTGTATCCATATTTCATCCATAGTCTGTATCGGCACAGAAACTCATCAGGATTGCGACGGAAAAGTGCCAAACGGCTTCCGAATCGAGCACACGATTGCGTTTGTTCTCTTTTGAGAGCATACGCGGCACCCATCTTGACGAAACCTTTGTCAAACCTAATTCCTGGTGCAAAAATTGAAAGCCTTGTGATTCGTCGATCACTCATAGCCATATCCTGTATTTTGTCAACAATTTCGGAGGGAGTCACTTGTATAGGACGTTCAGAAAGAGGTGTTCACTATTTGTGGAAGTTCGGCCACGTTTAAATTCATTTATACAATTGTAAATTGTTGCAAACGCAGGAGCAGGTGTGCCATGAACTTCATCCAACTCGGCTTTTATCTCTTTCTGAGTTAAATCTTTTAAATAGAAGTGTTTAATCACCGCTCCAACTCCACATTTCTAAACAAGAAATGGTGATTGAATCGCCTATGGCAACGAAACCACGTGATGGATATAGCTGAAACTTTAACTGCCATCTAGTAAGACACAACGGTTTCTGAATACAAACATTTTTTCGATTTTAGGAGTGTAATTTCTTGGATTTTCTAAGGACTTATTGAAGAGCCCTAGGATTATAAATATTACATATATAAATATCTTAAACATATATTGTAAATATATCTTACAAAAATCTGATGTGTTCCATTCACATGACTTTCTCTAAATCTCTGCAACAAATTATAATTAAAACGCTTATGCTTCTATTTGCTTAATGCTAATCGAGAAAAAAAAAAAAAAAAAATCGAGAAATAATCTTATTACTTGCTTCCTTGTAAGTAGAACCGAAATAAGGAAGTAGCATAGGTTAGAGTGATAGTCAAAAACTGGTTGCTAGGTGACTGAAATTCCTTTGTTTGTATGGACAGGAGTTGACAATTCCTGTGTGAGAAAAGTATACGTTTTTCAAAGCTGAAGTCAAAAACCAGGAATATCTCAAAAACGAACAACCCCACGAAATAAATGTATATAACATAAATTGTGTGTTTTAACGTGCTATACATTTTTTTGTGGTAAGTATTTGTCTATCTCGTACGGTTTATCAGTTATGCAAAATTCCATAAAATTCGTTCAGAATAAAAGTAATCTTCAGAGGTGTTCCCAGAAAATTCAAGATATACATTTTGCTTGTCAGCTAATTATCTTTAATATACGATATTTTAATCAAAATCGATTGAGGCATTTTTGAGAAAATCAAAATTTTCGAAATATTTTCATGTAAAAGGGTAGTAGGGGGTGGCGGGATTTTCTTGGAAACCTTTATGTCGCATCGCTGGAAGATACTTAATTTAAATACCAAGTTTGGTATTTAACGGATTTTTCGGTTTTGAGGTATGTACTTACAGACACACATACGGACATTTTTCTAAAAATGTTTTTTTTTTTTTTTTTTTTTTTTTTTTTTTTTTTGTATTCATGGGGTACTAAAATATTTATTTCCGGTGAAATCTCGGTATGGAATTTTTGGGTCCATTATAATACCTTCTCTATACACTATGTATATAGTACGTGTAGAGAAAGTAAATATAGCTATTCCTATATCGAGTAGTTTTTAATAGTGTTTAACGTTCACTTTTATTACAATAGCACAGCGGACGATGATACATGGAATGAAGATGGAGCACCGGTGAAATGCGCTGGCGGGAGAAACTGCAGAACCCGGAGAAAACCCGCCCCTGCGGAGTTTTATCTATTGCAAAATCCCACATGTGATCGACTGAAATATAACCCTTGCCTTGCCTCCTTTATTTAATAATAACAAATCAAAAACGTTATTTCATCAAAATTCCTCACTTAAAAAGATGATAGCTCAATATAACAAACTTATTTGGACTATAGTAGTCATATCATAAATATAAGAAAACCCTTCTGAACGTATTTTTACTTTCTCTACACGTATTATGTATACAGAAGGTATTGCATTCCACTCGAAAATTCGATACCGAGATTTCACAGCAAATACATGTTTCAGGACTGCCTGAGTACAAAAAAAGTCCAAACCTGGCAAGGATGCGACACAAATATTTTCAAAAAATCGCTCACTCCATATTGAAAATGTTGGTTTTTCTCAAAAATGGCTAACGATTTATATTAAAATGCCGTATACTATAGATATCTGCATGAAAAAATGCATACCTTGAATTTTCTGGGAATAGCTTCTGTAGACCTATTTCTTAGCCTTAAGACATAGACAGAAACTTACCACACAAAAATTGTAGTTCTGGTTAAAACACACGATTTATGCATATGCATTTTTATTATAGAGTGACCTTTCCAAGATATTCTTTGTTATGATTTCAATTTTACATTTTTTTTTTTCCCCCAGACAGGAAGTGTACGTTTTTCTTTTGTTCTATTCCTGGTCAAACAAAGAAGCGAATGCAATGACAATCGCATAACGAGAGTTTGTGATACATTTGCCAATCGCTTTAGCTTAGTACTTTCCTCTAGTTCACTTCTACTTAAAAGGAACCAAGTAATAAGAACATTCTGCTAATGTTTATCTCGATTAACACTGTGCAGAAAGAAGAAAGATCTTTTGTAAGAAGTTTGTTTGTAACAGCTATAGAAAACCAAGTCAGTGAAACACATAGTTTGTTTCTAGGTGTACATCATTTGGTAATTCATTAATTTAATTTAATAACCTCTCTGTGCAAATTTATTTATTGCTATATGTTTTTATGTCATTACTGTTTATAGCTGTAGTTTCTATTACCATTCCCATCGACATCATTTATTTTAATGTTTAAATCATACATACAATAAATTTACATGTATTTCATATACACCACTAGTACACGTCATATTTGTTATGCGCTTATCTATTATATGTGTTTCATAATTTATTGTTGTTTTTACTCACTTCACACTTTTTATCATTTATATATTACTTTCTCTACACGTAGTATGTACGTAGTGTATAGAGAATATATTGTATTTCACCCAAAAATTCCATACCAAGATTTCACCGGAAATATGTGTTTATGAGACTGCCTGAATAAAAAAAAAATATTTTTTTTTAGAAAAAGGTCCGTGTGTGTCCGTGTGTCTATGAACACGATGACTCAAAAACGAAAGTCGGTAAAATACCAAACTTGGTATTTAAGTTTAGTATCTTCCAGGGATGCGACATGAAGATTTTAAAAAATCCCCCCAACCCAAACTACCCTTTACATAGAAAAAATTTCGAAAATTTTGATTTTCACAAAAATGGTTCAAACGATTTTGATTAATACTAAGGATATTTACCTGACAAATAAAATGTATATGTTGAATTTTCTGGGAACAGCCTCTGAAGACTACTTTATTCTGGATGCATTTTACGAAATGTTGCTTAACTGCCAGAGATAGACAAAAACTTACATAACAGAAAACGTAGAACTCGTTAAAAGATACACTTTATGTTATATACATTTTTTTTTTTTCGTGGAGGGATCGTTTTTGAGATATTCCTTGTAGTTGGTTTCAGCTTTAAAAGACATATTCTTCTCATGCAGGAATTTATCAACTCCTGTCCATACAAACAAAGGAACATCAGTCACATAGTAACCAGCTTTTGGCTTTCACTTTAACCTATGGTACTCCCTTATTTCGCTTCTACTTACAAGGAAGCAAGTAATACGGCTATTTCTGCTAATTTTCTCTCGATTAGCATGAAGTAAAAAGAAGCAAAAGCTTTTCAACAGTAATTTGTTGCAGAGATGTAGAGAAAGTCATGCGAATGGAACATGTCAGATTTTTTATACAGCGAGTTTCAAAACATGTATTTCCGGTGAAAACTAGGCATAGAATGTTTTGGTGGAATAAAAAACTTCCGCTGCTTCATACGTAGTAGAGAAAGTAAAACAGAAAAAAATGTTACGTGTTTCATTCACATGACTTCCTCTACATCTCTGCAACAAAGTATTGTTAAAAAGTTTATACTTCTATTTATTTACTTAAGAAGACATTTGCAGAAATAGTCTTATTAGTTGCTTCCTTGTAAGTAGAAACAAAATAAGGGAGTACCATAGGTTAAAGTGACAGTCAAAAGCTGGTTGCTATGTGACTGAAGTTCCTTTGTTTGTATGGACAGGATTTGACAAATTCCTATATGAAAAAAGTATAAGTTTTTCAAAGCTGAAACTAAAAATAAGGAATGTCTTAAAAACGGCCAACTCCACGAAAAAAATGTATATAACATAATGTGTGTTTTAAGGTGCTCTACATTTTTGTGTGGTGCCTTTCTGTCCATCTCTTACGGTTTAGCAGTTATGCAAAAATACGCAAAATTCATCCAGAATAAAGTAGTCTTCAGAGGCTATTCCAAGAAAATTCAACATATACATTTCATTTGTCAGGTAAATATCTTTAATATATGATATTTTAATCAAAATCGTTAGAGCCATTTTTTATAAAATCAAAATTTTCGAAAAAAGTTCCACGTAAAGGTTAGTTTTGGGGGGGGGGATTTTCTTGAAAATCGTTGTGTTGCATCCTTAGAATATACCAAACCTAAATACCAAGTTTGGTTTTTAACGGCGTTTTCATTTTTGAGTTATGATGCTCACAGACACACGCACACATACACACAGACAGACACACACGGACATTTTTCTAATTTTTTTTTTTTTTGGATTCAGGGAGTAAAAAACCTGTATTTCCGGTGAAATCTCAGTTTCGAATTTTTGGGTGCATTACAATGCCTTTTCTATACACCATGTACATGAAGAGAAAGTAAAAAAAAGATATTTTCAGCTAGCATTAAAATATTACTTTACTTAGTACATGGTACACAGGCAGAAAATGAATTACATTCCAACCAAAAATTCGATACCCAAATTTCACTGCAAATTCACCTTTCAGTCTCCATTGTAAAAAAAAAGAAGAAAAAAAAAAGGTCCAGGTGTGTGTGTGTGTGTGTGTGTGTGTGTGTGTGTGTGTGTGTGTGTGTGTGTGTGTGTGTGTGTTCATTTACACGATAACTCAAAAACGAAAAGCCGGTAAAATACCAAACTTGGTATTAAAATTTACTGTCTTTCGGGGATGCGACACGAAGATTTTGAGAAAAATTCCCCCACCCCAAACTACTCTTAACATGAAAAATTTTTTCGAACATTTCTATTTTCTTAAAAATGGCTCTAACGATTTTGATTAAACCGTACAGGAAAGATATTTATATGACAAATAAAGCATACATCTTGAATTTTCTGGAAATAGCCTCGTAAGACCTAATTATTCTGAACTAATTTTCCTGTATTTTGCGTAACTGGTAAACCGTAATAGATAGACAGAAACTTACTACATACAATTTGCAGAATACGTTGAAATACATAATTTATGTAATATAGGATTTTTCGTGGAATTGACCATTTCTGAGATATTCCTTGTTATTTGTTTCGAATCTAAAATAATTAATTTTTTTCATACGGAAAGTCGTAAACTCTGGGCCCTGTATAGAACGGATTTCATACATATGGCAACCATCTATTAAAAGATCTGATTATCACTTTAGCCTAGTGTATTCCCTTATTTAGCTACTACTTACAAGGAAGCAAGTAATTAAGACACTTTCTGCTAATGTTTATCTCGATTATCATGAAGCACGAGATAAGTCCAGAAAGTAAGTTCCGTTTCAATTTAACTCCGCTGCAGCGCTGCGATCGCAGTTCCGCACATGCGCGTTAGACGCTCTGTATCAAGGGGAAGAAATGTGCGCTTTGTTGTGCTTGTTTACAATGTCAGTGTTGATGAAAATCCCCCCACTTGTGAAATCAGATCTGTGATTCGTTTTCTGAATGCTAGCAAAGTGAAACCAATTGAAATTTATCGGCAAATTTGCGAAGTTTACGGACAAAATGCGATGAGTGATTCAATGGTGAGAAGATGGGTCCGACAGTTCAATGAAGGACGTAGTGAAGTGCACGATGAAGAACGAAATGGGCGTCCATCTTTGGTTACAGAAGAACTGGTTCACGTGATTGATGACAAGATCCAGGAAAACCGCAAGTTTACAATTAGTGCTCTCGTTATGGAATTTCCCCAAAGCTCACGATCATTAATTCGTGAAATTGTTACCGAAAAACTGAAATTTCGTAAACCTTGCTCACGTTGGGTGCCAACTTTTTGAAGACACAGGCGGCAAACTTTTATGAAGAAGGTATACAAAAACTTGTGCCACGCTATGACAAATGCCTGCAAAATTTCGGCAGTTATGTGGAAAAGTAGTTTAAGAGTTGTAGAATTTTGTGCAATAAATAATTATTCTGTATCTGTACACAATTTAATTTTATTACCAAACGGAACTTACTTTTTGGACGTACCTCGTATATAGAAGAATATGCTTTTTAACACTAATTTGTCATAGCGGTGTAGAGAAAGTCTTGTGAATGGAAGACATAAAAGTGTATGCATTGTACAATTTCGAGAATCCTAAACATTCCGCAGAAAACATAATTCCCCCTGAAGTACTTGTCCCTAAATCTAGAGAGAAAACCGTCAGGTTGGCAACATTGTCTTCCATTTCTCGGAGTATGGTTTTGTGCCACGCGCCCAGCCCGCCACACTGTCTGCTGACCTTGCTTACAGCGGGGAAGGTCGCGTCCTTGTTCCCGCTTCGACAGTAAGCGGCCACAGGTAGGAATATCTGTAACAGCCAGTGAAGCCCCATTTGACGTAACGGTGGGCTGCCTTTCTAATTTAGAGCTGGTTACACCAACCAGTGTTAAAAAACATCTGGTGTGTTCCATTCACATGGCTTTCTCTACATTTCTACAACAAATTATTGTTAAAAAGCTTATGCTTCTATTTACTTCAAGCTAATCGAGAAAAAATTAGCAGAAATAGTCTTATTACTTGCTTCCTTGTAAGTATAAGCAAAGTAAGGGAGTACCATAGGTTAAAGTGATAGTCAAAAGCTGGTTGCTATGTGACTGAAGTTAATTTGTTTGTATGGACAGGAGTTGACAAATTCCTGTATGAGAAATGTATCAGCTTTTCAAAGCTGAAATCAAAAACAAGAAATATCTCAAACACGACCAGCTCCACGAAAAAAATGTAAATAACATAAACTGTGTCTTTAGTGGCTATTCCTAGAAAATTCAAGGTATACATTTTATTTGGCAAGTAAATATCTTAAATATAAGGGATTTTAATCAAAATCGTTAGTCATTTTTAAGAAAATCAAAATTTTCGAAATTTTTTCCATGTAAAGGGTAGTTGGGGGTGGCGGGATTTTCTTGAAAATCTTCGTGTCACATCCTTGGAAGATACCAAACTTAAATACCAAGTTTGGTTTTTAACGGTGTTTTCGTTTTTGAGTTATTCTGTCCACAGACACACACACTCAAGGCATTTTTCTAAAAATGCTTTTTTTTTTTTTTTTTTTTTTTTTGGATTCAGGGGATCTCGAAACATATATTTCCGGTGAAATCTCGGTATCGAATTTTTGGGTGCATTACAATACCTTCTCTATACATCATGTACATAGTACGTGTAGAGAAAGTAATACCCTATCATCCTGTTTGTTAACATCTTCCCTTCAAGTGTTTGTTACGGAGGCACGCCTCGAATTTTCAACCCAGCATTTCTTTGGACGGCTTAACGATCTTTCCAGCTGGACGATAGTGAAGCATGGGGTTTGGGACATACCGAGTGATCCAAAAACATCCGAACCGGCTGTGCGGTGTTTCGCCTGTCGCCGTCTGCCGATTACAAGAAAGGCGTGGATGAAACCCTGCAACATTTTTGCTTCCTCTACACGTACTATGTACATAGTGTATAGAGAAAGAAAAAATCTGATGTGTTCCATTCACATGACTTTCTCTACTCTGTGTAACAAATCATTGTTAATAAGCTTATTCTTCTATTTATTTCAAGCTAATCGAAAAAAAATTAACAGAAATAGTCTTATTACTTGCTTCCTTGTAAGTAGAAGCGAAATAAGGGAGTATCATGTTAAAGTGATAGTCAAAAGCTGGTTACTAAGTGACTGAAGCTCCTTTGTTTGTATGGACACTAATTGGCAGATTCCTGTATGAGAAAAGTATTAAGTTTTTCAAAGCTAAAACCAAAAATAAGGAATATCTCAAAAAGATCAACTCTTCGAAAAAAAATCATATAACATACATTGTGTGTTTTAATGTGCTCTACATTTTTTGTGTGGTAAGCTTTTGTCCATTTCTTACGGTTTAGCAGTTATGCAAAATTCCTCCAGAATAAAGTAGTCTTCAGAGGCTACTCCCAGAAAGCTCAAGATATACATTTTATTTGTCAGGTAAATATCTTTAATATACGATATTTTAATCAAAATCGTTACAACCATTTTTGAGAGAATCAATAGTTTCTAAAAAAGTTCCATGTAAAGGGTAGTTGGGGGAGGGGGAATTTTCTTGCAAATCTTCGTATCGCATCCTCGGAAGATACCAAACTTAAATACCAAGTTTGGTGTTTAACGGTCTTTTCGTTTTTGAGCTATACTGTCCACAGACACACACACGGACCTTTTTCCAAAAATGCTTTTTTTTCATGTGTTCCTTTCACATGACGTTCTCTACATCTCTGCAACAAATAATTGTTGAAAAGTTTATGCTTCCATTTACTTCATGCGGATCGAGAAAAAATTAGCACAAATAGTCTTATCATTGCTACCTTGAAACTAGAAGTGAAATGAGGGATTATCATAGGTTAAAGTGATAATCAAAAGCTAGTTGCTATGTGACTGAAGTTCCTTTGTGTGTATGGACACGACTTCACAAAGTCCTTTATGAGAAAAGTTTAAGCTTTTATAGCTGAAACCAAAAGCAAGGAATATCTAAAAAAACAATCTACTCTATGAAAAAAATGTATATAACATAAATTGTGTGTTTTAAGGTGCTCTACATTTGTTGTTTGGTAAGTTTTTGTCCATCTCTTATGGTTTAGCTGTTATGCAAAATTCCGTAAAATTGACCCAGAATAAAGTAGTCTTCAGAGGCTATTCCCAGGAAATTCAAAATATACATTTTATTTGTCAGGTAAATATCTTTAATATACGAAATTTTAATCAAAATCGTTAGATACATTTTTTAGAAAATCAAAATTTTCGAAAAAAGTCCTATGTAAAGGGTAGATGGGGTGGGGGTACTTTTTCTCAAAATCTTCGTGTCGCATCCCTGGAAGATACTAAACTTAAATACCAATTTTGATATTTTACCGACTTTTAGTTTTTGAATTATCGTGTTCACAGACACACGGACCTTTTTCTGAAAATCCTTTTTTTGGATACAGGGGACCCTAAAACATATATTTCCGGTGAAATCTTGGCATCGAATTTTTTAGTGGAGTGCAATACCTTCTCTATACACTATGTACATAGTATGTGTAGAGAAAGTAAAAATAGATGACAGTTGTATTCACGTATGTACGGACGTCAACTGTTGACTCGGAAAAAATGGTCCTGTAACTCTTTCTCTACTAATGGC
This sequence comes from Hymenopus coronatus, assembly GCA_030762935.1. Taxonomy (NCBI): domain Eukaryota; kingdom Metazoa; phylum Arthropoda; class Insecta; order Mantodea; family Hymenopodidae; genus Hymenopus; species Hymenopus coronatus. The sequence goes on from CM060899.1 coordinate 63,793,925, forward strand.
GCAGCATACACAATTTTTTTTCGTCATGAAGGTGTATTTCATGAACAATATTAGGTTTCTCAGAGCTCCAATAACGAATATTTTGTGTACACACACATCCATGTAGCTGAAACCAGTCCGCATCGTGAAAAGTACGAGATACGTCCAGAAAGAAAGTTCCGTTTCAATTTATCTCCGCTGCAGCGCTGCGATCGCAGTTCCGCACAGGCGCGGTAGACGCTCTGTATCAAGGAGAAGAAAGGTGCGCCATTTTGAGATCGCTGTCAGCCACATACGCTTTGTTGTACTTGTTTACAATGTCGGTGTTGTTTGAAAATCCCACCGCTTGTGAAATCAGATCTGTGATTCGTTTTCTGAATGCTAGGAAAGTGAAACCAATTGAAATTTATCAGCAAATTTGCGAAGTTGATTTCTTACCGCGTAGTCAAACAATCAAAGCAGATGTTTATTGCGAGACACTTAGGAAATTGCGCCGCGCAATACAGAATAAGCGCCGAGGATTACTGTCAAAAGGTGTTGTTTTTCTTCACGACAACGCACGACCACACACTGCAAATGTGACGAAAAACCTCTTACAGGGATTTGGCTGGGACGTGTTTAACCATCCTCCGTACAGCCCTGATCTCGCTACTAGCGACTTTCATCTGTTCTTACATCTCAAGTCTTTCCTTGGCGGTCAACACTTCAGCAATGACGAAGAGCTGAAAGAAAATGTTTCCAACTTTTTTAAGACACAGGCGGCAAACTTCTATGAAGAAGGTATACAAAAACTTGTGCCACGCTATGACAAATGCCTGCAAAATTTCGGCAGTTATGTGGAAAAGTAGTTTAAGAGTTGTAGAATTTTGTGCAATAAATAATTATTCTGTATCTGTACACAATTTAATTCTATTACCAAACGGAACTTATTTTCTGGACGTATCTCGTATTAAATGTGGATCAATTTCAGTATTGTACAGACTATTGAGAGTCCCCTCACAAAATGTGTAAATACATACAGATAATAAATAAATACACAATGGGCAGTAGAAAACAAATGCTGAGCCATAATACACTCTGTGACTAAATAAAGGACAAAATAATAAAGCACGCTTGTAATAACTCAACCACACGATGTCACAGTCAGCTCAATACTGCACTTTCAGAGCAGAGAAAAACAAGTCAGCACCGTGACCTTGTGTACAGCAGCTGAGTGTTTCCGTGTGCGCAGCGGAAAAACACGGTTTGAAAGACCTCTCTGTCCACTGCGCAATAGAACCGGGGAATTGGTACCGGCAAAGACGCACTACCTTATAGTAGATGCTGGAAATGTCCTGCGGTAATATTGCCGACTAAGGGTCTTTTGGCACCCAACATTTACAGCAGAAAAGCGCAATAATCTGCATAATGGAGCATATATAGTTGGTATTGCGGAAAGGAAGGCAGCGCATCCATTGGGCTGTGTGGAAAGGATGAAATATGAAATGAAGAGCGTGGAAAAGCAAAGATGTTGTTGGCATAATGAAAGCAATGACAACGCTTGCATAGCGAGTATTCTAAAGGTTTAAACAATGTAAATTACGTGTTATCTATCGACGCTCTTTAACTGCTGTGCTTCTCAGCGTCCCATTTTAAATTGGGCGTGAAAGACCGCTTAATTATTGCTCAGAGGCCTCTCTATTAAGCTTGAGGTTCTTTTACGTGCCGTAAAGCTACGACACGGGACCAACGGCTTTACTTCTCTTCCGAAGGAAGCCATGCTAAGGATTTTTTACACCCGAAAAAATTCATTGTCCTCCGCCGGGTTTGAACCTTGGGTATATGAAGTTAGCATGGTAACCATTACACAGGGAGGGCGACTAAAAAGGTTTCTCGTGACACTCGCCGAAAAATGTCCTCCAGCTTAAACTTTCCTATTTTCCTCCAAAACTGAAACTGCATCCTTCTTCCCTTACAAAGATACATGCATGCTTCTTCCGAATTTCATTTTTTTCCTTTTGTCGTTCTGTTTTCCACCTCTTTCTTTCTTATATTCTATGTCAAAACATTTTAGCAATGACTACTACTACCATTTAACAAACAAATGCTACTACTATTACCATCTACCGGCTATGAACCGGATGCGTTCCTTTGGGCACTGCCTGCTCATTTTTACAGCGATTTTTCAATTTCTAGAGTTGGTATGGATTTGTGACGTTGCGCAGTAAACGGACCCTTAGTCCGCAGCATTACCTGTCCTGTTCTCAAACAGGCTCATCTTATACAAATCTGATATGTTGCATTCACAAAATTTCTCAAACTTTCTGTGACAAATTATTCCTAAAAATCTGATCTGTTACACTTACATGACTTTCTCTAGCTGTTCTACAAACTTCATACATAAGATTCTTCTTCTTTCTGCATCTTGCTAATTGAGGTACTCATTAGCACAATGTTCTTATTATTTAGTTCCGTATAAGTAGGAAGAAAATAAGGGAATACACTAGGCTAAACCAATAGTCAAATGTTTTAAAAGCTGTCGTTTTGCGATTGTCATTACAAATCACTTCTTTTCTTGGCCAGGAGTAGAACAAAAGAAAACCGGACACTCCCGTCTGAGAAAAGTATAAGTACTTCACAACTGAAACTAACAACAATGAATATCTCGAAAACGGTAAGCTCCACGAAATAAATGTATATGACATAGCTTTTGTATTTTAACAAGACCTAAATTTTTGTGTACTAAGCTTTTGTCTATCTCTTACGGTTTACTAGTTAGGCCAAATTAAACAAAATTCATCCAGAACAAACTGGTCATCAGAAGCTATTCCCAGAAAATTCAAGATATATATTTTATTTGTCAGGCAAATCTCTTTAATACACAAACATTTAATCAAAATCGTTAGAGCCATTTTTGAGAAAATTGAAATTTTCGAAAAAAGTTCCCTGTAAAGGGTAGTTTGGGGTGGGGGGATTTTTCTCAAAATCTGAATGTTGCATCCCTGGAAGATACTAAACTTAAATACCAAGTTTGATATTTTACCGATTTTTCGTTTTTGAGTTATCGTGTTCACAGACAGACGGGCATACCGACACACACACACACACACACACACACACACACACACACACACTCGGACCTTTTTGTGAAAATGCTTTTTTTAGATATAAGTGACCCTAAAACATATATTTCCGTTGAAATCTCGGTATTGAATTTTTGGGTGGAGTGCAATACCTTCTCTATACACTATGCACATAGTGCGTGTAGAGAAAGTAAAAAGCTATTCGTTTATTTATTTCTTGCTAATTGAGATGAAAATTAGCAGATTATTATTATTTTTTTTTTTTTTTTTGGTAGCGGACGATGAATGGCATTGGTGAAATGATGCTCAAGTGATCTAGGGGTCCATGGAGCTTAAAGTTACTCGACATTCGTCTTCTCAGGATAAGGAAAAACCCGAAAAAACCTTATCCGGGTAACTCACTCTAAGCGAGATTCCAACTCACGACCTGCTGAATGCGAGGCAGACACGCTACCACCACACAACCCAGGCGGGCAGAAATGGGCTTATTACTTGCTTCCTCGTAAGTAGAAAGGAAATAACACTCACTAAGTTAACGAGAGTCAAAGCTCTTAAAAGCTGGTTGTCATCTGATTTAAATTTGTTTCTTTGCATGGCGCGCGCGCACACACACACCAGACCAGAGCAGTTGGCAGACTGAGGGCAGCCCGAGGTGTGATAGACGTGTCCCTGTTCTCTGAGAGAACTTAACCATGTTCTGACGGGATTGTGGGGTTTGCAGGATGGCGGGTGAGAGTTGGGGTTGTGGAATGACAAGAGGAGGCAAGTGTTGCCCCTCGACGGTTGCCTATTATGGTGCAACGGTCCTTGTGCGCCGCTGGTGTGATGTTTATTCAAAAATGTTTATTTTGAGGTTTTAATTTTGATACCCATGCAACTCTTGAAGGATTGTAAGGAGCTTAGCCGTAGCAGCTGTTGGAGGTGCTCCTTGGTTACCGGGGATGCCCGCAAGCCATGCGGGGAAGCCGGTATCGCCTGAGGCGGCGGTTTGTGGGATTGTAATCCTCAATAGACCTAACGAGGGCGCGCAGGCGCACACACACACATAAACATACGGATCCTTTTCTACCGAGATTTCACCGGAAATACATGTGTGTGTACGCGTGCGTGTGTGTGCAGCATAGCTAAAAACGAAAAGTCCGTTAAATACCAAACGTGGTATTTAAGTTCAGTATCCTTCAAGGATGCGACATAAAGATTTTCAAGAAAATCACTCCACCCCTAACTACCCTTTACATGAAAACATTTTCGTATATTAAAGCCATTTCCATCACAAATAAAACGCATATCTTGAATTTTCTGGGAATAACCTCTGAAGACCTCTTTATTTGGCTTGACTTTTATTGAATTTTGCAAAACTGGTAAACAGTAAAAGATAGTAAAAAAACTTACCACACAAAAAATATAGATTTCAATAAAACATATACGCATGTCATATACATTTTTTTCGAAAAGTTGGCCGAATTAGAGACATTCCTTTTTATTGATTTAAGTTTTTAAAATATGTAAACTTTTCTCATACGGAAATTTGTCAACGCTTGGCCACGCAAAGAAACGGATTTCAGTCCCATAGCAACATTTGACTGTCAGTTTAGCCTAGTGTATTCCCTTATTTCCCTTCTAATTATAAGGAAGCAAGTAAAAATACTGTTTTTGCTAATTTTTTCTTGATTAGTAGGAGAGAAATGGAAGAATATGCTTTTAAACAATAATTTGTTGCAGAGATGTAGAGAAAGTCTTGTGTCAGATTTTTTTAGCTTAATGTTCTTTAACCTGTTTGGTCATATCGGACGATAATGAAATTGGTGAAATGATGCTCAAATGATCTCGGGGTCCATGGAGCTTAAAGTTACTCGACTTTCGTCTTCTCAGGATAGGGGAAAACCCCGATATAAACTTATCAGGGTAACTCGCCCTAAGCGAGATTCGAACTCGCGACCTGTTGAATATTCTACTTACAAAGTAAGACACATTATAATATATTAGCTATGGGAATATTAAACTTACGAATTCTGGTATTCAGCCTTAATACGGCTCTCGTTGTAAGTGCTTACCTGAAACAAAAGAAAACAAATGTGTTAAACGTATATGCAAACATCTGAGCAATGCCTTTGTTCAAAGGTTCAAAGAGAGAGAGAACAATAATAAGTAGCAAAGCGTGGGAAGCAAGAGAAATTGAGAGAGATGGGGGATGTGAGGAATGAGAAGAAGGAGATAAGAAAGAAAAGAGAGATAAGAAGAAAGAACAAGTGAAAGATAGGCAGAAAAGAGGAGAGAAAAGAGATAATTCAGAAGGGTGATGAGGGGGTAAAACAGATTAGGAGAGAGATGCGAAGAAGAGCAGTAAGAAGAGAAAAAGAGGACAAGAGAAGAGAGATGAAACGAGGGAAGATAGAGATAAGACAGGTAAGAAGAGAGATAAAGAGAGAAACGAGAAGAGAAAGATGTGGAGAGAGAAGCGATATGAGGTGAGATGAGAGAGAAAAAGAGATGAATGAGACAGGAGAGAGACGAAAAGAACAAAGAATAGAGATGAAAAGGGAGCTGAGAAGAGAGAGAGAAAAGAAGGTGATTAGGGGAGAGAGAGAGAAGATAGAGATGATAAGAGAGAAGGAAAATAATGAGGAAAGGGAAGGGAGAGATGAGAAGATTTTAATTAATAGTAATAATAAAACTCTGTGTTCCATTCACATGACTTTCTCTACATCTCTGCAACAAAGTATTGTTAAAAAGCTTATGCTTCTATTTACTTTATGATAATCGAGAAAAAAAAAATAGCAGAAATAGTCTTATTACTTGCTTCCTTGTAAGTAGAAGCTATGTGACTGAAGTTCCTTTGTGTGTATGGACAGGAATTGACAAATTCCTGTATGAGAAAAGTATGTTTTTCAAAGTGAAACCAAAAACAAGGAATATCAAAAAAAAAGATCATCTCCACGAAAAAAATGTGTATAACATAAATTGTATATTTTAATGTGTTCTACATTGTTTGGGTGTTAAATTAATTTTCCATCTCTTACGCTTTAGCAGTTATGTAAAAATCCGTAAAATTCATCCAGAAATAAGTAGTCTTCAGAGAATATTCCCAGAAAATTGAAGATATACATTTTGTCACGTAAATATCTTTAACATACAATATTTTTTCCAAAATCGTTAGAACCCTTTTTGACTAAATCAAAACTTTCGAAAAAAAATCCATGTTTAAAGGGTAGTTAGGGGTGGGGGGATTTTTCTAAAAATCTTTGTGTCACATCCCTGGAAGATACTAAACTTAAATACCAAGTTTCTATTTTACCGACTTTTCGTTTTTGAGCTATCGTGTTCACAGACATACGGACACACACGGACCTTTTTTCTGAAAACCCTTTTTACTTTCTCTATAGGTATTATGTACATAGTGTATACAGAAGGTGTTATAATGCACCCAAAATTTTATTACCGAGATTTCACCGGAAATATATGTTTTGAGACTCCCTGAATCCAAAAAAAAAAAAAAAAAAAAAAAAAAAAAAAAAAAAAGCATTTTTAGAAAAATGTTCGTGTGTGTGTCTGTGTGTGTGTGTGTGTGTGTCTGTCTGTCTGTGGACAGCATAGCTCAAAAACGAGAAGAGCGTTAAAAACCAAGTGGTATTTAAGTCTGGTATCTTCCAAGGATGCGACACGACGATTTTCAAGAAAATCCCCACCCCCAACTACCATTTACATGGAAAAAAATTTCGAAATTTTTTATTTTCTTAAAAATGGCTCTAACGATTTTGATTAAAATCAATTATAATTAAGACATTTACTTGCCAAATAAAATGTATATCATGAATTTTCTTGGAATAGTCTCTGAAGACTACTTCATTCTGGATGAATTTTACGGAATTTTGCATAACTACTAAACCGTAAGAGATGGACAAAAAATTACCACACAAAAAACGTAGAGTACATTAAAACACTCAATTTATGTTATATACACTTTTTTCGCGGAGTTGATCGTTTTTGAGACATTCCTTGTTTTTGGTTTCTGCTATGAAAAACTTATACTTTTCTCATATAGGAATTTGTCAACTGCTATCCATACACACAAAGGAACATCAGTCACATAGTAACCAGCTTTTGACTATCACTTTAACCTATGGTACTCCCTTATTTCTCTTCTACTTACAAGGAAGTAAGTCATAAGGCTATTTCAGCTAATTTTTTTTCTTTTCTGATTAGCATAAAGTAAATAGAAGTATAAGCTTTTTAAGAATAATTTGTTGCATATATGTAGAGAAAGTCATGTGAATGGTACACATAAGATTTTTTTTGGACAGAGGGGATCCTAGAACATATATTTCTGGTAAAATCTCAGAATCGAATTTTTGGGTGGAGTGCAATACAATATGTACATAGCGCGTATAGAGAAAGAAAAAAGCATGAACCCTCTATATTATGTTTTAGTTATTAGAACAGCAAGAAAGGAAAGCATAGGTTTACAAAATCATGGATGCTGGCCGTCAAGCCTAACCACAACCCTAGACGACCTCTGGATCAGACAGACATAGAGTAGCCAAGATGAGAGATGAATTCGATGCCTGGGAAAAATTATGGAGGACAAGAAACTACAGTCTAATTGATACAAGAAAACATGATTAAAGAGCAATATATGGAATGAATGGCGGGGGAAAGCGGAAACCCTGAATAAAATCCCTCAGATGCCGCTTTGTCCACCACAAATACCAACGCGGAATTAGAGTGGTTTAACCACTTGGCTACGAAACCACCTAAATAGGTAAATAATGCCAGCACACATGACACATTTTAAATGTAAATGGCGTGTTATTTATGGACGCTCTTTAACTGCTGTGGTTCTCAGCGTCCCATTCTATATTGGGCGTGAAAGACTTGAGGTTCTTTTACGTGCCGTAAATCTACGACACGGCTTACCTTCCCTTCCGAAGGAAGCCATGCTAAGGATTTTACACCCGAAAAAATCCATCGTCCTCCGCCGGGTTTGAATCCGCGACCTTGGGTACATGAAGTTAGCATGGTAACATAACACATTTTGGTCCACTTGGTCGAGTGGTCAGCTGACTTCGCACCTGGAGGTCCCGGGTTCGATTCCCGGCTTGAGCGGGGAATTTTTCTTTACTCAGAATTATTCCCTATCCCCTACACAGTCTGGAAGTATGTATGTGAGATTGAATGCGTGAATGTTTGAGGAAAATAAAACAATTTAAACCCAACGTAAAGAACCCGCAGGCAACGAGTTGCTTCTAATGCAAAGCCCCCGATATGACCTTAGATGTTCTATACTGATGTGTTCCATTCACATGACTTTCTCTACATCTCTGCAACAAATTATTGTTAAAAAAGCTTATGCTTCTATTTACTTCATGCTAATCGAGAAAAAGTTAGTAGAAATAGTCTTATTACTTGCTTCCTTGTAAGTAGAAGCGAACCATAGGTTAAAGTGATAGTCAAAAGCTGGTTGTTATGTGACTGAAGTTCCTTTGTTTGTATGGACATGAGTTGAGAATTTTCCCTATGAGAAAAGAATAAGTATTTTAAAGCTGAAACCAATAACAAGGAATATCTCAAAAACGACCAACTCCACGAAAAAAATTATACCACATAAATCGCGTGTTTTAACGAGCTCTATATTTTCTGTTAAGTTAGCTTTTGTCTATCTCTTACGGTATGCCAGTTATGCAAAATTCCGTAAAATTCATCCAGAACAAAGTAGTCTTTAGAGGCTTTCCCAAAAATTCAAGATCTACATTTTATTTGCCATATAAACATCTTTAATGCAGTATTTTAATCAAAATCATTAGAGACATTTTTGAGAAATTTAAAATGTTCGAAATCTTTTCCATGTAAAGGGTAGTTTGGGGTGGGGAGATTCTTCTCAAAATCTTCAGGTCACATTCTTGGAAGATACTAAACTTAAATACCAAGTTTTGTATTTTACTGACTTTTCTTTCTTATGTGTTCAGGGAAACACGGACACACACGGACGTTTTTCTAAAAATGCTTTTCTTTGGATATAGGGGACCCTAAAACATGTATTTCCGGTGAAATGTCGGTATGGAATTTTTGGATGCAATACAATACCTTCTTTATACACTATGTACATAGTACGTGTAGAGAAAGTAAGAATTTTGTCAACAGTGTATAAGCGCGAAGAAGACTAAATTATGCCGTAAGCGCTTAGAGACAGAAGAATTGAGTTCCTGTTATTGCGGTCTTCTGCTAGCCGGAAGTGGAAATACCGAATTGCAAAACGCTTCCTATCATGCCATAACTTGATGTTAAAATAACTGAGGTAGGAAGTTGAAACAGTTATTCATTTGAGGGGCTCAGCGCCAGAGGGAACTATCCCTCAAATAGCTAAATTTGAGAAAAAAGGAGTTTTATTAGAGTTGTTGATTTGGTCAAAAATGTAATATTAAGGTACAACTTTTTTAAATCCAGTACTTGATCCACATTTTGAAATATCTAGAAAATACAAAAAAGTGATATTTAACAGTTGTTTTTATTTATTTAGCACTGCAAACCGTATTATTTACTAATGCAGAGAGAGAAACTAAACATGATATTATTCATATTCCTCACCATTGTTTCTTTTTCGTTTAGCAACAACTTTTTTCTATATGTTTTGCTTGCATATTCGTTTCTTTCCTTCACTAGCTAAACTATTTACCTCCATTTTGAAAAACAGAATAATCTGCAGCACAATATAATGCCTAAAATTTCAACTATTTACACAATATTCTTAATGTTTAATAATAATCTTATATATTATACTGTTTCACGTATTAAGGCCTAAAATCATTATTTCTCGGCCTATAGTTTAAACAATAAACAACACTATTAAAATAGTTAAAGTTCTGTAAGTTTGGTGGCATTGTTCTTTAAATAGCAGACAACTTCATAGTGGGATATCCCCATCTGGCACAAACTTTCTCACTTTGGAAAATGACACAGTTTCTGTAAGTTACTGTAGCTGGCACTCTAAAACAGTTAATATTACCAAGATTTCTATAAACATGAGAGACGGCAGAAGCTGTCTAAAAACAAAAAAACCTCAGTTTTTCACAATGTGTGGGATAGCTCCCTCTGGCACTGAGCCCCTCATTTGTCAACAGCGATTCACTTTTCACGCCATTGAGTTTCATCTATACAAATATAGACAGAAATACATTATACATACTAGGGTCATCCAGAAAGCAACAGACGATTTGGCATAACTAAACAATAACGAAAGATATCAACACAAAACTTGATTTACTAAGTTACAGTACCTTATTCTATTTCTCAACGTAATCATCATTGCTATCAAGGTCACGTGGTACCAGTTTTTCAATGCAGATGTTATTTTCTTCCACCGCTAAAGATGTCACTGTCACTTTGGGGTCTTCATCGGTAGGAAAATCTTTCCATCCAAAAAGTCATGAACGGTGTCCAAAGTGAAACGCCGTTTTTAACTTTATCTATATGCACTATGTACATAGTGTATAGAGAAGGTATTGCAATCCACCCAAAAATTCAATACCGAGATTTCACCGAAAATATATGTTTTAGGGTCCCCAATATCCAAAAAAAGTCGGTAAAATACCAAACTTGGTATTTAAGTTTAGTATCTTCCAGGGATGGGACACGAAGATTTAGAGAAAAATCCCCCCACCCTAAACTACCCTTTACATGGAACTTTTTTCGAACGTTTTGATTTTCTCAAAAATTGCTCTAACGATTTTGATTAAAATTTCGTACATTAAAGATATTTACCTGACAAATAAAATGTATATTTTGAATTTTCTGGCAATAGCCTCTGAAGACTACTTTATTCTGGGTCAATTTTACGGACTTTTAAGTAACTGCTAAACCGTAAGAGATGGACAAAAACTTCACACACAGCATATGTAGAGCACTTTAAAATACTCAATTTATGTTCTATACACTTTTTTCGTGGAGTTGATTGTTTTTGAGATATTCCTTGTTTTTGGTTTCAGCTATAAAAAACATACTTTTCTCATACAGGACTTTGTGAACTCGTGTCCTTACAAACAAAGGAACGTCAGTCACATAGCAACCAGCTTCTACCACTTTAACCTATGGTACTCCATTATTTCGCTCCTACTTACAAGGAAGCAAGTAATAAGACTATTTCTGCTAATTTTTTCTGATTAGCATAAAGTAAATAGAAGTATAAGCTTTTTAAGAATAATTTGTTGCAGGGATATAGAGAAAGTCATGTGAATGGTACACATCAGATTTTTCTGAATTCTTTTATCAACATTTGCTTTCAACTTCTCATAATGATTGATGAACTTCCACTCCGGTCTTCATCGTACACATTGGTTCTTCCTTGATTACTTGCAAATAATGCGTCATTTCCTCACTGAAGATTCGTTCACTGCATTTTTACCAGACACTTGAGCTATTTGCCTATAAAATTCGATTGGCTGAACATTTTGTGCATTCAAAATGAATAAGTTCTTTGGTGGTGAAAAATATAACATCGGCATTGAAAAAATCTTATGTGTACCATTCACATGACTTTTTCCACATCTCTGCAACAAATTATTGATAGAAAGCTTACGTTTCTACTTACTCCATGCTAATCGAGAAAAAAAAAAAAAATAATAGCAGGAATAGTCTTATTACTTGCTTCCTTGTAAGTAGAAGCGAAATAAGGGAGTACCAGATATTCAAAAGCTGGTTGCTATGTGGCTGAAGTTCCTTTGTTTGTATGCACATGAGTTGACAAATTTCTGTATGAGAAAAGTATACGTTTTTTAAAGCTGAAACTAATAACAAGGAATATCTCAAAAACCATCAACTCCACGAAAAAAATGTATGTAACATAAATTGTGTGTTTTAACGTGCTCTACATTTTTGTGTGCTAAGGATTTGTACAACTCTTACGGTTTAAGCAGTTATGCAAAATTCCGTAAAATTCATCAAGAATAAAGTAGTCTTCAGAGCTTATTCCCAGAAAATTCAAGATATACCTTCTATCTGTCACGTATATATATTTAATATACGATATTTTAATCAAAATCGTTAGATCCATTTTTGATAAAATCAAAATTTTCGTAAATGTTTCCACACACACATGGACCTTTTTTTGAAAATGTTTTCTTTTGGATTCAGCGGGTCTTAAAACATGTATTTCCGGTTAAATCTCGGTATAGAATTTTTGGATGGAATATAATACTTCCTCTATACACTATGTACATAGTACGTGTAGAGAAAGTACAATGGTAGCACGTGACAATAAATGTCTTGACAGAATAGACATTACGTTGAGAAATAGAGCAAGGTACTGTAATTTTGTAAATAAAGTTTGGTGTTGATGTCTTTTGTTATAGTTTAGTTATGCCAAATCGTTTGTCACTTTCTTGATGGCCTTGTATGTATAAAATGTAAGGTTCATAGATCCAGTAATTTGTGAACTGCATCATGCTTTCAAATGTATGAACAAATAGGGTGGACCACAGTACGAAATATACCTAATGTTGCAAGACATAAAGAGAATTCCTCTACATCCTTTTTCTAGACTGAATAATTCAATATCACAGCCGGGATTTGAACCATGGATCTCCCGAACTCTAGCCGGTTGCTCTGCCACTGAGCTACCATGGCAACATGCCGGCATATCTCTGAATTTCTCAACTGACTCGCATGTTTCCCGGTAAACCACAAGGTAAACCAATGGCGACTTACAATGCTGTAAGTACTTTAGACCCAGGATTCATAGTATAGCCAACTATTATGGTCAACTAGTATTGGAATAACTGTTTTGTCTGACGCTACCTGTGCTACACACGGCTTGTGTCAAAACAACTATTCCAATACCAATCTACAAAGTGTTGAGTCATTTGATTCACAATCTTATCATGTCAACTGATAAGCAATAACTGTAAAACTGCTAAGGTTTCAACTCTTCGAGTGATGTTTTCTGCTCATTACTACTTGCCTGTAAATAGAAAATTTTGATTTCCACCCAAGAATATGTTAACGAGCTTTCAATGCAATAGACGTAATTCCCTACCAAAACAATTTGAAGTGCTCTTTTCTCATGACTTTCTCTAAATCTCTGTAATAAATTATTAATAAAAAGCTTATGCTTCAATTTATTTCACGCTAATCGAGAAAAAAAAAAAAAAATAGCAGAAATAGTCTTATTAATTGCTTCCTTGTAAGTAGAAGCGAAATAAGGGAGTTCCATAGGTTATGGCGATTCTCAAAATCTGGTTGCTATGTGACTGAAGTTCCTTTGTTTGTATGGACACGAGTTGACACATTCCTATATGACAAAAGTACAAGTTTTTCAAAGCTGAAACCGAAAACAAGGAATATCTAAACAATGAGCAACTCCACGAAAAAAATGTATATAATATAAATTGTGTGTTTTAATGTGCCCTACGTTTTTTGTATGGTAGATTTTAGTCCATCCCTTACGGTTTAGAAGTTATGCAAAATTTCGAAAAATTCATCCAGAATAAAGTAGGCTTTAGAGACTATTCCCAGAATTTTCAAATTATACATTTTATTTGTCATGTAAATATATTACTTATAACATATTTTAATCAAAATCGTAACAGCCATTTTTGAGTAAATCAAAATTTTCGAAAAAATTTCCACGTAAAGGGTAGTTAGGGGCGAGAAGATTTTCTTGTCGCATCTTTATAAGATATTAAACTTAAATATCAAATTTAGTATATAACGGTCTTTTCGTTTTTGAGCTATGCTGTCCACAGACACACAGAGACGGACCTTTTTCTAAAAATCTGATGTGTTCCATTCACATGACTTTCTCCACATCTCTGCAATAAATTATTGTTAAAAAGCTTATGGTTCTATTTACTTCATGCTAATTGAGATAAACATTAGCAGTTGTTACTTGCCTCCTAGTAAGCAGAAAGGAAATAAGGGCGTACCATAGGTTCAAGTGATAACAAGCAATATCTCAGAAACGACTAACTACACGAAAAAATGTAAATGACACAAATTGTGTGTTTTATCGTGATCTACATTTTCGTGTGGTAAGTTTTTGTCTATCTGTTACGGTTTAACAGTTATGCAACATTCCGTAAAAATCGTCCAGAATAAAGAGGACTTCAGAGGACATTCCCAGAAAATTCAAGATATACATTTTATTTGTGATGTAAGTATCTTAAATATAAGATATTTTAATCAAAACCGTTAGGGCCATTTTTGAGTAAGTCAAAGCTTTAGAAAAATTTTCCATGTAAATGGTAGTTTGGGGTGGAAGCTTTTCTTGAAAATCTTCGTGTCGCATCCTTGGAAGATTCAAAACTTAAATACCAAGTTTTTTTAACGGTCTTTTCGTTTTTGAGCTATGCTGTCCACAGACACACACACATACCTTTTTCCAATTTTTTTTTATTTACGGGGACCCAAAACATGTATTTCCTATGAAATCACGGTATCGAATTTTTGGGTGCAATACAATACCTTCTCTATACACTATGCACAGAGTACGTGTAGAGAAAGTAAAATTGGTGTTTTAACGAGGTTTACATTTTTTTTATTTCTTACGGTTTACCAGTTATGCAAAATTCATTAAAAATCGTCCTGAATAAAGTAGTCTTCAGAGATTATTCCCAGAAAATTCGAGATATACATTTTATTTGTCATGTAAATATCTTTAATATATTTTAATAAAATCGTTAGAGCCATTTTTGAGAAAATTGAAACTTTCCAAATTTTTTCCATCTAAAGGGTAGTTGGGGTGGGGAGATTTTCTTGAATATATTCGTGGTATGTTTAGAAGATATTAAACTTAAATACCAAGTGCTATGCTGTCCACAGACATACACAGACAGACCTTTTTCTAAAAATGCTTTTTCGGTGAAATCTCGACAGCGAATTTTTTGGTGGATTACAATTCCTTCTCTATTCACTATGCACATTGTACGTGTGGGCTAGAGAACGTGGAAATGTTGAAAGAATGTTCTTGCAGTCTATCCTGCAAATTACGTAACCCTGGCGTGCTCTATTTGGAAACAGTGCCTCCAGAATACTGAACTTCTCCAGGGGTTCACATTGACGGAACTGGAGGAACGCTTATCTCCACGTAGCACCGGAAACGAGCGTCCGGCGGAATGACCACCAACAAGATAGCAACGTCTCTGCCGCGAAAACATCGATCCATAATGTGCGAGCTGGCATTGCTTTCCTAAATACCCTCAGCCTCAAGAGTTATTTAACTTTCTCTACACGTATTACGTACATAGTGTATAGGGAAGGTATTGTAATGCACCCAAAAATGATTTGGGACCCCCTGAATAAAATTTTTTTATAGAAAAGTGTCCGTGTTTGGGTCACTGTGTGTTATTTGGTAGTGTTTTACTCCCGCTTTTACTGATCTGGCACCGCAGGCGATGACACTGATGATACGTGAAGATGGAACCCCGGTGGAATGAGATGGCGGGGGAAACCGGAGAACCCGGAGAAAACCCGCCTCTGCGCCGTTTTGTCCACCACAAATCTCACATGCGGTCGCTTGGGATCGAACCCGGGCCGTCTAGGTGAGAGGCGAATGGTCTGACCACTCGGCCACGGCGCGCCCGTGTGTGTGTGTGCATAGCTCAAAAACGAAAAGTCCATAAAATACTAAACGTAGTATTTAAGATTGACAAGATAATCCACCACCCCCAACTACCCTTCACAGAGAAAAAAATCGAAAATTTGGATTTTCCCGGAAATGACTAACGATTTTGATTTAAATATCCTACATTACATGCCGAATAAAATGCATATCTTGAATTTTTTGGAGAATAGCCTCTGAAGACCCCTTTATTCTGGATGAATTTAGCGGATAGACAAAAACTTTTTAACACAAAATACAGAGCTCTTTAAAGCACACAATTTTACATTTTTTCGTGGAGTGACCGTTTTTGAGATATTACTTGTTGGTTTCAATTTTGAAATAGTTGCACTCCTGGGGAATTGGGAATTGGTTAACTCCTGGCCATACAAACAAAGGAACATCAATCACATAGCAACCAGTACTATAGTGTATAGAAAATATATTGCACTCCACCCAAAAATTCGATTCCTAGATTTCACCGGCAATATATGTTTTAGGATCTCCTGTACCCAGAAAAAAAAAGCATTTATAGAGAAAGCTTCAGCGCGCGCGTGTCTACATGTGTCTGTGAACACCATAACTCAAAAACGAAAAGTTTTAAAACATCAAACTTGGTATTTAAGTTTAGTATCTTCCAGGGATGCGACACGAAGATTTTGAGAAAAAAATCCCCCCACCTCAAACTACCCTTTACATGGAAAAATATTTCGAAAATTTTGACTTTCTCAAAAATGGCGCTAGTGATTTCGATTAAAATACTGTATATTAAAGGTATCTGTGTGACAAATAAAGTGCATTTCTTGAATTTTATATGGGAATAGCGTCTAAAGACTTATTTTGAATTAATTTTTCTGAATTAACTGGTAAATCGTATAGGCAAAAACTTACTACACAAAAAAATGTAAATGACATTAAAACACACAATTTAAGTGATATACGTTTTTTTTTGTTGTTGTCATTTTTGAGATATTCTTGTTATTTATTTCAGATTCAAAATCACATGGCAACCAGCTTTTAAAGAATTGACTATTGTTTTATCCTAGTGTATTCCCTTATTCTCCTTCTACTTACAAGGAAGCGAGTAATTGAGATAATTCTACTGTTTATATAGATTAGGTTGATGCACATAAATGATCATTTGTAAGAATAGTTTGTTTGCAGCAGAGGTAGAGAAAGTCATGTGAATGGAACACATCTTTACAAAGTGTTTGCAGTCCCTCACAGTTGGATAAACAGAAGTCCTAAGCAATTAGGAGATGAGAGAAAATAACCTAGATTGAATGATATTTTTGTACCTGTATACAGGTCAGTTTTCGCTCCGTTTGTTGGCTTGACTTCAAGTCTTGAGACTGAAACATTAATTGGCTCTCAACAAAAGGCACAAAGCAAGTCTAATTGGATTTACTCCTACGCGAGGACCATAAACAGTTTACGATCGAAGTTCTGCAACATTATAACGCACTGCAGTGCTTGTCAGTAGAATAAATCTAACTGCAGTTTTCTAATCACTGTCAATAGATCTTATTTAGGGTGATACATCTGTGAAATTCAACCAAAATTGTGAAAAATCTGATGTGTTCCATTCACATGACTTTCTCCATATCCCTGCAACAAATAATTCTTAAAAAGCTTATACTTTTATTTACTTTATGCTAATCAGAAACAAATAGCAGAAATAGTCTTATTACTCGCTTCCTTGTAAGTAGAAGCGAAATAAGGGACAACTGTAGGTTAAAGTGATAGTCAAAAGCTGGTTGCTATGTCAATGAAGTTCCTTTGTCTATATGGATAGGAGTTGACAAGTTCCTGTATGACAAAAGTATACGTTTTTCATAGCAGAAACCAAAAATAAGGAATGTCACAAAAACGACGAATTCCACGAAAAAATGTATAGAACATAAATTGTGTGTTTTAATGTGCTCTACATTTTTTGTGTAGTAAGTTTTTGTCCACCTCTTACGGTTTAGCAGTTATTCAAAATTTAGTAAAATTCATTCAGAATAAACTACTCTTCAGAGGCTATTCCCAGAAAATTCAAGATATACATTTTATTTGTCAGGTAAATATGTTTAATATACGAAATTTTAATCAAAATCGTTAGAGCCATTTTTGAAAAAATCAAAATTTTCGAAAAATGTTCCACGTAAAGGGTAGTTGGAGGTGGGGGGATTTTTCTTAAAATCTTCGTGTCTCATCCCTGGAAGATACGAAACTTAAATACCAAGTTTAGTATTTTACCGACTTTTCGTTTTTGAGTTATAGTGCTCACAGACACACTGACACACAGAAACACACAAACACACACACACATACACACACACACGGACCTTTCTGTGAAAATGTTTTTTTTTGGATATTGGGGACCCTAAAACATATATTTCCGGTGAAATCTCGGTATCGAATTTTTGGGTGGAGTGCAATACCTTCTCTATACACTATGTACATAGTGCGTATGGAGAAAGTAAAAAATTAGCAGAAATAGTCTTATTACTTGCTTCCTTGTAAGTAGGAGCGAAATAAGGGAGTACCATAGGTTAAAGTGAAAGCCAAAAGCTGGTTGCTATGTGACTGATGTTCCTTTGTATTGACAGGAGTTGACAAATTCCTGTATGAGAAAAGTAAACCTTTCAAAGCTGAAACCAATAAAAAGGAATATCTAAAAAATGATCAACTCCACGAAAAAATGTATCTAACATAAATTGTGTGTTTTAACGTGCTCTACATTTTTATAGGTTAATTTTTTGTCCATCTCTTACGGTTTAGTAGTTTTGAAAAATTCATCCAGAATAAAGGAGTCTTCAGAGGCTTTTCCCAGAAAATTCAGAATGTACATTTTATTTGTCAGGTAAATAACTTTAATGTACGATATTTTAATCAAAATCGTTAGAGCCATTTTTTGGAAAATTAAATTTTTCGAAAAAAGTTCCATGTAAAGGGTAGTTTGGGGTGGGGGATTTTTCTCAAAATCTTCGTGTCGCATCCCTGGAAGATACTAAACTTAAATACCAAGTTTGGTATTTTACCGACTTTTCGTTTTTGAGTTATCGTGTTCAAAGACACACGGACACACACACACACGGACCTTTTTTTGAAAATACTTTTTTTTGGATACAGGGGACCCTAAAACATATATTTCCGGTGAAATCTCGGTATCGAATTTTTTGGTGGAGTGCAATACATTCTCTATACACTAAGAACATAGTATAGAGAAAGTAAAAAAGATTAATTATATTAGCCCCGAAACAAATAACAAAGAGAATCTCAGAAATGATCAATTCCACGAAAAAAGCGCATATGACATAAATTGAAACTGTTAACGTGCTCTACATTTTTACTTTCTCTACACGTACTATGTACATGTACGAAGATTTTGAGAAAAATCACCCCACCCCCAACTACCCTTTACATGGAACTTTTTTCGAAATTTTTGATTTTCTCAAAAATGGCTATAACGATTTTGATTAAAATTTCATATATTAAATATATTTACCTGACAAATAAAATTTACATCTTGAATTTTCTGGGAATAGCCTCTGAAGAATAGTTTATTCTGGATGAATTTTACTAAATTTTGAATAACTGCTAAACGGTAAGAGATAGACAAAAGCTTACTACACAGAAAATGTAGAGAACGTTAAAACACACAATTTACGTTATATACATTTATTTCGTGGAGTTCGTCGTTTTTGTGACATTCCTTATTTTTGGTTTCTGATATGAAAAACGCATACGTTTCTCATACAGGAATTTGTCAACTGCTGTCCATACAAACAAAGGAACTTCAGTGACATAGCAACCAGGTTTTGATTATCACTTTAACCTATGGTACCCCCTTGTTTCACCTCTACTTACAAGTAAGCAAGTAATATGGCTATTTCTGCTAATGTTTTACTGATTAGCATGAAGTTAATAGAAGTATAAGCTTTTTAAGAATAATTTGTTGCAGGGATATGGAGAAAGTCATGTGAATGGTACACATAAGATTTTTGTATAGTAAGTTTTTCTCCATCCCTTACGGTTTAGCAGTTATGCAAAATTCCGTAAAAATTCACCTAGAATAAAGTAGCTGCCAGAGGCTATTCCCAGAAAATTCAAGGTATACATTTTATTTCGGATATAAATAGTTTTAACATACGGGATTTTAATCAAAATCGGTACAGCCATTTTTAAGAAAATGAAAATGTCTGACATTTTTTCCATGTAAAGGGTAGTTTGTGTTGCAAGGATTTGTTTGAAAATCTTCCTGTCGCATCCTTGGAGGATACTAAACCTAAATATCAAGTTTGGTATTTATCGGTATTTTCGTTTTGGGGCTATGCTGTCCACAGACAGACACACACACACTCACACACATTAACCTATTTTTTAAAAAAATGCTTTTTTCGGACTCAGGGGACCCCAAAACATATACTTCCTGAAAAATTTCGACATCGATATCTTGGGTGCAATATAATACCTTCTCTATCCCTATGTACATTGTACATATGAGGCTAGAGAAAATAAAAAGCTTATACTTATATTTACCTTATGCTAATTGAGAAAAAATTAGCAGAAATAGTCTTATTACTTGCTTCCTTGTAAGTAGAAGCGAAATAAGGGAGTTCCATAGGTTAAAATTATAGTCAAAAGCTGGTTGCTATGTGACTGAAGTTCCTTTGTTTGTATGGACAGGAGTTGACAAATTCCTGTGTGAGAAAGGTATGTTTTTAAAGCTGAAACCAAAAACAAGGAATATCTATTAAACAATCAACCGACGAACAAAATCTATATAATATAAATTGTGTGTTTTAATGCGCTTTACATTTTCTGTGTGGTAAGCTTTTGTCCATCTCTTACAGTTTAGCAGTTATGCAAAATTCTGTAAAATTCATCCAGAATAAAGTAGATTTCAGAGGCTATTCCCAGAAAATTCAAGATATACATTTTATTTGCCAGGTAAATATCTTTCATATATTGCATTTTAACCAAAAGTCGTTAGAGCCATTTTTAAAAATATCAACATTTCCGAAGTTTTTTCCATGTAAAGGGTAGTTTGGGGTGGAGGAATTTTTCTCAAAATCTTTGTGTCACATCCCTGGAAGATAGTAAACTTAAATACCAAGTTTGGTATTTTACTGACTTTATGTTTTTGAGTTATGTTCAAAGGCACTCGGGGACACACATACACATATTTATAAAAATGCTTTATATGGATACAGGGGTACCTAAAACGTGTATATCCATTTAAATCTCGACATCATATTTTTGGGTGGAGTGCAATAGGTACACTATGTACATAGTACGTGTAGAGAAAGTAAAAATGCTGCATTTCTGCGTACAGGATTTGGGGCTAATACTCCGTACGTTTAGGAAGTGAAATGCAGCGTGTAAAACAAAACGATATCGCCTATTTGGCTTCAAAGCAAGGAAGTGTTTTGAAATGGAATTGAATCTGGTTGTGCTATAATCTCGGTTTGACTATCCGGGAAGAATGGAACCATAAGCACTCTAACCACATCCTGACTGACAGTTTCCTTCAAGAACTATACTGTAAAAACAAGTTGATAATTCTGCAATTTAAAAATCTGATGTGTTCCATTCACATAACATCTCTATAACAAATTATTGTTAACGAGCTTCTTCTGTATAGTTCATGCTAATCGAGATAAACATTAACAGAAATGCTTTCTTGTATATAGAAGGGAAATAATGGAATACACTGGGCTAAACAGATAGTCAAATCTTTTAAAAGCTGGTTGCCATGTGGTTGAAATCCATTTTATTTGCATTGCCAGAAGTTGACAAATTCCCAAGTTTTTTAAAGCTGAAAACAATAACAAGGAATATCTCAAAGACGAGCCAATCCACGAAAAAAAAATGTGATGTGTTCCATTCACATGACTTTCTCTACATCTCTGCAACAAATTAATTTTAAAAAGATAATGTTTCTAATTACACCATGCTAATCGAGAAAAAATTAGCAGAAACAGTCTTATTATTTGCTTCCTTGTAAGTAGAAACGAAGTAAGGGAGTAGCATAGGTTAAAATGATAGTCAAAAGCTGGTTGCTATGTGACTGAAGTTCCTTTGTTTGTATGAACAGGAGTTGACAAATACCTGTATGAGAAAAGTATAAGTTTTTTAAAGCTGAAACTAAAAACAGGGAATATCTAAAAAACGATCAAGTCCACGAAAACAATTTATAAAACATAAACTGTGTGTTTTTTGTGTGGTATCTTATACGGTTTAGCGCTTATGGAAAATTCCGTAAAATTCATCCAGAATAAAGTAGCCTGCAGAGGCTATTCCCAGAAAATTCAAGATATACATATTATTTGTCAGGTAAATATCTTTAACATATGATATTTTAATTAAAATCAACACAGCGATTTTTGATAAAATCAAAATTATCGAAAAAAGTTCCATATAAAGGGAGTTGGGGTCGGGGGATTTTCTTGAAAATCTTCATGTCACATCCTTGGAAGAAACCAAACTTAAATGCCAAGTTTCGTGTTCAACGATCTTTTCGTGTTTGAGATATGCTGTCCACAGATACACACACGCTCATATACACACGGACCTTTTGTAAAAATCTGATGTGTTACACACACATGACTTTCTCTAGCTCTTCTACAAATTTCTTACATAACATTATTCTTCTTTCTACACAATACTAATCGAGATAATCATTAGTAGAATGTTCTTACTATTTAGTTCCTTATAAGTAGGAGGAAAATAAGGGAATGCACTAGGCTAAACCGATAGTCAAATGTTTTAAAAGCTGTCGTTATTCGATTTTCATTGCTAATCGCTTCCTTGCATGGCCAGGAGTGGAACAAAAGAAAAACGGACACTTCCTGTCTGAGAATAGTACAAGTGCTCACAGCTGAAACCAAAAACAGTTAATATCTCGGAAACGGTTACCTCCACAACAAAAATATAAAGGACATAAATTACGTGTTTTGATCAGATCAACATTTTCTATGTAGTAAGTTTTTGTCTATCTCTTACCGTTTAGCAGTTAAGCAAAATTTATGAAAATTCATCTGGGATAAAGAGCTCTTCAGAGGCTACTCCCAGAAAATTCAAGATATACATTTTATTTGGTATGTAAATATCTTTAATATACGGGATTTCAATCAAAATCGTTAGAGCCATTTTTTAGAACATCAATATTTTCGAAAAATTTTCCATGTAAACGGAGGTTGGGGATGGGGGGATTTTCTTGAAAATGTTCGAGTCGCATCCTTGGAAGATACCAAATCTAAATAGCAAGTTTAGTATTTAACGGTCTTTTCATTTTTGAGCTATGCTGTCCACAGACACACACACATATACAGGGACTTGTTTTTGAAAATGCCTTTTTTGGATCTAGGGAGTCCTAAAACATGTATTTCAGGTGAAATCTCGACATCGATTTTTGGGTGGAATACAATACTTCCCCTATACACTATGTGCATAGTACTTGTAGAGAAAGTAAAATGTATATAACATAAATTGTATATTTTAAAGAGCTCTACATTTTCTATTAAGTAGGTTTTTCTCTCTCTCTTACAGTTTGCCAGTTGTACAACATTCCGTAAAATTCATCCAGAATAAGGCTGTCATCAGAGGCTAATCCCAGAAAATTCAAGATATACATTTTATTTATCTTGTAAATATCTTTAATATACGGTATTTTAATCAAAATCCTTAAGAGCCATTTCTAAGAGAATCAAAATTTTCGACAATTTTTCCATATAAAGGGTGGCTTGAGGTGAGGGGATTTTATTCAAAATCTTCGTGTTGCATCCTAAACTTATATGCCAAGTTTCACAGAATTTTCGTTTTTGAATTATCGTGTTCACAGACACACAAACGGACCTTTTTACTTTCTCTACACGTACTAAGCACTTAGTGTACAGAGAAGGTATTGCATTCCAACTAAAAATTCGATACCGAGATTTCACCGGAAATACATGCTTTGGGCCCCCCCCCTGAATCCAAAAAAAGCATTTTCAGAAAAAGATCCGTATATTTCCGTGTGTATGTCTATGGACAACATAACTCAAAAACGGAAAGACCAAACTTGGTATTTACTTTGGCATCTTCCAAGAATGCGACATGAAGATTTTTGAGATAATCCTCCCACCACCAACTACCCTTTATATGGAATTTTTTTCGAAAATTTTGATTTTCTCAAAAATGGCTCTAACGATTTTGATTAAAATATCGTATATTAAACATATTTACCTGGCAAATAAAATATGTATCTTGAATTTTCTAGGAATATCCTCTGAAGAATACTTTATTCTGGATGAATTTTACGAAATTTTGCATAACTGCTATACCGTAAGAGAGGGACAGATACATACCACACAAAGAATGTAGAACACGTTAAAACAGACAATTTATGTGATATACATTTTTTTTTCGTGGAGTTGATCGTTTTTTAGATATTCATTGTTTTTGGTTTCAGCTTGAAAAACTTATACTTTTCTCATACAGGAATTTGTCAACTCCTGTTCATACAAACAAAGGGACTTCAGTTACATAGCAACCAGCTTTTGACCATCACTTTAACCTATGGTACACCCCTTATTTCGCTTCTACTTACAAGGAAGCAAGCAATAAGATTATATCTGCTAATTTTTCTCGATTAGCATGAAGTAAATAGAAGCATAAACTTTTTAACAATAATTTGTTGCAGAGATGTAGAGAAAGTCATGTGAATGGAACACGTCAGATTTTTTTTTTGTTATTAGGAACCCTAAAACGTATATTTCAGGTGAAATCTCGGTATCGATTTTGGGGGGAATGCAATTCCTTTTCTATGCACTATGTATATAGCACTTGTACAGAAAGTAAAAATCTTATATGTTGCATAAACATGAATTTCTCCAGCTGTTTCACAAACAGAGTTTCCGTACAAAAGATTATTCTTTTATCTACATCGTGCCAATCGAGAAAAATATTACCAGAAATGAACTTATTATTTGGTGCCATGTAAATAGAAGGGAAATAAGGGAATACACTAGGTTAAAGCGATAGTCAAATGTTTTAAAAGAAACCGTTATGCAAAACAATTGGAATTCGCTTCTCTCTTGCATTCCCGAGAGTAAAACAAAACACATTATACGAAAGTTGACTTCCCGCTTGAGAAAAGTTTAAGCAGTTCAAAATTGAAACCAATAACAAGGAATATCTCGGAAATGGTCAATTCCACGAAAAAAAAATGTATATGACATAAATTGGTGTTTTCATGAGATCTATATTTTTTGTGTAATAAGTTTTTGTCTCTCTCTTACGCTAACCAGTTATGCAAAGGTCATCATGAAGAGGTCTTCAGAGGCTATTGCCAGGAAATTCAAGATATACATTTTATTTATGTATTTTGTAAACATTTGTAAAAATTGTCTTTAAAATCTTCTAGTTGCATCCTTGGAAGATACTAAAGTTAAATACCAGGTTAGGTATTTGACCGATTTTTCGTTTTAGAGTTATCGTCTTCACATATACACACACGCACACTTATGGGCCTTTTTCTAAAATCTGATATGTTCCATTCACATGACTTTCTCTGCATCTCTGTACCAAATTATTATTAAAAAGCTTATTCTTCTATCCACTTCATGTTAATCGAGATAAACATTAGCAGCAATGGACTTATTACTTGCTTTCTCATAAGTCGAAGGCAAATAAGGGAAAACATTAGGCTAAAGCGATAGTGAAATCTTTTAAAAACAAGTTGATGTGTGATAAAATTCCATTCTTTAATGGCCAGGAGTTGAGAAATTCCCGTATGAGAAAAGTTTAAGTATTTTAAAACTGAAACTAATAACAAGGAATACCTCAGAAATTATCAACTCCAGGAAAAATTGTATATGATAAACTGGGTGTTTAAATTATATCTACATTTTTGGAGTATTCAGTTTTTGTCTTTTTCTTACGGTTTACCAGCTATGCAAAAGTCATCCAGAATGAAGAGGTCATCAGTCTATTCCCAGAAAATTCAAGATATACATTTTATTTACTGGGAAAACATTTTTAATATGCGACATTTTAATAAAAGACATTAGAGCCATTTATGAGACCATCATCATGTTAGAAATTTGTTCCATATATAAGGTAGTTTGGGGTGGCGACGAATTTTCCTCAAAATCTTCGTATCGCATCTTTGGAAGATATTAGACATAAATATATTAGACATTTTTTCGTTTCTGATTTATCTTGTTCCCAGACACACACACACACACACACACACACACACACACACACACACACACACACACGTATGCACAGTGGATTTTTTTTTAATATACAGGATGTTAATGAACTACACCGAAATAATTTGCGAGATTGTGCACGTGACTGATATAAGTAATTTGAGATCGACGATGCATGGTCCCCGGATAAACATAACGGCAGCTACATAGCGTTAAACGTGTGGGTATCAGGTGCTGGTAAGTCGGTGTTAAAGCAAAGCAGGTTGAAAAAGTGGCTTAGAATGTCTTTAAAACTGCTGCCCGAGTATAGAAATATCGATTTTTAGCAGCTCGTTACTAGCGTTCTCAAGATTTAATGTCGCAAAAATCTGTAAAATCTCGAACTAATCACTTGACAGTGCGACACTGAGCATTCATTAACTACGTTCTTGAGTTATGTAGCCTACTCTGGAGGCGATTTTTCAACTGCTCTGGTGGCTTAATGCGTAACGCGGAAAGCTGTTATCCTAAAGGTCATGAGTTCGAGTCCGATTCATAAGTCATAGAGTAAATGCTTTTTTTTTTATTATTATTATTATTATTATTATTATTATTATTTTCATTCCAGACGAAGTGCTGCGATACGTGGCGTACTGTCACTTCAGAAATTTATAGCCGTTACTTCGAAATTTTAATAAACAGGCATAAGTCTCATGTCTCAAATTACTTATTTAAGTAATTTACATATTCTGTGAAAATATTTCTGTATAGTTCATTAACACTCTGTATTTGTTTTTGGATTCAGGAGGCCCTGTATTTCCAGTGAAATCTCGGTATCCAATTTTTGGCAGAATGCAATACCTTCTCTGTCTATGTATTTAGTGGAGAAAATGAAAATATGTTACATGCAATTTACTACCTATAATTTGAGTTTCCGTATGATTTATAATGTTGCAATATTGGTACACATTCCAAATGTTAGTAATATCAAAATAGTTTAATAATAAGGTTTGCCTAAGTTAGTGGTCAGTAATATTTACCATGTTTTTATGGGGAATTGAAGTTGATTTGAGTCCAACTCTATCTCAATATGATCTGCGTTTCACATGTTAAATTCGATATGAATCGAATTCGTTTTGAATACCATTCGAGAGTAATTTTATTCATCTATTTATGTTGGTCAACTTAGAACTACGTTGGCAAGCCTGTTAAACATACATTTGTTATCTGTGTATTACACGTAGGTTTAGGAGTTAAATATTAGTATATTGCGTACTAAGATCTGATAAGTAATTTACAGTTCGCGGTTAGCCAATTTCTTTTTGAAATACTTTAAAAAATTAAATAAATAAATTTTCGATGTGAACAAATGAAAGGCTACTTCTAAATGATATGGATAAAGCCTTCTTATACACTCTTTTGTTAATGAATCTTGCAATAGATTCTTTACTTGAAGTAGCACATGTCTTGTGTGTTACGTCATTTCCTAATTGTACTGTAAGTATTAATGACCTCTCAATCTCTTACTGTAAGTACTTCAGTGCTTGTTGGCATAGCAATTAATAAATCAATTGTAAATTCAGCTTACATTTCCAAATATGTATTCGGAATGATTAACTTACTAAGCAAGTATTTCAAAAAATATATTTTAGAATGCATAGCAAACTGCAGATACCATAAAAGTGGTTTTATAATGTATCACAAAGCAACTAAAATAAAAAAAAAAGTATTAAAAACGACTACCGCGTGTAACGAATATAACAAAGGAAGAGTTTCTTTACCGTATTCAAAACGATTTGAATACGGAGGTGTTTCCATATTTCGATCCGATATCATTCCAATCTCGCTTTTTAAGACGATCGGATCCAAGATTCAATCGATTTGAATCCGCATATCCATGCAGAATTCAATACGGCAAGAGTACTCAAATCGATTCCAAATCCCCATGGAAACCTGGTAATAGTAACAGATAATTTGCAGTTCCTCGATTTTAGAAACATGACACAAAACTGAGTCATACTTTTATCACTGATGATTGTCCTTGAAGGAATTTGTTACTGTTTCCAAGGCTGATTTTTACTTTCTCTACACGTATTATGTACATAGGTATAGAGGTGTTGTATTGCACCCAAAAATTCGATACCAAGATTTCACCGGAAATACATGTTTTAGGTTCCCCTAAATACAATAAAAAGCACTTTTGAAAAAAAAAAGTTTGTGTGGGTGTCTGTGGACAGCATAGCCCAAAAACGAAAAGACTGTTAAACACCAAACTTGGTATTTGCGTTTAATATCTTCCAAAGGATGTGACACGAAGATGTTCAAGAAAATACCCTCACCACAAACTACCCTTTACATGCCAACATTTTCGAAAATTTTGATTTTACCAAAAATGGCTCTAACGATATTGATTAAAATATCGTATATTAAATATATAAACATACCAAACAAAATGTATATCTTGAATTTTCTGGGAATAGCCTCTGAAGACACTTATACTGGATGAATTTTGCTGAGTTTTGTTTAACTGCTAAACCGTAAGAGATAGACAAAAATTTGCTTGATAGAACATATAGGGCTCGTTAAAACACACAAGTAATGCTATATACATTTTTTATGGAGTTGATCGTTTTTTTCTTTTTTTTTTAGATATTCCTTGTTTTTGGTTTCAGCTTTAAAAACATACTTTTCTCACAGAGGATTGTGTCAACTCGTGTCCATGCAAACAAAGGAACTTCAGTCACATAGCAACCAGCTATGGTACGGCCTTATTTCACTCCTACTTACAAGACAGCATGTAATAAGACTATTTCTGCTAATTTCTTCTCGATTAGCATGAAGTAAATAGAAACAAACTTTTTAACAATAATTTGTTGTAGATATGTACAGAAAGTCATTTAAGATTTTTTAGTGAATCGTATCCTAGATTCAATACGATAAGCGTACTCAAATCGATTTCAATTCCCTATGGAAACGTGGTAATAGTTTCAGATAATTTGCTGTTCCTGGTTTTAGAAACATGACACAAAACTGAGTCATGCTTTTATCACTGATGATTGTTCTGGGAGGAATTTGTTGCTGTTTCCAAGGCTCATTATTTTTATTAACATCTGCACTTGTTGGGTTAATCTAGAGCTATAACAGAAGCAGATAAGCGCAGCTGAAGAGGAATAGATGAATAAGAGGGAGTAAATGTGGCAGACCTGTTGCCTCAGCTCATATTCATGTGCATGATCGTACTTTACACCCAACCTCTCGAGTCGGGTGGCCGATCGATGCCGGGCCTGGTGACGCGTCCAGTGACGTCATTGCTCCGCTGGTGACTCATACAATGAATGTACACGAGCGAGCGGTGTGCTTGCTAACTGGGTTCACGTTGCGTTCTGCTCAACGAACAAATGATAATCGGAACTGCAAACAGCTGTTGAGGCTATTGTCCCATCAAAGGAAGATGTACAAGAAAAACGACCTGATGTGTAACAATCATCTGTAACCTATTATTTTTACTTTCTTTTGCCCCGTATCTACAATGTACATAGGGATAGAGAAGTATAGCATTCCACCCAAAAATTCGATGTCGAGATTTCACCGAAAATACACGTTTAAGGACCCCCTGAATCCAAAAAAAGCATTTCCAGAAAAAGGTCCGTGTGTGTGTCTATGAACACGATAACTCAAAAACGAAAAGTAGCTAAAATACCAAACTTAGTATTTAAGTTCAGTATCTTCCAGGGATCGAAGATTTTGAGAAAAATCTCCCCACCCCAAACTACCCTTTACATGAACTTTTTCGAAAATTTTGATTTTCTTAAAAATGGCTCTAACGATTTTGATTAAAATATCGTATATTGAAGATATTTACCTGACAAATAAAATGTATATCTTGAATTTTCTGGGAATAGCTTCTAAAGACCTGTTTATTCTGGATGAATTTTGCTT
The DNA here is from genome assembly GCA_030762935.1 of Hymenopus coronatus. Classification (NCBI taxonomy): domain Eukaryota; kingdom Metazoa; phylum Arthropoda; class Insecta; order Mantodea; family Hymenopodidae; genus Hymenopus; species Hymenopus coronatus. The sequence goes on from CM060899.1 coordinate 63,823,657, forward strand.
AATTTGCCATAACTAATAAACCGTAAGAGATAGACGAAAACTTCCCATTCAAAAACTGTAGGCCTTGTTAAAATACACAATTTACGTCATGTACATTTTTTTCGTGGAGCTTACAGTTTTCGAGGTATTCATTGTTATTAGTGTCAGTTGTGAAGTACTTAAACTTTTCTCAGACGGGAGTGTCCGTTTTTCTTTTGTTCTACTCCTGGCCAAGAAAAGAAGCGATTTGTAATGACAATCGCATAACGACAGCTTTTAAAACGTTTGACTATCGATTTAGCCTAGTGTATTCCCTTGTTTTCTTCCTACTTATAAGAAACTACGTAATAAGAACATTGTGCTGAATACCTCGATTAACAAGGTGCAGAAAGAAGAATAATCTTATGTAAGAAGTTTGTAGAACGGCTAGAGAAAGTCATGTGAGTGTAACACATCAGATTTTTTAATAAATGTATTTATTTATTTGTTAGTCTGACTCATATACGAGTTTCCCAAGTGACACAGAATAATATACATTTAGAGGTTTTTACCAAAAAATCTGATGTGTTCCATTCACATGACTTTCTCTACATCTCTGCAACAAATTATTGCTAAAAAGTTTATGCTTCTATTTATTTCATGCTAATCGAGAAAAAATTAGCAGAAATAGTCTTATTACTTGCTGCCTTGTAAGTAGAAGTGAAATAAGAGAGTACCATAGGTTAAAGTGAGAGTCAAAAGCTGGTTGCTATGTGACTGAAGTTCCTTGGTTTGTATAGACAGGAGTTGACAAATTTCCTTATGAGAAAAGTATAACTTTTCAAAGCTGAAAGAAAAAACAAGGAATATCTAAAAAATTATAAACTCCACGAAAAAATGTATATAACAAATTGTGTGTTTTAACGTGCTCCATATTTTTGTGGTAAATTTTTGTCCATTTCTCACCGTTTGCCAGTTATGCAAAATTCTGTAAAATTCCTCCCGAATAAAGTAGTCTTCAGAGGCTATTCCCAGAAAATTCAAGATACACATTTCATTTGACAGGTAAATATATTTAACATACGATATTTTAATCAAAAACGTTAGAGCCATTTTTCAGAAAATAAAAATTCTCGAAAAAAGTTCCATAGTTAAGGGTAGGGGGATTTTCTTGAAAATCTTCTTGTCGCATCCTTGGAAGATACCAAACTTAAATACCAAGTTTGGTATTTAACGGCCTTTTCGTTTTTGAACTATGCTGTCCACAGGCACACACGCACACACACATATACACGCACGGAACTTTTTCCAAAAATGCTCTTTACTTTCTCTAGCACCGTATGTACAATGTACACAAGGATAGAGAAGTATTGTATTCCACCCAAAATTCGATACCGTGATTTCACCGGATATACATGCTTTGGGTCCCCCTGAATCCAAAAAAAGTATTCTTGGAAAAAGGTCCTTGTGTCTGTCTGTGGGGCAACTTATTTCGAAAATTTTGATTTTCTCAAAAATGGTACTAACGATTTTAATTAAAATATCGTATATTAAAGATATTTATCTGACAAATAAAATGTATATCTTGAATTTTCTGGGAATAGCCTCTGAAGACTACTTTATTTTGGATGAATTTTACGGAATTTTGCATAACTACTAAACTATAAGAGATGGACAAAAACTTACCAGACATAAAATGTAGAGCACATTAAAACACACGCTTTATGTTATATACATTTTCTTGTGGAGTTGATCGTTTTTAAGATATTCCTTGTTTTTAGTTTCAACTTTGAAAACCTTATACTTTTCTCATACAGGAATTTGGTAAACTTAGTCATTCGCAAGATATTCCATATTATTTGTATTTCAATTATAAAATATTTATACTTCTCTCAAATGCTAAGCCTTTATTCATCATTTACACTTTCTCTAGCACGTAGAGAAAGGTACTGTATTCCACCAAAAAATTCGATCCAGAGATTTCACCGGAAATACACGTTTTGAAACCCTGAATAAAAAATAGAAACAAATCCGCGTGCACGTGCGAGTCTCCCCCCCCCCCGCGCGTGTGTGTGCAGCATAGCTCAAAAACGAAAAATCGGTTAAATATTAAACTTAGTTTAATGGACCATTTTTCCAAAATTTAGATTTTATCAAAAATGGCTCTAACGATTTTTATTAAACTGCCATATGTTTAAGATATTTTCATGACAAATGATATGTATATTTTAATTTTCTGGGAATAACCTCTGAAAACCTTTCATTCTGGATGAATTTTTTTGTTTTGTTTTTATTGTTTCATTTATATAGCCCCCTTTAACATCTAAGGTCGTATCGGGGGCTTTCCACTTGAAACAAATCGTTGTCTGTAGGTTTTTTTTACGTTGGTGTAAATCATTTTGTTTTACTCAACGCACACATTCACACTCACATACAAACTTCCAGACTCTGTGGGGGATAGGAAATAATTCTGGCTAGAAAAGGATGACTTTTATGTATCTAGCAAACCATAAGAGACAAAACTTACTACATAAAAATGTAGATCTCATTAAAACACATAATTTATATCTTGTACTTTTTTTTTTCTCTCTAGAGATAGTCGTTTTCTAGATATTCCGAGTTATTGGTTTCAGTTTTCAGCTACTTAAGCTTTTTTCAAACGTAAGTAGATATTTCTTTTCGTCTCTCTTTTGTTTACTCCTAATAAACAAAGATGGTCGAAGTTCAGTTGTTTCTTATAGCAACCAGCGTTTAAAAGAATTGACTATCTGTTTAGCCTAGTCACTAGTGTATTTTCTCATAATTTACATCTGCTTACAAGGAAGCAAGTAGTAAGATAATTTTTCTGCTGTTTATCTCGATTAGCATGAAGTAGATAAAAGAATAATCTTTTGTGAGATTTGTTTGCGGAACTACTAGAGAAAGTCATGTTAATGGAACACATCAGATTTTTATCTCCATTTCTGAAGTAGATACCAGAATAAGATTTTGCAAGAATCACATGTACAAAACTGAATACTGAAGGTTATACGAGTTCAACATGTAAACCATTTTACTTTCTCTAAACGTACTATGTACATAGTGTATAGATAAGGTTTTCTTCCACCCAAAAACTATAATATATTATGTTTTAGGATCCCCTTTATAAAAAAAATAGTCTATGTTACATTCACATGACTTTCTCTACATATCTGCAACAAATTATTGTTAAAAAGCTTATCTTCTATTTACTTCATTCTATTCGAGAAAAATATAGCAGATATAGTCTTATTACTTGCTTCCTTGTAAGTAGAAGCGAAATAAGGGAGTACCATAGGTTAAAGTGATAGTCAAAACTGGTTGCTATGTGACTGAAGTTCCTTTGTTTGTATGGACAATGGTTGACAAATTCCTGTATCAGAAAAGTAAGTTTTTCAAAGGTGACACTAAAATCAAGGATTATCTAAAAAAGGACCAACTCCTCAATTGTGTGTTTTAACGTACTCTACATTTTTGTGTGGTAAGTCTTTGTCCATGTCTTATGGTTTAACAGTTATGCAAAATTCCGTAAAATTAATTCAGAAAGAAGAGGTCTTCAGAGGATATTCCCAGACAATTCAAGATATACATTTCATTTATAAGGTAAATATTTTTAATATACGACATTTTAATCAAAATCGTTGGAGCCAATTTTGAGAAAATCAACATTTTCGAAAAAAGTACCATGTAAAGGGTAATTGAGGTTGGGGAGATTTTCTTGAAAATTTTCGTGTCGCATCCTTGGAATATATCAAACTTAAATACCAATGGTCTTTTCGTTTTGTGTTATGCTGTCCACAGACAACATATATATACACACGCGGACCTTTTTTCCAAAAATGCTTTTTCTGGATTCAGTGCGGGCCCAAAACATGTATTTCAATGAAATCTCAGTATCGAACTTTTGGGTGGAATACAATACCTTCTCTATACACTATGTACATAGTACGTGTAGAGAAAGTAAAAATGTAGACCATCACATTGGTATCGTTTTTAAAGCGCCCAATACCTTGCATTTTGTTCCTTGGCAACGAACCGGGCAGTATATTGCAACACCCACGCAAACGACAGCTTTCTATTTTAGTACGCAAGCAGAACCATTGCATTTCACACAAAATTCCACCTCGGATTTTAACCGAAATCAATGTTCTGAGATCTTCTGAATCCAAAACATTCTTATTTCTTACATTCAAATGATTTTCTCTCCCTTATATTTAAGATATTTACATTACAAATAAAATGTTTATATTGAATTTTCTGGGAATAACCTATAAAGATCTCTTTATTCTGGATGATATTTTTGGAATTTTCATAACTAGTAAACCGTAAAGAGATGGACAAAAACTTACTACACAAAAAATGTAGAGCTCCTTAAAACACACAATTTGTGTCATATATAATATTTTTCCTAGAGTTCACCGTTTTCGAGATATTCCTTGTTATTGGTTTCAATTTTAAAATACTTACTTTTCTCACACAGGAACTTGTCACCGCTTGGTCACGCAAAGAAACGATTTCAATCCCATAGCAACCACATTATAAAACATTTGACTGACGGTTAGCCTAGTGCATTCCCTTATTTCCCTTCTACTTACAAGGAAATCATTAATAAGACCGTTTCTGCTAATGTTTATCTCGATTAGCGTGAAATAGATAGAAGAATAAGCTTATTAACAATAATTTGTTACAAAGATGAATGGAACACATCCGATTTTTCTAATTTAATCAGGATAAACCTTTCTAGAAATAGCTACATTAGATATTTCGTAATATATGCAAAGAAAATAGCGATAGTTAAATATTTAAGAGTTGTACGCTATATGCTGGCCTTAAAATTCAGAACTGAATGAAAATATAGATTTATAGGTTCCTCACAATGACAACAGATGGCAACCACAGTGTTTTTTTAAATACAGTTCCGGAGTCTGATCGGGACTCCGGCGCTGTATACCCTACTTTTTATTTACCTAATTTGTTTACTTTGATTACTGTATTTATGTTTTACTTTTTACACACATGCACAAACATATAACACCCATGCCCAAGGCGGGACTCGAACCCACGATCCCCTGCGCCGCGAAACACCAAAGCGAGACGCTTAAGCGAGCGCGGCCATGGGGACCGGCGTGTTTAGGCGCATACAAGGAATTTCATCCCTGACAAAAGTAATTTTAAAAGTTTGCTATTGCTTTGGTGATATTCACGAGCTCCAAAAGTCTGATATGTTCCAATCACATGATTTTCTCTACCTGCCCTGCAAATAAACTTCTGTGTTCTATTTCTGCTAATCGTGATAAACATTAGCAGAATGGTCTTATTATTGTTTACCGCCCGCTTTTACTACTATGCCCCGCCGGCGATGATACTGACGAAACAGTGAATGAAAATGGAGCACCGGTGGAGTGCGATGGCGGGGGAAACCCGCCGCTACGCCGCTTTGTACACCACAAATCCCACATGCGGTCGCCTGGGATCGAACCCGGGCCACCTTGGTGAGAGGCGATTGGTCTAATCACTCATCCGCGGCGCGGCCGTGTCAAATGTTTCAAAAGCTGTCGCTATGCGATTCTTATTGAAATTAGCTTCTCTACAGGGCCAGGACTAAAGCAGAAGAAACACAAACGACTTCCCTTTTGAGAAAGATATAAGTATTTTAACACTGAAACTAATAACAAGGAATATCTCGGAAATGGTTAGCTCCACAACAAAAATGTATAGTATATACGAGATTAATTTTTTTTGTGTAACAAAGAATTCCTAATTCTTACGGTTTACAATATTTTTCAGAACATAATGACCATGCCCCATTCTGCTTCCATTTTGGCATTAGGGTGTGTGTGTGTCGCCCTCCGTGGTGTAATGGTTACCATGCTAACTTCATATACCCAAGGTCGCGGGTTCAAACCCGGCGGAGGACGATGGATTTTTTCGGGCGTAAAAATCTTTAGCATGGCTTCCTTCGGAAGGGAAGTAAAGAACCTCAAGCCTGATAAGAGAGGCCTCTGAGCAAAATTAAGCTATCTTTCACGCCCAATATAGAATGGGACGCTGAGAACCCCAGAAGTTAAAGAGCGTCCATAAATAACAGGCCATTTCATTTCATTAGGGTGTGTGTGGCAGAAAACCAACCCTGACTGTTGCCAAATCTTTCATTTACTGGTCTCTTAACTCTCGACTTGCAAGCAGAGTCTCCAGGAAGAAGATTTTACTACGTTACCTCTCGATCGAGTACATGGTCGTCTTTTGTTTTCTAATGGTTACTGCCCAGTGGAGGTGGGAGCGGTCCCGTTTGAGGGCTATCAAGTTTGGGAGAAACCTATACAGTATGCAAAAGTCATTCAGAATAAAGACTTCACAGGTTATTCCCAGAACATTCAAGATATACATTTGCCATGTAAAAGTCGGTAATATACCAAACATGGTATTTAAGTTTAGCATCTTCCAGGGATGCGACACGAAGATTTTGAGAAAAATCCCCCCACCCCCAACTACCCTCTACTTTTTCCGAAAATTTTGATTTTTTCAAAACTGGCTCTAAAATTTTGATTAAAATATCGTATATTAAAGATATTTACATGGCAAATAAAATGTATATCTTGAATTTCCTGGGAATAGCCTCTGAAGACTAGTTTATTCTGGATGAATTTTACGGAATTATGCATAACTGCTAAACCATAAGAGATGGACAAATACTTACACAATAATGTAGAGCACGTTAAAACACACAATTTATGTTATACACATTTTCGTGGATTTGGTCGTTTTTCAGATATTCTTTGCTTTTGATTTCAGGTTTAAAAAACTTACTTTTCTTATACCGGAATTTGTCAATTCCTGTCCATACAAACACAGGAACTTCAGTCACATAGCAACCAGTTTTTGACTATCACTTTAGCCTATGGTACTCCCTTATTTCGCTCCTACTTACAAGGAAGCAAGGAATAAGACTATTTCTGCTAATTGTTTCTCGATTAGCATGAAGTAAATAGAAAAATAAGCTTTTTAACAATACTTTGTGGCAGAAATGTAGAGAAAGTCATGTGAATGGAACATATCAGATTGTTTATTCAAGTGTGTCCATGAAATCTTGATATCGAAAATTTTGGGTGAAATACGATACTTTCTCTACCTACTCTGCACAATATACAAATGTGATTGAGAAAGTAAAATTAGATTTTATATCCATAGATTTAGCCGGTCATTGGAATTAGACTGTGTACTACCTTAAATATTTTAGGAGGGGGGGATTCTATTCTCCAAAAACCCTCCTCTAGATACGCCTGTGATTTAAACTGTTAATGAGAGAAACATATACATATCTTAAAGTTTTTATTTAGGAAGGGAGACAGAAAGTGCATGATCCCCTAAGTCGGTGCCTATTAGTAGATACCTCGTTTATATGCGGACTTGAAATCGACTTGAGTCCAACTCAATCTCAATACGATCCGCATTTCACATGTTAAATTCAATACGAATTGAGAATATGTAAACTTTAAGAATGTATTTATTAAACGCTGTATGTTGGTTAACCTGGAATTACGTTGGCGAACCTGTTAAACATATTATTTGTTACTCCGTCATTATAAGCAGATTTTGAGGTTAAATAACTATACTTGATAACACATTGCAAATTAAAGAAACCATAAACCCTATAATCTACCACAGAGCAATAAATAAAAATCTGATGTGATCCATTCTTTCTCTACATCTCTGTAACAAATTTTTGTTAAAAAGCTTATTCTTCTCTCTACGTCATGCTAATCGAGATAAACATTAGCAGAAATGCTTTCTTGTAAGTAGAAGGGAAATAATGGAATTCGCCAAGCTAAACCGACAGTCAAATGTTTTAAAAGCTGGTTGCCATGTAGTTGAAATCCGTTTCTTTGCGTGGACAGGATTTGACAAATTCTGCGATTGTGAAAAGTTTAAGGACTTTATAATTGAAATCAATAACAAAAAATGTCTATACTGTTTCCGTGGTCGAGTGGTCAGCGAGCTGTCTTCACACCAAAACGTCCCGGGTACGATTATCGCCTGGGGCGGAAATTTTTCTTTAACCAGAATTATTTCCTATCCTCCACAGAGTATGGAAGTATGCATGTGAGTGTTTAAGGAAAATATAACGATTTAAATCTAATGTAAATAAGCTACAGACAACGAGTTGTTTCTAATGCAAAGCCCGCGATATAACCTTAGATGTTAGAGGAGGCTATATAAATGAAACAATAATAATAATAATAATAATAAACTCCACGAAAACATGCATTTGATATAAGTTGTGTTACGAGATCTACATATTTTGTGTGGTACGGGTTTGTCTATCTCTTATGATTTAATAAATATGCAAAATTCAATAAAAAAAAATCTGATGTGCTCCATTCACATGACTTTCTCTACATCTCTGCAACAAATTAGTTTTAAAAAGCTCATGATTCTATTTACTTCACGCTAATTGACAAAAAATTAGCAGAAATAGTGTTATTACTTGCTTCTCTGTATGTAGAAGCGAAATAAGGGAGTACCATAGGTTAAAGTGACAGTTAAAAGCTGGTTGCTATGTGACTGAAGTTCCTTTGTTTGTATGGTCAGGAATTGATAAATTCCTGTATGAGAAAAGTAAAGTTTTTGGAACCTGAAAACAAAAACAAGGAATATCTCAAGACCAATCAACTCCACGAAAAAATGTATACAACATATATTGTGTGTTTTAATATATTCTACATTTTTTGTGTCGTAAGTTTTTCTCTATCTCTTACCGTTTAGCAGTTATGCAAAATTCCATAAAATTCACTCAGAATAAAGTAGTCTTCAGAGGCTATTCCAAGAAAATACGAAATATATATTTTATTTTTCAGGTAAATATCTTTAATATACAATATTTTAATAAAAATCGTTAGCCATTTATGAGAAAATCAAAATTTTCGAAAATGTTCCATGTAAAGGGTAGTTTGCGGTCGGGGAATTTTTCTCAAAATCTTCGTGTCGCATCCCTGGAAGATACTGAACTTAAATACCAAGTTTGGTATTTTACCGACTTTTCGTTTTTGAGTTATCGTGTTCACAGACACACGGACACACACGGACCTTTTTCTGAAAATACTTTTTTTGGATACAGGGGACTCTAAAACATATATTTCCGGTGAAATCTTGGTATCGAATTTTTTGGTGGAGTGCAATACCTTCTCAATACACTATGTACATAGTGCGTGTAGAGAAAGTAAAAAACTTACAGAATAAAGAGGTCTTTAGAGTCTATTCACAGAAAATTCAAGATATACATTTTATTTGTCGTGTAAATGTCTTTATTATACGTTATTTTAATAAAAAATGTTAGTCTTTTTGAGAAAAACATTTTTGAAAATTTTTCCATATAAAGGGTAGTTTGGGGTGGGAGAATTTTTCTCAAAATTGTGATGTCGCGTCCTTGGAATATACTAATCTTATATAACAAGTTTGGTATTTTACCAGATTTTGGTTTTTGAGTTATCGTGTTCACACACATACACATGCGCGCGCGTACTCACATACACGGCCCTTTTTCTAAGAATGTTTTTTTGGATTCAGGGTGTCCCAAAACAGGTATTTCCGGTGAAATCTCGGTATTGTATTGTTGGGTGCTATATAATACCTTCTCTATATAGCATGTAGATATTACGTGTAGAGAAAGTAAAACACATTAACATATACCGCAACGAATATAGCAGAAATAATTCAAAACGATTTGAATACGTAGGTGTTTCCATATTTCGATCCGATCTCATTTCGAATCCAAGATTCAATACGATTTGATTCCGCTTTTCAATGCAGCATTCAATACGGTAAGGGAACTCAAATCGATTTCAACTCCCCATGGAAACGTAGTAAACAGGTGCTAAAAAGTGTAAGCTAGACGTTAACAATTTTACTGAACAAATAGTGCATATTTTCAAAATTAAAGAACATATTCTAAACGCCTTGATGGCACAAATGCATACATACTAAGCTACATATTTTGGTGCATAGATGATATAATAAACGCGGGTGGCTTGTGGAAGCAGGCTTCAAAGTCATTAACCCTCAGATTTCCTTTGTTTTCCGATAGAAGCGCATCTATCTGCATGTATTGCCTTTAAGCTTGTCATGCAACAACAAAAGCCTCAGGATTCCAATAATGCAATGCACTATCATCCGGTTCTATCTTGAAGGCAAACAAACAATTGAAGTTGATTTGAGGTAGTCCCCATAGAGACAGCAGACCACACCCCATCGCCAAGCGCAACGGCAGCCGCATTCAACAGCATGCGTTCGTATTTCATTGTCAGGGTCGATTACACAGCAACACCAAACCTGTTTCTTCGCGTCTCTGAGAGAGGGCAGCAGGCACTAAAGCCATTCCGCGTGATCTGGGCGCAACATGTAACTAACACCATCTAGCCGTGGCACCTAGTAATAAATATTCTGTGGCATTTAAAAGTGCTGCCAACAGCTAAAACCAACTTTTCAAAATTCTACCGCCACTTTTGTTCTTATTTTTGTTTTCTCTACTACTTGCACGACTTGCACGAATGTGTCAAATGATTTTTATTTTAGTATTTAGCAATGACACAAGGTCTGTAAAGCCTGATGCTTTGATATTTTACACTCTAGTACATAATTGTAAATATGTATTATAATTTATTGACATTTGTGGAGTACATAATACAATAATCACATGTTAGTTTTATATAATTATTAATAGTAACTATTATGTCGATAATTATAAAACTATCATATAACATTACATCAGTGTTACATATAATGAAATTATATTTATTTATACATTTTAATACTAATTTTCGATACTCCATGTTTTATGTGAAAAAGAAAAGGAAGTGCATATGCTTTTATAGAGCACATTAAGTATAGAACTCAAAAGCAAATGGTGTGATTATATGTCTATTCTGCTGTTTTTGTAACCCATGCTTTAAGCATTAGAACTTATACATTGTTTTCTTTTTCGTAGTATATAAACATATGTATACATGTATATGCCTTGACATGTTTTATGTTCAGTGGCTTCCTGGCCTAAACGAAAAGTGGTAAAAATTCTGTTTCATATTGTGAGTAGGATAGTAACAATGTAAAACAATTTTATAACACGTGTGTCATTTACTATTTTTACTTTCTCTATACGTAATATGTACATAGTGTATAGAGCAGGTATTGTATTGCATCCAAAATTCGATACCGAGATTTCACCGGAAGTGCACGTTTTGAGACCTCCTGATTAAAAAAAATCTAGAAAAAGGTCCGTGTGTGGCTTTGAGTGTGTGTATGTAGGCAGCATAGCTCAAACACGAAAAAAAAAACGTTAAATACCAAGTTAAGTTTGCGACACGAAGATTTTCAAGAAAATCCCCCGCACCCCAACTACCCTTTACATGGACATTTTTTGTTTTTTGAAAATTCTGATTTTCTCAAAAATGGCTAACGATTTTGATTAAAATAGGTACCTTATGATTAAGATATTTTTATGACAAAGAAATATATATCCTAAATTATCTGGGAATGGCCTCTGAAGACCTCTTCATTCTGGATAACTTTTGTATAACTGGCAAACCAAAAGGAAAAAAAAAGTAGATGAAAAAAGTGTAGATCTTATTAAAACACAATTTATGTCATATACTTCTTTTTTTTTATTTATTTATTTTTTTCTTTGTTTTTAAATTTTTTAGAATTAATCGTTTTCCAGATTTTCCGGGTTATTGGTTTCAATTTTGCCACTTAAAACTTTTCTCAAACGGGAAGACATCTTTCTTCTCGTTTTTCGTTTGTTTATTCCTGGTAAGCACAGAGATTAGAATTTCAATTGTTTCACATAGTGACTGGCTTTTAAAGCACGAGACTATCACTTTGGCCTGTGCATTGCAACGTTAAAACATACAATTTATGTTGTTTACATTTTTTCGTGAAGTTGACCGTTTTTGAGATATTCCTTGTTATTGGTTTCAGGTTTGAAAAACTTATACTTTTCTCATACAGGAATTTGTCAACTTCTGTCCATACAAAGGAACTTCAGTCACATAGCAACCAGCTTTTGATTACCACTTTAACCTATGGTACTCCCTTTTTTCGCTTCAACTTACAAGGAAGCAAGTAATAGACTATTTGTGCTAATTTTTCGCGATTAGCATGAAGTAAATAGAAGCATAAGCTTTTTAACAATAATTTGTTGCAGAGATGTAGAGAAAGTCATATGAATGGAACACATAAGATTTTTGCTAATGTTTCGCTTGATTATCATGAAGAAGAACGTACTTTTGTAATAATAGTTTATTAAACAATAGGTAGAAAAATCATATTAATGGAATACATCACATTTTTACTTTCTCTAGCGCGTATGAAAAACGTATGTATGTTCTCAGACCCCTACATAAAAGAAATAATTTTTGGAGTGCTTCTGTGGATACCTAAACTCAAAAACGAAAAGTTGGTTAAATACCAAACATGGTATTGAAGTTTTTTAACTCCCAGGATGTGACATGAAGATTTTAAAGAAAATCTCCCCCGAAGCTACACTTTACATGGAAAAATTTTCCAAAATGTTAATTTTCTCAAAAATGGTTCTAATGATTTTGAGGCTATTCCCAGAAAATTCAAGAACTACATTTTACTCATCATGTAAATATCTTTAATATACAGTATTTATTCAAAATAACTAGAGCCTTTTAAAGAAAATAAAAAAGCTCGAAATTTTTTCCATGTAAAGTGTAATTTAGGGTGGCGGAATTTTCTTGAAAATCTTCGTGTTGAATCCATGAGAGACACTAAGCTTAAATACCAAGTTTGGTTTAAAGGACTTTTTCTAAAAATGTTATTTTGAATTCAGAGGATCTCAAAACATATTTCCGGTGAAATCTCGATATCGAATTTTTGGGTGGAATGCAATATCTTCTCTTCTACTATGTACGTTGTACATATGCGCTACAAAAATAACAAGAAACTCTTTAGATCATTTGTTTTTAGTCTTCAAAGTTACTTGTTAAATGAAGTATAGGAGATTTAAATAATAAAATGGCAGCATCCAACCAACTAAGTGCATTTAAAACTAGTGATATTGATTTACTTTTTTGTTAGAAAGAACTATGTACAGGCTGCTCGTTCCTTCTAGGCCAGGCATGGCGAATGGTACTCGCAAGGTGTGAACAGATTAGTCACCCTTACCTGAAGTCGCTACTAGCGCACTATACACACGCGCCAGATAAATTAATGTGTTACTTGGCAATTCTTCCACAGTTTACGAGATAAATTAAATAGCTATGAAGTAATTTACCACTGAAGAACATACATTTTATTTGTCAGGTAAATATCGTTACTATACAATGTTTTAATCAAAATCGTTAGGTCCATTTTTAAAAAAAATAAAAATTTTCGAAAAAAAAATCCATGTAAAGGGTAGTTGGGGGTGAGGGGATTTTCTTTAAAATCTTCGTGTCGCATCCTTGGAAAATACCAAACTGAAATACCAAGTTTGGTATTAAACGGTCTTTTCGTGTTTGAGCTCTGTCCACACACACACACACACACACACACACACACACACACACGGATCTGTTTCTAAAACTGCTTATTTTTTTGGATTCAGGGCGACCCAAAACATGTATTTCCGGTGAAATCTCGGTATCGAATTTTTGGGTGCATTACAATACCTTCTCTATACACTATGCACATAATACGTGTAGAGAAAGTAAAAAACTTTTAAACGTAATTTTTTATTTACATATGTATGTTGTACCTTAAAAGCATTATTTCTCGATTATTCGTGCTTGTTCTATCCGAAATTAGCCTGGATAATCAGGAGTATACTGTATTTAAATAAATTTGCGAATTATGATGCGCTCTTTGCAAGCAAGTTTCACGTTGGCAATTGTTTATCACGAAAACTCTTTGAAGATTTTTACCCATTTATTCTTCTGATGATTCAGAAAATGTACCTAACCCTAAAATACTTCAAAGAAACTTATACACGCTGTTTAACCCTTTGTTGCCTGTCGGTACCTTTAAGTTCCGCTTGTTTTAAGCGTAACTATACAAATAGGGTTGTACTCTAGGATTAATTTCATGTTATACTAACCTTCAACCATAAACGACAAGTGATCAAGACTGTTTTATATTGTAAAAATATATACAATTTTGCCCTAAAATTGCAGTGATTTTTTTAAATAAACAAGACAAAACCGACATAACTGCAGCCAAATGTAACCCGATTAACTTCCAAGCATATCACCGATTATTTTACTTGGGCTCTCCCCGTTCATAACCACAATCAATAGGATTTGAACTTGCAGCATTTGGCTTTGAATGGATGACCAGTCCATTACCTATCATCATGGCTATTTGAACTACTTTTTTGGTAGTACCTTTAGCAGCATTATGAAAACTGGTTTAGACGAATTTAAATTTTTAATTGGGAAGAAAAATATTAATAAAGGATCTACGTTTATTTTCATTTCTATTTTCTCTTATTATATTATATAAAAATCTGATGTGTGCTATTCACATGACTTTCTCTATATCTCTGCAAAAAATTATTCTTAAAAAGTGTATACTTCTATTTACTTCATGCTAATCAGAAACAATTAGCAGAAATAGTATTATTACTTGTTTCCTTGTAAGTAGAAGGGAGTATCATAGGTTAAAGTGGTAGTCAAAAGATGGTTGCTCTATGACTGCAATTCTTTTGTGTGTATAGGAGTTGACACATTCCTGTATGAGAAAAGTTAAGTTTTTCAAAGCAGAAACCGAAAACAAGGAATGTCTCAAAAACGATGAACTACACGAAAAAAATGTATATAACATAAATTGTGTGTTTTAACGTGCTCTACATTTTTCGTGTAGTAAGTTTTTGTCCATTTCTTACGGTTTAGGAGTTATGCAAAATTCTGTAAAATTAATCCAGAATAAAGTAGTCTTCAGAGGCTATTCCCAGAAAATTCAAGATATAAATTTTATTTGACAGGTAAATATCTTTAATATACGATAATTTAATCAAAATCGTTAGAGCCATTTTTTAGAAAATCAAAATTTTCGAAAAAAGTTCCATGTAAAGGGTAATTTGGGGTGGGGGGATTTTTCTCAAAATCTTCTACCAAGTTTGGTATTTTACCGACTTTTTGTTCTCGAGTTTTCGTGTTCACAGACACACGGACCTTTTTCTGAAATTACTGTTTTTGGATACAGGGAAACCTAAAACATATATTTCCGGTGAAATCTCGGTATCGAATTTTTTGGTGGAGTGCACTACCTTCTCTATACACATAGTAAGTAAAAATGCATCAAAACCTGAAAGTATTCACAGCCCGCCACTGCTAGAGAGAACCGGTTCTACCTGGCGTGTGTGTATGTATGTGCACTAATAGCGACTACAGGTAAGAATGTCTAATCTAAATTCACACCTTGTGAGTACCGTTCGCCATGCCGCCAACAAACCCGGCAAACTTAGTTAATAAAGAATGAACTTTTTTTTTTTTTTTTTTTTTTTTTTTTTTTTTTTTTTTTTTTTTTTTGTAGTTTAACGTCCTTTAACCTGGTTGGTCATATCGGACGATGAATGAAATTGATGATATGATGCTCAAATGATCTCAGGGTCCATGGAGCTTAAAGTTACTCGACATTCGTCTTCTCAGGATAAGGGAAAACCCCGAAAAAAACCTTATCCGGGTAACTCACCCTAAGCAAGATTCGAACTCACGACCTTTTGAATGTGAGGCAGACATGCTACCACCACACTACCCAGGCGGGCTGATGAAACAGTTGTTAGCAATAGAACGTTATGAAGGGATTACGCACAACCCCAGTATGCATTTTAGGGTTAAAAAAAAGCTTTTAAACGTAATTTTCTATTTGCATATGTATGTTGTACCTTAAAAGCATTAAATTACGGGGTTTCTAGATTATTCGTGCTTGTTCAGCATGTATCTGTTTATCACGAAAACTCTTTGAAGATTTTTCACGCATTTATTCTTCTGATGGTTCAGAAAACGTACCTATCTCTAAAATACTTTAGGAAAACTTATGCATGCACTTGAGTTACAGAAGACAAACATATGGTGGATAAAGGTGTTCTTACCTTTCCTGATGAGAAGGCTTGTGACGCGCCGCAGAGCTTCACGAGGTGACCGATGGAAGAACTTGGGTGACAAATTGGGTGGAAGAGTGAGTGGTTTCCTTGAATCTCTTGCTTCCCATGGACTAGGGGTGCTGTGTCCAGGTGTGAGCCGATCTAAGTGCTCGATGGAAGCAGGACGAGTGCTTTGCTGACGATGCCTAGGATACCATCCCCTTCCAGGCCCACCAGCGAGCCTCAGCAACTCTGCCCCTACGAGAGCTTGGCTCAGACCTCCAGCACCGTGGCCTGTACCTGTGCGGTGTTGCTGTCTGTAGCCCACGCTGGCCAATCCTCCAGGTCTTGGTGTTGTTCGGGCCATGCTTGGAATGTCCGGAGCACGACGGTGGGGAGTGCGGGGAATATCACAGCCCCTTGCAAAGATCGGGGTTTCAGGCAGTGAACATGACGTTTGCATCGTTTCGTCACGAGGTGACTGTGCAGATCGTTTCTGGAATGTTCGCCTTCGCAGAGGACCCGGCAGTTCGGAAGGCAATGTGCGTCTCTCTGATGGCACCTGCAACAGATCATTACCAAAATCTTCCTGAAAACAATTACATTCAGTCAGACTGAAAAATCTCATGTCTTCCATTCACATGACTTTATACTCTACAACAAATTATTGTTAAAAAAACATATGCTTCTATTTACTTCATGCTAATCGAGAAAAAATTAGTAGAAATAGTCTTATTACTTGTTTCCTTGTAACTGCAAGCGAAATAAGGCAGTACCATAGGTTAAAGTGACAGTCAAAAGCTGGTTGCTATGTGACTGATGTTCCTTTGTTTGTATGAACAGGAGTTGACAAAGTCCTGTATGAGAAAAGTAAGTTTTTCAAAGCTCAAACCAAAAATAAGGAATATCTCAAAAACGATCAACTGCACGAAAAAATGTATATGACACAAATTGTGTGTTTTAACGTGCTCTACAATTTTTGTGTGGTAAATTTTTGTCCATCTTTTACGGTTTAGCAGTTATGCAAAACTCCGCAAAATTCATCCAGAATAAAGTAGTCTTCAGAGGTTATTCCCAGAAAATTCAAGATATACATTTTATTTCGCATGTAAATATCTTTAATATAAGAGATTTTATTCAAAATCGTTAAAGCCATTTTTGAGAAAATAAAAATTTTCGAAAATTTTTTCATGTAAAGGGTAGTTGGGGGTGGGGGGATTTTCTTGAACATCTTTGTGTCGCATCCTTGGAAGATACCAAACTTAAATACCAAGTTTGGGATTTAACGGTCTTTTCGTTTTTGAGCTATGCTGTCCACAGACACAGACGCGCGCGCACTCACACACACATACCTTTTTCCAAAAATCTTCTTTTTTTTATATTCAGGGAACCCAAAACATGTATTTCCGGTCAAACCTTGGTATCAAATTTTTGGGTGCAATACAATACCTTCTCTATACACTATGTACATAATATGTATAGAGAAAGTAAAAATTCAGTGTCATAGTCAGGATTTGAACCACGGATCTCCCTCTCTAGCCAGTTGCTTTGCCACTGAGCTACTGTCAACATGCCAGCATGATATTAAACTTATCAACTGACTCCCGTGTGACTCTCAATTTAATTTAAGAGGGCAACTTACAATGTCGTAAGTACTTTAAGCCCCAGGATTCATTGTACAGCCAACTATATGGTCAATTGGTACTGGTATACCTAATTGTTTTTCACACAAGCCGTGTGTAGGACAGGAGTTGGATAGGTCGAGTCAGACTGAAAAATTCAATGCCATAGCCAGGATATGAACCACAGATCTCCCGGTCTCTAGCCAGTTGCTCTACCACTGAGCTACCATGGCAACATACCAGCAAGGCATTAAATTTATCAACTGACTCGCATGTGTTCTCAAATTATTTTGAGATGACATACCCCAATGATGACTTACTTTAAGGCCCAGGATTCATAGTATAGCCAACTAATATGGTCAATTAGTATTGATATAATGTTTTTTCTTTTGTTTTGAAATACTTGACATGTAAGTTAATCATTCTAAACACGTATTTGGTAATGTAAGCTAAATTTACAATTCATTTATTAATTGTCATGCCAACAAGCACTGTAAGTACTTACAGTAAGAGTTTGAGAGGTCATTAATACTTACAGTACAATTAGGAAATGACGTAACACTCAAGACATGTGCTACTTCAAGTAACGAATCTATTGCATTAACAAAAGAGTGTATAAGAAGGCTTTGTCCATATCACTTAGATGCTGCCTTTCATTTGTTTACATCGAGAATTCATTTTTTCTTAATGTTCAATAAAATACTGAAAAGCAATTTTGATTTATTGTTTTTACAGTTTTTCAAGCATTTCAAAAAGTAGTTGGCTAACCACGAAGTGTAATATACTTATCAGATCTCAAATGCTTGGGTTAACTCAGCCCTGTAGGCTTCGTATTTCTTATATAAATTCTTGACCAGATAAGTATAAGTTATACAATTTCACACAAGGCATATATATGACAGGAGTTAGATATGTAGAGTCATACTGAACAATTCAATGCCATAGCCGGGATTTGAACCATGGACTTCCTGGTCTCTAGCTGGTTGCTCTACTACTGAGCTACCACGGCAACATGCCGGTGTAGCATTAAATTTCCCAACTGACTCTCATGTTTCCCGGTAAACCGCAAGGGGTTCTCAAATTATTTTGAGATGACAACCCCAATGGCGACTTACAATGTTGTAAGTTTTTAAGTCCCAGGAATCATAGTATAGGCAACTTGATAGGTAAAGATTTTGGTCTTACGAAAAGTTAAATGGGAGCTGCTAAAAGTTAGGCATAAAAGATAGGCTAGTCGCACTATTTAAAGCTTACACTGGTTTAAATGCTTGGACGGACGTTAGAAAGAGGTTAGAAAACCTGGCATAGTAGGGACAAAATGATCATTTATATAAAACTAAGGGTAGAAGATACAGAAGTGACATAGGAAAATTTCCTGTTGTTAATAGGATTATTGAAAAATGGAATGAATTACCTGTAGCAGCCTTTCAGGGCTGCCCTCTGACTTTAAACAAGTTTAGCGATAAATTAAAGAGAATAAATGTTAGATAATTAACTAAGTAAATATTGTGAAGTAATTAAGGATCTGTAACTATTAGTATTGAGGCTCATAGTAACTGTTTATAAACATGCTAGTAATTGATATAAGAATTGTTATACTGAATAATAAGTAGTAAGGTATTTCAAAACCATATATATATAGTATGTTAGTTGTATTACTATCATTAATTTCCATTAAATATTATTAAATGTAAGTGCAATAAAAGACAAATCACAAATCTGCATGTTTATCAACATAACACCTCCCTATTCCAAAGAATCATATTGCCTTCTATAGACAAGTTCTGGTTTATCAATGGGTGAACCATTTTCTACATTTCTGGCTCACCTCCTATGTGAGCTTCTATGAGATGCACATCACCATTTAATTCCCCATGTATATAAATTTATGGTTTAGATATGTTGAAAATTAGTGGCAATAGTAGACAAAAATACATTGATGATACTTTAAAGTTATTGAATATACGAGAGGTGTCAATAAATAAGTTGCAAATGACTTTTTCCCTTACACCATTATGCATATTTTGCGCCAGCGATATGCTTGTTGTAGGGATTGGGCCATATAGGATCATTCACATCAACCGTAGATGTAACGTAGACACAGAAGCTTGCAGACAATATATGTATAGGCTCATTCACAATGGTTACATTGACATTAACGTAAACATTACTGTAGTATGTAACATAGAAGCTTTTGCATCAAAGTTAACATGCAACATAGGAATCAACCAATGAGATGTGTTATTAAAATGGCTTCGCTTGATGATTGTCTCATTTCTCCTCCGTTAATTTTATTTGTCTTTGATTAAGGGGATGAATCCACCGTCATCTACGACGAGACAACTGTCATTTAAAATATAAAACACCAAGCAAATTGGCTACTCTAGTTTGCATCTACACGAATGCTGCCATATTCTCGTCTCTGCCAGCCATTTCAGTTTGCTATTTATTCACAAGGCACAGTTCCCTTGTTTTAATTTCTGATTGGTTATTGCCTATGTTTACGTTTGCCATTGAGAATATTCATGGTGCATTTAATTCTGCATCTATACTCTAAGTCAGTGCGTCTACAGTTAATTTTCAATGTGAATGGTCATTATCTCCCCGGCGTGGGGTCAGTCAATGGCTGCCAGTTTAAAATGGCGGGTGTGTTGTTGTATGATTGTACCCAAGCAGAACAGCATGCAGTTGTGCATTTTTGTAGACCAAAGGACTGTCCACAGAAGAAGTGCATCGCAAAATGTGTCCCATGTACGGTGACAAGTGTTTTTCACGGAAAGCTGCATTAAATTGGATCCAGCAGTTTAACCAGGGAAGACAAGGCATCCGAGATCGGAAGCATCCTGGTCATCCTTCTGACTTGTCAATTGCTACAACAATTTTACTGCCCCTTGTAAGAAAGACAAACTAAGAATTTTTATAATTAAAATTTAGTTGAGTCGATTTTGTAACACTACATCACTTACTTTTTTATTTCGGAAAACATGTTTCAGAAGCCATGTGCTTCCATTGTCAATTCCTTTGGTCGACCAAAGGAATTGACAATGGAAGAACATGGCTTCTGAAACATGTTTTCCGAAATAAAAAAGTAAGTGATGTAGTGTTACAAAATCGACTCAACTAAATTTTAATTGTTAAAACACATCACTGTCTCAAAGTCCACCATATATCAGGATAAGAATTTTTAAGTCGAAAAAAATCCATCATGTTCCACAAGGTTTGAACCTGCAACCTTGGGTGTTACAGCCTAGTATGGCAACCACTACATCACGGAGGGTGCCCTTAGTGGTTGCTTATTATAAGAGTTATACAATGATAACCAAATATTTAGCAGAAAGGAAATTATGTTGAACATTAGTTTCAGAGACATGTGGTTTGAGAATTGCTACAAAATGGCTTCTGGAAAGAAATTAGGTTAAGAATGGACAAGAAATAATACTTTCAATACAAAAAGCTCATTGGCAATGTATAGAGAGATGAAAGTGATCTGTAACATGGAAAACTATGATGATATATGTGATAAAATGGCAAGTTAAGGCTTTGCATGAACTAGAACAAGGCTGGTGAAATTGAATGAGTTGAGTTTTGAGATTTGGAGAAATGTCCATTGCATCATCTGAAGGATAAAGAACAGCATATAGTTTTAGAATGTGAAGAACTTAGGATGCTTTGGGAGAGGATAGGGAATGGGTAATGTTACCAAAAGAAATTCAAGCATATAAGTTATAGAATATATAATCTAAGAGATATTTAATCTAAATTGGAAACTTTTTGGGTAGAATAAGAGCCAAATGGTTGAGGAAAATTAATAAGCAAGAGGAAGAAGAAGATTAAATGATAGTAGGTAGTATGTATGAGACTTTAGATATAAGAAAGATGACGTGTCTAATAACTTGTAAATATTTTATGGATGAAATAAATGAAATGAAATAGCTTGACAACCTCACAGCTTGAGTCTGCTAGGTCCCAGGGTGCACAGCAACAAAGAGTAGTGATAAGTAAAAAAATCTGGTGTGTTCCATTCACATGACTTTCTCTACATCTCTGTAACAAATTACTATTAAAAATTGTCTTCCTCTATTGACTTCATACTAATCGAGCAGAAATGCATTCTTGAAAGTAGAAGGAAAATAAGGGAATACAATAGGTTAAAACGATTGTGAAATCTTTTAAAAACTGGTTGCCATGTGGATGAAATCCATTTGTTTACATTGCCTAGATTTGACAAATTCTGGTATGTGAAAAGTTCAGTATTTTAAAATTGAAACCAATAACAAGGAATATATAGACAGCTCCAGGATAAAAACGTGATATGTTATAATCACATGACTTTCTCTAGTTGTTTTACAAACCTCTTACATAAGATTATTCTTCTTTCTGCACCTTGCCAATCCAGATGAGCATTAACAGAATGTTCTTATTACTTAGTTTCTTATAAGTAGGAATAAAATAAGGGAATACACTAGGCTAAACCGATAGTCAAATGTTTTGAAAGCTGTCGTTATGCGATTGTCATGGCAAATCACTTCTTTACCTGACCAGGAGTAGAACAAAAGAAAACTGGACACTTACTGTCTGAGAAAAATATAAATACTTCATAACTGAAGCCAATAACAAGCAATATCTTGGAAACGGTTACCTCCACAACAAAAATATAAAGGACATAAATTGTGTGTTTTGATGAGATCTACATTTTCTGTGTAGTAAGTTTTTGTCTATCTCTTACGGTTTTGGTGTTAAGCAAAATTCGGTAAAATTCATCAAGAATAAAAAGGTCTTCAGAGGCTATTTCAGAAAACTCAAGACATACATTTTATTTGGGATGCAAATACCTTTAATATACAGGATTTTAATCAAAATTGTTAGAACCATTTTTTAGAAAATCAAAATTTTTGAAAAATGTAAAGGGTAATTGGGGATGGAGGGATTTTCTTGCAAATCTTCATGTCGCATCCTGAAAGATCCCAAACCTAAATATACCAAGTTTGGTATTTAACAGTATTTTCGTTTTTGAGCTATGCTCTCCACACACATGTCCACGCCCACATGCACGCACATACACTCACACATGGACCTTTTTCTACAAATGCCTTTTTTGGATTCTGGGGGACCTAAAACATGTATTTCTGGTGAAATCTCAGAATCAAATTTTCGGGTGGAATACAATACTTCCTCTATATGCTATGTACAAGTATGTGAAGAGAAAGTAAAAATGTATACTCTTATTTGAAACTTATGGAAATAAATTATTATTATTACTACTACTATTATTAATATTATTGATGCAAGGGGCAATCAGAAATAGTTTGCAATTGCATTGTTTTAAAAATACTTCAACATATGACCATGTCTGCTTGTAGGACGGTAATCAGATTCTAGTACATTATGCAGATGTTAGGTGGCAGTTGTAAACAATATTTAGTGAAAGGACAGAGTTCGTTTATTCTCAGCTACAGAAGCCATGGACAAGATGGAAGGTGACTAACATGGACAAAGATGGACTGCATGGTTTTTGTAGAAAGAGTGAAAATAGCTGATATTCATGAATATTTAACACATTAAAGCCCAGGCATTTCCTTAGTTGAAGGGCCAAGAAACCCAGGGTTCTTATGCCTACTTTAAGTTATTATTTACAGTACATCAATCAAATCTGCCAAAAAGTATTGGTACAGTCTAAAAGTATGGTGTTCAAGGATTTCTCAACAAGTAAGAAAATAATCATAGCTTCCGTATTAATATTTTATTTTAAATTTATAAATATCAAATATGAGTTTGAAAAAATCTGCATAAAGCTGCTTACACTCCATTTATTGAAAGTTCGAAAAACTCTCCCTCGGTTTCGGAATTTTCCAGAGCATCATTTTTATCCTGAACTTCAGCTTTAGTTCACAGAAATTGAGAAAAATGCAGCATTTTAACATTTAAGAACATAAAACGTAACAAACAGATCACCACCTTCAAGAAAATGCCGTGACTATCTGAGAGCAGCTAATATTACTAACTCTCCTAAATTTCCTAATAGTTGACTAAAGCGAAAACAGATGGTAGCACAAATCAGACAACAAAACGGTAACTGATACATGTTCTTTGCCGCATATCCCAAGACCGAGTTAAGGTCGTGGAATTGCGTTAGAAATACCTGCCTGAGTTATGCAAGCAAGAATGTGAGTGAGTACGTCAACATCCAAGGAACATAGAGGTTATGTCTGAATTGATTATGGCTGATAAATGTATAATCTTTGATGAACTGGAATCAAACACAGGGTTTGGCTGTACACCCCTGCACACCATTATACTTGATGATTTGAATATGAGAAAGGTTTACTTTTCCATCATAGTATCTACTTGAACAAAAAGTAAACTAAAATCACTTGAACATAGGCTAACACTGTTCGAAAAAAGCCCTCTTTATTCTGGAATAAAAGCATATAACAAACTACCTCCCAATATAAGAGAAATAAAGAATGCTAAGCTGTTCAGTAAAACTGTTAAAGATATTAATATTTTTGAGTCATCTTCAAGACTTGGCATAGATATGTTGATGACATCTTTGCGATAGTCCCCAAACATTTCATACAGGACTCCCTCAAATTACTCAACATACAACTGAAAACAATACAGTTCACAATAGAAATTGAAAAAGATAACTTACCTTGGATTTCTAGATACAAAAATAATCAGAGAGGCAACAAACTGTCCTTTGGTATCTATCACAAACCCACACACTCTGACAACTATATAAAGAATTATGGCCACAATCCTATAGCGCACAAACATGCAATATTCAATAGCCTCACCCATAGACTGGTCTTCACACCATTAGAAGATGAAGAATGCAACACATAATATCTAGTGCTAGAAACAATGGCTTCAACCAAAAATTAATAGATAAACAAATCAAAGAATTCAAACAATGGAAATCAATCACAGAAACCACAAAATTGAGCCCAGCATTAGATAAACTTGTTTCAAAAAGTTTACTTATCACCCAAAACTACACCACAAGTTTAAAAAAATATTCAAAAAACATAAAATTACACTTGCCTCCTTGTATAAGTTCAGCCTACAAAAAATGCTTGGTAACAACCAAAAAGACCAAATCCCAGAACATAAAAAATCAGGAATCTATAGAATAAATTGTGCAGATTCCAACAAATTTTACATTGGTAAAACAAAAAAACCTTGAAACAAGACTTAAAGAACACATGAGAGCAGTAAAATTGAAACAAACTGACAAATCAGTCGCTGCATACCACTTCTGGTCTACTAACCACAAAATAGAACCTAACATATACCTTATAAAACCCGCCAGAAATGCAGCAGAACTTGACATCTGGGAAAAAATCCACATCATTAAAAACCAATACCATATATTCAACTTTGAATTGCCACCACAAAATATATTGTGGAAGTTTGTCACTCAGCCACCAGGGAACACCCTGTGGAAATTCAGTTGGAAATCGACAATGATGCCCATATGGCTTCGAAACCGGTTTGGAAAAATTATACAAAGTGATACTTAAGTGTTACAAACCCAACTAAAAATATTCATTTCTTACATATCACTGTTCCAAAAGACCTTTTCATTAAAATCATTGTTAAAGGTATCTTTGTTAATAGATCTTATTACTCAGTAAAGGAATTTATGGATGATAATATATAAATGTAAATAGCAAGTGTACATGTGGCCTTTGGCCCAAACTAGTTATAGAGAGTGATTTATGTAGGACTGACACATTTCTTTCTTTAATTATTCCGTTGGAAATTCATTCAATGACCCAATTTTAGCACCAAATTAAGCAGAGTACTCTGGAGTTTCGATTCCTTGTCACTAGACGCACAAAAAAATAAATGGCGTGTTATTTATGGACGCTCTTTAACTGCTGTGGCTCTCAGCATCCCTTTCTAAATTAGGCGTGAAAGACCGCTTAATTTTGCTCAGAGGCCTCTCTATCAGACTTGAGGTTCTTTTACGAGCCGTAAATCTACAACATGGGACCAACGGCTTTACTTCCCTTCTGAAGGAAGCCATTGCTAAGGATTTTTACGCCCGAAAAAATCCATCGTCCTCCGCCGGGTTTGAACTGAGATCTTGGATATATGAAGTTAGCATGGTAACCACTACACCACGGAGGGTGAGTAAATAAGGTATGAGAAACTAGAGTATTACTATAAATTATATTTTCCAACTACAAACTTAAATAACTACGAGGGTCAGTCAATAACTAATGCATCCTATTTTTTTCTCCTTATCTAAGTTAGCGATGTGAACAATTTGAATTTGGAGCAATTCCTCAAACCTTCTTCTCTAATCCACTGCAGTAGCAACTTCCTAAATCAACAGGTGGTAGCACTGCTGCCTTTTGCAAAATGGCTGACATCAATGTGCGTATTAAGACAGCGTCCTGTAATTGAATTCTTGCATACGGAAGATGAAACGCCCATTTGCATTTATGAAAGGATGAAACATGTGTATGGTGATGCAACAATGGATGTCAGCACTGTTAGAAGATGGGTCCGTCGCTTTAATGAAGCAGAAGGGCAAACACCGTTGGCTGAAGAAAATCGGAGCAGTAGACCTGTGACTGCAGTGACTCCATGCAACATTAAGCAAGTGGATGAGATCAGTTCAGTGGCTTCCTCGCCTAAACGAACCTACAGAATGCTTTCTAATCTAATTAATCTAATCTAACAATGGATGAATTGTGTTGCATCATGTCCCTCAGTAAAGGCAATGTGATAACGATTATTCAACAACAGGGGTACTCAAAAGTTTGTTCACGGTGGGTACCAAGAATGTTAACCAATGAGAATAAGGAGACAAGAAAAACAATAGCCGCCGAACTCTTGCAGTGCTTCTATTTGGGGGGGAGAGGAGTTTCTGGAAAACGTCTGGAGACAAAACATGGGTTCACTTTTTTGAATCAAAATAAAAAAAACCGTCAATGGAATGGCATTGCACAACCTCACCAAAGAAGAAAAAATTCAAAACTGTGCCATCGGCAAGGAAAGTGATGGTGACAGTGTTCTGGGATGCACAGGGTGTAATTCTGGTTGCATTTTTGGAGCAGGGATGCACAATAAATTCTGTCAGCACCCTCAAAAACTTAAACAGCATCTTCGACGAGTTCTTCCAATAAAAACCATGGTGGATGTCCCTCTTTAGCATCACAATGCAAAACCACACACCAGTCACACCATTGAAGCGATTGTGAAAATTGGATGGGAAGTCTTGCCTCATCCCCCATACAGCCCTAACCTGGCACATCAGACTACCATCTGTCTGGGCCGCTAAAGGAAGCTCATCGTGGGATTCACTTTGAAGATGCAGAGGCCGTGAAAACATCAAGGTGGACTAAACTGTGGAAAAGGATGGGGGTTACATTGAAAAGTGATTATTTAATCCTCAATGTTGTGGCTTTCATACTGTGTAATCAAAGTTGAATTTTCTTACAAATTAAAAGAGAGAAAAAAACAAAAATAGGAGGCATTAGTTGTTGACTGTCCCTTGTTTGTTAGGAGATACTTAGAAGCATGATATTGGTATCAATGGAAAGAGAAACTCAAATATATTTATGTAGGTGAACCTGTTGCATATTTATTAATTTTGTTGCTAGGAGACAATATAATAGAAAAATGGCTGCAAAAGAAGATACAAGGGCATTTTGTGTGCTAGATTTTCACACATCCCAGTCTGTTGTCACTGTATAACACAATTTTAGAAGAAAATCTGATGTTGATCCACCCAGTCGGCTGAGTATCTGTAAGTGATATGCTGGCTTCAAAAAGGGTTGCCTCTGTAAGTGGAAGTCAAAAGGTCATCCATCAGTAAGATAGGCATATGTGCAGTGTGAGAGAGAGAGAGAGAGAGAGAGAGGGAGGGAGGAAGGGAGAGAGGGAGAGGGGAGGGAGGAAGGGAGAGAGGGAGAGGGGAGGGAGGGAGGGAGAGAGGGAGGGAGAGGGGGGAGGGAGGGAGGGAGAGAGAGAGAATTGCAGAAAGTCCACAGAAATCCACTGTAAAAACCAATAGAGAATTATGCATCCCCCAGCAAATCATGTGGAAGATTTTACGAAACGAGTTGCATGCACAGTGAGTTGAGTGCATATTCCACATAAATGTTATGTTTTGCCAATTGGTTTGTGCACATTTCCTGACAGATGGAAAGTGGCTTCATCACCTTTCTGAATTTCATCTCCTTACAGGAAGACTGTTGCTTGGCTTGTCTGGTTTCACAGCCTGCAACAATTGCAGACAGTATGGATGGAACCTCAAATGTATCCATAAAATCTTCCACACAGTTTGTTGGGGGATGTTTAATTCTCCACTGGCTTTTAAGGTGGATCTCTGTGGACTTTGTGTGAAACTCTCTCTTGTACGCTCCACATTTACCTCACTTGCTTATGGACGACTGGTTGACTTCCACTTACAGATGCATTCCCTCGTTTGAAGTGTACTATGTGGGTAGGTCAAGGCCAAATTTTCTTCTAAAATTGCATTGTAAAGTGACAACAGACTAGGATATGTGAAAATTTAGCACACAAAATGCCCTCCTGTCTTCTTTTGCAGCCTTTTTTACTTTCTCTACATGGACCATGTACATAATGTATAGAGAAGGTATTGCATTCCACCCAAAATTTGATACCGAGATTTCACCAGAAATACATGTTTTAGGGTCCTTGTATCAAAAAAAAAATATTTACAGAAAAAGGTCCATGTGTGTGTGTGTGTGTGTGTGTGTGTGTGTGTGTGTGTGTGTGTGTGTGTGTCTGTGAACATGATTACTCAAAAACAAAAAGTCAGTAAAATACCAAACTTGGTATTTTAGTTTAGTATTTTCCAGGGATGTAACACAAAGATTTTGAGAAAAATCCCCCCACCCCAAATTACCTTTACATACAACAAATTTCGAAAATTTGGATTTTCTCAAAAATGGCTCTAATGATTTTGATTAATATTAATGTATATTAAGGATATTTATGTGGCAAATAAAATGTATATCTTCAATTTTCTGGGAATAGCCTCTAAAGACCTCTTTGTGCTGAATGAATTTTGTTGAATTTTGCATAACTGGTAAACCGTAAGAGACAGACAAAAACTTGCTTCACAAAAAATGTAGATCACGTTAAAACACACAATTTGTGTCATATACATTTTTGTCATGGAATTGGCCATTTCCAAGATATTCCTTGCTGTTTGTTTCACATGTAAAGTATTTAAACTTTTCTCATATGGAATATTGTAAACGTTATAAACGTTGCAAAGAAATGAATTTCATCCACATAGCAACCGGCTTTTAAAAGATTTGACTATTGTTTTAGCCTAGTTTATTCTCTCATTGTCCTTCTACTTACAAGGAAGCAAGTAATTAAGACAATGTCTGCTAATGTTTATCTCAATTATTATAAAGTAAATAGAAGAATGTGCTTTTTAATAATAATCTGTTACAGCGAAGTTGAGAAAGTCATGTGAATGGAACACATAGATTTTTCTGTTACTTTGTCTCCTAGCAATTGAAAATAATAAATATGCAACAGATTCATCAACACAACAAAAAATATTTGACTTTCTCTTTTCATTGATACCAATATCATATTTCTACATGTCTTTTAATAATAGTTATTCAAATTTATAATCAGAAAGATCATTTATATAACTTTGTATTATTGTAAATCATTTGTAAATGCCTTTTGTAACACAGAATTTATTGTGTATCTTCCATCATGTCTGTTCTGAGCCATGACAAATGACTGTCTGAACACGGATCAAATTCTAGTGGGTAGCACAAGATATACAGGGTGTTAATGAGTTAAACCGAAATAATTTGCGAGGTTGCACATGTGACTGATATAAGTAATTTGAGATTGGCGATGCATGGTCCCTGGATAAACATAACGCAACTACATAGCGTTAAACGTGTGGGTATCAGCTGCTGACAAGTCAGTGTTAAAGCAAAGCAGGTTGAAAAATGGCTTAGAATGTCTTTAAAACTGCTGCCTGAGTATAGAAATATCGATTTTTAGCAGCTCGTTACTAGCATTCTCAAGATTTAATGTCGCAAAAATTGGTAAAATCTCGAACTAATCACTTGACAGTGTGACACTGAGCATTCATTATCCTACTCTGGAGGCGCTTTTTCAACTGCTCTGGTGGCTTAATGCATGACGCAGGAAACTGCTATCCCAAAGGCCATGAGTTTGATTCCTGTCATAGAGTAAATGTTTTTTATTATTATTTTATTTCATTCCAGACGAAGTGCCACGATACATGAATGAGACCCGAACTTGGAAACTATCTTTCACTTGAAAGCCAGTATCATAACCACTACGCTAGAGAGGTACGCTGTAATATTCCCTTCATTTTTCGTGATATGCTCTCGAATGATTGATAAATTAGCCAGTGGCGTACTGACACTTCAGAAGCTTATAGCCGTTACTTCAAAATTTCAATAAACAGACATAAGTCTCCTATCTCAAATTACTTATTTAAGTAATCTACATATTCTGTGAAAATATTTTGGTATAGTTCATTAACATCCTGTTTATCATACAAAATATGAACATCTTAGTGCTTCAATAAACTTAAACTTAAATCATTTCTGAACACTGCTCATAATACAAAATTTACTGTGTATCTTCCCTCATGTCTGTCTGAACATGGGCCAAATTCTAGTGGGCAGGACAAGATGTATATCATAAAATATACTTATTTCTTAGTGCTTCAATAAACTTAAACTTAAATCATTTCTGAACACTGCCCATAATACAGGATTTACTGTGTAACTTACCTCACGTCTGTCTGAACCATGATTTCTGTAGCCTCGTGTAAAGCCAGCATCCATGGAACGAGTCTTGAGGCTGGACATGTTGTGAGGCGGTGGTTCTGGAGGACAGGGGCGGTTAAGAAAATTACTACCACAAGGATCACTGGCTGGAGGCTCCAGACTCCGATAAAAAGGCTCAGGCAGAGTGTCTGCCTTACTTTTTCCCGGAGTTTGATGTAGAATTTCTGAATATTCATCCTCATCTTCTTCCACAGGAGATGGTGGTAAAGGAGGAAATTCGTGTTCTACTTCTCCGTTCTTCTGCTCTACTATAGGCACTGAAGGGATCTCATGTTTCATTTCAGATGCTGTTATCCAACAGCTCTCGGCCTGAATGGTTATTGTCGCAATGTGCTCATTACCAGTACTGGTAACGTCGTCACAGGAGCCATTTTGTTTGGGAGATGGAGGCAATGGCTTATTGATGGACTCAGAACTTGTACTGAGTTGTTGGCGTTGTAACTGTTCTATAAGCCGCCTCTCCTCCTCATTGACTTCCGATTCACTAAGGTCTTTATAAGGACTAAGTTCTTCCTCTTCTTCCATCGTGACTGCCAGCTCGTGTGGCCTTGAGAGGCGATGCACGTCAGTCTTTGAAGAGCGGTGATGGTGTTGATACAACAGATCTATCTCTGAAGTGGGAGCTAAGCTTGGCAGTGATACAACACGTACTATTGTGGGAGGTGC
Organism: Hymenopus coronatus; assembly: GCA_030762935.1. Taxonomy (NCBI): domain Eukaryota; kingdom Metazoa; phylum Arthropoda; class Insecta; order Mantodea; family Hymenopodidae; genus Hymenopus; species Hymenopus coronatus. Next base: position 63,854,841 of record CM060899.1, read on the forward strand.
TGGGGGAGCAAAATCTGGTGGCGCATCATCCAGGCCTTCAAGAAGGCCCTCCTTTAGAAGTGATTTGATGTTATCAAAAGTAGAACTGCAACGTTTAAGATCTCCGGAGCGTGGGCTGTTGTATTCTATGATTTCTGGAGGCTGCGGTAGAGGTTTTCTCTCTTTTTTCCGTCCTTTTCGAATAACGTAGGTACCATTTGGAGTCATGGTTTTAGAGGGAAGTGGATGGTTGCAAGAGTCATCCTGCTCATTAGTGGCAGAGGAGTCATAGTAAGAGTCACTGAAGGGTGAAGCTGCTTCATCTTCAGTGCTCAGAGGTGGTTCAGGCCAGTCATCGTGCTCGCGAAGCCGATGTATTGATCCCGAACCTGAAACATTAATACCCACAATATATCAGACCCTTCAAATAACACGATTCTTAGAAATGTTAGTAAGTAAGTAAGTTTTATTCAACTGTTAAAGTGGTTTGGTACAATGTACAATCAAAATTGGACATGTCAAGCTATAAACAGAACAATCATAGGTTTTTGCAATATATACAATATGTTTTTACTTTCTCTACACGTACTATGTACATAGTGTACCAAGATACCAAGAGTTCACCGGAAATATGTTTTAGGGTACCCTGTATTAAAAAAAAGTATTTTCAGAAAAAGGTTTGTGTGTGTGTCCGTGTGTGTGAACACGATAACTCAAAAACAAAAAGTTGGTAAAATACCAAACTTGGTATTTAAGTTTAGTATCTTCCAAGGATGCGACACAAAGATTTTCAAAAAAATCTTTGCACCCCAAATTACCCTTTACATGGAACTTTTTTTCGAAAATTTTGATTTTCTAAAAAATGGCTTTAACGATTTTGATTAAAATATTGTATATTAAAGATATTTACCTGACAAAAAAAATGCATATCTTGAATTTTCTGGGCATAGCCTCTGAGGACTACTTTATTCTGGGTGAATTTTACGGAATTGTGCATAACTGCTAAACAGTAAGAGATGGACAAAAACTTACCACACAAAAATGTAGAGTACATTAAAACAACACAATTTATGTTATATACATTTTTTTCGTGCAGTTGATCATTTTTTTTAGATATTCCTTGTTTTTGGTTTCAGCTTTGAAAAACTTAACTTTTCTCATACAGGAATTGGTCAACTCCTGTCCATACAAAGAAACTTCAGTCATATAGCAACTAACTTTTGACTATTACTTTAACCTATGCTACTCCCTTATTTTGCTTCTACTTACAAGGAAGCAAGTAATAAGACTAGTTCTGCTAATTTTTTCTCGATTCTCATGAAATAAACAGAAGCATAAGCTTTTTAACAATAATTTGTTGCAGAGATGTGGAGAAAGTCATGTGAATGGAACACATCGGACTTTTTACAATATATACAATAGTCTTTACATGCTAAATACTATGATTCATGACATATATTCTATTCAAGATATCATTGATAGGACAAAAGGAGTGGTTAATTACATGTACCTTGAGACTGGATTTTAGCTGGTTTACATTTTTAATTGCCTTGGCATGACTCAGTAAATTATTGTAAAGTTTAATGCCAGAGTATAAGATACTTTTTTGGTAGAGTGAGGTGTTGTAGCTGGTCATATATATTTGTGTATTATCCCTGGTGTTGTTTTTATGCACTATATTATTAGTGAAACGGAAGCATTAATGTTTTTGAGTATAAGTGTAATAACTGCATATATGTAAAAGCAGGATTACGAGTTTTTAAAAAGAGTTTTACATGTCGACTTCTGGCTAACTCCTTCAATAGTTTTACTTTCTCTAGTCCTATATGTCCAATGTACATAGGGATAGAGAAGGTATTGTAATGTACCCAAAAATTTGATTCCGAGATTTCACTGGAAATATATGTGTGTGTCTGTGGACAGCAAGCCACAAAACGAAAAGACCGTTGAATACCAAACTTGGGATTTAGATTCAGTATCTTACAAGGATGTGACAGGAAGATTTTAATAAAAATCCCCCTACCACAAATTACCCTTTACATGGATAAAATTTAAAATTTCGAAAATTTTGATTTTCTTAAAAATGGTTCTAATGATTTTGATTAAAATCCCGTATATTAAAGCTATTTATGTCCGAAATAAAATGTATATCTCAAATTTTTGGGAATAGCCTCTAAAGACCTCTTCATTTTGGATGAATTTTTCCGAATTTTGCTTAACTGCTAAACCATAAGAGAGAGAAAAAAACTCACTGCACAAAAAATGTACATCACGACAAAACACACAATTTATGCCCTTTACATTTTTGTTGTGGAGGTAACTGATTACGAGATATTCCTTGTTATTGGTTTCAATTGTGAAGCACTTAATCTTTTCTCAGACAGAAAGTGTCCTTGCCAAGCAAAGAAGTGATTTGCAATGACTTTTCCCCGAAAAAAACCTTATCCGGGTAACTCACTCTAAGCGAAATTCGAACTCACGACCTTTTGAATGTGAAGCAGACACGTTACCACCACACTACCCAGACGGGCAGTAGACTATCTTGAAAGAAACTCAAGGGTATTTTCCTTATCACTGTTGACAAAGACATAAGCTGAGCAGGCAGCTTTCGCCCTCGGAAGCAAAAGACAATACTATATTTGCTGGTAGAGCGCGACAATGTAGCAACAAACGATAAGTAACGATAAAAATGTCCGGTACCTGGTATTTATTGTTAAACAGCAGTTTGTCTTTCAGTTCACAGTTACTTTTAATCAGTAATGGAGAACAGAAAAAGGAAATGTTATACGCTAGAGCAGAAAGTGAAGCTTAATCCACACAAAACCAAAACCGAAATTGCTTCAGACTTAGGAATTGCTTAATCCATGCTATGTATAGTCATCAGTAACAAAAATGTTATTTTGGATGAGTTTTTAAAATTGGGTGCCAAATCAACAAAACACAGCCATCAGTAGGAAGGGGGAGATATGCTGATTTGGAAATGGCACTTTTCACATGTTTTCAGCAGAAACGGGCTGCAGCTCTACCAATCAGTGGTGACATGCTGAAAGCAAAAGCGATAGATTTAGCTAAAATAATGAACATCATGGCTTTATCAGGATGGTTACCATGGAATCACAGGGAAAACAATTTGCAGCGAGTCGAATGCTGTGGATGACATCACGGTTCAACACTGGAAGAAAGAGGTTCTACCAGGAATCATAAGGGATTATCAGCCTCTAAACATTTACAACTGTGATGAGACTGGCCTATTCTACAATCTCCTTCCTAGCAAGACATTAACTGAAAAGGGTGATCATGCCATGCACGGAAGAAAAATAAAATTCGCGTAACAGTTCTTCTTGCCACCAATGCAGACGGATCAGAAAAACTTCCCCCACTTATGATAGAAAAATCCAAGACTCCGAGTTGTCCATCGTGGTGTAATGGTTACCATGTTGACTTCATGTACTCAAGGTCGCAGGTTCAAACCCGGCGGAGGATGATGGATTTTTTCGGGCGTAAAAATCCTTAGCATGGCTTCCTTCGGAAGGGAAGTAAAGCCGTTGGTCTCGTGTCGTAGATTTATGGCACGTAAAAGAACCTCAAGCCTGGTAGAGAGGTCTCTGAGCAAAATTAAGCGGTCTTTCATGCCCAATTTAGAATAGGACGCTGAGAACCACTGTAGTTAAAGAGCGTACATAAATAACACACCATTTATTTATTTCCAAGAATCCGAGGTGTTTTAAGGGTGTGAAAACAAACCCTACAGAATATGAATCCAATAGGAAGTCTTGGATGACTATGATTTTAATGGAAAAGTGGTTAAAGAAACTGGACATTAAAATGAAAAAAAAAACAAAAACAGAAGAAGATCATTCTTTTTATGGATCGATGTATAGCACATCCACCTCAAATAATTTTGGAAAATGTTCAAGTGGAATTTTTCCCTCCTAACTGCACCAGTCATCTGCAGCCACTTGATTTGGACATCATTGCAAATTTCAAAGTTCATTATAGAAAAATATTCAACTTTTAATAACACTGATTGATGCAGGAAATGAAAATCTTGCCATTAACTTACTACAAGCAATGGAATTTATTTCGGCTGCCTGGAAGCAGGAGTCATCCTCCACAATCAAACACTGTTTCATTAAATCTGGTGTCTTACAGGAAGAGCCGTCTCTGATGATGGTAGTGATGAGCCCACAAATGAGCTAGCTCTGCCGGAGGGTGCAAATTTCGATACCTTTGTGCATTTTGATGACAATCTAGCTGAGAGGATGAGGAGATTATTGCTGATGTGTGCCAAGTCATGGTGGTGATCAAGAAAGTGGACCAGCTTCAAGCGATACTGACAATAATATGGATGATGACTCAAATCTTGAAATACCTATGGTGAGAGAAGTGTTAAGTGCAATTAATGTGTGTAGACAATACATCAGTGCTAAAAGTGGTAGTGCAGTGAGTATAAATACTGCCACTATTTCAGCCAACGAGTCAGTTGAGACCAAACCTTCACTGAGAAGACTTAGACGACGCCACTGAAGATGTTCACCGCAATCGTGAATGAAACGTCTGGACTTGAAAACTCCAGCAGACCACAGCTTCTCAGCCTGGAAAATTCTTCTAGTTATAAAATGAGGTACGGATAACGATGTGCCCTAATAATAAGGTTACAAACATGCTCTACAGTTTAATTCCAGAGTTCACCAGCACAATACATACGGATGCCTGGAGGGGCTACTATGGGTTGATAGCTGGAGAATTTGCTGCCCACCTGGCAGTAAATCATTCTGTGCATTTTCTAAAACCAGTGACAAATATGCTCTATGGCATTGACTATCCAGGTGTGGAATTCAACACAAACATTTAGATGTTTACATATGTGAATATTTGTGGCATACTGCCTCCAAAAATCATTTAGCAGATATTAGCAGGTGTACCCTGTGGTATTAATTTGTTGAGTCGGTATTTTTAACACCACGTCACAGTAATGCTGTTTAAGGGTCAGTTGGCCACGCAATGCCGCAAAACCATAGCAACTTTAGAAATTGAAAACCCGTTGTAGAACTGAGCACACTGTGCCAAAGGAATCCAATGGTTAACAGTCGCAAGATGGCAGTAGTAGCACGGTTATATGTTGCTAAATGGCGCGTATATGTCATAGCCAAAGGGCGTGGCAATGCTAGCAGACGACGGCAATTATCATACACCATTACACCTACTTATCGCAGATGTTGGTTATTTGAAGTTATGTGGTACATGAGCCAGCTAAAGGCGATTTCATCAAAACATAAAGTTAACCCCATCTATGTCACACTGCAATTGCAGTGCTCTTAATATGTTTGATCAAGTAATATTTTAGGTTAAATGGAGAAATTTAATACACAAAGCTATTGTTAAATAAGAAGTTATTGATTGCTTTGTATCTTTTTAACGAAAACAGGAGCATTAGTAGTAAATAAAAGTTATTATTATTAATAATAATATTAATATTGTTGTTATTATTATTATTATTATTATTATTATTATTGTTATTAATATTATTATTGGTGGTGGTGTTGGTAGTATGATGATTATGTTGATGAGTATTATTATAATTATTATTAGTTGTAAGAATAACTGTCAGCCCAACCAGATCTACTTGCTCTTTAGTTATGACATTGGTAGCCTTAAAAAAGGCTGTTTTGTCATTGAGGAAAATATAAAAAAGGTGAGAACAGGAGGAGATATTCGGAAGAACAGTATATGTGCTCCCTGACGCATATAATTGCATATTTCAGTGTTTCCCGCACCTTCCTATGAATGCATTGTATATTTCTGGGTTTCCCCACCTTGCTGTGGTTACGCTTCCTAAGTCATATACTGTTAATTGCAAATTTCATGCTTTCCACACAACCCTATCACTGTGCTGCCTTCCCTTCTTTTCAAAATACCAACTATATATGCTCCATAACACTGAACCATGCACCTTTCAGATGCAAAGGTTGGCTGCCTGACGTTATGCGGCCAACTGACCCTTAAACGGCAACATTACCTATGTCACTTACATTTTTATTACGAGGGAATAGTTTTGAAAGCCTATGCTTTCATTTTCAACCTCACAGGTCCAACTGCCGTTGCTGGTTGCATTTGCTTGGTGGCTCTTCTCTGGTGGCAAAATGATGAACTTCTTAACCAAGTTGTCTACTGGTGGGATTTCAAAGTTTATTAAACTATCTTTGTGTTTCCATATGAGGATGTTTTCCCAGGTTGTGAGTTCATTGTGGCCTGACATGGTTTTTAGCAATTTTGGATTTGGATCTAGATTATGGTTTTCTTTCCAGAAGTGAAATGCTACTGCTAATTTATCTTCTTATTTTATTTTTAGGTTTGTAAAGTGTTCTTTGGATCTGATTTTTAAACTTCTTTTGGTTTGTCCTATGTAGAACTTTTCACAATTTATACGTTTAATTTGATATATTCCTGATCTATTTTCTGGTGGAATTTCATCTTTGATTATTGAATTTGTACCTTAATGACAGAAAATCTGTTTATTGGAGCTAGGGTGATGTTTTGTTCCTTGAAGATCTTTTTTGAATTTTCTAAATGCTCATAGGTGATAAATGAATGTTTTGAATGTGTTGATATTGTCTTTTCCTGCTGTTAGGGTAGTTATTTCTTTTGTGTTTTTTTTCTGCTTTGCTTTGTTGAGTTTCTTGTATACATGGTTTATGCTGTATCCATTTTGTTCTGCTGTTTGAATTATAGTCTTTAACTTTTTGTTGAATTTGGTTGTGCTCATTGGTACATTTACTAATCTATGTGTGAGGCTGTTTATTACTGCATGTTTGTGTGGTAATGAGTTGTAGCTTTCATTTTTAATGTAATTTTCTGATTGAGTTGGTTTTCTGTAGTTCTAAGTGTGCTTAGTACACATAGCTAATAATTCCAGAATCATATTAATCATGAGCCAGTGCAAGCCTGCCTGTGTTACTCTGAACCCAGTAGTTCCTGGAACAATCCCCAGAAAGGAATCTAGCCGGCCATCCCAGTGCTAAAGGGGAATCTTGCACAAAGCAAACTCCAGCCTATAACCAGTGGCGGCTCGTGGATTAAACATTTTGGTGTTCACAAAATCAGCAATTTACCACCGCCACAGCCACTGCCGCTACCGCAACATCAAATCTAGTAATATTAGAAAAAATGATAGTGCCTAATAACAAGAATTATAAATTTGTTACACAAATCATCACCCAGCCAGTATTGTAAAGATGTTGAATTTCTTAGTCTCCGAGAGTTAACAGCAATATGAGGTGATGAAGGGGTGAACTCCTTTGATGCAGCTCATGTGAAGAATGGTATTTACAGTGAATAATATTTACATTTAAATTACGCAATTAACACAAAATTTATTAGTACAGAAATTCCACGTGCCGGCTTTTCAAATGTGTAAACTTTTCTATCACTCGGTGATTAAAGCATTTTATGCTGTTGACCAGTTTCTTCTCAATAGCAAGCATTGCCAATGCTGAAAGTCGGTCTTCACCCATCGTACTCCTAGTAAAGGTTTTAATTCTTTTTATTGTGGAAAAGCATATTTCTGGTTCTGATGTAGTCAAGGTATGATAATAATCTACAGTAGCTCGGTTAGTTGCGGAAAAGTTCCTTCATGGAGGTTGTTTTCAGTTTTGAACTCCTTAACTCTCTCTTAAGCTTAACTCTTGCATAAAATGCAAGTTACTAAGAAAAATAGCGCCTCTCACAAAGACTGCAGTTGCACTTAGGGATAGTTTCAACTAAATCTCAAAGATAGCAGCACCTCCCGCTGATAAACAGAACCCTGGAGGTGTTAATGTGCACAGTCTCACTGTGCTCATTTCTGGCTGTAAAATTCCAAGCTGTTTTGTTGCCCGCGCAAGCGCAGAGCTGCTAAACGTTAGTTATACGCTAGCACACGAGGCCTGTGTTACAAGCGTTGTTGCCACATACTCAGGTTCTCAGCTGTGTTCAATTGAAGAGCAGAGCGCGGTATATGTAAACAAGTGGCACCGGATAGCGCATTTTATTAAATGTTTCCTGAAAGAGAAAAAGGAGATCCACTAAGAAATAATGGAGGTTCACGTGCTCTGGCTCTTGTGCTCCTACACAGCAGCTGCCGCTGCCTATAACTCTGGAAACAGATAAAGGTGAAACAGGATAGGTAGAGTCAGACTGAAAAATTCAATGTCATAGCCGGGATTTGAACCATGGATCTCCCGGTCCCTAGCCAGTTGCTCTTCCACTGAGCTACCATGGCCACATGCTGGCACAGCATTGAATCTTTCAAATGACTTGCATGTTTCCCGTTAAACCACAAGGTGATCTCAATTCATCAATCCAACACCAGAGGGAAGATAGTTATATATCAAAGATCCTCTTGTTGAATCTGACAGTCGAAAGCAGTAGACAATGCATGCAACATGCATGCGAAACGTTCTGCACAAATAAGTTTTTGTGAAGCACATGTGTGTATACTCGACTCTAATTAAAATTTAAAACTATAAAACTTAAGAAAAATTATTATCCGGGCTTGTAGGCCGTGGTCTACTGAGCTCCTCCTTCATCTTCCCAGATGTTTCGTCTGCGGCTGCGGCAGACATCTTCAGTGTCCTGGTGGAGGTCTCACAGTCACTGTTGTGATCTCCACCAGGACACTTCGATCGCACTGCCACTGAAGATGTCTGCTGCAGCCACAGACGAAATGTCTGGGAAGATGAAGAAGGAGAAGCCCAGGAGACCACGGCCTACAAGCCCGGATAATAATTTTTCTTATACTGACACCGGCCGTAAAAGCCTACAAATTTCAATATAAAACATAAGTTATGTAAGAAAGCATTTTCTGGCATGAACTCATTGTGAAAAGCTATTTTAAATCCATATTAGATACTAAAATGTTAAGCTGTACTTTGAAAAAATATTCTACTCAAACTGTCCTTTGGTATCTATCATAAAACCACACACTCCAACAACTTCATAAAGAATTATGGCCACAATCCTATAGCTCACAAACATGCAGTATTCAATGACCTCACCCATAGGCTGGTCTTCATACCATTAAAACATAAAGAATACAACACAGAATACAAACACATAATATCTTCTGCTAGAAACAATGGCTTCAACCAAAAATTAATAGATAAACAAATCAAAAAATTCAACCAATGGAAATCAATCACAGAAACCACAAAATTGAGTCCAGCAATAGATAAATCTTGCCTCAAAAAGTTTACTTATCACCTAAAACTACACCACATGTTTAACAAAATATTCAAAAAACATAAAATCACACTTGCCTCCCAGAATAAGTTCAGCCTACACAAAAACTGCTCTACAACAACCAAAAAGACCAAATCCCAGATCATAAAAAAATCAGGAATCTACAGAATAAACTGCACAGATTGCAAAAAATTTTACATTGGTAAAACCAAAAGACACCTTGAAACAAGACTTAAAGAACACATGAGAGCAGTAAAATACAAACAAACTGAAAATCAGCTGTTGCACACCACTTTTGGTCTACTAACCATGAAATTGTACCTACCACACACCTTGTAAAGCCCGTCAGATATGAGGCAGAGCTCGACGTCTGTGAAAAACCCATATCATTAAAAACCATACCATACATTCAACTTTGAATTTCCACCACAAAATACATTGTGAAAGTTCGTCACCCAGCCACCAGGGACCGTCACACTTCAACATAGAACACCCTGTGTAAATTCAGTTGGAAACCATCAACAATGAAGCCCACATGGCTTCGAAACCGGTCTGGAAAAACTATACGCAAGTGATACTTAAGTGTTACAAACCCAACTAAAAAATATTCTATTCTACTCATGTTGGACTTTAAAAAATCCCACGTCACATATTGGAAAGAAGAGCCACATTTTGAAATAATTTCCGAAGCCTTTGTAAATTAAAATACATATAATATAGGAATATTTTATGTAAAAATAAATTGGTAAAAAAAAAAAACAGTTTTACTACGGAGTTCATATACAACTTTGCACAAATGGAGGAACCACAAGCAATGCAAAGAAAATGACTATTGTGATAGCTAACAAAGGATTTATTGGAGGGAAATATTTTACATGACTCATCATGCAATAATTGGAGAAGATCATGAAACAAGTAAGGTAAGGATCATGTTATATGCTTCTACATTATCCATTATGCTAATCAAGATAAACATAAGCAGAATTAGTGTTATTACTAGCTTCCTTGTAAGTAGAAGGGAAGTAAGAAAATGCACAGGCTAGAGAGATATTCTCGTCCTTTAAAAGCTATATGATACAACTGAGACTTGGTAAACAAACGAGAAAAAAGATGTCTTTCTGTTTGAAAAAAGTTTAAGTGGCTTAAAATTGAAACCAATAATCCAGAATATCACATTTTTTGTGTAGTAACTTTTTGTATACTTCTTATGGCTTGCCAATTATATAAAAGTCATAGAGAATGAAGAGGTCTTCAAAGGGTATTCCCAGAAAATCCAAGGTATACATTTTGTTTGTTATAAAAATATCTTATATAAGGTATTTTATTCAAAATTATTAGAGCAATTTTTGAGAAAATAACAATTTTTGAAATATGTTCCATGTAAAGGGTAGTTTGGGATGAGGGAACTTTCTTGAAAATCATTGTGCCGCATCCTTGGAAGATATCAAATTTACAGTATTTTCGTTTTTGAGCTCGCTCGCTCTCTCTCTCTCTCTCTCTCTCTCTCTCTCTCTCTCTCTCTCTCTCTCTCTCTCTCTCTCTCTCTCTCTCTCACACACACACATGGACCTTTTTCTGAAAATGCTTATTTTGGATGCAGGTGGAGCCATAACATGTATTCCCGGTGAAATCTCAGTATCATATTTTTGGGTGCATTACAATACCATCTCTATACACCATGCACATAGTATGTGTAGAGAAAGTAAAAATTTGCAATCTGGACCAAATCTGAATCCAGAATCAACAGCAATAATTTTTCACTTGAGAACGTGTATAAAGTATATCGCATCAGGCGGCAATAAAAGTTTCTTATAGTTAATTTTGAATGAAGAAAACAGAGATGCGACATGAATCTAGTTTGAGATGGTTTGCACAGAAAAAGGATGGCCGAGAACAAATTAGACAACCATATATTGTTTCTTTCAACTGCCATTTGGACTGACATGCAGCCTACACTTGTTAGCACCTCTTTACGACAACCAGCAAGGATTATGGAAGGCACATATCCAGATGCTTTGTCACCCTCCATGGAGTAAAGGTTACCATGCTAGCTTCATATACCCCAGGTTGCAGGTTCAAACCTTGCGCAGGACGATGGGTTTTTTCTGGCATGAAAATTCTTAGCCTTCCCTTTGGAAGGGAAGTAAAGCGTTGGTCCCATGTCATAGATTTATGGCATGTTAAAGAGCCTCAAGCCTGATACAGAGGCCTCTGAGCAAAATTAAGTGGTCTTTCATGCCCAGTATAGAATGGGATGCTGAGAACCACAGCAGTTAAAGAGCATCTATAAATAAAACTCCATTTCCATTTCCAAAAGCATTGAGAATTTTAGAAAACAATGTATAGTTGGATAGGTAGAGTCAGACTGAAAAATTCAATGCCATAGCTGGGATTTGAACCATGGATCTCCCGATCTCCAGCCGGTTGCTCTGCCACTGAGCTACCATGGCAATATGCCAGCATAGCATGAATTTTTCTCAACTGACTTGTATGTTTCCTGGTAAACCACAAGGTTTAGCTATGGGCAGCCCGCTGTCACCAATATTAGCAGATCTCTTCATGAGCACTATGGAAACTAGGATTAAAAAGGCATTCCCCTGGATGTTCAAAATATGGTACCGCTATGTAGACGACATCTTTGCAATAGTCCCAGAAAAACACCTAGAAGATGCACTAATACTCCTAAATATGCAAGAAAAGTCTATAAAGTTCAGAATGGAGAAGGAATGTGATGGACAACTACCATTCCTTGACCTAAAAATCATCAAAACTAATAATCACCTTACATTTGGCATCTACAGAAAACCTACCCACACCAACAGCTATATAAAACAAAAGAGTTACAATCCCATTCCCCATCAGCATGCTTTACTCAACAGCCTTACACACAGATTGGTAAATGTACCAATGTGAAAAACAGAATACCAATGTGAACTTACTAAAATATTGGACATAGCTACAGAGAATGGATTTCGGGCAGAACTGGTGTACAAAAAAGTTAATACAGCCAAAAATAGAAAGAGAATTAAAGAAGTCAGCACACTCACTCAAAACCAGAAAGAAAACAAGATCTACAAGAAGTTTACATACCACCCTACAACTTTCTACAAATTCCAGAGGATCTTCAAACGAAATAGCATCATTCTAGCCCCTAAAAACAATTACTCTTTAAAAACATTTTAAATTCTAAATTAAAAGATGATATCCCACAAGAAAACAAACCAGGAATATATCAGTTCAGCTGTAATGACTGTGAAAAAATCTACATCGGCCAAACAAAAAGAAATATAAAAACCAGGGCAAAAGAACACCACAGAAATATTAAACTCAAACAAGAAGAAAAATCTGCAGTAGCTTGGCATTTTTGGAAAGAGAAACACACTATAAATAGAAGCCCAAAAATCCTCAAAAACATCACAAGGAAGACAGAATTAAAAGTTTGGGAAAACATATATATTTGGAAAAACAAGAACCAGGTTTTCAATTTTGAAATCCCACCAGGCGATCTACTCATTCAGAGGTTCATCAAACCACCACCAGGGACAGAGACAACCACCACAGCAAGCAATGCCGGCAGTTGACCAAAGGAATTGACAATGGAAGCACATGGCTTCTGAAACATGTTTTCCGAAATAAAAAAGTAAGTGATGTAGTGTTACAAAAACGACTCAACTAAATTTTAATTGTTAAAACACATCACTGTCTCTAAGTCCACCATATATCAGGATAAACCACAAGGTGTTCTCAAATTATTTTGAGATGACAACCCCAATGGCGACTTACAACGTTGTAAGTACTTCAGACCCAGGATAACCAACTCTCTAGCCGGTTGGAGTACCAAATGTTAAAGTGATAGTCAAAACTTGATTGCTATGTGACTGAAGTTCCTTTATTTATATGGACAGGAATTCACAAATTCCTATATGAGAAAAGTAAGTTTTTCATAGCTGAAACCAAAAACAATGAATATCTCAAAAACAATCAACTCCAGGAAAAAAAATGTATATAACATAAATAGTGTTTTTAACGTGCTCTACATTTATTGTGTAGTAAGTTTTTACGGTTTAGCAGTTATGCAAAATTCCGTAAAATTCATCCAGAATAAAGTAGTCTTCAGAGGCCATTCCCAGAAAATTCAAAATATACATTTTGTTTGTCAGGTAAATATCTGTAATATATGATATTTTAATCAAAATCGTTAGAGCTATTTTTGCGAAAAATCAAAATTTTCGAAAAAAGTTCCATGTAAAGGGTATGGAGGATTTTTCTTAAAATCTTCGTGTCGCATCCCTGGAAGATAGTAAACTTAAATACCAAGTTTGGTACTTTACATACTTTTCGTTTTTGAGTTATCGTGTTCACAGACACACGGACACACACACATATGGACCTTTTTGAGAAAATGCTTTTTTTGGATATAAGGGACCCTAAATCATACATTTCTGGTGAAATCTCGGTGTCAAATTTTTGGGTAGAGTGCAATACCTTCTCTAAACACCATGCACATAGTGCGTATAGAGAAAGTAAAAATTCTTATATAGATTTGGCACAGCAGAGACTCCTATATGTCTTTTCTGCAACTTAAATAAACAAATGAATCATGATCATCTTCTACATTGTCCAACTTTTACAGAAGGTTACAACCTCCCAGCTAAATATTGGAGTGCTAGAATATGAATGCTTTCATTGTCAAGTGTGTAACATTAGATACCAACCACTAACCAACCAAAAACGTATAGTTATTGACAAAAAGTGATGAAAATGGTACACCAACATACTAGCATCACAAACTTGGGCATTCCACTTGTATAAGTGCAGATAAATTCTGTTCCTCAAATGAAATAGTAGTCATCACAGCATGCTATACACAAAACAAGTTGTACTGAAGCTGTTATGTCTTCTAATACCAGCTATGATAACAGAAACAAATTATTTTCCAAGAAACTTGGCTTGTGAATAACGATTGGGATAAACGTTTACCACAAAATTTCACTCAGAAACAAAGCCAATGGTTAGAAAATTTAAAAAGTATCTACACAATAAAATTTCCATGATGGATCAGATCTTGGATTAAGTCAGAACAGATTAGAGAATTACACATTTTCTGTGATGTAGTGAACGAATATATGGCGCAGCAGTTTACATTAAAACGTTAATGAATGAGGATGTTATGAGGGCCGCCCCAGAAGTACCCGGCCTAACAAAGAAAGCACAAAAATTTTGGGGAAAACATCTTTATTTCTCTACATAGTCTCCTTTCAGCTTGAAGCACTTTTCCCAGCGGTGTTCAATAGCTTTGATACCATGTTTATAATGAGAACTATCAAGGTCTGCAAAATAGCCAACAACTACAGACTCCACCTCTTCATTGTTGGCAAATTTTCTACCACCAAGCCATTTCTTCAAGTTTGGAAACAGAAAATAATCAGAGGGTGTTAAATCTGGCAAATATGGTGCATGAGGAAGCAATTGGAACTTTAACTCATTGATTTTGGCCATGGTGATAATGGACATGTGAATTGGTGCATTGTCTGGATGAACCAAAACTTTCTTTTTCGCTAAATGCAACCATCTTTTCTTGATTTCATCACTCAAATGCTGTAACAAGTTTGCATAATATTCGCTATGTCATGACCTTGGCTGCAGATGGAAGTGTCCTCGCCTTCTTTGGAGCCAATTCTCCCCTTCCAATCCACTGTTTTGATTGTTCCTTTGTCTCAGTAGTGAAGCAATGGACCAAGGTTTCATCCACAGTTATGAATCGATGCAAAAACACAGCTTTATTGCAGCGAAACATTGCCAAACATGACACTGTTTTTACTCTATTGTGAGTAAACACGGCACCCACCTTGCACACAACTTTCTCATATCCAAATTTTCAATCAGTGTGTGATATAGAGAATTTTTTGAAATGCCAGCAATGTCTGCTAGCTCGCACACTTTCAGTCAATGGTCATTCAATACCATTTTGTGGAATTTCTTTATAATTTCTACACTGGTAACCTCATTTGGTTGACCTCTGCGATGTTCTTCTTGGCAGCTCGTATGGCTGTGCTTAAACTCTGCCACCCAATATTTCACTGTTGTAAACGAAGGAACAGACTCCCCAAAAATAGAATCTAGCTCAGCTTTAATATTAGCTGGACTAAGACCTTTCAAATGAAAGTATTGTATCACATAACGATGACCAATTTTATCCATGTTTACATTCGCTGAGAGCATTCACTAATGATGGCTGCCAAACAAATGCTAAACAATGTAAAGTCGTCAAACTTTAAACAATCTTTTTAAGGTTGGTACTTTTTACTATTGTTGCTAAATAACAACCGCTATCTATACGTCAGGTCGGGACTTCTGGGACAGCCCTCATATCTTTGTGCGTAACAATTGCTTGGAGGCTCAGTCTCTTCCCCTACTCCTTAAACTGCACAACTAGACAGCTCTCATCTATTTGCATGGACAATAAATGTTAGAGAAAGTAAAAATGTAACCTACCAATTATACAAAGGAAAACATTTCAAAATTTCAAGCTTTAATACTTTTAGAAATTCAATTCCAAAAAGATTCCTGCTGGTATCAGTCATTTAATTCAATGGTGTAGTGCTGATACATCATGTAGGCCTTGTTTTCAGGTAACAATACCAAAAGTAATAGCCCGCCTGGGTAGTGCGGTGGTAGTGTGTCTGCCTCACATTCAAAAGGCTGTGAGTTCGAATCTTGCTTAGGGTGAGTTGCCTGGTTAAGGTTTTTTTTTTCAGGGTTTTCCCTTATCCTGAGAAGATGAATGTCGAGTTTAAGCTCCATGGACCCTGAGATCATTTAAGCATCATTTCACCAATTACATTCATCGTCCAATATGACCAATCAGGTTAAATGACGTTAAACTAACAAAACAAACAAAAATCTGATGTGTTCCATTCATATGACTTTCTCTATATCTCTGTAAAAATTATTGTAAATAAGCTTATCTTTTATTTATTTCATGCTAATTGAGAAAAATTAGCAGAAATAGTCTTATTTCTTGCTCTATTGTAAGTAGAAGCGAAATAAGGGAGTACCATAGGTTAAAGTGACAGTCAAAAGCTGGTTGCTATGTGACTGATGTTCCTTTGTTTGTATGGACAGAAGTTGACAAATTCCTGTATGAGAAAAGTATGTTTTTCAAAGCTGAAACCAAGAAAAAGGAATATCTCAAAAACGATCAACTCCAGGAAAAAAATGTATATAGCATAAATTGTGTGTTTTAACGTGCTTTGCATTTTTTGTGTGTTAAGTTTTTGTCCATCTCTTACGGTTTAGTAGTTAAGCAAAATTCATCCATAATAAAGTAGTCTTCAGAGGCCATTCCCAGAAAATTGAAAATATACTTTTTATTTGTCAGGTAAATATCGTTAAGTTAAGTATGTTCCAAGGATGTGACACAAAATTTTGAGGAAAATCCCCCACCCCAAATTACCTTTTATATGGAAAACTTTTCAAAAGTTCTGATTTTCTCAAAAATGGCTAACAATTTTGATTAAAATATCATATATTAATGAATTTTACATGGCAAATAAAACATATATCTTGAATTTTCTGGGAATAGCCTCTGAAGACCTCTTTATTCTGGATGAACTTTGCTGGATTTTGCATAACTAGTAAACCATAAGGGTTAGACAAACACTTACTACACAAAAAGTGTAGATATCATTAAAACATACAATTTATGTCATATACATTTTTTCCATAGAGTTAAACCATCTTTGAGATATTCCTTGTTATTGATTTCAGTTTTAAAATACTTGAACATACAGGAATTTGTCAACTCCTGGCAGTGCAAAGAAACAGATTTCAACCACAAGACAACCAGCTTTTAAAAAATGCCACTATTATTTTAGCCTAGTGTATTCCCTCATTTCCTTTCTGCTTACAAAAAAGCATTTCTGCTAATGTTTATGTGGATTAGCATGAAGTAGATAAAATCATTAGCTTTTCAACAATAATTTTTTACAGAGATGTAGAAAAAAAATACATGTGAATGGAACACATAAGATTTTTAGTTATATGAAATGTGAATATAGGTGTTTAACTTGTTTTATGTTCAAGTAACCAACCAGTTAAGAACATACTTGCTTGCCTTCTGCCTTGAAGAGGAGATGGCTAAAGCTCTAAGGGTTTTCAGCTATTTTTTGTCAATGGATGTGTAGCTGTAAGTTTATACCTGGTTTCCATGACAGTGAAACAGAACTAAAGGTTCCATGTGTTACAAAAAATACCTGTTATGAGGCTATGGTGCAGCTAACAGAATAGGAGTTTAGCAAACAACAGATAACCCCTTATTGAGGCTACCCCATACGTTTATTGGCCTCATTAAAGAAAGACAACCTAGAAAAGTCACCCCCTTCCTTAGGGTTGTTTCTGACGTCCCCAAAACATCAACAATTACATGAACAGTCTAAAAATATTGTTTGTGTAAAGTGGTTGTACATTTGAGTAGTCTAGTGCAAAATCAAGCAACCTTTTGAATTAATTGTGCTGGAGTATTTTATGGACAATGTTCTTTGTAATTGAATCTACTGTTGCTAATGATTTTTATTAACTGAATTACTAACTTATCTGAAGCACAATAATAATCAAATGACTAAAAAGCAAATAATTAATAGCATATCCTTTTTATGACAATCAGTTAACCACGAAAATAGTGTATACATCCACTAACTTGAACTGAACAAAACAAAAGATAGAAATTTACAGCAGAACTAACTTCTGGAGAATAAAAGAGCAAATGAGAACACCAACTCATGTTTTTAGCTTGTCGGCACAAAAATTGGAACTCGAAGGTGTGCAATGTTAGAAAAGAATTTTAAATGTTTGTGTTACAGTGAGTTAAGTAACTGTGTGGTAGTTTTTAAATGGAAAACCTGTTTTGTTGGCCTGGCATCCTTAACAGGACAATATAACTGAGAAATATGTCAATAGAAAGGAAAAAGGGTTAACTTAATATGTATGAGCGCAGTCTATCGTGGCAATGTATAGGACTACAGCTGCCATCTTGGTGTCAGAACATTCCTATATTCAGCACACATCCAGCTGAGGACCGTGCCTTCCTTACTTTGTGTGTGCAGACAATGTAGCTCAAAAATAAAAAGTCCGTTAATTATCAAACTTGATATTTAAGTTTAGTATGCTTACTAAGAAGATATTCAGAAAAATTCCCCCACCCTAAACTATACTTCATATGGGAAAATTTTCAAAAAGTTTGTTTTACTCAAAAATGGCTCTAACATTTTGAAGAACCCTTCATTCTGGATGACTTTTATATAACTGGTAAACTGTATAATTTAGTCAAAAACTCACTGCACAAAAAATATAGATCTCATTAAAATACATAATTCATGGTATGCCTATGCATTCTTTTTGTGGACTTTACTATTTCTGAGATATTCCTAGTTATTGGCTTCAGTTTACTTAAACTTTATTCGTACTGGAATTTGCAAACTTCTGGCAATGCAAAGAAACAGATTTCAACCACATGACAACCAGCTTTTAAAAGTTTTGACTATTGCTATAGCCTAATGTAGATAGAAAAATAAAGTTTTTTAACAATAACTTGTTACAGAGGTGCAGAAAAAGTCATGTGACTGGAATACATAAGATTTTTTTGGGACTTATGCTCTTTATGATCTTTTACTTTCTCTTCACATACTTTCATAGTGTATAGAAGGTATTGTATTGCACCCAAAAATTAGATACTGAGATTTCACTGGAAATACATGTATTGGGACCTCCTGTATCCAAAAAAAGCATTTTTAAAAAAAGTTCCATATGTGTGCGTGTGCAGCATAGCTCAAAAATGAAAAGACTGTTAAAAACCAACTTGATATTTAAGTTCAGTATCTCCCAAGCATGCGACACAAAGATTTTCAAGAAAATCCCCTCACTCTCAACTACCCTTTAAATGGAAAAATAAATCGAAAATTTTGATTTTCTCAAAAATGGCTCTAACAATTTTGCGTAAAATGTCACTTATTAATGATATTTACATGACAAATAAAGTGTATATCTTCAATTTTCTGGGAATAACCTCTGAAGATCTCTTTACTCTGGATGAATTTTTGTGAACTTTGCATTAGTAAATTGTTAAGAGATAGACAAAAACTAAAATACACAAAAACTGTAGATCTCCTTAAAACATACAATTTATGTCATATACATTTTTTTCGTGGAGTTGACCATTTTAGAGATATTTCTTGTTATTGGTTTCAGCTTTAAAATACTTACATTTTTTGTCATTCAGGAACTTGACAACTCCTGGCCGCACAAAGTAACGGATTTCAATCCCATACTCCCATAGCAACCACATTTTAAAACATGTAACTGTCAAAAATAAGAACTGAAGCTTTCCTGGCGACGTATTAATTCAAAATCTTCTCGGGCTTCTAGCCAGGTAAAACTTGGCTTGACACCAACGTTTCGAAGAAGTGCATCTTCCTCGTCTTCAGGGTGAACTGATGGTTTGAGCTTGCGGAGACTGGTATTTATAGAGCTGGGATGAAGCTAACATCACGCAAACTAATCAGATGCTAGCTTCATCCCAGCTCTATAAATACCAGTCTCCGCAAGCTCAAACCATCAGTTCACCCTGAAGACGAGGAAGATGCACTTCTTCGAAACGTTGGTGACAAGCCAAGTTTTTACCTGGCTAGAAGCCCGAGAAGATTTTGAATGTGACTGTCAGTTTAGCCTAATGTGTTTCCTTATTTCCCTTCTACTTATAAGGAACTAAGTAATAAGACTGTTTCTGCTAGTGTTTATCTTGATTAGAATCAAGTAGACAGAAAGCTTATTAAAACTAATTTGTTATAGAGATGTAGAGAGTCATTTGAATGGAACACATCTGATTATTAGAAAACGGAAAAACGATTACAAGCATTTGGAGGAAATGCTTTTGGTAAAAAAGAAGGTTTTGTTTCAGCACCACAACTGTTTAGTACGATTCCCAACTATGGCCGCATACCTCCCCCCATTTCTTAAACGTGAATGTATAAATATAAGTTTTAAGATTGCAAAGTAATGCATGTAACTAAATTACCTCTCTTCATATCGGCGTTCTTCGAACGTATCACATGCACAATGTGTTGCGTCAACATAAAGTAATTGCACATTGTCGAAGTACAACAATGAACATACGCGTGGAGGCTTCTTTCAGTCAACCACCTTCCGTCTGTTTTTAATGCAAACAATGCATACTATGCGCGCACGTTTTCTTGGGCGCTCGGCTCCTGTCGTCATTCGGTAGATTTCGCGCAATTCCGGGGGAGCTTCTTCTTCGACTCTTAAGGATGGCTAAGAAGAGACAACGCAGACTCGCCGCTGCTAAGGCAGCACCCGACGCCTCTTCCCCGGCAGCCGCCGAGGAGGTAGCAACTCCGAAGTCACCGGTCCCGGCAAGCCCTGCTTCGCCGCCGGCCGCCACCGCAGTCTCGCCGCAACTGCAGCCGCAGCAGCACTTCCTCACCACCTCCTGCCCGCCGCACCACTCCACCGCAGACATCAACAACTGAGGCCTCACCACCTGCACTCTCAACAGACGCAGCGACGCGAGAAGCCATTCAGGACCTCCATGCGGAGATCCTGAATATCGGCGCTCGCTTAGCTGAGTTAGAAGAGGCCTTCACCAGCGTCATCACCAGGAAGCTGCTGGACCTACAAGCTGCCACCACCGCCGCCATCACCACTCTACAGTCCTCCACAGCTGAGCTGTCCAACCGGATGGCCAGCGTCCTAACGCAGCTACAACAGGACCAGCAATGCCAGCAGCAACATTCGTCACCACTATTTAAGAACCACAGACTCCTCAGCGACATCCGGCTCATCATCAGGGAGGAGATGAAGGCCCCGAAGACGACGCCACAGCGACCCTGAACCTCTAGTTCAAGTAGCTGAAGGACCAGTCCCACAACAGCCTAAGACAGCGACGCAATTGTTCAGAGAATACCACGCAGATCAAAGGAACGCCAGGAAGCATCACCTAATTAACTTTCACAAACATCACCATTAACTACCCTTCATTATCACCAAATACTTCTCCAGCGGGGCACTCAGGACGCAAGTCATGTGTGTCCACTGGCTAATATCACCATCACTCGCTGTTACTGCCACTGGCAGGCAGCATTCAGTATCACCAGAAATGCGCAGGTGCTTAATGCGGTACTGCAACAGAGAGGCATGGGCCTCCTACTTCCGGTGGGGGTTTTTTGTGAGTAGTGCCACCCTGGTTCGAGTCCAGGATGGGGAGTCTCACACTCCCAGGCTTGCCTGGGGTTAGGGCGTTAGTTGCCTTTTCCCCCATCATCAATAAAAAAAAAAAAATATCCGGAAGAAGGCGACCATATTGAGACATTACCTAACTACAGTATACACCCAAGGTTACCCTACTACTAAAGCTGGGCCCAGAATCGAAACGACCTACCATTGGCTGCTGGCGTGACGTCACCAAAGGAGCAGAGAGCAGACTACAGTTGCAATTAACGCACGCTTTGAAATATACAAATGTTTATCCATAAATACTTGTGGAATGCAAATAGCCTTATTAATTAATACGAAAATTAAAATAATATGCGAGTTTCCGAGAGTGTAATCTGCTGTATGCACAAACTTTCGCGGCCGGTGTCCGTAGTTTTATAAACTAAAATTTCCAGTCTGTTTGTCGCCCTCCGTGGTGTAATGGTTACCATGTTAACTTCATATACCCGAGGTCGCGTGTGCGAACTCGGCAGAGAACGATGGCTTTTTTCGGGCGTAAAAATCCTTAGCATGGTTTCCTTCGGAAGGAAAGTAAAGCCGTTGGTCCCTAGTCGTAAATTTACGGCACGTAAAACAACCTCAAGTCTGATAAAAGAGGCCTCTGAGAAAAATTAAGCAGTCTTTCACGCCCAATATAGAATGGGACGCTGAGAACCGCAGCAGTTAAAGAGCGTCCAAAAATAAAACTCCATTTACATTTTTCCAGGCTGTTTTGCGTGGTTTGTAAGTTAAAATATTTTCTTCGTTTAAATAGTGGCACTGTTTTACAATGTTTTTAATTCTCCACATAGAGGTGGTGATGATAATACCTCTGAAGATGTCCCTCACAGACAAGGACGAAACGTGAGGTCGAAATGTTTTAACAAACTAAAATATTTTAATCTCAGTCAACGGCAAAACAGCTCGGAAATTATGGATCTACAACAATGTAATATACCTACTGTTTACCTAGAAATATCGTATAACGCAGAGGATGTTTCAACCTAAAGAGACTTCCAAACTTCAGTTGCCATTTTTCTAATGCGTCTAGAATTTAATGCATTTAGGTCAACAAATATCATTGTGCTCACATGACCTTCTACAAACGAAAACCCGTAAACTTACATTCTATCTATCACCAGGGTCGGATTTAGTATTTTGCCGCCTCTGGGCACTGCTAAAATTTTACGGCCCAATTTTCCCCAAACAATATAAGCAGCTACTATAAGGTCATTATAGTTTTAAATTCGTTTTAAATGAAACAACATTAAATAACAGTTAAATCCAGAAAAAATAAATTATTTAGAATAAAAATCTGATGTGTATCATTCACATGACTTTCTCTATATCCCTGCAAAAAATTATTCTTAAAGAGCTTATACTGCTATTTACTTTATGCTAAACAGAAAAAAATAGCAGAAATAGTCTTATTACTCGCTTCCTTGTAAGTAGAAGCGAAATAAGGGACAACCATACTTTGAAGTGATAGTCAAAATCTGGTTGCTATGTCAATGAAGTTCCTTTGTTTATATGGATAGGAGTTGACAAGTTCCTGTATGAGAAAAGTATACGTTTTTCATAGCAGAAACCAAAAATAAGGAGTGTATCAAAAACGACGAACTTCACGAAAAAAATGTATGTAACATAAATTGTGTGTTTTAATGTGCTCTACATTTTTTGTGTAGTAAGTTTTTGTCCATCTCTTACGGTTTAGCAGTTATTCAAAATTCAGCAAAATTCATCCAGAATAAACTACTCTTCAGAGGCTATTCCCAGAAAATTCAAGATATACATTTTA
This sequence comes from Hymenopus coronatus, assembly GCA_030762935.1. Classification (NCBI taxonomy): domain Eukaryota; kingdom Metazoa; phylum Arthropoda; class Insecta; order Mantodea; family Hymenopodidae; genus Hymenopus; species Hymenopus coronatus. Next base: position 63,878,101 of record CM060899.1, read on the forward strand.
TTTCTCAGGTAAATATCTTTAATATACGAAATTTTAATCAAAATCGTTAGAGCCATTTTTGAGAAAATCAAACTTTTCGAAAAAAGTTCCGTGTGAAGGGTAGTTGGGAGTGGGGGGATTTTTCTCAAAATCTTCATGTTGCATCCCTGGAAGATACCAAACTTAAATACCAAGTTTGGTATTTTACCGACATACACACACACACACGGACCTTTTTGTGAAAATGCTTTTTTTGGATATTGGGGTAACATATATTTCCGGTGAAATCTCGGTATCGAATTTTTGGGTGGAGTGCAAAACCTTCTCTATACACTATGTAAATAGTGCGTATAGAGAAAGTAAAAATACACGCCTGTATTTAAAATATAATTGAGTTGTATCTATTAATAGCGATAAACAATAAAAATCTTGTGTGTTCCAATCACGTTACTTTCTGTACATCGCTGTAACAAAATTATTGTTCAAAAGCACATTATTTAGTTTACGATAATCGAATGAACATAGCAAGTAATTAAGAAAATATAGATCACGTTAAAACACACAATTTGCGTCATAGATTTTTTCGTCGAATTGACCATGTCTGAGATATTACTTATTATTTGTTTCATAAAAATATTTAGGCGTCTTTGACACGGAAAGTTGTAAACTCCTGGCCCTGCAAAGAAACGGATTTTAACCACATGGCAACTGGCTTTTAAAAGATTTGACTATCGTTTTAGCCTTGTGTATTGCCTTATTTTCCTTTTACTTACAAGGAAAAGACAATTTCTGCTAATGATTATCATAAAGTAGATAGAAGAATAAGATTTTTAACAATAATTTATTACAGTGATATACAGAAAGTCATGTGAATAGAACACATCAAATTTTTAAACAATTTAAGTAAAATCATATAATAATTACAGATAATTTCAGCTTAAGTTAAAATATTTTAAAAAATCTAATGTAAAATGTAAATGCCGTGTTATTTATAGACGCTCTTTAACTGCTGTGGTTCTCAGCTCACCATTCTATATTGGGTGTGAAAAACCGCTTAATTTTGCTCAGAGGCCTCTCTATCAGGCTTGAGGTTCTTTTACGTGCCGTAAATCTACGACACAGGACCAACGGCTTTACTTCCGTTCCGAAGGAAGCCATGCTAAGGATTTTTTCACCCAAAAAAAAACTTATTGTTAAAAAGCTAATGTTTCTATTTACTTTATGCTCATCGAGGAAAAAAATTAGCAGAAATAGTCTTATTACTTGCTTCCTTGCAAGTAGATGCGAAAAAAGGGAGTACCATAGGTTAAAGTGATAGTCAAAAGCTGGTTGCTGTGTGACTGAAGTTCCTTTGTTTGTATGGACACGAGTTGACAAATTCCTGTACGAGAAAAGTATGTTTTTCAAAGCTGAAATCAAAAACAAACAATATCTAAAAAGCGACCAACTCCACGAAAAAATGTATATAACATAAATCGCGTGTTTTAATGTGCTCTACATTTTTTGTGTGATAAGTTTTTGTCCATCTCTTATCTGTTTCTAAACAGATTTAGCTGTTATGCAAAATTCCATAAAATTGATCCAGAATAAAGCAGTGTTCAGAAGCTATTCCCAGAAAATTCAAGATATACATTTTATTTTTCAGGTAAATATCTTTAATACACGATATTTTAATCAAAATCGTTAGAGCCATTTTTGAGAAAATCAAAATTTTCGAAAAAAGTTCCATGTAAAGGGTAGTTTGTGGTGGGGGAATTTTTCTCAAAAGCTTCGTGTCGCATCCTTGGAAGATACTAAACTTAAATACCAAGCTTGGTGTTTTACCGACTTTTCGTTTTTGAGTTATCGTCTTCACAGACACACGGACACACGGACACACGGAGAAAGTAAAAAACATGACATTTATTTATTTATTTCCCAATTGATCTGTATAAAGTGGACGGGCAAGCTGTTACATGTACAAGTGGCACTCCCCGCCTTGGCCGGCTTATAAGTTTACATAAAGTAGTTTGGAACCAATAATATCTCAAGTGTATATTGATACTGTGGCTTCTACGTTGCTAATTATCCTTCTGTATTTTTACTTTCTCTTCACGTACTATGTACATAGTGTATAGAGAAGGTATTGCGCTCCACCCAAAAATTCGATACCGAGATTTCACCGGAAATATATGTTTTAGGGTCCCCTTTATCTAAAAAAAAAAAAGCATTTTCGGAAAAAGGTCCGTGTGTGTATGTGTCCCTGTGTCTGTGTACACGATAACTCAAAAACGTAAAGTCGGTAAAATACCAAACTTGGTATTTAAGTTTAGTATTTTCCAGGGATGCGACACGAAGATTTTGAGAAAAATTCCCCCACCTCCAACTACCCTTTACTCGAAACTTTTTTTTCGAAAATTTTGATTTTCTCAAAAATGGCTCTAACAATTTTGATTAAAACATCGTAAATTAAAGCTATTTACCTGACAAATAAAATGCATATCTTGAATTTTCTGGGAATAGCCTCTGAATACTACTTTATTCTGGATGCATTTTACGGAATTTTGCATAACTGCTGAACCGTAAGAGATGGACAAAAACTTACCACACAAAAAATGTTGAGCACATTAATACACCCATTTATGCCATATACATTTTTTTTAATGGAGTTGATTGTTTTTTTAGATATCCCTTGGTTTTGTTTTCAGCTTTGGAAAACATTAATTTCTCATACAGGACTTTGTCAACTCCTGTCCATACAAACAAAGGAAGTTCAGTCACATAGCAACCAACTTTTGACTACTTTAACTTCTGGTTCCCTTATTTCGCTTCTACTTACAAGGAATCAAGTAATAAGGCTATTTCTGCTAATTTTTCTCAATTAGCATGAAGTAAATAGAAGCATAAGCTTTTTAACACTAATTGTTGCAGAGATGTAGAGAAAGTCATGTGAATGGAACACAGATTTTTTATTTCCCAACTAATCTGTATAAAGAGGGCGGGCTCGCTGTTACATGTACAAGTGGCACTCTCCGCCTTGGCCGGCTTATAAGTTTACTAAAGTAGTTTGGAACCGATAATATCTCAAGTGTATATTGATACTGTGGCTTCTACTTTGCTAATTATCATTTTGTAATTTTAAATATAATGGTATATACTAACTGGAGTGGTCGCCTGATTTCCTCCGTCTCCTGCCCACCACCTTGGTGCTGCCGGGAGTGTATAGTGGATCATCCATCGCGTCGTCAAGAGGCACCTCCCAGGCTATGCTGTTCCTCTTGGAAGAAGCTAGAGTGGCAGACGGGGGAGGTAGCATTTCTTCCAGGGAGTCATCGGAGAAGTTGTTGCGCTCATCGTCGGTGAGCTCGTCAACGGTACGCATGACCGGCTGCGGCGGACAGGAATCCTCTCCATCTGCAGAACCTTCGGTGCCGCCACGACGTCGAACCTCGCGGTGCCTTTCGATGGCGCCTGGTACGGTACGTGGTGGAAGCGGTCGCTGTAGCCAAGGAGGAGGGAAGCGCGCGTATTGAAGGCCACCGTCGTAGGGGAGGCTTCCGAAGCGAAACTGGTCCTGTAAGTGGAAGGGTTGCTGCACGTTGGTACCGGTTTCCCAACCATACGGCCTCTGGTGTCTTGTTTTAGGCTGAAAGTACAAAATACACACATCAATGGCCACTATCACATGAACTGAAAACATACATTGTTAATAGGAGAACAGACAGGCTTCAAAAAAGGTAGATATTATAACTGGAAGAATTTTCCGAATCTGCTGGAGTTTTCAGGTCCAGAAGTTTCGTTCACGTCTGCGATGAACATCTAAGTCTTCTCGGTGAAGGCTTGGTCGAAACTGACTGTTGGCTTTTTTTTTTTTTTGTCTTTTTTGTTTTGAGTCTAGGATATGTTCAAGGAAAGAAGCTAGGAGGAGATGGGATAGGGAAAGTTACAGTGGGATAGCGGAGTTCCGCATAAGCACCTCCGAAAGTGGCGGTATTGCTCTTGGTGCTACCGGAAGGGCTGCAGCAATTAAGGTGACTTTACTATGCTATAAACATGACCCGAAGGCCCTGATTATAGCGCTAGGTTAGTGATAGGATTGGGTAGGGAGAGTTCGAAGGTTAGAAAGGAGTTGACGGGGGTGAATGTATTTAATCATCTTTAAACTAGAATAATCTTGGTATGTCAGGGCGTCAGCGCTGCGTTATGCTACAGGGCGAGGTTCACAGTAGTTATCGACGAAGAATTCTAAGCTTATTCTTGTTGCGTCCATCATTGTGGTGTTGATCCTCTCCTCTAATTCTGTGAAATAGCGCCAATATTTATACTCCAGCAGGCCATGACTTCTCAGCCCGGAACAATCTTCTAGTTATAATTTGGACTCCGGCCGTGAAAACTTACGACTTCTGATAAGGTAGATATTGTTTCTATTCATTATATTCAGCGTACTAAGATCTGATAAGTAATTTACAGTCTGTGGTTAGCTAATTACTTTTTGAAACACTTAAAAAAAACTGTAAGAAAATAATAAATCAAAATTGCTTTTCAATATTTTTAAGAAAAACTGAATTATCGATGTGAACAAATGAAAGGCTATATCTAAATTATATGGACAAAGCCTTCTTATACACTCTTTTGTTAATGCAATAGATTCTTTACTTGAAGTAGCACATGTCTTGAGTGTTACGTCATTTCCTAATTGTACTGTAAGTATTAATGACCTCTCAAACTCTTACTGTAAGTACTTCAGTGCTTGTTGGCATGGCAATTAATACATTAATTGTAAACTAAGCTTACATTATCGAATATGTGTTCAGAATGGTTAAATTACATATCAAGTATTTCAAAAATATATTTTTCTCAAACAAATGATAGAAAAACTTAGGGAGTTCAACACACAATCTCTTCGTAGAGCACAAGAAAGCCTTTGATAAGGTGTGTACAGCAACATTATGGGAAGCTTAAAAAGGAACGCGATTGTTCGCTATATTTTTACTCTCTATACACTTACTATGTACACAGTGTATAGAGAAGGTATTGTATTGCACCCAAAAGTCCAATATCGAGATTTCACCGGAAATACATGTTTTGAGACCCCTGAATAAAAAAAAAAAGCATTTTTAGAAATATGTCCGTGTATGTCTGTCTATCTGTGTGTCTGTGGGCAACATAGCTCAAAAATGAAAAGACCGTTAAAAACCAAACTTGGTATTTAAGTTTGGTATCTTCCAAGGATGCGACACGAAGATTTTCAGGAAAATCCCACCACCCTACCCTTGACATGGAAAAAATTTCGAACATTTTTATTTTCTTAAAAATGGCTCTATCGATTTTGATTAAAATTTCGTATTTTTAAGAGATTTACTTGACAAATAAAATGTATATCTTGGATTTCCTGGAAATAGCCTCTGAAGACTACTTTATTCTGAATGAATTTTACGGAATTTTGCATAAGTGCTAAACCGTAAGAGATGGACCAAAACTTACCGCACAGAAAATGTAGAGCACATTAAAACACACAATTTATGTTATATACATTTTTTTCATGAGTTGATCGTTTTTAAGATATTCTTTGCTTTTAGTTTCAGCTTTGAAAAACTTACACTTTTCTCATACAGGAATTTGTCAACTCCTGTCCATACAAAGAAAGGAAGTTCAGTCACATAACAACCAGCTTTTGAGTATCACTTTAACCTGTGGTACTCTCTTATTTTGCTTCTACTTACAAGGAAGTAAGTAATAAGACTATTTCTGTTAATTTTTTTCTCGATTAGCATGCAGTAAATAGAAGCATAAGCTTTTTAACAATAATTTGTTGCAGAGATGTAGAGAGAGTTATGTGAATGGAACACATCGGATTTTTCCCCGGTTTACCAGGTTTCCGTTTCAGAAGTTGTATTCATAAAACAAAATGCATTAAATGTAATGACATAGAATTGCAATTAAGGAATAATTCCGCCAATTCACGGTTTCTTCACAACAACACATTCTGTATACATTATTCTTAAAACTTTTATGCAGCACAGTCGTTGCTCAAAATTAATGCTTATCGCTTTACTAATTTAACACTCATTCCTCATATAATTATCCGTTTTAATCAGATTATATACGCAAACGACTCCAGAAAATTATTCCGTTTCGGCGCTAAGCATTCACGTTTATAGTATTACTTAATATAAGAAATATCTCTGTTCCAAAATTTATTTTCCGTTTATCCAAGTTTCAGGTATATAGGGGACTCGGTTTTGTCAGGTTTTGCTGTATTAGAAAATAAAGGAGTTCTAATGCACTAAATACATGTAATTACAAAATTGATATGAAGAAACTAAAATTAAACAAAACAAACGAAAACCAGTTACGATTTCAAAAGGTGTTAAATAAGATTGCCAAATATCAACAACCTTCCAATTTATATTTTGATGAAATGATCAAGTCAAGGAAGCAACATAAAAGAAATTAATTTGGGTATCAGAATAGTAAAGATGCTAGTTTTTTGCGTTAGCGAAAAGTGACGAACTTAAAAAGAATGGCACACAAACTAAACGTAATGTCAGAAGCATATAATATGGAAATTTACATTAAGAAAGCAAAAGACACAGCATTTAATAGTACTAATTCAGTCCAACACAGAGTAATTTTACTATAAAAAATTTGATGTGTACCATTCACATGGCTTTGTCTATATCCCTGCAACAAATTATTCTTAAAAAGCTTATACTTCTGTTTACTTTATGCTAATCAGAAAAAATTAGCAGAAATAGTCTTATTACTCGCTTCCTTGTAAGTAGAAGCGAAATATGGGACTATCATAGGTTAAAGTGATAGTCAAAAGCTGGTTGCTATGTCAATGAAGTTCCTTTGTTTATATGGATCGGAGTTGACAAGTTCCTGTATGAGAAAATATGTTTTTCATAGCAGAAACCAAAAATAAGGAATGTCTCAAAAACGACGAACTCCAAGAAAAAAATTTATATAACATAAATTGTGTGTTTAAACGTGCTCTACATTTTTTGTGTAGTAAGTTTTTGTCCATATCTTACGGTTTAGCAGTTATTCAAAATTCCGTAAAATTCATCCAGAATAAACTACTCCTCAGAGGCTATTCCTAGAAAATTCAGGATATACATTTTATTTGTCAGGTAAATGTGTTTAATATACGAAATTTTAATCAAAATCGTTAGAGCCATTTTTGAGAAAATCAAAATTTTCGAAAAAAGTTCCATGTAAAGGGTAGTTGGGGGTGGGGGGATTTTTCTCAAAATCTTCGTGTCGCATCCCTGGAAGATACTAAACTTAAATAGCAAGTTTGGTATTTTACCGACTTTTCGTTTTTGAGTTATCGTGTTCATAGACACACGGACACACACACACACACACACACACACACACACACACACACGGACCTTTTTGTGAAAATGCTTTTTTTGGATATTGAGGACCCTAAAACATATATTTCCGGTGAAATCTCGGTATCGAATTTTTGGGTGGAGTGCAATACCTTCTCTATACACTATGTACATTTTGCGTATAGAGAAAGTAAAAATAAAAGCATAGAACGAATGTCAGAATTTAATTTCCTTGGATGGGAATTAACATCAATAATGTCTGATATGGGCATTAATAACTAAATAATTTAATTAATAATGATAATCATGAGTTTATGTTTACTGAAGCACGTATATATATATATAAAAAATTAGTAATTTGAGATCGGCGATGCATGGTCCCCGGATAAACATAACGCAACTACATAGCGTTAAACGTGTGGGTATCAGGTGCTGATAAGTCGACGTTAAAGCAAAGCAGGTTGAAAAAATGGCTTAGAATGTCTTTAAAACTGCTGCCCGAGTATAGAAATATCGATTTTTAGCAGCTCGTTACTAGCGTTCTCAAGATTTAATGTCGCAAAAATCTGTAAAACCTCGAACTAATCATTTGGCAGTGCGACACTGAGCATTCATTAACTAATATCTTGAGTTATGTTGCCTACTCTGGTGACTTAATGCGTAACGCGGGAAGTTGCTGTACCAAAGGCGCACTGGCACTTCAGAAACTTTCAGCCGTTACTTGGACATTTCAATAAACAGGCCATAAGTCTCCCATCTCAATTTACTTATTTAAGTAATCAACATATTCTGTGAAAATATTTCGGTATTGTTTGTGTGTGTACTGTAACTACCACTAAATGCTCATGAACTTCCCCGTTAACAGTCAGTTTCCATTTATTTTTGACCTTAGCTAAATATTGCCCCAACGTCTTACAGTTTTATTTATATCGGATTTCCTATTCATTTTTGACCATATATTTTCTGTTCTCCATTTCTTACAATCAAAAATTATATATTCAAGATCTTCCTTCCCCCCCACACAATGGACACTCACCTTGTGGATGCCCGTTTCGTTGTCCTTTTAGCCTCCATATTCCTTCTCTTAACCGTGCTATTCTCTTCCTTTCTTCCTTATCTACGAGGGCCATTTTTTTCAACCTCCGATAGGCTATAAATAAAAGACAAGTTCATAGAAAACAATTATTTTATTATTAAAAGTTTTGTACACTTATGGTTACTTTTCAACATAATCACCGAAAAGATTGAGACATTTATCGTACCTGTGCACAAGCTTTGCAATACCCGCTTCACAAAATGTTGTCGCCAATGATTTCAAATGAGCATTGACGTCGCTTTGAAGATCCCCGTTGGTTTGAAAGTGCTGCCCTCCTAGCCCGTCTTCAGTTCAGGGAAAAGGTGAAAGTCGCCAGGTCAGGGCTGTACGGCAGATGATCGAAAATGTCCCATTGAAATTGTTCAAGGAGCCGATGGGTTGTGCCAGTAGTGTGTGGACGAGCGTTGTCATGGATCAACACAATTCCTGAAGTCAGCATTCCTCTTCGTTTGTTTTGAATAGCTCTCCGCAAACGTCGTAAAGTATGAACATCTTCAAAGCAACGTCAATGCTCATTTGAAATCATTGGCGGCAACATTTTTTGAAGCGGGTATTGCAAAGTTTGTGCACAGGTACGATAAATGTCTCAATATTTTTGGGAATTATGTTGAAAAGTAACCATAAGTGTACAAAACGTTTAATAATAAAATAATTTTGTCTATGAAATTGTCTTTTATTTATAGCCTATCGGAGGTTGAAAACAAACGGTTCTCGTATATATCTTTCTCTTTCTCTTTCTCAGCTATTTTTATGGGTATGTAAAATACAAGCAATCTCTTTTCTGATAGCCAACTAAACAATTTTTTAATTACCTTATCTTCAAATCTTGCTCCCTTCGCAAAACCATTATAATTTGTTTCTCTTTTCCTCCAAATATCTCCTAAACCATTATGTTCTAAGTTATTTCTTAAATTACTTACCCAACTTGTACTTTGTTAACTTGTTTCTTCGTATTTCAAGCATTGTTAAAGCAAATTACCATTTTCTAAATTTAGAATCCTATACCAATATTTTAAAGCCTTCTCCATTATTAATCCTTTTCTTGCCACTCTACCCAATCAGTTTGGGCTACTTCATTTGCTGTTGCTCTTGCCAACCCCCAAATTTGTTTACAAAACAACAATCATAAAGAAAATACTACAAAGATAGGACAGACTCAATAATACAGCTGTACATGGCGAGAAACATAAACAATAACTCACAAAGAACACATACAGAAGGTGAAGTGAAATTTCTCAGACCTAACAGGATATATGAGTTACAAAGCAATGAAATAGGGCGACAATTAGGCAACAATACTAAGCTCTACAGGTTTGTTGCCGGAGGATATTAAGGTGTCTCACAACACCGGGCAGGCATCACCGCCCAGACGTTCACGATCTCCGATGGGTTTCGGGAAACACTACGTCGCCGAGTCCAACCCAATCCGAACAGGCCGCTGACAGGAGGAGCTCAAATGTTTGGCCTAGCGTATTTCTAATAACGTCAGAAATACTACAAGTGCTAGTGGCCCGCAGAGGCTTCACCGTATTACGATGGCGATCGAAAATTAACGCACAGTACCTTTTTTTACAAAAAAAGTTTAATAATTAAAGACAAATCGCAAATGAACTTACACATTTTACCTACTTTTCGACATAGTCACCAACTTTCTCAACACATTTGTCCCATCGTGATACCAGTTTCAATATGCCCTGTTCGTAGAAGTCGTTTCCCTGCAGTATAGTCATCTGCAGACTGAAGATTTCACTTTCACATCTGTCGCAAAGCTTTGGTCGGTCAGGAAATTATTTATTTGATCAACAGATGAAAGTCCAACGGTGCAAGGTCCGGACTGTATGGCAGATGCTGGAGCATCTCCCAAACAAATTTGGTGGTTTTCTGACGAACAGCAACAGCAACACGGGGGCGAGTATTGTCATGAGCAATTTGACATCGTCAGCATTAAAGCTGTGGCGTTTGTCACGAAGGGCACGACGCAACTTCACCAAAGTTTTAATGTAGACTGCAGCATTCACAGTGGTCCCGTGTTCAACAAATTCCACCAATAAGACACCATGCGTATCCCAGAACACCGAGTCACTTTGAATTTTATCTTTACTGTGGAACTAGCATGTTTCCACTCCATACTTTCCTGCTTTGTTTCGGGCGTTAAGTGGTATGCCATTTCTTTCAGAAAGTGAACCGCGTTAAAGTGACCCAAGCTTGTCATCATTCGCTGACCCTTATGGTTGTCTGTCAGGCTGTTACTCATCATTACGAAATTTCAACGTGTCATGAACAATATCGCACACTGCATCATAGGAAATGTTGAACTGTTGCCATAAGATTGCACACGCCGGTCGTTCCAAATTGCCGCCTCGATGCCTTTGTCATTCTGCGGGGTTGCAGCTGTTACCGGCCTCCCGGAGCGTGGCGAATCACATAAGTTCACACTTCCCTCTTGGAAGAACGCACCTGGTATGCCCTTTGGCCCAGCTCTTTGCTCTTCACACATGAACGACAGTAGCATGCGCGCCATACTTGTTGCGTAGTTCACGCTTCTCTCGCTAGAGCTGTACATGAAACAAACATGCCCTTTGATGTGAAACCTTCAAACTATATCTGTATGAAATTGCAACACTTCAGCTGTAATACTAAAGGAGAAAAAAAATATTTTGCGTTACTTTTCGATCCGCTCTCGTGTTTAGCCAGTCGAATAGATACGCTTGTTCATGCACCAAGCTAACACAGAAAATATTGTCGACGTGTTACGAAGTTATTTAAGTACATGTAAAATAACAATATACCAGAGTAGTCTGTGTGGCTGTTGTGACTCTACTGTGTTGTTGCCGATCTTCTGCCCCCAAGGTCATGGCGCTCAGGAACTCTCTGCCTCGACGAACACTGCTTCTCTTAGCTGAATTCCCTGGAGAAACCCTGCAAGCAAAGTACAACATTATAGTGTGATTCTCATTGTAACGTAGGATCTTTCAAATTAGAGATTCTTTCTTTTTACACATGAGCTTTCTACTTTCTCTACACGTACTATGTGCCTACATAGAGAAGGTATTGTAATGCACCCAAAAATTCGATACCGAGATTTCACCGGAAATACATGTTTTAGGTCCCCCAGAATCCAAAAAAAGCATTTTTGGAAAAAGGTCCGTGTGTACGCGTGTCTGTGGACAGCATAGCTAAAAAGCGAAAGGACCGTTAAATACCAAACTTGGTATTTAAGTTTCGAAAAAGTTTATTTTCTCAAAAATGGCTTTAACGATTTTGATTAAAATATCGTATATTATTTACCTGACAAATAATATGTATATATCTAATTTTCTGGGAATAACCTCTGATGAATACCTTATTCTGAATGAATTTTACGAAATTTTGCATAACTGTTAAACCGTAAGAGATGGACAAATACCTACCACACAAAAAATGCAGAGCACATTAAAACATACAATTTGTGTTATATAATTCTTTTTAGTGGAGTGAATCGTTTTTGAGATATTCGTTGTTTTTGGTTTCAGCTTTAAAAAACTTGTACTTTTCTCATACAGGAATTTGTCAACTCGTGTCCATACAAACAAAGGAACTTCAGTCACATAGCAACCAACTTTTGACTATCACTTTAGCCTATGCTACTCCCTTATTTCGCTTCTACTTACAAGGAAGCAAGTAATAAGACTATTTCTGCTAATTTTTTCTCGATTAGTATGAAGTAAATAGAGGAATAAGCTTATTAACAATAATTTGTTACAGAGATGTAGAGAAAGTCATGTGAATGGAACACATCTGCAATTGGGTACTGCCTGGTGGCAGAGTTAAATGTAAATTTATAATAATAATCTTACAGTTAATAATAGTAACACAACTGACCTACTATGTTCATGATTTTTGAAATGCCTAACTACTTATTATTCAATATAGCAATACTATGTTCATTACCAATATGTTTATAAACAGTTAGTATGAAGCCTCAACATTAATAGTCACAGATCCTTAATTATTTGATTTAATTATTTTTTTCACACAAGTCGTTTGTGGGACAGGAGTTGGATAGGTAGAGTCAGACTGAAAAAATTCAATGCCATAGCTGTGATTTGAACCACGGATCTTCCCGTCTCTAGCCGGTTGATCTACCACTGAGCTACCATGGCAACATACCGGCATAGCATTGAATTTCTCATCTGACTCGCATGTTTCCCCGTAAACCACAATGTGATCTCAAATTATTTTTGAGATAACCCCAATGGTGACTTAAAATGCTCTAAGTACTTTAAGTCCCAGGACCATAATACCAATTGACCATAATAGTTGTCTATACTATGAATCCTGAATCAATCATTCTGAACACTTATTTGGTAATGCAAGCTAAACATGTATTTCCGGTGAAATCTCGGTATCGAATTTTTGGGTGCATTACAATACTTTCTCTACAAGTACAATGTACACAGAGTATAGAGAACTTATTGTAATGCACTCAAAAATTCGAGATTTCACCGGAAACACATGTTTTGGGTCCCCCTGAACCCAAAAAAAGCATTTTTACAAAAAGGTCCGTGTGTGTGCGTGTGTGTGCGTGTGTGTGTGTCTGTGGGCAGCATAGCTCAAAAACGAAAGGCCCTTTAAAGCCCAAACTTGGTATTTAAATTTAGTATCTTTCAGGGATGCGACACGAGGATTTTCAAGAAAAGTCCCCTACCCCAAACTGCCCTTTTTCGAAAATTTTGATTTTCTAAAAAACGGTTCTAACGATTTTGATTAAAATATCGTATATTAAAGATATTTACCTGATAAATAAAATGTATATCCTGAATTTTCTGGGAATAACCTCTAAAGATTAGTCTATTCTGGACGAATTTTACGGAATTTTGCATAACTGCTAAACCGTAAAAGAGAGACAAAAACTTACTCCACAGAAAATGTAGCTCAAGATAACACACACAATTTATGTCATATACATTTTTTCCGTGGAGTTGATCATTTTTAAGATATTCCTAGTTTTTCGTTTCAGCTTTGAAAAAAAACATACTTTTCTCATACAGGAATTTGTTAACTCCTGTCCATGCAAACAAAGGCATTTCAGTTACATAACAGCCAGTTTTTTGCTATCATTTTAACCTATGGTACTCCCTTATTTCGCTTCTAATTACAAGGAAGGAAATAATAAGACTATTTCTGCTAATTTTCCTTGATTAGCACGAAGTAAATAGAAGCATAAGCTTTTTAACTACAATTTGTGAATGGAACACATCAGATTTTTTCGGATATTACTTGTTAATTAAAATTTAAAATATTTAAACTTTTCTCACACGGAAAGTTGTATATACCTGACCCTGCATAGAAACGGATGTCAACCACATTTTAAAACATTTGACAGTCGGTTTAGTTTAGTGCATTCTCTTATTTCCGTTTACTTACAAGGAGCTAAGTAATTAAACAGTTTTTGCTGATGTTTATCTTGATTAGCACGAAGTGGATAGAAAAAAAAAATCTGATGCATACCATTCACGTGACTTTCTCTATATCCCTGCAACAAATTATTCTTAAAAAGCTTATACTTCTATTTACTTTATGCTAATCAGAAAAAAATAGCAGAAATAGTCTTATTACTTGCTTCCTTGTAAGTAGAAGCGAAATAAGGGACTACTATAGGTTAAAGTGATAGTCAAAAGCTGGTTGCCATGTCAATGAAGTTCCTTTGTTTGTATGGATAGGAGTTGACAAGTTCCTGTATGAGAAAAGAATAAGTTTTTCATAGTGGAAACCAAAAATAAGGAAAATCTCAAAAACGACGAACTCCACGAAAACAATTTATATAACATAAATTGTGTGTGTTTTAAGGAGCTCTACATTTTTGTGCAGTAATTTTTTGTCCATCTCTTAAGGTTTAGCAGTTATTCAAAATTCAGTAAAATTCATCCAGAATAAACTACTCTTCAGAGGCTATTCCCAGAAAATTCAAGATATACATTTTATTTTTCAGGTAAATATCTTGAATATACGAAATTTTAATCAAAATTGTTAGAGCCATTTTTGAGAGAATCAAAATTTTCGAGAAAAAAATTCCATGTAACGGGTAGTTTGGGGTGGGGGGATTTTTCTCAAAATCTTCGTGTCGCATCACTGGGAGATACTAAACTTAAATACCAACTCTGGTATTTTACCGATTTTTCGTTTTTGAGTTATCGTGTTCACAGACACACGGACACACACACACGGACCTTTTTGGGAAAATGCTTTTTTTGGATATTGGGGACCCTAAAACATATATTTCCGGTGAAATCTCGGTATCGAATTTTTGGGTGGAGTGCAAAACCTTCTCTATACACCATGTACATAGCGCGTATAGAGAAAGTAATAAGCTTATAATTTATTACACAGATATAGAGAAAGTCATGTGAATGGAGCACATGTGTACGCAGTTATTTTGTTATGACTATCTATATTACCACAATTATACCTAGCAGAGTATTTTACTGACTGTTAAGAGCCCTGTTCGTTTTACGTTATAATATGACAGCATTTCTGGCGCGAATGGCGGAAGGCTACATTATAACCAACCAGAGCTAGGAAGTTCATACCGTATACAGGTTGCGACCGATCATATCGCCGCATCAAAACAAGTCATTGATAAAAACGCAGGGAGGAGAGGCAAACAAACCTGTTGTCAAGTACACAATACTGTTTCTAGAGAACAAAAATTACTTATGAAACATTCGTAAAAGCAGATCATTATATACAACATACAAATTGTTACACAAATATCTGTTTCAAAACGACACCAAACGAAGATGTGGGACCTTGTTGGTCATACCGTACGTGATACGTGAACATAATTTTCAGCTCTAAATTCGGCACATACAAAAACTACCATAAAATCACCATGGATTAGGCAGTCGTACACAACCAAATGGCACGTACCTGGCCCACTCCAAGAGAGATGCCGGTTGGTAGCGAAGGTCCCAGTCGCGTGGTGTAGGAGTGGTTTGATAGACACGCCGGTGCGGCACAGGTCATCTTAGTAATGGAAAACGTAGCATGTGGGTTTTGTTATGTGTTTCGTATAACACGTTCTGAGGCTGTTTACGTGGCGTATGACAACCGTTGTTCCTGCGCTGCCTAATCCCAAATATGTGCGATTTTTAAACACACACAAAACTTTAAATAGAAGAGTTTGAAAGTTGCGACATCAAGTCAAAGTGTAAGCTAATCGACAGCTGTATAAGGCTGACTCTGATTTTCTTCTTTATAAATGTACATCATGAAAACACCAACGCAATTATAATATGTATTGATAGTATGCAAAATAATAACCAAATAATAAAATTAATGTCTTAAATATCTTCAGACTCTTACCAGGTAAAAACGAAAGCAGGAACCAAACTAAATCTTTACTCATCTGCAGATGTATTGCTGAAAACTATATGTAGGTACTTCTGAAGCTTTTCAAATGAAAACCTTAGTAATGCAAAAAAGTTTGTTCCACTTCGCATGATGTGTCAGTATCACCAAGCAAATAGCATTTGTTGGGGTCTAAAAGTGCAGCTTGTATGCGATAGTTCACACTGAACCCTGTATTCTTTTCATTTACACTTTTCGTTTTCATCTTTATTTCAGGAAGGATGCTCGTGGATTAGTAGATCCGTCTTGACAGTTCTTCTACATGCCGCACAGATTCAGTTCAGCTCCATAACTTCTATAACAGTGTGATAGTTGTGGGTAACTTTTTGAGCTCAATAATATGTTTCTGTGAAGCTGTACTGCTACTAGACGTTTTACAGTTTGTTTACTAGAACTGTCATCGGTTTCTGAATAAGTACACTGCTAGAAAACTTACTATGGTTGTAAAACAAACTAATTTTGCTCACATTTGAGCAGAACAAAGGTGATATTCGAACGCCTTCCTTCCTACCTACCGACGAGGTTCTGTGTTATGTAATGGTAGTTGTTTTGCAGTAATGGGTTGCACTCTACGTCGACCTTTGCTCGCGCAAGTAGCGCCGCATAGCCAACCTTGGCCGGTCTTACTCTGCATTAGGAAATTGGTACCAACTTCCTAGCTCTTAGTTGTAAATGAACTGGTGGCCCGGTTTTTTGGGGGGAGGCGAGGATCAACTTAACGCTGAATAGTTCTAAATACGACCTGAAGATAGACTAAGGACTCACCGTGGAAGCAGTGTGGATATAATACGTTCGGCCTCTTCTGGTGGCGGAGGGAAGTCAGCCATTTCTGTGGGAGGTGGGTCTGGAGGGGGATCGGGAGCAGGGGGTAGGTCCAGACCTTGCTGACCACCGCCGCCCTCGTCGGGAACGGGTCGGAAACTAAGCACGAACTTGGCTCTTCGACCGTTCATACTCATGTAGCCATCGTCTTCAGACTGGTGACCTCCAAGGGAAGGGCTCTCGTCCTCTGGTGTGCTGGACACGTGACCTTGACCTGCTACTTGCTCCTCCTCGGGGGCGGCCACGGGGATGGCAGGTTGCTGTTGTGGCCGCTGGTGGTGCTGGGGGCGGGACCTCGCCTCCGCTGCCGCCGCCGCCTCCTGGCCGCCTTGCACGTTACCGTTCTCCAGATCGTCAAATTCCGAAAGTACTCTATCCAGAAGCTCCAGGGAGCGCTGCACTTCATCGCCTCTGAAACAAAACAGCAGCAACACGTCACTACTACTAACTAAATAAAATCGACTTTAATATATTTTAACTAGCTACCCGTCCCGGCTTCGCATGGGTAGTGTACCTAATGAAAAAATGTGATGTGTTCCATTCACATGACTTTCTCTATATCTCTGTAACAAATTATTCTTCTATTTACTCCATACTAATTCAGAAAATATTAGCAGAATTAGTCTATTTGCTTGCTTCCATGCAAGTAGAAGGGAAATAAGAGAGTACCATAGGTTAAAGTGATAGTCAAAAGCTGGTTGCTATGTGACTGAAGTTCCTTTGTTTCTATGGACAGAAGCTGACAAATTCCTGTGTGAGAAAATTATGTTTTTCAAAGCTGAAACCAATAACAAGGAATATCTCAAAAACCATCAACTCCACGAAAAAAATGTATATAAAATAAATTGTGTGTTTTAATGTGCTCTACATTTTTTGTGTGGTAAGTTTCTGTCTATCTCTTACGGTTTAGCAGTTATGCAAAATTCCGTAAAATTATCCTAGAATAAAGTAAGTCTTCAGAGGCTATTCCCAGAACATTCATTGTGTGTCCTTGGACAGCATAACTCAAAACAAAAATACCGTTGTTATTTTCCAAGGATTTGACACGAAGATTTTCAAGAAAATCCCCCCACCCCTAACTACCCTTAACATAGAAAAGTTGAACATTTATAATTTTCTCAAAAATGGCTATGACGATTTTGATTAAAATCTCTTATATTTAAGATATTTGCATGCCAAATAAAATGTATTTCTTGAATTTTATAGAAATAACCTCTATAGAACTTTTTTATTCAGAATGATTTTGTATTAAATTTTGCAAATCTGCTAAACCGTAAGAGATAGACAAAAAGTTACTACACAAAAACTCTAGATCATGTTAAAACACACAATTGATGTCCACGCTTTTGTTGTGGAGGTAACCGTTTCCGAGATATTCCTTGTTATTGGTTTCATTGTGAAGTACTTATCCTTTTTTCAGACAGAGTGTTTCCGTTTTTCATTTGTTCTCTTCCTGGCCAAGCAAAGAAGCGATTTGCAATGACATCGTATAGCGACAGCTTTTAAAACATTTGACTATCACTTGAACCTGGTGCATTCACGTGGTTCCGTTCTACTTATAGGTAACTAAGTAATAAGATCATTTTGCTAATGTTTATCTCGATAGGCATTGTGTAGAAAGAAGAATGACCTTTTGTAAGAAGTTTATAGAGCTGATAGAAAAAGTCATGTGAGTATATCACATCAGATTTTTTTAGTATGTGTGTAGAGAAAGTATAAAGTGCCCTCAAGTTTGTCGGCCCGAGTGCTCGAACCCGGGACCTCCATATGCAAATCACTCATGTTGCCATGGTGGTATCTCACACGGCGCAAAAAGGTCCCTGTAATGCTAGGGTCGGCTGATAAGTTCCGCGCCTCTCAATGAAAACAGCATTTAAAAAACATTTTTTTTTTGCTTTATTTCTCAACATAATCTCCAGAAAGGCTAGTAAATTTGTCATATCGGTGTTCTAATTTAATTAAACCATCTCTGTAGTGCTATTTATCAAGGTCCTCAAAATAGCTGTTTACTGTATCAATGACTTCTCGATGCTGTGACATTTTCGTCCTCTAAGACATTTTTTGAGGTTTGGGAACAGGTGACGTCACTGGGTGATAGCTCTAGTGAATAGGGTGGATGCTCAAGCAATTCCAACTTTAATTCGCAAATTTTTCCCATTGCAATGACTGAACGATGGGCCGGAGCATTGTCGTGATGAAACAATTTTTTTTTGCCAAATGAGATCTTTTTCTTTCCACCTCATCACTCAAAGGTTGCGCAGTTGTCACCAGTGATACTTTTACCCTTTTCCAAGTAATCAATAAAAATAATTCCCTGTGCATCCCAGAAAACACTCGCCATAACCTTGTTGGCTGACAAAATTGACTTTGCCTATTTTGGAGTTGGTTCACTTGGCGCAATCCACTGTTTTGACTGTGATTTACTTTCTGGAGTGCAGTGATGTATCCAGGTTTCATCCATGGTAAAAAGCCGACTCAAAGCTCACTGGGATTTTTGCGGTAGAGTTCCACATTCTTAACAGAAACAGTTTTTCTTTGCAACTTTTGATCAGGTGTCAACAAACGGGGCATTTGCACAGACCATGTGAAACATACACGTTCTTTTGATATGTTTAGAGCCTCTGCTATCTCAAACAACTTTAATTTGCGGTCTTCCAGTACTAAACGATGAATTTTTTCAATGATCTCTGGAGTTGTCACCTCTTCAGGGCGTCCAGAGCGAGGCTCATCACTTGTGTTCGTACGTCCCATTTTAAACTGCGCAACCCACCTTTTAATCATTAAGTATGAAGGGGTAGAGTTTTTTAATGTACTGTCCATTTTATTCTTGATTTCTTTAGGCGTTAAGTCTTTCAAATGGAAGTATTTAATCACTGCTCGTTATTCCAAATCCTCCATTTTGGTGAAAACTCTGAAGATGTCTTGTTTAAAATGTTGTTATTCGAAAAGTAAACAAGCTATTGACCTGTAACTATGGATACAAGCTAGTCTAGAGTTAAATTATACGATGCTACCGTCTAACTATCCTAGTGGCGCCATATCTGTGTGAAGCCCGGAACTTTCAGCCTAAGTCAAATTACTTGCTTCATGACAAAAGTTGTTGATTAAGGAAGGATTAATGTTGAAGCGAGGATGAGTTCTCGTTTTCTTTGTAAAGAGAGCCTGAAGCAGATTGGTGTATTGATGACTGATACAGAAATCACAACACTACGACATCTCGTAGCGAATTAACAGCGCGTGTGTTTCGTCATATGAAAATGATTGAACCCCCGCGGAGCTTTTTGTTCTGTTGATGCACGTGAATACTGGCTCCGAAAGGACCAAACTCCTCTTGTAACTATCCAGCAGTGAAAAAGACAAACTTTCCATATTCATAAAAGTGGAATTTGGTGCTGTTAAACAGGACACACCTTTTACAGTTAAATGCGGTTATAACGACTTTCTGGGAGCTTTTTAAAGAACATAAAGATACTTTCTTTCTCTGCTTGTAATAATACAATGCACAGTATAATTAAAAAAAACTGATGTGCTCCATTCACATGCCTGTCTCTACATCTCTGCAACAAATTATTGTTAAAAACCTTATACATCTATACATCATTCTAATCAGTAAAACATTAGCAGATAGCTATATTGAAATAAGGGAGTACCATAGGTTAAAGTGATACTCAAAAGCTGGTTGCTATGTGACTGAAGTTCCTTTGTTTGTATGGACAGCAGTTGACAAATTCCTGTGTGAGAAATGTGTAAGTTTTTCATAGCAGAAACCAATAACAAGGAATAACTATAAAACGATCAACTGCACGAAAAAAATGTATATATAACATAAATTTTGTGTTTTAACGTGCTCTACATTTTTATGTGTGGTAATTTTTTGTCCACCTCTTATGATTTAGAGACTACTCCCAAAAAGTTGAAGATATAAATTTTATTTGTCAGGTAAATATCTTTAATATACGATATTTTACTTAAAATCGTTAGAGCAATTTTTAAGAATAAACTTTTTTGAAATAAGTTCCATATAAAGGGTATTTGAGGGGGGGGGGTTCTTGAAAATCTTCGTTTCGTATCCTTGGAAGATAACTTAAATAACAAGTTTAGTATTTAACGATCTTTTCGTTTTTGAGCTATGCTGGCCACAGACACACAGACAGACAGAGAGACAAATACACATGGACCTTTTTCCAAAAATGCTTTTTTTTTTTTTTAATTCAGGGGGACCGAAAACATATGTTTCTGGTGAAATCTCGTTATCGAATTTTTGGGTGCCTTATAATACCTTCTCTATACATATATGCATAGTACGTGTAGAGAAAGTAATAAATAATATGGGTAATATAATAACCCTGTTAGAATGACAACACATCATAGTGTACAGCTAAAAACAACAATAGTAATAATAATAATAGTGATAACGCAATATTTATATAAATCACATTTTAGTCTCTTTTTAAAACTATATGCACTTTCAGACAATGTCTCCAGTTACACAGCAGTCATTTTGTTCCATTCGTTAACTGAGAAGCTGAATCGAATATGGGCTTAACTCATGTTTTGCCCTTTTTCCGTTCAATGCATTTTTGGATTCGCCATTTTGTAATTCGTCACTCCGAAACGTTTTGTTTCGATATCTCGATTACAGCAGCCTCAGCAGCTTATATTTATGGCCAATTGACCATAATAGTTGGCTATACTATACATCCTGGGACTTAAAAGTACTTACACCATTGTAAGTCACCATTGGGGTTATCTCATAATAATTTGAGATCACCTTGTGGTTTACCGGGAAATATGCGAGACAGTTGAGAAATTCAATGCTATGCCGGCATGTTGCCATGGTAGCTCAGTGGCAGAGCAACCTGCTAGAGATCGGGAGATCCGTGCTTCAAGTTGAATTTTTCAGTCTGACTCTACCGACCGAACACAATTTTTGTCCTTTACGTTTTTGTTGTGGAGGTAACTGCTTCCGAGATATTTCTTTTTATTGGTTTTAATTGTGAAGTACTTAAACTTTTCTCAGACAGGAAGAGTCCGTTTTTCTTTTGTTCTACTCCTGGCCAAGCAAAGAAACGATTTGCAATGACAATCGCATAACGACAGCTTTTAAAACATTTGATATCACTTTAACATAGTGCATTCCTTTAGTTCGCTTCCACTTTTAAGGAACTAAGTAATAAGAATATTCTGCTAGTGTTTATTTCGATTAGATTTGTGTAGACAATGTACACAGGGATAGAGAAGTATTGTATTCCACCCTAAAAATCGATACCGAGATTTCACCGGAAATACATGTTTTAGGACATCCTGTATAAAAAAAAAAAAATTCAGAAAAAGGTCTGTGTGTGTGTGTGTCCGTGTGTCTGTGAACACGATAACTCGAAAACGAAAAGTAGCTAAAATACCAAACTTCGTATTTAAGTTTAGTATCTTCCAGGGATGCGACACGAAGATTTTGAGAAAAATTCCCCCACCCCAAACTACCCTTTACATGGAACTTTTTTTCGCAAATTTTGATTTTCTTAAAAATTGCTCTAACGATTTTGATTAAAATATATATTAAAGATACTTACCTAACAAATAAAATGTATATCTTGAATTTTCTGGGAATAGCTTCTGAAGACCTGTTTATTCTGGATGAATTTTGCTTAATTTGGCATAACTATTAAACCGTAAGAGATAAACAAAAACTCACTGCACAAAAAATTTAGAGTAGATTAAAACACACAATTTATGTAATATACTTTTCTTCGTGGAGTTGATCATTTATTAGATATTCCTTGTTTTTGGTTTCAGCTTTGAAAAACTTATACTTTTCTCATACAGGAATTTGTCAACTCCTGTCCATACAAACAAAGGAACTTCAGTCACTTAGCAAGCAGCTTTTGACTTCACTTTAACCTATGGTACTCCCTTATTTCGCTTCTATTTAGAAGAAAACAAGTTAAATACTTATTTTTTCTCGATTAGCATGAAGTAAATAGAAGCAAAAGCTTTTTAAGAATAATTTGTTACAGAAATTTGCTCACGTGATTATAATATAGTCTTGTCTGTGTGTACGTTAATTGGTTTCGGATATGGGGTAGCTGAGGGAGCAACTCTAAGCGACATATATGTTTCATCAATCTTACGTCGTGCAGCTGAGACGGTTTTAGTAGCCGTTAACCCAAGTCTCGACCGACACAGATAACGCCCGCATAAATACGACGAGTTATGAAAGCCCAGAGGAATATTATCACCCCGGCAGATAACTGCTTATGTTCTGACGTTCTATCTTCTCCCTATCTCCAAGTATCACCCACTCGCCATTGGGGCTGCGATTTTGGTTGCAGTTTCCGTCTTTAGGGGATACTCCAGCGAGACGGCGATTCTTTGCTTAACAAAAACATCTGATGTGTTATACTCACATGACTTTCTCTACATCTGCAACAAATTATTGTTAAAAACCTAATGCTTCTGTTTACTTCAAGCTAAACGAGAAAAAAATAGCAGAAATAATCTTATTACTTGCTTCCTTGTAAGTAGAAGCGAAATAACGAGTGCCATAGGTAGTCAAAAGCTGGTTGCTATGTGACTGAAGTTCCTTTGTTTGTATGGGCAGGAGTCGACAAATTCCTGTATGAGAAAAGTATAAGTTTTTCAAAGCTGAAACTAATAACAAGGAACATCTGGAAAACGGTAAGCTCCACGAAAAAAAGTATCTGACATAACTTGTGTATTTTAACAAAATCTACATTTGTTGTATAGTAAGTTTTAACTGTCATTACGATTTACTAGTTATACTAAATTAAGCAAAATTCATCCAGGATAAACAGGTCCTCAGAAGCTATTCCCAGAAAATTCAAGATATACATTTTGTTGTTGTTGGTAGTTTAATGTCCTTTAACCTGGTTGGTCATATCGGACGATGAATGTAATTGGTGAAATGGTGCTCAAATGATCTCGGGGTCCTTGGAGCTTAAAGTTACTCGACATTCGTCTTCTCAGGATAGGGGAAAACCCCGGAAAAAACCTTATCTGGGTAACTCACCCTAAGTGAGATTCGAACTCACGACCTTTTGAACGTGAGGCAGACACGCCACCACCACACTACCCAGGCGGACTATATACGTTTTATTTGTCATAGAAATGGCTTTAATATATGGTATTTTAATCAAAATTGTTAGATCCATTTTTAAGAAAAACATTTTCGAAACTTTTTCCATGTAAAGGGTAGTTAGGGGTGGGGATTTTTTTCTTGAAAATCTTTGTGTCGCATCCTTGGACGATACCAAACTTCAATACCAAGTATTTTCGTTTTTGAGCTATGCTGTCCACAGATACACACACACGACGGACCTGTTTCTGAAAATGATTTTTTTTGGATTCAGGGGGTCCTAAAACATGTATTTCCGGTGAAATCTCGACAGCGATTTTTTTGTGGAATACAATACTTCTCTATTCCTATGTAAATTGTACAAACGGGGCTAGAGAAAGTAAAAACTATTAATTGGATTATTATCAAGTACTTGTTGACAATATACAATTCCTTAATTAAATTAATTACATGTTTTATATAAGCAACATGCAGTATTATTTCTCGTTTATCTCTTAACTTGCAATGTTAGCTTTTGCTAAGGGAAAACAGAGAATTACGCAGTAAATCATCACAAAAGGCAATCTCTATTTTATATGAACACCCTGAGAACTTTCAGAAATGTTTTATGTTGCTTGAGTATCGTTCATTATATTAGTTTATCACATGATATCAGCGCAATACTCACATGGTCTGATAATGTGCGGTAGCGCCAAGTGTCGGGCAATAAACGTCATGGAAGACAGTTTCTTCAGATGTGTATTTAAGCTGCAACAATCTGAGAACGTACAGTGTTTTCTGTTCTTCAGAGGCGAAGTCCCCGCCACTCGTCGTAATCAGATCGCACAAAAACATTATTTGTTTTGTAAGTATGTTTGAAATGGAACAATGTAAAATAGCATATTATTTAGTATTCTGAATGCCTTATTAAGTTTTCTCCAAGTTTCAATGTGGTACTAGGGTCTGATGTGATCCACTCACATGACTTTCTCTATATCTCTGTAAATTAAGCTTATCTTTTTTTTATTTCTTGCTTTATTGTAAGTAGAACCGAAATAAGGGAGTGCCATAGGTTGAAGTGAAAGCCAAAAGCTGGTTGCTATGTGACTGACGTTCCTTTGTTTGTGTGGACAGGAGTTGACAAATTCCTGTATGAGAAAAGTATGTTTTTCAAAGTTGAAACCAAGAAAAAGGAATATCTCAAAAACTATCAACTCCACGAAAAAAATTTACATAACATAATTTTATGTGTTTTAACGTGCTCTACATTTTTTGTGTGTTAAGTTTTTGTCCATCTCTTACGGTTTAGTAGTTATGAAAAATTCATCCAGAATAAAGTAGTCTTCAGAGGCTATTCCCAGAAAATTCAAAATATACATTTTATTTGTCAGGTAAATATCTTTAATGTATGATATTTTAATCAAAATCGTTAGAGCCATTTTTTAGAAAATCAAAATTTTCGAAAATAGTTTCATGTAAAGAGTAGTTTGGGATGGGGGGATTTTTCTCAAAATCTTCGTGTCGCATCCCTGGAAGATACTAAACTTAAATACCAAGTTTGGTATTTTACCGAATTTTCATTTTTGAGTTATCGTGTTCACAGACACACGGACACACTGATACACGGACACACACACACGGACCTTTTTCTGAAAATACTTTTTTTTTGGATACAGGGGACCCTAAAACATATATTTCCGGTGAAAAATGTCCGTGTGTGTCTATGTGTAATATAGCTCAAATATTTAAGTTCAGTATATTTTCAAGAAAATCCCCCACCCAACTACCCTTTATATAGAAAACATTTCAAAAATTTTGGTTTACTCAAAAATGACTAACATTTTAATTAAAATCTCTTATATTTAAGATATTTATATGATAGATAAAACGTATATCTTTAATTTTCTGGGAATAGCCCTTGAAGAGCTATTTACTCTGAATGAATGTTTCTTAATTTTCAATAACTGATAAACCCTAAGAGATATATAAAAACTTACTACACAAAAAACCAGGTCTCGTTAAAACACACAATTTGTCATTCACATTTTTACTTTCTCTAGCCCCATATGTACAATGTACATAGGGATGGAGAAGTATTGCATTCCACCCAAAAATTAGATACCGAGATTTCACCGAAAATACATGTTTTAGGACCCCTTGTATCCAAAAAAAAAAAGAATTTTGAGAAAAGGTCCATGTGTGTGTCCGTGTGTCAGCGTGTCCGTGTGTCTGTGAACACGATAACTCAAAAACGAAAAGTAGCTAAAATACCAAACTTGGTATTTAAGTTTAGTACCTTCCAGGGATGCGACACAAAGATTTTGAGAAAAATCCCCCACCCCAAACTACCCTTTACATGGAACTTTTTTCGAAAATTTTGATTTTCTTAAAAATGGCTCTAACGATTTTGATTAAAATATCATATAAAAAAGATATTTACCTAACAAATAAAATGTATATCTTGAATTTTATGGGAATAGCTTCTGAAGACCTGTTTATTCAGAATGAATTTTGCTTAATTTGGCATAACTGGTAAACCGTAAGAGATAGACAAAAACTTACTGTACAAAAAAATTAGGTCTTGTTAAAATACACAAGTTATGTCATACACATTTTTCTCATGGAGCTTACCGTTTTCGACGTATTCATTGTTATTAGTTTCAGTTGTGAAGTACTTATACTTTTCTCAGACGGGAGTGTCCGTTTTTCTTTTGTTCTACTCCTGGCCAAGAAAAGAAGCGATTTGTAATGACAATCGCATAACGACAGTTTTTAAAACATTTGACTATCGGTTTAGCCTAGTGTGTTCCCTTATTTTCTTCCTACTTATACGGAACTAAGTAATAAGAACATTGTGCTGATGAGTACCACGATTAGCAAGGTACAGAGAGAAGAAGAATCTTATGTATGAAGTTCGTAGAACAGCTAGAGAAAGTCATGTGAGTGTAACACAACAGATTTTTTTCGTGGAGTTGCCCGTTTACGAGATATTCCTTGTTAGTGGTTTCAGTTATTAAATGCTAAGAAGCCCACATGAGAGCAGCACGCTATATATTAAACCTGAGTTTGTAAATGATACATTAATTTGTGTTCTGTGTTTCTCGAGAGCTCCACTGATAACAGCTAATTAATTTACTGGTGCGTGTTGGAGCAAACATAGAGTAATAAAATAAGTTAATAGATGGAGGCGACGTTGCTGGTATCTTTACTTTCTGTACACATACTCTGCAGATGGTGTATACAGAAAGTATTGTATTGCACACAAAAAAATTACACACTGAGATTTTACCGGAAATACATGTTTTGTTACGCCCTGATTCAAAAAAAAAAGAAAAACATTGTTAAAAAAATGCCTGTATGCGTTTGGGCTGCATACTTCAAAAACGAAAAGCCGGCTAAATACCAAACGTGATATTTAAGTTCATCATCTTCCAAGGACGCGACACGACAATTTTCAAGAAAATTTCCCACCCTCAACTACCCTTTATATGGAAAATATTAAGAACATTTTGGTTCTCTCAAAAATAGTACAAACAATTTTTATTAAAATCTCTTATGTTTAAGATATTTACATGAGAAATACAATGTGTATCTTGAATTTTATGGAAATGGCTTCTGAACACATATTTATTCTGGATGAATGTTTCTTATTTTTGACTAACTGATAAACCCTAAGAGATATAAAAAAAAAAAAAAAATGGAAATGGCGTGTTATTTATGGACGCTCTTTAACTGCTATGGTTCTCAGCGTCCCATTCTATACTGGGCGTGAAAGACAGTTTTAATTTTGCTCAGAGGCCTCTCTATCAGGCTTGAGGTTCTTTTACGTGCCGTAAATCTACGACACGGTACCCACGGCTTTACTTCCCTTCCGAAAGAAGCCATGCTAAGGATATTTACGCCCGAAAAAATCCATCGTCCTCCGCCGGTTTTGAACCCGCGACCTTGGGTATATGAAGTTAGCATGGTAAC
This sequence comes from Hymenopus coronatus, assembly GCA_030762935.1. Classification (NCBI taxonomy): domain Eukaryota; kingdom Metazoa; phylum Arthropoda; class Insecta; order Mantodea; family Hymenopodidae; genus Hymenopus; species Hymenopus coronatus. The sequence goes on from CM060899.1 coordinate 63,905,753, forward strand.
CATTACACCACGGAGGGCGACTAGAGATATACAGAAACATACCTCACAAAAAGTAGATCTCCTCAAAACACACATTTTATGGCATACACATTTTTACTTTCTCCATATGCACTATGTACATAGTGTATAGAGAAAGTATTGCACTCCACCAAAAATTCGATACCGAGATTTCACCGGAAATATATGTTTTAGGGTCCCCAATATCCAAAAAAAGCATTTTCACAAAAAGGTCCGTGTGTGTGTGTGTGTGTGTGTGTGTGTGTGTGTGTGTGTGTGTGTCCGTGTGTCTGTGAACACGATAACTCAAAACCGAAAAGTCGGTAAAATACCAAACCTGGTATTTAAGTTTAGTACCTTCCAGGGGTGCGACACGAAAATTTTGAGAAAAATCCCCCCACCCCCAACTACCCTTTACATGGAACTTTTTTCGAAAATTTTTATTTTCTCAAAAATGGCTCAAACGATTTTGATTAAAATTTCGGATATTAAACATGTTTACCTGACAAATGAAATGTATATCTTGAATGTTCTGGGAATAGCCTCTGAAGAGTAGTTTATTCTGGATGAATTTTACTAAATTTTGAATAATTACTAAACCGTAAGAGATGGACAAAAAGTTACTACACAAAAAATGTAGAGCACATTAAAACAGACAATTTATGTTATATACATTTTTTTCGTGGAGTTCGTCGTTTTTGTGACATTCCTTATTTTTGGTTTCTGCTATGAAAAACGTATACTTTTCTCATACTGGAACTTGTCAACTCCTATCCATATAAACAAACGAACTTCATTGACATAGCAACCAGCTTTTGACTATCACTTTAACCTACGGTTGTCCCTTATGTCTCTTCTACTTACAAGGATGCGAGTAATAAGACTATTTCTGCTATTTTTTTCTGATTAGCATAAAGTAAATAGAAGTATAAGCTTTTTAAGAATTATTTGTTGCAGGGATATGGAGAAAGTCATGTGAATGGTACACATCAGATCTCCGTTTTCGAGATATTCCTTGTTATTGGTTTCAGCTATAAAATACTGAGAAGCTCACATGAGAGTAGCACGCTGTTTATTGAACTTAAGTTTGTAAACGATACATTAATGTGCGTTCTGTGTTTCTCGAGAGCTCCGCTGATAACAGCTAATTAATTTACTGGTGCGTGTTGGAGCAAACATAGAGCAATAAAATAAGGGAACAGATGGGGGCGAGGCTGCTGATATTTTTTAATTTTATGCGCATCTCTCACACCCCCATGCTAAATAACTGCACACCAACTTTTAATCAACTGCTGGAAAAGTTATAGCCTCGGCGTAATACTCTCCTACAGGTCTGCATTTACTAATTGCCAATAGAGAGTTCAAGTTTCTTGGAAAAAAAATCTGATGTGTTACACTCACATGACTTTCTCTAGCTGATCTACAAGCCTTATACATAAGGTTCTTATTCTTTCTGCACCTTGCTAATCGAGGTACTCATTAGCACAATGTTCTTATTATTTAGTTCCGTATAAGTAGGAAGAAAATAAGGGAATACACTAGGCTAAACCAATAGTCAAATGTTTTAAAAGCTGTCGTTTTGCGATTGTCATTACAAATCGCTTCTTTTCATGGCCAGGAGTAGAACAAAAGAAAAGCGGACACTCCCCTCTGAGAAAAGTATAAGTACTTCACAACTGAAACTAATAACAATGAATACGTCGAAAACGGTAAGCTCCACGAGAAAAATGTGTATGACATAACTTGTGTATTTTAACAAGACCTAAATTTTTTGTATAGTAAGTTTTTGTCTATCTCTTACGGTTTACCAGTTATGCCAAATTAAGCAAAATTCATTCAGAATAAACAGGTCTTCAGAAGCTATTCCCATAAAATTCAACATATACATTTCATTTGTCAGGTAAATATCTTTAATATATGATATTTTAATCAAAATCGTTAGAGCCATTTTTAAGAAAACCAAAATTTTCGAAAAAGTTCCATGTAAAGGGTAGTTTGGGGTGGGGGGATTTTTATCAATATCTTCGTGTCGCATCCCTGGAAGATACTAAACTTAAATACCAAGTTTGGTATTTTAGGGGCTTTTCGTTTTTGAGTTATCGTGTTCACAGACACACGGACACACACACACACACACACACACACACGGACCTTTTTCTCAAAATGCTTTTTTTGGTTACAGGGGGTCCTAAAACATGTATTTCCGGTGAAATCTCGGTATCGAATTTTTGGGTGGAATACGATACTTCTCTATCTCTATGTACATTTTACATATGGGGCTAGAGAAAGTAAAAACTCTGATGTTTTCCATTCACATGACTTTCTCTACATCTCTGCAACAAATTATTGTTACGGTTTACCAGTTATGTAATTCCGTAAAATTCATCCAGAGTAAAGTAGTCTTCAGGGGCTATTCCCAAAAAATTCAAGATATACATTTTATTTGTCAGGTAAATATCCTTAATATACGATATTTTAAACAAAATCGTTAGAGCCATTTTTTAGAAAATCAAAATTTTCGAAAAATGTTCCATGTAAAGTGTAGTTGGGTGTGGGGGGATTTTCTTGAAAATCTTCTTGGAAGATATAACAATGTAACTCCATGGCACGACAGCTCACGGGGAACCTTGGCCTACCGCCCGGCCGCTGCGTCCCCCATCTCGGTCCATTACAGACGTCATGGATGGGGTGCAGAATTGAAGGGTGAGACATGGTCAGCGCCTCGATGCCCCGGCCAGTTAATGCGGTTTCATGACTTGAAGCCGCTACTTCTCCATCAAGTAGCTCCTCAATTGGCCCCCCAGGGACCTCACAAGGCTGAGTGCACCCCGGGTCAGGTCTCCCAGCGGGGGAAAAATCCCTACGCCGGTACTGGGGATCGAACCCAGGTCTCCCGATTGGTAAGCAGCTGCGGTACCACCGCGCTAAGGAGACGACCATCCTTGGTATTTAAGGGTCTTTTCGTTTTTGAGCTATGCTGCCCACAGACACACACAAACACACACATACACTCATATACACAGACAGACACACACACACACAAACGGATATTTTTCTAAAAATTCTTTTTTCGGATTCAGGGTTTTCATCTTGCTGATAATTTACGAGTTGTATTTGATAAGACAATTCAGCAAAAGAGACTATTAATAATTTATAATATATAGTTCTTAAATGGTAGATGACACATGCGACCATGCTTTACCGAATTTGTTTTTCTTTCTTCACTGCCTTCTGAATTATAATATGGCCGACTGACACAAACACACGCACACGGACCTTTTTCTGCAAATGTTTTTTTTGGATTCAGGGGGAACCAAAATATGTATTTCCGGTGAAATCTCGGTATCGAATATGGGTGGAATGCAATTCCTTCTCTATACACTATATACATAGTACGTGTAGAGAAAGTAAACAAGTATTTTTGGAAAAAGGTCCGTGGTGTGTGTCTGTGGACTGCATAGCTCAAAAACGAAAAGACCATTAAATACCAAACTTGGTATTTCACATTGGTATCTTCCAAGGATGCGACACGAACATTTTCAAGAAAATTCCATACCCCCAATTACACTTTACATGGAACTTTTTTCGAAATTTTTGAGTACCTCAAAAATCGCTCTAAAATCTCTTATATTTAAAATATTTACATGAAAAATAAAATGTATATCTTGAATTTTCTACTTTATTCTGGAGGAATTTTACGGAATTTTGTATAACTGACAAACCGTAAGAGATAGACAAAAACTTACAGAAAATATAGAGCTGATTAAGACACAAAATTTATATTATATACCCTTTTTCCGTGGAGTAGATCACTTTAGAGATATTCTTTGTTATTGGTTTCAGCTACAAAAGACTTGTACTTTTCTTATACGGAAATTTGGCAACTACTGTCCATACAAGGGAACTTTTGTCACATAGCAAAATGTTTTTGACTAATCATTTAGCCTATGCTACTCCCTTATTTACCTTCTACTTGCATGGAAACAAGTAATAAACTATGCTAATTTTTTATCGATTAGCATGAAGTAAAAAGGATTTTTAACAACAATTTTTTTCAGAGATGTAGAGAAAGTCAAGTGAACGGAACACATCAGATTTTTTTATCTCTTACTCCTTAGAGAACTTTAGAGGCTATTTCCAACATATTGAAGATATTTTAATCAAAATCATTAGTCATTTTTGAGAAAATTGAACATTTCGAAAAATCTTCCATGTTATTTTGGGGTGGAGAGTTTTCCTAAAAAGTCTTTGCGTCGCAACTTTATAGGATACTAAACTTAAATAACAAGTTCAATGTTTAACCGAAACACACACACACACACACACACACACACACACACACACACACACACTAAATATGTTTTTTGATCTCAGGGGACCTCAAAATATTTCTACTGAAATCTCGACACTGAATTTTTGGATGGAATACACATCTTTTCTACGAACTAGTTACTTACGAAGTTCATTTAAAGAAAGCAAATATAACATTTTCTGTGCTTCGCTAGGCAATCTGCTTGCCATAGCTGTCGGAGTAGTTGCCGCTGTGGAAGGGGCAAGTTCCGCTTCGCTTGCTGTTGCTAATAAATATTCCATTTCTTGCCTCTACTTTTAGTGGATTCATAGAATTAAATATAGTCTTCCAGATCACCCTTACACTTGTTGATAAGACATTTTGTTCTTCTTATTACCATTATTAGTACTGCTACTATTATTATTTTGAGATGCAAATGAGCTCCTCTAGGATTCTGCAAAGTACTTAGAAACACATTCCTCTCGTCAGCACGAGTTGTTCACATTTCTTCTTCACTTTGTCTTCTTTGTAAACTTGTAACTTATGAACCTTAATCTTAAAGATATCTGCCTTAAGTCAAGGTCAGCTCATTTATCACTTCACAATTCCATTTTGTAGATTCTACCTGTGTTTGCACTAATACAAGCAGCCTTTCCACGCCTCTTTACATCGTGGTAATGAACAACATTCAAATGTTGCTCTGTTATTTGTTGACAAGCTGAATATGAACGCAAGCCACTCATGCTCCCAGCTCATGGGCCCTGAAAGGAATGCGTACACAACCCACACATGATTACAGATAAGGTGACACACGCTGTTGAAGAATAACATGCAGCCTACGTTTATATAGTTGTGGTCGTGCCTGAAGACAAAAACGATCAACTCCAAGAAAAAAATGTATACAACATAAATTGTGTGTTTTAATGTGCTCTACATTTTTTGTGTTGTAAGTTTTTGTCCGTCTCTTATAGTTCAGCAGTTATGCAAAATTTCAGAAAATTCTCCCAGAATAAAGTAGTCTTGAGAGGCTATTACCAGAAAATTCAAGATATACATTTTAATTGTCAGGTAAATATCTTTAATATACTCAATTTTAATCAAAACCGTTAGAGCAATTTTTAAGAAAATCAACATTTTCGAAAAAAGTTCCATGTAAAGGGTAGTTTGTGGAGGGGGAATTTTTCTCAAAATCTTCGTGTCGCATCTCTGGAAGATACTAAACTTAAATACAAATTTTAGTATTTTACCAACTTTTCGTTTTTGAGTTATCGTGTTCACAGACACACACACGGACCTTTTTCTGAAAATACTTTTTTTGGTTACAGGGGACCCTAAAACATATATTTCCGGTGAAATATCGGTATCGAAATTTTTGGTGGAGTGCAATACCTTCTCTATACACTATGTACGTGGCATGATGTAGATGAATGAATAATCTTTTGTAAGATGTGTTTGTAGAGCAGATAGAGAAAGTCATGTGAATGGAACACATCAATTAGGACGCAGCTAGGTATAAATCATTGTTGCAGGAGAGTAAGGCTACAACTGCTAAACACCGGAAGCTAAATGAAAGACTAAGGCAGGAGTCTTATCGTCTTCCTTACAGGTGGCCCCTAACGATCCCCTTCCCCGCTAACCTTGCGTCACCTCGTTAGCGAATCAGGGAGCGGGAGCCACTTCTGGTTTCTTGCCGCGCACAGTAGTTCAGCGGAAGATACTGCAACGGGCTTGGGAAGGGGTGCCTTACTGCAGCATACACCGTTTCTTGCTGGGGCGAAAAAATATAGCTACTCTAGTACTAAATCACGGCACCACATTTCATGTAAAACTTTAAAAAAAATCTGTGGTGTACCATTCTCCTGACCTTCTCTATATCTCTGTAAATTATTATTGTTAATAAGCTAATCTTTTATTTATTTCATGCCAATCGAACAAAATTAGCAGAAATAGTCTTATTTCTTGCTTTATTGTAAGTAGAAGCGAAATAAGGGACTACCATAGGTTAGTTTATATGGATAGGAGTTGACAAGTTCCTGTATGAGAAAAGTATACGTTTTTCATAGCAGAAACAAAACATAAGGAATGTCTCAAAAACGACAAACTCCACGAAAAAAATGTATATATCATAAATTGTGTGTTTTAACGTATTCTACATTTTTTGTGTAGTAAGTTTTTGTCCATCCCTTACAGTTTAGCAGTTATTCAAAATTCAGTAAAATTCATCCAGAATAAACTACTCTTCAGAGGCTATTCCCAGAAAATTCAGGATATACATTTTATTTGTCAGGTAAATATGTTTAATATACGACATTTTAATCAAAATCGTTAGAGCCATTTTTGAGAAAATCAAAACTTTTGAAAAAAAGTTCCATGTAAAGGGTATTTGGGGGTGGGGGATTTTTCTCAAAATCTTTGTGTTGCATCCCTGGAGGATACTAAACTTAAATACCAAGTTTGGTATTTTACCGACTTTTCGTTTTTGAGTTATCGTTTTCACAGACACACGGACACACTGACACACGGACACACACACGGACCTTTTTCTGAAAATACTTTTTATGGATACAGGGGGCCCTAAAACAAATATTTCCGGTGAAATCTCGGTATCGAATTTTTTGGTGGAGTACAATACATTCTCTATACTCTATGAACATAGTGCGTATAGAGAAAGTAAAAAACCTATTGTGCTACATTCATATTATTTTCTCTATATCTCTGTAAGAAATTATCATTAAAACTCTGATGTGTACCATTCACATGACTTTCTCTATATCTCCGCTACAAATTATTCTTAAAAAGCTTATACTTTATGTTAATCAGAAAATAATAGCAGAAATAGTCTTATTACTTGCTTCCTTGTAAGTAGAAGCGAAATAAGGGACTACCATAGGTTAAAGTAATAGTCAAAACCTGGTTGCTATGTCAATGAAGTTCCTTTGTTCATATGGATAGGAGTTTACAAGTTCCTGTATGAGAAAAGTATATGCTTTTCATAGCAGAAACCAAAAATAAGGAATGTCTCAAAAACGACGAACTCCACGAAAAAAAATGTATATAACAAATTGTGTGTTTTAATGTGTTCTACATTTTTTGTAGTAATTTTTGTCCATCTCTTACAGTTTAGCAGTTGTTAAAAATTCAGCAAAATTCATCCAGAATAAAGATGTCTTCAGAGGCTAATCCCAGAAAATTCAGGATATACATTTTATTTGTCAGGTAAATATCTTTAATATACGACATTTTAATCAAAATCGTTAGAGCCATTTTTGAGAAAATCAAATTTTTTGAAAAAAGTTCCATGTAAAGGGTATTTGGGGGTGGGGGATTTTTCTCAAAATCTTTGTGTCGAATCCCTGGAGGATACTAAAATTAAATACCAAGTTTGGTATTTTACCGACTTTTCGTTTTTAAGTTCTCGTGTTCACAGACACACTGATCTTTTTGTGAAAATGCTTATACCTTCTCTATACACTATGTACATAGTGCGTATAGAGAAAGTAAAAAACCTATCTTTAATATATTTCTTGATAATCCAGATAAACATTAGCAGAAATTGTCCTTATTACTTGGCTTCTTGTAAGTAGAAGGGAAAAAACATATAATATGATGTCCTCTAGCTGTTTGGTAAACAAACCTTTTATTCAAACGATTAATTCTGTTATTTACGTCAAGTTAATCGAAATAACTATAAGCAGCTTCTTTGTAAGTAGTAAGGAAAGGAGAAAATGCATAGGCTAAAGGGATAGTCCCGTCCTTTAAAAGCCGGTCGCTATGTGAAACAATTGAATTTCTAATCTTTTGCTTGCCAGGTATAAACAAACGATAAACGAGAAGAAAGAAGTCTTCCCATGTAAGAACATTTTAAAGTAACTAAAATAGAAACCAATAATTCGAAATATTTCGAAATATGATTAACCTTGCAAAAAAAAAAAAAAAAAAAAAAAAAAAAAAAAAAAAAAAAAAGGTTTTACATAACTGGTGTATTTAACGACATCTAAACTTTTGTGTTGTAAGATTTGTCTATCTCTTACGTTTTACCAGTTATGCAAAGATCTGAATGAAGAGGTCTTCAGCGGCTACTCCCAGAGAATTCAAAATATACATATTACTTGTTACTTTAAAATACAGCTTTTGATTAACTTCGTTAGTCATTTTTGAGAAAATAAAATTTTCGAAAAATTTTCCATGTAAAGGGTAGTTCGGGGTTAGGGTTTTTTTTTTCAAAAACTTCCTGTCGCATCCTTGGGAGATATTTAACTTAAATACCAAGTTTGGCATTTTACTGACTTTACTTTTTTGAGTTATCGTGTTCAAATTCATACCATGTACCTTTTTCTAAAGAAGTTGTAATTTTTTTTTTGCATAAGGTGATCCTAAACGTGTATTTGCGGTGAAATCTCGGTATCCAATTTTTTGGGTGGAATGCAATATCTTCTCCACATATGTACTGAGCAGAAAAAGTAAAAGTCATATGTGTCCAATTACTTTCTCTACATGTTCTACAAACAAGGAAGTTTTACAAAAGACCATTCTTCTCTCTACTTCATGCAGAGATTGTATTAATTACTTGCTTCCTTGTAAGTAGAAGGTAAATAAGGGAATACACTGGGCTAAAACGAGAGTCAAATATTTTAAAAGCTGTAGTTCTGCGGGTCTCTTTGCGTTACCAGGAGTAAAACAAAAGCTATATGAAACGAATGATGTCCTCCAGTTTGAGAAAAGTACAAGAATTTTAAAATTGAAACCAACAACAAGGAATATCTCAAAAATGGTTAACCCCACAACATTTATATATCATATAACTTTTTTGCTTTAACGGGATCTGAATTTTTTTTGTGGTAAACTTTGTTTATCTTTTATGGTTTACCAGTTATGTAAAAGTCCTCTAGGATGAAGAGGGATTTAGAGAGTACTCCCGTAAAATTCAAGATATATAAAGGGTATTGAAATAAAACTCTTTAGAGCCATTTTTGAGAAAATAAAATTTTTCGAAAATTTTTCCACATAAAGGGTAGTTTGGGGTGGGGGAATTTTTCCCAAAATCTTCCGTGTCGCATTCCTGGAACATAATAATCTTAAATACCATGTTTGGTATTTTACCAACTTTTCGTTTTTGAGTTATCGTGTTCACAGACACGGAGCTTTTTCTGAAACTGATTTTTTACTTTCTCTACACGTACTATGTACAAAGTGTATAGAGGAGGTATTGCATTCTAAACAAAAATTCGATACTGAGATTTCACCGGAAATACATCTTTTATGTCCCCCTGAATCCAAAAAAAGCTGTTTTGGAAAAATGTCCATGTGTGTGACTGTGGACAACATAGCTCAAAAACGAAAAGTCCGTTGAATAGCAAACTTGGTATTTAAGTTCAGTATTTTTCAAGGATGCAACACAAAGATTTTCAAAAATTTTGATTTTCTCAAAAGTGGTTCTAACGATTTTGATTAAAATATGTGTATGAAAGATATTTACTTCACAAATAAAATGTATATCTTGAATTTTCTGGGAATAGCCTTTTAAGACTACTTTATTCTGGACGAATTTTATGGAATTTTGTATAACTGGTAAACCGTAAGAGATGGAACAAAACTTAATACACAAAAAATGTAGAGCACGTTGAAACACACAATTTATGTTACATACATTTTTTTTCGTGGAGTTGATAAGATATTCCTTGTTTTTATTTTCAGTTTTAAAAAACTTATACTTTTCTCATGCAGGAATTAGTCAACTTTACATACAAAGGAACTTCAGTCACATAGAAACTGCTAATTTTTCTCAAATAGCATTAACAATAATTTGTTGCAGAGATGTAGAGAAAGTCATGTGAATGGAACACACAAGATTATTTGTATACATGGGTCACTAAAACATATATTTCATGTGAAATCTCAGTATCGAATTTCTGGGTGCGATATAATACTTTCTCTTACACTATGTACATAGTACACTTACAGAAAATAAAAATAAGGAATGTACTCACTAATTTCTCCTCACACAACGTTCGGCTTTAAAAGCATTCAACGCTGTAGCTTTGTGATATCGATTGAATTTCTACTTAAGTCACGTGCACGCCGTCATGGCGGCAGTCGTTTGTTTAACGTTGGCAGCCAGCGGTTGTGGTCTATATTTCTCAAAAACACACACTCAGTAACCACCACGTTTCTCATTCTTACATTTATCCACGGCCCTGCTATTGTTCCCCGTTTTATCTCCCCCTTTCATCAATTTATATCCTGTTTTCATTTTCCTAACCTCCGTTTTCTTTTCATACAACTGCTCCTGTATCTTTGTCAACAAGTTTTATTGTTGGAAGCTTCTTCCTTCCAGCTAACTCAACGCGTTCCTTTATACCCTTTAAAGCAACCCTAGTTAATCTTTCTTTTATATATACATATATATCTACATATACAGGGTGTTAAGGAACTTCACCGAAATAATTTGTGAGATTTTGCAAGTGACTGATATAAGTAATTTGAGAACCGTTTCTTTAGAACCGTTTCTGACATTATATTTGAACATTTTTCATGTAAAGGATAATTTGGGGTGAGGGGATTTTCTTGAAAACCTTGAAAGCTTGAAATCATCGTTGTAAGATATCAAGCTTAAATACCCAAAAATGGGTTTTTCACCCAGTTGGATTTTGAGTTAGCTGTCCATAGAAACAAAGATAAATAAATGCATGCAGAGACATATAGTCCTTTTTACAAACATTTTTACTTTCTCTATAGGCACTATGTACATAGTGTATAGAGAATGTATTGCACTCCACCAAAAAATTCGATACCGAGATTTCACCGGAAATTTATGTTTTAGGGTCCCCTGTATACAAAAAAAGTATTTTCAGAAAAAAGTCCGTGTGTGTATCCGTGTGCCTGTGAACACGATAACTCAAAAACGAAAAGTCGGTAAAATACCAAACTTGGTATTTAAGTTTAGTATCTTCCAGGGATACGACACGAAGATTTTGAGAAAAATCCTCCCACCGCAAACTACCCTTTACATGGAACTTATTTCGAAAATTTTGATTTTGTAAAAAAAGTCTAACGATTTTGATTGAAATATCATATATTAAAGATATTTACCTGACAAATAAAATGTATATTTTGAATTTTTTGGGAATAGCCTCTGAATACTATTTTATTCTGGATGAATTTTGCATAACTACTAAACCGTAAGAGATGGACAAAAACTAAACACACAAAAATGTAGAGCACGTTAAAACATACAATTTATCTTATATACATGTTTCTCGTGGAGTTGATCGTTATTGAGATATTCCTTTTTCTTGGTTTCAGCTTTGAAAAACATACTTTTCTCTTACAGGAATTTTTGAACTCGTGTCCATACAAACAAAGGAACATCAGTCACATAGCAACCAGCTTTTGGCTTTCACTTTAACCTATGGTACTCGCTTATTTCGCTTCTACTTACAATAAAGCAAGAAATAAGACTATTTCTGCTAATTTTTCTCGATTAGCATGAAATAAATAAAAGATAAGCTTATTAACAATACTTTGTTACAGAGATATAGAGAAAGTCATGTGAATGGAACACATCAGATTTGGGGGGGATTTGGTGATTTTCGACATCGAAATTTTGGGTGATATTAAATGCCATCTCTGCCTATTTTGTACGTCCATACTTGTTAGAGAAAATAAAAATGCTAGGTCTGACAGGTGTGAGTTGGGGTCAGAGCCCGTCGAGGAGGCATATAGTTTATTAACCCTCGACTTTATAGCACATCCTGCAGTATGTGTGTGTGTGTATGTATATATACAGGATGTTAATGAACTACACCGAAATAATTTACGAGATTGTGCACGTGACTGATATAAGTAATTTGAGATCGGCGATGCATGGTCCCCGGATAAACATAACGCAACTACATAGCGTTAAACGTGTGGGTATCATGTGCTGATAAGTCGGTGTTAAAGCAAAGCAGGTTGAAAAAATCTAATGTGTTCCATTCACATGACTTTCTCTATATTACTGTAACAAATTATTCTATTTACTTCAGCTAATGGAGCAAAAATTAACAGAAATAATATTATTACTTGCTTCCTTGTTAGTAGAAGTGAAATAAGGGGGTACCATAGGTTAAAGTGATAGTCAAAAGCTGGTTGCTCTGGGACTGAACTTCCTTTATAGTATGGACACGAGTTCACAAAGTCCTGTATGAGAAAAGTGTGTTTTTATAGCTGAAAAAGAAAACAAGGAATATCTCAAAAACAATCAACTTCACAAAAAAAATGTATATAACATAAATTGTGTGTTTTAAGGTGCTCTACATTTGTTGTGTGGTAAATTTTGTCCATCCCTTACGGTTTAGCAGTTATGCAAAATTTCGTAAAATTGGCCAAGAATAAAGTAGTCTCCAGAGGCTATTCCCAGAAAATTCAAAATATACATTTTATTTGTCATGTAAATATCTTTAATATACGATATTTTAATCAAAATTGTTAGAGCCATTTTTTAGAAAATAACATTTTTCGAAAAAAGTTCCATGTAAAGGGTAGTTGTGGGTGGGGGGATTTTTCTCAAAATCTTCATGTCGCAGCCCTGGAAGATACTTAACTTAAATACCAAGTTTAGTATTTTACCGACTTTTCGTTTTTTGAGTTATCGTGTTCACAGACACACGGACACACACACACACGGACCTTTTTCTGAAAATACTTTTTTTAGATAAAGGGGACCCTAAAACATATATTTCCGGTGAAATCTCGGAATCGAATTTTTTGGTGGAGTGCAATACCTTCTCTATACACTATGTACATTGCACGTATAAAGAAAATAAAAATGGCTTAAAATGCCTTTAGAACTGCTGCTCGAGTATAGAAATATCGATATTTAGCAGCTCGTTACTAGCGTTCTCAAGATTTAATGTCGCAAAATTAAATGTAAGATCTCGAACTCATCATTTGACAGTGCGACACTGAACTACAATCTTGAGTTGTGAAGCGTACTCTGGAGGCGGTTTTTTCAACTGCTCTGGTGGCGTAATGCGGTACGCTGCTATTTCAAAGGTCATGAGTTCGATTCCTGTCATAGAGTAAATGTATTTTATTATTATTATTTTCATTCCAGATGAAGGTGTACTGGTATTTCAGAAACTTATAGCCGTTACTTCGAAATTTCAATAAACGGCCATAAGTATCCTATCTCAAATTACATATTTAAGTAATCTACATATTCTGTGAAAATATTTCGGTATAGTTCATTAACACCCTGTTTATACATATAAATAACATGTGGGAAGGATATAAGTGTAAGTATTTCTATCAGCGTGTGAAGGCAATGTGATGATCCAGTGTTTGCATTTTTTTCGCTATTTTATTAAGTTATGTTCATAAGAAACAAATTAGAATGTTTTATGATGGTTATTAATCCCTTATCTCTTACATAGGATGATTGTTTACGTAACAGGTCGCACGGTTGACTTTCCTCTTCCGTTTGTGTGATTTGAGGGAAGAATGTCGATCGCTATGAAACTTCAACCTACGTAACCATACGTTTTTTGTTTTCATACATTATTATTTGATTAGGATTCTCGATGTATTCAAGGTTTAATTTAAAAATATTGAAACGCAATGACATTATTATACTTTATTTAAATTTGGTTTTACTGAAGAAATACGAGGCAAATCCAGAAAGTGGCAGACGATTTAGCATAACTAAATAAAGCTATCAACACAAAACTTTATTTACAAAGTTACAGTACCTTTCTTTATTTCTCAATGTAATTGTCATTGCTATCAAGGTATTTATTGTCACGTGGTACTGGTTTTTACTTTCTCTACAAGTACTATGTACCAAGTGTATAGAGAAGGTATTGTACCCAAAAATTCGATACCGAGATATCACCGGAAATAAATGTTTTGGGTCTCCCTAAATGCAAAAAAAAAAAAAAAAAAAAAAAAAAAAAAGAGAGCATTTTTGATAAAAGATCCGTGTGTGTGCGCGTGTGTATGTGTGTCTGTGCGCAGCACAGCTCCAAAACGAAAAGACCGTTAAATACCAAACTTGATATTTAGATTAGGTGTCCTCCAAGGATCAACACGAAGATTTTGAAGAAAATTCCTCCAACCCAACTACCCTTTACATGGAACTTTTTTCAAAAATTTTGAATTTTCTCAAAAATGGTTAACGATTTTGATTAAAATGTCATACATTAAAGATATTTACCTAACAAAATATCTTGAATTTTCTGGAAACAGACTCTGAAGACTATTGTGGACGAATTTTACGGAATTTTGCATAACTGCTAAACTGTAAGAGATGAACAAAAAATTACCACACAAAAACGGAGAGCACGTTAAAACACACAATTTATGTAATATGCACTTTTTTCGTGGAGTTGATCGTTTTTGAGATATTCTTTATTATTGGTTTCAGCTTTAAAAAATTTAACAGGAATTTGTCAACTCCTGTCCATACATACAAACAAAGGAACTTCAGTCACATAGCAACCAGCTTTTGGCTATACTTTAACCCTTATTTCGCTTCTACTTTCAAGGAAGCAAGTAATAAGACTATTTCTGCTAATATGTTTTCGATTAGGATTAAGTAAACAGAAGCATAAGCTTTTAACAATAATTAGTTACAGAGATGTAGAGAAAGTCATGTGAGTGGAACACATCAGATTTTTTTTAAGGCTGTCGTTGGAGAGAGCTACTCAGCGGGTCACTGGTGTTTCTGAAGGAACAATGATAAAATAAAGCAAAGGGTATAAAAGCTAATGCAGCAGACAGAAGGTTAACATCAGGAGAGAATGGACAATGTCTTCAAAAATAACGTTCCATGATTTTGACAAAGTACTTTGCGGAATTTCATCAACTCAATGTATACAATGAAAAAAGAAGTGCAAACTTCATATAAAATACTTTCTAGAGATAAAGACAAAAACCTGATGGCTTTCTCTTCTTCGCTGTAACAAATTATTGTTAAAAAGCATATTCCTCAATTTACCCTATGTTAACTAAGGTAAACATTAGCATTTTCACAGAATGCATAAGATACACTACAGAACGACAGCTCTACAGCATCACAGAAGCATCTTAGAAGCATAAAACTGGACTTCAAACTCTAATGTGTAATTCACAATATTTTAAATCTTTGTAAAACTGACTTTTAACAGCAATGTACCTTTTCAAAATATTTTATTTAAATGTATGTAAAACGTGCTATTCTAATGTAATTTTAATTCCCAGACCTGTGTTTAATGTGTAAATAATTCTATTGTAATATAATGAATTCAATTATATGGTCACGATATGACCTAGGAGTTAAAGAGACCTAAAATAGATAAATTAAAAAAAAAAAATAGCAGAAACAGTCTTAATTTCTTGCTTCCTTGTAAGTAGAAGCGAAATTAAGGAGTACCATAGGTTAAAGTGATAGTCAAAAGCTGGTTGCTATGTGACTGATGTTCCTTTGTTTGTAGGGACAGGAGTTGACAAATTCATGTATGAGAAAAGTATAAGTCTTTCAAAGCGCTAAACTAAAAACAAGGAATATCTCAGAAAGCGACCAACTCCACGAAAAAAATGTATACATGCTCTACATTCTTTGTGGTAAGTTTTTGTCCATCTCTTACGGTTTAGCAGTTATGCAAAATTATGTAAAATTCACCCTGAATAAAGTAGTCCTCAGAGGCTATTTCCAAAAAATTCGAGATATACATTTAATTTGTCATGTAAAATTCAAAATGTTTGAAAAAAGTTCCATGTAAAGGGTAGTTGGACGTGGGGGGATTTTCTTGAAAATCTTCGTGTCGCATCCTTGGGAGATACCAAAATTAAGTACCAAGTTTGGTATTTAACGGTCTTTTTGTTTTTGAACTATGCTGTCCGCAGACACACATGCACACACACGGACCTTTTTCCAAAATGCTTTTTCTGGATTCAGGGGGACTCAAAACATGTATTTTCGGTAATATCTCGGTTTCGAAATTTTGGGTGCATTAACAATACCTTCTCTGTACACTATGTACATAGTGCGGGAAGAGAAAGTAAAAATGTATATGCCAAATTATGTGTTTTAACGAGATCTACATTTTAGTGCAGTACGCTTTTGTTTATCTCTTACGGTTTACTAGTTATGAAAAAAAGTGCATCCAGAATAAAATGGTTTTTAGACGTTATCCCCAGAAAATTAAAGATATACATTTTATTTGCCATGAAAATATCTTTAATATACGATATTTTAATCAAAATTGAGAAAATGAAAATTTTCGAAAAATTTTCCTTGTTAAAGGTAGTTTGGAAATGGGGAATTTTTCACGAAATGTTAGTAATCTCATAACTGGAAGATACTAAACTTAAACACAGTATCTTTTTCTAAAAAAAGGGTACCCTAAACGTATATTTCAAGTATTTTAAATCTGAAACAAATAACAAGGAATATTTCTGAAAAAGTAGTCCCAGAAAAAAATCGTATATGAAGTGAATTGAGTGTTTGATCTACATTTTTTGTATAATAAGTTTTTGCGTATCTTTTACGGTTTACTAGTTACGTAAAATTCATCAAAACTCATTCAAATTAAAGATATCTTTAGAGGCTATTCCCATAAAATGTAAGATATACATTTAATTTGCCAGGTGTCTTTAACATACGATATTTTAATCAAAATCATTTGAGGCATTTTTGAGGAAACCAAAATTTTCGAATTTTTTTTCATGTTATTTGGAGTGGGTTAATTTTCTTGAAAATCTTCGTGTGAAATCCCTGGAAGATACTAAAATTAAATACCAAACCACACACACACACACACACACACATTCACTGACACATGGACCTTTTTGTAAATTTTTTTTTTTTTTGGATTCAGGGGGACAAAACATGTATTACCGGTGAAATCTCGGTATCAACTTTTCGGGTGCAATACAATACATTCTCTATACACTATGTACATAGTAAGTGCAGAGAAAGTAAAAATATGATGTGTTACACTCACATGACTTTCTCTAGTCATTCTACAAACTTCTTACATAAGATTATTCTTCTTTCTGCACCTTGTTAATTGAGGTATTCAGCACAATGATCTTATTACTTAGTTCCTTATAAGTAGGAAGAAAATAAGGGAAAACACTAGGCTAAACCAATAGTCAAATGTTTTAAAAGCTGTCGTTATGCGATTGTCATTACAAATCGCTTCTTTTCTTGGCAGGAGTAGAACAAAAGAAAAACGGACATTCCCTTCTGAGAAAAGTATAAGTACTTCACAACTGAAACCAATGACAATGAATACCTCAAAAACGGTAAGCTCCACGAAAAAAGTGTACATGACGTAAATTGTGTATTTTAACAAGGCCTACATTTTTTGATGAGTAAGTTTTTGTCTATCTCTTACGGTTTATTAGTTATGCCAAATAAAGCAAAATTCATCCAGAATAAACAGGTCTTTAGAAGCTATTCCCAGAAAATTCAAGATATACATTTTATTTGTCAGGTAAATAGGTTTAATATACGATATTTTAATCAAAATCGTTAGAGCCATTTTTAAGAAAATCAAAATTTTTGAAAAAAATTCCATGTAAAGGTAGTTTGGGGTGGGGGGATTTTTCTCAAAATCTTCGTGTCGCATCCCTGGAAGATACTGAACTTAAATACCAAGTTTGGTAGTTTATCTACTTTTAGTTTTTGAGTTATCGTGTTCACGGACACGCGGACACACACACACAGGGACCTTTTTCTGGAAATGTTTTTTTTTTGGATTCAGGGGGCCCTAAAACATGCATTTTCGCTGAAATCTTGGTATCGAAATTTTGGGTGGAATGCAATACTTCTCTATCCCTATGTACTTTGTACATACGGGGCTAGAGAAAGTAAAAAAGTCACACCGGTATAATTCCGGTTATTTAGAATATACATCGTGGGAAAAGAGGTAAAACGTTGGAAGGAGGAGTAATTTGTTTCGACACTTGACGTGAGTCGAAATATACATCCTGACGTACGTCACACCCCACCCTGCTGCAGGCACTACGTCAGAATACGCGCTCTTTTGTGCATAATGAAACTGTGGACTTAGCTTGGCCTCGAGGGAGATGAATTGCAAACGAATACTTGGTCACCAGAAAAAAATCTGATGTGTACCATTCACATGACTTTCTCTATATCCCTGCAACAAATTATTGTTAAAAAGCTTATACTTCTATTTACTTTATGCTAATCAGAAAACAATTAGCAGAAATAGTCTTATTACTTGCTTCCTTGTAAGTAGAAGCGAAATAAGGGGCTACCGTAGGTTAAAGTGATTGTCAAAAGCTGGTTGGTATGTCAATGAAGTTCCTTTGTTTATATGGATCGTAGTTGACAAGTTCCTGTATGAGAAAAATATGCTTTTCATAGCAGAAACCAAAAATAAGGAATGTCTCAAAAACGTCGACCACCACGAAAAAATGCATATAACATAAATTGTGTGTTTTAATGTGCTCTACATTTTTTGTGTAGTAAGTTTTTGTCCATCTCTTACGGTTTAGCAGTTATTCAAAATTCAGTAAAATTCATCCAGAATAAACTACTCTTCAGAGGCTATTCCCAGATAATTTAAGATATACCTTTTATTTGTCAGGTAAATATCTTTAATATAAGAAATTTTAATCAAAATTGATGGAGCCATTTTTGAGAAAACCAAAATTTTCAAAAAAAGTTCCATGTAAAGGTTAGTTGGGGGTGGGGGGATTTTTCTCAAAATCTTCGTGTTGCATCCCTGGAAGATACTAAACTTAAATACCAAGTTTGGTAATTTACCGACTTTTCATTTTTGAGTTATCATGTTCACAGACACACGGACACACACACACACGGACCTTTTTGTGAAAATGCTTTTACTGGATATTGGGGACCCTAAAACATATATTTCCGGTGAAATCTCGGTATCGAATTTTTTGGTGGAGTGCAATACCTTCTCTATACACTATGTACATAGTACGTATAGAGAAAGTAAAAACACATACGCGGCAGAAACTATGTCACAATCATTTGGTTCAACATTTTAATTAATGAAATACCATATGGTAGTTATTTAAACGTGTTTATGCTCACTATTTCGTTCATGGCAAGTGATTGTAGGGAGCGGCCAATCCAATACATTGGCGCGTAAAATTCCAACCAACCGCAATTCATTATATCTATATTTTTACTTTCTCTAGCCCCGTATGTACAATGTACGAAGGGATAGAGAAGTATTGTATTCCACTCAAAAATAATTCAATATCGAGATTTCACCGGAAATACATGTTTAGGACCCCCCGAGTCAAAAAAAAAAAAAAAAAAAAAAAAAAAAAAAAGCATTTTCAGAAACAGGTCCGTGCTTGTGTGAGTGTTTCTGTGGACAGCATAGCTCAAAAACGAAAAGGCGGTTAAATCCCAAACTTGGTATTCAAGTTTGGCATCTTCCAAAGATACGACACGAAGATTTTCAAGAAAATCCCCCTACCCTAATTACCCTTTACATGGAAACAATTTCGAAAATTTTGATTTTCTCAAAAATTGCTCTGACGATTTTGATTAAAATATCGTATATTGAAGATATTTACCTGACAAACAAAATGTATATCTTGAATTTTCTGGGAATAGCCTCTGAAGACTACTTTATTCCTGATGAATTTTACGGAGGTTTGCATAACTGGTAAACCGTAGGTGATACACAAAAGCTTGACCGCAAAAAGTGTACAGCACGTTAAAGCACACAATTTATGTTATACAATTTTTTTTCGTGGAGCTGATCGTTTTTGAGATATTCCTTGTTTTTGGTTTCACCTTTAAATACTTTTCTCATATGGTCAACTCCTGTCCATAGAAACAAACACATAACAACCAGCTTTTAGCTATCACTTTAGGCTATGTTACTCCCTTATTTCGCTTCCACTTACAAGGAAGCAGGTAATAAGACTTGTTGCAGATATGTGGAGAAAGTCATGTGAATGAAAGACATCAGATTTTTATGCGGGTGAGTGTACATACAGCTGTGTGAGTTTTCTTTTTTGCCTTACGATGAGGTAAGCAAATTATTTTCACTTTTTCTGTGTTTCTGTTATAGCCGTATCAAACAGCGGTCTTGTTGGTACGACTTCTGCAGCTAGGGTGGTCTTGCCGCGCTCTGAAGAATAACCTTCTTTCTTATCTTGGTGGCCAGTGCACTCGGCTTTAAGCTTCTAATTCCGAAGGTTTCTCATACATCCAGTTCCTTTTGCTTTCTCCGCTACTCGGCAGGACATGTATGAATGAAAGTTTGAAATTCCAAACTAATAATGCTAGCTATTTGAAATGTATACAACATGTGTAATATAATGAAAATAAATTACAGTGCAAATTTCACCCATTTTACTCTAATAGTTTGGAAGTTGTGGCCAAATGTATTTCTGTTTTTATGTCACAGTAGAAGCGAAATAAGGGAGTAAAAATTATAGTCAAAAGCTGGTTGCTATGTGGCTGAAGTTCCACTGTATGGACAGGAGTTGACAAATTGCCATATGAGAAGAGTATAAGCATTTTAAAGCTGAAACCAGTAACAAGGAATACCGCAAAAAACAATCAACTCCAAGAAAGAAATATATACAACATAAATTGTGTGTTTTAGCGTGCTCTACATTTTGTGTGTGGTAAGTTTTTGTCCATGTCTTACGGTTTACCAGTTACAAAAAAATTCAGCAAAAAACTGATGTGTTCCATTCAAAAGACTTTCTCTACAGCTCGGCAACAAATTATTGATAGAAAGCTTATGCTTCCATTTACTTCATGCTAATCGAGAAAAAATCAGCAGAAACAGTGTTATTACTTGCTTCCTTGAAAGTAGAAACGAAATAAGGGAGTACCATAGGTTAAAGCGATAGTCAAAAGCTGGCTGCTATATGACGAACTTCCTTTGTTTGTACAGACAGGAGTTGACAAATTCCTGTATGAGAAAGGTATGTTTTTCAAAGCTTGAAACAAAAACAAGGAATATTGAAAAAAAAAAACGATCAATTTAACGAAAAAAATGTATATAACAAAAATTGTGTGTTTTAACGTGCTCTACATTTTTGTATGGTAAATTTTTGTCTACCTCTTACGGTTTAGCAGTTATGCAAAATTCCGTAAAATTCATCCAGAATAAAGTAGTCTTCAGAGGCTACTCCCAGAAGATTCAAGATATACATTTTATTTGTCGCGTAAATATCTTTAATATACAACACTTTAATCTAAATCATTGCAGCCATTTTTTGAAAATCGAAAACATCGAAAAAGCTTCATGGTAAAGGGTTATTTGGTGTGGGGGGTATCTTTAGATACTGAACTTAAAAAAAAAGAATCTGTGTGTTTCATTCACATGACTTTCTCTACATCTCTGCAACAAATTATTGTTAAAAAGCTTATGCTTCTATTTACTTCATACTAACGAGAAAAATTGTAAGTAGAAGCGAAATAAGGGAGTACCATAGGTTAAAGCGACAGTCAAAAGCTGGTTGCTATGTGACTGATGTTCCTTTGTTTGTATGGATAGGAGTTTACATATTCCTGTATGAGAAAAGTATACGTTTTTTAAGGGTGAAACCAAAAAACAAGAAATAACCCAAAAATTTTCCACTCCAAACAAAAAAAAAGTCTATACAACATAAATTAAATTTTTAATGTGCTCTACATTTTTTGTGTGGTAAGTTTTTGTCCATCCCTTACGGTTTAGCAGTTTTTTTTTTTCTTAAAACAGTAACAGAGTCTGATCAGGACTCCGGTACTGTATCCCTATTTACATTTCTCCCCGTAGGTTTTACTGAGTACTGGTTTACTGGTTTTACTGTTTCTTTTACAAACATATACACATTGCACAAACATATAACATCCATGCCCAAGGCGGGACTCGAACCCACGATCCCCTGCCCACGAAGCACCACAGCGAGACGCTTTAGCGAGCGCGGCCATGGGGACCGGCTGCAGTTAAGCAAAGTTCCGTAAAATTCATCCAGAATAAAGTAGTCTTCAGAGGCTATTTCCGGAAAATTCAAGATATACATTTTATTTTACATTTAAATATCTTTAATATGCGGTATTTAATAAAAACTGTTAGTCATTTTTGAGAAAATCAAAATTAAAAAAAAAAATCCATATAAAGGATAGTTGAGAGTGGGGGTATTTTCTCAAAATCTTCGTATCGCATCCTTGTAAGATATTGAACTTAAATACCAAGACTTCTCATTTTTGAGCTATGCTGCCCACACACATACACATGGACATTTTTCTAAAAATGTTTTTTTTTTGGATTCAAGAGGTCTCAAAACATGTATTTCAGGTGAAATCTCGGTTTTGAATATTTGGGTGCAATACAAATACCTTCTCTATACACTATGCACATAGTACGTATAGAGAAAGTAATTAGAAAAATATCTGAGTTTAAATACCAAGTTCAGCATTCAATGGTCTTTTGTTTCTGAGTTATCATGTACACAGACACACACAAACACACGGAGTTTTATCAAACCATGTTTTTGGTCTCAGGGGTTCTCAAAACATGTATTTATTTTGAAATCTGGACATCGAATTTTGGGTGGAATGTAATACCTTCTGTACATACTATGTACGTAGTACGTAGAGAAAGTAAAAGTTGTATTTTTAAAACATTTTTATTCGGGGGATCAAAGCATATATTTCTGGTGAAATCTCGACATCGAGATTTTAGGTGAAATATAATGCTTTCGCTTTTTCGTAGTAGAGAGAACAAAAAGGCTTAGTTGAACACAAACAGAATTTTGCAGCATGGGAACAACAAATTCGCAACCGCAGTGGCAAAGAAGAGGGCAGGCGATGATTAGTGGCACAGCATTTCGTGTCACTAGGAGCGGTAAGTAAAAATATTGGTGTCAGTGGCGGGCTATGCTGGAGTGTTCACGGGCTGTATTCTTCGTTCAAATTCTTGCTATATAAATAGTTAGGCCAACAAAAAGTTATTAACTTTTAGATACTAATGAAGATAATTTAATGGTTAAAAATTAAATTGGTTAATAATATAATAAAATATGTTTTAAAAGTGTATTTGAGATGATAATAAATTAAAATATTATGATATAAGAGTTATATCGTGTATATTTAAGTAAGGATTCTTTGCCTGTTTTAAGAATATCTTAGCGAGTAGTATTCATAGTATTAGATAAATTTATCTGTAAAATAAAGGATGTTTTAAATGTACAAATAAATTACAAAGTTTTGCAATATTTGTCCTGGTTTAAGAGACTAGGTGTAATCAGGGTATGATACCACCACCACCAGGGCACATTATTATTGGGTACTATCGAATGATTTGATAGTCGCCTAACTACCGGTTATTCGAGGGTTACATAACATTCTGTTTTAAAATGTTACTTTTTATACTACTGGTTGTTTGACAGCTGACAGCTCCCACTCACTTTTCATCGATGAACCAATGCAGCTATGATGATAATCCCATTCCAGAGAGTATTAAGCATGTTCTGTTTATCTTTCCCTCCAGCACTGCACCCCATTCATGACGTGGTCAGGCCGAGATGGGGAATGCAGCGGTCGGGCGGTACGCAAAGGTCCCTTGTGGACTGTGGAGAGAGTTTACCTCTTTTATTTAACTCTTTTGGAAACCAGTCGTAAATAGTACATTAAAGAATGCTACATATTTTAGTCGTCCTCGATAGCCTAGTCGAGTAGTTCAAACTCGACGGAATGTGATGGATTTTTTTCGGGCGTAAAAATCCTAAACATGGCTTCCTTCAGAAGGGAAGTAAAGCCGGTGGTCCCGTGTCGTATATCCCTCACCCCAAAATACACTTTACGTGAATCATTTTTCGAAAATTTGAACTTTTCCCAAAAGTGCCTCTAACCAATTTGATTAAAATACCTAGGTATAAGATATGTTTATGACAAACGAAACATATACCTTGAATTTTCTTGGAATAGCATCTAAAGACCTCCTCATTCTGGATGACTTTTATATAACTGGCTGACAGTAAGGGATGGACATAAGCTTACTACACAAAACATGTAGACCTCGTTTACATCACATACATTTTTTGTAGAGTTACCCTCTCAAAGATATTTTTTTTATTGGTTTTACTTTTGTAACTACTTAAAAATGTTCTCAAACGGGAGGTCATATTTCGTTTCATCTCTCTTATTTTACTCCTGGCCATGCAACGCGAACCGAAGTTAAATTGTTCACAAACCGACCAGCTTTTAAAGGATTTGGCTATCGCTTTAGCCTAGCGTATCCCCTTATTTACTAGAGCTAAGGAGTTCGTACCAATTTCCGTATGCGAAGTAAGAGCGACCAGGGTTGGCAGTACTATGCTGCGCTACTTGTGCGAGCAAAGGTCAGCGTAGAGTGCCACCCATTACTGCAAAACAACTAACGTTACATAACACAGAACCACGTCGGTAGGTAGGAAGGAAGGCGTTCGAATATCATCTTTGTTCTGCTCAAATGTGAGCAAAATTAGTTTATTTTACAACCATATTAAAGCCCGCCTGGGTAGTGTGGTGGTGGCGTATCTGCCTCACATTCAAAAGGTCGTGAGTTCGAATTTTGCTTAGGGCGAGTTACCCGGATAAGGTTTTTTTTCGGGTTTCCCCTTATCCTGAGAAGACGAATGTCGAGTAACTTTAAGATCCCGAGATCATTTGAGCGTATCGTCAATTTCATTCATCGGCCGATATGACCAAACCAAGTCAAAGAACGCTAAACTACAAAAAAAAAAAAAAAAAAAAAACAAAAAAAAAAAAAAAACTGATGTGTTCCATTCACATGACTTTCTCTATATCTATGTAACAAATTATTGTTACTAAGCTTATCTTTTATTTATTTCATGCTAATCGAGAAAAATTAGCAGAAATAGTCTTATTTCTTGATTTACTGCAAGTAGGAGCGAAATAAGGGAGTACCATAAGTTAAAGGGAAAGCCAAACGCTGGTTGCTATGTGACTGATGTTCCTTTGTTTGTATGGATAGGAGTTGACAAATTCCTGTATGAGAAAAGTATTTTTTTCAAAGATGAAACCAAGAAAAACGAATATCTCAAAGACGATCAACTCCACAAAAAAAAGTATATAACATAAATTGTGTGTTTTAAAGTGATCTACATTTTCTGTGTGTTAAGTTTTTTTCCATCTCTTACGGTTTAGCAGGTATTCAGAATTTAGTAAAATTCTTCCAGAATAAACTACTCTTCAGAGGCTATTCCTAGAAAATTCAAGATATGCATTTTATTTGTCAGGTAAATATCTTTAATATACGATATTTTGATCAAAATCCTTAGAGCCATTTTTAAGAAAATCAAAATTTTCGAAAAAAGTTCCATGTAAAGGGTAGTTTGGGGTGGGGGAATTTTTCTCAAAATCTTCGTGTCACATCCCTGGAAGATACTACTTTTCGTTTTTGAGTTATGGTGTTCACAGACACACACACACACGGACCTTTTTGTGAAAATGCTTTCTTTGGATATTGGGGACCCTAAAACATATATTTCCGGTGAAATCTCGGTATCGAAATTTTTGGTGGAGTGCAATACATTTTGTATACACTATGTATATAGTGCGTATAGAGAAAGTAAAAAACCATTAAGTTTTCTAGCGTGTACTTATGCATGTACTAATTGAGAAACCGATGGCAGTTCTAGTAAACAAACTATCAAACGTCTAGTAACAGTACAGCTTCACAGAGACATTATTGATTGCAAATTTGTTCAGAAAGTTACCCACATATATCAGACTGTTACAGTCCAGCGGTATGGAGCTGAACTGAATCTGTGCGGCATGTAGAAGACCTGTCAAAATGGATCTATTAATCCACGAGCATCCTTCCTGAAATAAAGATGAAAATTAAAAGTGTAAATGAAAAGAATAAGGGTTCAGTGTGAACTATCGCATACAAGCTTCACTTTTAGACCCCAACAAATGTATTTGCTTGGTGATACTGATACGGAACTGATAAAAAATTTCAAATATACCCCGATCACATCATGCGAAGTAGAACTAACTTTTTTGCATCATAAATCTTAAAGGCTTTGAAAGGCTTCAGAAGTACATATAGTTTTCAGTAATGTAGCTGAACGAGTAAAGATTTATTTACCTCGTAAGACATGTAAGAAATTATATTTATTACTTAGTTTATCATTTAGCATTAGATAAGTAAATATTTCATTCTGTGTACATGTACATATATAGAAGTAGGTTAGAGTCAGCCTTATATATGTAACAGTTTGTATGTTGTACATAATAATCTGCTTTTACGAATGCCTCCTATGTCATTTTTACTTTTTCTACACGTACTATGCACATAGTGTATAGGGAAGGTATTGTAATGCACCCAAATCTTCGATACCGAGATTTCTCCGGAAATACATGTTTTCGGACACCCAGAATCCAAAAGAAGCACCTTCAGAAACATGTCCGTGTGTGTGTGTGCGTGTGTGTGTGTGTATCTGTAGGCAGCATAACTCAAAAGCGAAAAGTCCATTAAATACCAAAATTAGTATTTTAGTTCGGTATCTTCCAAGGATGTAACACGAAGATTTTAGAGAAGATTCCCCCACTCCCAACTACCCTTTACATGGATTTTTTTTCTCGAAATTTTTGATTTTCTCCAAAATGGCTTTAACGATTTCGATTAAAATTTCGTTTATTAAAGATATTTACCTGACAAAGAAAATGTATATCTTGAATTTTCTGAGAGTAAATTACTTTATTCTGGATGAATTTTACGGAATTTTGCATAACTGCTAAACCGTAAGAAATGGACAAAAACTTACCCCAGAAAACATGTGAAGCCTTATTTATGTTATATACATTTTTTCGTGGAGTTGGTCGTTTTTGGTTTCAGATTTGAAAAACTTCTACTTTTCTCATACAGGAATTTGTGAACTCGTGTCTACACAAACAAAGGAACTTCAGTCACATAGCAACCAGCTTTTGACTATCACTTTAACCTATGGTACTCCCTTATTTCGCTTCTACATACAAGGAAGCAAGTAGTAAGACTATTTCTGTTAATTTTTCCTCGATTAGCATGAAATAAATAGAAGCATAGATAAGCTTTTAAACAATAGTTTGTTGCTGAGATGTAGAGGAAGTTATGTGAATGGAACACATCATATTTTTTCATTGTTTCATTTGTATAACCCTCTGTAACATCCATGGTCATATCGGGGGCTTTGACTTGTGAAACTGAAGGATCAAAACATTACGTTAATAAACTTTATATTACTAAACACACGCACATTTACTCTCACTTTCGTACTTCCAGATTCTATGGAATAATTCTGGCTAAAGACAGATTCCCCGCCCCAGCCGGGTATCGAACCCGGGACCTCGACGACCACGGAGGCAATCTATAAGTCATTTTTGTTCTCTGGAAACAGTCTGTTTACTTGACAACAGGTTTGTTTACCTCTTTCCCCTCTTTCTTATCAATGACTTATTTTGATGCGGCGAGATGTTCAGTCGCAGATAATATGAGGAATGGCAAACGGTACGAACTTCCGTACTCTGGTAATAATATTTCTGCTAATGTTTATATCGATTAGCATGATATAGATAAAAGAATCTTTTGTAAGAATAGATTTTTTACACAAAACTTGTTTCTGTGATTGTTCAATACCGCAACATTACGGAATCGTATTTAGATGCATTATACACAACACAGTCATATCGAAACTCCCTTTGAACTTTTTTCACACTCTCAAGTTTTGCATACCAAAGAACACATTGTTCCCGCTGTTGGTTTGTAGTGGCCATTTTAATCACCTACGAGCTTCATTTCCATTTTAAGTTTTTGCGTTGTTTGCATTATATGGAACCTCACGTCACTTAAGAACATGTGTGATTGAAAGTTTGAAATTCCAAACTAAAAATGAGAGCCTTTTACTTTCTCTACACGTACTATGTACACGTGTAAAGAGAAGGTATTGTATTGCACCCAAAATTCACTACAGAGATTTTAACGGAAATATATATTTTGAATCTCCTTGAATTAAAAACAACTGATGTGTTCCATTCACATCTCTGCAACAAATTACCATTTACTTAATCTAATCGAGAAAAAATTAGCAGAAATAGTCTTATTACTTGCTTCCTTGTTAATAGAAGCGAAATAAGGGAGCACCATAAGTTAAAGCGATAGTCAAAAGCTGGTTGCTATGTGACTGAAGTTCCTTTGCTTTTATGGACAGGGGTTGACAAATTCCTGTATGAGAAAAGTATATTCTTAAAAGATGAACCAAAAACAAGAAATATCTCAAAAATGATGAACTCCACGAAAAAAAATTATATAACATAAATTGTCTATTTTAACATGCTCTCAATTTCTTGTATTTTAAGTTTTCGCCCATCTCTTACGGTTTAGTAGTTATGCAAAATTCCGTAAAATTCGCCCAGAATAAAGTAATTTTCAGAGGCTATTCCCAGAAAATTCAAGGTATACATTTTATTTGGCAAGTAAATCACTTAAATATAAGAGATTTTAATCAAAATCGTTAGAACTATTTTTAAGAAAATCAAAATTTTCGAAATTTTTTCCATGTAAAGGGTATATTGGGGTGGGGAGATTTTCTTGAAAATCTTCGTGTCGTATCCTTCGAAGATACCAAACTT
This sequence comes from Hymenopus coronatus, assembly GCA_030762935.1. Taxonomy (NCBI): domain Eukaryota; kingdom Metazoa; phylum Arthropoda; class Insecta; order Mantodea; family Hymenopodidae; genus Hymenopus; species Hymenopus coronatus. The sequence continues at coordinate 63,934,633 of CM060899.1, forward strand.
AAATACTAAATTTGGTTTTTAACGGTCTTTCGGTTTTTAAGCTATGCTGCCCTCAGACACACTCTCTCACACACACCAGACAGACAGACAGACAGACACACACGTACATTTTTCTTAAAATGCTTTTTTGGATTCAGAGGGTCTCAAAACATATATTTTTGGTGAAATTCCGGTATCGAATTTTGGATGCAATACAATACCTTCTCTATACACTATGTACATAGTACGTATAGAGAAAGAAAACGTTTTTGGAAGAAGGTCCGTATATGTGTGTGCCTGTGGACACCATAACTCAAAAACGAAAAGTCGTTAAAATACTAAACTTGGTACTTACGTCTAGTATCCTCTAAAGATGCGACACTAAGATTTTCAAGAAAATCCCATCACATTAAACTCCCCTTTACATGGAAAATTTTTCGAAAATTTTGATTTTCCCAAAAATGGCTCTAACGATTTTCATTAAAATATCGTATATTAAACATATTTACATAACAAATAAAATGTATATTTTGAATTTTCTGGGAATAGCCTCTGAAGACTACTTTATTCTTGGTCAATTTTACGGAATTTTAAATAACTGCTAAACCGTAAGAGATAGACAAAAACTTACCACACAACAAATGTAGAACACCTTAAAATACACAATTTATGTTATATACATTTTTTTCGTGGAGTTGATTGTTTTTGAGATACTCCTTGTTTGTTTGTTTTCAGCTATAAAGACATACTTTTCTTATATAGGACTTTGTGAACTCATGTCCATGCAAACAAAGAAACTTCAGTCGCAGAGCAACCAGCTTTTGACTGTCACTTTAACCTATGGCACTCCCTTATTTCACTTCTACTAACAAGGAAGCAAGTAATAAGACTATTTCTACTAATTTTTGCTCCATTAGATGAAGTAAATAGAATAATTTGTTGCAGTGATATAGAGAAAGTCATGTGAATGGAACACATCAAATGTTTTATTTAAATAATCATGCAAGCTAGTATTTTAAACATGATAAAATATTACCGTATATGTTATAAATTTTCACAATTACATGCTGTAGAGTTTAGAAATTTTATATATGCATTACTTTAAAACAAGCACGAGCCGCCACTGGATTTGCGTCGTGAAGTAAAATATGTTGGGTCCTGTGGAGTAGCAGAAGACGTGATAAATAGGGCGCTTGATCGCGGCGTGCAGCGCGAAGCTCTGCAATAGATTGGTTTTTGTTTCTCCCCCATCCCACCTCTGCCACCATTCCGACACACAAACAGCGTGGCACTACAAGCTTAAAATACTACTACAGATGTTTCATTTCGCTCCGCGCCTTTCTGTAAGCAGCCGCAAGCAGAAACCAACACAGTCAGCTCAAAATATCTGCCGCTGAGACTGGCCTCTTCTGAAAAGAAAGTTATTACCCAATGCAGGATTGGAGAGCTGATATCTAGCACAATAAAAGTAATGAATTGCAAAACACGACAAAAATCTGATCTGTACATCACTGAGCTCTCTACTTCCTGCCCATTTTAAAAAGCTTATGCTTCTATTTACTTCATGCCAATCGAAAAAAAAGAAAGAAAAAAAAAAAGCAGAAACAGTCTTATTACTTGCTTCCTTGTAAGTAGAAGCGAAATAAGGGAGTAACATAGGTTAAAGTGATAGTCAAAAGCTGGTTGCTATGTGACTGAAGTTCCTTTGTTTATATGGACAGGAGTTGACAAACTCCCATATGAGATAAGTATACTTATTTTAAAACTGAAACCAATAACAAGGAATCTCTAAGAAACGACCAACTCCTCGAAAAAAACGTATATAACATAAATTGTGTGTTTTAACGTGCTCTACAATTGTTGTGTGGTAAGTTTTTGTAAATCTCTTACGGGTTAGCAGTTATGGAAAATTCTGTAAAATTCATCCAGAATAAAGTGGTCTTCAGAGGCTATTCCCAGAAAATTCAAGATATACATTTTATTTTTCAGATAACTATTTTTAATATACGATATTTTAATAAAAATTGTTAGAGCCATTTTTGTATAAAAATCAAAATTTTCGAAAGCTTTTCCATGTAGGGTAGTTGGGGGTGGGAGATTTTTCTAGAAATAGTGTCATATCCATGGAAGATACTAAACTTAAATATCAAGTTTGGTATTTAAACGACTTTTCGTTTGTGAGTTATTATGCTCACAGACACAAGGACACACAAACACGGACCTTTTTCTAAAAATGCTTTTTTTTTGATACAGGGGACCCTAAAACGTATATTTTCAGTGAAATATCCGTGTCGAGAAAGTAAAAACGATTAAAATGTAAAATGTAAACATATTAACAAATGTAAATATAGCAAGACTCTTAACAGTTTCTCATATGTGTCAGTTAGAATTTTCAACACCTTACCTCTGATTATCAAGACTCTTCATTTGTTAAACTTTAAGAAGAGGATCAAAACAAACTTGAAGGCAAATCTTCTTTATAACATTTCAAAAATTTATGACCTGAAATGGGATTAATCTTATCCATTTTTAAACTATTATTGTACATTATTGTATGTAGAATGCTTAATTAATTTTTACTTTCTCTATACGTACTATGTACATAGTGTATAGAGGTTTTGTATTGTACCCAAAAATTTGATTCCGAGATTTCACCGGAAATATATGTTTTGAGACCCCCTGAATCCGAAAAAATCATTTTTAGAAAAATGTCCGTGTGTGTATCTGTCTATGTGTGTGTATCTATATGTGTGCCTGTGGGCAGCTAGCTCAAAAACGAAAAGACCGTTAAAGCCCAAACCTGGTAATTAAGTTTGGTATCTTCCAAGGATGCGACACGAAGATTTTGAAGAAAACTCCTCCCCCCACCCCAAACTACCCTTTACATAGAACTATTTTCGAACATTTTGATTCCCTTAAAAATGACTAACAATTTTGTTTAAAATTTTTCATATTAAAGATATTTACCTGACAAATAAAATGTATATCTTGAGTTTTCTGGGAATAGCTTCTTAAGACTACTTTATTCTGGATGAATTTTACGAAATTTTGAATAACTGTTAAACTGTAAGAGATGGACAAAATCTTACTACACGAAAAATGTAGAGCACATTAAAGCACACAATTTATGTAATATACATTTTTTTCGTGGAGCTGATCTTTTTTTTTTTAGATATTCCTTGTTTTCTGTTTTAGTTTTGAAAAACTTATACTTTTCTCATACAGGAATTTGTAACAGAGGTGTAGAGAAAGTCATGTGAATAGAACACATGAGATTTTTAAATATATTATCGTACATTATTGTATGTAGAATTCTTAATTAATTTTTATTCTAATGAGTTCTGATTGGATGGAATTTTACGCGCCAATGTACTAGATCAGTGTCATGAACAAAATAATCACTAAAAACACGAACTTTTGCCTCTAGAGATACACAATATCCTGAAGTCAAACTAAGCACATTTACGTTACTCTAAAGTGTTTGTTGGCATAGCTACGCCCTCCACAGCTGTAGGGTTAGAAAGGGCATGAGGAAAGCACTTCATTACAATGTAAAAGTTGTTGAGAAATCTTATAAAAGACGGTGCGTAAATGTATACATTTCTACTGAAGCTATTCAGGGGAGTCGACTTGTGTTTACGTTTGTGAATCTCTAAAATGAACTTTTTACGCCTTCTAAATCTCTATTAATGTTATTCTTTCACATCCTTTTCGTCTGCTTTTCTTTTTCCACTTTACCAAGGCACCCCTCTTTCCTAAAAAAGATCTGATGTGTTCCATTCACATGACTTTCTCTACATCTCTGCAACAAATTATTCTTAAAAAGCTTATGATTCTATTTACTTCATGTTAATCCAAAAAAAAAAAAAAATAGCAGAAATAGTCTTATTACTTTCTTCCTTGTAAGTAGAAGCGAAATAAGGGAGTACCATACGTTAAAGTGATATTCAAAAGCTGGTGGCCATGCGACTGAAGTTTCTTTGTGTGTATGGACAGGAGTTGACAAATTCCTGTATGAGAAAAATATAAGTTTTTATACCTTAAACTGAAAACAAGGAATATCTCAAAAACAATCAACTCCACGAAAAAAATGTATATAACATAAATCGAGTGGTTTAATGTGCTCTACATTTTTTGTGAGGTAAGTTTTTGTCTCTCTCTTATGGTTTAGCACTTATGCAAAATTCCGTAAAATTCACTCAGAATAAAGTAGTCTTCAGAGGCTATTCCCAGAAAATTTAAATGCACATTTTGTTTTTCAGGTAAATAATTTTCGAAAAAGGTTCCATGTAAAGGGTAGTTTGGAGTGGGGGGATTTTTCTCAAAATCTTCGTGTCGCATCCCCGGAAGATACTAAACTTAAATACCAAGTTTGGTATTTTTACCAACTTTTCGTTTTTGAGTTATCGTGTTCACGGACACACGGACACACACACATACGGACCTTTTTCTGAAAATACTTTTTTTTGGATACAGGGGACCCTAAAACATATATTTCCGGTGAAATCTCGGTATAGAATGTTTTGTACATAGTGCGTATAGAGAAATTAATATATATGACATAAATTGCATGTTTTAACGGGCTGTACATTTTTTTTGTGCAGGAAATTTTTGTCATTTCTTACGGTTTACCAGTCTTGCAAAATTCATCCAGAATAAAGATGTCTTTAGAAGCTATTCACAGAAAATTCAAATATACATTTTATTTGTCATGTAAATATCTTTAACATACGACATTTTGATCAAAATCATTAGAGCCATTTTTAAAAAAATTAAAATGTCAAACATTTTTCCATGTAATGAGTAATTGGGAGTGGGGGGATTTTATTGAAAATCTTCATGTCGCATCCTTGGTAGATTCTGAACTTAAATATCAAGTTTGGTATTTAACGGACTTTTGCTTTTTGAGCTATGCTGCCCACAGACACACATTAACCGGCCGGGGCGGACTCGAGGCGCTGATCACGTCTTCGGGTCGAGATGGGGGTTGCAGCGGCCGGACGGTAGGTCAAGGTCCCTTACGGACTGTTGTGCCATGGAGTTAAGTTTAAGATAGAAGAAGAAGAAGAAGAAGAAGCTTTTTAACAATAATTTGTTATACAGATGTAGATAAAATCATGAGAATGAAACACACCATATTTTTGCTTTCTTTACACTTATTATGTACGTAGTGTATAGAGAAGATATTGCATTCCACCCAAAAATTTAATACCGAGATTTCACCGCAAATACACGTTTTAGGGTGCCGTGTATCCAAAAATATCATATGTAGAAAAAGTCTATATGTGCCCGTGTGTCTGTGAACATGTAGTTGGTAAAATGCCAAACTTATTATTTAAGTTTAGTGTCTTCCATGCATGCGACACGAAGATTTTGAGGAAAATCCCCCACCCCAAACTACCCTTTACATGAAAAAAAATTAGAAAATGTTGAATTTCTCAAAAATGGCTCTGACGATTTTGTTTAAAATACTGTGTATTAAAATATTTATATGCAAAAATATATATATATATATATTTATATATAACTTGAACCTTGCAATGAATTTTGCTGAGCTTTGCGTAACTGGTAAACCGTAAGACAGACAAAAACTTACTACACAACAAATATACATCACGTTAAAATACACAATTTATGTCATAAACGTTTTCTTCGTGGAACTACCCATTTGCGAGATATTCCTTATTATTTGTTTCACATTAAAATACTTTTGTAAGCTCCTGGATTTCAACCACATGGCAACTGTCTTTTAAAATATTTAACTATCACTTCAGCCTAGTGTTTTCCGTAATTTTCCTTCTACTTACAAGGAAGCAAATAATTAAGACAATTTCTGTTAATGTTTATCTCGATTATCATAAAATAAATAGAAGAATATGCTTTTCAACAATAATTTGTTGCAGCGATGCAGAGAAAGATATGTGAATGGAACACATCAGATTTTTACTTTCTCTATAAGCACTATGTACATAGTGTATAGAGAAGGTGTTACACACTCGATACCGAGATTTCACCGGAAATATATGTTTTAGGGTCTCCTTTACCTAAAAAAAAGCATTTTCAGAAAAAGATCGGTGTGTGTGTGTGTCCGTGAACACGATAACTCAAAAACGAAAAGTCGGTAAAATACCAAACTTGGTATTTAAGTTTAGTATCTTATGGGGATGAGACACGAAGATTTTGGGAAAAATCGCCCCACCCCAACTACCCTTTACATGCAAATTGTTTCGAAAATTTGGATTTTCTTAAAAATGGCTCTGACGATTTTGATTAAAATTTCGTACATTAAAGGCATTTACACGTCAAATAAAACGTACATCTTGAATTTTCTGGGAATAGCCTCTGAAGTTTACTTAATTCTGGATGAATTTTGCATAACTGCTAAACCGTAAGAGATGGACCAAAACTTAACACACAAAAAATGTAGAGCACATTAAAACACAACATTTATGTTATATACATTTTTTCCGAGGAGTTTATCGTTTTTGAGATATTCCTTGCTTTTGGTTTCAGCTTTGAAAATCTTATACTTTTCTCATACAGGAATTTGTCAACTCCTGTCCATACAAACAAAGGAACATCAGTCACATAGCAACCAGCTTTTGACTTCACTTTAACCTATGGAACTCCCTTATTTCGCTTCTACTTACAAGGAAGCAAGTAATAAGACTATTTGTGCTAATTTTTTTCTCGATTAGCATGAAGTAAATAGAAGCATAAGCTTTTTAACAATAATTTGTTGCAGAGAGTAAGAGAAAGATATATGAATGGAACACATCAGATTTTTAATATCTAAAGTCTGTAATGCGAACGCATCTAAAGTGAGATTGCATCTAAGAGCAAAGCTTTTTGAACTTGGAGGAAACTTGGAATTCTTTGCCCGCTCTTAATTTTGAAATCGATATCGACTTAAGAATGCTATTCCCGCACTGAAAGTGTAATGGGAGTGCGAAGGGAGAAACAAATTTAGCAAGAAATAATACTAAAACGTAAAAAAGAAGTGAGACGGGCTTCTAATCTGGGGGGGGGGGGAGGGACAACGACCCTATAGAATACATTGTTAGAGGAATTCTATGTACGCTTTGTCAGAGGAGGAGAAGAAGAAGAAGCGTGGATCCAATTAAAATGTAGCGTAGACACGTCCATGAAGTGGAACCTATCGACGTTTTATCTGCGTCAAGGTAATCATTAATGGTCTTATTCTTTTCACCTCTTCGCCATTAGTTTTGATGACGCATTCACTAACTGAAAATTGGATTTCAGGTGGTTAAAATTATACGCAATTAAATGTTATCATTTAATAGGTAATTTATAATGGTTTTGGTACATTAAATTTTAACATCTTCACCATGGAAAACAAGTAGAAGAAGATTTGTATTCTACCCAAAAATTAGATTCCGAGATTTCGCCAGAAACATACGTTTCAGATCCCCTTAAAGAGACAAGATAGTCTCAACATAAGGAAATTACACCTTAAGTGAGTTAAATAACCACTGTTCTTAAAGTATTCAATTGTTTTTCCAGAAATTTGTAAGAATTATTATATAAATCATGACACTTATTTCGCGTGGTTCACAGGCACTCATCAACCGGCCGGGAGGTACTCGAGGCACTCATCACGTCTCACCCTCCAGCACTGCACCCCATTCTGGACGTCTTCGGGCCGAGATGGAGAATGCAGCGACCGGGCGGTAGGTCAAGGTTCCTTGTGCCATGGAGATAAGTTAAAGATAGAAGAAGCTTTTTAAGAATAATTTGTTATACAGATGTAGAAAAGATCTTAAGAATGGAAGTCGCCCTCCGTGGTGTAATGGTTACCATGCTAACTTCATATACCCAAGGTCGCGGGTTCAAACCCGGCGGAGGACGATGGATTTTTTCGGGCGTAAAAATCCTTAGCATGGCTTCCTTCGGAAGGGAAGTAAAGCTGTGGGTCCCGTGTCGTAGATTTACGGCATGTAAAAGAACCTCAAGTCTGAGAGAGAGGCCTGTGAGCTAAATTAATCGGTCTTTCACCCCCAGTATAGAATTGGACGCTGAGAACATCAGTTAAAGAGCGTCCATAAATGAAACGCCATTTCATTTTTTTAAGAATGGAACACATCAAAGTTTTACTTTCTCTAAACGTACAATGTACATGGTGCATAGAGAAAAAAAAATGGCGTGTTATTTATGGACGCTCTTTAACTGCTTTGGTTCTCAGTGTCCCATTCTATATTTGCCGTGAAAGATCGCTTAATTTTGCCCAGAGGCCTCTCTATCAGGCTTGAGGTTCTTTTACGTGCCGTAAATCTACGACACGGGACCCACAGCTTTACTTCCCTTCCGAAGGAAGCCATGCTAAGGATTTTTACGCCCGAAAAAAATCCATCGTCCTCCGCCGGGTTTGAACCCGCGACCTTGGGTATATGAAGTTAGCATGGTAACCATTACACCACGGAGGGCGACTGTATAGAGAAAATATTGCATTTCACCCAAAATTTCGATACCGAGAATCCACTGCAAATGCACGTTTTAGGGTCCTCTGTATCCAAAGCTATCATTTGTAGAAAAAGATCTGTGTGTGTGTGCGTGTGTCTGTGGACACCTTAACTCAAAAACGAAAAGTTGATAAAATAAGCTTAGTATTTAAGGGGATGCACCACCCAAAATCCTAAATCCAACAGTTTTCAACTAATCAAGCTGAAAATTTTAACATGAATTTATGTTGTACAGTAGTTACATGATTTAAAATTTAGTTTATGTATCATAAGTAGTTTTGAGTTATTCATTTTTAAATTAAAAAACAGGCGCCAAATTCAAATCACTTCACACGATGAAAATGACGAAATTTTTTTATTTTTTTTATTTTTCAAAGTATGTATTTAAGTATCAGAAACAGACATGCTATATTAATTTATTATACTACAATTAGTTTTACAGTAAAAAAAATTATGTGTTCCATTCACATGACTTTCTCTACATCTTTGCACCCAATTATTGCTAGAGAGCTTATGCTCCTATTTACTTCATGCTAATCGAGAAAAAAATTAGCAGAAATAGTCTTATTACTTGTTTCCTTGTAAGTAGAAGCGAAATAAGGGAGTACCATAGGTTTTTTTTTTTTTTTTTAATGATTTATTGATCGATCAGCGCATGTGCGCTCTACAGATCATTGATTTTAGACATTATTTACATGTATGATACTGAATAACATTGAAATGAGGTAAGCCCCATTGGGCCCCCCATAAGTAGGTACATTTTTTTTTTTTATTTTACAGAAAGTCTTGCTGTGAGAGCTGGTCCAGTGGTAGGCGACTCTTGATGCGAGTTGGATAGCTAGATTTTCTGCCAAGAGAATAGTGAATGGCTCCTGAGACGTCTTTTAGCTTGCTGTAAAACTGTTCGGCTTGTGAAGAAATTGACTGTTGAATGATGCTGATTCCAGGTTCTCTATGTAGTTGACTATTTCTGGTGCATTCGTTGAGATTCGCAATATTTTGTTTTGAAATGTCTGGATACGTTTGATTTCAGAAGGACCAGTTCCTCCCCAAACTGGACAAGCGTACAGTAGCAGTGGTCTTAATAGAGTCGTGTAAAGTAGTGTGCAGTTTTTTAGTTTGAGTGAAGATCTTTTGTTGAGGAGGGGGTAGAGTTTTGCCAGTCTTGCTCGGGCTAGCTTAAGTTTGTTGCTTATATGTGGTTTCCATGTGAGTCGTCGATCCAGGAGTACACCGAGATATTTCACTGTTTCTGTATTAGTTTTCCAGGGTATCTGTTTCGCTGGGAGCGTTACTGGTGGTGGATAGTTTTGTCTGCATAGTGTAAAGACCATTGCTTCACATTTTTGCTGGTTGAGCGCCAGTTGTCTAGCCAGGGCATAATTAAGTTTAAGGCCTCTTGAAGGTGATTTCTGGCGGTGTGGATATTGCGATGTGTTGAGAAGATTGCAGTATCATCCGCATACATAGCGATTTGAGCTGTAGGCGTTGCAGGCATATCAGAGGTGTACAGGTTGAACAGAACTGGTCCCAGGATAGATCCTTGAGGAACTCCGGCTGTTATAGGTTTTGTAGAAGAGTGACAACTACCTATGCGGACTGAGAATGTTCGTTGTGACAGAAAGGAGGAAATTATTTTATAGAGGTAGTCTGGAATGCCGTTGTTGAACAGTTTGTATAGAAGACCCTGATGCCAAACCCTGTCGAATGCCTGAGTGAAGTCAAGGAAAGCTGCAGTTGTGTGTTCTTTCTTCTCGAAGCCTTGTGCCACTTGCTCTGTAATCCGGAGAATTTGATGGGTGGTTGAATGTTTGCGACGAAAACCGAATTGAAAGGGAGGTAATACTGATGCTTCATTGAGAAATGTTGTTAAACGCTTCAGTATAATCTTTACATAGACTTTGGACAGAGTCGGTAGCAGACTTATAGGACGATAATTGTTTGGGTCTGAGGAGCTTTTCCCGGGTTTATGAATTAAAATTATTATCATAGGTTAAAGTGACAGTCAAAAGCTGGTTGCTTTGTGACTGAAGTTCCTTTGTTTGTATGGACAGGAGCCAAATTCCTGTATGAGAAAAGTATATTTTTAAACCTCAAACCAATAACAAGGAATACCTCAAAAACGATCAACTCCACGAAAAAAATGTATTTAACATAAATTGTGTGTTTTATCCTGATCTAAATTTCTTATGCAGTAATTTTTGGTCTATCTGTTACAGTTTACCAGTCATGCAGTAAACATCAACCAGAATAAAGAGGTCTTTAGAGGCTATTTCCAGAAAATTCAAGATATACAATTTATTTAGCAAGTAAACACCTTAATTAAAATCGATACAGCCATGTTTAATAAAATAAACATTTTTTCCATGTAAAGGGCAGTTGGGGGTGGAGGGATTTTCTTGAAATTCTCCGTGTCGCATCCTTGGAAAGTACCAAACCTAAATACCAGGTTTGATTTTCAATGGTCTTTTCATTTTTGAGCTATGCTGCCCACAGACACACACACACACACATACACCCACAGAAAGTCAGACAGACACACACACACACATGGACATGTTTCTTAAAACGCTTTTTTTCGATTCAGGGGGTCTCAAAACATATATATTTCCGGTGAAATCTCGATATCGAATTTTTGGGTGCAATACAATACCTTTTCTTACACTATGTACATAGTACGTATAGAGAAAGTAAAAAAAATCTGATGTTTTCCATTCACATGACTTTCTCTACTTCTCTGCAACAAATTTTAGTTAAAAAGCTTATGCTTCTATTTACTTCATGCTAATCGAGAAACATTAGCAGAAATAATCTTATTATTTGCTTCCTTGTAAGTAGAAGCGAAATGAGGGAGTACCATAGGTTAAAATGATAGACAAAAGCTAGTTTCTATGTAACTGAAGTTCCTTTGTTTATATGGACAGAAGTTATCAAATTCCTGTATAAGAAAAGTATATTTTTCAAAGCAGAAACGAAAAACCAAGAGTATCGTAAAAATGATCAACTCCACGAAAAAAATGTATATGACATAAATTGTGTGTTTTATTGCGTGCTACATTTTCTGTACATTAAGTTTTTGTCCATCTCTTATGGTTTAGCAGTTATGTATAATTCTGTAAAATTCATCCAGAATAAAGTAGTCTTCAGAGGCTATTCCCACAAAATTCAAGATTTGTATTTTATTTGTCAGGTAAATATCTTTAATATACGATATTTTAATCAAAATCGTTAGAGACATTGTTAAGAAAATCAAAAATTTCAAAATTTTTTGCATTTAAAGGGTAGTTTGGGGTGGGGAGATTCTCTTAAAATCTTCGAGTCGCATCCTTGGAAGATACCAAAGTTAAATACAAGGTTAATGGTGCTTTCGTTTTTGCGCTATACCGCCCACAGTCACACATACACACATACTCTCAGACAGACAGACAGACAGACAGACAGACAGACAGACAGACTGAGAGACAGACAGACAGACAGACTGAGAGACAGACAGACAGACACACACACTGACATTTTTCTAAAAATGTTTTTTTGGATTCAGGGAATCTCAAAACATGTATTTCCGGTGAAATCTCGGTATCGAATTTTTGGATACAATACAATACCTTGCCTATACACTTTGTAAATAGTTCGTATATAGAAAGTAAAAATTAAAGCAAGAAATCGACTAAAATTCAAGAAATTTTATAATACAATTCATTTTAAAAATCAATATCTAAAACAATATTAGGAATTTTAAAAAATAATATTACAGAAATCCTTTTTGACTTGTTAAGAACCTATCCTAAAAATTTAGAAGAGCTTGAATAAAACCTGCATCGTGTGGAACATTTTAAAGTTTTGAAAACGCTGAAAAATAAAAACACGAGAAAACAGGTTTTAAGGTTTAACATGCAATTTAACACTGTAAGGCTTACTAATTTTTCACCATAGAGAAAAGGTTAAAACACCACACCCACTTACAGTGAAACATTTAAATCGTCACGTGATACGGTTTAAAGCCCCACATGGTAATAAAAATAACAGGAAATTGAATTTCAAGCATTATATTATTTAATTAGGCAAAAAAAAATTAGGAGTTTTTTTTAGGATTTTGGGTGAGGTATCCTTTAAGGGTACAAGATGGTATGAACCTCAAGTGAGTTGAATTACATCTTCTCTTAAAGTATTCAATTGTTTTTCCAGAAATCTGTATGAATTATTATATAAACCATGACAAATGACTCAAGTGGTTACTTGCATTAATAGCTTATAAAAATATTTCATGCTGCAGAAAAGTAATAAACCATAGTCTTAAAACATGTGACTTCATGTACCTTTTTCTCTAATACCACTTGCACCTAACCACAATTTTGCAGACTTGTTCTTAGTATTATCAGCTATCTTCTGAACCCCAATTATTTAGCTATGATACAATTTCAGTAGAAATTAAAAAATAAATATATTTTCAATTTCAAAACAGTAAAAATATGGAACATTTGCAATGTTGTTGCTTTCTTAATGTGATCAATATATATTATAATAATATAATTGATTGTGGTTCAGAAAGCTCAACTATATGTTGTATATATGTGCTGAAAATTTCAGCTTTCCAGCTCTCTCATACTTTCTGAGAAATAGGTACATAAATATCTAAACATGCAGTTTTGAAAACAAACCTCATGTGTTCCATTCACATGACCTTCTCTACATCTCTGCAACAAATTATTCTATTTACTTCATCTAATCAAGAAAAAATTAGCAGAGATAGTCTTATTACTTACTTCCTTGTTAGTAGAAGCGAAATAAGGGAGTACCATAGGTTAAAGTGATAGTCAAAAGCTGGTTGCTATGTGACTGATGTTCCTTTGTTTGTATGGACACGAGTTGACAAATTCCTGTACGAAAAAGGTATAAGTTTTTCAAAGCTGAAACAAAAAAACAAGAAATATCTAAAAAACGATCAACTCCAAGAAAAAAAAATGATATAACATAAATTGTGTGCTTTTTAACGTGCTCTACATTTTTTTGTGTCTTAAGTTTTCGTCTATCTCTTACGGTTTAGCAGTTATGCAACATTGCGTAAAATTTATCCACAATAAAGTAGTCTTCAGAGGCTATTACCAGAAAATACAAGATACACATTTTATTTGTCAGGTAAATATGTTTAATATACGATACTTTAATCAAAATCGTTAGAGCTCTTTTATTGAAACTCAAAATTTTCGAAAAAAGTTCTATGTAAAGGGTTGTTGATGGTGCGGGTATTTTCTTGAAAATCTTCGTGTCGCATCCCTGGAAGTACTAAACGTAATACCAACTTTGGTACTTTGGTTACCGACTTTTCGTTTTGAGTTATCGTGTTGATAGACACACGAACACAAGGACACATACACACACGGAGATTTTTCTGAAAATGCTTTTTTTGGATACAAGAGACCCTAAAACATATATTTCCGGTGAAATATCGGTATCGAATTTTTGGGTGGAGTGCTATGCACATAGTACGTATAGAGAAATTAAAAATGTTATTTTTTTGTTATTTCAGAGTACCTTGTCACATTAATCAAAGTAAAGCATTTGTATTTGCTTTAGCACCCAATGGAAAACTGCAGTTTTATTTATGGACGCTCGTTACTGCCACGGTTCTTAACGTAATTCTATATTTTGGCATTAAAGATGAGACAGTATATGTCTTGTCACGGGGCTAAGAGTGATTTAAAAGGGAAATATAAATGTACATTGAAAATGGGCCGGGAAGAAAGATTTCAAACACGTATAAGTAGCCGAGTTGCCACGAGCTGGTAGCACAGTATCGTTAGGGATAGAGCATTGAAACGAAGGGGTGAGATTACACTGCCCGAGGGGAACATAAAAGGAAAAGAGAAAACAATTCTCTCGCTGCTCAGACGACACGTTTTGGGACACTTGACGTAGAACCTCCGCAAGCAAAGATGTGATATTTAGGGTTCATAGTGGAGCCTTACAGGCTACCTCTAGCTGTGAGGGAAATAGTTATTTTAATACTGACCAGAGTACGAAAGAAATCACTGGATCAAAATTACTAAGTAGTAATAGTCGCGGTGGCGTAAAGCATAGTTTCAGAGTAGAAAATTTAGGAGGAATGCGTGTGTGTTCGACGGCGGAAAAAGGCCGAACTAAATGAATAAATCACTTGTGTCTTACCACACCTGAAAAGAGTTTCCATGTTAGCAAAATCTTGAGATAGGGCACCCACATATACACACCATTCCTTATAGTCAAAACATGCACCAGGGATAAAATATACTACACAAAAAATATAGAGCACGTTAAAACACACAATTTATGTTATATACAATTTTTCGTGGAGTTGATCGTTTTTCAGATGTTACCTATTTTTAGTTTCAGCTTTAAAAACTTACACATTTTTACTTTCTCTTGCCCCGTATGTACAATGTACATAGGAATAGAGAAGTATTGCATTCCACCCAAAAATTCAATGTCGAGATTTCACCGGAAATATATGTTTTAGGACCCCCTGAATCCAAAAAAAGCATTTCTAGAAACAGATCCGTGTGTGTCCGTGTGTCTGTGAGCACGATAACTCAAAAACGAAAAGTAGCTAAAATAACAAACTTGGTATTTAAGTTGGGTATCTTCCAGGGATATGACACGAAGATTTTGAGAAAAATTCCCCCACCCCAAACTACCCTTTACATGGAACTTTTTTTCGAAAATTTTGATTTTTTTTAAAAATGGCGCTTACGATTTTGATTAAAAGTTTAGGGTCCCCTTTATCTAAAAAAATCTGATGTGTACCATTCACATGACTTTCTCCATATCCCTGCAACAAATAATTCTTAAAAAGCTTATACTTCTATTTACTTTATGCTAATCAGAAAAAAATGGCAGAAATAGTCTTATTACACGCATCCTTGTAAGTAGAAGCGAAATAAGGGACAACAGTAGGTTAAAGTGATAGTCAAAAGCTGGTTGCAATGTCAATGAAGTTCCTCTGTTTATATGGATAGGAGTTGAAAAGCTCCAGTATGAGAAAAGTATACGCTTTTCATAGAAACCAAAAATAAGGAATGTCACAAAAACGACGAACTCCACGAAAAAAATGTATGTAACATAAATTGTGTGTTTTAATGTGCTCTACATTTTTTGTGTAGTAAGTGTTTAGCCATCTTCTACGGTTTAGCAGTTATTCAAAATTTAGTAAAATTCATCCAGAATAAACTACTCTTCAGAGGCTATTCCCAGAAAATTCAAGATATGCATTTCATTTGTCAGGTAAATATGTTTAATACCCGAAATTTTAATCAAAATCGTTAGAGCCATTTTTGAGAAAATCAAAATTTTCGAAAAAAGTTCCATGTAAAGGGTAGTTGGGGGTGGGGGGATATTTCTCAAAATCTTCATGTCGCATCCCTGGAAGATACTAAACTTAAATACCAAGTTTGGTATTTTACCAACTTTTCGTTTTTGAGTTATGGTGTTCACAGACACACGGACACACGGACACACACACACACACACACACACACACACACACACACACACGGACCTTTTTGTGAAAATGCTTTTTTTGGATATGGGGGACCCTAAGACACATATTTCCGGTAAAATCTTGGTATCGAAGTTTTGGTGGAGTGCAATACCTTCTCTATACACTATGTACATAGTGCGTATGGAGAAAGTAAAAAGCATTTTCGGAAAAAGGTCCGTGTGTGTGTGTGTGTGTGTGTGTGTGTGTCCGTGTGTTCCTGTGTCTGTGAACACAATAACTCAAAAACGAAAAGAAGGTAAAATACCAAACTTGGTATTTAAGTTTAGTATCTTCCAGGGATGCGACAAGAACATTTTGAGAAAAATCCCACCACCCCTAACTACCCTTTACATGGAACTTTTTTCGAAATTTTGATTTTCTCAAAAATTGTTTTAACGATTTTGATTAAAATTTCGAATATTAAAGATATTTACCTGACAAATAAAGTGTATATCTTGAATTTCCTGGTAATAGTCTCTGCAGAGTAGTTTGTTCTGGACGAATTTTACTGAATTTTCAATAACTGCTAAACCGTAAGAGACGGACAAAAACTTACTGCACAAAAAATGTAGAGCACGTTAAAACACACCATTTATGTCATATACATTTTTTCGTGGAGTTCGTCGTTTTTGTGACATTCTTTATTTTTGTTTTCTGCTATGAAAAACTTATACATTTTTCATACAGGAATTTGTCAACTGCTTTCGATACAAACAATGGAACTTCAGTGACATAGCAACCAGCTTTTGATTACCACTTTAACCTATGGTACTCCCTTATTTCACCTCTACTTAAGTAATATGGCTATTTCTGCTAATGTTTTACTGATTAGCATGAAGTAAATAGAAGTATAAGCTTTTTAAGAATAATTTGTTGCAGGGATATAGAGAAAGTCATGTGAATGGTACACATCAGATTTTTCATACAGGAATTTGTCAAATCCTGTCCTTGCAAACAAAGGAACTTCAGTCATATAGCAACCAACTTTTGACTATTACTTTAACCTATGGTACTCCCTCATTTTGCTTTTACTTATAAGGAAGCAAGTAATAAGATTATTTCTAATTTTGTCTCGATTAGCATTGAGTAAATAGAACCATTAACTTTTTAATGATAATTTGTTGCAGAGATATAGAGAAAGTCATGTGAATGGAACGCATCAGATTTTTTTTACTTTCTCTACACGTACTATATATATAGTGTATAGAGAAGTTATTGTAATGCACCCAAAAATTCGATACCGAGATTTCACCGGAAATACATGTTTTTGGACCCTCTGAGTACAAAAAAAAAACAAAAAAACAAAAAACAAACAAGCTTAGAAAAATGAGTGTATGTGTGTGTGTGTGTGTGTGTGTGTGTGTGTGTGTGTGTGTGTGTGGGCAGCATACCTCTAAAGCGAAAAGTCCGTTAAATACCATTCTTGGTATTTAGGTTTAGTATCTTCCAGGGATGCGACACGAAGATTTTGAAGAAAATCCCCTCCACCACAAACCACCCTTCAAATGGAAAAAACATTTCGAAAATTTTTTTTTTCTAAAAAATGGCTCTTACGATTTTATTAAAACTTCGTATATTGAAGTTACTTACCTGACAAATAAAATGTATATCTCTAATTCTCTGGGAATATCCTCTGAAGACTACCTTATTATGGATGAATTTTACATCATTTTGCATAACATCTAAACCGTAAGAGATGGACAAAACCATCCACACAAAAATGTAGAGCTCATTAAAACACACAAGTTATGTTACGTAGATTTTTTTTCGTGGAGTTGATACTTTTTGAGGTATTCCTTGTTTTTGGTTTCAACTTTGAAAAACTAACTTCTCTCATTCAGGACTTTGTCATCTCCTATCCAAACAAACAAACAGTCACATAGCAACGATCTTTTGCTATCACTTTAACCTATGGTACTCCCTTATTTCGCTTCTACTTACAAGGAAGCAAGTAATAAGGTTATTTCCGCTATTTTTTTTTTTTTTTAGATTAGCATGAAGTAAATAGAAGCATAAGCTTTTTAACAATAATTTGAGGCAGAGATGTAGAGAAAGTCATATGAATGGAACACATCAGATTTTTTTTCTCAGGAACATAACCTCATTTATTTTTATACAGATAAATAACAGTAAACAAACACATGAAATTCTTATTAATAATAAGCAACATTAAGGAACGTTTTCACTACTGCGCATGTACATTAAATATAACGATATATCGATCGGACTCTACTAGCAACGTAACTTTTTCAAAACCACAACATTCTATATAACGTATACAGTGATAGTAGCAAACCTTAAGTTGGTAGCATTGTAGTGCTATAAATATTTTATAAATCTAGAGTTATAAAGAACAATTTCTACTTTCTCTACACGTACTATGTACATAGTGTATAGAGAAGATATTGCACTCCACCAAAAAATTCGATACCGAGATTTCACCAGATATATATGTTTTAGGGTCCCCTTTATCTAAAAAAAAGTATTTTCTGAAAAAAGTCCGTGTGTGTGCGTGTCGGTGTGTGTGTGTCCGTGTGTCTGTGAACACGATAACTCAAAATGAAAAGTAGGTAAAATACCAAACTTGGTATTTAAGTTTAGTATCTTCCGGGGATGCGACACGAAGATTTTGAGAAAAATCTCCTCACTCTAAACTACCCTTTACATGGAACTTTTTTCGAAAAATTTTATTTTCTAAAAATGGCTCTAACGATTTTGTTTAAATATCGTATATTAAAGATATTTACCTCACAAATAAAATGTATATTTTGAATTTTCTGGGAATAGTCTCTGAATACTTTATTCTGAGTGAATTTTACGGAATTTTGCATAACATCTAAACCGTAAGAGATGGACAAAATCTTACCACACAAAAAATGTAGAGCTCATTAAAACACACAATTTATGACATACAGTTTTTTTTCGTGGAGTTGATAGTTTTTGAGGTATTCCTTGTTTTTGGTTTCAACTTTGAAAAACATACTTCTCTCATTCAGGAATTTGTCATCTCCTATCCAAACAAACAAAGGAACTTCAGTCACATAGCAACCATCTTTTGCTATCACTTTAACTTATGGTACTCCCTTATTTCGCTTCTACTTACAAGGAAGCAAGTAATAAGACTATTTCCGCTATTTTTTTCTCGATTAGCATGAAGTAAGTAGAAGCATAAGTTTTTTAAAAATAATGTATTGCAGAAATATAGAGAAAGTCATGTGAATGGAACACATCAGATTTTTAGTTCGAGTGTTTTGTGTTAAAAAGCTTACTTTTAACAGTGTTTGTTGTATAAAACATGCTATTAGCTGTCATCATTAACATAGAATGGCACATGGACTCGACCCGGAGTCCGTAACCACAAGCAATGGCAGCAAGCGACAATTAGTTTCGTTTGTTCATTTCCAGACGTGCTTCTATGCACGCCACACGAACCGCTGGTAGATAGCCAAACAAAACCACTTAATTGCTGGGCTGTTGAGCTGCTTTGCTGCAACTGTTTCATATTCCAGCAACTTAATACGCCTTCTAAACTGAACATGAGAGCAAAACACGCCCCAAGAATGAATACACTATTTGTGACAAACCTTGTGCACGTTGTGTACGAGGCTTTTCCCAGAAGTAACCGACGTAACAAAGAAAACACAACAATTTGGGAGAAAAGCATCCTTATTTCTCTACATAGTCTCCTTTCAGCTCGATACGCTGTTTATAGTGAGAACTATCGATGTCTGTTAAATAACCAACAACTACAGACTCCACCTCTTCATTGTTGGTAAGTCTTCTACCATCAAGCCATTTCTTCAAGTTTGGAAACAGAAAATAATCAGAGGGGCCTAAATTTGCAAATAGGGTGCAAGGGGAAGCAATTCGAACTTTAACTCATTGCTTTTGGCCAAGGCGATAATGGACTGGTGCATTGTTTTGATAAAACAAAACTTTCGGCTGTTTTTGCCCAATTTCATCACTCAAATGCTATAACAAGTTCGTACAGTATTCGCCATTGATTACTTTTTCCTTTTTTGTGATAATCAATGAAAGTTGTCCCGCCATGACCTTGCATACAGATGGAACTGTCTTCGGCTTCTTTGCAGCCGATTCTCCCCTTCCAATCCACTGTTTTGGTTGTTCCTTCGTCTCAGGTGTGAAGTAGTAGACCCAGGTTTCATTCATTGTTATGAATCGATGCAGAAACTCAGCTTTATCGCAGCGAAACATCCCCAGGACGCTGATTTTGTTCTATTGTGAGCAAACGCGGCACCCACCCTGCACACAACTTTCTCATATCCAAATTCTCAGACAGTTTGCGATGTACAGAACTTTTTGAAATGCCTGCAATGTCTGCTAGCTCGCGCACTTTTAGTCAAGGTCATTCAATACGATTTTGTGGATTTTCTTTGCAATTATTGGACTGGTAGCCTCATTTGGTCGATCACTGCGATGTTGCCAGCTCGTACGGCTGCGCCTAAACTCAGCCACCCAATATTTCACTGTTGTGATCTTCATGCTCCCTCAAAATAGTATCTAGCTCAGCTTTAATATTAGTTGCACTAAGACCTTTCAATGGAAGTATTGTATCATATAACGGTGACCAGTTTCATCCATGTTTAAGAATTCGCTGAGACCATTCACAATGATAGCTGCCAAACAAATGCTATAAACTCGTCAAACTTCAAACTAAAACTTTCTAAAGTTGGAGTTTTTACTTTCTCTATCCGTACTATGTGCATAGTGTATAGAAAAGATATTGCACTCCACCCAAAATTCGATACCGAGGTTTCACCGGAAATTTTAGGGTCCCCTGCATCCAAAAAAAGCATTTTGAGAAAAAGGTCCGTGTGTGTCCGTGTGTCTGTGAACACGATAACTCGAAAACCAAAAGTCGGTAAAATACCAAACTTGGTATTTAAGTTAAGTATCTTCCAAGGATGCGACACGAATATTTTGAAGAAAATCCCCCTACCCCCAACTACCCTTTATATGGAACTTTTTTTCGAAAATTTTGATTTTCACAAAAATGGCTCAAACGATTTTGATTAAAACGTCGTATATGAAAGATATTTACCTGACAAATAATATTTATATTTTGAATTTTCTGGGAATAGCCTCAAAGACTACCTTATTCTGGATGAAATTTACGGAATTTTGCATAACTGCTAAACCGTAAAGAGATGGATAAAAACTTATAACACAAAAACTGTAGAACACGTTACAACGCACAATTTATGGTGCATACATTTTTTTCGTGGAGTTGATCGTTTTTGAGATATTCCTTGTTTTTGGTTTTAGCTTTGAAAAACTAAACTTTTCTCATACGGGAATATGTCAGCTCCTGTCCATACAAACAAAGGAACTTCAGTCTCATTGTAACCAGCTTTTGACTACCATTTTAACCTATAGTACTCCCTTATTTCGCTTTTACTTTCAAGGAAGCAAGCAATAAAACTATTTATGTTAATTTTTTCCCGATTAGCTTGAAGTAAATAGAAGCATAAACTTTTAAAGAATAGTTTATTGTAGAGATGTAGAGAAAGCCATGTGAATGGAACACATCAGATTTTTGAAGTCTCGTTCACAGACATTTAATTTGACGTTTTCTTGGTTCTCATAAATCGAAGACGCAGAGAGATAATTCATGGTTAATTAAATGTGTAGTTTTATCACTTTCTGAAGTCTTTATGCTTGTACTATTTTCAATAATTTTGAGTGAGCAATTATGTGACGTCATGCCGCGAGCGTCAGTTGTTAGTATGTAATGTATTTATTTGTAAAAGATTGAGTTAATTTTCTTATGTGATATTGTTGGTTATGTTATTCAGTTTGTAGCTTGGAAGATATTCGCTTGTAACTTACAGATCTAGAAACACGTGCCAACTTCTTGAGTTGCGCTTACATTTGCATTGTGAATGGTGTTTCCTTGCGTCTGCGCTTGAATCTCTTTGTGAATGTAACATTACTGTACAAAAAAAGTCTGATGTGATCCATTCACATGACTTTCTCTACATCCCTGCAGCAAATTATTCTTAAAAAGCTCATGGTTCTATTTACTTCATGCTAATCGAGAAACAATTAGCAGAAATTGTCTTATTACTTGCTTCCTTGTAAGAAGAAGCAAAATAAGGTAGTACCATAGGTTAAAATGATAGTCAAAGCTGGTTGCTATGTGACTGATGTTCCTTTGTTTGTATGGACAGGAGTTGACAAACTCGTGTACGAGAAATATATGTTATTAAAGGTGAAATTAAAAACATGGAATAACTCAAAAACGATCAACTGCACGAAAAAAATTGTATATATAATAAATTGGGTGTTTTAACATGCTCTACATTTTTTGTTCTTTAAGTTTTTTTCCATCTCTTATGGTTTAGCAGTTATGTAAACTTCTGTAAAATCCATCCAGAATAAAGTAGTCTTCAGAGGCTATTCCCAGAAAATTCAAGATATACATTTTATTTGCCAGGCAAATATCTTTAATATACGATGTTTTAATTAAAATCGTTAGAGCCATTTTTAAAAAATCAAAATTTTCGAAAAAAGGTTCCATGGTGGTTTGAGGTGCGGGGATATTTCTCAAAATCTTCGTGTCGTATCCCTGGAAGATACTAAACTTAAATACCAAGTTTGGTATTTTACCGACACACACACACCTTTTTGTGAAAATGTTTTTTTTTTTTTGGAAACAGGGGACCCTACAGCATGTAGTTCCGGTGAAATCTCGGTATCGAATTTTTGGATATATTACAATAGGTACCTTCTCTATACACTATGTATATAGTATGTGTAGAGAAAGTAGCTAAGATAAATGCTTCCAAAAATCTTAGCGTGTATTTCTCGCAGGTGTGTTCTCGAAATTACTAAAGGGTTGTAAAAAGAGCCGACGGTCAGAAGATCGATAGCTGAGGAAGATGAAGAAAAGCGAAGTTTCCGGTTGTTATGGAAACAAAACACTTTCTTCCTTTTTACAGCAAGAAGTTTAGCAATTAATGAAACAGCCCCTGAAACAGGCTAGCCCCACGTGTACTCAAACCGTGCTGCTCTTTTTACTTTCTCTTGCACGTATGCACATAGTACATACTAGGTAGAAGGATATTGAATTGCACCCAAAAATCTGATGTGTTACATTCACATGCCTTTCTCTATATCCCTGCAACAAATTATTCTTAAAAAGCTTATACTTCTATTAACTTCATGCTAATCAGAAAAAATGAGCAGAAATAGTCTTATTACTTGCTTCCTTGTAAGTAGAAGCGAAATAAGGGACTACCATAGGCTAAAATGATAGTCAAAAGCTGGTTGCTATGTCAATGAAGTTCCTTTGTTTATATGATTAGGAGTTGATAAGTTCCTGCATGAGAAAAGTATACGTTTTTCATAGCAGAAACCAAAAATAAGAAATGTCTCAAAAAAGACGAACTCACGAAAAAATGAAAATAACATAAATTGTGTGTTTTAACGTGCTCTACATTTTTTGTGTAGTAAGTTTTTGTCCATTTCTTAGGGTTTAGCAGTTATTCAAAAGTCAGTAAAATTCATGCAGAATAAACTACTCTTCAGAGGCTTTTCCCAGAAAATTTAAGAAATACCTCTTATTTGTCAGGTAAATATCTTTAATATGCGAAATTTTAATCAAAACCGTTAGAGCCATTTTTGAGAAAATCAAAATGTTCGAAAAAAGTTCCACATAAAGGGTAGTTTGGGGTGGGGGGATTTCTCTCAAAATCTTTGTGTTGCATCCCTGGAAGATACTAAACATAAATACCAAGTTTGGTATTTTACCGACTTTTCGTTTTTGAGTTATCGTGTTCACAGGCACACGGACAAACAGACACACGGACAAACGGACACACGGACAAACGGACACACGGACACACACACACACGCGGACCTTTTTGTGAAAATGCTTTTTTTGGATTTTGGGGACCCTAAAACATATATTTCCGGTGAAATCTCGGTATCGAATTTTTGGGTAGAGTGCAATACCTTCTCTATATACTATGTACATAGTGCGTATAGAGAAAGTAAAAATGTAAGTTACTTAAAGGTGAAACCAAAGGAATATCTTAAAAACGACCACCTCTAGAAAAATATGAATATAACATAAGTTGTGTGTTTTAACGTGCTCTACATTTTTGTGTGGTAAATTTTTGTTCGTCTCTGCGGTTTACCAGCTATGCAAAATTCAGAACATTTATCCAGATTAAAGAGGTCTTTAGAGGCTATACCCTGTAAATTCAAGATATACATTTTATTTTTTCATGTAAATATCTTTAATATAATTTTAAGCAAAATAAAAATTTTCTTGAAAATTTTCGTGTCGCATCCTTTAAAGATATTGAAATTAGATACCAACTTGAACTTGCTATTAAACGGATTCTTCGTTTTTGAGCTATGCTGTCCACACATACACACACACACACAAACTCAGAGACTGACAGACAAACACAAACACGGATATTTTTCTAAAAATACTTTTTTTTTGGATTCAGGGGTCCAAAACATACATATCCGGTGAAAATTTTGATTTTCACAAAAATGGCTCTAACGATTTTGATTAAAATGTCGTATATTAAAGATATTTACCTGACAAAAAATATGTATATTTTGAATTTTATGGGAATAGCCTCTAAAGACTGCTCTATTTTGGATGAATTTTACGGAATTTTGCTTAACTGCTAAACCGTAAGAGATGGATAAAAAATTACCACACAAAAACTGTAGAGCACGTTAAAACACACAATTTATGCTGTATACATTTTTTTTCGTGGAGTTGATCGTTTTTGAGATGTTCCTTGTTTTTGGTTTCAGGTTTAAAAAACTTAACTTTTCTCATACAGGAATTTGTCAACTCCTGTCCATACAAACAAAGGAACATCAGTCACATAGCAACCAGCTTTTGGCTTTCACTTTAACCTATGGTACTCCCTTATTTCGCTTCTACTTACAAGGCGGCAAGTATTAAGACTTTTTAACAATAATTTGTTACAGCGATGTAGAGAAACTCATGTGAATGTAACACATCAGATTTCTGAGCTATGCTGTCACAGACACACACATGGACCTTTTTCCAAAAATGGTTTTCTTGGATTCAGGGGGACATGTATTTCCGGTGAAATCTCGGTATTGAATTTTTGGGTGAAATACTATATACTTTCTCTATACAATATTTAAATAGAAGGTGTAGAGAAAGTAGTAGGCATATAGCCTAAAATCTGAGGTGTAGATATGTTAATCAGCACTCTCTAGAAGGGTAAGACACTTCTGGGTTAGACAGACAGGCATCTTACGTTCGCGAATATCACTGAACGATACTGGCACTTCATTAGCTTCAGTACGAGTTCGTTATAAACGCTGACGCCGATCCTTGACGCTATAGCCCTCATAAGAGACTTCCGCTTCGTGGATAATCAAGTACAAACCAGTAAAATGGAAACGAATCTTCATCTCCCGCACAGAAAGAAGAAGTGTATCATCAAAAGACAGGTTTATAAAGAACCTTCTTGTCTGTCAGGATGATGTATATAGAGCTGACACATTTCTTTCATTAATTGTTTCAAAACGTGTTATGCTAGCGACAACTTATTATACCTAAATTGTAGAGGAATTTTGGGAGATTATTTACCTCTATAGCAAATATTGAAAATGTCCTCCATCCTGCATAAGGCACAACTCAACACGTCGTTCCATGTTACTGGCCACTCGTTGGAGGACTCTGTTGTCAATGGCTTGAATCTCCTTTGTGATGTTGTGCTTCAGATCGTCCAACATCTGGGGACGTGTGGTGTAAACTCTGTCTATTAAGTAACCCCATAGAAAGAAGTTTGGCGATGTCAAATCCGGAGATCTCTGCGGCCACAGGATCCTGGAAATTATCCGTCATCAAAGAAACTTGCAATTAGGTTCACGGATTCATTTGATGTATGGCATGTAGCGCCATTTTGCTGAAAACATCCTTGACTCAGCTCTACATCGTACTGTATTTTCACGTTGACTACAAGAACAAAATGTCGAAACAGCTGCCAACAATGCAATTAGGAATAAAACACAAACATCTGCGCATCTAGTGACAAGGAATCGAAACTCAAGAACATTCTGCTTAATTTGGTGCTGAAATTGGGTCATTGAATGAATTTCCAACGGAATAATTAAATAAAGAAATATATCAGTACTATATAAATCACAATGTACGATAATCAAGAGTTAAGGGAACAAGGCAGTCTGAACATTACACCTTAAGTGAGTTGAATTACTACTGCTCTTAAAGTATTCAATTATTTTTCCAGAAAATAGTACGAATTATTCTGTAAATCATGATAATTATTTTGAATGGTTGTTTGCGTTAAGGGTACCTTAAACTGAAATTTCCAAATCTTGCATTTTTCAAGCAATCATTTTGCAAAACCTTTTACATACTGCTGTGATTCAATTACATATATAGGACGTGACTTTCATGCAGATATCTTTAATAATTTTGGATTTAAAATATAATTCAATTTGTTATTATATCAATTCATTAAAATTTGTGCAAGATGCATACTTTTTTTTGGAAAACCAAAAATATCAATACCTTTGTTTCATGTATGTAAATGAATGGCACATAGAATTTTGGTTTCTCTTCTGGTTGCTTGAGAAAAAATGTTTAAACTTTTAAATATTATTATTTTACTATAATTTATGTTTATTGTTATATTGCTTGTGCAATACATCAGGTAATTTTCGTTTGTAAGAAAAATTATACGCCAATTTTTTTTAGTAATATTTTCTGAGTATGTGATGAAAATTTGAAGCAGATAGGACATAAACTGCATCGTGTAGAACAATTTGAAGTTTTGAAATCGCTGAAAAATAAAAACACGAGAAAATAGGTTTTAAGGTTTAACATACTATTTAACCCGACGAGAATGGTATAAGAATCTGTCCCATTTGCGAGGAGGAAGAGTCGTGGACTCACATCTTGGCAAGATGTAGGGGTATGGAGGAATGGCGGGAAAAATATTTGCCGCGATTTTTTACCACTGCGAATGTAGGGATAGAAGCATGTTGGACGCTACTGGCAGGCACGGAAAACAGGGACGGGCTAGGTAAATTTATACTTAAGGCAAGACAGCTGAGATCTGAGGAGGCTGCCAATAGAGAAGGGGGGGGGGATAAGATCAACTAAACAAAAGTGACTACAATGTTCTACATACATGTATATTATATCATACTTAGGTCACTGTTGTGCTAGGGTTGTATATATTATGTGTATATATGTCTTTTAAGTGTAATTATCTATTATAAGAGGGTACATTTATGAAGGTGTACTCTGTGCTGTAAATTTAAATTGCTATATTTGAATATCTTTGTATCTTTATTTTCGGATTCACTCTTAATTTTTATTGTTGTTTAATATTGCTTTTGACTGTGTATTTCCTTTGTCTTTTTATTTTCGTGTTTACTCTTCTAATTCTTTGTTGTGGTTGTTGTTTTAAAATTGCTTGTAATGTGTATTACAAAAGCACGTACGGTCTGTGGACCCGTGCGACTGTTGAAATTCTATGTATGATATTGCTATATTAATAAATACACTTATTCATTCATTCATTCATTCATTCATTCATTCATTCATTCATTCATACTATTTAATCCCGTTTGTTTGTAAGTCTTAGAATTTCATATTCTAATGCAGAAAATTTTAAACCATGAATATCTGTCAACTCTCACGGACTGTTTTCACAAAGTTCGAATAATATATAAAGCAAAGGAAAACTGCAAGTCATTTGGTTCGAGGCAAGCTGCACTCTGCCGCCAAAACAGTGTGTATTTCACGACCACAATTATGCTGTTGGTGGGGTGTGGGGAGGCCCTCACATATTTAAGGACAAGTGTTATTAGTCAAAACCAAATTTCGGATCATTAACAATTTTTCACCAAAGTGAAAACGTTAAAGTACCCACTTACAGTCATCCATTTAAATCGTCACGTGATACGGTTTAAAGTGCCGCATGGTAATAAAAACAACAGGAAA
Source organism: Hymenopus coronatus (assembly GCA_030762935.1). Lineage (NCBI taxonomy): Eukaryota > Metazoa > Arthropoda > Insecta > Mantodea > Hymenopodidae > Hymenopus > Hymenopus coronatus. The sequence goes on from CM060899.1 coordinate 63,962,606, forward strand.
TAGAACTACAAGCAATACATTATTTAATTAGGCAAAAACAATTTTTTTGCACCTTTTGATCAATTTTCATAGATGGTAATCCTTAATAGGGTATGTGGTTGAGTCTATAAAAACTATTCCATTCAGCAGAAAAGTAATGAAACATAGCCCTAAAACATGTGAATTCATGCACCTTTTTCTCTGATACTGCTTACAATACATAATCACACTTTTGCATGATTATTCTCAGTATAATCAGCTATCTTCTGAACCTCAATTACTTAGATATGATACAACTTCAGTAGAAATTAAAAAAGAAATATAAATGCAATTCAGAAAAGAAAAAATGTGGAAATTTTGCAATGTTCTTGCTTTCTTAATATGAAAAATCTGACGTGTTCCATTCACATGACTTTCTCTACTTCTGTATAAAAATTATTGTTACTAAGCTTATTCTTCTATTTACTTCATGCTAACCGAGAAAAAATTAGCAGAAATAGTCTCATTACTTGCTTCGTTGTAAGTAGAAACGAAATATGGGAGTATCATACATTAAAGCGAAGTCAAAGCTGGTTACTAGGTGACTGAAGTTCCTTTGTTTGTATGGACACGAGTTGACAAATCCCTATATGATAAAAGTACACGTTTTTTAAACCTGAAACCAAAAATAAGGAATATCTCAAAAACGATCAACTGCTCGAAAAAAAATTATATAACATAAATTGTGTGTTTTAATGTGCACTACATTTTTTGTATGGTAAGTTTTTGTCCATTTCTTACGGTTTAGCAGTTATGCTAAATTTCGTAAAATTCATCCAGAATAAAGTAGTCTTCAGAGGCTATTCCCAGAAAATTCAAGATATACATATTATTTGTCAGGTAAATATTTTTAATATACGATATTTTAATAAAAATCGTTAGAGCCATTTTTGAGAAGATAAACATTTTTGAAAAAAGCTCCATGTAAAGGGTAGTTGGGGGGGGAGGATTTTCTTGAAAATATTTGTGTCGCATCCTTGGAAGATACTAAACTTAAATACCAAGTTTGGTATTTAACGGTCTTTTCGTTTTTGAGCTAGGTATGCTGTCCACAGACACACATACACACACACACACACACACACACACACACATACACACACACACGCGCGGACCTTCTTTCAAAAATTCTTTTTTTGGATTCAGGAGGACCCAAAACATGTATTTCCGGTGAAATCTCGGTATTGAATTTTTGGGTGCATTACAATACCTTCTCTATACACTATGTACATAGTACGTGTAGAGAAAGTAAAAGTATATATCTACTCTAACATCACGATTGTGGTTCAGAAAGTTGAACTATGTGTTGTGTATGTGCTGAAATTTTCAGCTTTCCAGCTCTCATCATAGTTTCTGAGAAAAAGGTGTATAAGTATAAAAAAAATGCCGTTTTGAGAAAACTGAATTTAAAGATACAAATGTTCTAAAAATGAGCATAGCATAACAGCTTTAAAGAAATGCAGACTAGCAATTAAATTTATTTAAATTGATTAAAATCCTCAACCCCGAAAAGTATACATTTTCTGAAACTAGAGATAATAGAGAAGGTATAGTATTTCACCCAACAATTCAATACCGAGATTTCACCGGAAATACACATTTTAGGGTCCCCTGTATCCAAAAAAAGCTTTCAGAAACAGCTCCGCGCGCGCGCGCGTGTCCGTGAATCCATGAACACGATAACTCAAAAACGAAAAGTCGATAAAATACCAATCTTGGTGTTTAAGTTTACTATATTCCAGAGATGCCACACGAAGAAAAATCCCCCCCCCCCATACCGAACTACACTTTACATGGAATTTTATTTTCGAAAATTTTAATTTTCTCAAAAATGGCTCTACCGATTTTGATTAAAATTTCCTATATTAAAGATATTTGACAAGAAAGTGTTTATCTTGAATTTTATGGGAATAGCCTCTGAAGATTAGATACTATATTTTGGAATAATTTTACGGAATCTTGCTTAGCTGCTAAACTGTAAGTGATGGACAAAAACTTACCACACAAAAAATGTAGAGCACGTTAAAACAGACAATTTATGTAATATAGATTTTTTTCGTGGAGTTGATCGTTTTCTACATATTCCTTGTTTTTGATTTCAGCTTTAAAACACATACTTTTCTCATACAGGAATTTTTCGACTCTTGTCCATACATACAAACAAAGGAACATCAGACACATAGCAACCAGCTTTTGACTATCACTTTAACCTATGGTACTCCGTTATTTCGCTTCTACTTAAAAGAAAGCAGGCAATAAGAATATTTCTGATAATTTAGCATGAAGTAAATAGAAGCATGGCCTTTTTCACAATAATTTGTTGCAGAGATGTAGAGAAACTCATGTGAATGGAACACATATATTTCCGGTGAAATTTTGGTATCGTGTGGAATAGAATACCTTATCTATACGCTATGTATATAGTCCTTGTCGAGAAAACAAAAATGGTTTGTTTATCAGGGGTCCTCAAAGCATGTATTTCCGATGAAACTCCACTATAGAATTTTAGGTGGAAAACATTACCTTCCTTACGTACGCTGCACATACGTGCTACAGAAAGTAACAGATGACGTTTCTTAAAACGTATAAGGAAGCAAAAAGCATCAAAGAAAAATTGAAAAACTTACATTAAGAAGAAGACCTCACACCATTTCATTCGTCAACACTCACCTGTAACAATGAAAACCAATTAGTATTATTATTATTATTATTATTATTATTATTATTATTATTATTATTATTATTAGTTCCAATCCTACTCTACATACATAAAATAATAAAGTTATCACAAGTATTTCGTACTGCAGTTAAAATCTTATTTATTACATACATATGACTATCTCTACTCACTCTCCTACTATTCTTACATTCTATTAGATGAGAATCGTTCATGGAAACCAATCTCTAATTAAGGCAGTCTGCTACCATGAACAGTTGCAAATGGAAGGTAATTAGACGTGGGATTCAAAATTAAAGAAAAGGGTTGGAACTCTATGGGATAGGATATATTTGGATGGCGGGGCAGGCAAACAGACGGAGTATTTGGAGAAAAATTAAGAACCGCCTCTGTGATATTGACAGACAGAAAATAATTGCTCAATGCACGGAGAAGGTTTCATTAGAATTACAATCTGGGTTAAAATCGTCGTGGAGTATGGAGCAATACATAAAAAAAGGTACCAAACACATTAGAGAGGGGCTCGCGTGGATTAGACTAGGAGCTTGGAGAAGCACAAAAATTGCTGACGAGAATAGTACGAGAATCTGTCCCATTTGCGAGGAGGAAGTGTCGGGGACACATAACTTCGCAATGGAATGGCGGGAAAAATTACTACCCGATCCTTTACCACCGCGAATGGAGAGCTAGAAGTATGTTGGACGCTACTGGCAGGCACGGAAGACGTAGAAGGGCTAGGTAAATTTATACTTAAGGCAAGGCAACTGCGATCTGTGAAGGCTGACAATAGAGAGGAGGGGAGGAGATAATAATAGTTACACAAAAGTGACTACAATGTTTTACATACATATATTTTATGTCTTACTTATGTCATTGTGTGTTGTGGTTTAATACATTGCGTACATAATATGTGTATATATTTATATTATAATTGGGTACATTAATGATTCTAAATAAGGTGTACTCTGTGGTGTAAAATTAAATATGTGTATTTGAATATCTTTGTCTTTTTATTTTCGAGTTTACTTTCTTAATTCCTTGTTATTGTTGTTTTAATGTTGCTTGCAATTTTGTGTATTACAAAAGCACGTACGTTTTGTAGACCCGTGCGATTGTCGTAGTTCAATGCACGATATTGTTATGTCAATAAATACACTTATTCATTTATTCTTTTGTCTGTTCCCTTCTTGTTAATACAGATAAACCTTCATTCCTCATTTACACATTTCATGGTAGGTATTAAAAGAATGTACTACGCTTAAGCTGTAATTACAGCTTTTCAAAATCGATCGCTATGTGATGACTTTAATAAAAGGAAAGACAAACAGAGAGAGAGGGAGAGAGAAAATTACTTATTAGCAGTTACAAGAAATGAATCTATTCCATTCACATGCCTTTCTCTATCTGTTCTGCAAATAAACTATCCTTACAAAGGATTATTCTTTTAACCACACCATAATGCTACAGATAAACATTAGCAGAAATGGTCTTATTACTTGCTTCCTTGTAATAAGGAAAATAAGGGAATACAATATGCAAAAGTATGAGTCAAATCTTTAAAAACTGATGGCTATGTGAAGCAATTGAAATTCGGTTAGATTTGCATGGCCAAGAGTAAAACAAAAGAATCAAAACTTCCTGATTGAGAAAACCATAGATAAAATTGAAGCCAATAATAGGCAATAGCTCAGAAATTGTTAAACTATACAAATAAAACAGTATATGGAATAAATTGTGCGTTTTAACGAATCATACATTTTTATGAAGTAAGAGTTTGTGTATCTCTTACGGTTTACCAGTTATATGAAGCCTTACAGAGTGAAGAAGGGTCTTTAGATGATATTCGCAGAAAATTCAAGATATTTGCCATAAAAAGTGTCTGAAACATATTGTATTTTGACGCAATTGTTTGTCAGTTTTGGGAAAGTCGAACATTCAGAAAAATCGTCTATGTAAACGGTTGTTCAGGGTGGGTAAATTTTCTTGAAAAAGTTTGTGTCGCATTCTTGCAAGTTACCAAACTTAAATATCAATTTTGGTATTTAACGGTCTTTTCGTTTTTGAGATATGCTGTCCATAGACACACACACACAAAAACACATACACTTACACAGATAAAACTTTTTCAGTTTTTCTAGCATGTTTGTACAATGTGCATAGCATATAGAAAAAAATTGTATTCCACCCAAAATTTAATGAGATTTGACCTGAAATACACGTTTTAGAGTCCCTTGAATGAAAATAAAGAAAAAATCAGATGTGTTCCATTTACATGAATTTCTCTAAATCTCAACAACAAATTATTGTTAAAAAGCTTATGCTTCTATTTACTTCATGGTAATTGACAAAAAAAAATTAGCCGAAATAGTCTTATTACCTGCTTCCTTGTAAGTAGAAGAGAAATAAGGGAGTACCATAGGTTAAAGTGATAGTCAAAAGCTGGTTGCTATGTGACTGATGCTCCTTTGTTTGTATGGAGAGGAGATGACAGATTCTTGTATGAGAAAAGTATACGTTTTTTAAAGGTGAATATCTAAAAAACGATTAACTCCACGAAAAAATGTATATAACATAAATTGTTTGTTTTAACATGCTCTACATTTTTAGTGTGGTAAGGGTTTGTTCATCTCTTACGGTTTACCTGTTATGCAAAATTCAATAAGAAGACCATCCAGTATAAAGAGGTCTTTAGAGGCTATTTTTAGAAAATTCAAGATATACATTTTGTTTGGCATGTAAATATCTTAAATATACGAAATTTTAATCAAAACCGTTACAGTCAGTTTTGAGAAAATAAACGTTTTCGAAAAACGTTCCATGTAAAGGGTAGTTGGGGGTAGGGGGATTTTCTTGAAAAATCCTCGTGTCACATCCTTGGAAGATACCAAACTTAAATACCAAGTTATGCTTCCACAGATACACACAGGACCTTTATCCAAAAATACTTTTTTGGATTCAGGGGAGCCCAAAACATGTATTTTCGGTTAAATCTCGGTTTCGAAATTTTGGGTGCATTACAATAGCTTCTCTATAATTTATATACGTGTAGAGAAAGTAATAATCACAACAAAGGTTACAAAATGTCGTAGAAACGAAATGTTTATGCTCTCGATTGTATTGCCAAAAACAATAACAGGTAAAGTAAGTGCATTCAGTTTGTCACATAGACTTCTTCTCATGACCATATCGGCCAGTACAGGAAACGCCTTATGCGACTCTAGAAAACGATACTGAATATTTCTTTTAGCGAAGGCGTTCTTAGTAGACAAAGTAAAATCAGTCTGTGGCCAACAGGAAAAATGAACTTCTCGGTTGTTAATTATAAAATATCGGTTCAGTGATTTCTAATTTTAGCAATTTTCTCTCTTTATACAATTACCGATATGGACGGGCAGCTAATTAAACTCAAATGTCGAATTAATTTCATTTGCCTCTCGCCGTACCGAGCGGAATGGACCAGACAGCTTCGTCTGTGGCCCGCATTAGGCAAGTTGAGAATTAGATCCATGAGGCCTTCGTGACCTATGGATTTTTCTGGGGTTTCCCTGGTCGCCAGACTAATTCTGGCTTGCTACATTACATCCCCAAACTCACAGATTTACCATTTCGTAATCATCTCTCGTTTAGTATTGAAGGATGAGGCGACGGTGTTCGCCGGATTACAGCTAGATGGTGGTTTGCGCATTTAAACGGGTATTCTGGACTCAACGTCGGGACCACTTTGGGCGGTGTCGGAGGAGTTCCAAAAGCAGCGATTGGTTGGTTGGTTCAGTTGAGTCTGTGTGGTCGGTTTGCCTATTCCGGAGGGGGTTCTGCACTGCAGCCACTTTGGGCTTATTGTGCGACAGGCTGGTAGGTGATACGACAGTGTTACAGGCCGCGTCGTGGCCGAGTGGTTAAACCACACACCTCTCACCTAGACTGTCTGGGTTCGATCCCAAGCGACCACATGTGAGATTCGTGGTGGACAAAACGGCGCAGGGGCCGGTTTTCTCCCCATTCTCCGGTTTCCCTCGGCATCGCGTTCCACCGGTGCTCCATCTTCATTCAATATATCATCGCCTGCGATCACAAGGGTAGTTAAAGCGGGCGTTAAACACTACCAGAAAAAAAATTGTTGTGTTCCATTCACATGACTTTCTCTACATCAACAAATTTTAGTTAAAAAGCTTATGCTTCTATTTACTTCATGCTAATCGAGAAACATTAGCAGAAATAGCCTTATTACTTGCTTCCTTGTAAGCAGAAGCGAAATAAGGGAGTACCATAGGTTAAAGTGATAGCCAAAAGCTGGTTGCTATGTAACTGAACCTCCTTTATTTGTATGGACAGGAGTTAACAAATTCCTGTACGAGAAAATTATGTTTTACAAATCAGAAACGAAAAACCAAGAATATCTTAAAAATGATCAACTCCACGAAAAAAAAAATGTATATGACATAAATTGTCTGTTTTAACGTGCTCTACATTTTTTGTTTGGTAAGTTTTGTCCATCTCTTACGGTTTAACAGTTATGCACAATTCCGTAAAATTCATCCAGAATAAAGTAGTCTTCAGAGGCTATTCCCAGAAAATTCAACATATACATTTTATTTGTCAGGTAAATATCTTTAATATACGATATTTTAATCAAGATCGTTAGAGCCATTTTTAAGAAAATCAAAATTTTAGAAATTTTTTCCATGTAAAGGGTAGTTTGAGGTGGGGGCTTTTCTTGAAAATCTTCGTGTCGCATCCCTGGAAGATACCAAACTTAAATACCAAGTTTGGGCTTTAACGGTCTTTTCGTTTTTGCGCTATTCTGCCCACAGAAACACACATACACACAGACAGACAGGACATTTTTCTAAAAATGTTTTTTTTGGATTCAGGGAGTCTCAAAACATGTATTTCCCGTGAAATCTCGGTATCGAATTTTTGGGTACAAGACATAGTTTGTATAGAGAAAGTAAAAAATGAGAGTGTTACAACGCCGACCTAAAGAGACAGCGAGGGATGAGCCACCGTGTTCGGTTAAATTTCGGTCCCGGCATTTCACTGGAAATATGCAACATACTCATAAATGAAGAGTTGGTAAAATACCAGATTTGATAATAAAGTTCATATTTCAACAATAAGACAGAAAGCTTTTTCAAGAAAATACGCTCTCTCCAAGCTACCTTTCACGTGCTAAAATTTTTGAAACATTGTAAGTTCTCAAAAATGACGTAGCGATTTTTATTAAACTTTTTTTTTTTTTTTTTTTTAATCAGGAGTCTCAAAAATATATTTCCGGTGAAATCTCGATATCGAATTTTTGGGTGCAATTCAATACCTTCACTCTACAATATGTACGTGTAGAGAAAGTAAAAAGTAAAAATCTGACACTCACATGGCTTTCTCTAGCTGTTCTACAAACTTCATACATACGATTCTTCTTGTTTCTGCACCTTGCTAATCGTAGTACTCATTAGCACAATCCGTATAAGTAAGAAGAAAATAAGGGAATACAGTAGGCTAAACCAATAGTCAAATGTTTTAAAAGCTGTCGTTATGCGATTGTCATTACAAATCGCTTCTTTTCTTGGCCAGGAGAAGAACAAAAGAAAAACGGACATTCCCGTCTGAGAAAAGTATAAGTACTTCACAACTGAAACCAATAACGATGAATACCTCGAAAAGGGTAAGGTCCACGAGAAAAATGTATATCGCATAACTTGTGTATTTTAACAAGACCTAATTTTTTTGTATAATAAGTTTTTGTCTATCTCTTACAGTTTACTAGTTATGTCAAATTAAGCAAAATTCATCCAGAATAAACAGGTCTTCAGAAAATATTCCCAGAAAATTCAAGATATACACATTATTTTTTAGGTAAACATCTTTAATATATGATATTTTAATCAAGATCATTAGAGCCATTTTTAAGAAAATCAAAATTTTCGAAAAAAGTTCCATGTAAAGGGTAGTTTGGGGTGGGGGAATTTTTCTCAAAATCTTCGTGTCGCATCCCTGGAAGATACGTAACTTAAATACCAAGTTTGGTATTTTAGCTACTTTTAGGTTTTGAGTTATTTTGTTCACAGACACACGGACACGCACACACACACACACACACACTGACCTTTTTCTCAAAATGCTTTTTTTTGGATACAGGGGGTCCTAAAACATGTATTTCCGGTGAAATCTCGGTATCGAATTTTTGGGTGGAATGCAATACTTCTCTATCCCTATGTACATTGTACATATGGGGCTAGAGAAAGTAAAAACTCTGTAGCAGTATTCCTTAATTAACATGGGTTCGTTTGCATTAGATTTGATATTGTTAAAGCAAGGTAGCAGTTTTAGAATTATAACATAAAATTTAGTAAATATATTCTAGCAGATATATTAAGGGAACGATAATATGAACGTGCAAAGTGTGATTAAACCATTTTCACGAGCAATTTATCACGTGGCTATCATTTCGTGAGCAATTAGCTATGATGGTTTAGCAATGTTTGTGTTTATGTGTTTGTTGGGGCAAACACGCGTGATTTAATGGCTAATCCATCCGTGTTATGATAACATCTGCGTGTGGGCTTTGGAGTGCAGATTTGAAATCGATAATTAAAACGTGGCACTGCTTATAAGAGAAACATGAAGTTTGTTTTTACAGAACAACTTTTTGGAAGTATAATTGCACTATTTCCTTGGGTAAATATAAAATGCCAGAATTTGACATTTTAGTACTTTCTCGACCCGTGCTATGTACATACACAGAAAGTATTGCATTCCACACAAATATTCAATACCGAGATTTTGACGGAAATATATGATGTATTCCCTTTACATGACTTTTTCTACATCTCTGCAACAAAGTATTACTAAAAAGCTTATGCCCCTCTTTACTTCATGCTAATTAGCAGAAATAGTTCCTTTTTTTGTATGCACAGGAGTTGACAAAGTCCTGAATGAGAAAAGTATAAGTTTTTCACAGCTGAAACCAAAAACAAGGAATATCTCAAAAACGACCAACTCCACGAAAAAATGTATGTAACACAAATTGCGTGTTTTAACGTGCTCTACATTTTTTGTGTGGTAAGTTTTTGTCCATCTCTTACGGTTTAGCAGTTATGCAAGTGCGTAAAATTTATCCAGAATGAAGTAGTCTTCCAGAAAATCCCCCACCCCCAATTACCCTTTACATGGAACTTATTTCGAACATTTTGATTTTATAAAAAATGGCTCTAACGATTTTGTTTAAAATATCGTATATTAAAAATATTTACCTGACCAATAAAATGTATATCTTGACTTTTCTGGGTATAACCTCTGAAGAATACTTTATTATGGATGAATTGTACGGAATTTTACATAACTGTATGAGATGGAGAAAAGCTTACCGCACAAAAAACGTAGAGCACATTAAAACACACAATTTAGTTGCAATTTTTTTCGTTGAGTTGATCGTTTTTGAGATATTACTTATTTTTGATATCCGCTTTGAAAAACATACTTTTCTCATACATGAATTTGTCAACTCCTGTCCATACAAACAAAGGAACTTCCGTCACATAGCAACCAGCTTTTGACTATCACTTTAACCTATGGTACTCCCTTATTTCGCTCCTACTTACAAGGAAGCAAGTAATAAGACTATTTCTACTATTTTTTCTGAATTAGCATGAAGTAAATAGAAGCATAAGCTTTTTAACAATAATTTGTTGCAGAGATTTAGAGAAAGTCATGTGAATGGAACACATCAGATTTTTTTTTAATTTCTACTTAAATTGTATTATATCTATATAATTGAGATTCAGAAGGTAGGTGATTATACTAGGAACAAGCACGCAACAGTGTGATTATCTACTGCAAGTAGCATCAGAGAAAAAGGTACATGAATTCACATGTTTTAAAACTGAGGTATATTACTTTTCTGCTGAATGAAAAACTTTTTATAGACTCAACCAAATAAGCTATTAATGCAAACAACCACTTGAATTAGTTGTCATGATGTATACAATTATTCATATAAATTTCTGGAAAAACAATTGAATACTTTAAGAACAGTGGTAATTCAACTCACTTAAGGTGTAATTTCCATTGTTCAGACTACCTTGTTCCCTTAACTCTTGATTATCTATCGTACAGAGTGATTTATATAGAACTGACACATTTCTTTCTTTAATCATTCCGTTGGAAATTCACTCAATTACCACCAAATTAGGCCGAATGTTCTGGAGTTTCGATTCCTTGTCACTAGATGCGCAGATGTTTACGTTTTATTCCTAATTGCATTGTTGGAAGCTGTTTCGACATTTTCTTGTAGTCAACGTGAAAATGCAGTACGATGTAGAGCTGAGTCAAGGATATTTTCAGCAAGATGACGCTACATGCCATACATCAAAGTGAGGTTATGTAATTGCAAGTATGTTTTAAGACTATGTTTTATTACTTTTCTGCCGAATGAAGTACTTTTTATAGACTCAACCACGTAAGCTATTAATGCAAACAACTACTACAATTAATTATCATGATTTATAGAATAATTGACACAAATTTCTGGAAAAACAATTGAATAGTTTAAGAGCAGTGGTAATTCAACTCACTTAAGGTATAATTTCCATTGTTCAGACTATCTTGTCCCCTTAAGTTGAAGCAGTGGGATCCTATTAGGATTCCTGCGCCCAACATTTGAGGGAATATGAAATACGGACATGGAGCAGATAATCGAGTGTGGTAAGGCTCTATATAATATTGAACATCTGCTGAAGCGGCAAGTGCACAGCATCCTTATGGAGCAATAATGAAATCTGCTACGGCTCTCTGTTCTTTACTCAGGCGCGAAGATTCTACTGCTTTGATGTATAGAGCGTGTCGAGAACCATGAATTTAGATAAGAATATCGACGTCACTAAAGAACCGCAAGATGGCGGTAGCTTCCGCGTAAATGGCTAGTAACAGATAAGTTCCCCCACATGAAGCCAGTGTTGCCAACTTCAATTTGATTTTTATTACCAAGCTCCAAAAAATCTGATGTGTTCCATTCACATTTGCAGACATATTCGTATTACTTGCTTCTTTGTAGGTAGAAGCGAAATAAAGGAGTACCATAGGTTAAAGTGAAGTCAAAAGCAGGCTACTGAAGTTCCTTTATTTGTATGGACACGAGTTGACAAATTGCCGTATAGAAAAGTATAATATTTTCAAAGCTGAAACCAATAACAAGGAATATCTAAAAAACGACCAACTCCACGAAAAAAATGTATATAAAATAAATTGTCTGTTTCAACGTGCTCTATATTTTTTGTACGGTAAGTTTTTGTCCATCTCTTACGGTTTAGCAGTTATGCAAAATTCCGTAAACTTGATCCAGAATAAAGTAATCTTCAGAGGCTATTCGCAGAAAATTGAAGATATACATTTTATTTGTCAGGTAAATATCTTTAATATACGATATTTTAATCAAAATCGTTAGAGCCATTTTTGAGAAAATCAAAAATTTTGAAAAAAGTTCCATGTAAACTTAAATACCAAGTTTGTTATTTTACCGACTATTCGTTTTTGAGTTATCGTGTTCACACACGGACATCTTTAGGTAAAGGGAACCCTAAAATATATATTTCCGGTGAAATCTCGGTATCGAATTTTTTGGTGGAGTGCAATACTTTCTCTATACACTATGTACATACTGCGTATAGGGAAAGCAATAATGGAAATGAAAATATATTTAAATCCTTTAATAAGCTTTTTCTTCCCAATTAAAATTAATTCCTCTAAACCAGTTTTCATAATCCTGCTAAAGGCACTATAAAAAGGTGGATCAAATGACCATGAGTGTCCATCTATTCAAAGCCCAATTGTACAAGTCCAAATCCCAGTGATAGGGACGGGGAGAGCCCAAGTAAAATAATCGGTGTGACGCTTGGAAACTAATCGCGTTACATTTGTCTGTAGTTATGTGGGTTTTATTCTTTTATTTATTTAAAACAACCACTGCAATTTTAGGGCAAACATTGTATATACTTTTACAACATAAAACAGTCTTGATTACTTGTCGTTTATGGTTGAAAGTTAGTATAACATGAAATTAATCCTAGAGTACAACCCTATTTGTATAATTACGCTTAAAACAAGCGGAACTTATAGATACCAACAGGCAACAAATAGTTAAAGTGAGAGTCAAAAGCTGGTTGCTAGGTGATTGAAGTTCCTTTGTTTGTATGGACACGAGTTGACAAATTCCTATATGAGGAAAGTTTTTCAAAGCTGAAACCAATAACAAGGAATATCTAAAAAATGACCAACTCCACGAAATGTATATGACATAAATTGTGTATTTTAGACTGATCTATATTTTTTGTGGTGTAAGTTTCTGTCTATCTCTTATTCTTTACCAGTTTATGCAAAATTCAATAAAAATTGTCCAGAATAGAGAGGTGCTTAGAGGCTATTCTAAGAAAATTCAGGATAAACATTTTATTTTATGTAAATATCTTAAATATAAGAGATTATAATCAAAATCGTTAGAGCTATTTTTGAGAAAATCAAAATTTTCGAATTTTTTTCCATGTAATGGGTAGCTTAGGGTGGGGTTTTTTCAACATTTCTCAACTGTTACTATGCTTAAAACATTGAACATCTCCATGCATTTTTTCATCTTTCTTTTACATTTGTAGTCAGTTTGCTTTATCAAATATATTACATTCTGTTATAATTACTTACAAAAACATTATATCTTTTTCAATAATAAAATATACACAAAAATATTCCCTATTAATTATACTTTTGGATTTCGCACACCATTTCTTGCATATTCTCTTTAATTTTTACTTTCTCTATACGCACTATGTACATAGTGTATAGAGAAGGTATTGCACTCCACCCAAAAATTCGATACCGAGATTTCACCGGAAATACATGTCTTGGGTCCCCCCGGAGTCCAAAAAAAAAGGATTTTTGGAGAAAGGTGCGCGCGCGCCTGTGGACAGCTTAGCTCAAAAACAAAAAGACCGTTAAATACCAAACTTGATATTAGTGTGTTGTCTTCCGAGGATGCGACACAAGATTTTCAAGAAACTCCCCTCACCTCCAACTACCCTTTATATGGAACTTTTTTCGAAAATTTTGATTTTCTCAAAAATTGCTCTGTCGATTTTGATTAAAATATCGAACATTAAAGTATTTACGTGACAAATAATATGTATATCTTGAATTTTCTGGGTATAGCCTCTGAAGACTACTTTATTTTTGATAAATTTTATGAAATTTTGCATAACTGCTAAACCGTATGAAATAGACAAAAACTTACCAAGCAAAACCAATAGAGCACGTTAAAACACAGAATTTATGTATTATACATTTTCCGTGGAGTTGATCGTTTTTTACTTTCTCCATACGCACTATATACATAGTGTATAGAGAAAGTATTGCACTCCACCCAAAAATTCGATACCAAGATTTCACCGGAAATATATGTTTTAGGGTCCCCAATATCCAAAAAGAAGCATTTTCACAAAAAGGTCCGTGTGTGTGTCCGTGTGTCTGTGAACACGATAATTAAAAAACGAAAAGTCGGTAAAATACCAAACTTGGTATTTAAGTTTAGTATCTTCCAGGGATGCGACACGAAGATTTTGAGAAAAATCCTCCCACTCCCAACTACCCTTTACATGGAACTTTTTTCGTAAATTTTGATTTTCTCAAAAATGGCTCTAACGATTTTGATTAAAATTTCGTATATTAAACATATTTATCTGACAAAATGTATATCTTGAATTTTCTGGGAATAGCCTCTCAAGAGTAGTTTATTCTGGATGAATTTTAGGGAATTTTGAATAACTGCTAAACCGTAAGAGATGGACAAAAACTCACAGCACAAAAATGTAGAGCACGTTAAAACACACAATTTATGTTATATACATTTTTTTCGTGGAGTTCGTCGTTTTTGAGACATTCCTTATTTTTGGTTTCTGTTATGAAAAACTTAAACTTTTCTCACACAGGAACTTGCCAACTCCGATCCATATAAACAAAGGAACTTCAGTCACATAGCAACCAACTTTTGACTATCACTTTAACATATGGTAGTACCTTATTTCGCTTCTACTTACAAGGAAGCAAGTAATAAGACTATTTCTGCTAATTGTTTCTGATTAGCACAAAGTAAATAGAAGTATAAACTTTTTAAGAATAGTTTGTTGCAGGGATATAGAGAAAGTCATGTGAATGGTACACATCAGATTTTTAAGATTCCACTGAGGCATGATTTAAACTATTCATATTCGTACATAATTTGTAGTGGAGTAGTCAGCGAGTTGACTTCTCAGCTCGAGGTTCCTGGTTCGGTTCAGAATTTTTCTTTAACCAGAATTTTATTATTCCCTACACTCCACAGAGTCTGTCTGAGGAAGATAAAACGATGTAAAGAACCTATAGACAACGAGCTTTTTTCTAATTAAAAGCCACCGAAATGACTTCAGATGTTAAAGAGGGTTATATGAATGAAACAATAAAATCAAAAGAAAAAAATCTGATGAATTCCATTCACATGACTTTCTCTACATCTCTGCAACAAATTATTGTTAAAAACTTATGCTTCTAATTATTTCATTTTAATGGAGAAAAAATAGCAGAAATAGTGTTATTACTTGCTTCCTTGTAAGTAGAAGGGAAATAAGGGAGTACTATAGGCTAAACTGATAATCATAAGGTGGTTGCAATGTGACTGAAGTTCCTTTGTTTGTATCACAGGAATTTGTATGAGAAAAGTATAATTCTTTCAAAGCTGAATCCAACAACAAGGAATATCTCAAAAACGATTAACTCCACGAAAAAAATGTATGTAACATAAATGGTGCGTTTTAATGTGCCCTACATTTTTTGTGGTGTAAGTTTTTGCCCATCTCTTAAGGTTTAGCACTTATGCAACATTCCGTAAAATTCATCCAGAATAAAGTAGTCTTCAGAGGCTATTCCCAGAAAATTCAAGATATACGTTTTATTTGTCAGGTAAATATTTGTAATATACGAAATTTTAATCAAAATCGTTAGAGCCATTTTGGAGAAAATAAATACATTTCGAAAAAAGTTCCATGTAAAATCTTCGTGTCGCATCCCTAGAAGATACTGCACTTAAGAACCAAGTTTGGTATTTAACGGTCTTTTCGTTTTTGAGCTATGCTGTCCTCAGACACACACACACACACAAACACACACACACAGACACACACACACATTTGGACCGTTTTCCAGAAATGATTTTTCTGGATTCCGGGGGACCCAAAACATGTATTTCCGGTGAAATCTCAGTATCGAATTTTTGGGTGTATTACAATAGCTTCACTATACACTATATACATAGTTCGTGTAGAGAAAGTAAAAATTGTAACTCATTCGTTCCATTACAGGACAGATTGGTAGATTTTTGGCTATAAATATTTAGAAGTTCTTGTTCTTATTTAATGGCTTTAACATTTTTCTGTGCTTTAGTTCCGTTACAGTAATAATGCTATTTTATTAACTGGAATTGGTGCTCGCCCAGATGGAGAGTTTGAAATTTAAGTGTTTAAATTCTGTCCAGAATTTATTATATTCTTTATCTTTTAAATTTTACAATTTGAGATAATATCCTTTATCAGAACATTGCATTGTTTGTAGAACAGGCAGATAAAGTCATGTGAATGGAACGTATTAGATTTGTTAGGTAGCAAGCTTTTGTTTATCTCTTATGGTTATGGAAAAATAATTCAGAATGAAGAGGTCTTCAGAGGCTATTCCCAGAGATTTATTTTATTTCGCAGCTTCGAGACTTTTAAAGAAAATTAAATGTTCCAAGTGAAGTATGGTTTTGGGTGGGGGGAGGGATTTCTTAAAAAATCTTGTGTTACACTCACATGACTTTCACTATCTACTCTACAAACTTCTTACGAAAGATAATTCTTTTAACACTATGCTAACCGAGATAAACATTAGCAGAAATAGTCTTATAACTTGCCTCCTTGTAAGTAGAAGGGAAATATGGGAGTACCATAGGTTAAAGTGATGGTCAAAAGCTGGTTGCTATGTGACTGAAGTTCCTTTGTTTGTATGGACAGGAGTTGACAAATTCCTGTATGAGAAAAGTGCAAGTTTTTCAAAGCTGAATCTAAAAGTAAGGAATATCTCAAAAACGATCAACTCCTCGAAAATTTTTATATAACATAAATTGTGTGTTTTAATGTGCTCTACATTTCTTGTGTGTTAAGTTTTTGTCCATCTCTTACGGTTTAGCAGTTATGCAAAATTCTTCCAGAATAAAGTAGTCTTCAGAGGATATTCCCAGAAAATTCAAGATAGGTATACATATTATTTGTCAGGTAAATATCTTCAATACACAATATTTTAATCAAAATCGTTAGAGCCATTTTTGAGAAAATCAACATTTTCGAAAAAAGTTCCATGTAAAGGGTAGTTGGGGGTGGGGGGATTTTCTTGAAAATCTTCGTGTCACATCCTTGGAAGATATCAAACTTAAATACCAAGTTTGGTATTTAACGGTCTTTTTCGTTTTTGACCTATGCTGTCCACAGTCAAACACACACACACACACACACACACACACACACACACACACACACACACAGACCTTTTTCCAAAAATGCTTTTTTTGGATTCGGTGAAATCTCGGTATCGAATTCTTGGGTGCAGTACAATACCTTCTCTATCCCTATGTACATTGTATATATGGGGCTAGAGAAAGTAAACATTTAGTATTGTATCCTTGGGAGATACTAAGTAGTGGTCAATTGCGGTATAACAGCCCCCTCCCCGGGGAAAGTAATGAGAGGAGGGGATACCACAGCCCAGCACACAGGAAACGACGGAGCTAAGCGCATGACACACGGAAGTCATTAGATGGCAACCCTCTCGTGTAACAGAGTCTATACAAGCGCCGGGAGGCCGGAAGGAGGCCTCTACAAAGACACCTAACTTCAACCACCGCAACCAAAGGGAAGAGAGTTTCACTCGGATGAAACAAACGTGCCATCTGCTTGCAAAGCCTCAAGCCACACTTGCGCCGACCTGAAAGATGAAGAAGGGAAAGGAACCGCGGCCCCAGGAAAAGCACGGAAAAACCCAGGCCCAGATGCGGTCAACGGGGATCGAACCAGGACCTCCTGAATGCCAATCCGAGTCGAAAAGCCTCAGCCTTATCTACCTGTAGACAGTAGAGCATGTTACCAGCGGCAAGTATTGGTGTATTCTTGCCTATCACCCCCCGGGGAAGGGACGAGAGGACGGAAAACCGCACGCCAGCACACAGGAAACGACGGAGCTAAGCGTAGAGACGCTCGGAAGTGCCTAACAGTCACTAGATGGCAGCCCTGGCGCACCATGGATGCTATACAGGTGCCGGGAGGCCGGAAGGAGGCCTCTACAAAGACACCTAGCCTCAACCACCGCAACAAGGGGGAAGAGAGTTTCACTTGGATCAAACAACCGTGCCATCTGCCTGCAAAGCCTCAAGCCATACTGCGCCGACCTGAAAGATGAAGAAGGGAAAGGAACCGCGACCCCAGGAAAACCACGGAAAAACCCAGGGCCAGAGTGCGATAAAACGCCTGAGCCATATATCTCGGTTTGAATTACAGTATTCGTAGCATAAAAATCTGATGTGTTCCGTTCAGTTGAACTTATCTACCTGTAGAACATGTTAACAGCGGGGAACATCCCGGAAACGTCGCCAAGTATTGATCTATTCCGGCCTACCAGACCTATGGGGGCAGGGATAAGTGGAATGGAAATGACAGGCCAGCTTAAACGACGGAGCTAAGTGCAGAGATGCACGAAAGTCCCTAACAGTCACCGGATTGCGCCACAGAGACTATACAGGCGCCGGAAGGACGGAAGGAGGCCTTTACAAAGACACCTAGCCTCTAACAGCGCAGCCAGAAGGAGGAGAGTTTTACTCGGAGCAAGCAAGCGTGCCATCTGCTTGCAAAGTCTCAAGCCATACCTGCACCGACCTGAAAGATAAAGAAGGAAAATGAAATGAAGGAATGAAAGGGAAAGGAAATGAAATGGCGTGCTATTTATGGACGCTCTTTAACTTCTGTGGTTCTCAGCGACCCATTCTAATTTGGGCGTGAAAGACCGCCTAATTTTGCACAGAGGCCAGGTTTGAGGTTCTTTTACATGCCGTAAATCTACGACACGGGACCCACGGCTTTACTTCCCTTCCGAAGGAAGCCATGCTCAGGATTTTTACATCCGAAAAAATCCATCGTCCTCCGCCGGGCTTGAACCCGCGACCTTGGGTATATGAAGTTAGCATTGTAACCATTACACCAAGGAAGGCGTTACAGGGTGTTAATGAACTACACCGAAATAATTTGCGAGATTGTGCACGTGACTGATATAAGTAATTTGAGATCGGCGATGCATGGTCCCCGGATAAACATAACGCAACTACATAGCGTTAAACGTGTGGGCATCAGGTGCTGATAAGTCGGTGTTAAAGCAAAACAGGCTGAAAAAATGGCTTAGAATGTCTTTAAAACTGCTGCCCGAGTATAGAAATATCGATTTGTAGCAGCTCGTTACTAGCGTTCTCAAGATTTAATGTCGCAAAAGTCTGTAAAATCTCGAACTAATCACTTGACAGTGCGACACTGAGCATTCATTAACTACGTTCTTGAGTTATGTAACCTACTCTGGAGGCGTTTTTTAAATTACTCTGGTGGCTTAATGCATAATGCGGGGAAGCTACTATCCCAAAGGTCATGCGTTCGATGCCTGTCAAGGAGTAAATGCTTTTTATTATTATTTTTTTCATTCCAGACGAAGTGCCGCGATACGTGGCGTACTGGAATTTCAGAAACTTATAGCCGTTACTTCGAGATTTCAATAAACAGGCCATAAGTCTATCTCAATTTACTTATTTAAGTAATCAACATGTTCTGTGAAAATATTTCGGTGTAGTTCATTAACACCACACCATTCGCCTAAGTGGCCGTACTTAGTGTACACAGTAAAGAAAGTAAAAACACCATCTTGTGTTTATCTAAGTGGAGTTTTTTTGTTGCTGTTTTTTTTTTTTTTTTTTTTTTTTTTTTTTTTTTTTTTTTTTTTTTTTTGCCCCAGAGAAGTTTCCTCAAAGCCTGTGTAGCGGCATTCTCGAATTTGCTGGATTACGTCACACAGCGTCGTCTGTCTTCATTTTGTTGATTACCGATAGAAGTGCCATCCTATTCGCTTTCCGAAGCAATTCCTTGCCTCTCCGATCAATTGCTTTGAGATTTGGAACGTACACAGTTTGTTACGTTTTCTCTCCAGCCTTCGTCTTTTCACAGATCGCCCTCTGGCGGCGATGTACCAGCTTGAGTACGTCTTAATTGGATTCTTTCCTTTTAAGTATTTGTGCGACATCCCTTTCTGTATACCATCAACTTCAGCGGCGCCACTAACAATTACAATATGGGAACCATTTGATGCACATATTTCCAAGTAATGAAACAGGCATTAAAGACTTTTTAAACAGACACAGTTAAAAGTAAGCTTTTTAACACAAAACACTCGAACTATGTTCCATTCACATACATCTCTGCAACAAATTATTGTTAAAAAGCTTATGCTTTCGAGAAAAAATCAGCAGAAATAGTCTTATTACTTACTTCCTTGTAAGTAGAAGCGAAATAAGGGAGTACCATAGGTTAAAGTGAAAGCTAAAAGCTGGTTGCTATGTGACTGATGTTCCTTTGTTTGTATGTATGGACAAGAGTTGACAAATTCCCGTATGAGAAAATTTAGTTTTTCAAACCTAAAACCAAAAACAAGGAATATCCTCAAAAACTATCAACTCCACGAAAAAATGTATACAACATAAATTTTGTGTTTTAACGTGCTCTACAGTTTTTGTGGTATAAGTTTTTATCCATCTCTTACGGTTTAGCAGTTATGTAAAATTCTGTAAAATTCATCCAGAATAAAGTATTCTTCAGAGGCTATTCCCAGAAAATTCAAGATATACCTTTTATTTGTCAGGTGAATATCATTAATAAACGATATTTTAATCAAACTCGTTAGAGTCATTTTTTAGAAAATCAAAATTTTCGAAAAAATGTTCCATGTAAAGGGTAGTTTGGGATGCGGTTATTTTTCTCAAAATCTTCGTGTCGCATCCCTGGAAGATAGTAAACTTAAATACCAAGTTTGGTATTTTACCGACTTTTCATTTTTGAGTTATCGTGTTCGCAGACACACAGACACACACACACACACGGGCCTTTTTTTTTGAAAATGCTTTTTTTGTGTACAGTGGACCATAAAACATATATTCATGGTGAACTCTCGGTATCGAATTTTTTGGTTTGGAGTGCAATACCTTCTCTATACACTATGTACATAATACATATAGAGAAAGTAAAAATAACAAGTTGAGAAAATAGTTCTTTATGATACAAGAGTTAAAAGTGTAGTTTTATTTTGCGAGAAGGAAAGTTTGCGTAACGAGGTCGTAAGAACGAGTGAAGGAATCCTGCGAACAAAATAAAAAACTTTTAACTTGAATGTAATGCAATATTTTTTAAACAGCACATTATTTCTAGACTTATGAATACATTTATAATATAAGGTTCAACATTCCTTTTGTTCAAGGAATAGTACGTTTTTCTATCGCTTGGAGGCGTGTGTGTATGTGGGAATAGAATTCGACTATCGATATACATTGGTAATCGATGTAGTAATGTCAGTTCTTTACTCTTTACCACAAATCTTATAAATTAAGAATTCCATTCCATTCCTTCTGCTATTAAATGATAAACTAGAGTATGTTTCAACCAAATACCCAGCAAACACGTTTTATATGTTTAAAGTTGCCAATCGAATAAAATTGTTGTCTAGTTGAGCATGTTTAGACACGAGAACGGACTAGTAAAGAAGGCGGTGGTACTATTATTCATTTTATTCTTTTTCTCAGGAACACAACCGCGTTTATTACTTTCTCTACACGTACTATGTACATAGTGTATAGAGAAGGTACTGTAATGCACCCAAAAATTTTATACCAAGATTTCACCGGAAATATATGTTTTGTGTCCCCCTGAATGCAAAAAAAGAATTTTTGGAAAAAGGTCCGTGTGTGTGCGTGTGTGTTTGTCTATGGACAGCATAGTTCAAAAACGAAAAGACCGTTAAATACCAAACTTAGTATTTAAGTTTGGTATCTTCCAAGGATGCAACACAAAGATTTTCAAAAAAATCCCCCCACCCTCAACTACCCTTTACATGGAACTTTTTTCGAAAATTTTGATTTTCTTAAAAATGGCTATAACAATTTTGAGTAAAATATCGTATATTAAAGATATTTACCTGACAAATAATATGTATATCTTGAATTTTCTGGGGATAGCCTCTGAGGACTACTATATTCTGGATGAATTTTACGAAATTTTGCATAACTGCTAAACTGTAAGAAAAAGACAAAAACTTACCACACAAAAAATGTAGAGCACATTAAAACACATAATTTATGTTATATATATTTTTTTTTCAGGAGTTGATCGTTTTTGAGATATTCATTGTTTTTGGTTTCAGGTTTATAAAACTTGTACTTTTCTCATACAGGGATTTGTCAACTCGGGTCCATACAAACAAAGGAACTTCAGTCACCTAGTAGCCAGCTTTTGACTTCACTTTAACCTATGGTACTCCCTTATTTCGCTTCTGCTTACAAGAAAGGAAATAATAAGACTATTTCTGTTAATTTTTTCTCGATTAGTATGAAGTAAATAGAAAAATAAGCTTTATAACAATAATTTGTTGCAGAGATGTAGAAAAATTCATGTGAATGGAATACATTAGATTTTTTTTTATACGGATAAATAGCAGAAAAGAAACATATACAATTCTTATTAATGCTAGGCAACTTTAAGTTCTTACCTGTGCAATTATGATGAAAATGTTTTGTGTTCAAAAGGTTACTTTTAACATTGTCGGTCTAAAACAAATCTTACGTGTTCCATTAACATGACCTTCTCTAAAACTCTATAACAAATTAATGTTAATAATCTTATTCTTCTTTCCACTTTATTCCAATCGCAGAAATACTTAGTTCCCTATAAGTAGAAGGGTTATAATGGAATACACTAGGCTAAATCAACAGTCATATGTTTTAAAATGTGGTTGCTATGGGATTGAAATCCATTTATCTGAGTGAAATTCCAAAATATTGATTTTCTCAACATAGCTACAACGATTTTGATTTAAATTTCTTATATTTAAGATATTCACATGGTAAATCCTTCCGGAAGACCTGGATAAAATATAGTATTTTAATCAAAATAGTTAGAGCCATTTTTGGAAAATGTTTAATGTAAAGGGTAGTTGGGGTGGGAGATTTTCTTAAAGCTCTACATATCGTATGTTTGATAGACACTGAACCTAAATACCAAGTGTAGAATTTAACCAACTTTTCGTTTTGGAGTTATGCTGTCCACACACATACAGACATGAACTTTTTCAAAATTTTTGTACTATTTAGGGGACCCAAAATATTATTTTCGGTGAAATCTCGGTATGGAATTTTTGGGTGCATTAAAATTATATCCAAGGTCGCAGGTTCAAACCCGGCGGAGGATGAATCCAAAAACAGCATTTTTGGTAAAGGGACCGTGTGTGAGTGTGCGAGTCTGACTGTGTCTATGGACAACATAGCTCAAAAACAAAAAGACCGTTAATTACCAAACTTAGCATTTAAATTTGGTATCTTCCAAGGATGTGACACGAAGATTTTCAAGAAAATCCCCGTACCTTAAACTACCCTTTATATGCAACTTTTTTCGAAAGTTTTGATTTTCTCAAAAATGGCTCTAACGATTTTGATTAAAATATCGTATATTAAAGCTATTTATCTGACAAATAAAATGTATATCTTGAATTTTCTGGGAATAGCCTCTGAAGACTACTTTATTCTGGATCAATTTTACGGAATTTTTCGTAACCGCTAAACCGTAAGAGATGGACAAAAACTTACTAAACAAAAAAATGTAGATCACGTTAAAACACACAATATATATATATATATATATATATTTCGTGAAGTTGATCGTTTTTGAGATATTTCTTGTTATTGGTTTCAACTTTAAAAACACTTATAGGTACATACAGACTTTGTCAACTCCTGTCCACACAAACAAAGGAACTTCAGTCACATAGCCAGCGTTTGACTATCTTTTTAACCTACGGTACTCCCTTATTTCGCTTCTACTTACAACGAAACCAGTAATATAATTATTTCTGCTAATTTTTTCTTGATTAGCATGAAGTAAATAGAAGTATAAGCTTTTTAGCAATAATTTGTTACAGAGATGTAGAGAAAGTCATGTGAATGGGACACATCAGAATTTTTTGGGACTCATTAGTGTAGAGTGATAACTATGTTATGGGAGCATGAAATTTCGCTGCAAGTTAACCTCAATTACATGCACGCCCCAACAAGCTAATTCTGCTATACGCTGCTACGGTTGGCAGAACTGAGCGCGTAGTTTTCGGTGACTGACTTTATTTGCACAGAAATTCTGCAGTCTAACACACGACATTAACAAAGTTGAGCAGAGGAGCGTGATGCGATATTCCTATGTCATCTTATTCAATCACACCGTGAAACATCACATGTGTGAAATCCGGTTATTTCGTCCCCCTTCTTTCACCATTTGAATATTAGTTTCGACTATTCCTTTCATGACACGTGACTGTAGGAAATAGCCAATTCAGTACATTGGTGAGTAGACTTCTAACCAATCGGAACTCATAATTTCTGCATTTTAATCGCTTTTACTTTTCTACACGTACACAGTCTATAGAGAAGGTAATGAATTGCACCCAAAAATTCGATACACACATTTCACCGGAAATACACATTTTAGGGTTCCATGTATCCAAAAATTTCTGATGTGTTCCATTCACGTGACTTTCTATACATCTCTGCAACAAATTATTGTTAAAAAAAATATATGCTAATTCATGCTAATCAAGGAAAAAAAAAAAGCAGAATTAGTCTTATTACTTATTTCCTTGTAAGTAAAAGATAAATAAGGGAGTACTATAGGTCAAAATCTGGTTGCTATGTGGCTGAAGTTTTTTAAAGCTAAATATCTCAGAAACGATCAAATCCACGAAAATAAATGTATGTAACATAAGTTTTAATGTGCTCTACATTTTTGTAAGTTTTTGTCTATATCTTACGGTTTAGCAGTTATGGAAAATTCCGTAAAATTCATCCAGAATAAATTAGTCTTCAGAGGCTATTCCCAGAAAATTCAAGATATACATTTTATTTGTCAGGTAAATATCTTTAATATATGATATTTTAATCAAAATCATTAGAGCCATTTTTGAGAAAATCAAAATTTTCAAAAAAAGTTCCATGTAAGGTGTAGTTGGAGAGTGAAGGATTTTCTTGAAAATCTTCGTATCGCATCCTAGGCAGATACCAAACTAAAATACCAGGTTTGGGATTTACCGTCTTTTCGTTTTTGAGCTAAGCTGTCCTCAGACACACACACGCACACACACATATACCGGGACATTTTTCCAAAAATGCTTTTTTTTTTTTTTTGGATTCAGGGGGACCCAAAACATGAATTTCCGGTGAAATCTCGGTATCGAATTTTTGGGTGCAATACAAAATCTTCCCTATACACTATGTACATAGTACGTGTAGAGAAAATAAAATTATTTTCAGAAAAAGGTCCGAGTATGTGTGTGTGGCCCTGTGAGCACGACAGCTCAAAAACGAAAACTCTGTAAAATACCAAATTTGATATTTAAGTGCAGTATCTTCTATGGATGTGACACCAAGCTTTAGAGAAAAGTCCCCTACCCCAAACTACCCCTTAAAAGAAAACAAATCGAAAATGTTTATTTTTCTAAAAAATGGCTCTAACAATTTTGGTTAAAATCTATTATAATAGATATTACATGACAAATAAAATTAAGTCTTGAATTTTTTGTGTATAGCCTCTAAAGACATCTTTATTGTGATGAATTTAGCGTAACTGTAAGAGATAGACAAAAACTTACTGCTTGGATAATGCATGTGTCGTTAAAACACAATTTATGTTATTACGTTTTTTACTTGTAATTTTTCAACCACATGACAACCAACATCTGAAAGCTTAAACTATCGCTTTAGCCTAGTGTATTCCCTTATTTTCTTCCTACTTACAAGGAAGCAAGTAGTTCTGATATTTTCTGTTAATGTTAATCTCCATTATCATACATAAATATAGAAGAATATGCTTTTTAACAATAATGCTATCTTTGGGTATTTCTGACGGTTTAAAAGTTATGCAAAATCAAAATAAAGAGGATTTTATAGAGTATTCCCAGAAACTCCACTAAACACAGTTTATTTGTCATGTAAATTTATTTTTACTTTCTCTATACGTACTATGTACATAGTATATAGAGAAGGTATTGCACTCCACACAAAAATCGATATCGATTTCACCGGAAATATATATTCTAGGGTCCCCTGTATCCAAAAAAAGCCCCGTGTGTCTGTGAACACGATAACTCAAAAACGAAAAGTCGGTAGAATACCAAACTTGGTAAAGAAGTTTAGTATCCTTCAGGGATGCAACACGAAGATTTTGAGAAAACTCCCCCCACCCCAAACTACCTTTTACATGGAACTTTTTTTTTCGAAAATTTTGATTTTCTTAAAAATGACTAACGATTTTGATTAAAGTATCGTATATTAATTATATTTACCTGACAAATGAAATGTATATTTTGAATTTTCTGGGAATAGTCTCGGAAGCCTTCTTTATTCTGGATGATATTTACGAACTTTTGCATAGCTCCTAAACCATAACAGACAGATAAAAACTTACTACACAAAAATATAGAGCACATTAAAACACACAATTTACGTTATATACTTTATTTTCATGGAGTTGATCGTTTTTGAGGTATTCCTTGTTTTTGATTTCAGCTTTGAAAAACTTATACTTTCCTCATACAGGAATTTGTCAACTCCTGTCCACACAAACAAAGGAACTTGAGTAACATAACAACCAGCTTTTGACTATCACTTTAACTTATGATACTCCCTTATTTCGCTTCTACTTACAAGGAAGAAAGTAATAAGACTATTTCTGCTAATTGTTTCTCGATTATCATGATGTAAATAGAAGCATAAGCGTTTTAACAATAATTTGTGTCAGTGAGGTAGAGAAAGTCATGTGAATGGAACACATCAGATTTTTGTATTTAATATTCCTAAAGTGTTCTTTTACTCTGGTTTCCAAATGACTTTAGTCTTACCAATATAAACAAGGTCACAATTTAAACAGTTTAATTGATAAATGCGAGATTTTTTATTTTTTAAAATTTTGTCCTTTTTAGAAAACCCTAACAAAAATTTATATTATATTTATTTTGAGGAACCAGCATTATACCATGCTCTTTGAAAATATCTGTGAAATTTGTAATTGCCCAAGTGTGGGAAGTAAATATTTTAAAAATGTAATTATATTTTATTTTTAAAGTATAGAAATCTCTTTAATAGCCTTTTGATATTTAGACTTCTCAATTCTTTTATTAATAAAATAATTAAAGCAGTGTTGATAATGTGTTTATATTCTTCAAAGAATTTATCTTTATTAAGGGGTAAATTAATTAACATATAAACTAAACTATTAAAAACTGCAAATTCATTAGTTCTCTGTATATTCCAAAATTCAATTTACTGTCATTTTTTTATTATTTTTAAATCCAGGAAAGGGAGAGAGCCATCACTTTCAGTTTCTAATGTGAATTTTATAGCCTTATCTTGTAAATTTAAAAGTTTTAAAGCATCTTTTACATGTTTATCAGGAACAATAGCAAATATATCATCTAAATATGTGTACCAAGTTTTAAAAATTAGAGGGGATGCTTTAGTAACTTGTATTGCAAAACAGCTCATGAAAAGATCAGCAAGAAAAGGTGAAAGTGGACTACCCATTGCTAAACCAGAAGCTTAGAAGTTTGTTGATAGAATTTGAGACAAAAAAGGAACAAAGCTGAGGATGCAATAGACCAATTTATCACCATAGTGAATTGAAACTGTTTTAGAAAAGCAGTATCCAAGATTGAGAACAGAGTTAGTGGTTTTTCTGAGAGTATGGGGTTTGTTGCTAATGAGCTGCTGTCACTATGAAGACATTAACTGTCGGTTTTCCAATACTTCCAGCTCGGATCTCTGGGTTGGGACGTACTCAAGAAGTATCCCTCAGATTTGTAACATTTTGTCGAGAGTTTATATGTCCGCATCTGAAAAATTCCCCATACGAACTTTACTGTAATAGTCATATTTATGTTAGGTTGGCAGCACCTGTATTTTAGCAATATTCTATCTTCCGTTTTTACCTTCTCTACACGTACTATGTGCATACTGTATAGATAAGGTATTGTAATGCACCCAAAAATTTCATACCAAAATTTCACCGGAAATACGTGTTTTAGGTCCCCCTAAATCCTAAAACAGCAATATTTTTTAACGTTCGTGTTTATGTGTGTGTGTCCGCGTGTCTGTGAACACGATAACTCAAAAACGAAAAATCGGAAAAATACCAATCTTGGTATATCAGTGTAATATCTTCCAGGGATGCCACACGAAGATTTTGAGAAATGGACCACTACTCCAAACTGTACTTTACATGGAAAATAATTTGAACATTTTAATTTTCACAAAAATGACTCTAAAGATTTTCATTAAAATACGCTATAAAAAATCTGATGTGTTTCATTCACATGACTTCCTCTACCTCACTGAAACAAATTATTCTTAAAAAGCTTATGCTTCTATTTACTTCGTGCTGATCGAGAAACAACAGAAATGGTCGTATTTCTTTTGTCCTTGTAAGTAGAAGCTAAATAAGGGAGTACCATAGGTTAAAGTGATAGTCAAAAGCTGGTTGTTATGTTAGTGAGGTTCCTTTGTTTGTGTGGACAGGAGTTGGCAAATTCCTGTATGAGGAAAGTATAAGCTTTTTAAAGCTGAAACCAAAAACAAGGAATACCTAAAAACGATCAACTCCTTTAAAAAATGTATATAACATAAATTGTGTGCTCCACATTTTTTGCGAAGTAAGTATTTATCTGTCTCTTACGGTTTAGGAGCTATGCAAAATTTCGTAAACATCATCCAGAATAAAGTAGTCTTCAAAGGCTATTCCCAGAAAATTCAAAATATAAATTTTATTTGTCAGGTAAATATCTTTAATATACGATATTTTATTCAAAATCGGTAGAGCCACACACAGACCTTTTTCTGAAAATACTTTTTTTGGATACAGGGGACCCTAAAACATATATTTCCGGTGAAATCTCGGTATCGAATTTTTTGGTGGAGTGCAATACCTTCTCTATACTCTATGTACATAGTACGTATAGAGAAAGTACAAAAATTGATAAATCCGCTGCAGCAGAATATTTTTGGAAATTTAATCATGAAATAAATCCAGATGTTAAATTATTAAAACACTTAAATGGACCCATAGATTTAATGATTTGGGAGAAAATATTTATATTAAAGTATAAAAATCATGCATTGATGATGACCTAGTAGGAGTAACCATAACAAAAGAACAAAAGAACAAAAAAAAAAAGAGGCCAAAAAGAAACAATGCTGAGGATGCAATAGACCAATTGATTACGAAACTGGTCCTTGGATTCCAAAAGAAAAGTGAAGATTTGCTACACTTATTAATCACTATGAAAACATACTATAAGTTAAGACAATTTTAACATTAAATAATAATATGTGTTCTCTTCACTTAATTTTTTTTACATCTCTGTAACAAATTATTTTTAACCCTTTCCAGGTCAATGATGCCAAATGGCACCATTATCTGTGTTTGTTGTTCAAGAGGAATAAAGTTTAATATTCAATAATTATCTACATTCATCGTGTATATTTCAGTATTTTCTTTAAATTTATTGAGATTAGCTCGGCTTCGAACAAACAAAAGCTAAAATAAAATCCCTTCAAAGATAGCTTTTATCTAACAAATACAGAAGTTTATTACACTACAATGCTACCGAGGTCCAATCAACACTTAGATATGCCAACCAGCGTTTATTTTACCTGGGCTCATTCCTTCCTTTATCACGGTAAAATTGTAGCGAAGATTCCGACCTAAGTTAACCCGTGACATTGAAATCTAGATCAGTGATTTTCAGTGTTTTAGAAGTTTAGACAACTGGATTACCAATATGAGATCAGGAAATACCAACTTTTTATGGCATCAGTTTTCAAAAAGTGGCTTTACAGAAAATAAATTGGGTTGGAAAGGGTTAATAAGCTTATTCTTATATTTATTGCATGCTAATTAAGATAAACTCTAGCAGAAATGGTCTTATTACTTAGTTCCTTCTAAGTAGAAAGGAAATACGGGAGTACACTAGGCTAAAATGACAGTCAAATACTTTAAAATGTGGTTGTTATGGAATTAAAATGCTATTCTTTGCGTGGCAAAACGTTGACAAATTCCCGAATGAGAAAAGTATAAGTATATTAAAAACTGAAACCAATAACAAAAGATATCTCGAAAATGGTCAACTCCACAAAAGAATAAAATCTGATGTTTTCCATTCACATGACTTTCTCTACCTCTCTACAACAAATTATTGCTAAAAAGCTTATGCTTCTATTTACTTCATGCTAATCGAGAAAAAATTAGCAGAAATAGTCTTATTAGTTGCTTCCTTATAAGTAGAAGTGAAATAATTGAGTACCATAGGTTAAAGTGATAGTCAAAAGCTGGTTAATATGTGACTGAAGTTCCTTTGTTTATATGGATTGGAGTTGATAAATTCCTGAATGAAAAAAGTATAAGTCTTTCAAAACTGAAACTAAAAACAAGGAATATCTTAAGAATGATCAACTCCAAGAAAAAAAAAAGAAAGAAAAAAGAAATATATATATAACATAAATTGTGTGTTTTAATGTGCTCTACATTTTCTGTGTGGTAAGTTTTTGCCCATGACTTATGGTTTAGCAGTTATGCAAATTTCCTTAAAATTCATCCTAAATAAAGTAGTCTTCAGAGGCTATTCCTAGAAGATCCAAGATATACATTTTATTTGTCGTGTAAATATCATACATATATGATACTTTAATAAAAATCGTTAGAGCCATTTTTGAGAAAATCAAAATTTTCGAAAAAAAGTCCATGTAAAGGGTAGTTGGGTTGGGGGGATTTTCTTGAAAATCTGCGTGTCGCATCCTTGGAAGGTGCCGAACTTAAATGCCAAGTTTGGTGTCTTATGGTCTTTTCGTTTTTGAGCTATGCTGCCCACAGATACACACACACGGACATTTTTCTAAAAACATAAAACGTATATTTCCGGTGAAATCTCGGTATTGAATTTTTGGGTGCAATACAATACCATCTCTATACACTATATACATAGTACGTATAGAGAAAATAACAAATGCTAAAAGATTTTCTAAGGCAAATTCTCGATCTTTCTCAATAATTTGTCTTATTATAAATAAGTAATTATTATATGAAGGTCGTTTCCAGAAGCCTGATGTTCTGAGGTTATTGCACGTTAATGATTCACTTGGGTAAAGATTTTGATGCCTCGCTCATGCAATTGCAAATGTTTCTTGTTGGTTTGAAGAGATGAAAAGGCAAGGGGATATAGTAGGGGATTTCTCCCTTTAAATTCCGCTAATAAGGGAGGTAAGTGTTGGGGTGTTGTGACCCCCTGCCTCGAGCATGCCTGCCAGACAAGAGACGGGTGTGCACCATCGTGGATGAAGATTTAATTCCATTCACTCCGCCCTCCCTCTAAACCAATCTTCCAATCTGCCCTTGGGAACACCTTCTTCGTTTCTAAAGCCAATAATATTCTCTGACAGGGCCAGACTGGAAAGATCAGCACGGCCTGTTGAACAAGTTTCAATTTGAAATGTGTTTGGATTTGTAAGTAGCATTCCTCTAACTCATCTCTACTGTAACCATGTAAAGGAAAGAAAGAAAGAAAGAAAAAAAGATCAGAAATCTAGCAGAAATAGTCTTATTACTTGCTTCCTTGTAAGTAGAAGCGAAATAAGGGAGTACCATAGGTTAAAGTGAAAGTCAAAATCTGGTTGCTATGTGACTGAAGTTCCTTTATGAAAAAAGTATGTTTTTCAAAGTTGAAACCAAAAACAAGGAATATCTAAAAAACGATCAACTCCAAGAAAAACATTTATATAATATAAATTGTGTGTTTTAACTTGCTCTACATTTTTTATGTTTTAAGTTTTTGTCCATCTCTTACGGTTTAGCAGTTATGCAAAATTCTGTAAAATTCATTCAGAATAAAGTAGTCTTCAGAGACTATTCCCAGAAAATTCAAAATATACATTTTATTTGTCAGGTAAATATCGTTAATATGCGATATTTTAAGCAAAATCGTTAGAGCCATTTTTAAGCAAATAAAAATTTTTAAATTTTTTTCCATGTCAGGTGTAGTTTGGGATGGGGGGATTTTCTTGAAAATCTGCGTGTCGCATCCTTGGACAATACCAAACTTAAATAACAAGTTAGGTATTTAACGGTCTTTTCGTTTTTGAGCTATGCTACTCACAGACACACACACACACACGAACATTTTTCTAAAAATAGTTTTTTTTTTTTTTTTTTTTTTTTTTATGGATTCAGGGCGATCCAAAACATGCATTTTCGGTGAAATATCGGTATCGAATTGAGGGTGGAATGCAATACCTTCTTTATACACCATGTACATGTACGTGTAGAGAGAGGAAAAAGAAAATCTAATTTGAATATTACAAGTATTCATGGCAAAACACGGATTTTTATTATACGATGATTCCACCACTTGGCATTACTTCTATATGTGGGCTCTTTTGTTATTTCGTCATTAGAGCAGCATTGTAGTTACCTACTGGTCTGTTATAAACATTTAGGGCCCTAAGCCGCAAAGCGTAGCCGAGAGATCTGTAAAGCTAAAACCCCAACGATCCCAAGAAGAAGTAAACATTTCGGCAACCTGGCAACTTTCACATCTGAACAATTTAATGTTATGAACACTTTCAAGTATCGATCGCCCGCAAAAGTCTTAAGACCGTGTGTGTGTGTGTGTGTGTGTGTGTGTGTGTGTGTGGGTGTGTGTGTGTGGGTGTGTGTGTGTGTGCGTGCGCGCGTGTTAAAAAGCTTATTCCTCTACCTACTTCGTGATATTCGAGATAAAATTTAGCAGGGATCTTCTTAATTACTTGCTTCCTTGTAATTAGAAGTGAAATAAAGGAAGTCACTAGGCTAAAGCGATAGTCAAATCCTTTAAAAGCTGGTTGCCATGTGGTTGAAATCCATGTCTATGCATGGCCAGGAGTTTACAAATTTCCCTGTGACAAAAGTTATAAAAAACAATATCTCGGAACTGGTTAGCTCTACGAAAAAGCCTTATAGGATATAAATTGTGTGTTTTAGCGAGATCTACATTTTTGTTTAGTAAGCCTCTGAAGACCTCTTTATTCTGGATGATTTTTATTGCATTTATCCTAAATGGTAAACCATAAGAGATAGACAAAAAGTTACTATACAAAAATGTATATCTCATTAAAGCACACAGTTTATATCCTATATATATATATTTTTTTTTTCGCCGAGTTGGCCATTTTAAAGATAAGTCTTGTTATTTCAATTCTGAAATACTTAAACTTTTTTGATAGGGGAAGTTGTCAACGCCTGGCCATGCAAAGACGCGGATTTCAATCCCGTAACAACCATATTTTAATACATTTATACCTTTATTTTAGCCTAGAGTATTCCCTTATGACCCTTCTACTTATAAGAAACTAAGTAATAAGACTGTTTCTGCTAATGTTCTAGGATTACATACATAAAAAAATCTGATGTGTTCCATTCACATGACTTTCTCTACATATGTGTAACAAATTGTTGTTAAAAAGCTTATGCTTCTAATTACTTCATGCTAATCAAGAAAAAAATAGCAGAAATAGTTTTTATTACGTGCTACCTTGTAAGTAGAAGCAAAATAAGGGAATCCATAGGTTAAACTGATAGTCAAAAGCTGGTTGCTATGTGACTGAAGTTCCTTTGTTTGTATGGACAGGAGTTGACAAATTCCTCTATGAGAAAGGTAAACGTTTTTCAAAGCTGAAACCAAAAACAACGAATACCTTAAAAACGATCACCTCTACGAAAAAAATGTGTATAACATACCGTGTGTTTTAATGTGCTATTCATTTTCTGTATAGTAAGTTTTTAGCCATCTCTTACGGTTTAGCTGATATGCAAAATTCCGAAAAATTCATCCAGCATAAAGTAGTCCTCAGAGGCTATTCCCAGAAAATTCAAGATATACATTTTATTTGTCACGTATCTGTAATATACAATATTTTAATCAAAATCCTTAGATCCATTTTTTAGAAAATAAAAATATTCCAAAAAAGTTCCATGTAAAGCGTATGTAGGGGTTGGAGGATTTTCTTGAAAATCTTCGTGTCGCATCCTTGGAGGATACCAAACCTAAATACCAAATTTGGTTCTTAACGGACTTTTCGTTTTTGAGCTGTGCTGTCCACAGACACACACACACACACACACACAGAAACACACACGCACACACACGAACCTTTTTGTAAAAATGTTTTTTTTTTTTTTTTGGATTCAGGGGGACCCAAAACATGTATTTCCAGTGAAATCTCGGTATCGAATTTTGGGGTGGAATACAATACCTTCTTTATACACTATGTACATAGTTCGTATAGAGAAAGTAATAAGCTTATTGGAGAGTTTGTTACAGAGATGTAGAGAAACTCATATGCATGGAGCGTATTAGATTTTGTGGATTCAAGGTGTTTTAAAGCATGTATTTCTGGTAAAAACTCTAAACAAACTTTTGGATGGAATACAATTCCTTCTCTAACAACTATATATTTACATTGTACATACGTGCTAGAGAATGTAATTAGTTGTTAATATTTAGAAAGTAGAATGCTTCAGTATAATTCAAGTTTCAAAAGTGTTTACTTGACATTATTTGAAGTTCAGTTCTTGTGAATGCCGTGCTAATTGTCACGAATTAAGGTCAAGTGGAGATCAGACATGCAATCTCAACGTTCGATAAACGCTCGCAACAACCTGACCTTCTGACACATGTCAATGACGTCTGTGAACCAGGGACAAGATAATTCCTATAGGTATGAAGCTAGCATTCGGGAAGATCAGGGCTCTATTCCTGTCAATCTCTCAATCTGATCTTGGGTTTTTCGTGGTTTTTCCTAGTCGGTAGGCGAATTTTAGAGCTGCACAACTTCCTTTCCAAAAATCAAGTTTCCTTCGTTTCGTTTTCATGTGTATGGAGGATCATAAGACGCAGCCTTCTCCACCTATTAGCTTTAAGTAAAGCTATCCCCCTTGGTGCAGACTGGGGGCGAATGAATGAATAAGTGTATTTATTGAAATAACACTATATATACATTGATGGTCTTCAATCTTAGAGGTCCACAGATCGTATGTTTTCGCACTACACAAAAAAAAAAAATCTGATATGCTCCATTCACATGCCTTTTTCTACATCTATGCAATAACATTTTGTTAGAAAGGTTATTCTTCTATCTACTTCATACTAACCAGGCCACGCCATTCGTCTCTCAATTAGATGGACCGGGTTCAATCCCAAGCGACCGTAAGTGAGATTTGTGGTGGACAAAGCGGCGCAGGGGCAGGTTTTCTCTGGGTTCTCCGGTTTCCCCCGCCATCGCTTTCCACCTGTGCTCCATCTTCATTACATGTATCACTAGTGTTATCACCTGCGGTGCCTTGGTAGTAAAAGCGGGCGTTACACACTATCAAAACAATTCTGATGTGTTCCATTCACATGACTTTCTCTACATCTCTGCAATAAATTATTTTTAAAAAGCTTATGCTTCTATTTACTTCATGCTAATCGACAAAAAATTAGCAGAAATAGTCTTATTACTTGCTTCCTTGTAAGTAGAAGCGAAATAAGGGAGTACCATAGGTTAAAGTGATAGTCAAAAGCTGGTTGCTATGTGACTGAAGCTCCTTTGTTTGTATGGACACGAGTTCACAAAGTCCTGTATGAGAAAAATATAAGCTTTTATAGCTTAAACCAAAAACAAGGAATATCTCAAAAACAATCAAGTCCACGAAAAAAAATGTAGACAACATAAGTAGTGTGTTTTAATGTGCTCTACATTTTTTGTGTGGTAAGTTTTTGTCTCTCTCTTACCGTTTATTACTTGTGGAACATTCCGTAAAATTCACTCAGAATAAAGTAGTCTTCAGAGGCTATTCCCAGAAAATTCAAGATATGCATTTTATTTGCCAGGTAAATATCTTTAATATACGATATTTTAATCAAAATAGTTAGATCCATTTTTTAGAAAATAAACATTTTCGAAAAAACTTCCATGTAAAGGGTAGTTTGGAGTGGGGGGATTTTTCTCATAATCTTCGTGTCGCATCCACGGAAGATACTAAACTTAAATACCAGTTTGGTATTTTACCGACTT
This sequence comes from Hymenopus coronatus, assembly GCA_030762935.1. Lineage (NCBI taxonomy): Eukaryota > Metazoa > Arthropoda > Insecta > Mantodea > Hymenopodidae > Hymenopus > Hymenopus coronatus. The sequence continues at coordinate 63,998,809 of CM060899.1, forward strand.
TTCGTTTTTGAGTTATCGTGTTCACAGACACACGGACACACACGGACCTTTTTCTGAAAATACCTTTTTTTTTTGGATATTGGGGACCCTAAAACATATATTTCCGGTGAAATCTCGGTATCGAATTTTTTGGTGGAGTGCAATACATTCTCTATACACTGTGTACATAGTGCCTATAGAGAAAGTAAAAGTTCATACTAATCGAGAAAAAATTAACACAAATGGTCTTATTACTTGCTTTCTTGTAAAGAAGGGAAATAAGGGAGGACCAAAGGCTAAATTGTTAGTCAGATCTTCCAAAAGCTAGTTGCTATGTGATTGGCGTGCCTTTGTTTGCATGGCGAGGAGATGACAAATTCCTGTATGAGAAAAATATAAGTATTTTAAAGCTGAAATCAATAACAAAAAATATCTAAAAAATGGTAATCTCCACGAAGAAATGTATACCTATATGTATAAAAGTATAAATTGTGTGTTTTAAGGAGCGTTACATTTTTTGTGTACTAAGTTTTTATTTATCTCTTACGGCTTACCAGTTACCCAAAATTCGTCCAGGATAAAGAGGTTTTAATAGGGTATTCCCAGAAAATTCAAGATAAACATTTTGCCATGTAAGGTCTAGCACGGACCTGATCCCTGGTGACTGTTGCAAGGCCTTTGTCACATAACTGTCACATACTCTACAATGTTTTTCAAATGGGAAGATTTCTACGCTGCAGCGAATGAGATGCGTTATAGTGCTCTGAGTTGCCAGGTTGCTACCCCCACTCTTTTCATATTTCCCTCTCACTCACACACTGCCTGGCGACATATGTTTATTCATTATGAAAACTATTTGAGCTAAAAATCTGTGATTTTTACGGTTCTGCTACAAACATTACTCTCTCTCTCTCTCTCTCTCTCTCTCTCTCTTCTTCGTCAGTTATCTTTTGCAAAATTTAAGTATTTTGTGTTAGCGCAAGTAGTATTTATGACAGACGGAAGCACTTAGCGCGTTACTCCCCAGTTATGTGGGAATGCAACATGTTAACACAGCAGCACTCCGATTGGCTGCAGGCCTGGTGGCGCTCAAGGACAAACATCATCCCATTTGAAGACACTATAGCAATGCTAGTCTCTGATTCCCAAGGTCGACAGTTCAAACACAAAGGAGGGCAATTGATTTTTACTTTCTCTATACGCACTATGTATATAGTGCTTAGAGAATGTATTGCACTCCACCCAAAAATTCAATACCGATATTTCAACGGAAATATATGTTTTAGGGTCCTCTGTATCCAAAAAAAAATCTGATATGTTCCATTCACATGACTTTCTCTATCTCTCTGTAACAAATTATTGTTAAAAGCTTATCTTTTATTTATTTAATGTTAATCGAAGAACATTAGCAGAAATAGTCTTATTCCTTGCTTTATTGTAAATACAGGCGAAATAAGGGAGTACCATAGGTTAAAGGAAAGCCAAAAGCTGGTTGCTATGTGACTGATGTTCCTTTGTTTGTGTGGACAGGAGTTGACAAATTCCTGTATGAGAGAAGTATAAGTTTTTCAAAGCGAAACCAAGAAAAAGGAATATCTCAAAAACCATCAACTCCACGAAAAAAATGTATATAACATAAATTGTGTGTTTTAACGTGCTCTATATTTTTTGTGTGTTAAGTTTTTGTCCATCTTTCACGGTTTAGTAGCTATGCAAAATTCATCCAGAATAAAGTAGTCTTCAGAGGCTATTCCCAGAAAATTCAAAATATACATTTTATTTGTCAGGTAAATATCTTTAATATACGATATTTTAATAAAAATCGTTAGACCATTTTTTAGAAAATAAAAATTTTCTAAAAAAGTTCTATGTAAAGGGTAGTTTGGGGTGGGGGGATTTTTCTCAAAATCTGCGTGTCACATCCCTGGAAGACCAAGTTTGGTATTTTACCAACTTTTCGTTTTTGAGTTATCGTGTTCACAGACACACGGACCCACCCACACACACACACACACACACACACACACACACGGACCTTTTTGTGAAAATGCTTTTTTTAGATAAAGGGGACCTTAAAACATTTATTTCCGGTGAAATCTCGGTATCGAATTTTTTGGTGAAGTGCAATACTTTCTCTATTCACTATGTACATAGTGCGTATAAAGAAAGTAAAAAGCATTTTCACAAAAAGGTCCGTGTGTCTGTAAACACGATAACTCAAAAACGAAAAGTCGGTAAAATACCAAACTTGGTATTTAAGTTTAGTATCTTCCAGGGATGCGACATGAAGATTTTTAAAAAAATCTCCCCACCCCAAACTACCCTTTACATGTAACATTTTTCGAAAATGTTGATTTCCTTAAAAATGTTTCTAACGATTTTGATTAAAATTTCGTATATTAAAGATATTTACCTGCTAAACCGTATGAGATGGACAAAAACTACTTCACGAAAAATGTAGAGTACGTTAAAACACACAATTTATGTAATATACATATTTTTCGTGGAGACACTGTTTTTGAGTCATTCCTTGTTTTTGGTTTCTGCTATACTTTTCTCATATAGGAATTTGCCAACTGCTTCCATTCAAACAAAAGAACTTAGTGACATAGCAACCAGCAAGGAACAAAGCAAACATAGCAACAAGGAACCAAGTAATAAGACTATTTCTGCTATTTTAGTCTGGTTAGCATGAACTAAACAGAAGTATAAGCTTTTTAAGAGCAATTTGATTCAGAGATGTAGAGAAGGTCATTTGAATGGTACACATCAGATATATTCCTGAGTAGAAATCCATAACATGGCTTCTTTCGGGAGGAAAATAAAGCCGTTGGTCCCGTGTCGTAGATTTACAGCACGTAAAAGACTAAGTTTGATAAAAAGGCTTCTGAGTAAAAATTAAGTATAGCATGGAACGCTGAGCGCAACAGTTAACGGGCATCCATAAATAAATCTCAATGTTTAATGAGCCCGCCTGGGTATTGTGGTGGTAGCGTGTCTGCCTCACATTCAAGAGGTCGTGAGTTCGAATCTCGCTTAGGGTAGGTTACCCGGATAAGGTTTTTTTCGGGTTTTTTCCCTTATCCTGAGAAGACGAATGGCAAGTAACTTTAAGCTCCATGGACCCCGAGATCATTTGAGCATCATTTCACCAATTTCATTCATCGTCCAATATGACCAACCAGGTAAAAGGAAGTTAAATTCCAAAAAAAGAAGAAAAAAATGTTTACTATTCCTAGCATACTAGATTGAGAAGATATTGCATTCTGCCTAAAAATGTCATACCGAGATTGCACCTGAAGTACACGTTTTAGGGTCTCCTGTATCTAAGAACAATTTTCGTGAAAATCCGCGCGCGCGCGTGTGTATGTGTCTGTGAACACAATACTTAAAAATCTGATGTGTTTCATTCACATGACTTTCTCTATCTCTCTGTAACAAATTATTGTTAATACTCTTATATTTTATTTATTTCATGCTAATCGAGAAAAATTAGCAGAAATAGTCTTATTTCTTGCTTTATTGTAAATACAAGCGAAATAAGGGAGTACCATAGGTTAAAGGGAAAGCCAAAAGCTGGTTGCTATGTGACTGATGTTCCTTTGTTTGTGTGGACAGGAGTTGACAAATTCCTGTATGAGAGAAGTATAAGTTTTTCAAAGCTGAAACCAAGAAAAAGGAATATCTCAAAAACGATCAACTCCACGAAAAAAGTGTATATAACATAAATTGTGTATTTTAACGTGCTCTTCATTTTCTGTGGTTTAAGTTTCGTCCATATCTTACGGTTTAGCAGTTATGCAAAATTCATCCAGAATGAAGTAGTCTTCAGAGGCTATTCCCAGAAAATTCAAAATATACATTTTATTTGTCAGGTAAATAACTTTAATATACGCTATTTTAATCAAAATCGTTTGAGCCATTTTTTAGAAAATCAAACTTTTCGAAAAAAGTTCCATGTAAAGGGTAGTGTCGCATCCCTGGAAGATACTAAACTTAAGTACCAAGTTTGGTACTTTACCGACTTTTCGTTTTTGAGTTATCGTGTTCACAGACACACGGACACACACACACGGACCTGTTTCTGAAAATACTTTTTTTGGATACAGGGGACCCTAAAACATATATTTCCGGTGAAATCTCGGTATCGAATTTTTTGTTGGAGTGCAATACCTTCTCTATACACTATGTACATAGTGTATATAGAGAAAGTAAAAACAAAAAGTGAGTTAAACACCAAGCTTGGTATTAACATTTAATACCTTCTAAGGATGCGGCATGAATATTTTGAGGAAAATCCTCCCATCCCCACTACCGTTTACATGGAAAATATGTCAAAATTTTGTTCGTCTCAAAAACGGATCTACCGATTTTGATTAAAATGTTAAATATTTAAAATATTTACATGGCAAATATAATGTACATCTTGAATTTTCAAGGAATAACATCTGAGAACCTCTTGTCGATGTATTTTAACTCTAAGAGAGAGGCAAAATATATAGATCCTGTTAATATACAAAATTTGTCATATACCTTTTTTTCGTGGAGTTGACAATTTTTGAGGTATTCGTTGTCATTAGTTTCAGTTTTAAAATACTTAAACTTTTCTCATACGGGAAATTGTAAAATCCTGGTACTGCAAACAAAAGGATGTCAACCACATGGCAACCAGTTTTTACTTTATTTAAACCCGTACGTACAATGTACATAGGGATAGAGAAGTATTGTATTTCACCCAAAAATTCGATGTCGAGTTTCTACCGGAAATACATGTTTTAGAACTCCTTGAATCCCCCCCCCCAAAAAAAAAATCAGAAACAGGTTGGTGTGTGTGTCTGTCTTTCTGTCCTTTTGTATATGTCTGTCTGTGGACAGCATAGCTCAAAAACGAACAATCGGTTAAACACCAAAATTAGTATTTAAGTTTGGTATCTTCCAAGGATGCGACACGAATATTTTCAAGAAATTCCCCCACCCTTAGGTACCCTTTACGTGGAACTTTTTTCGAAAGTTTTGATTTTCTTAAAAATGGTTCTAACGATTTTGATTAAAATATTGTGTACTAAAGACATTTTACCTCACTAATAAAATGCATATCCTGAATTTTCTGGGAACAGCTTCTGAAGACTTCCTTATTCTGGATGAATTTTGCTTAATTCGGTGTAACCAGTAAACCATAAGAGATAGACAAAAACTAAAGACACCAAACATGTAGATCTTGTTAAAATACATAAGTAATGTCCTATACATTTTTTCGTGGAGTTTACCGTTTTCGAGGTATTCCTTGTTATTAGTTTTACTTGCAAGAACTTATACTTTTCTGTCCGTTTTTCTTTAGTTCTACTCCTGGCCATGTAAACAAACGAATTGCAACGACAATTTCATAATGTTAGCTTTTAAAACATTTGACTATCACTTTAGCCTAGTGCATTCCCTTACTTACATTCTACTTATAAGGAACTAAGCAATATAATTCTGCTTATGTTTATCTCGATTAGCATTGTGTTAAAGAAAAATTATCTTTTGTAAGAAGTTTTTAGAGTAGCTAGAGAAAGTCATGGGAGTGTAACACATAAGGTTTTTAAAAGATATGACTCTCGCTTTAGACTGGTGTATTTCTTTATTTCCCTTCTACTTACAAGAATGCAAGTAATAAGACAATTTCTGCTAATGTTTATCTCGAATAGCATGATGTAGATAGAAGAATAGGTGATTTAACAATAATTTGTTAGATGTAGAGTTAAGACATGTGAATGAGATACATGAGATTATTCACGTAATGAATAATAGCATGGCTTTAACTTTTGTAATCATTACATATAACTTTTCTTGTTTCGTGTTAATGGCGAAGTGAAAATTAGCATTAAATATTCCTAACACAGGAGATGATTTATTGGTTACTGCTAAGCACGCATTTCCGCTGTCAACTGTTCGTGAGTTCACGCACATTGCATGAGAAAGTAGTGATTCAAAACTGACATAAATAGTTTTAAATCCGATATGATAAACAAAAACCTGAAGTGTTCCATTCACATGACTTTCTCTACCTCACTGAAACAAATTATTGTTAAAAAGCTTATGTTTCTATTTACTTCCTGCTAATCGAGAAACAATTAGCAGAAATAGTCTTATTACTTGTTTCCTTGTAAGTAGAAGCGAAATAAGGGAGTTCCATAGGTTAAGGTAACAATCTAAAGCTGGTTACTATATGACTTAAGTTCCTTTGTTTGTATGGACACGATTTCACAAAGTCCTGTATGAGAAAGGCATGTTTCTTATAGCTGAAACCAAAAACAAGGAATATCTCAAAAACAATCAACTCCACGAAAAAAATGTGTATAAAATAAATTGTTTGTTTTAAAGTGCTCTACGTTTGTTGTGTGGTAAGTTTTTGTCCATCTCTTACGATTTAGCAGTTATGCAAAATTCCGTATAATTCACCCAGAGTAAAATAGTCTTCAGAGGCTATTCGCAGAAAATTCAAAATATACATTTTATTTTTCAGGTCTTTAATATACGATATGTTAATCAAAATCGTTAGAGCACCTTTTTATGAAATCAAAATTTTCGAAAAAATTTCCATGTAAAGGGTACTTTCAGGTGGGGGGTTATACAAAGGAGCTTCAGTGACATAGAAACCAGCTTTTGACTATGACTTTAACCTATGGTACTCTCTTATTTTGCTTCTACTTACAAGGAAGCAAGTAATAAGATTATTTATAATCTTTTTTCGATTTGCATGAAGTAAACAGAAGTATAAGCTTTTTAACAATAATGTGTTACAGAGTTGTAGAGAGTCATGTAGCACATCAGGTTTTTGCGCTTCTTTGCAACCAACATATACTACAACTACAACAACATCTACTACAACTACAACATCAACAACTATAACAACTACTACAACATCTACTACAACAACAACTACAACAACTACAACATCAACAACTACAACAACTACTACAACATCTACTACAACTACAACATCAACAACTACAACAACTACTACAACATCTACAACTACTACAACATCTACTACAACAACAACATCAACAACTACAACAACATCAACAACTACAACAACTACAACATCAACAACTACAACAACATCTACTACAACAACAACTACAACAACTACAACATCAACAACTACAACAACTACTACAACATCTACTACAACAACAACTACAACAACTACAACATCAACAACTATAACAACTACTACAACATCTACTACAACAACAACTACAACAACTACAACATCAACAACTACAACAACTACTACAACATCTACTACAACTACTACAACATCTACTACAACTACAACATCAACAACTACAACAACTACTACAACACCTACAACTACTACAACATCTACTACAACAACAACATCAACAACTACAACAACATCAACAACTACAACAACTACAACATCAACAACTACAACAACTACTACAACATCTACTACAACTACTACTACAACTACAACATCAACAACTACAACAACATCAACAACTACAACAACTACAACATCAACAACTACTACAACTACTACAACATCTACTACAACTACTACAGCTACAACAACATCAACAACTACAACAACTACTACAACATCTACTACAACTACAACAACAACATCCACAACTACAACATCTACTACAACTACAACAACAACATCCACAACTACAACATCTACTACAACTACAAAACAAACATCCACAACTACAACATCTACTACAACTACAACAACAACATCCACAACTACAACATCTACTACAACTACAACAACAACATCCACTACTACAACATCTACTACAACTACAACAACAACATCCACTACTACAACATCTACTACAACTACAACAACAACATCCACAACTACAACATCTACTACAACTACAACAACAACATCCACAACTACAACATCTACTACAACAACAAGTACAACAACAAGTACAACAACATCAAAAACTACAACAACTACTACACGTCTACTACAACTACATCAACAACTACAGCAACTACAACAACAACTACTACAACATCAACTACAACAACAACATCCACAACTACAACATCTACTACAACTACTACAACATCTACTACAACTACAACAACATCCACAACTACAACATCTACTACAACTACTACAACATCTACTACAACAACAACAACATCCACAACTACAACATCTACTACAACTACTACAACATCTACTACAACTACAACAACATCCACAACTACAACATCTACTACAACTACAACAACATCCACAACTACAACATCTACTACAACTACTACAACATCTACTACAACTACAACAACATCCACAACTACAACATCTACTACAACTACAACAACATCCACAACTACAACATCTACTACAACTACAACAACATCCACAACTACAACATCTACTACAACTACAACAACATCCACAACTACAACATCTACTACAACTACTACAACATCTACTACAACTACAACAACAACAACATCCACAACTACAACATCTACTACAACTACTACAACATCTACTACAACTACAACAACAACATCCACAACTACAACATCTACTACAACTACTACAACATCTACTACAACTACAACAACAACATCCACAACTACAACATCTACTACATCTACTACAACTACAACTACAACATCCACAACTACAACATCTACTACAACTACTACAACATCTACTACAACATCTACTACAACTACTACAACATCTACTACAACTACTACAACATCTACTACAACTACTACAACATCTACTACAACTACAACATCTACTACAACTACTACAACATCTACTACAACTACTACAACATCTACTACAACTACTACAACATCTACTACAACTACAACAACAACATCCATAACTACAACATCTACTACAACTACAACATCCACAACTACAACATCTACTACAACTACTACAACATCTACTACAACTACAACATCTACTACAACTACAACAACAACATCCATAACTACAACATCTACTACAACTACAACATTTACTACAACTACAACAACAACATCCATAACTACAACATCTACTACAACTACAACATCCACAACTACAACATCTACTACAACTACTACAACATCTACTACAACTACAACAACATCCACAACTACAACATCTACTACAACTACTACAACATCTACTACAACTACTACAACATCTACTACAACTACTACAACATCTACTACAACTACAACATCCACAACTACAACAACTACTACAACTACTACAACATCTACTACAACTACAACAACATCCACAACTACAACATCTACTACAACTACTACAACATCCACTACAACTACAACATCCACAACTACAACATCTACTACAACTACAACATCTACTACAACTACTACAACATCTACTACAACTACAACATCCACAACTACAACATCCACAACTACAACATCCACAACTACAACATCCACAACTACAACATCTACTACAACTACAACATCTACTACAACTACTACAACATCTACTACAACTACAACATCTACTACAACTACTACAACATCTACTACAACTACAACATCTACTACAACTACTACAACCTCTACTACAACTACAACATCTACTACAACTACTACAACATCTACTACAACTACAACATGTACTACAACTACTACAACATCTACTACAACTACTACAACATCTACTACAACTACTACAACATCTACTACAACTACAACATCTACTACAACTACTACAACCTCTACTACAACTACAACATCTACTACAACTACTACAACCTCTACTACAACTACAACATGTACTACAACTACTACATCTACTACAACTACTACAACATCTACTACTACTACAACATCTACTACTACTACAACATCTACTACAACTACTACAACATCTACTACAACTACTACAACATCTACTACTACTACAACATCTACTACAACTACTACAACATCTACTACAACTACTACAACATCTACTACAACTACAACATCTACTACAACTACTACAACATCTACTACAACTACAACATCTACTACAACTACTACAACATCTACTACAACTACTACAACATCTACTACAACTACTACAACATCTACTACAACTACAACATCTACTACAACTACTACAACATCTACTACAACTACTACAACATCTACTACAACTACTACAACATCTACTACAACTACAACATCTACTACAACTACAACATCTACTACAACTACTACAACATCTACTACAACTACTACAACATCTACTACAACTACTACAACATCTACTACAACTACAACATCTACTACAACTACTACAACATCTACTACAACTACAACATCTACTACAACTACTACAACATCTACTACATCTACTACAACATCTACTACAACTACTACAACATCTACTACAACTACAACATCTACTACAACAACTACAACATCTACTACAACTACTACAACATCTACTACAACTACAACATCTACTACAACTACTACAACATCTACTACAACTACAACATCTACTACAACTACTACAACATCTACTACAACTACTACAACATCTACAACTACAACATCTACTACAACTACAACATCCACAACTACAACATCTACTACAACTACAACAAGTACAACAACAACAACTACAACTACAACTACTACAACAACTACAGCAACATCTACTACAACGACTACTACAAAACTACAACAACAACTATAACTACTACAATAACAACTACTACAACTACAACAACTACAGCAGCAACAGCTACTGCTACTACTACCACTACTACAAAAAGCCGTTACAGAGATGTAGAGAAAGTAATGTGAGTGTAACGTATCCGATTTTTGTGTGAGTTTTGAAAGCTCGCAAAGCTTTTACTCGCTAGAGTCCCTAATGGGGAACACAATCAACTGGAAACTCCTGACGTACCCAGTGATTCTTCACTGTTAACATGGATGCAATTAGCTAACGCTTTTCGATATATCGATTCTTCACACATGCACCTGCCAGAGAAGCAACCCTTCGGACGGACAAATGACGTACAACTTGTTACCGGAACTTCAAAGACACTGGGCGTTTTGTTGTAAAGAACAGAAATAGCAAGTACATGGTCAGAAAACCTAATCATTTCATATAATTTTCTCACCCTCTAACGGTTACCAGAGTGTATAAAACTTCTTACGAAAGTTTATATTCCCCATCTGCTTCATTTTAAGGACATAATGACTGAACATTTGAAATTCCAAACTAATTTTGCTAACTTTTTGAAATGTATACCACAAATGTAGAATAATGCAATTACTTACATTGAAAACATCATCCATTTATACTTTCTCTACACATACTATGTACATAGTGTATAGAGAAGGTATTGCATTGCACCCAAAAAGTATCTGACGTGTAAAGTAGAAGTGAAATAAGGGAGTACCATAGGTTAAAGATTTAGTCAAAAGCTGGTTGCTATGTGACTGAAGTTCCTTTGTTTGTATGGGCACGAGTTGACAAATTCCTGTATGAGAAAAGTATAAGTTTTTCAAAGCTGAAACCAATAAAAAGGAATATCTCAAAGTTATGCATAATTCAGTAAAAATAATTCAAAATAAAGACTTCTTTATCCTGGATGATTTTTATGAATTTTGTATAACACGAAAACCTAAGAGATAGTCTAAAACTTACTGCACAAATGATGTAGATCACGATAAAACTCACAATTTTTATAACATACATTCTTTCGTGGAGTTAATCATTTTTGAGGTATTCCTTGTTACTACTTACAGCTTTATAAAATGTATACCTTTCTCATACAAAGATTTGTCAACTCCTGCCCACACAAATAAAGGAACTTCAGTCACATAGTAACCAGCTTTTGACTATCACTTTAACCTATGGTACTCCCTTATTTCCCTTCTACTTACAAGGAAGCAAGTAAAAAGACTATTTCTGCTAATTTTTTCCATTAGTATGAAGTAAATAGAAGCATAAGCTTTTCAATAATAATTTGTTGCAGAGATGTAGAGAAATTCATGTGAATGGAACACAACAGTTTTTTTAGTTATTTTCTACACTTTCACACACACACGCACACGGAAATTCTTCTGAAAACATTTTTTTTACTTTCTCTACACGTATATATAGTGTATGGAGAAGGTATTGTAATACACCCAAAAACCCTATACGGAGATTTCCCCGGAAATACATGTTTTGAGACTCCCTGATTCCAAATTTTTTTTTTTAGAAAAACGTTCGTGTGTCTGTGGGCAGCATAGCTCAAAAACAAAAAGTCCGTCAATAGCCAAACTTGGTATTTAGGTTTGGTATCTTCCAAGGATGCGACAGGAAGATTTTCCAGAAAATCCACCCATTGCAAACTACCCTTTACATGCAAAGATTTTAAAAAAAAATGGTTCTAAAGATTTTGATTACAATCTCTTATATTTAAGATATTTACATGCAAAATAAAATGTATATCTTGAATTTTTGGGCAATAGCCTTTAAAGACCTCTTTACTGTGGATGATTTTTATTGAAATTTGCATAACAGGTAAAGCGTATGAGATAGACTAAAAATTATCACACAAAAATGTAGATCACGTTAAAACATGCAGTTTATATCATATACATTTTTTCGTGGAGTTAATCGTTTTTGAGATATTCCTTTTTATTGGTTTCAGTTTTATAAAACTTATACTTTTCTTATTGAATAGTTTGTCAACTCCTGTTCATACAAACAAAGGAACCAGTCACATAGCAACCAGTTTTTGACTATCACTTTAACCTATAGTACTCCCTTATTTCGCTTCTACTGACACGAAGCAAGTAATAAGACTATTGCTGCTAATTGTTTCTCAATTTACATGAAGTAAATAGAATTATAAGCTTTTTAAAAATAATTTTGGGTTGCAAAAATGGTCACTTGCTCAATAGAGTGAATTTCACTGGCGGTTTGATTAGAGAGGAGAGCGAAAAACCTTTCACAATGGAATACGAGTAAAAGACAAACCAGAAGGGGGCAAGTGAAACTTCGCACCTGGACAGAAAATGACATTCCGTCGGTTCCATTCGCTAAGTCAATACAGTGGCTGGATGGAGTGCTTCAACTGGGGAAGATTCGGGATTAGCGCTTTGCCCAGATTCCTGTCGAGTTCCCGAGGGAATAACGCTGCTTTGCTAAACAGCAACGAGAGAGAAATCTCCGGAATAATGTGTGTCTATGATCCTGAAGGTTCCGAGGTCGATTCTCAGTGCGATCTGATGTGTTCCATTCCCTGCAATAATTTATTGTTAAAAAGCTTATGCTTGTATTTACTTCATGCTAATCGAGAAAAAATTAACAGAAATACTCTTATTACTTGCTTCCTTGTAACTAGAAGCGAAATAAGTGTGTAGAAGTTTTTCAAAACTGAAACTAAAAACAAGGAATATCTCAAAAACGAACAACTCCACGAAAAAAAATTATATATCATAAATTGTGTGCTTTAACATGCTCTACAGTTTTGCGCGCTAAGTTTTTGTCCATCTCTTACGGTTTACAGTTATACAAAATTCCGTAAAATTCATTCAAAATAAAGTGGTGTTCAGAGTCTAGTCTCAGAAAAGTCAAGATATAAATTATATTTGTGATAGAAATGGCTTTAATAGGTGGTATTTTAATCAAAACCGTTACAGCCATTTAAAAGAGAAAACAACATTTCGAAAATTTTTCCAAGTAAAGGGTAGCTAGGGGTGGGGGAATTTTCTTGAAAATCTTCGTGTCGCATCCTTGGAAGATACCAAACTTAAATACCAAGTATGGTATTTAATGGTCTCTTCGTTCTTGAGCTGTGCTGCCCACAGACACACACACGGACATTTTCCTAAAAGATATTTACAAGACAAATAGAATGTATATCTTGAATTCTCCTGGAATAGCCTCTAAAGACAACTTTAATCTGGATCAATTTTACGGAATTTTGCATAACTGCTCAACCGTAAGGGATGGACAAAAGATTACAACACAAAAAATGTAGAGCACGTCAAAACACACACTTTATGTAAAATACATTTTTTCGTGGAGTTGATCGTTTTTTTGATATTCCATGTTTTTTGTTTCAGCTTTGAAAAACTTATACCTTTCTCATACCGGAATTTGTCAACTCCTGTACAAAGGAACTTCAGTCACACAGCAACCAGCTTTTGACTATCGCTTTAACCTATGGTACTCCCTTATTTCACTTCTACTTGCAAGAAAGAAGTAATACGACCATTTCTGCTAATTTTTCTCAATTAGCATGAAGTAAATAAAAGCATAAGCCTTTTAGCAATAATTTATTGCAGAGATGTAGAGAAAGTCATGTGAATGGAACTCAGGACATGTTAATCAAGAAATAAAGACTATGCCTTTGTTCCCAGCGACGTTACTTTGTTTCCTTCGGCCATCCATATATTGTCACTTTTTTCCTCTTTTCCCCATTCAACTCCCTGTGTTGCGGGTTGTCGGACATTACGGCGACGCAGCGCTAATAGAATAAAAGCTCCTTCGGCGGCAGGCAAACCGAAGAACAAAGCACGAGATGGGATAAACCTCGTTTCCCCTGCAACTCTCATATTACATTCCTTACTGACCTTCATTTATTCCTGCTTGTCAGTAGCCTACTGCTCAATTATTTCATGTTTACTTTCTCTACACGTACTTTGTACATCTCGATACCGAAATTTCACCGGAAATATATATTTTGGCATACACTGAATCAAAAAAGAATGTGATGTGTTCCACTCACATGACTTTCTCTGACTCTCTGGATACTAATCAAGAAAAAAATAGCAGAAATAGTCTTATTACTTGCTTTCTTGTAAGTAGAAGCGAAATAAGGGAGTACCATAGGTTAAAGTTGACAGTCAAAAGTTGGTTCCTATGTGACTGTGTTCCTTTGTTTGTATGGACAGGAGTTGACAAATTTCTGTATGAGAAAAGTTTTTCAAAGCTGAAAAAAAAGGAATATCTCAAAAACAACCAACTCCACGAAAAAAATGTGTATAATATAAATTGTGTGTTTTAACGTGCTTTACACTTTCTGTGTAGTAAGTGTTTGTCCATCTCTTACGGTTTAGCACTTATGTAAAATTCCGTAAAATTCATCCAAAATAAAGTAGTCTTCAGAGGCTAATCCTAGCAAATTCAAGATATACATTTTATTTGGCAAGTAAATATCTTAAATATCGGACGGAGATTTTTATCAAAATCGTTAGAGCCATTTTAAGAAAATCAAAAATTTCCACAAAAGTTCCGTGTAAAGGGTAGTTGAGGGTGGGGGATCTTCTTGAAACTCTTCGTGTCGTATCCTTAGAAGATACCAAACTTGAATACAAAATTTGGTATTTAACGGTTTTTTCGTTTATGAACTATGCTGTCCAAAGTCACACACACAAACACACACACACACACACACACACACACACACACACACACGGACCTTTTTGTAAAAATGTTTTTTTTAATTCACGGAACCTAAGACATTTATTTTCGGTGAAATCTCAGTATCGAAATCTGGGTGGAATGCAATACCTTCTCTATAAACTATGTACATAGTACGTGTAGAGAAAGTAAAAAAGAAGCATTCTTAGTGTAATTATGCACAGCTCAAAAAAGAAGAGTCTATTAAATAACAAATTTGGTATTTAAGTGCATTAAAGATATTTAGCTAATAAATAAAATGTAAATCTTAAATTTTCTGGGAATAGCCTCTGAAGACTACTTTATTCTGGACGAATTTTACGGAATTTTGAATAACTGCTGAACCGTAAGAGATAGACAAAAACTTACCTAACTAAAAATGTAGAGCACATTAAAACACACAATTTATGTAGCATACATTTTTTTCGTGGAGTTGATTGTTTTTGAGATATTCCTTGTTTTTGGTTTAAGCTATAAAAACTTATATTTTTCTCATACAGGACTTTGTGCACTCGTGTCCATACAAACAAAGGAACTTCAGTCACATAGAAACCAGCTTTTGACTTCACTTTAACCTATGGTACTCCCTTTCTACTTACAAGGAAGCAAGTAATAAGACTATTTCTGTTATTTTTTTCTCAATTAACATGAAGTAAATAGAAGCATAAGCTTTTTAACAATAATTTGTTGCAGAGATGTTGAGAAATACACGTGAATATGACATGAGATGATTTGTAGGTTGTTGCTAGCAAAGAGATAAGGTTGTATGTTGTTTTGATTGCAACATTGAAGCACTCTCACACCCGGGAATCGAAATGCTGCCATAGATGGCTAAGCTAACGATCTTCCCCGCTAACAACATGCATACACATCACCATCGGATTAACGAACCTCCCACAAAAGAAATTCCCTTCACAAAATTTCTTACTTTTTGTAGCGTTCTGTAATTAACGCTTTTTTGCTTTCGCGCCCTCCGTCCTTGCTGCTTTGCATGCCTAGGTATGAGAAATAAAATGTGCCTAAAAGATTTATTTGGTGGTTTATTTACAACACGTATGTAAACCTGCAATATTTCAACTACCGTATCTATTTACATGTAATTGCAATAAAATGCTTGAAATATTGCATCATGTGTTCCATTTACTGTTGTTAAAAAGCCTATTCTTTTAACTATTGCATACTAATCGAGATAAACAGTAGTAGAAACTTATTAATTAGTTCCTTTTTACTTTCTCTATACGCACTATGTACATAGTGTATAGAGAAGGTATTGCACTCCACCCAAAAATTCGATACGGAGATTTCACCGGAAATATATGTTTCACAAAAAGGTCCGTGTGTCTGTGAACACGATAACTCAAAAACGAAAAGTAGCTAAAATACCAAACTTGGTATTTAAGTTCAGTATCTTCCAGGGATGCGACACGAAGATTTTGAGAAAAATTCCCCCACCCCAAACTACCCTTTACATGGAACTGTTTTTGAAAAGTCTGATTTTCTTAAAAATGGCTCTAACGATTTTGATGAAAATATCATATATTAAAGATATTTACCCAACAAATAAAATGTGTATCTTGAATTTTCTGGGAATAGCTTCTGAAGGCCTGTTTATTCGTGATGTATTTTGCTTAATTTGGCATAACTAGTAAACCGTAACAGATAGACAAAAGCTTACTATACAAAAAATTTAGGTCTTGTTAAAATACACAAGTTATGTTATATACATTTTTCTCGGGAGCTTACCGTTTTTGAGGTATTCATTGTTATTAGTTTCAGTTGTGAAGTACTTAAACTTTTCTCAGGCGGCAAGTGTCCGTTTTTCTTTTGTTCTACTCCTGGCCAAGAAAAGAAGCGATTTGTAATGACAATCGCATAATGACAGCTTTTAAAACATTTGACTATTGGTTTAGCCTAGTGTATTCCCTTATTTTCTTCCTACTTATACGGATTGTGCTAATGAGTACCTCGATTGGCAAGGTGCAGAAACAAGAAGAATCGTATGTAAGAAGTTTGTAGAACAGCTACAGAAAGTCATGTGTGTGTAACACATCAGATTTTTACTTTCTCTAGCCCCGTATATACAATGTACATAAGGATAGAGAAGTATTGTATTCCACCTAAAAATTCGATGTCGAGATTTCACCGGAAATACATGTTTTAGGACTCCCCGAGTCCAAAAAAAGCATTTTCAGAAACAGGTCTGTCTGTCTGTGTGTGTATGTGTGTAGAAGATTTACAAGAAAATCCCACCACCCCGAAGTACCCTTTTCATGGAAAAAATTAAAGAAATTCGTTTTCTCAAAAATGGCTCTAACGACCTTGATTAAAATATCGCATATTAAAGCTATTTACATGTCCTTTAAGGAACTTATTTTTGTATAACTAATAAACCGTAAGAGATAGACTAAATTTTACTACAGAAAAATGTAGAGGTCCTTAAAACACTTCATTTATGTCATATACATTATTTTTGTGGAGTTAACCGTTTTCGAGATATTCCTTGTCACTGATTTCCGTTTTAAAATACTTCACATACGGGAAATTTTCAACTTCAGACCACGCAATTCCATTACAACCACATTTTAAAACGTTTAACTTTCGGTTTAGTGTAGTGTATTCCATTGTTTTACTTCTTATAAAGAACTAAGCAATAAGACCAACTATGTTAATATTTTTCTCGTTTGGCATGAAGTAAATGGAAGAATAAGTTTTTTTTTATTCTCTCTAACCCCGTATGTACAATGTACATAGGGATAGAGAAGGTATTGCACTCCACCCAAAAATTCGATACCGAGATTAAATCTAAAATATATGTTTTAGGGTCCCCTGTATAAAAAAAAAGAAAGAAGAAGGTCCGTATGTGTCCGTGTCCCTTTGAACACGATAACTCAAAAACGAAAAGTCGGTAAAATAAGAAACTTGGTATTTAAGTTTATTATATTTCAGGGATGCGACACAAAGATTTTAAACAAAAATTCCCCCACCCCAACTACCCTTTACATGGAAAAAAAAACTCGAAAATTTTGATTTTCTTAAAAATGGCTCTAACGATTTTGATTAAAATATCGTGTATTAAAGATATTTACCTGACAAATAAAATGCATATCTTGAATTTTCTGGGAATAGCCTCTGAAGAGTACTTTATTCTGGACGAATTTTACGGAATTTTGAATAACTGCTAAACCGTAAGAGAAGGACGAAAACTTAGTACACAAAACATGTAGAGCACGTTAAAACACACAATTTATGTTATATACATTTTTCTTATGGAGTTAATCGATTTTGAGACATTCCTTGTTTTTGGTTTCTGATATGAAAAACGTATACTTTTCACATACAGGGATTTGTCAACTGCTGTCCATACAAACACATCCTATGGTACTGCCTTATATCGGCTTTACTTACAAGGAAGCAAGGATTAAAACCATTTCTGCTATTTTTTTTCTGATTAGCACGAAGTAAATAGTAGTATAAGCTTTTTAAGAATAATCTGTTGCAGAGATGTAGAGAAAGCCATGTGAATGGTACACATCAGATTTTTTTTTTTATGTATTTTAACATCTTTAACCTGGTTGGTCATATCGGACGATGAATGAAATGATGCTCAAATGATCACGGGGTCCATGGAGGTCTTCTCAGAATAAGAGAAAACCCGGTAAAAAACCTTATCCGGGTAACTCACCCTAAGTGAGATTCGAACTCTCGACCTTTTGAATGTGAGGCAGACACGCTACCACCACACTACCCAGGTGGGCTACAATAAGCTTATTAACACACTTTGTTATACAGATGTAGAGAAAGTTATGGAAATGGATCACTTGTGATTTTTAATTTATAAAGTATAAATACATCAGTTAAGGAGACTATTTTAGGCACCTATAATATTACTTTTTAATGTCTAAAAATTGTGTTTTTTCCACGATAAACGAACACACGTTCTGCCACACAATCCGCGAACACGATTATTCTTCGGGAATGCTATAAAGAAACAACAGGAAAAGATGACGGCATGAAATAAAACTGCAAGAGATAGAAGAACTCAAATAAATAAACCATACTTGCCGACTTTTACGGTTTCCCGTAAAATCTACGGGGAGGCCTTTTTACGACTCTGCGGCAAGTGGAGGTCTTTTTATGCCTCTGAAGGAAGATTCAAAGTGTTACATATTTTCACCACAGATATAACAAAGCATTTTACAAAGAGTCAAATAAAAACCTTAAATATTTTTCAAAATTTAATTAAACAAAATTAAACAAACGTGGAACAGAGATGTATTATTTTTTACTTTCTCTACACGTACCATGTACATAGTGTATAGAGAAGGTATTTTAATGCACACAAAAATTCGATAGCGAGATTTCAGGGAAATACACGTTTTAAGATCCCCTGAATAAAAAAATCTGATGTGCACCATTCACATGAATTTCTCCACATCTCTTCAGCAAATTATTGTTAAAAAGCTTATGCTTCCTTTTACTTCATGCTAATCAGAAAAAAAATTAGCAGAAATAGTCTTATTACTTGCTTCCATAAGAAAAGTATAAGTTTTTTAAAGGTGAAAAAAAAAAAGAATATTTCAACAACAATCAATTCCACGAAAAAAATGTATCTAATATAAATTGTGTTTTTTAACTTGCTACATATTTTTTGTGTGGTAAGTGTTCGACCATCTCTTACGGTTTAGCTGCTATGCAAAATTCCGTAAAATTTGTCTAGAATAAAGTAATCTTCAAAGGCTATACCTAGAACATTCAAGATATGCATTTTATTTGTTAACTAAATATCTAGAACATACACTATTTTAATCAAAATCGTTACAGCCATTTTTTAAAAAATCAAAAATTTCGATAAAGTTCCATGTAAAGGGTAGCTGGGGAGGGGGATTTTCTTGAAAATCTTCGTGTCGCATCTTTGCAAGATACCAAACCTAAATACAAGGTTTGGTTTTTAACGATCTTTTCGTTTTTGAGGTATGCTGCCCACAGGCACACACACACACCCATACACACACAGATAGACAGACACTCCCGATCAGTTTTCTAAAAAAAGTGTTTTGGATTCAGGGGGACTCGAAACATGTATTTCCGGTGAAATAACGGTATCGGAGTTTAGGGTGCATTACAATATCTTCTCTATACACTATGTACATAGTACGTGTAGAGAAAGTAAAAAAACATTTTTAGATAAATGTCCGTGTGTGTCTGTGGACAGCATAGCTCAAAAACGAAAAGTCCTTAAATACCAAACTTGGATTTAAGTTCAGTATCTTCCAAGGATGGTCGTCTACTTAACGTGGTGATAGCGCAGCTGCTACTAAGCGGAAGACCTGGGTTCGATTACCGGTAATGAAGTGGAGATTTTTCCCCGCTGGGAGAGCTGGTCCGGGGTGCACTCAGCCTCGTGAGGTCCCTGGGGGGGGGGACCAATTGAGGAGCTACTTGATTGAGAAGTGGAGTCTCTAGGTCAAGAGGACCGCATTAATCGGTCGGGAGGGATTGAGACGTTGACCAGTACTGCACTCCCTCCATGATGTCTGTCCTGAACCGAGAGAGAGGACGCATCGGCCGGGCGGAAGGCCAAGGTTCATTGTGAGCTGTTGTTCCATGGAGTTATCTTTCAAGCATGCAACATTGAGTGTTATCAAAGCTTTTAAGAATGCCCTACAGGTGGCAGAATACTACAGACGAGCGAAATGCTGCCACAAAATCACTTCAAAAAGTATGTTCCGCTGGCGGCATGCACCAAGGAAAAACAGCGTTCTCATGTTTTCTGTTCAGTGAAGGTGTAACATCTGTTAAAGTCGATCGGTAAATGAAGGTCCAGTTTGGTGATGCTGTTGGCCTCCGTGTTGAACGGCTCTACGCAAACGAAGAGGAATGCTGACTTCAGGAATTGTGTTGATCCACGACAACGTTCGAACCACACACTGCTGGCACAACCCATCCGCTCCTTGAACAATTTCAATGGACATTTTCGATCATCCGCCGTGCAGTCCTGTCCTGGCACCCAACGACTTTCACCTTTTCTTTGAACTGAAGACGTGGCTAGGAGAACATCACTTTCAACCAACGAAGATCTTCAAAACAACTTCAATGCTCATTTGAAATCATTGGCGGCAACATTTTTTTGAGCGGGTATTGTAAAGGTTGTGTACAGGTACGATAAATGTCTCAATCTTTTCGGTGATTATGTTGACATTGTAATTGTAATTGATTCTATGAACTGTCTTTTATTTATAACCTATTGGAGGTTAAAAAAAACGGCCCTCGTAAATGGAACACTTCAGATTTTTAAGATTGAATTAGAAAACTAAACATTTGGTCCAAATTTGTTAATATAATGTGAACGTTGTGTACAATTTCTCCATTCCATTCCCACGGGAGTATGTATTGGTCCAAATATTTCTCGCATGCACATGAATAGCTGATAGAAAATGGTGGAGGTTGCTGATCCACAATTATTTACGTTCGCTGTAGCAAGCTTAGTTTATGTATCCATTGCAAGAGCATATTATAATAGAAAGAAAAAAAATCAAGACTGGAACGTATTAATGCAGGCCAAGGAAGGGGTGTACTACATTTGCTGCAAAATGAACTCGTTTCTGACTCTGTAAACTATTTTAATTTCCTTAGAAAGGACGAATATTTGTTTGGAAAGTTGCTGTCCTTAGTTGAGGCAAAAATCACTCACCAAGACACAAATATGAGGCAGTCCATACCAGCAAAACAAAAGTAAGACCACGTTTTTATATTTCTGTTGAGAAAACAAGGTTAGGTACAAATAGATCTGATAAAATACATTTGCAGGGGTTATAAATACCCGAGTCATTATTTCATAAATCACTGACACAAAAAAAAAGTATTTCAACAATAGCTCAGCCACTATAACCCTATTATTTAGGACAAAGTCTACAAGATATAGCCAAGTTTCACACAAACAATCAGGAGGGAGAAAGACCCAGCGCTAGCTGCCATCTTATTACGTCATTACTCATTCGCTTATTCCATCCGTTTGGTCCAAAAATTAGAAACCGCTATATCCTGTTGTAGTAAACTGGAATTGGACCAAAAAATAGGACGAAAATTGTACACAATGAAATTATCCGATGTTCCACGAACCGATTTGTAATTTGAAGAGTATTGGATCAAAATATTTGACATGGAACATCTGCATAAAGCTGTTACTTTTGGCAATTTTGGTTTCTTATTAATGTAGCCTTTTCCGGATAGATGTGCACTTTGATTTTGGAATTGTTTATGCTAGTTTAACGTATAGCAAGGATACCGGTGCCTCTAACCAATAAGGAAGCGCTATAGCCTTCCTCTAGCTGAATTACAGAGGGGTACGCCAAACATAAAGAGAAATGGCAGGAATGCTCGTTAATGGGGGAGAAGGTAATCTTTAACTACCGCGGCGGGGGGGGGGCCGCAAATAAGACGAGGGGGCTACACATGCCTGGCACGACACCCCTGCTCTTTGTCGATAACATCCTATGCAGCAGCGTTTCCACTTCTCTTTGTTCCGTATCACTTAGTGGGAGGGGGGGCGCTGAGTTATGGAGTGTGACGTATCTACTTGCTACATGTTACAACAATTATAACCCAGGCAACCGCCAGTGGCGGGTCTCACATACCAGACTCGGGCCGCATCATATGAGGGGATCACCCCCTCTTTAGTGTTGCAACTGTGAAATGTTATTTTGTTCTTCTTCTCTCTACACCATGCTAATCGAGATAAACACTAGCAGAATGTTCTTATAAGTAGAAGGAAACTAAAGGAATGCGCTAAGTGATAGTCAAATGTTTTAAAAGCTGACGTTATGCGATTGTCAATGCAAATAGCTTCTTTGCTCGGCCAGGAGTAGAACAAGAGAAAAACGGACACGTCCTGTCTGAGAAAAGTATAAGTACTTTACAATTGCAACCAGTAACATGGAATATCTCGGAAACGGTTACCTCCACAACAAAAACAAAAAAAAAAAAAAAAAAAAGGACATAAATTGTGTGTTTTGACGAGGTCTACATTTTTTGTGAAATACGTTTATTTCTATCTCTTACGGTTTACCAGTTACGCAAAATTTGGCAAAATTCATCCAGAATAGAGGGGTCTTTAGAGGCTATTCCCAGAAAATTCAAGATATACATTTTATTTGCCCTATACATATCTTTAATATACGGTATTTTAATCAAATTCGTTAGAGAAAACCAATATGTTTGAATTGTTTTCAATGTAAAGGGTAGTTTGGCGGGGGGGGGGATTTTTCTTAAAATCTTCTTGTCGCATCCGTGGAAGATACTAAACTTAAACGACTTTTCGTTTTTGAGTTGTCGTGTTCACAGACACACACACACACACACACACACACACACACACTCACACGCATCTTTTTCTGAAAATATTGTTTTTCGATACAGGGTTTTTGGACCAAATATTTTTTATATAATGTGAACGTTGTGTACAATTTCTCCGTACCATTCCCACGGGAGTGTATATTGGTCCAAATATTTCTCGCATACACATGAGCAGATGATAGAAAATGGTGGAGGTTGCTGATCCACAATTATTTACGTTCGCTGTCGCAAGCTTAGTTTATGTATCCATTGCAAGAGCATATTATAATAGAAAGAAAAAAATCAAGACTAGACCATGGCTGGAACGTAGGAATACAGGCCAAGGGAGAGGTGTACTACATATGCTGCAAAATTAACTCGTTTCTGACTCTGTAAATTATTTTAGCTTCCTTAGAATGGACGACTATTTATTTAGAAAGTTGCTGTCCTTAGTTGAGGCAAAAATCACTCGCTAAAGCACAAATATGAGGCAGTCCATACCAGCAAATCAAAAGTAGGACCAGTTTTTATATTTTTGTACAGAAAAGAAGGTTAGGTACAAATGTATCCGATAAAACACATTTGCAGGGATTATAAATACCCGAGTCATTATTTCATAAATCTCTACCGCTCAAAAAATGTGTATTTCAACAATAGCCCAGCTAATATAACCGTATTGTTTAGGACAAAGTGTATAATATACAACAAAGTTTCACACAAACAATCACTTGGGCGGGAAGGAAGACCCAGCGCTAGCTGCCATCTTATTACGTCATTACCACTCATTGGTTGATTTCATACGTTTGGACAAAAAAAAAAATCTGATGTGTTACACTCACATGACTTTCTCTAGCCGTTCTACAAACTTCTTGCATAAGATTATTCTTCTTTCTGCACCTTGTTAATCGAGGTATTCAGCACAATGTTCTTATTACTTAGTTTCGTATAAGTAGGAAGAAAATAAGGGAATACACTAGGCTAAATCGATAATTAAATGTTTTAAAAGCTATCGTTATGTCATTATAAATCGCTTCTTTTCTTGGCCAGGAGTAGAACAAAAGCAAAACGGACACTCCCGTCTGAGAAAAGTATAAGTACTTCACAACTGAAACTAATAACAATGAATACCTCGAAAACGGTAAGCTCCACGAAAAATGTATATGACGTAAATTGTGTATTTTAATAAGACCTACCTTATAGTAAGTTTTTGTCTATCTCTTACGCTTTATTAGTTATGCCAAATTAAGCAAAATTCATTCAGAATAAACAGGTCTTTAGAAGCTATTCCCAGAAAATTCAAGATATACATCTTATTTGTCAGGTAAATATCTTTAATGTACGATATTTTAAACAAAATCGTTTGACGCACTTTTAAGAAAATCAAAATTTTCGAAAAAAGTTCCATGTAAAGGGTAGTTTTGGTGGGGGGAGATTTATCTCAAAATCTTCGTGTCGCATCCCTGGAGGATACTGAACTTAAATACCAAGTTTGGTATTTTAGCTACTTTTCGTTTTTGAGTTATCATGTTCACAGACACACGGACACACACACACGGACCTTTTTCTGGAAATGGTTTTTATGGATTCAAGGTGTCCTAAAACATGTATTTCCGGTGAAATCTCGACATCGAATTTTTGGGTGTAATGCAATACTTCTCTATTCCTATTAACGTTGTACATACGGGGCTAGAGAAAGTAAAAATAGAAACCGCTGTATCCTGTTGTAGCAAACTGGAATTGGACCAAAAGATAGGACGGAAATTGTATACAATGAAATTATCCGATATCTCACGATCCAATTTGTACTTTGAAGAGTATTGGATCAAAATATTTGACCGTGAGACATCGGCTTTAGAAATATATTTTCTTTGATGCTAAACTAAGTATACTGCAACAAAATAAACGTGCTGAAGGCTTGCAGTTCACGGACGCATGCGCAGATTATGACCTTGCGCAGCGCTATGAACTGCATAGCCACTTCCTAACCTAAAAACCGTGACACGCAGATGCTGTACAGAATGTCCGTCAACTTTCTCACTGATATCTTTTTCCAAGGGGTGAAAGAAAACAGCAAAATAAGCTCTCTTTTTTTCCGTTTAATTACTTTAGAATATATTGCAGCCTGGGCTCAGGTTTTGAATAGAGTGAGGCGACTTTCATAATGGTGGTGGTACGTTATCATTCCTGACCTGCACTCTTCAACCCTGTTGGTGGCTCTTTCAATCCCTGCAGTAGTAGCCAACCCTCCAGGAGGAGACCGACCCAGCCCCTTGCTAATGACAATGCCTCCCTCCGTCTCTCACTCTCTCCTAAAAAATTATATATAAAAGAGGGCGAGAAGGGTAGCTAGATTGGTGCACCCGTCTTTTGTTTTCCTAATGACCGCGCACACGTCTAAACCTCGTACAAGGCCAGAGGAATGAAATGAGATGCGAGATATATGGACGTGATAGGGTAGCAGTGGCGGATTGTCAACAAGCGCGTGGATTGCCAGAAGATTATACGTTTTCTTTCTCTACACGTACTATGTACACAGTGAATAGAGCGGGTATTGTATTGCACCCAAAAATTCAATAACAAGCTTTCACCGGAAATATAAGTTTTGAGGCCCACTGAATCAAAAAAAAAAAATTTACTGTCTCTTTACGTATTATGTACATTATGTATAGAGAAGATATTGCACTCCACCCAAAAATTCGATACCGAGATTTCACCGGAAATATGCGTTTTAGGGTACCCTGTATCCAAAAAAATAATTTTCAGAAAAATGTCCGTGTGTCTGTGAACACGATAACTCAAAAACGAAAAATCAGTAAAATACCAATCTTGGTATTTAAGTTTAGTATCTTCCAGGGATGTGACACGAAGAATCCCCCTACCCCAAACATGGAATAATTATTTTTTCACACAAGCCGTGTGTAGGACAGGAGTTGGATAGATAGAGTCAGACTGAAAAATTCAATGCCATAGCCAGGATTTGAACCACGGATCTCCCGATCTCTAGCCGTTTGCTCTGCCACTTGCGACCATGGCAATATGTGCTCTAAGACCCAGGATTCATAGTATAGTCAACTGTTATGGTCAATTGGTATTGGAATAACTGTTTTTTCACACAAGCTGTGTGTAGGACAGGAGTTGGATAGGTCCTCATTATGTGTCTCAAATAGAATTTGAGATCATCTTGTGGTTTACCGGGAAAATATGCAAGTCAGTTGAGAAATTCAATGGTATACCGGCATGTTGCCATGGTAGCTCAGTGGCAGAGCAACCGGCTAGAGATCGGGAGATCCGTGGTTCAAATCCCGGCTATGGCATTGCATTTTTCAGTTTTTAGTTTATGTTATTAATCTGACAATTGTATATTTTTTATTTTGTAATTTTAAAAACAGTTTACTAAATAAAATAAGGTCTGAGATATCTGCCCCAGTGTTAGCAATTAGATACCGGGGTATAGTATGTAGATTTGTTTATTTTTTTTACTTTTACTTTCCCTACACTACTATGCACATAGTGTATAGAGAAGGTATTGTAATGCACCCAAAAATTCAATACCGAGATTTCATCGGAAATGCATGTTTTGAGACCCCATGAATCCAAAAAAGCATTTTAGAAAAAGGTCCGTGTGTGTGACTTTGGACAGCATAACTCAAAAACGAAAATACCGTTGAATACCAAATTTGGTATTTAAGTTTATCTTCCAAGGATACGACACGGATATTTTCAAAAAAATCCCCCCACTCCAAACTACCCTTTACATGGAATTTTTTTCAAAAAATGTGATTTTCTTAAAATGGCTCTAAAAATTTTGATTAAAATATCGAATATTAAACATATTTACCTGACAAATAAAATGTATATCTTGAATTTTCTGGGAATAGCCTCTGAAGACTACTTTATTCTGAATCAATTTTACGGAATTTTGCTTAACTGCTAAACAGTAAGAGATGGACAAAAACTTACCACACAATAAATGTAGAGGACGTTAAAACACAGAGTTTATGTGATATAATTTTTTTTCGTGGAGTTGATCGTTTTCTATATACTCCTTGTTTTTGACTTTAGCTTTGAAAAACATACTTTTCTCATACAGGAGTTTGTCAACTTCTGTCCATGCAAACAAAGGAACTTCAGTCACATAGCAACCAGCTTTTCACTATCACTTTAACCAATGGTACTCCCTTATTTCACTTCTACTTACAAGAAAGCAAGCTAATTTTTTCTCGATTACCATGAAGTAAATAGAAGCATAACTTTTTAACAATAATTTGTTACAGAGATGTGGAGAAAGTCATGTGAATGGAACACATCATATTTTTATTTTTAGTACGTGTAGAGAAAGTAAAAATTCTGTAGCCTGATAAAATGTCCCCTCCTATATATTATAAATTATTAATAGTCTATTTCGATGAATTGTCATATCAAATACAACTCCCGCCTGCGGTGCCATTAGTAGTTAAAGCGGGCGTTAAACACTACCAAATACAACTCGTGTTTTCATCTCTTAGAACAATTGCCTCTCGACGTTTCGCTCTGGTCGTGCTTATCGACAAGATGAAAATACTCGTGGCATTACTTATGAACATTTGTGATGCTAGCGGGCGAACTCCATTGATTAGCTGACATTTAAAGGAGGTGGCTGAAGGGTTAGCGGTCAAAGTGAAGCTTTTACAAAAACTAGTTGTTCCAGCGTGGCTCGAAGTCCCCTTGGCAGAACAAGTGCCCGATTATTTCCCTGCGGGGAAAGCGCTGGTGCATGAAATGGCCCACTTCACCTCCTTCCATTGCAAGGGTTAGTGATTTCATTGCTTTTTAACTTCCAGTGCCTGCGGCCGTACAAACATCGAGAACTCGGCACGTTAAATCGTTCACTGCAGTGCCCTTTTAACGATTCATTAACGCTGTTCAGAAATATGTACACCAACAGATTAATTCACTAGGGTACCTACTTATACGAGGGGTATCCAAAAAGTGACAGACAAATTGGTATGACTTCCTCTACATCTCTGCAATAAATTATTGTTAAAAGGCTTATGCTTCTATTAACTTCATGCTAAACGAGAAAAAATTAGCAGAAATAGTTTTATTACTTGATTTCTTGTAAGTAGAAGCGAAATAAGGAAGTACCTTAGGTTAAAGTGATAGTCAAAAGATGGTTGCTAAGTGACTGAAGTTCCTTTGTTTTTAAGGACAGGAGTTGACAAGCTTTTCAAAGCTGCAACTAAAAACCGATTAACTACACCAAAAAAAAAAAAAAAATGTAATAATATAAATTGTGTGTTTTAATGTGTTCTACATTTTTTGTGTCGTAAGTTTTTGTCCATCTCTTACGGTTTAGCAGTTATGCAAAATTCATCCAGAATAAAGTAGTCTTCAGAGGCTATTCCCAGAAAATTCAAGATATACATTTATTTGTCAGGTAAATTTTAGTCATTTTTGAGAAAATCAAAATTTTCGAAAAAAGTTCTATGTAAAGGGTAGTTGGGGGTGAGGGGATTCTCGAAAATCTTAGTGTCGCATTCTTGGAAGATACAAAACTTAAATACCAAGTTTGGTATTTAATGGCCTTTTCGTTTTAGAACTATGCTGTCCACACACACACACACACACGCACGCACGCACGCGCGCACGCACGCACGCACACACAGACCCACAAGTCACACACACACACACAGACCCACAGTCACACACACATACACACAGACCCACAGTCACACACACACAGACCCACAGACCCACAGTCACACACACACACACACACAGACCCACAGTCACACACATACACACACACAGACCCACAGTCACACACACACACAGACCCACAGAACCACAGTCACACACACATACAGACCCACAGACCCACAGTCACACACACACAGACCCACAGACCCACAGTCACACACACACACACAGACCCACAGTCACACACACACACACAGACCCACAGACCCAGAGTCACACACACACACAGACCCACAGACCCATAGTCACACACACACATATTGGCACACACAGACCTTTTTCCAATTTTTTTTTGATTCAGAGAGACCCAAAACATGTATTTCCGGTGAAATCTCGGTAACGAATTTTTGGGTGCATTACAATACCTTCTTCATACTCTACGTATATATTGCGTGTAGAGAAAGCAATAAAAACGAAAGATACCAACACAAAACTTTATTTACAAAGTTACAGTACCTTACTCTATTTCTGTCAAGACATTTGTTGTCATATCGATGTTATACTTTTCTACTGCCAAAGAACTTATTCATTTTTTACTTTCTCTACACGTACTATGTACAGTGTATCGAGAAGGTATTATATTGCACTTATAAATTCGGTAAAGACATTACACCGGAAATACATGTTTTGAGACACCCTGAATCCAAAAAAATTGGAAAAAGGTCCGTGTGTGCATGACTGTGGGCAGCATAGCCCAAAAACAAAAACACATTTAAATACCAAACTTGGGATTTTAGTTTGTTATCTACCAAGGATGCGATACGAAGATTTTGAATAAAAAAATCCTCCATCTACAACTACCCTTAACATGGAACATTTTTCGTCAATTTGGTTCTTCTAAAAAATAGCTCTAACTATTTTGATTAAAATACCGAATGTTTAAGATACTTATATGCCTATTTTCTATATCTGGGAACAGCCCATAAATGAATTTTATTGAATACTGCATAACTGGTAAACCGTAAGAGATAGACAAAAACTTGCTTTAGAAAAAATGTAGATCACGTTAAAACACATAATTTATGTCATACATGTTTTTTTCGTGGAATTGACCGTTTCGGAGATATTCCTTCTTATTCGTTTCAGATTTAAAATACTTAAAGTTTTCTCACACGGAACGTTGTTAACTCCTGCTTCTGCATAGAAACGGATTTCAACCTCACGGCAACCCGCTTTTAAAAGAGTTAAGTATCACTTTAGCATAGCACATTCCTTTAGTTGCCTTCTATTTATAAAGACTAAGTAAAAAGAACATTCTGCTAATGTTTACCTCAATTATAATTGTGTATAAAGAAGAACACCTTTTTAAGACGTTTAAAGTTGTAACACATTAGATTTTTGCTTTCTCTAGCACCGAATGTACAATGTACATAGGGAGAGAAAAGTATTGTATTCCATCCAAAGTTCGATGTCGAGATTTCACAGGAAATAAATGTTTTAGGACCCCCTTAATCAAAAAAAATCATTTTTAGAAAAAGGTCCGTGTGATATCTTCCAAGGATGCGACACGAAGATTTTCAAGAAAATCCCCCCACCCCTAACTATCCTTTACATGGACAAATTTTCGAAAATTTTGTTTTTCTTAAAAATGGCTCTAACGATTTTGATTAAAACACCACATATTAAAGCTATTTCTATCGCAAATAAAATGTATATCTTGAGATTTCTGGGAATAGCTTCTGAAGACTTGTTTATTCTGGATGAATGTTGCTTAACTTGGCATAAATAGTAAACCATAAGAAATAGACAAAAACTTACTGCGCAAAAAATGTAGAACTAGTAAAAATACGCAAATTATGTCATTTACATTTTTTTCGTGGAGCTTACCGTTTTCGAGGTATTCCTTGTTATTGGTTTCAATTGTGAAGTACTTATACTTTTTTCAGACAGGAAGTGCCTGTTTTTCTTTTGCTCTACTACTGGCCAAGCAAAGAAGCGATTTGCAATAACAATCGCATAACAACAGCTTTTAAAACATTTGACTATCACTTTAGCCTAGTGCTTTCCCTTCTACTTAAAAGGAACAAAGTAATAAAAACTTTCTGCTTATGTTTATCTCGATTAGCATGATGCTGAAAGAAGAATTAAATGTAAGAATTTGTTTGTAGAGTAGCTAGAGAAAGTCATGTGAGTGTAACACATCAGCTTTTTACTTTCTCTATACGTACTATGTACATAGTTGATAGAGAAGGTACTGCATTGTACCCAAAAGTCGATACCGAGATTTCACCGGAAATACATGTTTTGAGACCACCTGAATCCAAAAAAGCATTTTTAGAAAAATCTCCGTGTGTGTGTCTGGCTGAGTATATGTGTGTGAGTCTTTGGGCAGCATAGCTCAAAAACGAAAAGACCGTTAAATACCAAACTTGGTATTCAAGTTCAGTAACTTCCAAGGATGCGACACGAACATTTTCAAGAAAATCCCCCACCCCCAACTACCCTTCACATGGAAAAATTTTCGAAAATTTTGATTTTCTAAAAAATATTTCTAACGATTTTGATTAAAATATCATATATTAAAGATATATACTTGACAAATAGTTTGTATATCTTGAATTTTCTGGGAATAGCCTCTGAAGACTAATTTATTCTGGATGAATTTTACGGAGTTTTGTGTAACTGGTAAACTGTAAGAGATAGACAAAAACTTACCACACAAAAAACTTAGAGCACATTAAAACACACACTTTATATTATATACATTTTTTTCGTGGAGTTGATCAATTTTTAGATATTCCTTGTTTTTTGTTTCAGCCTTTAAAAAAAATTACTTTTCTCATACAGGAATTTGTCAACTCCTGTCCATACAAACAAAGGAACTTCAGTCACACAGCAAGCAGCTTTTGAGTATCCCTTTAACCTATGTTACTCCCTTATTTCGCTTCTACTTACAGGGAAGCAAGTAATAAGATTATTTTTGCTAATTTTTTTTCTCACTTAGCATGAAGTAAATAGAAGCATAAACTTTTTAACAAACATTTGTTGCAGAGATATAGAGAAAGTCATGTGAATGGATTACATCAGATTTTTTTAGATACAGGGAATTTAAAAGTTTTATTTTCGGTGAAATCTATTTATGAAATTTTTGGATGGAGTTTAATATCTTCTCTATTTACTATGTAAATTGTACATATGTGTTAGAGAAAGTGATATCTCTGAAAAAGTATTAATATCAGTAATTTGTCATGAGAATGGGAAATGTGGTGTTTAATGTAAACAGGTATTGTGTGATGGGTTCACTCTGAGGAGTATTTGAAAACCAATGCCATGGAAAATGTCCATCCTTTTGTAGCGGAAATTGTCAGAGGTGTTTGAGGTTACACATTCATTGTAGTTCACAGTTTGATGCATCAAGTAACAGCTGACTAATAGCTTTGTAAAACGTGCTCTGCAATAAAACGAACAGCCTTTTATATGTCGCCATTGTACCTCGTTCAATGTCGGATGGAGAGTATATTATACTCTGTGTGCACTAATTGATGGGAATGTTGCTTTAACTAAACTTGATAAACAATACAGCTTATCCTAACCACTTTTTACTTTCTCTACATAGTGTATAGAGAAGGTGTTGTAATGCACCCAAAAAATTCGATACCGAAATTTCACCGGAAATACATGTTTTAGGATCTCCCTAAATTGTCATTGCAAATCGCTTCTTTGCTTGGCCAGGAGTAGAACAAAAGAAAAACTTCCTTTCATTTCTCAAGTACTTCATAACTGAAACTAATAACATCGTATATCTCGGAAACGGTTACCTCCACAAAAAAAAAAAAAAAAAAAAAAAAAAAAAAAAAAAAAAAAAAAACGTAAAGGACATAAATTCTTGTTTTGAAGAGATCTACATTTTCTGTACAGTAGGTTTTGTTAAGCAAAACTCAGCTAAATAAACAGGTCTTTAGAGGCTATTTCCAAAACATTCAAGATATACGTTTTATTTGTCACATAATTATCTTTAATATACGGTATTTTATCAAAATCGTTACATCCATTTTTGAGAAAATTAAAATTTTCGAACATTTTTGCATATACTAAAGGGTATTTGTGGTGGGAGAATTTTCTTGAAAATCTACGTGTCGCATTCTTGGAAGACATTGAACTTAAATATCAAGTTTGGTATTTAACAGACTTTTCATTTTTGAACCATGCGCACAGCCACAAACACACGAACATTTTGCTAAAAATGCTTTGTTTTTGGATTCAGGGGGCCCAAAGGTATATTTCCCGTGAAATCTCGGTATAAATTTTTGGGTGATTATAAAACGTTCTCTATACCTATGTACATAGTACGTGTAGAGAAGGTACAAATACCTTTTTTTTTTTTTGATTCAGCGGGTCCCAAAACATATATTTCCGGTGAAATCTCTGTATCGTATTTTAGGACACCATACAATACCTTCGCTTTAGATACACTATATACTATGTACTTGTACGAAAGTAAAAATTCAGGGGCACCCAAAACACATATTTCCGGTGAAACCTGGGTATGAAAATTTGTGGTGCATTATAATACATTCTCTATACATTATGTACATAGTACGTGTAGAGAAAGTACAAATACCTTTTTTTTTTGATTCAGCGGGTCCCAAAACATATATTTCCGGTGAAATCCCGGTATCAAATTTTTGGGAGGAAAACAATACATTTTGAGCCCACCTGGGAAGTGTGGTGGTAGTGTGTCTGACATTCAAAAGGTCGTGAGTTCGAATCTCGCTTAGGGTGAGTTGCCCGGATAATCAATTTCATCATTCATTCATTGTCCGATATGACTAACCAGGTTAAAGGACGTTAAGCTAAAGAAAAAAAAAATACTTTGTGAATACAATATGTAGATACATTGTACGCCTAGAGAAAGTAACTTTGAGGGGGTTCAGGGGGTTCCAAAGCATGTATTTCCGGTGAAATCTCGGTATCGAATTTTTGGGTGCAATACAATAGGTACTCTCTACATTATGTACATATTACGTGTATACATAGTAAGGTGTTTACGACCTTTTGAGCAGAAGCAGAAGGAAATGCGACAAAAAACATCTGAAAAGAAGTACCGACTTTAAAAACGTTGGGCCGGAAAATCAATACCATCAAAGACGGACGTAGTAGGCACAACAAGTGAAGAGCGCGGTGAAGGAGACTTCTCTTCTTGACTCAAAGGAAGATTGGATTGGATGCTCTTGTCACAAATAGGCTCATCACACATTAGCAGTGTGACTCTGGGGATTGAACATGCCCCTACGTGAAAAATCTGATGTGCTTCATTCGCTTGACTTTCTCTATATCTCTGAAACAAGCTATTGTTAAAAAGCTTATGCTTCTATTTACTTCATGCTAATCGAGAAAAAACTAGCAGAAATAGTCTTATTACTTGCTTCCATGTAGGTAAAAGCGAAATAACGGAGTACCATAGGTTAAAGTGATAGTCAAAAGCTGGTTCCTATGTGACTGATGTTCCTTTGTTTGTATGGACACGAGTTGATAAATTCCTGTATGAGAAAAGTATACATTTTTCAAAGCTGAATCCAATAACAAGGAATAACTCAAAAACGATCATCACCACGAAAATGATGTATATTACGTAAATTGTGTGCTTTAACGTGTTCTACACTTTTTATGTGGTAAGTTTTTGTCCATCTCTTACGGTTTAGCAGTTATGCAAAATTCCGTAAAATTCATCCACAATAAAGTAGCCTTCAGAGGCTATTCGTAGAAAATTCAAGAAATATATTTTATTTTTCAGGTAAATGTCTTTAATATACGTTATTTTAAACAAAATCATTAGGGATTTTTTAGAAAATCAAAACTTTCCAAAAAATTCCATGTAAAGGGAGTTGGGGGTCGAGGAATTTTCTTGAAAATCTTCGTGTGGCATCCTTGGAAGATACCAAATATAAATACCAAGTTAGTTTTTAACGGACTTTTCGTTTTTCAGTTATGCTGCCCACAGAGACACACACACACACACATACACATACACACATATACACACAGACAGGCAAACACACACAGGGATATTTTTCTAAAAATGTTTTTTTTTGGATTCAGGGGATATAAAAACATGTATTTCCGGTGAAAACTCACTATCAAAGTTTTGGGTGCATTACAATACCTTCTCTATACACTATCTACATAGTGCGTGTAGAGAAAGTAAAAATCTGATATGCCTCATTCGCATGATTTTCCCTACATATCTGTAACAAATTATTCTTCTATCTACGGGCCGTTTTTTTCACCCTCCGATGGGCTATAAATAAAAGACAAGTTCTTAGAAAACAATTGTTTTATTACTAAAAAGTTAGTACACTTATGGTTACTTTCAACAAAATCACCGAAAAGCTTGAGACATTTATCGTACCTGTGCACAAGCTTTGCAATACCCGCTTCAAAAAATGTTGCCGCCAATGATTTCAAATGAGCATTGACGTTCAGTTCAGGGAAAAGGTGAAAGTCGCTGGGTACCAGGTCAGGACTGTACGGCGGATGATCGAAAATGTGCCATTGAAATTGCTCAAGGAGCCGATGGGTTGTGCCAGCAGTGTGTGGACGAGCGTTGTCATGGATCAACACAATTTCTGAAGTCAGCATTCCTCTTCGTTTGTTTTGAATGGCTCTTCGCAAACATCGTAAAGTACGAAGATCTTCAAAACAACGTCAGTACTCAAAACAATGCTTATCAAAACATCTTCTAACGATTTTGATTAAAATATCGTACATTAAAATATTTACCTGACAAATAAAATGCATATCCTCTGAAGACAAATTTATTCTGGATGCATTTTTCTAAATTTTGCATAATGGTAAAGAAACGATAATAGAGAAAAACTTACTAAACGAAAAATGTTGATCTTATACGACACATATTGCACATTTTTTCGTCTAGTTGACCATTTCCAAGATATTCCTTGTTATTGGTTTCCGTTTGTCCATGTTCCCGTGTGTCAGTGAGCACAATAACTCAAAAAGAAGAGCCAGTAAGGTACCAAACTTGGTATTTAAGTTCAGTATATTCAAAGGATGTGACACGAACATTTTCAAGAAATCCCTCCCCCAGCTACCCTCAGCATGGTACAATTTTCAAAAAGTTTGATTTTATGAAAACAGACATTAACAATTTGTATTAAAATATCGTATATTAAAGATATTTACATTAAAATAAAATGTATATATAGAATTTTCTGGGAATAGCCTCTGGACATTTTTTATGGATGAATTTTGCAGGATTTCTACATACCTTATGAACCCTAAGAAATAGGCATAAACTTACTACACAAAAACTGTAGAGCTCGTTAAAACACACCATTTATGTTATATGCATTTTTACTTTCTCCATACGCACTATGTACATAGTGTATAGAGAAAGTATTGCACTCCACCAAAAATTCGATACCGAGATTTCACCGGAAATATATGTTTTAGGGTCCCCAATATCCAAAGAAAGCATTTTCACAAAAAGGTCCGTGTGTGAGTGTGTGTGTGTGTGTCCGTGTGTCCGTGTGTCTGTGAACACGATAACTCAAGAACGAAAATTCGGTAAAATACCAAACTTGGTATTTAAGTTTAGTATCTTCCAGGGATGCGACACGAAGATTTTGAGAAAAATCCTTCCACCCCCAACTACCCTTTACATGGAACTTTTTTGGAAACTTTTGATTTTCTCAAAAATGGCTCTAGCGATTTTGATTAAAATTTCGGATATTAAACATATTTACCTGACAAATGAAATGTATATCTTGAATTTTCTGGGAATAGCCTCTGAGGAGTAGTTTATTCTGGATGAATTTTACTAAATTTTGAATGACCACTAAACCTTAAGAGATGGACAAAAACTTACTACACAAAAAATGTAGAGCACTTTTAAACACACAATTTATGTTATATACATTTTTTTCGTGGAGTTCGTCGTTTTTGTGACATTCCTTATTTTTGGTTTCTGCTATGAAAAACGTATACTTTTCTCATACAGGAACTTGTCAACTCCTATCCATATAAACAAAGGAACTTCCTTGACACTTTAACATCACTTTAACCTACGGTTGTCCCTTATTTCGCTTCTACTTACAAGGAAGCGAGTAATAAGACTATTTCTGCTAATTTTTTCTGATTAGCATAAAGTAAATAGAAGTATAAGCTTTTTAAGGATTATTTGTTGCAGGGATATAGAGAAAGTCATGTGAGTGGCACACATCAGATTTTTTTTCTTGGAGTTGGTTGTTTTTAATGTATTCCTTGTTATTGAGTTTAGTTTTAAAATAATACTTTTATCATACGGTAAGTTATTAACACTGACCATGCAAAAAGCGTTTTTCAATCCCATAGCAACCACATTTTGAAACATTTGACTGCCGGTTTAGCCTAATGTATTGCCTTATTTCCCTCCTACTTATAAGGCACTAAGTAATAAAACCGTTTCTGCTAATGTTTATCTCGATTAGATTGAAGAATAAGTTTATTAACAATAATTTGTTACAGAGAGAGACGGAGGGAGAGAGAGAGAGGTGGGATGTTGCTATTTCCAAGATATTACTTGTTATTGATTTCAGTTTTAAAACTTTTTAAATTTTCACAAGCAGGACGTAAACTTTCATTTAACCCTTTTGTTCTTTCATCTCTTTTATTTTCTTCTACTTACCAGGAGCATTTCTACTAATGTTTTTCTCGATTAGCATGAAGTAAAGAAATAAATAAAATGTTCAACATTTTTTTTGGCTTAACGTCCTTTAACCTGGTTGGTCATATCGGACGATAAATGGCATTGATGAAATGATGCTCAAATGATCTCGGGGACCATGAAGCTTAAAGTTACTCAATATTCTTCTTCTCAGGATAAGGGAAAACGCCGAAAAAATCTTATCCGGGTAGGTCACCCTAAGCGGGATTCGAACTCACGACCTCTTGAATGTGAATCAGGCACCAATACCCAGGAGGGTTAGAGAGATGGAACACACAAGGTATTTGGAACATACTCTACGGACGCAGTGTCCGTGCGCGTGTTTTCTCTTATTCTGCTATAATGTGTAATTTTTCCCAGCTGGTAACATCTGAATGTTGTCAACAAGCAACCTTGCGGATGTTTCAGCTCGTACCGACGCGCCCTGCGGTGTACGAGAACAGATAATGGGCTAACCGTGTTTTACAGAAAGATGCGGGGGTTTGTTGTGTCAGAAATTAGTATGCTACAAGATCATCTGGCCCAGCTGAACTTCCTGAGCCTACCCAACCAGACAAACTTCAAGTGAGATATACGAGAGCCGGTCAACTAAATAATAACGAAATTTATCTAGAGAAAATTTGTATTTAATAACAATATTCGTGAATAAAACAACAATTATTACCTTATATGGACACAAACAATAATATTCCTAAAATCCCATTTGTTTTGCCATATATTTGCACCGAAATCACTGCAACTTGATGTCCATATCATAAATCATAGCTTCCTTGCTTACAGAATTCATTGAACTGGTTCCATGCACTCTCTCGGTTGTTTTTAGTATTTGTGGCTTTGAGTTTTCAGTTAATATGTATATTTCAGCGATAGAACTTTCCCCCAAAAGTTTTGGAACTTCCATCATTATACGAGGTACGTCCAGAAAGTAAGTTCCGTTTCAATTTATCTCCGCTGCGATTGCAGTTCCGCACATGCGCGTTAGACTCTCTGTATCAAGGAGGAGAAACGTACGCCATTTTGAGATCACTGTCAGCCACATACGCTTTGTTGTGCTTGTTTTCAATGTCGGTGTTGATTGAAAATCCCGCTGCTTGTGAAATCAGATCTGTGATTCGTTTTCTGAATGCTAGGAAAGTGAAACCAATTGAAATTTATCGGCAAATTTGCGAAGTTTAGGGACAAAATGCGATGAGTGATTCAATGGTGATAAGATGGGTTTGACAGTTCAATGAAGGACGTAATGAAGTGCACGATGAAGAACGAAGTGGGCGTCCATCTTTGGTTACAGAAGAACTGGTTCACGCGATTGATGACAAGATCCAGGAAAACTGCAAGTTTACAATTAGTGCTCTTGCTATGGAATTTCCCCAAAGCTGACGATCACTAATTCATGAAATTGTTACCGAAAAACTGAAATTTCGTAAACTTTGCTCACGTTGGGTACCAAAGATTCTTACTGAGCAACACAAAACAAAACGGATGGGTAGTGCACTTCAGTTTTTAACCCGTTATGAGGAAGACGGCGAAGAATTTCTGACACAGATAGTCACAGGAGATGAGACTTGGGTTTCTTACGACATCCCTGAAAGTAAGCGGCAATCAATGGAATGGAGGCACACTTCATCCCCAGTAAAGGTTAAGCCGAAACAAATCTTGACACCTCGAAAAATGATGTGCACAGTGTTCTGGGACTGGAAAGGCATCTTACTCATTGATTTCTTACCGCGTGGTCAAACAATCAAAGCAGATGTTTATTGCGAGACACTTAGGAAATTGCGCCGCACAATACAGAATAAGCGCCGAGGATTGCTGTCAAAAGGTGTTGTTTTTCTTCACGACAACACATGACCACACACTGCAAATGTGACTAAAAACCTCCTACAGGGATTTAGCTGGGACGTGTTTGACCATCCTCCGTACAGCCCTGACCTTGCTCCTAGCGACTTTCATCTGTTCTTACATCTCAAGTCTTTCCTTGGCGGTCAACACTTCAGCAATGACGAAGAGCTGAAAGAAAATGTTTCCAACTTTTTGAAGACACAGGCGGCAAACTTCTATGAAGAAGGTACACAAAAACTTGTGCCACGCTATGACAAATACCTGCAAAATTTCGGCAGTTATGTGGAAAATTAGCTTAAGAGTTGTAGACTTTTGTGCAATAAATAATTATTCTGTATCTGTACACAATTTAATTTTATTACCAAACGAAGCTTACTTTCTGTACGTACCTCGTATGTCTATTTCAGCGATAGAATTTTCCCCAAAACGTTTTGGAACTTCCATCATTATATACGGGAATATCACTGCACACTGATACTATTGTTATGAGAGAACAATAGTTCAGAGAGAAAATAAATGCACGTGGGTGGGATAAATTTAGAAAACAATTGCCTATGGGTGTGATAAAAAACGATTAATGCAGAGATAAAGAGTTCCGATTGACTGGAATTTTACGCGCCAAAATACTGGATTGGCCACTTCTTACGATCACGTGGCATGACCAAAATAGTCAACACAAAACTTATTTACAAAGTTACAGTACCTTACTCTATTTCTCAACGTAATCATCAAGTTATTTGTTTTTCAATGCCGATGTTATACTTTTCTACCGCCAAAAGGTGTTTTTTTCCTTGAACGCACAAAATGTTTGGCCAATCGAATTTTAGAGGTGAATACCAAAAGTGTATTGTGATAATGCAACGAACGAATCTTCAGTGAGGAAATGACGCTTACAATAAAGACCGGAGTGGAAGTTCATCAATCGTTGAGTTGAAAGCAAATCTTAATAAAAGAATTAATTATTTTTTTCACACAAACCGTGTGTAGGACAGGAGTTGAACAAGTAGAATTAGTCTGAAAAATGCAATGCCATAGCCGGGATTTGAACCACGGATCTCCCAGTCTCTAATCGGTTGCTCTACCACTGAGCTACCATGGCAAAATACCGGCAGAGCATTGAGTTTCCCGGTAAATGGCTCCTCGAAAGGCTCTAACCACAGCGAACACGTGTCTGCCCTTCGGTTTATATTTTCTCCACCAAGTACTAAGTGCGCCACAGTGTCAGAGATGGCATTGCATTGCACCCAAAATTTAGTCACCAAGATTCACCGGCAATGCATGTTTTGAGGACCTTTTAATCCCAAAAAAATTTTTTTAGTGAAACGTCTATGTGTGTCTGGATGTGTTTGCGTGTGTCTATGGATAGCATAACTCAAGAAACCTGATGTGTTCCATTCACATGACTTCCTCTACATCTCTGTAACAAAATTAGCAGAAATAGTCTTATTACTTGCTTCCTTGTAAGTAGAAGCGAAATAAGGGAGTACCACAGGTTAAGTGATAGTGAAAACCTGGTTGCTATGTGACTGAAGTTCCTTTGTTTGTACGGACAGGAGTTGACAAGTTTCTGTATGAAAAAAGTATTAGGTTTTCAAAGCTGAAACTAAAAACAAAAATATTTAAAAAACGATCAGCTTCACGAAAAAAAATTATATAACATAAATTGTGTGTTTTAATGTGCTCTACATTTTTTGTGTGGTAAGTTTTTGTCCATTTCTTACGGCTTAGCAGTTATGCAAAATTCCGTAAAATTCATCTAGAATAAAGTAGTCTTCAGACGGTATTCCCAAAAAATTCAAGATATACATTTTATTTTGTTAGGTAAATATCTTTAATATACGATATTATAATCAAAAATTTTAGAGCCATTTTTAAGAGAATCAAACATTTCGAAAAAAGTTCCATATAAAGGGTAGTTTGGGGTGAGGGGATTTTCTTGAAAATCTTCATGTCGCATCCTTGGAAGATACCAAACTTAAATACCAAGTTTGGTACTTAACGATCTTTTCGTTTTTGAGCTATGCTGTCCATAGACACACACACGGACGTTTTTCTGAAAATGTTTTTTTTTTCGTTACAGGGGACCCTAAAACATATATTTCCGGTATCGAATTTTTGGGTGCAATACAATACCTTCTCTATACACTACGTAAATAGTGTGAGTAGAGAAAGTAAGAAGAAAAGAGCGTTTCAGACACCAATCTTAGTGTATAATTGTTGATCTAACCATGTTATGCATTGGAATTTAGAACCGGCTTCTTACAGCACAAATAAAGAGTATCGACTGCACTCTATTGGCCAGACTGTTTACTATCGTTGAACATTGTTTCCAGAACGTGACACCCAGGGTAGTGTATTCCTCTCGTAGCCATCTTGTAAATATCTCCGCGATGTTTTTATCTGCATATACGTTTTATTTTCTTTTGCAGTACCGATTTTCATTAAGCTGAGTGAACGCTGGCAACATGACATAAAAATCCGAGCGGAAGAATACAGTCTTTATGGCGCTAGGTCCTCGCCTGCTTGAAGTGTCAGCTTCTCATTTTAACAATAGGAATACTGCTGCTCTATAAGGACTCGCTTGTAATTGTCACCAATCTTTTTCTGTTTCTAATTTATAACCAATTCATGAACATGTTCACAACGATAAAGCTTCAGTAAGAACGAGAACTAACCAGAAAGTGACAGACAATTTGTAACAACTAAACAATAACGAAAGATATGAACACAAAACTTCGTTTACAAAGTTACAGCACCAGTCTATTTCATATTAGAAACGGGGCGATTCAAGAACGAATCGTTCATATGAACGACTACAAAGAAAGAATCGTATGAATCGTGTCAATCTTGAGATGAGTCGTCATTCAAAAAGAACCACGAGAATCACGCTAGTCTCAACATGAAAGGTCGTTCAAAAAGAATCGCATGAAGCGGAAAGGATAGCATGAATCGTGTCAACCATAGTAGGTGTCGCCGTTCAAAAAGAATCGTGAGAATCGTGGCTAGTCTCAATGAACGGTCATTCAAAAAGAATCGCGAGAATCGTTCTATCTCAATGAACGGTCGTTCAAAAAGAATCGCGAGAATCGAGCTAGTCTCAATGAACGGTCGTTCAAAAAGAATCGCGAGAATCGAGCTAGTCTCAATGAACGATCGTTCAAAAAGAATCGTGGGAATCGAGCTAGTCTCAATGAACGGTCGTTCAAAAAGAATCGCGAGAATCGAGCTAGTCTCAATGAACGGTCGTTCAAAAAGAATCGCGAGAATCGAGCTAGTCTCAATGAACGGCCGTTCAAAAAGAATCGTGGGAATCGAGCTGGTCTCAATGAACGGTCGTTCAAAAAGAATCGCGAGAATTGAGCTAGTCTCAATGAACGGTCGTTCAAAAAGAATCGCGAGAATCGTAGCTAGTCACAATGAACGGTCGTTCAAAAATAATCGCGAGAATCGAGCTAGTATTAATGAACGGTCGTTCAAAAAGAATCGCGAGAAGCGAGCTAGTCTCAATGAACGGTCGTTCAAAAAGAATCGCGAGAGTCGTAGCTAGTCTCAATGAACGGTCGTTCAAAAAGAATCGCGAGAGTCGTAGCCAGTCTCAATGAACGGTCGTTCAAAATGAATCGCGAGAATCGTAGCTAGTCTTAATGAACGATCATTCAAAAAGAATCGTGAGAATCGAGCTAGTCTCAATGAACGGTCGTTCAAAAAAAATCGCGAGAATCGAGCTAGTCTTAATGAACGGTCGTTCAAAAAGAATCGCGAGAATCGAGCTAGTCTCAATGAACGGTCGTTCAAAAAGAATCGCGAGAATCGAGCTAGTCTCAATGAACGGTCGTTCAAAAAGAATCGCGAGAATCGTAGCTAGTCACAATGAACGGTCGTTCAAAAAGAATCGCGAGAATCGTAGCTAGTCTTAATGAACGGTCGCTCAAAAAGAATCGCGAGAATCGAGCTAGTCTCAATGAACGGTCGCTCAAAAAGAATCGCGAGAATCGAGCTAGTCTCAATGAATGGTCGTTCAAAAAGAATCGTGAGAATCGAGCTAGTCTCAATGAACGGTCGTTCAAAAAGAATCGTGGGAATCGAGCTGGTCTCAATGAACGGTCGTTCAAAAAGAATCGCGAGAATCGAGCTAGTCTCAATGAACGGTCGCTCAAAAAGAATCGCGAGAATCGAGCTAGTCTCAATGAACGGTCGTTCAAAAAGAATCGTGAGAATCGAGCTAGTCTCAATGAACGGTCGTTCAAAAAGAATCGCGAGAATCGAGATAGTCTCAATAAATCGTCGTTAACAAAATCACATGAATAGAAAAGAATAGCATGAATCGTGTCAACCATAGCAGGTACCATCATTATTTTCTCTACACGTACTATGTACATATTCAGGACCTTCGCGCGGAGATTCTGAACGTCGGCGCTCGCTTAATTGCCCTGGAAGAGACGTGCAGTGTCATCACTCAGAAGCTGCTTGAACTTCAAGCTTCAAACACCGCAGTCACCTGCAGCTGATCTATCCACCCGGGTAGAGCAGCTGAAGCAGGTTCGCCAGAAACAAGTTCTCCACTCCGCTGACATGTTTCGACTCCAAAAACAGCAGAACATCACCGCTACTCCTCCTGCCCAGGTTGAGGGGCACGCA
Organism: Hymenopus coronatus; assembly: GCA_030762935.1. Taxonomy (NCBI): domain Eukaryota; kingdom Metazoa; phylum Arthropoda; class Insecta; order Mantodea; family Hymenopodidae; genus Hymenopus; species Hymenopus coronatus. The sequence goes on from CM060899.1 coordinate 64,043,436, forward strand.
CAGACAGCGGGTCTTCAGGAAGACGCCTCACAGCATCGCTGAACACTACCGCAATAGACAGATCCAGTAAGAATTCTTCGTCCACATCTCTCCTCAACTTCCAACCTTTATTTCCTTTCTATCATCACCTTTATTCCCTAGGCTGCAGTCAGGTTTCATGGCTGTCAGCCTAGACACAACCTTTCACCTGCTCCCGCACAACGTCCTACTTTACACATACTAACATGGGTGCATATGCGGGACCGCACAAAGCCACGATCACCTCAGCAATCTACGTGATATAACATGGAGGGGTTTTTTAGTGGGTAGGCCGCATGAGGAAGCGGAGAGTCCCACATATCTCCCAGCCATTGCACCTCGGCTATGAGTTGAATGCGTTATACATTTTTCCCCTCCACGGTAAAAAAAAAAACAAACAAAAAACTATGTACATACTGCATAGAGAAGGTATTGTAATGCACCAAAAGTTCGATACCGAGATTTCACCGGAAATACATGTTTTTAGACCCCCTAAATCCAAAAAAAGCATTTTTAGAAACATGTCCGTGTGTGTGTGTGTCTGTCTGTCTGTCTGTCTGTGTGTATGTGTGTGTGTCTGTGGGCAGCATAGTTCATAACCGAAAAGACCGTTAAAAACCAAACTTGGTATCTTCCAAAGATGCGAAACGCACATTTTCAAGAAAATCCCGCATCCCCAACTTTTTTTTCTCGAAAATTTTGATTTTCTCAAAAATGGCCCTAACGATTTTAATTAAAAAGTCATATAGGTATTAAATATATACATACACACGACAAACAAAATGTATATCTTGAATTTTATGGGAATAGCCTTTGAAGACTACTTTATTCTGGATGAATTTTACGGAATTTTGCATAACCCCTAAACCGTAAGAGATGGACAAAAATTTACCACACAGAAAATGTGGAACACATTAAAACACACAATTTATGTTACATACGTTTTTCGTGGAGTTGATCGTTTTTAAGGTATTCCTTGCTTTTAGTTTCCTATGATACTCCCTTATTTTACTTCTACATACAAGGAAGCAAGTAATGTGACTATTTCTGCTAATGTTTCTCGATTAACATGAAGTAAATAGAAGCATAAGCTTTTTAACAATAATTTGTTACCGAGATGTAGAGAAAGTCATGTGAATGGAACATATAGGATTTTTTTTAGAGAGTTCGGCTATTTTTTGAGGAAGTAAAGTACTCTGTGTAGTGGTTACCATGCTAGCCTCTACAAACCAAGATTGCAGTTTTAAAGCTAGCGGAGCACGATGGATTTTTTCCGGACACAAAAATCCTTAGCATGGCTTCCTTCGTAAGGAAAGTTAATCCGGTGGTCCCGTGTAATGTTAATTTGCACGCTAAAGAACCCCATTACTTGAAAGAAGGAAATTTCTTTGGAAAATGCCGCAAGTCGTGATGCCATCTGTGGGCAACAAGCCGAACTCTCCTCACCATGGCGCATAGCGGCGAACTCACGAACTAGAAAGTCAAATCCGGTCATGGAAACATTGTAACGATATCCTATGCTCCACAGAAAATAAGTAAGGTATTCTACCGTCCTCACGCTGCTGGTGTACCAACATAAATAACCTCGTAACAATATGAATCACATTTTATGCACGTGGTAGAGAAGCAACAAATTAACGAAGTTTACAATGAACACCGTTTCAAAAGTGAACCTCGAAATGTTTGCCAAAAGCAGTTCACTACTGCTACAGCTTGTGGAATTGCCTAATACTTAACGACAAACTTATTAATGGCAACTTTTATTAATATTTGATATATAGGTATGTAACTCGCCATGAAATGCCCTAATTCCGGTTTCAGAAGTCAAACAGAATGAAAAATCCAATTAGAACTCTAAATATAATTAACATCAGCTTCCAGAAACTTAATTTCCATGAGAAAATCTCATCTCTGTTTTCTGCCTCTATCAAATTAGAATCCCAATTCTGGAAAGTTCTATAAAGATGCACGGGCAATTGGCTGAGTGTTTTCTGAACAGCTTGAACAGGGGGGGGGGAACCTCTTCCTTAACGATTTGGTGGCACAAAGTATATTCTCAGAATATCATGACTTAAAATAATATACCCGAGAAATTTACTTAAAAGTTATGAACAAATGAAAAGAAATCCGATGTGTTCCATTCACATGACTTTTTCTAGCTTTCTGGAACACATTATTGTTAATAAGCTTATACTTCTATTTACTTCATGCTAATAGAGATAAAACATTAGCAGAAACGGTCTTATTACTTAGTTACTTATAAGTAGAAGAGAAATAAGGGAATACACTGGACTAAACCAACATTCAAATGTTTTAAAATGTGGTTGCTATGGGATTCAAATCCGCTTCTTTGCGTGGCAAACAGTTGACAAGTTCCGGTCTGAGAAAAATAGAGTTGTTATTTACATTCTCTATACCAACTATGTGCATAATGTATAGAGAAGGTATTGTATTCCACCCAAAAATTCGATTCCGAGATTTCATCGGAAATATATGTTTTGGGTCCCCCTGAATCCAAAAAAAGCATTTTTACAAAAAGGTCCATGTGTGTGGACAGCATAGCTCAAAAACGAAAAGCCCTTTAAAAACCAAATTTGGTATTTAGGTTTGGTATCTTACAAGATGTGTCACGAAGATTTTCAAGAAAATCCCCCCACCCCCAACTACCCTTTACATGGAGCTTTTTTCGAAAATTATGATTTAAAAAAATGACTCTAACGATTTTGATTAAAAATCGTATATTACAGATATTTACCAGACAAATAAAATGTATATCTTCAATTTTCTGGAAATAGACTCTGAAGACTACTTTATTCTGGATGAATTTTACGGAATTTTCATAATTGCTAAACCGTAAGAGATGGATACAAGCTTACTGTACAGAAAATGTAGAGCACATTAAAATACACAAGTTATGTTATATACATTTTTTTCGTGGAGGTGATCGTTTTTATGGTATTCGTTGTTTTTGGTTTCAGCTTTGAAAAACTTATACTTTTCTCATATAGGAATTTGTCAGCTCCTATTCATACAAACAAAGGAACTTCAGTCACATAGTAACCAGCTTTTGACTATCAGTTTAACCTATGGTACTCCCTTATTTTGCTTCTACTTACAAGGAAGAAAGTAAATAGAAGCATAAGCTTTTTAACAACAAATTGTTACACAGATGTAGAGAAAGTTATGTGAATGGAACACATAAGATTTTTTTAAAGTGTAACCAATAACAAGGCATATCTTAAAAACGATCAACTCCACGAAAAAAAAATGTATATAACATAAATTAAGATCTGCGTTCTTAAGTAACGTTTTGTCTATGTCTTATGGTATACCAGTTTTGCAAAGTTACGTAAAATTCATCCAGAATAAAGAGGTCTTCAGAGGCTATTCCCAGAAAATCAAGATACACATTTTATTTGCTATGTAAACAACTTTAATATACGATATTTTAATCAAAATCTAGCTATTTTTAATAGAATCAAAATTTTCGTTAAATGTTCCATGTAAAGGGATGTTGGGGGTGGGGGAATTTTCTTTAAAATTTTGTGTAGCATCTTTGAAGGATACTGAATTTAATATTTAAGTTCCATATATTCCAAAGATGCGACACAAAGGTTTTCAAGGAAATCCGCCTATCCCCACATCCCATTTACATGGAAAGATTTTCGAAAATTTTGATTTTCTCAAAAATGGCCTAAGGATTTGGATAAAAATATCGTATATTAAAGATACTGTACGTGTAGAGAAAGTAATACGCGTTTTGACCAATGGCAGGAATGGAAAGCCGATCAAAAGTAACCAGAGCCTCAGTTGGGCAACTTTTCGTATATTATTTCTCGACTGATGTAGAAAATCAAATTTTACTCTATGTGTGTGTGTGTGTGTGTGTGTGTGTGTGTGTGTGTGCGCGCGCGCGCGCATTAATCTTGTCCAAACCAGTTATGGATATCGAAATAACAATGTCAAACTTTTTAATCACATTACTTCCTGATACCTGCTTCATTTTTTGGATTCTAAAAGGTAGATTGCTTCAACTAACAGAAAAAGAGAGGACTTTATTTCTCAAACTTTTCCTTTAAAACATGCTTTCACTTCTCACCGATCCATTAGTTGTTAAAGCAAACTTTTATCGTTTGTCTTTTGTTTCCTGAGCATTTGAAACTGAAGACGATTTCGTAAAATAAAAAGGAAAGAATATAGCTGAAAGCTTAATGTTCAAAAGTTAAAACTTTTATTATTTCTCTTTATAATTAAATAGATACCTCAAACTTCCATTACCAATACTAAAATATCTGATGTGTTCCATTCACGTGACTTTCTCTACAGCACTGCAACAAATTACTGTCAAATAGCTTATTCTTCTATCTACTTCATATTGAGATAAAATTAGTAGATTACTTGATTCCTTGTAAGATCAAGGGAATACGCTAGGTTAAGGCGATATTCAAATATTTTAAATTTGGTTGCTATGTGATTGAAATTCGTTTTGCATGTGCAGTGTGTGAAAAATTACCGTTTGATAAAATTTTAGTTATTTTAAAACTGGAATCAGTCACAAGGAATATATAAAAAATCTGATGTGTTCCATTCACATGACTTTCTCTACATCTCTGCAACAAATTATTCTATTTACTTCATCTAATCGAGCAAAAATTAGCAGAAATAGTATTATTACTTGCTTCCTTGTTAGTAGAAGGGGGTACCATAGATTAAAATGATAGTCAAAAGCTGGTTGCTATGTGACTGAAGTTCCTTTGTTGGTATGAACACGAGTTCTGTATGAGAAAAGTAAGTTTTTTGTAGCTGAAATCAAAAAACAAGGAATATGTCAAAAACAATCAACTCCACGAAAAAAGTGCATATAACATATGTTGTGTGTTTTAAGTTGCTCTACATTTTTGTCCATCTCTTACGGTTTAGCAGTTATGCAAAATTCGGTAATATTAACCCAGAAAATTCAGAGGCTATTCCCAGAAAATTCAAAATATTACATTTTATTTGTCAGGTAAATACCTTTAATATACGATATTTTAATCAAGTTCGTTTGAGCCATTTTTTATAAAATCAAAATTTTCGAAAAAAGTTCCATGTAAAGGGTAGTTTGGGGTGGGGGAATTTTTCTCAAAATCTTCGTGTCGCATCCCTGGAAGATAGTAAACTTAAATGCTAAATTTGGTATTTTACCGACTTTTCGTTTTTGAGTTATCGTGTTCACAGACACAAGGACACACACACACGCACACAGACCTTTTTCTAAAAATACCTTTTTTGGATACAGGGGACCCTAAAACATATATTTCCGGTGAAATCTCGGTATCGAATTTTTTGGTGGAGTGCAATACCTTCTCTATACATACGTATAGAGAAAATAAAAATGTTCAACTCCATGAAAAAAATGTATATAACATGAATTGTGTGTTTTAACGTGCTCTACATTTTTGTGCAGTAAGTTTTAGTCTATCCTTTACGGTTTAGCAGTTAAGCAAAATTCGGAAAAATCCATCCAGAATAAATAGGACTTCAGATGCTATTTCCAGAAAAATCAAGATATACACTTTATTTGGGATGTAAATATCGTTAATATATGTGATTTTAATCAAAATCGTTCGTGCTATTATTGAGAAAATCAAAATTTTCGAAAAGATTTTACATGTAAAGAGTAGTTTGTGGTGGGGGATTATTATTTATTTTGAACATCTTCGTGTCGCATCTTTGTAAGATACCAAACTTAACTACCAAGTTTGGTATTTAACGGTCTTTTCGTTTTAGAGCTATGCTGTCCACAAACACACCATCACCTTTTTCTAAAAATGCGTTTTTCGGACTCAGAGGACCCCAATGCATTTATTTCCAGTAAAATCTCGACATTGAATTTTTGGGTGGAATACAACACCTTCTCTATCCACTATATACATTGTACATGCGGGCTAGAGAAAGTAAAAAGCTTAAACGTTCCATTCACATGACTTTCTCTACATCTCTGTAACAAATTGTCGTTAAAAAGCCTATTCTTCTATCTATTTTATGTAAATCGAGATAAAAATTAGCAGAAATGGTCTTATTACTTGATTTCTTGTAAGAATAGGGGAAGTCACTAGACTGAAAGCGATACTCAAAACATTTAAAGCTGGTGATTGGAATTCTATTATTTGCATGGCCAGTACATAACAAATTACCGTGTGATAACATTTTAGTTGTTTTAAAACTGAGACCAATAATAAGGATTAACTAGAAAACGGTCAACTCCACGAAAAAAGGTATATGATACAAATCGCATGTTTTAACAAGAATTACCTTTCTTGTGTTGTAAGTTTTTATCTATCTCTTAGGATTTACCAGTTATACAAAAGTCATCCAGAGTGAAGAGGTCTACAGAGGAATAGCCTCTGAAGACTACTTTATTCTGGATGAATTTTACGGAATTTTGCATAGCTGTTAAACCGTAAGAGATGGACCAAAAACTTACTTAACACAAAAATATAGAGCACGTTAAAATTTCTGTTATACACATTTTTTTCGTGGAGTTGATCGTTTTTGAGATATTCCTTGTTTTTAGTTTCAGCTTTGAAATACATACCTTTCTCATACAGGAATTTGTCAACTCCTGTCAATACAAACAAAGGAACATCAGTCACATAGCAACCAGCTTTGGACTTTCACTTTAACCTATGGTACTCTGTTATTTCGCTTCTACTTACAAGGAAGCAAGTAATAAGACTATTTCTCCTAATTTTTTTCTGGATTACCATAAAGTAAATAGATGAATAATATTTCTGACAATAATTTGTTGCAAAGATGTAGAGAAAGGCATGTGAATGGAATACATTAGATTTTTTTTGCATTTCGGTATCGAATTTTTGGATGAAATAGAATACTTTCTCTATACACTACATAAGAAAGCAGTTATTACATTTAAATTTACTTTTATACGCTTCAAATATAAGCACATCGAAAATCATGCGTTTTCGCTTTAGTACTTAGAATGCTATAGAATGTCGACTTTTAAAACTTACCAATACAGGAGATAGCCATCCCTTAATGGCAGATACTTACCTGAAACAAACAAAACATTACATTAATGCATTGAATAATTCAAAGTTACATATAAAACATGAACACCACGTTTGGTATTAAACAGGTTTTTCATTTTTGAGTAATACTGCTCACAGGCAAACACACCCATGGAACTTTTTGCTTCCTCTACACGTACTATGTACATAATGTATATGTCCACCTAAAATTTTGATACCGAGGATTCACTGGAAATACGTGTTTCGGGTCCTCCTGAATCCAAAAAAAAAAAAACATTTTTAGAAAAAGGTTCATGTGTGCGTATGTGTGTCTGTGGACAGCATAGCTCAAAAACCGTTAAATACCAAACTTGGTATTTAAGTTTGGTATCTTACAAGAATGCGACACCAAGATTTTCAAGAAAATCCCCATACCCAACTAACCTTTACATAGAAGTTTTTTCGAAAAGTTTGATTTTATGAAAAATGGCTCTAACGATTTTGATTAAAATATCGTATATTAAAGATAATTACATGACAAATAAAATGTATACCTTGCATTTTCTGGGAATAGCCTCTGAAGACTACTTTATTCTGGCTGAATTTTACTGAATTTTGCATAACTACTAAACCGTACGAGATGGGCAAAAACTTAAAACACAAAAAATGTAGAATACGTTAAAGCACACAATTTATGATATATATTTTTTTTTTTCGTGGAGTTGATAGTTTTTGAGACATTCCTTATTTTTGGTTTCTGCTATGAGAAACTTATATTTTTCTCATACAGGAACTTGTCAACTCTGATCCATATAAACAATGGAACTTCATTGACACAGCAACCAGCTTTTGACTATCATTTTAACCTATGGTAGCCCCTTATTTCGCTTCTACTTACAAGGAAGGAAGTAATAAGACTATTTCTGCTCATTTTTTCTGATTAACATAAAGTAAATAGAAGCATAAGCTTTTTAAGAATAATTTGTTGCAGGAATATAGAGAAAGTCATGTGAGTGTAACACATCAGATTTTTCTGATATACATAACCATTAAACAAGGTGTACAAATAACATGGCACCTCCTAAATTTTGGTTATAGGAATCTCTTAACTCTCATCTTTATCTTGGAGTGAAATTATATAATAAACTACCTTTAAATATAAAACAAATTGCAAATGAAATTCTTTTAAAATTAGTGTAAAAACAGAATTAAGGAATTTAATTTTTACAACATAGAAGAATATTTAAATATAGATGCATTTTAATGACTTGCTAACGAAAAGATTCGATAATTGCATTATCACCATATAATTGCGTATAAAATTTGATTAGCTAAACATTTTTTGCATTAAAAAGAAACCAACATATTCTTTGGCGGTAGAAAAGTATAACTTCTGCATTGAAAAACTGGCACCACGTGACGTAAATGTCTTGACAGAATGGAGATTACTTTGGAAAATAGAGTAGGCTATTGTAATTTTGTAGATAAAGTTTTGTGTTGATACGTTTTGTTATTGTGTAGTTATGCCAAATCGTTCGTTACTTTTTGCATGACCCTTATGGTTGTGTTTGTACCTATGAGAAAGTTGGGAATCCCCTAAAACTGTAAATCTGTTTGTCTCGGAGACAAAGTTGCCGGCTAAACAACAAATACGCAGGAAGTTTAAAACTTTACATTGTATCGAGCAGGGAATTGCTGTTACTTTTAGGGAAAGTTATAAATAGATTCCTCAACCCTAGCAATACGGTTTAACAGTGGCAACTTCTTGCACATTTCTAGAAAACTTTACATTGTTGCTTGCCTCCGAGGCAAATAACGTGAAGTACCAGGGCCATCTAGAAAGTGACAGACGCAATGGCGTAACTGAACAATAACGAAAGATATCAACACAACATTTTATTTAGAGAGTCACAGTACCTACTCTATGCAATGGTTACCATGCTAGCTTCATATACCCAAATTCGATGGATTTTTACTTTCTCTATACGTACTATGTACATAGTGTATAGACAAGGTATTGCACTCCACCCAAAAATTCGATACCGAGATTTCAACGGAAATAAATGTTTTAGGGTCCCCTGTATCCAAAAAAAGCATTTTCACAAAAAGGTCCGTGTGCGTGTGTCCGTGAACACGATAACTCAAAAACGAAAAGTCGGTAAAATACCAAACTTGGTATTTAAGTTTAGTGTCTTCCAGGGATGCGACACGAAGATTTTGAGGAAAATCCTCCCACCCCAAACTACCCTTTACATGGAATTTTTTTCGAAAAGTTTGATTTTCTCAAAAATGGCTCTTAACGATTTTGATTAAAATTTCGTATATTAAAGATATTTACCTGACAAATAAAATGTATATCTTGAATTTTCTGAGAATAGCCTCTGAAGACTAATTTATTCTGGATGCATTTTACGGAATTTTGGATAACTGCTAAACCGTAAGAGGTGGATAAAAACTTACTACACGAAAAATGTAGAGCACGTTAAAACACACACTTTATGTTATATGCTTTTTTTTGTGGAGTCATCGTTTTTGAGTCATTCCTTGTTTTTGGTTTCTGCTATGAAAAACTTATAATTTTCTCATACAGGAATTTGTCAACTGCTTCCATACAAAGCAACTTCAGTGACATAGCAACCAGCAAGGAACAAAGCAAACACAGCATCAAGGAACCAAGGAATAAGACTATTTCTGCTATTTTAGTCTGATTAACATGAAATAAATAGATGTATAAGCTTTTTAAGAGTAATTTGTTGCAGAGATATAGAGAAAGTCATGTGAATGGTACACATCAGGTTTTTTAACATTTACAAAAACCCAACAGACTGAAATAGAGCGAGTATAGAGCTTGGTGAGCACAGAGCGCATTTGGGGACCGTAAAGACTGAAGTTTACTTCATATTTACCTTTAGGCACAAGCAGCACGTGCTCTCCGAACCGAGGAAGGCGGGAGCGGTAACTTCATAGTTGTCAGCGGACAGTGAGTGTACAGACTCCTTCCCTGCCTCTGACATAACCAATCGTCGTAGCACTGTTTAACGGACAGTGAGGTAAAATTTAAAATTTCTGTATTCTTGTATAGATCTTTACTATGACTGCTTTGCTGTTATGTTAATATAAATCCCAATTTTCGTTTTAATTGGATAAATACATTACAAAATATAAATTAATTCATAAATTTCATTATACTAATAAGAGGGTCATTCAGAAAGTAACTTTACTCTATTTCTCAACGCACTCTCCCTTCTGTTAAGACATTTATTGTCATGTGATACCTCTTTTTGATGCAGATGTACTCTACCGCCAAAGAACTTATTCGAAAGTCATGTGAATGGAACACACCTGGTAAGTAATATATAAAGCTGATGTCCCACTGTCAAATATTTTGGTCCAATACTTTTCAAACTACAAATTGGATCATGGAACATCGGATAATTTCATTGTATACAATTTCCATCCTATTTTTTGGTCCAATTCAAGTTTGTTAAAACAGGATACAGCGGTTTCTAATTTTTGGTCCAAATGTATGAAATGAGCAACCTGGTTGTAATGACGTAATAAGATGCCAGCTAGCGCTGGGTCTTCCTTCTCGCAAACGTCATTGTGTGAAACTTTGCTGTATCTTGTAGACTTTGTCCTAAATAATAGGGTTATAGTAGCTGGGCTATTGTTGAAATACACATTGCGCGGCAGAGATTTATGAAATAATAACTCAGGTATTTATAACTCCTGCAAATGTATTTTATCGGATTCATTTGTTCCTAACCTCTTTTCTCAACAAAAATTAAAAACGCTACCTTTAATTTGCTGGTATGGATTGCTTCATTTTTGTGTCTTGGCGAATGATTTTTGCCTCAACTAAGGACAGAAACTTTCCAAACAAATTTTCGTCCATTCTAAGGCAGTTAAAATAATTTACAGGGTCAGAAACGAGTTCATTTTGCAGCATATGTAGTACACCTCTCCCTTGGCCTGTATTCCTACGTTCCAGCCATGGTCTAGTCTTGATTTTTTCTTTCTATTATAATATGCTCTTGCAATGGATATATAAACTAAGCTTGCTACACTGAACGTAAATAATTGTGGATCAGCAACCTCCACCATTTTCGATCAGCTGTTCATGTGCAAGCGAGAAATATTTGGACCAATATACATTCCCGTGGGAATGGTACGGAGAAATTGTATACAACGTTCACGTTGTATAAAAAATTTTGGACCAAATTTTGACAGTGGGACGTGGATAAGAGCGGGAGCATTAGTTTTGAAGTGGATAGGAGACAGTGAATTAAAACGTTGTATTTTGTGCGGAGGGAACAGTATTATTTACTGTTTAACTGGTTGTAAAAAGATAATACAGGGTGTATATAAATAAGTATCGGGGTTTTAACTCTTTATAATATTTATTACGTTCAACTTACAGTTATAAATGATATGTCAAATGAAAAAACAACTCAAACAGTTTTACCAAGAAGCTTATAAATGTTCAATGTGACTACCCTTTGTCACACGTCACACATCAAGTCTATAGTCGAGTTCTTCCCAAACGTTGATAAGTGTGTATTCAGTAATTGTAGCAACAGCTGCTTCAATCCGGTTTCTTAATTCAGGGAGGTCATCTGGTATAGGAGGCGCGTACACACGATCCTTGATAAGCCCCAAAGGTAAAAATCGCATGGCGTTAGGTCAGGAGAACGTAGAGGCCATGCATAGAACTGAAGACAACACGATCCATAAAATCGTCATGAAACAACATGTCGTTTGCGAATTTGCCACGTAATCCGTGGTCTGTCCGCTTTAGAGCCTGTAATAACTGTAAACGGTAAGGACGTAGCTGTAAGCGTTTTCTTACAACTTTCCAAACAGTCGACAAAGGAGCTTGTAATTCACGACTAGCCTTCCGGACTGATTTCTTTGGACTACGAGTGAACGACTCTCTCACTCGCTCAACAGTCTCTTCACTTACTCCTGGTCGTCTCGTGGTCGTCCCTTTACAAAGGCAGCCAATATCTTCAAACTGATTATACCATCTACGAATGTTTTTATCACTAGGAGGATCACAACGAACTTACTACGGAACGCACGTTGCACAGTAACTGCAGATTCGGTCTTTGCAAACTGCAAAACACAAAACACTTCCTGTTTACTAGTCGCCATCTTTGCTACTACCGCTGTCTAGCGGATTGCGGCAGAAACATTGCACGCACTTGCGCACTTGTGCCAACAAACAAAACTACTTGAGTTGCTTTTTCATTTGACATATTATTTATAACTGTAAGTTGAATGTAATAAATATTATAAAGAGTTAAAACCCCGATATTCATTTATATACATCCTGTATATTGTAGGAAAGATATTTGGAAACACAAATGGAATATTATGTGAGGAGACATGGTGAATGTTGAATGGGAAGGGGACAAAAAGAATTAAAGGAATGACAATATTTGGGAAAGATAAAGGAACGGAGGGTAAGTAAAAACATAGAGCGAGAACGCAAAAGAAAACACACAGGATGGGTTGGAATAGATTACACAAACAAAAGGGAAGCTACAACCGCTAACAGCCAGGCAGCTATGTGAATATAGCACCTAAGGGCTATTCAAATTGACTTGTACATAAGGATACATAAATAAAAGTGGATTTAGTAAAAAAAACTTAGATCTTATGTCAAAGAATTTTTACTTTCTCTATATGTTCCATGTTCATAGTGTATAGAGGAGGTATTGCGTTCCACCCAAAAGGTCGATACCGTTATTAAACAGGAAATACATGTTTTAGGTCCCCCTTAATCCAAAAAAATGAATTTTCAGAACAAGTTCCGTGTGTGTGCGTGTGTCTGTGGACAGCATAACTCAAAAACGAAAAGACTGTTAAATATCAAACATGGAAACATTTTCGAAAATTTTGACTCTCTCAAAAATGGCTCTAGCGATTTTGATTAAAGATTTAAGATATTTACATGCCAAATAAAACCTATATCATGAGTTTTCTGAGAATAGATTTTTTTTGTGTATAACTATTTCCGAAATATTTTTTGTTATTGCTTTATATTTTCGAATGCATATGATTTCCTGAAATGGAAACTCATTCGTTTTTCCTCACGGTAATCCAAGCAGGACTAAATTTCAAAGGCATAACATTGCGATATGCTCTTTAAAAAAATCTGATGTGTTCCATTCACATGACTTTCTGTACATCTCTGCAACAAATTATTGTTATAAAGTTTATGCTTCTTTTACTTCATGCTAACCGAGAAAAATTAGCAGAAATATTCTTGCTGCCTTGTAAGTAGAAGCGAAATAAGGGAATACCATAGATTAAAGTGATAGTAAAAAGCTGGTTGCTATGTGACTGAAGTTCCTTTGTTTGTATGGACAGGAGTTGACAAAACCCTGTATGAGAAAAGTGTAAGTTTGCCATAGCTGAAACCAAAAAGAAGGGATATTGAAAAAACGATCAACTACACGAAAAAAATGTATACAACATAAGTGGTGTGTTTTAACGTACTTTGCATTTTTTGTGTGGTAAGTTTATGTTTATCTCTTACAGTTTAGCAGTTATGTAAAATTTATCCAGAACAATGTAGTCTTAAGGGGCTATTCTCAGAAAATTTAAAATATACAGTTTATTTGTCAGGTAAATATCCTTAATATATGATATGTTAATCAAAACCGTTAGAGACATTTTTGAGAAAATCAAAATTTTCGAAAAATCTTCCATGTAAAGGGTAGTTGGAGGTGAGGGATTTTTTGAAAATCTTCGTGGATTATCTTGCAAATCTACGTGTCACATCCTGGGAAGATACTAAACTTAAATACCAAGTTTGGTATTTAACGGACTTTGCGTTTTTGGGCTGTGCTATCCACTGACACACACACACCTTTTTCTAAAACTGCTTTTTTCGTTACAGGGGACTCTAAAACATCTATTTCTGGTAAAATCTTGTTATCGAATTCTTGGGTGGAATTCAATACCTTCTCTATACACTATGTACATAGTACGTGAAGAGAAATTAATTATTAACTCCACTGCGGAAACACAAACCATGTGTCGGTCAGTGGCATTGTATGCAAGAGTTACTTTCGTTTTCCTTTTGCATATCCGTGTAAACGGTGAAGGAATCGCGCTTATGGTTACAGGCTTGTACTAGAATCCGTCATGATATACAAGAACACGCGCAGAAAGTTAACATGTTTTCCACTTTCATACTGTGTACTAATGTATAGAGACGATATTGTATTGCACCCAAAAATTCTATACCGAGATTTCACCGGAAATACATGTTTTGGGTCCCCTGAATCTAAAGAAAGCATTTTTAGAAAAAGGTCCATGTATAAGTGTGTGAGTATGTTTGTGGACAGCATAACTCAAGAACGAACACACTTTAAATACCACCTTTATCATATAAGTTCAGTATCTCCCATGAAGAATTTCAATAAAATCACTCCACAATAAACTACCCTTTACATGGACTATTTTTCGAAAATTTTGATTAACTCAGTAATAGTTCTATTTTGATAAAATACCGTATATTAAACAAAATGTATATTTTGAATTCTTCACAGGCTGTTCTCTGAAAATTCAAGATATACATTTTTGTAAGATGTAAATATTAACATACGGGATTTTAATCCAAATCGTTAGAGCCATTTTTAAGAAAATAAAAATGTTCGAAAACTTTTCCATGTAAAGGATAGTTTAGGGTGTGGGGATTTTTCTCAAAATCTTTGTGTCACATCCCTGGAAGATACTGAACTTAAATACCAAGTTTGGTATTTAACAGTCTTTTCGTTTTGGGGCTATGCTGTTCACAGACACACAGACACACACACACACACACACACACACACACATACGCGCATAGACAGACACACACACGGACATTTTTCGTAAAATTTTTTTTTTGGATTCAGGGGATCTCAAAACATCTATTTCCGGTGAAATCTTGGTATCGAATTTTTGGGAGCATCATAATACCTTCTCTATACACTATGCACATAGTACACGTAGAGAAAGCAAATAAAAAGGTTAGAGGGGATGTGATGATGAAATACCGTGAGTAAAAACCCAATTTACCATGTGCATCTCTCGTGAAGAAACACATGATGTATATTGGCTTACTCATATGCAAAAGCATGTCGATTACTGTTAAATATACTTCGGTTTATCGATCCCCTTGGAGCTACGTGTGCGTTAAGATACGTATCCAGCACTGTGCGTGTCGTTAAAAACGTACAATCTACACAACTCCCTACCATGTTATCGATCCTACCTTGGGGAAAAAAAAAAAAAAAAACATTCAAAAAGTTACAGCTTCGAATGCTCTTGTCAAGTAGCAACGCCTGGAGAAGTTAAAGCCGAGGCTTCCATAACAATCTTGTCCAACGCGGGTGGCGAACAGTTAACTAAGGTTAACGGCTTCTTTCCTTTTTTGTTTTGAGTTGCTTGCCGTTACGCTCCAACTGCGATGCTCAGCTGGAATCAAATAAATAACAGCTACACACTGTAGAATTGTACTACTAGGACCAAGAAAGTTTTTAGAAGTTGTAAATAATACACAAATACTATTAAGATTACTAGCGAAATTAGCATAGCTGAGGTAGTCCGTGCAATAAAAGGTCTAAAAAACGGGAAGGCAGCCGGTATAGAAGGCCTGTCAGCTGCATTCTTCAAGAACTCTCTAGAAATTAGTAAAGTGGCATATTTATATACAAATAATAAAATATTTGAAAAGGGAGAATACCCAGATATATGGAAAACCGCCATTATGCAACTTCTTTACAAGGGCAAAGGGAGTTACAGCAGTTCAGAAAAGTATAGGGGCATCTCACTGCTCTCTGCATTTGGAAAAAATCTGATGTGTTCCATTCACATGACTTTCTCTATATACCTGCAACAAATTATTCTTAAAAAGCTTATACTTCTATTTACTTCATGCTAATCAGAAAAAAAAAAAAAAAAATGAGCAGAAATAGTCTTATTTCTGGCTTTATTGTAAGTAGAAGCGAAATAAGGGAGTACAATAGGTTAAAGCGAAAGCCAAAAGCTGGTTGCAATGTGACTGATGTTCCTTTGTTTGTATGGACAGGAGTTGACAAATTCCTGTATGAGAAAAGAATACGTTTTTCAAAGCTGAAAGCAAGAAAAAGGAATATCTCAAAAACGATCATCTCCACGAAAAAAATGTAAATAACATAAATTGTGTGTTTTAACGTTCTCTACATTTTTTATGGGTTAAGTTTTTGTCCATCTCTTACGGTTTAGTAGTTATGTAAAATTCATCCAGAATAAAATAGTCTTCAGAGGCTATTCCCAGAAAATTCAAGCTATATATTTTATTTGTCAGGTAAATATCTTTAATATACGAAATTTTAAACAAAATTGTTAGAGCCATTTTTGAGAAAATCAAAATTTTTGAAAAAAATTCCATGTAAAGGGTATTTAAGTTTGGTATCTTCCAAGGATGTGACACGAAGATTTTTAAGAAAATCCCCCCAACCCCAACCACCCTTTACATGGAGCTTTTTTCTAAAATTTTGATTTCTAAAAAATGGCTCTAACGATTTTAATTAAGATTTCATATATTACAAATATTTACCTGACAAATATAATATATATCTTTAATTTTCAAGGAATAGCCTCTGAAGACTACTTTATTCTGGATCAATTTTACGGAATTTTGAATAACTGCTAAACCGTAAGAGATGGACAAAAGCTTACTGCACGGAAAATGAAGAGCAGATTAAAACACATAAGTTATGTTATATACATTTTTTTCGAGGAGGTAATCATTTTTAAGGTGTTCGTTGTTTTTGGTTTCAGCTTTAAAAAACCTATACTTTTCTCATACAGGAATTTGTCAACTCCTATCCATACAAACAAGGAACTTCAGTCACATAGCGACCAGCTTTTGACTATCAGTTTAACCCATGTTATTCCCTTATTTTGCTTCTATTTACAAGATAACAGGTAATAAAACTATTTCTGCTTATTTTTTCTCGGTTAGTATGAAGTAAATAGAAGCATTAGCTTTTTAACAATAATTTGATACAGAGATGTAGAGAAAGTCATGTCACATCAGATTTTTACAATATAAAACAGTCTAGATTACTTATCGTTTATGGTTGAAAGTTAGTATAACATGAAATTAATTCTAGAGTACAACCCTATTTGTATAGCTATGTTTAAAACATGCGGAGCTTATAGATTTGCCTTACATTAAGGGTAGTTGTTGATAAAAAAATCTGATGTGTTACAATCACATGACTTTCTCTAGCTGTTCTACAAACTTGTTACATAAGATTCTTCTTCTTTCTGCACCTTGCTATTCGAGGTACTCATTAGCACAAAGTTCTTATTTAGTTCCGTATAAGTAGAAAGAAAATAAGGGAATACACTTGGCTAAACCAATAGTCAAATGTTTTAGAAGCTGTCGTTATGAGATTGTCATTAAAAATCGCTTTTTTGTTTGTCCAGGAGTGGAACAAAAGAAAAACGGACACTCCCATTTGAGAAAAGTATAAGTACTTCACAACTGAAGCTAATAACAATGCATACCTCGAAAACGGTAAGGTCCACGAGAAAAATGTATATGACATAACTTATGTATTTTAAGAAGACCTAAATTTTTTGTACAGTAAGTTTTTGTCTATCTCTTACGGTTTACTAGTTATGCCAAATTAAGTAAAATTCATCCCGAATAAACAGGTCTTCAGAAGCTATTCCCAGAAAATTCAAGATATACATTTTATTTGTTAGGTAAATATCTTTAATATATGATATTTTAATCAAAATCGTTAGAGCCATTTTTAAGAAAATCAAAATTTTCAAAAAAAGTTCCATGTAAAGGGTAGTTTGGCGTGGGGGGATTTTTCTCAAAATCTTCTACCATCCCTGGTAGATACTAAACTTAAATACCAAGTTTGGTATTTTAGCTGCTTTTCGTTTTTGAGTTATCGTGTTCACAGACACACGGTCACACACACGGACCTTTTTCTGAAAATGCTTTTTTTGGATACAGGGGGTCCTAAAACATGTAATTCCGGTGTAATCTCGGTATCAAATTTTTGGGTGGAATACAATACTTCGCTATCCCTATGTACATTGTACATATGGGGCTAGAGAAAGTAAAAAAGAAGCATATTGGACGTTGTAATTGGCATACATAATCTAATACGATCGTGGAATAGCATTGAAGGCTATACTAATTTAATTAGGTACATTAGCAGGTAGGACCAGCTATTTATCACAAATAGCAAGGAACACCTTGCTAATAACTTTGTTGATGGATATTAAACATATGACCATATTGGTTCAGGGTCAAGTTGCTCTGAATATGGTGCGTTCAATTCCTGACTACAACCAGCAAATTAATGAAGTACTTACTTAGGTAAGGATCGAAGTATTACTTCGACTACAAATACGAGGGCCGTTTTTTTTCACCCTCCCATAGACTATAAGTAAAAGACAAGTTCATAGAAAACACTTATTTTATTACTAAAAGCTTTGTACACTTATGATTACTTTTCACCATAATTACTGAAAAATTTGGGGCATTTATCGTACCTGTGCACAAGCTTTGCAATACCCGCTTCAAAAAATGTTGCCGCCAATGATTTCAAATGAGCATTGACGTTGTTTTGAAGATCCTCGTACTTAAGACGTTTGCGGAGAACCACTCAAAACAAACGAAGAGGAATGCTGGCTTCAGGAATTGTGTTGATCCATGACAACGCTCGTTCAAACAACCCATCGGATCCTTGAACAATTTCAATGGGAAATTTTCGATCATTCGCTGTACAGTCCTGACCTGGCACCCTTTGACATTCACCTTTCCCCTGAAGACGTGGCTAGGAGGGCAGCACTTTCAAACCAACGAATCTCTCAAAACTAACCTAAATGGGTTTGATTTAAATATTTTGACAACTTATATCTACTTAATGCATAACAAGAAATCTGATGTGTGCCATTCACATGACTTTCTCTATATCACTGCAACAAATTTTTCTATTTACTTCATCTAATGGAGCGAAAATTAGCGGAAACAGTCTTATTTGCTTCCTTGTTAGTAGCAGCGAAATAAGGGGGTACCATAGGTTAAAATGATAGTCAAAAGCTGGTTGCTCTGCGACTGAAGTTCCTTTGTTTGTATGGACAGGAGTTCACAAATTTCTGTATGAGAAAACCATAAGTTTTTATAGCTGAAACCAAAAACAAGGAATATCTAAAAACAATAAACTCCCTGAAAAAATGTATATAATATAAATTGTATGTTTTAAAGTGCCCTACATTTGTTGTGTGGTAAGTTTTTGTCCATCTCTTACGGTTTAGCAGTTATGCAAAATTCACCCAGAATAAAGTAGTCTTCAGAGGCTATTCCCAGAAAAATCAAAATATACATTTTATTTGTCAGGTAAATATCTTTAATATACGATATTTTAATCAAAATCGTTAGAGCCATTTTTAGAAAATCAAAATTTTCGAAAAAAGTGCCATGTAAAGGGGATTTTTCTCAAAATCTTCGTGTCGCATCCCTGGAAGATACTAAACTTAAACACCAAGTTTGGTATTTTAACTACTTTTCGTTTTTGAGTTATCGTGTTCACAGACACACGGACACACACACACACACACGGACGCTTTTCTGAAAATACTTATTTTGGTTACAGGGAACCCTAAAGCATATATTTCCCGTGAAATCTCGGTATCGAATTTTTGGGTGGAGTGTAATGCCTTCTTTATACACTATGTACATAGCACGTATAGAGAAAGTAAAAAAATGAAGACGGATTCGCTTTGCAAGGCCAGCAGTAAACAGAACATAGATGAAACGAAAGCTAACCCCGTTTGATAAAAGTTACGTAGTTTAAACTTGAAACCAAAAATAGAGAAGTTCTTGGAGAACCTCAACTCTAAAACAAAAGTGTATATAATTGTGTGTTTTAACTAGGTCTACATTTTGGAGTAGATTTTTGTCTATTTCTCGCAGTTTACTAGTTATGCCAAGTACACCTAAATTCCTCTAGAATGAACAGGCCTCAGAAGCAAAAAACAGTAAAAGATAAACGAAAACTTACTGCAGAAAAAATGTAGATCTCGTTAAAATACGCACTTTATGTCCTATGCTCTTTCATGATAGAGTTGACCGTTTGATATTCTTTAGCCCTATTTTTGCAAACAGAATCGAATTAATTTTTTTACTTTCTCTAGCCCCTTATGTACAATGTACATATGGATAGAGAAGTATTGTCTTCCACCCAAAAATTCGATACCGAGATTTCACCGGAAATATATGTTTTAGCGTCCCCTGTATCCAAAAAAAAGAAAACAAAAACATTTTCACAAAAAGGTCCGTGTGTGTGTGTGTGTGTGTGTGTGTGTGTGTGTGTCCGTGTGTCCGTATGCTTTGAACACGATAACTCAAAAACGAAAAGTCGGCAAAGCACCAAACTTGGTATTTAAGTTTAGTATCTTCCAGGGATGCGACATGAAGATTTTGAAAAAAATCCCCCACCCCAAACTACCCTTTACATGGAACATTTTTCGAAAATGTTGATTTTCTTAAAAATGGCTCTAACGATTTTGATTAAAATTTCTTATATTAAATATATTTACCTGACAAATAAAATGTATATCTTGAATTTTCTGGGAATAGCCTCTGAAGACTACTTTATTCTGGATGAATTTTACGGAATTTTGAATAACTGCTAAACCGTAAGAGATGGACAAACAATTACTAAACAAAAAATGTACAGCACATTAAAACACATAATTTATGTTGTATACATTTGTTTCGTGGAGTTTATCGTTTTTGAGATATTCCTTGTTTTTATTTTCAGGTTCGAAAAAGTTAGCTTTTCTCGTACAGGAATTTGTTAACTCCTGTCCATACAAACAAAGGAGCTTCAGTCACATAGCAACCAGCTTTTGACTATCGCTTTAACCTATGGTACTCCCTTATTTCTCTTCTACTTACAAGGAAGCAACTAATAAGACCATTGCTGCTAATTTTTTCTCGATTAGCATGAAGTAAATAGAAGCATGAGCTTTTTAAAACTAATTTGTTGCAGAGATGTAGAGAAAGTCATGTGAATGGAACACATCAGATTTTTTACATAGCAACAGCTTTTAAAATATTTGGCCATCGCTTTAGCCTAGTGTATTCCCATATTACTCTTACTTATAAGGATTTAATTAGTAAGGCTATTTCTTCCATTGTTTATCGTGATTAGCTAGAAGTATATTAAACGATAAACTTTTGTAAGAATAGTTAGTTAAAGAATTTGAATTTTACACATAGGATATTTTGGGTTTTATGTGATAGCTTTCACAATTCTAGAAATATGTTTTGACGCAGCTCTGTATTTTAGGTTATATTTATTCTGCAAGAATGCTGATATTAGCCAAGATGCCTTCAAAAAGCATATTAAAGAAACATGTATACAGATGCGAGAGTTGTTGAAAATGTATGAGAACGATACTATATACAGTTGCTTGGAAGATGAAATATTAAGACAGACAAGTGAACGCTACCTTCTCGCAAGATATGGATGAAAAATATTGACGCGCAGGAGGGAAGGTGGTTTTGACGTGACAGCAGAGAAACAGGAATGAAAGCAGGATAAGAAGAGACATGCTTGTCTGTAGCCTTCCGAATGTAACGAAAAGAATGTAGGAAATCATATTACAACCCACTCAAGGGGAAAATACACATCGCAACATAAGTGAAAACCTCAGGGAAAAAAACAAAAAAAAAAACTCACTACTAACAATATTTTGTTTTGCATGAATGGATCAGTTATTGAGTGTGTATCGAAGTAAACAGATCCACTCCAAAAAAAATCTCAAACTTCTTACAAAAGATCTTCTTTCTACACAAAGCTAATCGAGATAAACATTACCTGAATGTTCTTATTACTTAGAAGGGAACAGGAATGCGCTATACTAAAGTGATAGTCAAATGTTTTAAAAAACTGTCGTTATGCGATTGTCATTGCAAATCGCTTCTTTGCTTGGCCAGGAGTTGAAAAGAAAAAATCTGATGTGTTACATTCACATGCCTTTCTCTATATCTCTGTAATAAATTATTCTTAAAAAGCTTATGCTTCTATTTAATTCCTGCTAATCAAGGAAAAATTAGCAGAAATAACTTATTACTTGCTTCCTTGTAAGTAGAAGCGAAATAAGGGAGTACCATAGGTTAAAGTGATAGTCAAAAGCTGGTTGCTATGCGACTGAAGTTCCTTTGTTTGTATGGACACGAGTTCACAAAGTCCTGTATGAGAAAAGTATAAATTTTTTTATAGCTGAAGTGAAAACAAGGAATATCTAAAAAACAATCGCCTCCTCGAAAAAAATGTATATAACATAAATTGTGTGGTTTAAGGTGCTCTTCATTTGTTGTGTGGTATGTTTTTGTCCATCTCTTGCGGTTTAGCAGTGATACATATTCCGTAAAATTGACCCAGGATAAAGTAGTCTTCAGAGGCTATTCCCAGAAAATTCAAAATATACATTTTATTCGTCAGGTAAATATCTTTAATATACGATATTTTAAACAAAATCGTTAGAGGATTTTTTTAAAATAAAAAATTTCAAAAAAAGTTCTATGTAAAGGGTAGTTTGGGGTGGGGTGGTTTTTCTAAAAATCTTCGTGTCGCATCCCTGGAAGATACTAAACTTAAATACAAAGTTTGGTATTTTAGCTACTTTTCGTTTTTGAGTTATTGTGTTCACAGACACACGGATCTTTTTCTGAAAATACTTTTTTTGGATACAGGGGACCCTAAAACATATATTTTCGGTGAAATCTCTGTGTCGAATATTTTGGTGGAGTGCAATATCTTCTCTATACACTATGTACATAGTGTGTATAGAGAAAGTAAAAATGACCTATGAGGCATTCCTAAAAGCAGACCATTATGTACAACATACAAATTGTTACATATATCTAAGGCTGACTAACTGATTTCCTTCTTTACATATGTACATTATGAAGACACCTAAGCAGTTATAACACAGGTTGTATTTACTAATGAAATGTTTATTGTTTTTAAGGATATCTGGTTTTTTAATAAAATAATTTAATTCGGGGATATAAATTATTTTTATTTAATTATAAAAATACTAAGTATTTCTAATTTTAAAAAGTATCAGCTCTTTAAAAAATAAAATTGTAATGTAGTATTATTAGATATAATAGTTCTAATAGAAGTTATATATTAATTCGGTTTAGTAAGGCTTTTCTTAGATGATTATTAAAATTTTTACTGGTAATTTTTGTTTTGATAATGTTTATATCAGTATTAGGGGCTAATTTTGAGTACGACTTAAAAAAATCGGATGTGGTACACACACATGACTTTCTGTAGCTGTTCTACAAACTTCATACATACGATTCTTCTTCTTTCTGCACCTTGCCAATCGAGGTACTCATTAGCACAATCCGTATAAGTAGGAAGCAAATAAGGGAATACACTAGGCTAAACCGTAAGAGATGGACAAAAACTTACTACACAAAAAATGTAGAGCACATTAAAACACACACTTTATGTTATATACATTTTTTTCGTGGAGTTCGTCGTTTTTGTGACATTTCTTATTTTTGGTTTCTGTTATGAAAAACTTTTCTCATACAGGAACTTGTCAACTCCTAGCCATATAAACAAATTAACTTCATTGACATAGCAACCAGCTTTTGACTATCACTTTAACCTATGGTAGTCCCTTATTTCGCTTCTACTTACAAGGAAGCAAGTAATAAGACTATTTCTGCTCATTTTTTCTAATTAGCATAAAGTAAATAGAAGTATAAGCTTTTTAAGAATTATTTGTTGCAGGGATATGGAGAAAGTCATGTGAATGGTACACATCAGATTTTTGTTTTCTGGAAACAGAACTGTTTACTTGACAACAGGATTCTTTACCTCTCCTCCCTGCGTTTTTACCAATCACTCATGTTTTGATTCAGCGAGATGGTCGATAGCAACCTAAATACGGAACGGCGAACGGTACGAACTTCTTAGCTCAGGTCATAAGTAATACCATGAGGGGTTTCATCTTGTCGATAATTCACGAGCGGAGCGAAGCAACCTGAGTCAATTGTCCTAAGAGATGAAAACACGAGTTGTATTTGATAAGACAATTCAGCGAAATAGACATTTATAATACAGGGTTACTACAAAAGAAATAGACAACTTCAACTGCCTGTAAAACAAAAACTATTAGAGATAGCAACCTAATTATTTTGGAAGTATGTTGAGAAACTCTCAAAGTTTTGTTTGTTACTATTGGTAACGCTATAGTGTTTTGTTTGTTGTTGCAGAAGCTGAAATGGCGGAAAATCCTGTGGAAAAGGCATATTGCGTGTTGGAATTTGCTAGAACGCAATCAGCAACTGTTGTCCAACGACATTTTAGAACACGTTACCACAAAAATGAAATGATGCGCTCACAAAAACCAGCATCGTCTTCATCATGTCGCAACATGTCGATGCAAAAGTCACGCCGTATGACCTTATCTTCTTCACTCAGAAACTGCAACATCTGTAATCTGTAAGGCATCATGTGCAGTCGCTTCCGCAATATTTTCCATACAGTTTGCTGTGGAATTTGTAATTGCATGCTTGCCCTAGATGTCGATTTCTGTGGGCTTCTTATGTAGGCAGAACGAACACGTACAACGTTTTCTTCCGAAACTCTTGGTCTTCCCGAGCTCTTCCCTTTGCACAAACATCCCGTTGTCTCGAATTTTCTATACCAGTCGGTGGCGTTTTGTGGTAACGTGTTCTAAAATGTCGTTGGACAACAGTTGCTGATTGCGTTCTAGCAAATTCCAACACGCAATATGCCTTTTCATCAGGATTTTCCGCCATTTCAGCTTGTGCAATAACAAACAAACCACTACAGCGTTACCAATAGTAACAAACGAAACGTTGAGGGTTTCTCAACATACCTCCAAAATAATTAGGTTGCTCTCTTTAATGGTTTTTGTTTTACAGGCAGTTGAAGTTGTCTATTTCTTTTGTAGTAACCCTGGATATAGGAAGGGAGATTTTATCAGGTTATGATTGTAATACTTACATTAGTTATCAAATGGTAGATGGCGCATTCCACCATGTTTATTTACCCGAATGTTTTTTTTTTTTTTTCGTCACTGACTGCTGAATTATGACATGGCCGACCGTGTCTACACCCATTGTACGAATATCGATAGCAACAATAGAAATAGGGAACAATTATTTTATTACAGCTTTTAATAACTAATTCATGAAATAGAAACAAACGCTATTTTATTTGAGGTTATTGCACTCACCTCATACATAACAAATACAAATAATGATTAATTCACTCCTTTTTACTTTCTCTACACGTATTATGTACACGTATAGAGCAGGTATTGCATTGCACCCAAAAATTCGATACCGAGATTTCAACGCAAAATCACGTTATAGCTTCCCCTTTATATATATAAAAAAATTGGAAACGATAACCTAAAAATGAAAAGTCGTTAAAATACCAAACTTAGCATTTAAGTTTCGTATCTTTCAAGATGCGACACGAAGATTTCCACAACAATCCCTCCACCCCAAACTACACTTAACATGGTAAAATTTTCTAAAATTGTGATTTTCTCAAAAATAGCGCGCTAATGATTTTGATTAAAATACCATACATTAAAAATATTTATTTTTAGCGTAACTGGTAAACCGTAAGAATTAGGCAGAAACTTACTACACAAGAAATGTAGAGCACGTTAAAAGTCACAATTTATGTCATACACGTTTTTTTTCGTAAAATTTATCATTTCTGAGATATTCCTTGTTATTTATTTCAGATTAAAAATACTTCAAATTTCCTGACTCTGCATAGAAACGGATTTCAATCACATAGCAACCAGTTTTTAAAAGATTTGACTATCGTTTGAGCCTAATATTTCCTTATGTAGCTTCTACTTACAAGGATGAAAGTAATTAAGTAAATATCTGCTAATGTATAAAGTAGACAGAAAAATATGATTTTTAACCACAATTTGTTACAGCGATTTAGAGAAACGCATGTGAATGGAACACATCAGCTTTTTTGAACTAAACACATTATGAACTGGAAAAAAAACCCTTTAAATAAACATTGTAACTGAATTAATTGAAGGTACAATTGTGGAACTGACAGTTATTAAAAGTGAAGGTCGGCTGACTGGATTGTCACCTTGTTACCAATAACCAAGACAGGAGATTCAAACGAACGTCAGGTGCGACAAAATTTCAAAGAAATGAGCATCAGCTGCGATAAGATGTTTCGACAATATCGCTCCAGTCAGATGACCACGATCGGTTGAAATTTCTTAATCTCGTTCATCCGATTGACGCTTTAATAGTTGAGCTGAATTGTCATAAGTTACACCTCGAGTGTTTTCATCTTGTCAATAATTCACGACCGGAGCGAAGCGACGAAACACGAGTTGTATTTGATAAGACAATTCAGTGAAATAGACTATTAATAATGTATAATATATAGGAAGGGAGATTTTGTGAGGTTATGATTGTAATACTTACATTCGTTCTCAAATGGTAGATGACGCATTCCACCATGTTTATTTACCGAATGTTTTTTTTTTTTCTTTATTCACTGCCTCCTGAATTATGACATGGCCGACCATGTTTATACCGAATGTTGATAGCAACAATTGAAATAGGAAACAATCATTTTATTTCAGCTTTTAATAACTAAAACATGAAATGAAGACAAACATTATTTTATTTGAGGTTATTGTACTCATCTCATACATAGAAATACAGATAATTATTTTCACTCCGTTTTTGAACTAAATAAACTGTTAACTGGATAAAACTTTAAATAAGCATTATAACTGAGTTAATTGAAAGTACAATTGTGGAAGTGACAGTTATTAAAAGTGAAGGTTGGCTGACTAGATTGTCACCTTATTACCAATAACCAAGACAGGAGATTCAACAAACGAACGTCAGGTGCGACAAGCTTTCAAAGATGTTTCAACAATTGGTTGAAGTTGCCTAATCTTGACCGTTACATTGGCGCTAAATTGTCAATGAGTGATGAAAGAATAAATCAAAAATAGGTTTGAGATCACCTTGCGCGCGCATTTTCTCTCTTTACCCTATAGATTAATACACGAAACGTGGGAGGGAATTTGGGATAAAGAGCGTGCAAGGAGAAGAAGCGAGTCAAGGAGGGTTCCCTATCCGCTAAAGTCCGCATAATGGGGAGGGTCTCTCTCCTCCTGCACCCTCGAGGCTTGGAGGGAATAAGGATGTGAAGAAGGGGAAAATCGATATGTGCGACGCAGGACAACAAAAGCGGTGGAATGTGCGAATTAAACGGGGAAGCCTGCTAAGAAAGGGTTGCTACAGGGACCAAAACTGCCACCAATAGTTATCCTAAACCTCCCCTCTCCTGCTCATTTGTGTACCGTAAGCAAAACATTTTTTGTTTATGTTTGTGCAAACATTTGGACACGTACGGTGCGAAATCAATAGACACATAAAAAAATCTGGTGACTTTCTCTATGTACTATCATTTATTACAGGTTGACGAATGATACTTTTAAATGAGAGGTTAGATGCGAGTCACTCACTTTTACTGGGGCATTGGTACACTGAAGCAGGAACGGCAGTCAGATGTTCTGCACGCTATTCTCTTGTTTCTGCGCTTACTACAAAGTAAATATCACACATCCAGTGAGGTCATTCACATGTATTTACTCTCAACCTCGATTACTCTTACACTACACTTTACAACTAATTTTTTTTTGTGTTCATTCTATTTCCGCCATTTCTCCCTCATCTTCTTCTGTCATTTTCATTAATTATTAAGCATCTCTAGTTAAAACATTGGCAATGGTATAAACCCGTAGCGCACAAGTTTGCAGTCAGCTGTATGCTGTGTATTCTCGAAACGTAATCATAAGAACGCAAAGTTGTTTGTTATTGTACCATAAACTATTTGTTGACCTGTTTATCAAGGGTAGGCTAGCTTACTTTATCGTCGCTAAAGGTCATTCATCTAGAAGGAACGAGCAGCCTGTACCGAATACTACAGAGTAATCCTTTGCGTATGGATAAAATTAAATGTCGTTATAAAAGCCAATACGATATTAGGACGAACTTCCTGCATGTTATATTATAGTTAAACAAATCTTATGTGTTTCATACAAATGACCTTATCTTTCCATTGTGTGTGTGTATTTATATATATATATATTTTTTTGGGGGGGGGGGGCAAGATAGCTAAAAATCTGATGTGTTACACTCACAGGACTTTCTCTAGCCATTCTACAAACTTCTTACATAAGATTCTTCTTCTTTGTGCACCTTGTTAATCGAGGTATTCAACACAATGTTCTTATTACTTAGTTCCTTATAAGTAGGAAGAAAATAAGGGAATACACTACGCTAAATCAATAGTCAAATGTTTTAAAAGCTGTCGTTATGCGATTGTCATTACAAATCGCTTCTTTTCTTGGGCCAGGAGTAGAACAAAAGAAAAACGGACACTCCCGTCTGAGAAACCTATAAGTAATTCACAACTGAAACTAATAACAATGAATACCCCGAAAACGGTAAGCTCCACGAAAAAAAAAATGTATATGATGTAAATCGTGAATTTGAACAAGGCCTACATTTTTTGTATAGTAAGTTTTTGTCTATCTCTTACGGTTTATTAGTTATGCCAAATTTAGCAAAATTCATCCAGATTAAACAGGTCTTTAGAAGCTATTCCCAGAAAATTCAAGATATACACTTTATTTGCCAGGTAAATATCTTTAATATACGATATTTTAATCTAAATTGTTAGAGCCGTTTTTAAGAAAATAAAATTTTTCGAAAAAAGTTCCATGTAAAGAGTAGTTTAGGGTGGGGGGTTTTTTCTCAAAATCTTCGAGTCGCATCCCTGGAAGATACTGAACTTAAATACCAAGTTTGGTATTTTAGCTACTATTCGTTTTTGAGTTATCGTGTTCACAGACACACACACACACACACATACACACACGGACCTTTTTCTGGAAATGCTGTTTTTGGATTAAGGGGGTCCTAAAACATGTATTTCCGGTGAAATCTCGACATCGAATTTTTGGGTGGAATGCAATACTTCTCTATCCCTATGTACATTGTACATACGGGGCTAGAGAAAGTAAAAACCGAACAGTCCATTAAATACCAAACTTGGTATTTAAGTTCAGCATCTACAAAGAATGGGTCACGAGGATTTTCAAGAAAATCCCCCGCCCCACCCTGACTACCCTTTGCATGGGAAAAGTTTGGCTCTAATGATTTTGATTAAAATATCGTATATTAGAGATATTTTCACAACAAATAAAATGTATATGTAGAAGACATCTTTATTCTGGATGAGTTTTGCGTAATTTTACGATACTGGTAAACCGTAAGAGATAGACAAAAACTTACCACACACAAAAAATGTAGAACACATGAAAACACGCAATTTATATTATTTACATTTTTTCGTGTTATTGGTCGTTTTTTGATATATTCTTTGTTATTAGTTTCAGGTTTCAGTACTTGTACTTTTCTCATACGGAAATTTGTCAACTCCTTTCCACAGAAAAGAATTTAAAGCACATAGCAACCAGTTTTTGGCTGTAACTTTAGTCCATGGTACTCCCTTATTTTCCTCCTACTTACGAATAAGCAAGTAATAAAACAATTTGTGCTAATTTTTTCTCGTTTAGAATGAATTAAAAAGAAGAAATTTTTAATAATTTGTTGCAAAGATGTAGAGAAAGTTATGTGAATGGATTACATCAGATTTTTAATGTATTTTTTCTATTTCCAACATTTCTCTCTCATCTGCTTCTGTCATTTTCATTAATAAGTAAGCATCTCTAGTTAAAACATTGGCAATGATATAAACCCGTAGCGCACAACAGTTTGCAGTCAGCTGTACGTTGTGTATTCCCGAAACGTAATTATAAGAAAGCAAGGTTGTTTGTTATTGTACCATAAACTATTTGTTGACCTGTTTATCGTCGCTAAACGTCATTCATCTAGAAGGAACGAGCAGCCTGTACCAATTACTACAGAGTAATCCGTTTGCGTATGGATAAAATTAAATGCCGTAAATTAATATATGTCGATATTAGCACAAATTTCTTCTTTGTTATATTATACGTAAGCAAATCCGATGTGTTCCATTCAAATGACCTTATCCTTCCATTGTGTGCGTGTGTGTTTTTGGGCAACATAGCTCAAAAACGAAAAGTCCATTAAATACCAAACTTGGCATTTAAGTTCGGGTTCTATAAAGGATGCTTCACGAGGAATTTCAAGAAAATATCCCCCGCACCCAACTATACTTTACATGGAAAAGGTTTCGAAAATTTTTATTTTCTTTACACTGGATCTAACGATTTTGATTAAAATTTCTTATATTTAAGATATTTATATAACAAACAAAATGTATATCAGCTTTACTAGGAATAGCCACTTAAAACCTCTTTACTCTTGATGATTTTTTTTTTTTAATTTTATATAACTAGTAAACCATAAGAGTTAGACAAAAACTTACTATACACAAAATTTAGAGCTCATTAAAACACACAATTCACGTCATATACATATTTTTCCTGGACTGGACCATTTTCGAGGTATTCCTTGTTTTTGATTGCAGTTTTAAAAACGTTTTTTCATACAAGAACTTTTCAACTCCTGGCCACGCAAAGAAACGAATTTCAATCCCAGTGCAACCATATTTTAAAACATTTGATTGTCAGTTTAGCCTAATGTATTCCTTTATTTCCCTTCTATTTACGAAGAACTAAGTAATAAGACCGTTTCTGCTAGAGTTTATCCCGATTAATCTGAAGTAGATAAAAGAATAAGCTTATTAAACAATAATTTGTTATAGAGATGTAGAAAAGTCATGTGAATGGAACACTTAAGATTTTTGTTACTGTGGCAAATTCATGCTATCCGATGAAGAACATGTTTCTGGTACAATATATTGAATGTTGCAAAACAACCAAAAATATTCCCCAGGGTTTCAGGATGAACGAGGAAATCATCATCGGCACATAAACAGCGATTTTGTGACCGCTTCATAAAAATGGTAGTTGCACTTCGAACTGGAAATGGGTATAACTGCCCCCAAGGAAGTTAACCAACGATTATCACTTTTATGGGCTCACAGAGTCGTAAAAATGGATTACTGCAGATGAAAACGGGAAGCTTGAACCATTCTGCCTATTCAGCTGAACGGAAAATAAATTTAATTCGGTAGTTTGTGAGCTTAAAAACAGTAGAGTAAGTGTTAAAACCATAATTGCTACCAAAACGGGCGCGACAGCCAATGCGATCTTTTTACTTTCTCTATACGTACTATATACATAGTGTATAGAGAAGGTATTCCATTGTACACAAAAATTCCATACAGAGCTTTCACCGGAAATACATGTTTTGGGTCCCCCTGTATCCAAAAAAAGCATTTTCAGAAAAAGGTCCTGTATCCGTGTGTCTGTGAACACGATACCTGAAAAACGAAAAGTCGGTAAAATACTAAAGTTGGTATTTAAGTTTAGTATCTTCCAGGGATGCGACACGAAGATTATGAGAAAAATCCCCCCACCACAAATTACCCTAAACATGGAACTTTTTTCGAAAATTTCAATTTTCTCAAAAATATCTATAACGATTTTAATTAAAATATCGTATATTAAAGATATTTACGTGACAAATAAAATGCATATCTTGAATTTTCTGAGAAAAGCGTCTGAAGACTATTTTATTCTGGATGAATTTTACGAAATTTTGAGGTGTACAAAAATTTACCACACAAAAACTGTAGAGCACGTTGAAACACATAATTTATACTATATACATTTTTTTCGTGGAGACGATCGTTTTTGAGTTATTTCTTCTTTTTGGTTTTAGCTTCGAAAAACTCCTGTCCGTACAAACAAAGGAACTTCAGTCACATAGCAACCAGTTTTTGACTATCACTTTAACCTATGGTACTTCCTTATTTCGCTTCTACTTACAAGGAAGCAAGTAATTAGACAATTTCTGTTAATTTTGTCTCGATTAGCATTAAGTAAAGAGAAGCATAAGCTTTCTAACAATATTTTGTAGCAGAGATGTAGAGAAAGTCATGTGAATGGAACACATTTTTACTTTCTCTATAAGTACTATGTGCATAGTGTATACAGAAGGTATTGTATTCCATCCAAAAATTCGATATCCAGATTTCACCGGAAATACATGTTTTGGGTCCCCCTGAAAACAAAAAAAAGCATTTATGGAAAAAGGTCCGTGTGTGTGTAGTTAATTTTTAGGCATTTTCAGTTGTTTCGCCAAAGCATACGAGCAATACATGCTTAATAGAACAAAAGACTCGCGGATTTCGTGACAAGAATACGATATCAGTGTAGTGCGTCAATAAAGGTTACAAAATTGCGTAGGTCCTATGTTTTTTACTTTCTCTATACGCAATATGTACATAGTGTATAGAGAAGGTATTGCACTCCACCAAAAATTCGATACCGAGATTTCACCGGAAATATATGTTTTAGGGTCCTCTGCATCCAAAAAAAGTATTTTCAGAAAAAGGTCCGTGTGTGTGTGTGTGTCTGTGTGTCTGCGGACAGCATAGCTCAAAAACGAAAAGACCGTTAAATACCAAACTTGGTATTTAAGTTCAATATCTTCCAAGCATGCGATACGGAGACTTTCATGAAAATCCCCCCACCCCCAACTACCATTCACATGGAAAAATTTTCAAAAATTTTGATTTTCTAAAAAGTGGCTCTAACGATTTTGATTAAAATAACGTACATTAAAGATATATACCTGACAAATACTATGCATATCTTGAATTTTCTGGGAATAGCCTCAGAAGATTACTTTATTCTGGATGAATTTTACGGAATTTTGTATAACTGCTAAACCGTAAGAGATGGACAAAAACTTGCAACACAAAAAATGTAGAGCACCTTAAAACACACAATTCTTCTTATATACACTTTTTCGTGGAGTTGATCGTTTTTGAGATACTCCATGTTTTTTTGTTTCAGCTTTAAGAAACATACTTTTCTCATACAGGAATTTAACAATTCCGGTTCATACAAGTAAAGGAACTTAATTCACATAGCAACCAACTTTTGACTATCGCTTTAACCAATAAGTACTCCCTTAATTCGCTTCTACTTACAAGGAAGCTGGTGATAAGTCTATTTCTGCTGTTTTTTTTCTCACTTAGCAGGAAGTAAATAGAATCATAAGCTTTTTAACAATAATTTGTTGCAGAGATGTAGAGAAAGTCACGTGAACGGAACACATCAGATGTTTTGTTAGATATTTCGGAAGATTTGGAAATATATATGGCGCTCCAAGCTGCACGCTATGAATATACTATTGTGAATTACAACTGGTAACTTTTGCAGACACTAGACATTATGATATAATAGCACATGTATGTAATACGAATAGCCCATTAAGGTATAAGAAGATGAACAGGAAATGAACGCTAGGGGAAGAGTTACTTGGTGTTTTGTTCTCACCGAGGGGGCTTCCCCCTATCACCACAGAAAATGACACTTCTGTATGCAATCCACTTCTGCGTATAATCTCAAAAGGCTTCTTTACCTCCTCATTTCGAAGATGGCTGGAATACACAGCGGTCGTAATTGGCCATCATTTTAATATTCACAGCGAGTGTACAACTCTTACTATTGAAAAAGATCTGATGTGTTCCATTCATATGACTTTCTCTACATCTCTGTAACAAATTATAGTTAAAAAGCTTATGCTTCTATTTACTTAATGCTTCTCGAGAAAAATAAGGGGGTACAGGTTAAAGTGATAGTCAAAAGCTGGTTGCTATGTAATTGATGTTCCTTTGTTTGTATAAAACAGGGATTCACAAATTACTGTATGAGAAAAATACAAGTTTTTCAAAGCTAAATAAAAAACAAGGAATTTCTAAAAAACGACCAACTCCACGAAATATATATTTATATATATAAAACATAAATTGTGTGTTTTAATGTACGCTAAGTTTTTTGTGTGGTAAGTTTTTATCCATCTCTTACGGTTTAGTAGTTATGCAATATTGCGTAAAATTCATCGAGAATAAAGTAGTTTTCAGAGGCTATTCCCAGAAAATTCAAGATATACATTTTATTGAATATACGATATTTTATTCAAAATCGCTAGTCATTTCTGTGAAAATAAAACTTTTCGAAAAAAAGTTCCTTGTAAAGAGTAGTAGGGTGTGTGAGGATTTTCTTGAAAATCTTCGTGTCGCATCCTTGGAAGATATTGAACTTAAATACCATGTTTGGTATTTAAAGGACTTTTCGTTTTTGAGCTATGCTGCCCACAGTCACACACACGCACACGGGTAATTTTCTAAAAATACTATTTTTTGGGATCAGGGATTCCTAAAACATGTATTTCCGGTGAAATCTCGATAGCGAATTTTTGGGTGCATTACAATACCTTCTCTTTACACATAGTACGTGTATAGAGAAAGTAAAAACTGTGTTTTATATTGTGAATAGAAGCGAACAATATAAAACCATTTTAACACGTCATACACCGTTGATACTTTCTCTACGCGTACTATGTACATAGTGTACGGAGGAAGTATTGTATTGCACCCAAAAATTCAATACCGAGATTATACGGGAAATATATGTTTTGAGACCCCCTGAATCCAAAATAATCCATTTTAGGAACATGTTCGAGTATGTGTCTGTCTGTCTGTATGTGTGTGTCTGTGTTTGTGTCTGTGGGCAGCATAGCTAAAGAACGTGCATCTTGAAGATATTGGTGTTAAATATCAAGTTCAGTTTTTAACGGAATTTTCGTTTTTGAGCTATGCTGCCCACAGACACAGACACACCATGGACATTTTTCGAAAACATTTTTTTTTTTTGGATTCAGGGGGTCCTAAAACATGTATTACCGGTGAAATCTTGGTATCTTATTTTTGGTTACCTTCTCTATACACTACGTACAAGTTCGTGAAAAGAAAGCAATAATTAAAACCTTCTTCTGTTTATCTTAACGTCGTGTACTTAAACAAAAATCTGATGTGTTCCATTCACATGACTTTCTCTATATCTCTGCAACAAATTATTGTTAAAAAGTTTAAACTTCTATTTACTTCCTGCTAATCTAGAAAAAAGTAGCAGGAATAGTATTATTACTTATTTACTTGGAAGTAGAAACCAAATAAGGGAGTACCATAGGTTAAAGTGATAGTCAAAAGCTGGTTGCTATGTGACTGAAGTTCCTTTGTTTGTATGGACACGAGTTGGCAAATTCCTGTATGGGAAAAGCGTAAGTTTTTAACGATGAAACCAAAATTAAGGAATATTTAAAAGATTATCAATTCTACGAAAAAAAATGTATATAATATAAATTGTGTGTTTTAAGGTACTCTACATTTTTAGTGTGGTATGTTTTTGTCCAACTCTTACGGTTTAGTAGTTATGCAAAATTTCGTTAAATTCATCCAGAATAAAGTAGTCTTCAGAGGCTATTCCCAGAAAATTCAAGATATACATTTTATTTGTAAGGTAAATATCTTTAATATGCCATATTTTAATCAAAATTGTTAGAGCCATTTTTAAGAAAATCAAAATTTTCGAAAAAAGTTCCATGTAAAGGGTAGTTTGGGGTGGGGGGACTTTTTCTCAAAGTCTTCGTGTCGTATCTCTGGAAGATACTAAACTTAAATACCAATTTTGGTATTTTACCGACTTTTCGTTTTTGAGTTATCGTGTTCATAGACACACGGACACACGGACACACACACACACACGGACCTTTTCCTGAAAATATTTTTTTTTGGATACAGGGGACCCTAAAATATGTTTTTCCGGTGAAATCTCGGTATCGAATTTTTGGGTGGAGTGCAATATCTTCTCTAAATACTATGTACATAGCACGTATAGAGAAAGGAAAAAGCCACGAGGAAGTTCAGAAATTCAATGTTTTGGAATCAGGAATGTTTCAGTGGACCACACAGTTCTGGTAAATGTTTTCATTCGAGAGAAAGCTTTTCCATTTTGTTGATCCCAGTTGCCACCCATTTACGTAAAATGGCGAATCTGAACGGGAACATCCGACCTTTATGCGAGCTCAGAAGATTTAATTTTACCGTCGTTTCGCCGACTAGGAGCTTACAAAAGAACCTAAGGGTAATTTAACCTGCTCATACGGTTTCCCACTTCGGGAGAAGCGTACCACTTCACTTGGATTGCAACATCTTATACCCTCTACTACTTATCTACAAAAGTAGAGTAAATATCGTATTTAGGGATGGAATCTTGACACTTTCGATACCGCGATACTCTCGATTAGGCAAGAGCAGAAACGGAGGCGCAGCATCTCATTTCACTCCGTGTGAAGCATTGGGATATGCTGCTATGCGACGTAATGGATTGTTTGTAAACACAAAGCTTCCTCATATACTTTTTACTTTCCCTACATGTTCTGTGTACATAGTGAATAGAGAAGGAATTGTATTCCACACAACAATTCGCTATCGAAATTTCACCAGAAATAGACGTTTTAGGGTCCCCTGTATCCTAAAAAAAAGTTTAGAAAAAGATCAGTATTTGGGTGTCGCGTGTCTGTGAACACGATAACAAAAACGAAAAGTCGGTAAAATACCAAACTTGGTATTTAAGTTTTGTATCTTCCAAGGATGCGACACGAAGATTTTCAAGAAAATTCCCCCAACCCTTACTACCCTTTACATGGAAAAATTATCGAATATTTTAATTTTCGCAAAAATGGCTCTAACGATTTGGATTAAAATTCTGTATACTAAAGATATATTTATACCAAATAAGTAATATATTTTGAATTTTCAGAGATAGCCTCTGAAGACCTCTTTATTCTGGATGCATTTTGCCGAATATTGCTGAACTGCTAAATCATAAGATAAGATACAGAAAAATCTTGCTGCATAAAAAATGTAGATCTCGTCAAAACACACAATTAATTTTCTTTACGTTTTTGTTGTAGAGTTAATCGTTTCCGATATATTCCTTCTTATTGGTTGCAATTGTAAAGTGCTCTTACTTTTATCAGACAGGAAGTGTCCGTTTTTCTTTTGTTGTACTCCTGGCCAAGCAAAGAAGCAATTTGCAATGACAATCGCATAACGATAGTTTTTAAAACATTTGACTATCACATTAGCCTAGTGGATTCCCTTAGTTCCATTCTACGTATAAGGAACTAAGTAATACATTTCTGCTAGCGTTTATCTCGGTTTGCATGGTTTTGAAAAACCAACTCACTTTTTTAAGAAGTTTGTTTGCAGAATAGCAAGAGAAAGTCATGTGAGTGTAACGCATCAGATTTTAATTACAATATCGTATATGAAGTATATTTACATCACAAATAAAGTTATAGTCTTAAATTCGTTGGAAATAGCCTCTGAAGACCTCTTCATTCTGAATGCCTTTTCCATTACTGGAAAACTGTTAGAGACAAAAACAATTTCGTTAAAACACATGTTTTGTGCCATTTTTACTTTCTCTACACAAACTATGTACGTAGTGTATAGACAAGGTATTGCATTCCATCCAAAAATTCAATTCTGAGATTTCACCGGAAATACACATTTTGGGTCCCCCTGAATCCCAAAAAAGCATTTTTAGAAAACGGTCTAGTGTGTGTGTCTGTGGACAGCATAGCTCGAAAAAGAAAAAACCGTTAAATGCCAAATTTGGTATTTCAGTTTGGTATCTTCCAAGGATGTATTACGAAGGTTTTCATGAAAATCCCCCCAACGTAAACTATCCTTTACATGGAAAAATTTCGAAAATTTTGATTTTCTCAAAAATGGCTCTAACGATTTTGATTAAGTTCTCTAATATTTAAGATATTTACATGCCAAATAAAATATATATCTTGAACTTTCTGGAACTGACCTCTAAATACCTCTTTATTCTTGATGATTTTATTGAATTTTGCGTAACTGGTAAACTGTAAGAGATAGATAAAAACTTATTACACGAAAAATGTATGTCAGGATAAAACACACAATTTGTCATATATATTTTTGTTTCGTGGGGCTGATCGTTTTTTAGATATTGCTTATTTTTGTTTTAGCTTTGAAAAGAACACTTGTCTCCTACAGGAATTTATCAATCGTGCCCATACAAACAAAGGAACATCAGTCACATAGCAACCAGCTTTTGACTATCACTTTAACCTATG
Organism: Hymenopus coronatus; assembly: GCA_030762935.1. Lineage (NCBI taxonomy): Eukaryota > Metazoa > Arthropoda > Insecta > Mantodea > Hymenopodidae > Hymenopus > Hymenopus coronatus. Next base: position 64,081,692 of record CM060899.1, read on the forward strand.
GTACTCCCTTATTTCGCTTGTACTCACAGGAAGCAAATAATAAGACTATTTCTGCTATTTTTTTCTTGTTTAGCATGAAGTAAATAGAAGCATAAGATTTTAAATAATATTTATGCAGAGATATAGCAAAAGTCATGTGAATGGAACACACAAGATTTTTACTTTCTCTATACGTACTGTGTACATAGTGTAAAGAGAAGGTATTGCAGTCCACCCAAAAATTCGATACCGAGATTTCACCGGAAATATATGTTTTAGGGTCGCCTTTATCTAAAAGAAGCATTTTCATAAAAAAGGTCCGTGTGTGTTTGTCCGTGTGTCCGTGTGTCTGTGAACACGATAACTCAAAAACGAAAAGTCGGTAAAATACCATACTTGGTATTTAAGTTTAGTATCTTCCAAGGATGTGACACGAAGATTTTGAGACAAATCCCCCCACCCCCAACTACCCTTTACATGGAACGTTTTTAAAAAATTTTGATTTTCTCAAAAATGGCTCTTGAATTTTCTGGGAATAGTCTCTGAAGAGTAGTTTATTCTGGATGAATTTTACTGAACTTTAAATAACTGCTAAACCGTAAGAGATGGACAAAAACTTACTCCACAAAAAATGTGGAGCACCTTAAAACACACAATTTATGTTACATACATTTTTTTCGTGGAGTTCGTCGTTTTTGAGACATTCCTTATTTTTGGATTCTGCTATGAAAAACTTATACTTTTCTCATACAGGAATTTGCCAACTCCTGTCCATACAAACAAGGGAACTTCAGTCACATAGCAACCAGCTTTTGACTATCATTTTAACCTATGGTACTCCCTTATTTTGCTCCTACTTTCAAGGAAGCAAGTAATAAGACTATTTCTGCTAATTTTTTCTTGTTTAGCATGAAGTAAATAGAAGCATAATCTTTTTAGTAATATTTTATGCAGAGATATAGCGAAAGTCATGTGAATGGAACACGTAACATTTTTACTTTCTCTGCACGTACTATGTACAGTGTGTATGCTAGGAAGTTTGGCGCAATTTGAAACAACACTTTTCCTAGACGGTAAATTTCAGTGCGACGATCTCTAACATGGGAGGTAACTCCCAGTAAATCTTTGACCAGGTAGAAACATGAAACAAATCGGCACGGGTATTGTTCTGGGTCCAGTCTCAAGAGATGTTAATCTCTTAAGCGCAGTTAAGTGATACTCAAACATATATAGCACCAAAGTGCTGCTTCTGAGGAATTACAACAAGGCAAGCTGGAATATTTATGTAATTACCCAGAGTTCCCATTTACTCTCTACGTGCGTACAATGTGCATAATGGGCAAAGAAAGTATTGCATTTCACGTTAAGCTTTCACCGGAAATAAGTATTTTGGGGCCCCCTGAAAAAAATTCTCTTATGTTCCATTCACATGACTTTCTCTACATCTCTACAACAAATGATTGTTAAAAAACTTATGCTTATTTACTTCATGATAATCGAACAAAAATTAGCAGAAATTGTCTTATTACTTCCTTCCATTTAAATAGAACTGAAATAAGGGAGTACAATTGTTTAAAGTGATAGTCAAAAGCTGGTTGCTATGTGACTGAAGTTCCTATTTTTGTATGGACAAGAGTTGACAAGTAATATCTCAAAAATGATCAACTCCACGAGAAAAAATATGTTTAGCAGTTATGTCAAACTCCGTAAAATTCACCCAGAATAAAGTAATCTTCAGAAGCTATTCCCAGAAAATTCAAGATATACATTTTCGAAAAAAAGTTCCATGAAAAGGGTAGTTCGGGGTAGGGGGATTTTCTTGAAATTCTCGTGTCGTATTCCTGGAAGATACCAAAACTAAATACCAAGTTTGGTTTTTAACGGTCTTTTCGTTTTTGAGTTATGCTGTCCCCACACACAGATATACATGACCATTTTTAAAAATGCTTTTTTTTTTTTTTTGGATTTAGGGGTTCTAAAAGTATATATTTCCGATGAAATCTCGGAATCGAGGTTTTGGGCGCAATACAATACTATACACTATGTATATACTGCGTGTAGAGAAAGTAAAAATACAAATGAATAAAAACTGATATCTCGGAAATAGCTCCCCGTCACCCAAAATTGTTTGATGAGGTACATTCACATGTATTTCTCTAGGTAATATTCAACAAATTAATATTACAAAAGAGGTTATTCTTCTATGTTTATCATAATAAATATTTAAAGGAATTCCTTTATTGCATATTATCTCTTGGATACAATGCAATAACGTACATATTTATTTATAATGTAAATATATTAGACACAGTGTATTTAAATCGAAATCCGTGTCGTTTTTGAATGTAAGGGTTTTTCTTAAAAATTTCCCATTTTCAATCTTTGGAAAACTTTGGTGAAAATCCAACATATCATTTTTACTTTCTCTACACTTACCATGTACATAGTGCACAGAGAAGGTGTTGCATTCCACCCAAAACTTCGTACCAAGATTTCATCGGAAATACACGATTTACGATCCCCTATATGAAAAAAAAAAAGCATTTTTAGAAAAAAGTCCATAGGTTTGTGTGTGTGTGTTTATGTGCGTGTGTCCGTGTGTTTGTGAACACGATAAGTCAAAAACCGAAAGCTCGGTAAAACACCTAACTTTGTATTTAAGTTTAGTATTTTCCAGGGATGCGACACGAAGTTTTTAGGAAAATCTTCCCGCCCTAAACTGCCCTAAAATTTCGAAAGTTTTGATTTTCTCAAAAATGGGTCTAACGATTTTGATTAACATGCCATATATTAAAAATATTTATATTGCAAATAAAATGTAAATCTTGAATTTTCTATTTATTCTGAAATATTTTTATTGCATTTTCCGTAACTGGACAACCGTAAGAGATAGACAAAATCGTACTTCACATAAAATGTATATCAGTTTATGTCATATACGGGAATTGACCATTTCTGAGATATTCTTGTTAGCAGCTTCAGCTTTAAAACACTTGAACTTTTTCTCAATCAGAAAGTTGTCAACTTCTTGCCCTGCATAGACACGGATTTCTACCACATGACAAGCTGTTTTTAAAAGATTTGACTATCACTTTAGCCTATTTATTTCCATTCTTCTTACAAGGAAGCAAGTAATTAAGACAATATATTATAAAGGTTATCTAGATTATTATAAAACAGATAGAGGATTAAAGGTTTTAACAATATTTTGTTACTCAGATGAAGAGAAAGTCATGTGAATGAAGTCTATCAGATATTTTATTTTTGCTGGTCTTAAAGTTCTCTTTCTGGTTTCAACGCATCTCAAAACGTGTATCATGGGGAAATCTTAGTATATAGGGTATAAAAGTAAGTATTAGAGAAGATAAAAATGTTTTGGTTACTAATTAAGAAAAAAACCACATTAGAATTCGCTGGATTGTTAAATTGGGCAGACATCCAGAAGTTACGCAACCATTTCGACGCATATTAATGTTAATTGAATAAGATTTGGCTGGAGATGCACATAAAAGGACTCTCCCCGCAAAATTTGTTCGCACAATTGACTACTAACAATTGTATACTATGAGTGAATAAAGCCTGTGTCCCAGAGTTAAAATTTGGTCCAAAATTGTTTATACAACGTGGCCGTTGTGTACAATTTCTCCATTGAATTCCCACAGGAGTGTGTATTGGTCCAAATATTTGCGACTCCCTGAATAAAAAAAAAAAAAAAAAAAATAGAAACATGTCCGTGTGTGTGTGATTTTCAAGAAAATCCCCCCACTCCCAAATACCCTTTACATGGAACTTTTTTTCGAAAATTCTGATTTTCTAAAAAATGTCTCTAACGATTTTGATTAAAATATCGTATATTAAAGATATTTACCTGACAAATAAAGTGTATATCTTAAATTTTCTGGGAATAATTCATAAACATTTCTGGCCAAAACAATTGAATACTTTAGCAGCAGTGGTAATTCAACTCACTTGAGGTGTAATTTCTATATATTCAGGCTACCTTGTCCCTTTAACAAGAAGGCCATTTTAGATAAAAATAGATATTTACGGTACTGATCTCCAACTCGCTTTTTACTTTCTCTACACGTACTATGCATTTAGTGTATAGAGAAATTATTGCACTCCAACCAAAAATTCGATAACGAAATTTCAACGGAAATATACGTTTTAGGGTCCCCTGTATAAAGAAAAAGAAAGCATTTTCAGAAAAAGGTCCACATGTGTATCCGGGTGACTGTGAACACGATAACTCAAAAATAAAAAGTCGGTAAAAGACCAAACTTGATATTTAAGCTTATTATTTTCTAGGGATGTGCCACGAAAATTTTGAGAAAAATCTCTCCACCCCAGTCTACCCTTTACATGGACCTTTTTTTTCGAAACTTTTGATTTTCTCAAAAATGGCTCTAATGATTTTGATTAAAATATTATATATTAAAGATATTTACCTGACGAATAAAATGTATATTTTGAATTTCTGGGAAGAGCCCCTGAAGAGCAGTGGTAATTCAACTCACTTGAGGTGTAATTTCCGTATATTCAGACTAACTTGTCCCCTTAAAGCCAGTTCGCTAGTAATCAGTTGGATGAATAGCGGTTCAGTTAAAATACGCACGACATATTTTGTACACGACATTGTAAACCTAAACCAGCAGAGAGACTCGTTAAAGTTGTAACATGGTAGCCGTATTCTTTTAATTTTCCGGTTAAATTTAGTACGGGGAAATGGTTTGGCCGACCTTGGGAATGAAGGCTCCGGCAAGTTTATAGTGGAATTTACTGCGGCGTTAAACATGGAGAACTGATGCGGTAAACAATGCTCGAGTATATATTTGAATCTCCCGTTTATTATTTGTGGGGTGACTTGCTAGCAATTTTACGACTCTTAGCGTTGATTTCATGGTCCAGAGAACGGTTCCGTACGCGCGGAAAACAGTGTGGTACAATTTCTTTACGCAAAAAAGGTATATTGATCAGTAAATGTAAAGGGTAGAACGGGCTTTTGTTCTTGAGCTATGCTGTCCACAGACACACACATACACACAGACATTTCTACAAAAATACATTTTTTTTATTCAAGTGGCCCCAAAACATGTATTTCCGGTGAAATCTCGGTATCGAATTTTTGGGTGCAACACAATACCTTCTCTATACACTCTGTACGTAATACGTGTCGAGAAAGTAAAAAAAAATATTATATGGATCAGTAAATGTAAAGGGTAGTTTGGGGTGGGAAGATTTTCTTGAACATTTTCGTGTCGCATCCTTGGAAGATAATGAATTTAAATGTCAAATTTGGTATTTAACGGACTTTTGGTTTTTGAGCTATGCTGCCCACAGACACACACATACACACACAGGCATTTTTCTACAGGGGGTTCCAAACATGTATTTCCGGTGAAATCTCGGTATCGAATTTTTGGGTGCATTACAATACCTTCGGTAAACACTATGTACATAGTACGTGTAGAGAAAGTAAAAACTTATGCACTTGAGAACTAATTGATCAGTTAGCAAAGTCTTTATTTTTCTTGATTACTTGGAAAAGGGTAAAAGTATCACTAGTGACTACTATGTAAGCTTACTGCAACGTTTGAGTGATGAGGTGAAAAGAAAAAAACCTCATTTGGCAAAAAAAATCTTGCACCGACCCATCATTCAGTCATTGCAATGGGCATTGAGAGGCCCGGGACTTATCAGCCAACCACTGAACTAATGAAATCCGAAGCTGCGTTATTACTACTGCAGTTCTCCTACCGATAGTACACCTACTTCTATGCCGTGTCTGTGTTGCCCGCACAGTCAGTGCCTGCCCTAACGTCATTCCGATTCATTATAACAACCGCTGCATTAAACCTATGTAATACATTAAAAACAAATGAAAGTGAGCTTACTCTGTAGGTCCAGATCCAGGAGTTCTGCCGCCGCGCCACCTCGCCATAGGGGGGCTACAGCTGCTACTCCGGGGGCGGCCTGCGCCCTCCAACCTCACACCACCTGCAAACATAACACCTTTGTTTCTTTGATTGGTTCAACACAGCCGGAAATCTTACAACACTGACAGCGATATTATACGTAATCTGATGCAAAATAGTAATTTACGACACGAGTGTCTGGGACAATATTAAGGTCACAAGATATAAGGTTTTTATTTTGTAATTTTATTATTAGTTTAAAAGTTCAAATTTACTTAGCTAAATAGCCTAAAATATATATTTAACTGTTAATTTTTACTTCCCCTAAACGTACTATGTACATAGAATATAGAGGAAGTATTGTATTCCACCCAAAAATTCGACACATGGATATCATCGGAAATACATGTTTTAGCACCCCCTGAGTCCAAAAAAATAAAAGCATTTTTACAAAAAGGTCCGTGTGTGTGTCTGTCTGTATGTGTGCTCAAAAACGAGAAGACCGTTAAAGCCCAAACTTGGTATTTAAGTCTGGTATCTTCCAAGGATGCGACACGAAGATTTTCAGGAAAATCCCCCCACCCCAAACTACCCCTTTCATGCAAAACATTTCAAAAATTTTGATTTCCTTAAAAATGGCTCTTAACGATTTTGATTAAAATAATATATATTAAAGATATTTACCTGACAAATAAAATGTATATCTTAAATTTTCTGGGAATAACCTCTGAAGACTACTTTATTCTGGATGAATTTTACGGAATTTTACATAACTGCTAAACCGTAAGAGATGGTCAAAATCGTACTACACAAAAATGTAACTTACGATAAAACACTCAATTTATGTCATATACATTTTTTTCGTGGAATTGACCATTTTTAATATATTCATGGTTTTTCGTTTCAGCTTTGAAAAACATACTTTTTTCATACAGAAATTTGTCAACTCGTGTCCATACAAACAAAGGAACTTCAGTTACATAGCAACCAGCTTTTGACTATCACTTTAACCTACGGTACTCCCTTATTTCGCTTCGACTTACAAGGAAGCAAGTAATAAGACTATTTCTGCTGATTAGCATGAAGTAAATAGAAGCATAAGCTTTTTAACTACAATTTGTTGCAGAGATGTAGAGAAAGTTTTGTGAATGGAACACATCAGACTTTTTGTGTTAATTATTGTTGCTGAATTGCTTCACTTGTGTTATTAATATATTTGTAAGATGAGTGATCATTCTAATGCAAAAGATTAGATTAGATTAGAAAGCATTCTGTAGGTTCGTTTAGGCTAGGAAGCCACTGAACATAGAACTTGTCATGGCATATACATGTATAGTATATTTATACATATACTATGGACAAAAACCTGATGTGTACCATTCACATGCTTTCTGTATATCCCTGCAACAAATTATTCTTAAAACGCTTATGCTTCTATTTACTTCATGCTAATCTAGAAAAATTAGCAGAAATAGTCTTATTACTTTCTTCCTTGTAAGTAGAAAGGAAATAAAGGAGTAGCATAGGTTAAAACCATAGTCAAAAGCTGATTACTATGTGACTGAAGTTCCTTTGTTTGTATGGACAGGAGTTGATAAATTACTGTATGTGAAAATAAAAACAAGGAGTATCTCAAAAACGATCAACTCCAAGAAAAAAATGTATATAACATAAATTGTGTGTTTTAATGTGCTCTGCATTTTTTGTGTGGTAAGTTTTTGTCTATCTCTTACAGTTCAGCAGTTATACAAAATTCCGGAAAATTTCTCAGAAAAAAGTAGAGTTCAGAGGCTATTCCCAGAAAATTCAAAATATACATTTTATTTGTCGGATAAATATCTTTAATATACGATATTTTAATCAAAATCGTTAGAGCCATTTTTGAGAAAATAAAAATTTTCGAAAAAAGTTCCATGTAAAGGGGAGTTTGGGGGGGGGGGATTTTTCTCAAAATCTTCGTGTCGCATCCCTGGAAGATTCAAAACTTAAATACCAAGTTAGGTATTTCACCGACTTTTCGTTTTTGACTTATCGTGTTCACAGACACACGGACCTTTTTCTGAAAAAAGTTTTTTTAGATAAAGGGGATCCTAAAACATATATTTCCGGTGAAATCTCGGTATATGGAGTGCAATACCTTCTCTATACACTATGTACATAGTTCGTATAGAGAAAGTAAAAGAACACGTCTTATAAGCTCTCGTACGAAAAGAATGGGTTACAAAAACAACAATAGACATATAATCACACTATTTACTTTAGAGGATTGTACGCTACTGCACGATACTTCATGTGATCTATAAAACATATGTACTTTTTTTTCTTTTTTGCATGCAAAGAGTAACAAAAATTAGTGTTAAAATGTATAAATAAATATAATTTTATTATATGTAACACTCATGTAATGTCAGATGATAGTTTTCTAATTATCGACATAATAGTTCCTACTAGTAATTATATAAAACTAAAATATGATTATTGTATTACGTACTCTTCATAAATATCAACAAATTACAATACAAGGTGTAAGTAAAGGAGTTTATAATGTGTTGGCTGGAGGCGTGACCAACAATGATAGAACTACAATTCTCCAACATGGTCATTAACTTCTTACAAGTAATCCAACTGTATAATAAAATTTCATCTAATGTTCTTATTTCCATCTATATACTACACAACATTTAAATTAAATGCTAAATATTGTCATATTTAATCGCTAATACATACCATTGTTCACAACAAACATAAAATAACTATTCTCCAACTTGTATAATACTGCATTAAGTTTACTTGTTATATGCATACCTTGTATATGTTTATTTAAATTTGCACTGTGAATGTGTTCAGCTAATGTGTTGTAACCCTAATGATATAACCTTGCAGTTAAAGCGACTTTAAATAAATAAATTAAAAAGAAAATGATAGAAAGAGATGTAAGTGCATTGCTAAAACATACATACGTTACTAAGCCTTGGAATGAACGCACGGCAACACAGATATTTCTGTTTATAATTGTTGTTGTAAAGAAAAAGGAAGATCAACGAAACAAGAAGGAGTAAAAATTTTGTATTCAGGTGAAAAAAAATCTGATGTGTTCCATTCACATGACTTTCTCTATATCTCTGTAAAAATTATTGTTAATAAGCTTATCTTTTATTTATTTCATGCTAATCGAGAAACATTAGCAGAAATAGTCTTATTTCTTGCTTTACTGTAAGTAGAAGCGAAATAAGGGTATACCATAGGTTAAAGTGAAAGCCAAAAGCTGGTTGCTATGTGACTGATGTTTCTTTGTTTGTATGGATAGAAGTTGACTAATTCCTGTATTAGAAAAGTAACAGTTAATTCAAAATCTTCTCGGGCTTCTAGCCAGGTAAAAACTTGGCTTGACACCAACGTTTCGAAGAAGTGCATCTGAACCCTGAAGACGAGGAAGATGCACTTCTTCGAAACGTTGGTGTCAAGCCAAGTTTTTTTTTACCTGGCTAGAAGCCCGAGAAGATTTTGAATTAACACGTCGCCAGGAAAGCTTCAGTTCTTATTTTAAGTAACAGTTTTTCAAAGCAGAAACGAAAACCAAAGAATGTCTCAAAAACGATGAACTCCATGAACAAATGTATTTAACATAAATTGTTTCTTTTAATGTGTTCTACATTTTTCGTGGAGTAAGTTTTTCTCCATTTCTTACGGTTTAGCAGTTATTCAAAATTGCGTAAAATTTATCCAGAATAAAGTACACTTCAGAGGCTATTCCCAGAAAATTCGAAATATACATTTTATTTGTCGGGTAAATAGCTTTAATATACGACATTTTGATCAAAATCGTTACAGCAATTTTTGAAAAAAATCAATATTTTCGAAAAAAGTTCCATGTAAAGGTTTTACTGACTTCGTTTTTGAGTTATCGTGTTCACAGACACAGGGACACACAGACACACAGAAGGACCTTTTTCCGAAAATGCTTTTTACAGTTAAAGGGGACCCTAAAACATATATTTCCGGTGAAATCTCGGTATCGAATTTTTGGGTGGAGTGCAACACCTTATACGCTATGTACATAGTGTGTATAGAGAAAGTAATGAGCTTATTAACAATAATTTGATACAGAGATGTAGAGAGGGCCATGTGAATGGAACACATCCGATTTTTGTATTCAGGAAGCTTAAATTATTTTAAGGAATTGAAATAAAATAGTCGAATATTGGTGATTTTTCATGAAACCATTCATACATACACCTAACCCATAAAGACGATATTTGCCAAGCACTAATGAAGATAATTGCAGTTGAGCCAGGTTGTAGCTTGAAATGGCTGGTACACCCGCTATTACTTGCGTCTGAATGATCACATGTGCCGTAGATGATAAGACGTTCCGTAAGCTCGTTAATACACATTTCCAGTTCACAGCCTCTTGAACACGGATTCTGTAACTCCGACTGGCTTTAAATCCCGCCAGATAACTTGTTACACGGAAGCTTTCACAAGCAACTCACATAATTAACATGCCTTCATATCTTGAGATACACCTGTAAGCTATTTAATATTAAAACTAACCTCACTTTTAATGCTTCAGCATCGAATTACGAAGGATGAAAAGTGACTTAAATAGACACCGAGCTTAAAAGAAAACAACCATTCTTAACAAAGCTAATTGTTCTACTTCTAGCTATGAAAAATAAACTCTAATTATTACTTTGTCTACCACAAAAATATAGGTAGAAAATGGAAATTATTATTATAGAGAAAGTATTGCATTCCACCCAAAAATTCGATACCTAGATTTCACCGGAAATACATGTTTTGGGTCCTCCTGAATAAAAAAAAAAAACATTTTTGGAAAAAGGTCCGATCGTGTGCATGTGTGTCTGTGGACAGCATAGCTCATAAACGAAAATACCATTAAATACCAAACTTGGTATTTAAGTTTGGTACCTTCTAAGTATGCGGCAAGAAATTTTTAAAAAAATCCCCCCACCCCAAGCCACCCTTTACAAGGAACATTTATCCGAAAATTTTGATTTTTTCAAAAATGGCTATAACGATTTTGATTAAAATCTCTTATATTTAAGATATTTACATGCCAAAATAAATGTATATCTTGAATTTTCTTGGAATAGCCTTTAAGACCTCTTTATTCTAGATGATTTTTATTGAATTTTGTATAACTGGTAAACCGTAAGAGCTAGGCAAAAATTTGCTACACAAAAGATGTAGAGCACATTAAAACACACCATATGTCATATACTTACCAACCGGGAGACCTGGGTTCGATTCCCAGTATAGGCGTGGGGAATATTTCCCCCGCTGGGAACCGTAGGCAGGGGTGCACTCAGCCTCGTGAGGTCCCTGGAGGGAAACTTGAGGAACTACTTAATGGAGAAGCAGTGCCTCCAGGTCGTGAAGACCGCAGTAACTGGCCGGGGGGATCGAAGCGCTGACCACGTCTCATCACCCAATACTGCACCCCAACTGTAAAGGGCCGAGATGGGGGACGCAGCGGCCGGGCGGTAAGCCAAGGCTCTTAGTGAGCTGTGCCAAGGAGTCACACATTCACTGTGTACATATTGTATAGGGGAGGTATTGTATTCCACCCAAAAATTCGATACCTAGATTTCACCAGAAATACATGTTTTGGGTCCTCCTGAATCCAAAAAAAAAAAAAAACATTTATGGAAAAAGGTCCATTTGTGTGTGTGTGTGTCTGTGGCCAGCATAGCTCATAAATGAAAAGACCGTTAAATACCAAACTTGGTATTTAAGTTTGGTATCTTCTAAGGATGCGACACGAAGATTTTCAAAAAGTCCCCCACCGCAAACTACCCTTAAATGCAACATTTTTCGAAAATTTTGATTTTCTCAAAAATGGGTCTAACGATTTTGATTAAAATCTCTTATATTCAAGATATTTACATGCCAAACAAAGCGTATATCTTGAATTTTCTTAGAATAGCCACTAAGTAACACTTTATTCTGGATGATTTTAATTGAATTTTATATAATTGGTAAACCGCAAGAGATAGACAAAATTTTCTGCACAAAAAATGTAGATCACGGTAAAACACACAATATATGTCATGTTCATTTTTTTCGTGGAGTTATTCGTTTTTGAGATATGCCTTGTTATTGATTTCAGCTTAAACAACTTATACAGGGTTACTACAAAAGAAATAGACACCTTCAACTGCCCGTAAAACGAAAACTATTAGAGATAGCAACCTAATTATTTTGGAGGTATGTTGAGAAACTCTCAAAGTTTCGTTTGTTACTATTGGTAACGCTGTAGTGTTTTGTTTGTTGTTGCAGAAGCTGAAATGGCGGAAAATCCTGTGGAAAAGGCATATTGCGTGTTGGAATTTGCTAGAACGCAATCAGCAACTGTTGTCCAACGACATTTTAGAACACGTTACCACAAAAATGAAATGGTGCGCTCACAAAAACCAGCATCGTCTTCATCATGTCGCAACATGTCGATGCAAAAGTCACGCCGTATGACCTTATCTTCTTCACTCAGAAACTGCAACATCTGTAATCTGTAAGGCATCATGTGCAGTCGCTTCCGCAAGATTTTCCATAGTTTGCTGTGGAATTTGTAATTGCATGCTTGCCCTAGATGTCGATTTCTGTGGGCTTCTCATGTAGGCAGAACGAACACGTTCAACGTTTTCTTCCGAAACTCTTGGTCTTCCCGAGCTCTTCCCTTTGCACAAACATCCCGCTGTCTCGAATTTTCTATACCAGTCGTAGATTGACTGTCTAGTCGGTAGCGTTTTGTGGTAACGTGTTCTAAAATGTCGTTGGACAACAGTTGCTGATTGCGTTCTAACAAATTCCAACACGCAATATGTCTTTTCCACAGGATTTTCCGCCATTTCAGCTTCTGCAACAACAAGCAAAACACTACAGCGTTACCAATAGTAGCAAACGAAACTTTGAGCGTTTTTCAACATATCTCCAAAATAATTAGGTTGCTATCTCTAATAGTTTTTGTTTTACAGGCAGTTGAAGTTGTCTATTTCTTTTGTAGTAACCCTGTACCTTTCTTATACAGGAATTTGTCAACTCCTGTCCAAACAAAGGAACTTTAGTGACATAGCAACCAGCTTTTGACTATCACTTTAACTTATGGTACTCCATTTTTACTTTCTCCATACGCACTATGCACATAGTGTATAGAGAAAGTATTGCACTCCACCAAAAATTCGATACCGAGATTTCACCGGAAGTATGTGTTTTAGGGTCCCCAATATCCAAAAAAAGCATTTTCACAAAAAGGTCCGTGTGTGTGTGTGTGTGTGTGTGTGTGTGTGTTTCCGTGTGTCTGTGAACACGATAACTCAAAAACGAAAAGTCGGTAAAATACCAAACTTGGTATTTAAGTTCAGTATCTTCCAGGGATTGGACACGAAGATTTTGAGAAAAATCCCCCCACCCCCAACTACCCTTTACATGGAACTTTTTTCGAAAATGTTGACCTTCTCAAAAATGGCTCTAACGATTTTGATTAAAATTTCCTATATTAAACATATTTACCTGACAAATAAAATGTATATCTTGAATTTTCTGGGAATAGCCTCTGAAGAGTAGTTTATTCTGAATGAATTTTACTAAATTTTGAATCACTCCTAAACCGTAAGAGATGGACAAAAACTTACTACACAAGAAATGTAGAGCACATTAAAACACACAATTTATGTTATATACATTTTTTTCGTGGAGTTCGTCGTTTTTGTGACATTCCTTATTTTTGGTTTCTGCTATGAAAAACGTATACTTTTCTCATACAGGAACTTGTCAACTCCTATCCATATAGACAAAGGAACTTCATTGACATAGCAACCAGCTTTTGACTATCACTTTAACGTACAGTTGCCCCTTATTTCGCTTCTACTTACAAGGAAGCGAGTAATTAGACTATTTCTGCTATTTTTTTCTGATTAGCAGAAAGTAAATAGAAGTATAAGCTTTTTAAGAATAATTTGTTGCAGGGATATGGAGAAAGTCATGTGAATGAAACATTAGATTTTTTATTTAAAGAAGCTTTTACATTCCACCCAAAAATTCGGTGAAAATATTTCATTGAAAATATACGATCTGAAGTTGCTCGCCTAAAACAAAACTCTGATGTGTTACACTCACATGAGTTTCTCTATCTACTCTACAAACAAAATTCTTACAAAAGTTAAATCTTTTGTCAACACCATGCTAATCGAGGTAAACATTAGCATTTTGTTACTTAGTTGTAGAATGGAACTACGGGAATGCACAAGGCTAAAGTGAGAATCAAATATTTTAAAAGCTACCGTTATGCGATTATCATTGCAAATCGCTTCTTTGCTTGGTCAGGAGTAGGAAAAAAAAAAAAAAAATAACACGGAATCTTCCATCTGAGAAAAATATAAATACTTGACAATTGAAACTAACAAAAAGGAATAACACGCAAACGGTAAGCTCCACGAAAAAATGTGTATTACATAACTTGTGTATTTTAACAAGATATACATTTTTTTGTATAGTTGGTATTTGTATATCTCTTACGATTTACTAGTTATGCCAAATCAAGCAAAATTCATCGAGAATAAACAGTTCTTTAGAAGCTATTCCCAGAAAATTCAAGATATACATTTTATTTGGGATAGAAATGACTTTAATATGTTGTATTTTAATCAAAATCGTTGTAGCCATTTTTAAGAAAAATATCATTTTCGAAAAATTTTTCATGTAACGGGTAATTAGGGGTAGGGGGCTTTTCTTGAAAATCTTCGTGTCACGTCCTCCAATTTAAATACCAAGTTTGGTATTTAACGGTCTTTTCGTTTTTGAGCAATGCTGTCCATAGACCCACACGGCCCTATTTCTGAATTTTTTTTGGATTCAGGGGTACCCAAAACATGTATTTCCGGTGAAATCTCGATATCGAATTTTTGGGTGGAGTACAAGACCTTCTCTATACACTATGCACGTAGTACGTTTAGAGAAAGTAAAAAAACCCGGGCCGTTTAGGTAAGAGGTGAGTAGTTTAACCACTCGGTCACGGCGCGTACTGGAAGGCTGTTATTGCCGGCGCAAAACTTCTGGAATCGTGACCCTGACCACTAACCCAGCTACCCAGCCTAGCTTATTGGAGTTGGTGATATGATACTTTGCTTACTTAAAGTCACAGCGAGCAAACTTTGGACAGTCTGTATCGAAAGTATTCCACATATGTTTGTATTTAAAGAGGAAAGTAAATAGCGTCCATTTTATTTATTTTTCTTTACTTTCTCTATACGCACTATGTACATAGAGTACGGAGAAGGTATTGTACTCCACCAAAAAATTCCATACCGAGATTTCACCGGAAATGTATGTTTTAGGGTTCCCTGTATCCAAAAAAGGTATTTTCAGAAAAAGGTCCGTGTGTGTCTGTGTGTCTGTGTGTCCGTGTGTCCGCGTGTGAGTGTGCCCGTGTGTCTGTGAACACGATAACTCAAAAACGAAGAGTCAGTAAAATACCAAACTTGGTATTTAAGTTTATTATCTTCCAGGGATGCGACACGAAGCTTTTGAGAAAAATCCCCCCACCCCTAACTATCCTTTACATAAAACTTTTTTCGAAAATTTTGATTTTCTAAAAAAATGGCTTTAACGATTTTGATTAAAATATCGTATATAAAATGTATTTACCTGAAAAATAAAATGTATATTTTGAATTTTCTGGGAATAGCCTCTGAAGACTACTTTATTGTGGGTCAAAATTCGGTATTTTGCATAACTGCTAAACCGTAAGAAATGGACAAAAACTTACCACACAACAAATGTAGAGCACTTTAAAACACACAATTTATATCATATACATTTTTTCGTGGAGTTGATTGTTTTTGAGATATTCCTTGTTTTTGGTTTCAGCTATAAAAACATACTTTCCTTATACAAGACTTTGTGAACTCGTGTCCATACAAACAAAGGAACTTCAGTCACATAGTAACCAGCTTTTGACCATCACTTTAACCTATGGTACTCCCATATTTCGTTTCTACTTACAAGGAAGGAAGTAATCAGACTATTTCTGCTAATGTTTTCTCGATTAGCAGGAAGTAAATAGAAGCATAAGCTTTTTAACATTCGTTTATTGCAGAGTTGTAGAGAAAGTCATGTGAATAGATCACATCCGATTTTTTTTAACCATGGCTCCTACTTTTTCAAACTTAGGTAGCAAGGTATTACTTAGAGCAGAGAAATAATTGCAAATGTCCTTGACTTCATGAAACAAGAGGCAGAGATGAAGGAAGAAAATGTATGCTACCGGAGTTCTTCAAAAGTCTGTAGAAAGTGAATGAAAGAATATCCAAGGCAAATGATATTTCACTGAGCTCTTTTTCCAGGATTCTCAAAGATAAGAAAGAAAGAAAAATAAAACTTAATACATCACTTTTAAATTAAAAGATGTGGAACAGTTGTGTCGCCAGCGAATTGCAGAAATTGGCGGGCCAGAATGGGAAAATGTATGTCGACATGTTGAGAACATTGAAAATCATTAGAAAGAATTGTAGAAATTCAAAAAGAGCTCTAATGCAGGATAATGGTGCAGAAAGTAGCGATAGCCTTGATGATACAATGACGTGAGCGAAGACAAAGGACTGTCAGGTGTGGAAGAAGTGGAGGCAGACGATTGACATTGTTTATATAGTAGGCCATTTGTATAGATGTTTTGTAGATATTAATATACATATGAAAACACATGTTTATCAGTGCAGTGCATAAGAGGTGACAGATATTTGACATTGACTGTGACAGGCACTCTTCCAGCATGCATGAATCGACTGGTGAACTGCTTATCTGAAAGTACAACTCGCTTCCTAGCTCTCATTAAGGTTTTCACATGTCCAGATCTGTTGCGCCATTATATTTTAGATGACGCGTCAAAAATGATTGCCGTAAGTTTGACCCAAGATTTGACACCAGTGAAACTGCAGACATTTTCGGGAGTAACAGAAGTTAGAAATGCTGGAATCTCCCAAGGCAAGAATGTCTGTTGGATTCCCTCACACTCCAATGCAAATGACTGCTGCCGATTTCCCCTGGGGGCGTAGGAGTCTCAGCATGCGTTCAAAACCCGCTTCCGATTTTCTCGAGATATACGGCAACGTAAACCTGCGCCAACCAAAGAAATCGAATCTCACCTCAAGCATCAGAGAACAACGACCATAAGCCTTTCTTAACAGTAGACCAGAAGTTAAAAAGCTTATGCTTCTTTTACTTCATACTAGTGGAGAAAAAATTGGCTGAAATAGTCTTATTACTTGCTTCCTTGTATGTAGAAGCGAAATAAGGGAGTAGCATAGGTTAAAGTGACAGTCAAAAGCTGGTTGCCATGTGACTAAAGTTCCTTTGTTTGTATAGACAGGAGTTGAAAAATTTATGTTTGAGAAAAGTATAAGATTTTTAAAGGTGAAATCAAAAACAATAAATAACTCAAAAACGATCAACTCCATGAAAAAATGTATGTAACATAAATTGTGTGTTTTAATGTGCTCTACATTTTTTCTAGTGTAAGTTTTTGTCTATCTCTTACGGTTTAGCAGTTATGCAAAATTACATAAAATTCATTCAGAATAAAGTAGTCTTCAGAGGCTACTCCAGAAAATTCAAGATATACACATTATTTGTCAGGTAAATATCCTTAATATACGATATTTTAATCAAAATTGTTACAGCCATTTTTGAGAAACTCAAAATTTTCGAAAAAAGTTCCATGTAAAGGGTAGTTGGGGGTGGGGTGATTTTTTTGAAAATCTTCGAGTCGCATCCTTGCAAGATACCGAACTTAAATACCAAGTTTGGTATTTAATGGGCTTTTGTTTTTTAGCTAAGCTGCCCACAGACACACACACACACACACACACACACACAGACACAGAAACACACACGGACATTTTTCTACAAATGCTTTATTTTTTTGGATTCAGGTGGTTTCAAAGCATGAAATCTCGGTATCGAATTTTTGGGTGGAATACAATAACTTCTCTATAGACTATGTATATGTAAAAAAAAAATAAAAACGCAGAGATAATGGGTTATGATCGGTTGGAATTTTACGCGGCAATGTACTGGGTTGACCACTTCCTACGGTCACGTATCATGAACGTAACAGTTACCATAAATATTGGCACTCGTAAAACTAGACATAATTGTGAAGCTGTTGGTAGCCCTGGGTGTTATTAAAGATGTTGCAAAGAGAAACCTCAGCCTGGTCTATCAATACTGGAAGGCAGGGTCGCAGGGAAGTATTAAATGGGAATAACGACAGCTTTCGCTAATTATACCGCGCGTGGCTTCAGACGGAGGATAATCTAAACAGAAAATATATTGCGAAGGGTGCACGAGCGGTTGCAGGTTCCTCAGGGGCTGTGCGTAATCGAGTTTGCTCTAACTCCCCCCAGAAGCTTCTTCTGTTACTTTGGTTATGCTTCCGCTGCCAACACCTCAATAAAAAAATGAGCACCACAACACGCCATCTAGGCGTTCCTTTCAACACCACAAATATGACACATTTTTCCGATTTTTTGCTTTTAAAATGTTTACTTTCTCTACACATACTATGTGCATAGTGTATAGAGAAGGTATTGTAATGCACCCTAAAACTCGATACCGAGTTTCCACCGGAAATACATGTTTTGTGACCCCCTGAATCATGAGATTGCTATATGAATGAAGTTACTTTGTATGGGCAGGAGTTGACAAATTCATGTATGAGAAAAGTATTTTAAGGCTGAAATGATGAAAAAGGAATATCTCAAAAACAATTAACTCCATGATATAAAAACCTAAATTGCGTGTTTTAATGTGCTCTTTATTTTTTGTGTGGTAGGTTTTTGTCCATCTCTTACGGTTTAGCAGTTATGTAAAATTTAGTAAACTTCATCCGGAATAAAGTAGTCTTCAGAGGCTATTCCCAGAAAATTCAAGATATACATTTTATTTATGAGGTAAATATATTTAATATACGATATTTTAATCAAAATTATTAGCGCCATTTTTGAGAAAATAAACAGTTTCGTATAAAGTTCCATGTAAAGGGTAGTTTGGGGTGGGAGGATTTTACTCAAAATCTTCGTGTCCCAACCCTGGAAGGTAATAAACTTGAACACGAAGTTTGGTATTTTACCGACTTTTCGTTTTTGAGTTATTGTTTTCAGGGTCACACGGACATATACACTTTTGCTGAAAATGCTTTTTTTTTTTTGGATACAAGGTACCCTAAAATATATGTTTCCGGTGAAATCTCGGTATTGAATTTTTGGGTGCAATATAATACCTTCTCTATGCACTGTGTACGTAGTACGTGTAGAGAAAGTAAAAACGACCAGCCACAACACACCATCTAGTCGTTCCTTTAAACACCACAACTTCGACACATTTTGCCGACTTTTTGCTTTTAAAAATTGTATATATTCTATTCACAGGACTTTACTTACCTATTTTGCAACAAACTACGATTATTTGGGGTAATATGGGACAAAAGTTCCTAAAACTAAAATAGGACACATCATCGACTATTGGGTAAGATACACCATCAGCAATTATTTCCATACCAATACCTCGTAGCACATTTCATATTTCACATTATTGAACATCCGACAATTTTTCCAAACTTGCCTTCACTTTCTTTTTACACGGTCTAAAACAAGAGTGACTGATCATTTATTAATTTCTTTCACAAATTCAACGAAAGCTTTCAGGGCTCGAGGCATTTCAATATTTGATGTTTCCAAATACGAGGTAGTCCAGAAAGTAAGTTCCGTTTCAATTTATCTCCGCTGCAGCGCTGCGATTGCAGTGTCGCACATGCGCGGTAGACGCTCTGTATCAAGGAGAAGATACGTGCGCCATTTTGAGATCGCTGTCAGCCACATACGCTTTGTTGTGCTTGTTTACAATGTCGGTGTTGATTGGAAATCCCGCCGCTTGAGAAATCAGATCTGTGATTCGTTTTCTGAATGCTAGGAAAGTGAAACCAATTGAAATTTATCGGCACATTTGCGAAGTTTACGGACACAATGCGATGAGTGATTCAATTGTGAGAAGATGGGTCCGACAGTTCAATGAAGGACGTAGTGAAGTGCACGATAAGAACGAAGTGGGCGTCCATATTTGGTTACAGAAGAACTGGTTCACGCGATTGATGACAAGATCCAGGAAAACTGCAAGTTTACAATTAGTCTCTCGCTATGGAATTTCCCCAAAGCTTACGACCACTAATTCATGAAATTGTTACCAAAAAACTGAAATTTCGTAAACTTTGCTCACGTTGGGTACCAACTTTTTGAAGACACAGGTGGCAAACTTCTATTAGGAAGGTATACAAAAACTTGTGCCACGCTATGACAAATGCCTGCAAAATTTTGGTAGTTATGTGGAAAAGTAGTTTAAGAGTTATAGAATTTTTTGCAATAAATAATTATTCTGTATCTGTACAAAATTTCATTTTATTACCAAACGGAACTTACTTTCTGGACGTAACTCGTATGTGTTATTGTCTTCCATATATCTGCAAAGTTCTTCTTCGTGAATTCCAAATCTTCATGTAATCCATTTGAAGCATGAGATTTTACAATCTTGATTGAAGAGCATGTACTATCATCAACGGCATGACTTACTGTAAAGCAGTATTATAGTATATATAACATAGTATACTGCTGCGTCGAGCCATGTTCCGCAACGCATTACAAGTTGTTTACATGCGTCACTTGCAGTCACCAATTCAGGTCGGTTTCTTCTCGGTAGGTATACAAAGTTTCCCGCTATCGGTCCTAAAGATGCTATCCCTAATGTGAAGATTTCATAAAAATCTGATGTGTTCTATTCACATGACTTTCTCTACATCTCTGCAACAAATTATTGTTAAAAAGCTTATGCTTCTATTTACTTCATGCTAGTTGAGAAAAAAATAGCAGAAATAGTCTTATTACTTGCTTCCTTGTAAGTAGAAGCGAAATAAGGGAGTACCATTAACTAAAGTAATAGTCAAAAGCTGGTTGCTATGCGACTGAAGTTCCTTTGTTTGTATGGACAGCAGTTGACAAATTCTCGAATGAGGGAAATGTTTTTTAAAGCAGAAACCAAAAACAAGGAATATTTCAAAAACAATCAACTCTACGAAAATAATGTATATAGGATAAATTATGTGTTTTAAGGTGCTCTACATTTTTTATGTGGTAAGTTTTTGTCTATCTCTTACGGTTTAGTAGTTATGCAAAATTCCGTAAAATTCATCCCGAATAAAGTAGTCTTCAGAGGCTATTCCCAGAAAATCCAAGATATACATACTATTTGTTAGGCAAACATCTTTAATATTTGCTATTTTAATGAAAATTATTAGAGCCATTTTTGAGAAAATCAAAATTTTCGAAAAAAGTTCATTCTAAAGGGTAGTTGGGCGAGGGGGATTTTCTTGAAAATCTTCGTGTCGTATCCTTGGAAGACACCAAAGTTAAATATCAAGTTTGGTATTTAACGGTCTTTTCGTTTTTGAGCTATGCTGTCCACAGATACACACAGTCAGACACACATAAGAACATATTTCTAAAAATTTTTTTTTTTTTTTGGATTCAGGGGGTCTGAAAACATGTATTTCCGGTGAAATCTCGGTATAGAATTTTTGGGTAAAATGCAATACCTTCTCTATACACTATGTATATAGTTCGTATAGAGAAAGTAAAAAAGAAAACAAAATACATTGACTTTCTCTATCTCTCTGTAACAAATTATTGTTAATAAGCTTATCTTTTATTTATTTCATGTTAATCGAGGAAAATTGGCAGAAATATTCTTACTCCTTGCTTTATTGCAAATACAAGCGAAATAAGGGAGTACCATAGGTTAAAGTGAAAGCCAAAAGATGGTTGCTCTGTGACTGATGTTCCTTTGTGTGGACAGAAGTTGACAAATTACTGTATGAGAAAAGTACAAGTTTTTCAAAGCTGAAACCAATATCAAGGAATATCTCAAAAACGATCAACGCCACGAAAAAAATTTATGTAACATAAATTGTGTGTTTTAACGTGCTCTACATTCTTTGTGTGTTAAGTTTTTGTCCATCTCTTAAGGTTTAGTAGTTATGCAAAATTCATCCAGAATAAAGTAGTCTTCAGAGGCTATTCCCACAAAATTCAAAATATACTTTTTATTTGTCAGGTAAATATCTTTAATAAACAATATTTTAATCAAAATCTTTAGAGCCATTTTTTAGAAAATCAAAATTTTCGAAAAAAGTTCCATGTAAAGGGTAGTTTGGGGTGGGAGGATTTTTCTGAAAATCTTCGTGTCGCATCCCTGGAAGATACCAAACTTAAATACCAAGTTTGGTATTTTACCGACTTTTCGTTTTTGAGTTATCGTGTTCACAGACACCCACACATACACACCGACACACACACATACGAACACGTTTCTAAAAATACTTTTTTTTTTGGGGATTCAGGGGGTCTGAAAACATATATTTCCGGCGAAATCTCGGTATCAATATTTTGGGTAAAATGCAATACCTTCTCTATACACTATGTATATAGTTCGTATAGAGAAAGTAAAAAAAAAAAAAAAAAAAAACTAAAAATGAACGAAATAGGTGATAAGTTTAGGGTTAGAAATGGTGGGATGGGACGTAATCTACATTATCACAACTCTGCTTAGATAATGTTGGCCACGAAAAGCTTAGTTCGGCCATTTACTTTTAATCTGAAGCATTAATCTTATGTAGATGACAATTCTTAAAAAGCGTATACTTCTATTTACTTTATGCTAATCAGAAAAAAATTAGCAGAAATAGTCTTATTACTCGCTTCCTTGTAAGTAGAAGCGAAATAAGGGACAACCGTAGGTTAAAGTAATAGTCAAAAGCTGGTTGCTATGTCAATGAAGTTCCTTTGTTTATAAGGACAGGAGTTGACAAGTTCCTGTATGAGAAAAGTATGTTTTTCATAGCAGAAACCAAAAATAAGGAATGTCACAAAAACGACGAACTCCACGACAAAACTGTATATAACATCAATTGTCTGTTTTAAAGTGCTCTACATGTTTTGTGCAGTAAGTTTTTGTCCATCTCTTAGGGTTTAGCAGTCATTCAAAATTTAGTAAAATTCATCCAGAATAAACCACTCTTCAGAGGCTATTCCCAGAAAATTCAAGATATACATTTTATTTGTCAGGTAAATATGTTTGATATACGAAATTTTAATCAAAATAGTTAGAGCCAATTTTGAGAAAAATCAAACATTTCGAAAAAAGTTCCATGTAAAGGGTAGTTGGGGCTGGGGGGATTTTTCTCAAAATCTTCGTGTCGCACCCCTGGAAGATACTAAACTTAAGTACCAAGTTGGGTATTTTATCGACTTTTCGTTTTTGAGTTATCTTGTTCACAGACACACGGACACACGGACCTTTTTGTGAAAATGCATTTTTGGATATTGGGGACCCTAAAACATATATTTCCGGTGAAATCTCGGTATCAAATTTTTGGTGGAGTGCAATACTTTCTCTATACACTCTGTACATAGTGCGTATGGAGAAAGTAAAAAGGCGCCGTTAAATACACGAAGCGGGCGCAATATTAAAGAGCTGGTGACGGAGCATTTGAATAATAGAAAAGACAACCACTATCCACTCTCGAAAATGCATCTTTAATTTAGGAAAGTGGTGAAATTCTCGTAGGTAGCGTTTGGTGCGTGAGCTGCAAGTTAAAAACATTCTAATTTCAATGGGGGACGCGCTGTTTTTACTTACACTGTTTTTAACATGTAGAGGAGATTAAAAAGTCGTATTGGAGCTTTGTTAGATCTGCTAAATTCATGAACTAATTATCTTAGGAACTACAGAGTCATTGACTATTATATCCCTATTTTTACTTTCTCTATACGCACTATGTGGATAGTGTATAGAGAAGGTATTGCACTCCACCCAAAAATTCGATACCGAGATTTCACCGGAAATATATGTTTTAGGGTCCCCAATATCCAAAAAAAAGCATTTTCCAAAAAGGTCCATGTCCGTGTGTGTGTGTGTGTGTGTGTGTGTCCGTGTGTCCGTGTGTCTGTGAACACGATAACTCAAAAACGAAAAGTCGGTAAAATATCAAACTTGGTATTTAAGTTTTGTATCTTCCAGGGATGCGACACGAAGCTTTTGAGAAAATATCCCTCCACCCTCAGCTAACCTTTACATATAACTTTTTTTCGAAAATTTTGATTTTCTCAAAAATGGCTCTAACGATTTTGATTAAAATTTCGGATATTAAACATATTTACCTGACAAATGAAATGTATATCTTGAATTTTCTGGGAATAACCACTGAAGAGTAGTTTATTCTGGATGAATTTTACTGAATTTTGAATGACTGCTAAACCGTAAGAGATGGACAAAAACTTACTACACAAAAAGTGTAGGGCACATTAAAACACACAATTTATGTTGTATACATTTTTTTCGTGGAGTTCGTCGTTTTTGTGACATTCCTTATTTTTGTTTTCTGCTATGAAATACGTATGCTTTTCTCATACTGGAACTTGTCAACTCCTATCCATATAAACAAAGGAACTTCATTGACATAGCAACCAGCTTTTGACTATCACTTTAACCTACGGTTGTCCCTTATTTCGCTTCTACTTACAAGGATGCGAGTAATAAGCTATTTGTGCTATTTTTTTCTCGATTAGCATGAAGTAAATAGAAGCATAATCTTTTTAAAAATAATTTTGTGCAGAAAGATATAGAGAAAGTCATGTGAATGTAACACATCAGATTTTTAGAACAGTACCGTATGTGTTTGTGTACGTGTGTGTAAACACAAAACTCAAACACGAAAAGTTGATAGTATACCAAACTTGATATATAAATTTAACATTTTCCAAGGCAACACGAAGATATAGGAAAATCCCCCCCCTCTCTAATATACTCAAAATGGCTCTTAACACCTTTGGTTAAAATATCGTATATTATAGATATTTACCTGAAAAATAAAATCTTTTTATCTAGAATTTTCTGGGAATAGCGTCTGAAGACTGCTTTATTCTGAATGGGTTTTGCTGGATTTTGCGTAAATAGTTAACCGTAAGAGATAGACAAAAACTTACTACACAGAAGAAGTGGATCTCGATAAAAACACACGAATTATGACATATACAATTTTACTTTCTCTACATGTACTATGAACATAATGTATAGAGAAGGTATTGTAATGGGCCCAAAAATTGGATACCGAGATTTTATCGGAAATACATGTTTTGGGTCCCCCTGAATCCAAAAAAAGCATTTTCAGAAAAAAGGTCCGTGTGTGTATGTATGTATTTATATATACATGTGTGCCTTACGTGGTGTAATGGTTACCATGCTGACTTCATAACCCCAAGGTCGTGGGTTCAAACCCGGTGGAGGACGATGGATTTTTTCAGGCGTAAAAATCCCTAGCATGGCTTCCTTCAGAAGGGAAATAAAGCCCTTTGTCGTAGATTTACGGCACGTAAAAGAATCTCAAGTCTGATAGAGAGACCTCTTAGCAAAATTGAGCGGTCTTTCACGCCCAATATAAAATGGGACGCTGAGAACCACAGCAGTTAAAGAGCTCCATAAATAACACTCCATTTCCATGTTTGTATATATGTGAGTATGAATGTGTGTATGTATACATGTAGATATGTATGTATCTTGCGTGTGTATATGTATGCATATATGTATGTGTGAATGCATGTAGGATGTAGGCATGTATACATGTGTGTTTGTATGAATATTGTGTATATATATGAATCTATGTATGTATGTAATATATTTCTAATCGCCTGCGGTGCGTTGGTAGTAAAAGAGGGCGTTAAACACTATAAAAATCTGATGTGTTATACTCACATGACTTTCTCTAGCTCTTCTACAAACTTCTTACATACTTCTGCACCTTGCTAATCGAGTTACTCATTAGCACAATGTTCTTATTACGTAGTTCCTTATAAGTAGGAAGAAAATAAGGGAATACACTAGGCTAAACCTATAGTCAAATGTTTTAAAAGCTGTCGTTATTCGATTGTCATTACAAATTGCTTCTTTTCTTGACCAGGAGTAGAACAAAAGAAAACCGCACACTCCCGTCTGAGAAAAGTATAAGTACTTCACAACTGAAACTAATAACAATGAGTACCTCGAAAACGGTAAGCTCCACGAGAAAAATGTAAATGACCTACATTTTTTGTATAGCAGGTTTTTGTCCTTGCCTTACGGCTTACTAGTTATGCCAAATTAAGCAAAATTCATCCAGGATAAACAGGTCTTCAGAAGCTGTTCCCAGAAAATTCAAGATATACATTTTATTTGTCAGGTAAATATCTTTAATATACGATATTTTAATCAAAATCGTTAGAGCCATTTTTAAGAAAATGAAAATTTTCGAAATATGTTCCATGTAAAGGGTAGTTTGGGGTGGGGGGATTTTTCTCAAAATCTTCGTGTCGCATCCCTGGAAGATACTAAACTTAAATACCAAGTTTGGTATTTTAGCTACTATTCGTTTTTGAGTTATCGTGATTACAGACACACGGACCTTTTTCTGAAAATGCTTTTTATGGATACAGGGAGTCCTAAAACGTGTATTGCCGGTGAAATCTCGGTATCAAATTTTTGGGTGGAATACAATACTTCTCTATTCCTATGTAGATTGTGATGACGATGTATCCACATTAACAAGAGGTATATAAAAGTTTATTTGTAAGAAGATTCATAGAAGAACGAGTAGAGAAGCCCATGTGATCGCAATATTTTAGATCCTTTTTCCAATCCGGATCATGTTTAATTTGCTTTAGAGATGAATCACGCGTCAAATTGATCACTGCATTCGGATACTATCATAATTCGGTAGCGAGCTGGCATTTTATCCGATAAAACCAAATAATTGTAACGATATTTAAGATAAACAATTCCTGATAGGTCGAGGCATTGCTAAACTTTATTGGTTGGCATCAAATACGCGGCGCATGCATGGAACTGTCATCTAAATTAAGCGTACCCATAATGGAAGATCTAAAGGAAGATTACGCAGCGACATGGCATCAGCGTAATCCACAAACGGGAGCATGGGATTTTCGTTGTTTTCCCTGGTTGTCAAGCCGAATATTTGGATGGTTTCTCTTATATCACTAATTTGCTTTATCTCATTTACTATAATTTCGTTTACCCTTTCATATTTTTGGAACTGAGGTCCGGTGTCGAAAGATGGCGCGTATACTTGCTCTTTTTTTTACTTTCTCTAGCCCTCATGCACTAACACAAATAGTGAATAGAGAAGGTATTGTAATGCACTCAAAAATTCTATGTCGAGATTTCACCGGAAATATATGTTTTGGGAACCCCTGAATCCAAAAAAGAAACATTTTTAGAAAAAGGTGTGTGTCTGTGTGTGTGTACAGCACAGCTCAAAAACGAAAAGACCATTAAAAGCGAAACTCTGTATTTAAGTTTTGTATCTTCCAAGGATTGAATTTTCTGGGAATAGCTTCTAAAGACCTGTTCATTCTCAATGAATTTTGCTGAATTTTGCATTACCTCATACAAAATGTAGCTCACGTTAAGGCACACGATTTATGTCATATACATTTTTTTTCGTGGAGTTTACCGCTTTCGTCATATTTCAAGTTATTTATTTCAGATTAAAAATTCTTAAACTATTTTCATACGAAAAGTTGTAACCACCTGGCCCTGTAGAGAAATGGATTTCATCCTCAGGCAACCAGCTTTTAAAATATTTGACTATCGTTTTACCCTAGTATATTCCCTAAATATTTATCTCGATTGTCATAAAGTAGATAAAAGAATATACTTTTTAATAATAATTTGTAGTAGCGATGTAGAAAAAGCTGTGAGAATAGAACACATAAGATTTTTACTTTCTCTACACGTATTATGTACATAGTGTATGGAGAAGGTATTGTATTACACCCAAAAATTCGATACCAAGATTTCACCGGAAATACATGTTTAGGGTCCCCCTGAATCCAAAAAAGCATTTTCAGAAGAGCTCCGTGTGTGCGTGTGTGTGTCTGTGTGTCTGTGCGTGTGTGTCTATGGACAGCATAGCTCAAAAATGAAAAGCCCGTTAAATACCAAACTGGGTATTTAAGGTTGGTATCTTCGAAGGATGCGACACGAAGATTTTCAAGAAAATCCCCCCACCGCCAACTACCCTTTACATGGAAAAAATTTCGAACATTTTTATTTTCTTAAAAATAGCTTTAACGATTTTGATTAGAAATCTCGTATATTTAAAATATTTACTTGCCAAATAAATTGTATATCTTGAAATTTCTAGGAATAGTCTCAAAATATTTCTTTATTCTGAATGAATTTTACAAAATTTTGTGTAACTGGTAAACCGTAAGACATGGACAAAAACTTAACACACAAAAAATGTAGAGCTTTTTAAAACACACAATTTATGTTATATACATTTTTTCCTCGAGTTGATCGTTTTTTAGATATTCCTTGTTATTTTTTTCAGATTTAAAATACTTAATCCACATGGAAACCGGCTTTTAACG
The DNA here is from genome assembly GCA_030762935.1 of Hymenopus coronatus. Classification (NCBI taxonomy): domain Eukaryota; kingdom Metazoa; phylum Arthropoda; class Insecta; order Mantodea; family Hymenopodidae; genus Hymenopus; species Hymenopus coronatus. The sequence goes on from CM060899.1 coordinate 64,110,130, forward strand.
GATTTCTACCATCGTTTTAGCCTAGAGTATTCCCTTATTTTCCTTTTACTTACAATAACAAAGATAATTTCTGCTAATGTTTATATCTATTGTCCTTAAGCAGATAGAAGGATATGTTTTTTTAACAATAATTTGTTATAGCGATGTAGAGAAAGTCATGGAAATGGAACACATCAGATTTTTTCTTGTTTTGTTGTAAGGAACTGTACTTCCAATTTGTAAAGGTTTTTTTGGATCATCCTGTATTGTGCGTCAAGGAATAAAGGAAATAAACTCAAGTTCGACCTTCCAAGATCCCATAGAGTTACATATTCAGGAAAATAAAACGAAATAGAGGCATTTTATCTCAAAGGTCTGGTCGCCCATAAAAATGTCGCGCAGAGTGGACGCGCGTGGATATGCTGGAGGGAATATTCAAGAGTGCTTCAATGTAACACTGCCTCAAGTGGGAGAGGCTTATACACATATAAGAAACTGCCTGTTGAATTGTTTCTTTGAGAAAAAGTGAACGTTTCTTTGTAACTCCTTTTATGTATGCTGCCCATGAATGAACAATACAATTTTATATACCATGACACTTCCAAAAATATATCTGAAGTATTTCATTGACATGACCTTCTCTACATCTCTGCAACAAATTATTGTTAAAAAGCTTATGCTTCTATTTACTTCATGCTAATCGAGAAAAAATTATCAGAAATAGTCTTATTACTTGCTTCCTTGTAAGTAGAAGCGAAATAAGGGAGTACCATAGGTTAAAGTGAAAGCCAAAAGCTGGTTGCTATGTGACTGAAGTTCCTTGTTTGTATGGACAAGAGTTGACAATTTCCTGTATGAGAAAAGTATAACTATTTCAAAGCTGAAACAAAAAGACAAAGAATATATATAAAACGATTATCTCCAATAAAAAAAATGTATATCTGAGTTATCATGTTTACAGACACGGTATCGACTATTTGGGTGGAGTGCAATACCTTCTCTATACACTATGTTCATAGTACGTACAGAGAAAGTATAAACGATCAACTCCACGAAAAAAAATATATATAACATAACTTGTGTGTTTTAGTGAGCTTTACATTTTCTGTGTGGTAAGTTTTTGTCCATGTCTTACAGTTTACCTTACCAGTTATGCAAAATTCCGTAAAATGCATCCAGAATGAAGTCTTCTTCAGAGGCTATTCCTAGAAAATAAAATATATACATTTTATTTGTCAGGTAAATATCTTTAATATACGATATTTTAATCAAAATCGTTAGAGCCATTTTTGATAAAATTAAAATTTTCGAAAAAAGTTCCATGTAAAGGGTAGTTTGGGGTGGGGGGATTTTTCTCAAAATCTTCGTGTCACATCCCTGAAAGATACTAAACTTAAATACCAAGTTTGGTATTTTACCGACGTTTCGTTTTTGAGTCATTATATTCACACACACACGGACCTTTTTCTGAAAATGCTTTGTTTGAATATTGGGGACCCTAAAATATATATTTCCGGTGAAATCTCGGTATCGAATCTTTGGGTGGAGTTCAATACCTTCTCTATACACTATGTACATAGTACGTGTAGAGAAAGTAATATATCTGACGTGTTCCATTCACGTGACTTCCCTATCTGTTTTGCAAACAAACTATTTTTACAACAGATTATTCTTTTGTCTGCATTATTACTTTCTCTACACGTAATATGTACATAGTGTAAGTGAAAATAGTATATTGCACCCAAACATTCGATACCAAGATTTCACCGGAAATACATGTTTTGAGACCCACTGAATAAAAAAATTAGAAAAACAGCTACCATTTACGTGGAATAATTTTCCAAAAAAATTAATTTTATAAAAAATTGTTATTTTAATTAAAATAGCATTTATTACATATTTACATGACAAATAAAACGCACATTTTGAATTTTCTGGGAATAGTCTCTAAATACTTCCTTGTTATCAACGAATTTCGCATAATTTTGCATAACAAGTAAACCGTAACTTATAGACAAACACGTACAAATAGAAAATGTAAATCTCTTTAAAATACACAATTTATGCCATATACACCTTTTTCGTGGAGTTTACCGTTTTTTTATATATTCCTTGTTATTGGATTCAGTTTTAAAATAGTTATACTTTTCTCATAAGGGAATTCTTCAACTGCTGGCCATACAAACAAAGGACCAGCTTTTAAAATATTTAGTCTGTGGTACTCCCTTATTTACCTTCTACTTTTAAGGAAACAAGGAAACAGACCATTTCTGCAATTTTTTTATGCATTTGTCTGAAGTACATAGAAGATAAGCTTTTTAACAATTCTTTGTTGTAGAGTTGTAGAAAAAGTAATGTGAATGGAACACACAGAATTTTTTGCTATCTCTATACAAACTATGTACATAGTGTATTGAAAAGGTATTGTACTGTATCCAAAAATTCGATACCGAAATTTTACCGGAAATATGTGGGCTGCATAGCTCAAAAACGAAAAGACCGTTAAAGCCCATAATTAGTATATAGGTTTAGTATCTTCCAAGGAAGCGATACAAAGATTTTCAAAACAATCCCCCCACCCCAAACTACCCTTTATATGGAAAAACATTTCGAAAATTTTTATTTTCTCAAAAATGGCTGTATCGGTTTTGATTAAAATATCATATAGTAAAGATATTTACCTGACAAATAATATGTATATCTTGAATTTTCTGGGAATAGCCTCTGAAGACTACTTTATTCTGGATGCATTTTGCATAACTGCTAAACCGTGGGAAATTGACAAAAATTTACTGCACAGAAAATGTAGAGCACATTAAAACACACAATTTATGTCATACATAGTTTTTTCGAGGAGCTGATCGTTTTTGAGATATTCCTTGATTTGGTTTCAGCTTTTCTCATACAGGAATTTCTCAACTCGTGTCCATACAAACAAACGAACATCAGTCACATAGCAACCAGCTTATGACTTCACTTTAACCTATGGTACTCCCTTATTTCGCTCCTACTTACAAGGAAGCGAGTAATAAAATTACTTCTGCTAATTGTTCTCGATTAGATGAAGTAAATAGAATAATTTGTTGCTGAGATGTAGAGAAAGTCATGTGAATGGCACACCTCAGATTTGTTTAGATAATAATAATCCTAAATTCGAGATTAAGGCAATTTCAATTTAATTTAACCAAAGGCTGTCCAAAAGCATTGCCACCTGTGTACAAGAACAAAAGTCAACCTAAATAACACATGTAGAATGTCATTTGTTTTCGCGGTGGAAAAAGCGCTGTGTTAATGTGTTGTAAAAAGTAACCAGAGTTTGTGGACGTTGCTTGTCTGGGATGTTTTGCCCTCGTTGTATATTGGAAGCGTAATTTATTCTGCTCACGTGACATTTTCCACTTCCCTACCTACAAGGGGTTGAAATTGCTCGAAAAAAAGTTGTCATAAGTGAAAGTAATTTTCCGTCATCCATCAGAGGATTGGAGTGACAGCTTTGGAGGCCTAAATAGGAATGCAAGCTTTACACAAATGCATTTACACAGAAATTTCACTCTTCTACCAGAGCTCTTCTCTGTGATTAAGGCAATGTATGTGTTTCTCTACCTCTCTGCAAAAAAATATTGTTATTTTATATTTAATTCATGCTAATCGAGAAGAAATTAACAGAAATAGTCTTATTACTTGCTTCCTTGTAAGTAGAAGCGAAATAAGGGAATACCACAGGTTAAAGAGATAGTTAAAAGCTGGTTGTTATGTGACTGAAGTTCCTTTGTTTATATGGACACGAGTTAACAAATTCCTGTATGAGAAAAGTATAAGTTTTTCAAAGCTAAAACCAAAAACAAGAAATACGAGGTACGTCCAGAAAGTAAGTTCCGTTTCAATTTATCTCCGCTGCAGCGCTGCGATCGCAGTTCCGCACATGCGCGTTAGACGCTCTGTATCAAGGAGAAGAAACGTGCGCCATTTTGAGATCGCTGTCAGTCACATACGCTTTGTTGTGCTTGTTTACAATGTCGGTGTTGATTGGAAATCCCGCCGCTTGTGAAATCAGATCTGTGATTCGTTTTCTGAATACTAGGAAAGTGAAACCAATTGAAATTTATCGGCAAATTTACGAAGTTTACGGACAAAATGCGATGAGTGATTCAATGGTGAGAAGATGGGGGTGACAGTTCAATGAAGGACGTAGTGAAGTGCACGACAACGCACGACCACACACTGCAAATGTGACGAAAAACCTCCTACAGGGATTTGGTTGGGACGTGTTTGACCATCCTACGTACAGCCCTGACCTCGCTCCTAGCGACTTTCATCTGTTCTTACATCTCAAGTCTTTCCTTGGCGGTCAACACTTCAACAATTACGAAGAGCTGAAAGAAAATGCTTCCAACTTTTTGAAGACACAGGCGACAAACTTCTATGAAGAAGGTATACAAAAACTTGTGCCACGCTATGACAAATGCCTGCAAAATTTCGGCAGTTATGTGGAAAATTAGCTTAAGAGTTGTAGAATATTGTGCAATAAATAATTATTCTGTATCTGTACACAATTTAATTTTATTACCAAACGGAACTTACTTTCTGGACGTACCTCGTATCTCAAAAACGACCAACACCACGAAAAAAGGTATATAACATAAATTGTGTATTTTAACGTACTCTATATTTTTCGTATAGTACATTTTTGTCCATCTCTTATAGTTTAGCAGTTATGCAAAATTTCGTAAAATTCATCTAGAATAAAGTAGTCCTCAGAGGCTATTCCCAGAAAATGCAAGATATATTGTTTATTTGTGAGGTAAATATGCGATATTTCAATCAGAATCATTAGACGAATTTTTGAGAAAATCAAAATTATTCAAAACAGCTCCATGTAAAGGGTAGTTTGCGGTGGGGCGATTTTTCTCAAAATCTTCGTGTCGCATCCCTGGAATATACTAAACTTAAATACCAAGTTTGGTATTTTACCGACTTTTCGTTTTTGAGTTATCGTGTCACAGACACACTGATTGAAATTTTTTTTTGGATACAGGGGAACCTAAAACATATATTTCCGTTGAATCCTCGGTACTGAATTTTTGGGTGGAGTGCAATACCTTCTGTAAACACTATCTACGTAGCAGGTGTAGAGAAAGTAAAAACCTGACGTTCTCCACACTCCTTCGTTTATTATCGTGTAAACAAATCATGCTTTGAAGGTTTATTATTATCCATACCAAACACAGTAAGTAGAAAAGAAATTTCGCTCCATCAAATTTTCGAAATGAAAATTTTGATAACCCCTGAACCCTAAACAAAATTAGAAGACTACCACCATGGTCGAGTGGTCAACGAGTTGAATTCTCACCTGGAGGACCCAGGTTCGATTTCGGGGTGGAGCAGGGAATTTTTACTTTCTCAACACGTACTATGTACACAGTATATAGTGTAGGTACCTGTTGTATTCCACCCAACATTTTGAAACCCATATTTCACCGGAAATACATGTTTTGGGTCCGCCTGAATCCAAAAATGGGCATTTTGGAAAAAGATCCGCGCGCATGTGTGTGTGTGTGTGTGTGTGTGTGTGTGTGTGTGTGTGTGTGTCTGTAGACAGCATAGCTCAAAAACGAAGAGACTAAATACCAAACTACCCTTTACATGGAACTTTGGTCTAAAATGTTGATTTTCGTAAAAATGGCTCTAAAGATTTTGATTAAAATATCGTATATTAAAGATATTTACCTGACAAATAAAATGTATATCTTGAATTTTCTGGGAATAGCCTCTGAAGACTACTTTATTCTGGATGAATTTTACGGAATTTTGCATAACTGGACAAAAACTTACTACATAAAAAATGTGGAGCATATTAAAACACACAATTTATGTTATATACATTTTTTCGTGAAGTTAATCGGTTTGTCCATACCTGGCAACTCCTGTCCATAAACTTCAGTCACATAGCAACCGGCTTTTGACTATTATGTTAACCAATGGTACTCCCTTATTTCCCTTCTTTCGCTAATTTTTCTTCATTAGCATGAAGTAAATAGAAGCATAAGCTTTTTAACAATAATTTGTTGCAGAGATGTAGAGAAAGGTACGTTTAACTTTCTACATATTGATAAAAGTTTTCAAGACATTTATTGCTCTATTTCTTCACTTTTGCAGCATATAACAGACGCTTATCCCTAAGAGATCAATGCCTGGGACAAACGGAAAGTTAAGCCTTTTCATCTCGATAACGTTTCTCCTCCCAAGAGAAGATTACTGCTAAGAAGGCGGACATTTTTTAGCTTTTCCCTCCCAATGATTTCCCGAGTTGAATTAGATTACTTTCTGGAGCACCATTGTCTTGGTGAATTGGGAGATTAGCAACAGATGAGAAGCTACTTTATGAAAGTTTTAAAAGAATGAAGGATGGTGTTGTTGTAGAACGATCTTATCTTCAAAACAAAAGAGAAACTCAAGACCTCTCGTTAACAAACTTGCTCTTCCTTCTATATTACATTTTTCGTCAGATATTCCTCTTATCTCCCCTCTTTTTAACTTTGTTTATGCGTTTGAAATTTTATTCTCAGCACGTCATCGCAAATTCGATGTGTTGTACTCACATAGCTTTGCGAATGTAGAGCTAGAAGCATGTTGGACGCTACTGGCAGGTGCGGAAGACATGTACGGGCTAGGTAAATTTATATTTAATCCTTAGTTGCCTGCACTAATATAGGTATATGCCGTTTAAAACTGGAGTTCTAGTGAAAATATTTGGGAATAAACCTATAAAATTATTATATAAAATAATAGAGAAAATAGAAATAAAAATAAAAATGGTAAATGGCGTGTTATTTATGGACGCTCTTTAACTGCTATGGTTCTCAGCGTCCCATTCTAAATATGCGTGAAATACCGCTTAATTTTTCTCAGAGGCCTCTCTATCGGGGTTGAGGTTCTTTTACGTGCCTAAATCTACGACACGGGACCTACGGCTTTACTTCCCTTCCGAAGGAAGCCATGCTAAGGATATTTACACCCGAAAAAATCCACAGTCCTTCGCCGGGTTTGAACCCGCGACCTTGGGTATATGAAGTCAGCATGGTAGCCATTACACCAGGGAGGACGACTAGAAATGAAAATAAATGTAGATCGCTTATTAATACTTTTCTTCCCAATTAAAAGTTTATATTCTTCTAAACCAGTTTTCATAATGCTGCCGAAGGTATTACAAAAAAGTAGTTCCAATTGTCATGAGTGTTAGGTGATAGGTAATGGACTGGCCATCCATTCAAAGCCAAATGTTGCAAATTCAAATCCCAGTGATTGTGGTAAAGGATGGGGAGAGCCCAGGTAAAATAATCGGTGTGATGCTTGGAAGCTAATGGGGTTATATTTGGATGTAGTTATGTCGGTTTTGTCTTTTATTTATTTAAAAAAAATCACTGCAATTTTAGGTAAAAAATTGTATGCATTTTACTTTCCCTAGCCCCTTATGTACAATGTACATAGGGATAGAGAAGTATTGTATTCCACCCAGAAACTCGATACCGAGATTTCACCAGAAATACATGTTTTAGGACCCCCTGTATCCAAAAAAAGCATTTTCAGAAAAAGGTCCGTGTGTGTCCGTGTGCCCGTGAACACGATAACTCAAAAACGAAAAATAGCTAAAATACCAAACTTGGAACTTTTTCCGAAAATTTTGATTTTCTTAAAAATGGCTCTAACGATTTTGATTAAAATATCATATATTAAAGATATTTACCTGACAAATAAAATGTATATCTTGAATTTTCTGGGAATAGCTTCTAGAGACTGTTTATTCTGGATGAATTTTGCTTAATTTGTTATAACTAATAAACCGTAAGAAACAGACAAAAACTTACTATTAAAAAATGTAGGCCTTGTTAAAATACACAATTTACGCCATATACATTTTTTTCGTGGAGCTTACCGTTTTCGAGGTATTCATTGTTATTAGTTTCAGTTGTGAAGTACTTATACTTTTTTCAGACGGGAGTGTCCGTTTTTCTTTTGTAACGACAATCGCATAACGACAGCTTTTAAAACATTTGACTATTGGTTTAGCCTAGTGTATTCCCTTATTTTCTTCCTACTTATACGGAACTACATAATAAGAACATTGTGCTAATGAGTACCTCGATTAGCAAGGTGCAGAAAGAAGAATAATCTTATGTAAGAAGTTTGTAGAACAGCTAGAGAAAGTCATGTGTGTGTAACACATCAGATCTTTATAATATAAAACAAGCGGAACTTATAGATACCGACAGGCAACAAAGGGTTAAGGTAAGGCAGCTGAGACCTAAGAATGCTGCCAATAGAGAAGAGCGGGGGGGGGGGGATAAGAATAGCTAAACAAAAGTGCCTACAATGTTTTACATACATATATTTATGTCATTGTTATATTGTGGTATATATATTTCTCTTAAGTGTATTTGTCTGTTATAGTATGTTACATTAATGCTTCTGAATAAGATGTGCTCTGTGTTGTAAATTTAAATTTCTGTGTCTAAATATTTTTGTCTTTTTATTTTCGTGTAACTCTTTTAATTATTTTTACTTTCTCTACACAGGCTATGTGAATAGTGCATAGAGAAAGTATTGAATTCCACCAAAAAATTCGATGTCGGGTTTTCTCCGGGTTCTCCGGTTTCCCCCGCCATCGCACTCCACCGGTGCTCCATCTTCATTCATGTATCATCAGTGTCACCGCCTGCGGTGCGATAAGTAGTTAAAGCGGGCGTTAAACACCACCAAAAAAAAAAAAAAAAAAAAAAAAAACCTACACACTCAAGAACTCGATACCGAGATTTCACCGGAAATACGTGTTTTGGGTACCCCTGAATCCAAAAAAGCATTTCTGGAAAAAGGTCCGTGTGTGTGTGTGTCTGTTCTGCACAGCATAGCTCAAAAAACGAATAGACCGTTAAACTATATGCAGATTTTCAAGAAAATTCCCGTACACCCACCTACCCTTTATTTGGACCTTTTTTCGAAAATTTTGATTTTTTCCAAAAAGGATCTAACCATTTTGATTAAAATACCGTATATTAAAGATATTTACCTGAGAAATAAAATGTATATCTTGAATTTTCTGGGAATAGCCTCTGAAGGCTACTTTATACTGGATGCATTTTACGGATTTTGCATAACTTTTAAACCGTAAGAGGTAAACAAAAACATACCAGACAAAACATGTAAAGCACGTTAAAACACACAATTTATTGTATAGAGTTGATCGTTTTTTGAGATATTCCTTGTTTTTGGTTTCAGCTTTAAAAGCCTTATACTTTTCTCATACAGGAATTTGTCAACTCCTGTCCATACAAACAAAGGAACATCAGTCACATAGCAACCAGCTTTTGGCTTTCACTTTAACCTATGCTACTCCCTTATTTCGCTTCTACTTACAAGGAAGCAAGTAATGAGACTATTTCTGCTATTTTTTCTCGATTAGCAGAGGTAAATAGAAGCATATTCTGTTTAAATGTTGATTACTTGTTGTTTATGGTTGAAGGTCAGTATAACATGATATTAGTCCTAGAGTACAACCCTATTTGTATAGTAGTCTTAAAATAAGTGGAACTTAAGGTACCGACAGGCAACAAAGAGCTAAGTACACGCGGACCCGAAGCTGTAACTTCAAGTCATACCGGATTAAAGATTTGCTGTCATGCTGAACTGTGGACACAGAGGTATACTCAAGCAGAGAGGGTCCCCAAGGCCAAGTTACCGGGAATGGGGTGAAATCTGGTGTGTAATACTCAATTCCATTCCACTTAGGAACGAGCATATCAACTTGTTAAATTTACCGTGGTCTACATCCTTCGGTAAACCGCCTGCGCTTCCCCTCAGCGCTGTCTCGGCAGGTACAGAAACCCTTGAGATGATGATTCATTATTTCCGCCGCTATCATTTATTCCAATTGCTGGGACTTGTAACATAACTAGTAAAACCTGATATATCACATTCCCTTCTGCAATGTATTTTATTAGTTTATTTATTATTTTACATAGGTTTAATATAGGAAATATATCTACTTCAGCAGTCAATACTGAGTAGATTGCAGAACACAAAACCTTAGAGTGAGAAGTTGCTATTGTGCACGTAAAGGTTATTTTCTTTGTTAATGTCAGCAACATAATTGAGGGGCTCAGTGCCAGAGGGAGCTATCCCACACATGGTGAAAAAATTAGATTTTTACTTTCTCCATACGCACTATGTACATAGTGTATAGAGAAAGTATTGCACTCCACCAAAAATTCGATACCGAGATTTCATCGGAAATATATGTTTTAGGGTCCCCAATATCCAAAAAAAAAAAACATGTTCACAAAAAAGTCCATCTGTGTGTGTGTCCGTGAACACGATAACTCAAAAACGAAAAGTCGGTAAAATACCAAACTTGCTATTTAAGTTTAGTATCTTCCAGGGATGCGACACGAAGATTTTGCGAAAAATTCCCCCAACCCCAACTACCCTTTACATGGAACTTTTTTTGAACCTTTTTAGTTTTCTCAAAAATGGCTCTAACGATTTTGATTAAAATTTCGTATATTAAACATATTTACCTGGCAAATAAAATGTATATCTTGAATTTTCTGGGAATAGCCTCTGAAGAGTAGTTTATTCTGGATGTATTTTACTAAATTTTGAATAACTGCTAAACCGTAAGAGATGGACAAAAACTTACTGCACAAAAAATGTAGAACACATTAAAGCACACAATTTATGTTATATACATTTTTTCGTGGAGTTCGTCGTTTTTGTGACATTCCTTATTTTTGGTTTCTGCTATGAAAAACGAACACTTTTCTCATACTGGAACTTGTCAACTCCTATCCATATAAACAAAGGAACTTCATTGACATAGCAACCAGCTTTTGACTATCACTTTAACCTACGGTTGTCCCTTATTTCGCTTCTACTTACAAGGATGCGAGTAATAAGACTATTTCTGCTAATTTTTTCTGATTAGCATAAAGTAAATAGAAGTATAAGCTTTTTAAGAATTATTTGTTGCAGGGATGTGGAGAAAGTCATGTGAATGGTACACATCAGATTTTTTTGTTTTTAGACAGGTTCTGCCGTCTCTCATGTCTGTAGAAATCTTGGTAATATTAACTGTTTTAGAGTGCCATCTACAATAACTTACAGAAACTGTGTCATTTTCCAAAGTGAGGAAGTTTGTGCCAGATGGGGATATCCCACTATGAAGTTGCCTGCTATTTAAAGAACAACGCCACCGAACTTACAGAACTTTAACTATTTTAATAGTATTGTTTATTGTTTAAACTATAGGCCAAGAAATAATGATTTTAGGCCTTAATACGTGAAGCAGAATAATATGTAAGATTATTATTAAACATTAAGAATATTGTGTAAATAGTTGACATTTTAGGCATTATACTGTGCTGCAGATTATTCTGTTTTCCAAAATGGAGGTAAATGGTATAGCTAGTGAAGGAAAGAAACGAATATGCAAGCAAAACATATGGAAAAAAGTTGTTGCTAAACGAAAAAGAAACAATGGTGAGGAATATGAATAATATCATGTTTAGTTTCTCTCTCTGCATAAGTAAATTTTTAGTAAATAACACGGTTTGCAGTGCTAAATAAATAAAAAGAAACTGTTAAGTATCACTTTTTTGTATTTTCTAGGACATTTCAAAATGTGGATCAAATACTGGATTTAAAAAAGTTGTACCTTAATATTAAATTTTTCACCAAATCAACAACTCTAATAAAACGGCTTTTTTCTCAACTTTAGCTATTTGTGGGATAGCTCCCTCTGGCGCTGAGCCCCTCAGTTGATTTTGTAAGAGCAAGATTTTAGTGCCTTAGAGATGTAGGTAACAGGGTAGTAAGGGGGAACATTTGACTCGCTTGACAAGCAAAGAGTGGGATATCCTGTGACCCACACGTTCTTGTGAAATAACAGTTGTGCTTGCAATTTCTCTCTGGGTGATACGACGAGCGTCCTGAATCAATCTGCCAACATTTTGCTTCTGAAACTCGGTGGTTGCTGTCACAGGATATCCAACTCTTTGTTTGTCACGCAAGTCAAATGTTCACACCTCAACACCTTTAAACTTATTCGCCCAACATTAACACAATCACCATAAACTGCTTTCATTCTCTGAGCGCAGCGTTCCATACTTTACAACCGTTCAATGCTAAGGCTTCCCGCCAACTGGAGCTGTAGAAAAGAGACTACGAAACAAGCCAGTACCTGCCGCAAACCAATGCTGCCATCTGTCATAGAGTCCCTCTATCGGTCCCCAAGATGGTGTCCTTAATTATCTCTATAGGCACTATATACATAGTGTATAGAGAATGTATTGCACTCCACCAAAAAATTCGATACCGAGGTTTCACCGGAAATATATGTTTTAGGGTCCCCTGTATCTAAAAAAGGCATTTTGGGAAAAAGGTCCGTGTGTCTGTGAACACGATAACTCAAAAACGAAAAGTAGGTAAAATACCAAACCTGATATTTAAGTTTAGTATCTTCCAGGGATGCGACACGAAGATTTTGAGAAAAATCCCCCCACCCCCAACTACCCTTTACATGGAACTTTTTTCGAAAATTTTGATTTTCTCAAAAATGGCTCAAACGATTTTGCTTACAATTTCGTATATTAAACATATTTACCTGACAAATAAAATGTATATTTTGAATTTTCTGGGAATAGCCTCTGAAGAATGGTTTATTCTGGATGAATTTTACTAAATTTTGAATAACTGCTAAACAATAAGAGATGGACAAAAACTTACTACATAAAAAACAGGTTAAAACACACAATTTATGTTATATACATTTTTTTCGTGGAGTTCGTCGTTTTTGTGAAAAACATACATTTCTCATACAGGAATTTGTCAACTGCTGTCCATACAAACAAAGGAACTTCAGTTACATAGCAACCAGCTTTTGATTATCACTTTAACCTATGATACTCCCTTATTTCACCTCTACTTACAAGGAAGCAAGTAATATGGCTATTTCTGCTAATGTTTTACTGATTAGCATGAAGTTAATAGAAGTATAAGCTTTTTAAGAATAATTTGTTGCAGGGATATAGAGAAAGTCATGTGAATGGTACACATCAGATTTTTTTTTTAATTGTATGGCCCCTTTAACATCAATGGTCATATCGGGGGCTTTTACTTGTGAAACTGCAGGTTCAGAACATTAGGTTAAACTTTATATTACTAAACACACGCACATTCACATTCATACTTCCAGACTCTATGGCGGATAGGGAATAATTCCGGATAAAGAAAAATTCCCCGCCCCAGCCGGGAATCGAACCCGGGACCTCCGAGTGAGAAGTCAGCTCGCTGACCACTCGACCACGAATAAGTTCTTTGGCGGTAACAATAAAACGTGGTACAACGTGACAATAAATGTCTTGAATGGAGATTACGTTGAGAAATAGAGTTAGGTACTGTAACTTTGTGGTCGTCTGCTTAGCACGGTGGTGGCGCAGGTGCTTACCAAGCGGGAGACCTGGCCCGGGGTGCACTCAGCCTCCTAAGGTCCCTGGGGGGGGGGCAATTGAGGAGCTACTTGATGGAGAAGTAGCGGCTCCAGGTCACGAGGACCGCATTAACCGGCCGGGGGGTGCTCGAGGCGCTGACCAAGTCTCACCCTCCAATACTGCACCCCATCCATGACGTCTGTAGTGGACCGAGATGGGGTCGCAGCGGCCGGGCGGTAGGCCAAGGCTCCCCGTGAGCTGTCGTGCCATGGAGTTATTATGTTACTGATCTTTCGTTGTTATTTAGTTATGCCAAATGGTCAGTTACTTTCTGGATGTCCCTCGAATTGCTGGAGGTAAAACTGATAGTGCACAAAAACTAAGAAGGAAAGGTGAGGGCAGATTTAATATGCAGGTTCATCTGTTCTGTAATGCATGAAATTCACTCAGCTTGGCGTACTGCGCGCGGCCTGTTCAATCCTGAATTCCTTTATAATGCGACGAAAGGGGTCAGTCAGTGTATTCCCATGCGCTCTTGCATTTTAGATGCGGATATTTTAATTGAAATTCCATTATAGGAGAGCTGAGTGCCATGTTGAGCTGAAGCGCCCTCTGCCGGCGCAAGAAGTAATTATTTTAAAGGGAATAGAACAAGTGCCCAGCATTACACCAGATCTATAATTATCTATGTGTGAATCGATTTTACTCTCTCTACACGTACTATGTACATAGTGTATAGAGAAGGTATTGCATTGCACACAAAAATTCGATACCGAAATTTCACCGGAAATATATGTTTTGGGTCACCCTGAATAAAAAAAAAAAAAACATTTTTGGAAAATGGTTCGTCTGTGTCTCTGTGTGTCTGTTTACACAATTCATGTTGTATACATTTTTTTCGTGGAGTTAATCGGTTTTCAGATATTCCTTGTTTTTGATTTCAGTATTGAAAAACTTAACTTTTCTCATACAGGAATTAGTCAACTCCTGTCCATATAAATAAAGGAACATCAGTCACATAGCAACCAGTTTTTGACTATCACTTTAACCTATGGTACTCCCTTATTTCGCTTCTACTTACAAGGAAGCAAGTAATAAGACTATATCTGCTAATTTTTTGTTGATTAGCATGAAATAAGTTAGAAGCATAAGCTTTTTAACAATAATTTGCTGCAGAGATGTAGAAAAAATCATGTGAATGGAACACATCAGATTTTTACTTTTTCTAGCATGTATATATATATATATACACACACAATGTGGGAGGGTTGTTTTTTTTTCAACCTTCGATAGGCTATAAATAAAAGACAATTTATAGAAAACAATTATTTTATTACTAAAGGTTTTGTACACTTATGGTTACTTTTCAACATAATCACCGAAAAGATTGAGACATTGAACGTACCGTACACAAGTTTTTCAATACCTGCTGCAAAAATGTTGCCGCCAATAGTTTCAAATGAGCATTGATGTTGTTTTGAAGATATTCGTTGGGTTGAAATTGCTGCCCTCCTAGCCACGTCTTCAGTTCAGGGAAAAGGTGAAAGTCGCTGGGTGATAGGTCAGGACTGTACGGCGGATGATCGAAAATGTCCCATTGAAATTGTTCAAGGAGCCGATGGGTTGTGCCAGCAGTGTTTGGACGAGCGTTGTCATGGATCAACACAATTCCTGAAGTCAGCATTCCTCTTCGTTTGTTTTGAATGGCTCTCCGCAAACGCCGTAAAGAGCGAAGTAACTAGAAAAGGTATTCTACCCATCCAAAAGCTCGATTTCGAGATTACACCGAAAGTACCTATGTATCTTGGGGTCCTCTGAGTCTAAAAAGATAATCATTTCTAGAAAAAGGTCCGAGTGAGTTCGCGTGTGTCTGTGAACAGCGCACTATCGCCCTCCGTGGTGAAATGGTTACCATGCTAACTTCATATACCCAAGGTCGCGGGTTCAAACCCGCCGGAGGACAATGGATTTTTTCGGGTGTAAAAATCCTTAGTATGGCTTCCTTCGGAAGGGAAGGAAAGCCGTTGGTCCCGTGTCGTAGATTTACGGCACGTAAAAGAACCTCAAGCCTGATAGAGAGGTCTCTGAGCAAAATTAAGCAGTCCTTTACGCCCAATTTAGAATGGGACACTGAGAACCACAGCAGTTAAAGAGCGTCCACAAATAACACGCCATTTCATTTTTGTGAACACCACAGCTCAGAAATTAAAAGATCGAGAAAAAAAGTTAGTATCTATAGGTAGAGTCAGACTGAAAAATGCAATGCCATAGCCGGGATTTGAACCACGGATCTCTGGATCTCTAGCCGGTTGCTCAGCCACTGAGCTACCATAGCAACATAGCATTGAATTTTCCCGGTAACCATAAGGTTACCAATTCTTTATGAGATGACATCCCCAATGGCGACTTACAATGCTGCAAGTACTTTAGACCCAGGATTCATAGTATGGCCAACTGTTATGGTCAATTTGTAAGGAATAATTGTTTTTCACATAAGCCATGTGTACGATAGGAATTGCAGTCAGTTGAGAAATTCAATGCCATGCCGGCATGTTGCCATGGTAGCTCAGTGGCAGAGCAACCGGCTAGAGATCGAGAAATCCGTGGTTCAAATCCTGGCTATGGCATTTAATTTTTCAGTCTGACTCTACCTATCCAACTCCTGTCCTACACAGGGCTTGTGTGAAAAACAATTATTCCTTAGTATCTATATTTAGTATCTTCCGAGGAGGGCCGCCCCGAGGCAAAGTGGTTAGACCACTGTCACGTAGATGTCCCGGGTTCGATCTCAAGAGACCGCATGTGAGATTTGTGGTGGACAAACTGCCTGCGGGGCCACAATTAGTTAAAGCTATAAAATAAATCTTCCAAGAACGCGATAGAACGGCTGCTTGCCAAACCAGAGACCTGGGTTCCATTCTCGGTACCAGCGTGGTGAATTTTCCCCCACTGGGAGACCTGGCGCACACAGCCTCGTGAGGTCCCTGGGGGGCCAATTGAGGAGCTACTGGATTGCGAAGTAGCGGCTCCAGACCGCATTAACCGGACGGGAGGGACTCGAGGCGTTTATCACGTCTCACCCTCCAGCACTGTACCCATTCATGACGCGGGCCGAGATGGGGGATGCAGCGGCCGGGCGGTAGGCCATGGAGTTATATTAAAAAAAAAAACAGTTATGAAAAAATTTGATTTGTTACACTCACATGACTTTCTCTATATCTCAGTAACAGCTTATTGTTAATAAGCTTAATCTTTTATCTACTGCATGATAATGAAGATAAACATTATCAGAAATTGTCCTTATTACTTGGTTCCTTGTAAGTAGAAATGGAAACAATTGAATGTGTTCCATTCACATGGTGTCCTCTAGCTGTTCGGTAAACAAACCTTTTATTCAAAACATTAATCTATCATCTACGTCATGCTAATCAAGATAAACATAAACAGAATTAGTCTTATTAGCTTCTTTGTAAGTAGTAGAGAAATAAGAAAATGCACAGCCTAAAGCGATAGTCTCGCCCTTTAAAAGTCGATAGCTATGTGAAATAATTGACGTTCGGTAAGTAAACGAGAAGCGATGCATTTCCGTCTGAGAACAGTTTAAGTGGCTAAAATTGAAACAAATAATCCAGAATAGCTCGAAAACGGTATCTCTACGACAAAAATGTATGTGACCTAAATTGCATGTTTTAATAAGATCTAAATTTTTGTATAGTAAATTTTTGTATATCTCCTCCAGTTATACAAAAGTCATCCAGAATTAAGAGGTCTTCAGAGGCTATTCCTAGACAATTCAAGATATATATTTCGTTTGTAATAAAAATACATTAAATATACATTTTTTTAATCAAAGTATTTTGAAACATTTTTGGGGAAATGAATATTTTCGAAAAATGTCCCATATAAAGGGTAGCTTGGGGTGTGAAGATTTTCTTGAAATCTTCGTGTCGCATCCTTGGAAGGTACTGGGGTGGATAAAAAAAAAAAGTCCTCAGGTGGTGTTGTTAGCTGTGTGGTTCTCAGGGCTGCTATATTTTAAAACTTTTTTATGTTTGAATTTGCCGCTGTTTAAAAGGAGTTGGTAGCTCTTACTGTTGGCGAAACTGTAACTGGCTAGTTGCGCCAGACTTAATTGTTAGAGCCGTTTAGTTTATTTATCGACAGCAGATTTCTTATAGTGTCCTGCTTTGCCACGTTTCCTGTATATTTTCCTGCTAGCTTCAATCGGTGAGTACGAAATTCTTAACTTCCATGCTTGGATGGTAGGATGTGTTAATACATGAATTGAATTTAAAGATTTCTTGATATATGTGAACTTTTTATTTGTTACTTTTGAAACAATGTGATGCGTTAAGGCACGCTATTTTAACAGAATCCTCTTTTCAGATAACTGTGTCACATATATGCAGTATAATGTTTACTTACAGTCAATGTCTTCTGGTTCAATAATACAATGCTATAATATTACATAATCGTCACAAAGAGGTCTCGATTGGCGAGATTAACTCTTTACTTCTTTATCCCTGGCGTCTGTCTCATTGACTACGTCCCGGAAGCTTATTAAAATGTTATACATATACACAATAGTTGAAGGTCAATGTTTTCTACATTGTGATCTGTCGTCTCCATGGGAACAAAAGATTTTCTTATTTACATTTCGTAACATACTAATTTATAATACATTTTTATACACCCATAATGATTTAAAATTAATGCATTTATATAAATTGCATGAACATGTTCTTATACATAACTAATATTTCATAAACAATATTTTGTTTCACTCTTTGTTACTGGTATAAACAATTTATAGCACCCGGTATCTGTTTACTTTTTTATTATTCTTCTCCTTCTCCCATATTACTGCTTTTGATTCTATTTTATTATAATTATGCTTTTCTAAGCACCATTTTATAGCTATATATTATGCATTATATGTTGTATGCCTTACATAACCTTGGCTATGTTAATTTCCTAAAAGCACTCCATTTCAGGCTAATTTCGTGCGTATCGTAAGGCGATGACGTCACGGTGCCATTTTATACATACAAACATTGCGAAACCTTATATTATATATTTTATAACATTCTTTTAGGGCGGTATTGTTCTATTTTCTCTTGACTTGGTTTACTTGACACTAAATCCTGCGTCAGTACCAAACTTAAATACACGTGTATTTCCCGTGAAATCTCGGTATCGAAACTTTGGATGCATTACAATACCTTCTCTATACACTATGTGCATAGTACGTATAGAGAAAGTAAAAAAATAATTCAGAATTAAGAGGACTTCAGGGGCTATTACCTTGATATAAATTCTGGATATGCAATTCATTTGCCATGTAAACATATTTTAATACACCTAAGGCGTTTTAATCAAAATCGTTAGAACCATTTTTATAACATCGAAAATTTTGAAAAATGCTCCATGTAAAGCGGGGCTTGGGTTTAGGGATTTCTCTGAAAGTCTTCCTGTCGAATCCTTGGAAGATATTATACTTAAATACCATGTTTGGTGATTAATAGTTTTAGAGTTATGCGGCCCACAGACACACACAAGCATTTTAGGGATTCTGGGGGTTTCCAAACTTGTATTTACGGTGAAATAACGTTATTTAATTTTTGGGTGTATACAATACTTCCTCCATTTGCTATAAATAGTTGATAAAGCGAAAATGGGGTAAACCGAGTTTCAAATGTTCCTAATACGCATACATATGAGATATTTCCTTTACCTTGTGTGTGTGGCAAATTTTGTTGCTAAGTAATGCTTGATGTTGAAAGCCGTTGCAGCACCCAGCTGTTGGAGAGTTATTACTCTGCGCTGACACCCCAGCTGACATATTAGAACATGGCTCGCTCAGTTGCAAGGAACATCTGGGTCACGTGATTGTAACGTATGTCCAATTGCCATGTAGAAGGGAAACAAAGGAATACACTAGTCTATACCGACAGTCAAATGTTTTAAAATGTGGTTACTATGGCACTGATGCCACATTCACAATGAGATGCAAGCGCAAGAGTTTGGACTCATATTACTTAATGTAAGCATTCACATAGAAACACGCAAGACGCAACGCAATACAATGCAACGCAAGAGTTTGCAAACTCCAAACTTTATCCTTGCGTTGCATACAAAGAGGAGGTTAAAACCTGTCGGAGGTTGAAAAAAAAAAAAAGGCCCTTGTATTTCTTGAATTTTCTGGGAATAGACTCTGAAGACCTGTTTATTCTTTTGCATTTTTCTTAATTTTGTATAACTGGTAAATCATAAGAGATAGACAAAGACTTACTGTGCAAAAAATATCAACTCGTAATATCAATTTATGTAATATACACTTTTCCGTGAAGTTGACAGGTTTTAGATATTCCTTATTTTTGGTTTCAGCTTTAAAAAGCTTATACGTTTCTCTTACAGGAATTTGTCAACTCCTGTCCATACAAACAAACTTCAGACATATAGCAACCAGCTTTTGAATATCACTTTAACCTATGGTACTCCCTTTTACTTAAAATGAAGCAAATAATAAGACTATTTCGGCCAATTTGTTCTTGATTAGCATGAAGTAAATACAAGCATACAGTTTTTAATAATAATTTGTTGCACATATGGAGAGATTTTTTTTCATATAATATTGTCATATTCGATTTTAATGATATAACTTTGTCGCCTGTTTTATAGAGGAGACAGTGTTATTTGTTTACGATGTGGAAGGGCGGATGGTGCTATAAATGAATGTTCTACATTCCAGAGCATAGACGCCTGGAACCAGTGTTTATATCGCCCTCTAGAGAAAATACGTCTATTTGCATGTGGAAGATGGGCGGGGGTGACAGTATCAGCCCATTTGCGTGGCAAGGGTTCCACTGCTGCCCTCTAACCGCAAACGAACGGACCATCCTTCGTGTAGGATATGGGGAAGAGAAACTTACTACTTCACAATACCACCATCTCCACCAAATGACTTTCTAATTATACCAATAACATTAAGGCAAACAACCTGTGAAAATCTGATGTGCTGTATTAAATGACATTCTCTAGCCCAGGATGTACAGAATAAAAATAAAAAAGCCTGATGTGTTACACTCACATGACTTTCTCTAGCTGTTCTACAAACTTCATACATAAGATTCTTCTTCTTTCTGCACCTTGCTAATCGAGGTACTCATTAGCACAATGTTCTTATTACTTAGTTCGTATAAGTAGGAAGAAAATAAGGGACTACACTAGGCTAAATCAATACTCAAATGTTTTAAAAGCTGTCGTTATGCGATTGTCATTACAAATCGCTTCTTTTCTTGGCCGGGAGTAGAACAAAAGAAAAACGGACACTCCCGTCTCAGAAAAGTATAAGTACTTCACAACTGAAACTAATAACAATGAATATCTCTAAAACGGTATGCTCCACGAGAAAAATGTATATGACATAACTTGTGTATTTTAACAAGACCTACATTTTTTGTATAATAAAGTTTAGTCTATCTCTTACGGTTTACTAGTTATGCCAAATTAAGCAAAATTCATCCAGAATAAATAGGTCTTCAGAAGCTATTCATAGAAAATTCAAGATATACATTTTATTTGTCAGGTAAATGAAAATCAACATGTTCGAAAAACATCCATGTAAAGGGTAGTTGGGGGTGGGGGGATTTTTCTCAAAATCTTCGTGTCACATCCCTGGAAGATACTAAACTTAAATACAAAGTTTGGTATTTTACCGCCTTTTCGTTTTTGAGTTATCGTGTTCACAGACACAGACACATGGACCTTTTAGTGAAAATGCTTTTTTTTTGGATATTGGGGACCCTAAAACATATATTTCCGGTGAAATCTCGGTATCGAATTTTTGGGTGGAGTGCAATACCTTCTCTATACACTATGTACATAGTGCGTATAGAGAAAGTAAAAATCTGATGTGTTATACTCTCATGACTTTCTCTAGCTACTCTACAAACAAACTTCTAACACTAGAATTCTTCTTTCAACACCATGCTAGTCGAGATAAACATTAGCAATTTTATTACTTAATTGCTTATAGGTAGAATGGAACTAAGGCAATGCACTAGGCTAAAGTGATAGTCAAATGTTTTAAAAGCTGTCGTTATGTGACTGGCATCGCAAATCGCTTCTTTGTTTGGCCAGGAGTAGAACAAAAGAAAAACGGACACTTCGTCTGAGAAAAGTATAAACATTTCACAATTGAAACTAATAACAAGGAATACCTTGAAAACGGTAAGCTCCACGCAAAAAATGTACATGATATAACTAGTGAATTTTAACAAAATCTATATTTTTTGTATGGTAAGTTTTTGTCTACATCTTACGCTTTACCAATTATACAAATTCCATAAAAATCATCCAGAATAAAGATGTCTTTAGCGGCTCTTCCCAGAAAATTAAAGATATACATTTTATTTGGCAAGTAACTATCTTAAATATCAGAAATTTTAATCAAAATCGTTAGAGCCATTTTTAAGAAAATCAAAATTTCCGAAATTTTTTCCATCTTAAGGTTAGTTAAGGGTCGGGGGATTTTCTTGAAAAACTTCATGTCGCATCCATGGAAGATATCAAATTTAAATACCAAGTTTGGTTTTTAATGGAATTTTCGTTTCTGAGCTATGCTGTTCACATACACACACACACACACACGGACATCTTTTCTAAAAATGTTTTTTTTTATTCAGGGGGACCCAAAATATGTATTTCCGGTGAAATCTCGGTATCGAATTTTTGGGTGCATTACAATACCTTCTCTATACACTATGTACATAGTACGTATAGAGAAAGTAAAAATTTTTTCTGGATACAGGGGACCCTAAAACGTGTATTTCCGGTGAAATCTCGGTATCGAATTTTTGGGTGAAATACAATACCTTCTCTATATACTATGTACAGATTACGTGTAGAGAAAGTAAAAAGTTAAATGTTTTTGGAGAATAAACCAAAGAAGACACAGGGAAAGCAAGGGCAATTTCAAAAAGTACATGCATTGTGATTTTAAGGTTAAAATATGGCACCATTTTTTTTTTTTTTTGTCGCAAAGGACTTTTTAGTGACGTGTCAAAACATAAACGAATTTTATCATATTGACCAAATTAGTAGTGTAACTTATTACTTTATCTTCACGTACCATGTAACTAGTGTGTGGGGAAGGTAATGTAATTTACCCAAAAAATCAATACCGAGATTTCACCGGAAATACACGTTTTGTGTCCCCCTGAATACAAAACATCTTATGTGTACCATTCACATGAGTTTCTCTAGACCTCATCAACAAATTATTTTTAAAAATTTCTACTTCTATTTACTTCATGCTAATCATAAATAAATAACAGAAATAGTCGAATTACTTGCTTCCTTGTAAATAGAAGAGAAATAAAGGAGTACCATAGGTTAAAATAATACTCAAAAACTGGTTGCTATGTCATTGAAGTTCATTTGTTTGTATAGGTAGCAGTTGAGAAATTCCTGTATGAGAAAAGTATAAGTTTTTCATAGCAGAAACCACAAACAAGGAATGTCTAAAAAACGATGAACTGCAGGAAAACAATGCATATAACATATATTGTGTGTTTTAACGTGCTCTACATTTTTTGTGTATTGCGTTTTTGTCCATCTCTTACGGTTTAGCAGTTATTCAAAATTCCGTTAAATTCTTTCAGAATAAAGTAGTCTTCAGAGGCTATTCCTAGAAAATTGAAGATATACATTTTATTTGTCAGGTAAATAGCTTTAATATACGATATTTTAATCAAAATCGTTAGAGCCATTTTTCAGAAAATAGAATTTTTCGAAAAAAGTTCCATGTAAAGGGTAGTTGGAAGTGGGGGATTATTCTTAAAATCTTCTTGTCGCATTCCTGGAAAATATTAAACTTAAATACCAAGTTTGGTATTTTACCGACTTTTCGTTTTTTCCGAAAATGCTTGTTTTAGATAAAGGGGACCTTAAAACAGATATTTCTGGTGAAATCTCGGTATCGAATTTTCTGCAGAAGTTCCTATAGAGAAAGTAATTCTTTATGTACATAGTGTATAGAGAAGGTATTGTATTGCACCCAAAATTCGATACCGATAAGGTGATATCACTCGAAATACGCGTTTTAGGATCTCCTGTATCCGAAAAAAGGCATTTTTAGAAAAAGGTCCATATGTGAGTCCGTGTGCCTGTGAACACGATAATTCAAAAACGAACGGTCGGTAAAATACTTGTTATTTACGTTTGGTAAAAATATTAGACCAAAGTTTTATTTTTTTTTTTTTTTTTTGTCGCAAAGGACTTCTTTAGTGACGTATCAAAAACATCAACACATTTTACCATAACTTGCAAACCATTCGAGTGAAATGGCGAAATTAGTACTGCAACTTATATTTATATTAGACCTATAGTATAAATTTAAAACATTTGATGTGTTCCATTCAGATAACTTTCTGTAAATCTCTGCAACAAATTATTCTATTTACTTCATGTAATCGAGAAAAAAATTAGCAGAAATAGTCTTATTACTTGCTTCCTTGTTAGTAGAAACAAAATAAGGGAGTACCATAGGTTAAAGTGATGGTCAAAAGCTGGTTGCCATGTGACTGCCACTTTGTATGGACAGGAGTTGACAAATTCCTGTATGAGAAAGGTATGTTTTTCAATGCTGAAACCAAAAACAAGGAATATCGCATAAACGATCAACTCCACGAAAAAAAATGTACATAACATAAATTGTGTGTTTTAACGTGCTCTACATTTTTTGTGTGGTAAGTTTTCGTCCATTTCTTACAGTTTAGCAGTTATGCAAAATTCCGTAAAATTCATCCAGATTAAAGTAGTTTTCAGAAGCTATTCCCAGAAAATTCAAGATATACATTTTATTTGTCAGGTAAATATCTTTAATATACGATGTTTTTATCAAAATCGTTAGAGCCATTTTTGAGAAATCAAAATTTTCGAAATTTTTTCCGTGTAAAGAGTAGTTTGAGATTGGCGGATTTTTTTTTTGAAAATCTTCGTGTCGCATCCTTGAACGATACCAAACTTCAATATCAAGTTTGGTATTTAACGGTCTTTTCTTTTTTGAGCTATGCTGCCCGCAGACACACACACACATATACACAGACAGACACACACACGGATATTTTTCTAAATTGTTTTTTGGATCCAGGGGTCTCAAAACATATATTTCCGGTGATATCTCGGTATTGAATTTTTGGGTGCAATGCAATACCTTCTCTATACACTATGTACATAGTACGTATAGAGAAAGTAAAAAAAGCTAGTTTTAATAGTTTGGAATTTCAAACTTACATTTCTTTAAGAGGAAAATTTCGCAGCACATTCTCTGATATGTTAATTCTTATATGAAAACAGTTGAATGAAAGGAAGCAGTTGATATCACCCTTGCGAGATGTACGAACTGCTTGGAGTGTACTGTTTTGAATCGTCTGACCATGAAGCTATTTACGAAAGCAATACTTCACCCTCCCTTTTTAATATATATGCAAATTATATAAGCTAGAAAACGAAAACAGACTATCCGGGGGGCCAACGTATAGCTCGTTTCTTTTGATTAAATCTTCAGCAATTGGCAGTAACAAGAAGAACGTGCCAACATAAACATTCCCTGGCAACCGTTTTGATTCAAACAACTGAACTTATATTGAAATAAGCGAGTTGGGGATCAGTATCGTGATTTTTACTTTCTCTACACGTAATATATACATAGTGTATAGAGAAGGTATTATAATGTACCCAAAAATTCAATGCAACAGGAATCAGACAGTGCACAGTGAAAACACAAATATTATCGGCAACAGTGCTTCCTTATTCCACTCTGTCACGTGCCTTTACGCCTCACTTGCTTCAGACTAAGAAAACACCTCCTTCCAATTGCTAAACCCCTACCTGTTTGGAAGGGCGCCCCATCCCACTAGCTAAAACACCGCCGAACAGCCAGCATATATTGAACATTTGAGCGTTTTAAAAATTTTCCTTGTTATTAGTTTTTCATTTTTATGCCATCTCAACTTTTTTCTAGCGAGACCATACAAGGGAATCGAAGCTAAATTGTTCCACATAGAGACCACTTTTACAATATTTAACTATCGCTATAGCCTATATGTTTTCTTATTCCACTTCTAATCACCAAAAAGGAAGTAGTAAGATTAATCCTGCTAATATTAATTTCGATTAGAATGATGTAGATAAAAAAATAATCTTTGGTACTGTCTGTTCAGCGGTGTTACAGCTAGTGGATTGGGGTGGCTTATTGCTTACGTAACCCTATAACCTATGAGATATTTAACTCGTGGTGCGCGTGGCAATACAGTCAACAGTGTTGTAATACAGCTAGTCGGATGAGGAGTCTTCAAAATCTACAGGAATCAGACAGTACTCAGTGAACACACAAATATTATCGGCAACAGTGCTTCCTTCTTCCACTCTGCCACGCGCCCTTACTCCTCGCTTGCTGCAGACTAAGAAAACACCTACTTCCAATTGCTAAACCATTACCTGCTTGGAAGGGCGCCCCATCCCACTAGCTAAAACACAGCCGAACAGACAATATATGTTTTGCTTATACAGTTGACCGCTTTTGGATTATTCCTTGTTAATTTTTAAGTCACCTTAATTTTTCTCAAACGTGAAAGGGAACACTATCTCAGTTGTTTAAAAGATAAACAAAGTAGAGAGCAAAAAGTTAAACTTCTTGGAATATGGTTGGATAACAAGCTTTCCTGGAAATTCCACATAATGGAAATGTGTAAAAAGTTGTCAAATATTTTGTTTATCTTAAGAAGACTTAGGATGTGTGTTTCCATAAGCACTTTATTGACTATGGTATTTTGCTCTGGGGTAGCAGTGGGGAAGCCAATCAAGTATTTTTGCTCCAGAATATGGCTCTCAGAATAATATCAAATTGTAATTCTCGCCAACATTGTGCACCTATTTTTAAAGAATTTGTGACTTTAACGGTGGCATCTTTGTATGCATTTGCATGCTTGAATTTTATTCATCTCCAAAAGATAAATGAGTTACTTTTTTACTTTCTCTAGCCCCGTATGTACAATGTACATAGGGATAGAGAAGTATTGCATTCCACCCAAAATTGGATACCGACATTTCACCGGAAATACGTGTTTTAGAACCTCGTGTATCCAAAAAAAGTATTTTCAGAAAAAGGTCCGTGTGTCTGTGAACACGATAACTCAAAAACGAAAACTAGCTAAAACACCAAATCTGGTATTTAAGTTTAGTATCTTCCAGGGATGCGATACGAAGATTTTGAGAAAAATCCCCCACCCCAAACTACCCTTTACATGGAACTTTTTTCGAAAATTTTGATTTTCTTAAAAATGGCTCCAACGATTTTGATTAAAATACCGTATATTAATGATATTTACCTGACAAATAAAATGCATATCTTGAATTTTCTGGGAATAGCTTCTGAAGACCTGTTTATTCTGGATGCATTTTGCTTAATTTGGCATAAATAGTAAACCATAAGAGATAGACAAAAACTTACTATACAAAATATGTAGGTCTTGTTAAAATACACAAGTTATGTCATAGACATTTTTTTCGTGGAGCTTACCGTTTTCGTGGTATTCCTTGTTATTAGTTTTAGTTGTGAAGTACTTTTCTCAGACGGGAGTGTCCGTTTTTCTTTTGTTCTACTCCTGGCCAAGAAAAGAAGCGATTTGTAATGACAATCGCAAAACGACAGCTTTTAAAACATTTGACTATTGGTTTAGCCTAGTGTATTCCCTTATTTTCTTCCTACTGATAAGGAACTAAGTAATAAAAACATTGTGCTAATGAGTACCTGATAAGCAAGGTGCAGAAAGAAGAATAATCTATGTAAGAAGTTTGTAGAACAGCTACAGAAAGTCATGTGAGTGTAACACATCAGATTTTTCTGATATACATAACTATTATACAAGGTGTAGAAATAATTTGGCACCTCCTAAATTTCGGTTACAGAAATCTCTTAACTCTTGGCTTGGAGTAAAATTATATAATAAACTTACCTTTCTCGTATAAGACAAAGTGTAAATGCAAATTCTGTTAAAATTAGTGTTAAAAACAGAAATAAGGTACTTAATTTTTACTACCTATTGAATTGTATTGAGGCAGGATTTAGTGCTAAATAAATCAAGTCAAGAGAAAATGAAACAATGCTGCCCTAAAATTATGTTATAAAATAATAAAACATATTGTTTGCAATGTAAGCCAAAGAATTGTGTGTACAGAAATGACAGCGTGACGTTATCTCCTCACGATATGCACGAAAATAGTCTAAAATGGGTTTTTTTTACGAAAATAACATAGCCAAGGTTATGTAACGAATTCAACGCATTATAATGTATAACTTACAGCTAAAAATTGATGTTTAGAAAAGCATATTAATAATAAAACATAATTGAAGTAGTAATACAAGAGAAGAAGAACAATAATAAAGGCGAACGAGATGCCGGGTGTTGTAAATTGTTTATACCGGTAACAAAGCATAAGAACAGAGTTAAACAAATAATTGATTTAGAAATGTCAGCTATTTATAAGAACATTTTCATGTAAATAATACTTATGTATTAATTTTAATTATTATGAGTGTATAAAAATGTATTGTAAATTAGTATTTTACGAAAAGTGGAATAAGGAACATTTTTCATCCCCATGGTGATGGACAGATTACAATGTTAAAAATCTGATGTGTTCCATTCACATGCCTTTCTCTACATTTCTGCAAAAAATTATTGTTAGAAAGCTTATGCTTCTATTTACTTCATACTAACTGAGAAAAAATCAGCAGAAATAGTCCTATTGCTTGCTTCCTTGTAAGTAGAGGCAAAACAAGGGAGGAGTATTATTGGTTAAAGTGATAGCCAAAGTTGGTTGCTATGTGACTGAACTTCCTTTGTTTGTGTGGACTGGAATTGCTAAATTCCTGTATGAGAAAAGTATGTTTTTTAAAGCTGAAATCAAAAAACAAAGAGTATCTCAAAAACGATTATCTCCACGAAAAAAATGTATATAAGATAAATTGTGCGTTTTAAGGTGCTCTAATTTTTTGTGTTGTAAGTTTTTCTCCATCTCTTACGGTTTAGCAGTTATGCAAAAATCTATAAAATTTACCCAGAATAAAGTAGTCTTCAGAGGCTATTCCCAGAAAATTCAAGATATACATTTTATTTGTCAGGTAAATATATTTAATATATGAAATTTTAATCAAAATCGTTAGAGCCATTTTTGAGAAAATCAACATTTTCGAAAAAAGTTCCACGTAAAGCGTAGTTTAGGGTTGGGGGGATTTTTCTCAAAATCTTCGTGTCGTATTCCTAGAAGATACTAAACTTAAATACCAAGTTTGGTATTTTACCGACTTTTCGTTTTTGAGTTATCGTGTTCTCAGACACACGGACCTTTTTCCGAAAATGCTTTTTTTTTTAGATAAAGGGGACCTAAAACGCATATTTCCGGTGAAATCTCGGTATCGTATTTTTGGGTGTAGTGCAATACATAGTGCGTATAGAGAAAGTAAAAAAAACAATAATCTTCAACTTTTGTATATATGTGAGAAATTTTAGAGGTTCCGGGACACATCCTACAAGATAGAAGACAAAACATACGGACGCTAAGTGACAATCTAGTAAATCGAGATCTCTAATATAGGAATTTGGTGTGAAATATTGTAATTTATTGATTATCAGCAAGAGATTTATTATAAGTACATATTGCAAAGTAAATATTTGGCACAGTTTTCTCAAAAACGAGATCATTTTAAGTAGCGTGCTTTAATTCACTACATTGTTTCAACGATTTACGAAAACAAAGTTTAAAATTAACAGGAAATCCTTTAAGTTAATTCTCTACTGTATTAAATCCTACCATCCAAGCAAAGAGATTAAGATTCTTTTACTCACCGACTGAGGCTAGCAAACATATAATGGAAACTGTGGTAGAGCTGTAAGCTGCCGATAATAAGCTTGCAACTACTTCAACAATAAGGTCTGGTGCAAATTGGTAATTCCAGTTTCGCCTACAGCAAGAGTTACCAACTTTATATACACAAACCCGCACCAACACACATCGCAGACGATCACTGACTGTGTATTCAATCCGCCCCAATATGTCTGCCAAATGGTGAAATAAATTATCAGTCTCATCATTATCATTTTTAAAACATTTGATCATCGTTTTAGGCTAATCTTTCCACTAATTTCCCTTCTACTTACAATGAACTAAGTAACAAGACCAATTCTGCTGATGTTTATCTCGATTAGCATGACGTAGAAAATCTGATGTGTTACACTCACATGACTTTCTCTAGCTGTTCTACATACTTCTTAGAAACGATTATTCTTCTTTCTGCATTTTGCTAATTGAGGTACTAAATCCATAGTCAAGTGTTTTAAAAGCTGTCGTTATGCGACAGTCATTACAAATCCTTTCTTTTCTTGGCCAGGAGTAGAACAAAAGAAAACCGCACACTCCTGTCTGAGAAAAGTGTAAGTAATTCACAACTGAAACTAATAACAGTGAATACCTCGAAAACTGTAAGCTCCACGAGAAAAATATATATTACATAACTTCTGTATTTTAGCAAGACCTACATTTTTTGTATAGTAAGTTTTTGTTTCTCTCTTACGGTTTACTAGTTATGCCAAATAAAGCTAAATTCATCCAGAATAAATACGTCTTTAGAAACTATTCCGAGAAAATTCAAGATATACATATTATTTTTCAGCTAAATATCTTTAATATACGATATTTTAATGAAAATCGATAGAGCCATTTTTAAGAAAATCATTTTCGAAAAAAGTTCCATGTAAAGGATAGTTTGGGTGGGGGGGGGAGATTTTTCTCAAAATCTTCGTGTCGCATCCCTGGAAGATACTAAACTTAAATACCAAGTTTGGTGCATTACCGACTTTTCGTTTTTGAGTTATCGTGTTTCCAGACACACGGACACACACACACACACGGACCTTTTTGTGAAAATCTTTTTTTGGATACAGGGGACCCTAAAACATATATTTCCGGTGAAATCTCGGTATCGAATTTTTGGGGTGGAATACAATACTTCTCTATCCCTATGTACATTGTGCATACGAGGCTAGAGAAAGTAATAAAAGAAAAATCAGTTGTAAGAATAGTTTGTGTCTGTAACAGCTGGAGAAAGTTATTTGAATAGAACACATTATATTTTTGGAAGAATTAACGTGGAGGATTTGTGAAGAATGTGGTTTATTGAAATCATGATGCAAGCGAGCCGGATTAAATCTAGCAAACACTGACTCATTCAGCTTGCATTTTGGACATGAATTCACGATTCTCTAAACTGATAAACGGGGTCGGCGTTTTATAACGTTGAATGACCGAATACAGCTGGGGTTCAATACACTGAAAGATACATTTCAGAGGAGGATAAAGTAGACTCCGAGAGCCATGAGACAGTGAAGCATTCATTTAACTTCAATGCGATTATTTTGAACGGTATCGATCCAAATATATCGAAAGGGTGCGTGGTAATTGAACAACTCTATACATAAGTTATGGAATTATTTTCTAGTATGTTTTATACGATTGCTTCGTGACAAAATCAAGCGAGATAGCTACCCGATAAAAATTCTGATATGTCCAATTCACATGACTTTCTCCACCTGTTCTGCAAACAAAATAGCACTGAATTTCTCAAATGACTCGCATGTTTCTGGGTAAACCACAAGGTGATCTCAAATTATTTTCAGATGCTGTAAGTACTTTAGGATTCATAGTATAGCCAACTATTATGGTCAATTAGTATTGATTTAATTGTTTTTTCACACAAGCCGTGTGTAGGACAGGAGTTGGATAGGTAGAGTCAGACTGAAAAATTCAACCAACAAGTTTGAGATTACAAGTTGCGTCGTCAATGCTCCGAAGTCTAGACAACCACGCAGGACATTGACACGCAAAAATGAGATGGATGAATGAATGAATGAATAAGGTTATTTATTGAGATAACAATATCATACATTGTACTCCAACAAGCACACGGGTCCACAGACCGTACGTGTTTTTGTAATACACACTAAAAAGCAATATTAAAACAATAACAAAGAATTAAAAGAGTAAACACGAAAATAAAAATCTGATGTGCTCTATTCACATGACTTTCTCTACAGCTCTGCAACAAATTGTTGTTAAAAAACTTATGCTTCTATTTACTTCATGCTAATTGAGAAAAAATTAGCAGAAATAGTCTTATTACTTGCTTCCTTGTAAGTAGAAGCGAAATAAGGGAGTACCATAGGTTAAAGGGATAGTCAAAAGCTGGTTGCTATGTAACTGAGGCTCCTTTGTTTGTATGGACAGGAGTTGACAAATTCTTGTGTGAGAAAAGCATAAGATTTTTAAAGGTGAAATCAAAAACAAGGAATAACTAAAAACGATCAACTCTACGAGAAAAATGCATATAACATAAATTTTGTATTTTAACGTGCTCTACATCTTTGCTGTGGTAAGTTTTTGTCTATCTCTTACGGTTTAGCAGGTATGTAAAATTCCGTAGAATTCATCCAGAATAAAGTAGTCTTCAGAGGCTATTCCCGGAAAATTCAAGATATACATTTTATTTTTCAGGTAAATATCTTTAATATACGACATTTTAATCAACATCGTTAGAACCGTTTTTTAGAAAATCAAAATTTTCGAAAAAAGTTCCATGTAAAGGGTAGTTTGGGGTGGGGAATATTTCTCAAAAGCTTCGTGTCGCATCCCTGGAAGATACTAAACTTAAATACCAAGTTTTCGTTTTTGAGTTATCGTGTTCACAGACACAGGGACACACACACGGACCTTTTTCTGAAAATGCTTTTTTTTATTTGGATACAGGGGACCATAAAGCATATATTTCCGGTAAAATATCGGTATCGAATTTTTGGGTGGAGTACAATACCTTCTCTACACACTATGTACATAGTGCGTATAGAGAAAGTAAAAATACAACGATATTTAAATACAGCAATTTAAATGTACAACACAGGGTACACCTTATTCAGAAGCATAAATGTACCCTCTTATGATAGACAAATACACTTAAAAGAAATATATACACACAATATATAAAATCATAACACAACGTGACCTAAGCATGATATAAAACATACGTATGTATTACATTGTAGTCACTTTTGTTTAGCTGTTCTTATCCCTCCCCCCTCTTCACTATTGGCAGCCTTCTCATATCTCAGCTGTCTTGCCTTACGTATATATTTACCTAGCCCGTCCACGTCTTCCGTGCCTGCCAGTAGCGTCCAACATGCTTCTAGCTCTACATTCGCGGTGGTAAGGAATCGCGGTAAATATTTTTCCCTCCATTCCTCCGTACCCTTACATCTTGCCAAGATGTGGGTCCGGGACTCTTCCTCCTCGTAAAAGGGACAGATTCTCGTACCATTCTCGTCACTAATTTTTGTGCTCCTTCATGCTCCTAGTCTAATCACACGGTCCCTCTCTAATGAGTTTGGTACCTGTTTTGATGCATTCCTCCATACCCCACTCCGATTTTGGCCCAGACTGTACTTCTAATGAAACCTTCTCTGTGCATTACACAATTATTTGCTGTCTGTTAATATCGTAGGGGTGGTTCTTAATTTTTCTCCAAATACTCCGCCTGTTTACCTGCCCCGCCATGCATTGCCTTTACATTCGTAAACAGACCAAAGAAGTCCACGCTAGGAGTGTCTCGGGAGCTGGGTATCTCGAGGACATCATTGCAACGTCCGATGCACCAGCTGCGTCTTAGCCCGTACCGCCCCAGACTGGTGCATGGCCTTCTTGAGAACGACCCAGACCGCAAATAATGACTGAACAACTACACCTGTTTTTGAAAACTGTGTGAACAGATGAAGCCTGTTTTAAATTGTATGGTCATGTCAACATACTGAGCCGATGAAGACCTACATGTCATTCTGACTACGCGTCACAGCGTGGGCTGGCATATTCTGTGATAGTGTCGTGGATTCTGTCTTTCTTGATGAACACGTTAATGGCCCCAGGTATCTGGACATGTTGATCGAAGTTGTGGTACAACTACAAGCACGGCCCGAATACGCGGAATTTTTCTTTCAACAGGATGGGACCCCACCACATTATTCTTTGGCGGTTCGTCAATACCTGGCTGTGGCCGATTGGTTAGACCATTCGCCTCTCACCTAGATGACTCGAGTTCGATACCAAGCGACTTGTGGTGGACACAGCGGCGCAGGGACGGGTTTTATCCTGGTTCTTCGGTTTCCTCCGCCATCGCATTCCACCAGTGCTACATCTTCATTTCATGTATCACCAATGTCATCCCCTGCGGTGCAATGGAAGTAAAAACAGGCGTTAAATACTATCAAAAAACATACCTGGATCAGGAATTCCCGCATCATTGGATAGGGAGACGAGGGAGCATTGAGTGGCCACCACGTTCCCCGGATTTAACTCCAGTGGACTTTTTTTTCTGGGGAGCACTAAAGGATAAGGTTTATGCCAGAAATCCTGCCACAGTACAACAGTTGAAGAAGCGTAGCAGGAAATTCACACTAACAGGAATCTGAGTCGCAGTGTGAGAATGTCGGTGACATGTTGCAGGAATGCATCAATGTCGAAGGTCAACATTTTGAGTAGCATCGGTATTAAATGTGTGTGAGAGTGTCGGGGACAGGTGAACATTTTTAAGCTATGCTGTCCACAAACAAGACACACATACGCACGTACACGGACCTTTTTCTAAAAGTGTTTTTTTGATTCAGGAGGTCTCAAAACATGCATTTCCGATGAAATCTCGGTATCAACTTTTTGGATGAAATACAATATATTCTCTATACACTATATACATGGTACGTGTAGAGAAAGTAAAAATACCTGGATCAGGAATTGCCGTATCATTGAATAGGGATACGGGGGAGTGTTGAGTGGCCACCACGTTCCCCAGACTTAATGGGCAATGAAGGATAAGTTAAACATTCTGATCATTAAATAAAGCTATTAAAAGTATAATAATACCTACTTTTGGGCCACTCTATTTAGTTATCCCAAATCGTCTGTCACTTTCAGTTTTATATGATTATAAGCTTGAAGTTTTTAAGGGTTTTTGCTACAGAGAAGTGTGTTGTTTACTCCAGAAGTAGGTGGTCGATTCCTTGATGCACTCACCATCACACTATATATTCCGTTAACGTTGAGAACAAGAAGCAGCTGCTTGCTTATGAATTATAGACCAGGTTATCAGGTTGAATGTTCACCGCATCGCGTGACTGTTCATAAGGCACGCACGCACGCACTCTAGTAGTGAAGATGGTACACCATAATCCCATCAACAGCACCGCCGTTACCTTAATCTTACCTCCCGAGACCTTACTCGCGTATAAAACGCCAAAACAGAAATTTATCAGGCAGGCAGGTCATTAGAACCGTTTCTTACGTACTTCCCACCTTTTCACAGCTAGTGGAATATCTTTTGTGTTCCATGTGATAAATTATTGTTAAAAGTCTTATTACTTACTTCCTTGTAAGTAGAAGCGAAATAAAGGAGTACCATAGGTTAAAGTGCTGGTCAAAAGCTGGTTGCTATGTGACTGATGTTCCTTTGTTTGTATGGACAGGAGTTAACAAATTCCTGTATGAGAAAAGTATAAGTTTTTAAAGCTGAAACTAAAAACAAGGAATATCTCAAAAACAATCAACTCCACGAAAAAAAAATATATGTAACATATATTGTGTGTTTTAACGTGCTCTACATTTTCTTGTGTGGTACGTTTTGTCCATCTATTACGAGTCAGCAGTTATGAAATATTTCAGTAGAATTTATTCAGAATAAAGTAGTCTTCTGAGGCTATTCCTATAAAATTCAAGATATATAATTTATTTGACAGGTACATATCTTTAATATACGATATTTTAATCAAAATCGTTAGCCATTTTTTGATAAAATTAAAATGTACGACATTTTTTCTATGAAAAGGGTAGTTGGAGGTGGGGGAATTTTCTTCAAAATCTTCGTATTACATCCCTGGAAGATACCAAACTTAAATACCAAGTTTGTTATTTAACGGTCTTTTCGTTTTTGAGCTATGCTGTCCACAGGCACATACATACCTACATAGCATCTTTTTTCAAAAATGCTTTTTTTTTTAGATTCAGGGGGACCCAAAACATGTATCGAATTTTTGGGTGCATTACAATAACTTCTCTATACACAATGTATATAGTAAGTGTAGCGAAAGTAAAAATCTAAATATGTTCCATTCATATAATGTTCAGCAAACAAACCATTAATCAAAACATTTATCCACTAATCAAGATGAACATAAGCAGCACTATTCTTATTACTAGCTCCTTGTAAGTAGAATGGAAATGAGGCTAAACAGGCTAAAGCATTGGTAAAATTCTTTAAAAGCTGGTTGCTGTGTGATTGAGGTTCCTTTGTTTGTATGACCTGAGTTGATAAATTCCCGTATGAGAAAAGTATATGTATTTTAAAACTGAAACCAATAACAAGGAATATCTTAAAAAAAAAAAAAAAAAAAAAAAAAAAAAAAAACAAACATCAACTCCGCTAATAAAAATGTATGGAACACAAAATGTGACGTGCTGTACATTTTTTGTGTGGTGAATTTCTATCTCCTGCGGTTTAACAGTTATGCAAAATACCTCAAAATTCCTCCAGAATAAACTAGTCTTCAGAGGCTATCCCCAGAAAATTCAAGATATACATATTATTTGTCAAGTAAACCTCTCTAATTTAAGATATTTTAATCAAAATCATCAGAGCGATCTTTGAGAAAATCAAAAATTTTCGAACATTCTTAGGGTGGGGGGATTTTCTTGAGAATCTTCGTGTCATATCCTTGGAAGATATTTAACTTAAATACCAAACTTGGTAACCCATACATACAGATACAAACAAACGCTTTTCTTTTTGGATTCATGAGGTCGTAAAACATGTATTTCCGGTGAAATTTCGGTATCGAATTTTTGAGTGCATTACAATACCTTTTCTAAACACTATGTATATAGTACGTGTAGAAGAGAAAGTAAAAAGCTTTTAAATGTAATTCCCTGTTTACATATTTATGTTGTACGTACCTTAAAAGAATTAAATTAAGGGTTTCTCGATCATTCGTGCCCACATTACCCCGGATAGTTTTGCACAGCAGGAACATCAGGAAACGTGTGGGAGACAGAGTTGTTTGTTCCAGGCGCCTACATCATTAATGATTAATTACTTACGGTAACCAGGGCAGCGATCGTTGTTTTAATTACCATCACACCGATCTATATTACGTGCCAAAACCGACATGTTACTAATTTAATATAGCAAACATATATGTACATGCACTAACCCTTTACAGCCCAATGCTATCACTATATTTTGAGGTGGGAAAAAATTTAGACTTTGAAAGGTTAAACTCAACAATTTTCTATTTTTATTAGTGTATATTTTCTCTATTTTCTTCAAATTTATTAATATTTACATAGCTTAAAATGAGCAAAACCAAAAGTAAAGTACTTTCAATTATACATATATATATATATATATATATATATATTGTCTATACATAGTGTATAGAGAACGTATTACACTACACCCAAATATTCGATACCGAAATTTTGCCGGAAATATATGTTTTAGGGTCCCCTGAATCCAAAAAAAAATCTAATGTGTTCCATTCACATAACTTTCTCTACTTCTGTGTAACAAATTTTGTTAGTAAGCTTATTCTTCTATTTACTTCATGCTAATCGAGAAAAAATTAGCAGAAATAGTCTTATTACTTGCTTCCTTGTAAGTAGTGGGAGTATCATAGGTTAAAGTGAAAGCCAAAAGCTGGTTGCTCTGTGAATGAAGTTCCATTGTTTGTATGGACACGAGTTGACAAATTCCTGTGTGAGAAAAATACAAGTTTTTTTAAACAAAAAACAAGGAATATCTCAAAAAGGATCAACTCCTCGAAAAAATGTTATAGCATAAATTGTGTGTTTTAATGTGCTCTACACTTTTTGTGTGGTAAGTATTTGTGCATTTGTTACTGTTTAGCAGTTACGCAAAATTTCGTAAAATTCATCCAGAATAAAGTAGTCTTCAGAGGCTATTCCCAGAAAATTCAAGATATACATATTATTTGTCAGGTAAATATCCTTAATATACGATATATAAATCAAAATCGTTAGAGCCATTTTTGAGAAAATAAACATTTTCGAAAAAAGTTCCATGTAATGGGTAGTTGGGTTGGGGGGGATTTTCTTGAAAATCTTCGTGTCGCATCCTTGGAAGATACCAAACTTAAATACCAAGTTTGTTTTTAACGGTCTTTTCGTTTTTGAGCTATTCTATCAACAGACACACACACGGATCTTTTTCCAAAAATGCTTTTTTTGGATTCAGGGAGACCCAAAACATGTATTGCCGGTGAAATCTGGGTATTATCGAATTTTTGGGTGCATTACAATACCTTCTCTATACACTATGCACATAGTACGTGTAGAGAAAGTAACATAATTTACATACATAATGACGGAAGTTCCAAAAGATGTATTAATTGCAATAATGCTTTACTAAGCCAAAATAATAGAATGTAGCAATACAAAGAGATCTGAAATTTATGATATGGACATCAAGTTGCAGTGGTTTCGGTGCAAATATACGTCAAGACTAATGGGGATTTTAGGAATACTATTCTTCGTGTCCATATAGGCTAATCATTGTTATTTTAATCACGAAATAATCTTATTAAATACAACTCGAGCTACAACATTTCTCTAGGTCAGGCATGGCGAACAGTACTCGCAAGATGTGAGCAGATTAGAATCCCCCCCTCATTACCTGTAGTCGCTACACGCGGCCAGATGTAACCGGTTCTCTCTATCAGTGGCAGGCTGTATATAGTTCCAGGTTTAGATACATTTTCTTGAGGTGAAATCATACATCAAGCATTTTAATTACTATATTTGTTCTATTCACATTTATTTCACAACAAATAAAGCGTATCTAATTGTTGCCCAACAAATGGTTTGTAAGTATCATAATTGCAATTATTATTACGAACATAAAATGGAGAATTGGCTGAAGGTGGAGGTACCACTGCTTGTTTTGAGAACTACACCAGTAGGTGGATGTCAACACGCAACTGAACCGGTTGCTATGCTTTGATAGTCACGGGAAGTTGGGGAAAATCTTATCACACCCACGGAGTACTGTTCGCCATACCTGCTCTAAATAAAAGTTATATTACATACAATTGTTTTGCTAAATTTATCGCACCAACGTGCATTTGCTTTCTCTCTGGATATTAGTGTGCAGTGATATTCCCGTACATAATGGCGGAAGTTCCAATAGATATATTAATTGAATAATGCTTTACTAAACCAAAATAATATAATGTAGCAATACAAAGAGATCTGAAATTTATGATATGGACATCAAGTTGCAGTGATTTCGGTGCAAATATACATCAAGACAAATGGAATTTTAGGGATGTTATTCTTCGTGTCCATATAACTTTCGTTATTATTTAGTTATGCCAAATCGTCTGTCACTTTCTGGATGCCCTTCGTAATTCCAACATTTCCGTAATTCCTTGCTCTGAAATTCTGTGTACTACAGTTACGAGGGTGGTCTGAAAGCTCTAGGCCTGATAGGAAAGAACTAAAATAAATAATCTCCTATAGTATCAATACATGTTGTCCAGCGGTGTTCCAATGCTACTATCCCCTCTCTGTGGTGTTCCCATTTACAGCCGCAATTGCTTCTTCATTGGACAAAAAGCGACTACCAGCGAGGAATTTCTTCAGTTTTAGAAACATATGGAAGTCTGAGGGAACCAAATATGGGGAATAGGGTGCATGTTCCAGCACTTCATAGTGCAGATCTCTCAATTTCCCAATCTCCCAAATACCAAAACACTTTTCAAGGCAAGGGGATTGTGCTGATTGAAAATATATATTTTTTTTTAACCCGGGTCTGTTTTCACGAATGCTTGCATACAGTTTGGTTAGAACTTGAGAGTAGTATTCTCCAGTAACGGTTTTACCTTTCTGGAGATAGTCAATCAACAAATTTCCTTTGGTATCCCGAAACACTGACGTCATGATCTTTCCCACCGATGGCACCATCCTCGCCTTCTTTGGAGCTGAAGAACCAGCTTCTGTCCACTGCTTGGATTCGGGTGTGTGGTGGTGAATCCATGTTTCATCTATTGTGACGTATCGGCGCAAAAAGTCACTTCTGTTCTTCTGAAAATGCGCCAAGCTCTTTTCAGAAAGTGTCGTGCGAATGCTTTTGTTATCCATAGTGAGGATACGCGGCTCCCATCTTGCGCAAATCTTTTTCATGTTTAATTCCTGATGCAAGATGTGACCTGTACGTTCCTTTGAAATTCAATAAGCATTAGCAATTTCACGCACCTTCGTACGCCGATCTTCCAAAATCATGTCATGCTTTTTCAATAATTTCCGGTGTGGTTACAGTTTTTGGACGTCCTTCGCGAGGATCGTCTTGGACGCTTTCAGGGCCACGTTTAAAATCAGCCGCCCGTTTCTTCACAGTGGAAACTGAAGGTGAAGAGTCACCATACACATTTACAATCCGCAAATGCATTTCTGTAGGTGTTAAACCTTCTTTTACGAAGAGATTTATTGCAGCACGATATTCGAATTTCTCCATTTTCAAAGCAATGTGTACTTCCTCTACTTCAAACAACTGCCGACAGTCAACTATTGCCTGGAATGACTTGTAATTTTACACAGGGTCTATTAGCATGTGTACCAACGTAACGAAAAAATATCTGATGTGTTATACTCACATGACTTTCTCTACATCTCTGCAACAAATTATTGTTAAAAAGCTGATGCTTATATTTACTTCATGCTAATCGAGAAAACATTAGCTGAAATAGTCTTATGTACTTGCTTCCTTGTAAGTAGAAGTTAAATAAGGGAGTATCATAGGTTACAGTGATAGTCAAAAGCTGGTTGCTATGTGACTGAAGTTCCTTTGTTTGTATGGACACGAGTAGACTAATTCCTGTATGAGAAAATTATGTTTTACCAAGCTAAAACCAAAACCAAAGTAATATCTTAAAAAAAACGATCAACTCCAAGAAAAAATTGTATAATACATAAATTGTGTGTTTTAAAGTGCTCTACATTTTTTGTGTGATAAATGTTTGTACACCTCTTACTGTTTAGCAGTTATGGAAAATTCCGTAAAATTGATCCAGAATAAATTAGTCTTCAGAGGCTATTCCCAGAAAATTCAAGATATACATTTTACTTGTCGTGTAAATATCTTTAATATACGATATTTTAATCAAAATCGTTAGAGTCATTTGTAAGAAAATCAAAATTTTTGAAAAAGTTACATGTAAAGGGTAGTTGGGGGGGGGAGGATTTTCTTGAAATCTTCGTGTCGCATCCCTGGAAGATACTAAACTTAAATACCAAGTTTGGTATTTTACCGACTTTTCGTTTTTGAGTTATCGTGTTCACAGACACATGGACACACACACGGACCTTTTTCCGAAAATGCTTTTTTTTTGTAGATAAAAGGGACCCTAAAGCATATTTCCCGTGAAATCTCGGTATCGAATTTTTGGGTGGAGTGCAATACCTTCTCTATGCACTATGTACATAGTACGTATAGAGAAAGTAAAAAACAATCAACTCCACGAAAAAGTTGTATATAACATAAATTGTGTGTTTTAAAGTGCTCTACATTTTTTGTGTGATAAATTTTAGTACATCTCTTACGGTTTAGCAGTAATGCAAAATTCCGTAAATTTCATTCAGAATAACCTAGTCCTTAGAGGCTATTCCCAGAAACTTCAAGATATACATTTTATTTGTCATGTAAATATCTTTAATATACGATATTTTAATCAAAATCGTTAGTCATTTTTAAGAAAATCAAAATTTTCGAAAAAAGTTCCATGTAAAGGGTAGTTGGAGGTGGGCGGATTTTCTTGAAAATCTTCGTGTATCATCCGTGGAAGATACAAATCTTAAATACCAACTTTGGTTTATAACGGACTTTTCATTTTTGAGCTATGCTGCCCACAGACACACACAAACGGACCTTTTTGTAAAACTGCTTTTTTTGGATTCAGGGGGACCCAAAACATGTATTTCCGGTGAAATCTCGGTATCAAGTTTTTGGGTGGAATACAATACATTCTCTATACACTATGTATATGGTACGTAAAGAGAAGGTAAAAATAATGCAAGTAGTGCCACGATCTCTAGGTAAGGCTGAGAATTTTTAGAGACCATACTCGTTAGTGTGATGGAATCCACAAGTATTTTAATTGGGGGTTAAGAGGTTTAAATCGATATGGATGTGTAATTATCTGCTAGTTAATAATATACCAGCACTCCGCTTACCCATGATGCAATGTTTACCTGCATGCAGCGAATAGTTTGGCACCCATGTCACTTAATTAACGGCTATGTAAATGTATAATAATACATGATTCAGGGATCCGGAAATTTCCGGTAAAGCATGTTCCTCCATGTGATGACAAACGAGCGGGTTATGCGGACATATACATGGAGGAAATGGGTTCGACACGAGAGTGGCGCAATGACTATATTGAAACATGGCAGCGCGGCGTTGCCGGCTCGTTTAGGACGCCTATTTACCTCCCGTTAGCATCCAGTTCATTTGTACGGAATTAATTTTAGGGTTGGTTATGAGATCCGACGGTGCTGGGGGCTATGCACCATCTACATGCCCTTTGGTCACTGTTTTAACACTTCAATTTCTCTGATATACCCGGGTACCTCAAGGTTACGTTTTTAGCCCATTTTTACTTTCTCTTGGACGTTATGTGGAATTTAAATGTAGAAGAAGCTGTATTTTACCCAAATATTTGATACCGAAATTTCACAGAAATGCATGTTTTATACGCTCTGAATAAATAAAATAAAAGAAAGATAGAAAAAATCTGATGAAAAAATCAAGTAGAAGCGAAATAAGAGAGTACATAGGTTAAAGTGATAGTCAAAAGCTGATTGCTTTATGACTGAAGTTCCTTTGTTTGTATGACACGAGTTGATAAATTTCTCTATGAGAAAAGTATTCTTTTTTTAAAGAATATCTCAAAAACAATCAACTTCACGAAAAAAAAGTATATAACATAAATTGTGTGTTTTAAAGTGCTCTACATTTTTTCTGTGGTAAGTTTTTGTCTATCACTTACGGTTTACCGGTTATGCAAAATTCCGTAAAATTCATCCAGAATGAAGTAGTCTTCAGAAGCTATTCCCAGAAAATTCAAGATATACATATCATTTGACATGTAAATATATTTAATATACGATATTTTAATCAAAATTGTTAGGGCCATTTTTCAGAACATCAACATTTTCGACAAAAGTTCCATGTAAAGGGTAGTTGGGGGTGGGAGGATTTTCTTGAAAATCTTCGTGTCGCATCGCTGCAATATACTAAACTTAAATACCAAGTTTGGTGTTTAAGGGTCACACACACAGACCTTTTTCCAGAAATGTTTTTTTTTTGATTAAGGGGGACCAAAAACATGTATTTCCGGTGGAATCTCGGTATCGAATTTTTGCATGCATTACAATAACTTCTCTGTACACTATGTACATAGAACGTATAGAGAAAGTAAAAATATATATACCATTAAAACACACTGTAATTTTATTACACTGTATACTCTAGTTATATTCTAATCCCTTTTGTTTAACTTTTGGGAGAGAATGGAATATTAAATTATTTCATATCGCAATCAGTTTTTAAAAAATTAAGTTAATTTCCGCTAATATTAATCTCGATTAGCATAAAGTAGATAAAAGGATAAGCTTTTAAAAGAAAAGCTTATTTGCCGAACAGCTAGAGAAAGTCACGGGAATGGAACAAATAAGATTTTTGACTTTCTCTAGCCCGCATGTAAAACGTACAATGATTGTATTCCACCCAAAATTCGATGTCGAAATTTCAAGGAAATATATATTTTGCGGTCCCCTGTGTTCGAAAAAATCATTTTTAGGAAAAGGTCCGCGCGCGCGTGTATGTGTGCCTAGGGAGAGCTTAGCTCAAAAACTAAAAGCCCATTAAATACCAAACTTGGTATTTAAGTTCAGTATCTTCCAAGGATGCGACAGGAAGATTTTCAGGAAAATCCCCCCAATCTCAAATACCCTGATTGTAAAAAAATTGATTTTCTCAAAAATGGCTCTAAAAGTTTTGATTAAAATCCCGCATATTAAATATATATTACATCCCAAATAAAATGTATATATTGTATTTTCTGAGAATAGCCTCTGAAGACCTCTTTCCTCTGGATGAACTTTGCTGAAGTTTGCTTAACTGTTAAACCGTAAGAGTAAGACAAAAACTTACCACACAAATAATGCAGATCTCGTCAAAACACACAATTTATGTCCTTTACGTTTTTGTTGTGGAGGTAACCGTTTCCGAGATATTCCTTGTCATTGGTTTCAATTGTAAAGTACCTATACTTTTCTCTGACAGAAAGTGCCCGTTTTTCATTTGTTCTACTCCTGGCCATGCAAAGAAACGATTTGCAATGGCAATCGCATAATGATAACTTTTGAAACATTTGACTATCACTTTGGTATAGTGCATTCCTTTACTTCCCTTCTACTTATAAGGAACTAAGTAATAAGTACATTCTGCTAATGTTTATTTCGATTAGTATTGTGTAGAAAGAAGATATTTCGTAAAAAGTTTGTTTATAGAGCCGTTATATTTTTTATAGGGTACATTTTCTTTCGCTAATTTGCAAGACCTCTACGAAACGCTAC
Source organism: Hymenopus coronatus (assembly GCA_030762935.1). NCBI lineage: Eukaryota > Metazoa > Arthropoda > Insecta > Mantodea > Hymenopodidae > Hymenopus > Hymenopus coronatus. Next base: position 64,154,397 of record CM060899.1, read on the forward strand.
TGTTTGGTAAGTTTTGAATTATCCTTGCACATGCGCAAAGTTCCGGAAGCGGAAGAAAGGTAACACATTTTTTCTGTAGAAGGAGGTTTTCGGTATTTTCTACCAAGAAATTGGACACACATTTATAAACCCTGCACGCATGACTTTTGTTTTCTCCTGTTATTCATTTTTTCGAAGATAGTGTTTTTTTTTTTATCCACTCGCTGTTCATCTGTCATGGTGGGGAATAGAATTTCCTGCATTCAGTGATGGTAACGTAACTAACCTGAAAGTTTTATTACAACAGAATGTGCGTAACAATATATTGCGATAGAAGAGTGGTTAAAGTATTTTTGTAGAATGAGGAAGAATTTTAAACATACTCAAACGTGACGAATTACATGGTGTATACTGCTTTTTACATTCTCTATTAGGTTTGATAATGCCGAGAACTCAGAGGAAATAGTTGCTTTGAAGCCCCAAAACATGAAAAAAATCTGATGTGTTGCATTCACACGACTTTCTCTACATCTCTGCAACAAATTATTGTGAAAAAGCTGAAAAAGCTCTGCAACAAATTATTCTTAAAAAAATTGATTCCATGTAAGTAGAAGCGAAATAAGGGAGTATATAGCTTAAAGTGATAGTCAAAAGCTGATTGCTATATGACTGAAGTTCCTTTGTTTATATGCACAGGAGTTGACAAATTCCTGTATGAGAAAAGTATAAGTATTTCAAAGCTGGAACCAAAAACAAAGAATAACTCTAAAACTATCAACACCACGAAAAAAGTATTTACATAAACTGTGCATTTTAATGTGCTCTACATTTTTGTGTGGTAAGCTTTTATCCATCTCTTACAGTTTAGCAGTTATGCAAAATTCCGTAAAATTCATCCAGGATAAAATAGTCTTCAGAGTCTATTCCCAGAAAATTCAAGTTATACACTTTATTTGGCATAAAAATATTTTGAATACAAGAGATTTTAATCAAAATCGTTAGAGCCATTTTTATCAAATTCAAAATTTTCAAGAAAATTCCATGGAAAGGGTAACTCGGGGTGGGAGAATTTTCATGGAAATCTTCGTGTCGCATCCTTGGAAGATACCAAACTTAAACACCAAGTTGGGTACTCAACGGTCTTTTCGTTTTTGAGCTATGCTGTCCACAGACACACACACATGGAACTTTTTGTAAAAATCTGATGTGTTGCATTCACATGACTTTCTCTATATATCTGCAACAAATTATTGTTAAAAAATGTATGTTTCTATTTACTACATACTAATCAAGTAAAAATCAGCAGAAATAGTCCTATTACTTGCTTCTTTGTAAGTAGAGGCGAAATGAGGGAGTATTATTGGTTAAAGTGATAGTCAAAAGTTGGTTGCTATGTGGCTGAATTTTCTTTGTTTGTATGGAAAGGAGTTGCTAAATTCCTGTATGAGAAAAGTATGTTTTTTCAAGCTGAAATAAAAAAACAAAAAAAAAAAAAAAAAAAAGGAGTATCTCAAAAACGATCAACGCTAAGAAAAAATTGTATATAAGATATATTGTGAGTTTTAAGGTGCTCTATATTTTTTGTGTTGTAAGTTTTTCTCCATCTCTTACAGTTTAGCAGTTATGCAAAATTCCGTAAAATTCGTCCAGAATAAAGAAGTCTTCAGAAGCTATTCCCAGTAAATTCAAGATATATATTTTTTTGGCATGTAAATATTTTAAATATAAGAGAATTTAATAAAAATCGTTAGAGCCATTTTTAAGGAAATAAAATTTTTCGAAAAAATTCCATGTAAAGATCAGCTGGGGGTGGGGGAATTTTCATGAAAATTTTCGCATCCTTGGAAGATACCAAACTGGGTATTCAACGGTCTTTTTGTTTTTGAGCTATGCTGTGCACAGACACACACACACACGGACCTTTTTCTGAAAATGCTTTTTTTTTTTGGATTCAGGGGGACCCAAAACATGCATTTCCTATGAAATCTTGGTATCGAATTTTTTGGGTGGAATGCAATACCTTCTCTATACACTATGTAAATAGTATGTATAGAGAAAGTAAAAAAGGGTTTACGTGAATAATTTGTAGAAGATTGTGTAGAGAAGCTAATGTGAATGTAAGCTCTGTTTGGGAGCACACAGAAAATCTGAGATTTTGTTGTTAATTGTGAAGTGTAGAGTAAGCAAATGCTGAGCATCTCTTATCCTGCAGGGGGCTGGAAATAGCGTTGTTGTCGCTACTCGACAATTTCTCGTGGAAATGAGCAGCTTCCTCTACCTACCCTGCTGAACTGAGGGGCAAGGCCCAGCCTGGTAATATCCTGAAGCTAAACGATCGACCGACAGTCTTGGCTTATTACAACAAAATCCTCAATTGACATTACTCTGCGTGCCAACACAAACATTGATTACCTTTGCTATTCGAGAAAAAATTAGCAGAAATAGTCTTATTACTTGCTTCCTTGTAAGTAGAAGCGAAATAAGGGAGTACTATAGGTAAAAGTGAAGTCAAAAGCTGGTTGCCATGTGACTGATGTTCCTTTGTTTGTATGGACACGGGTTGACAAAATTCCTGTATGAGAAAAGTATGTATTTTAAAGCTGAAATCAAAAACAAGGAATATCTTAAAAACAACCAACTCCACGAAAAAAATGTATGTAACATAGATTGTGTATTTTAAAGTGCTTCACATTTTTTATGTGGTAAATTTTGTCCATCTCTTACGTTTAGCAGTTATGCAAAATTTCGAAAAATTAATCCAGAATAAAGTAGTCTTAAGAGGCTATTCCCAGAAAATTCAAGATATACATATTATTTGTCAGATAAATATCTTTAATATACGACATTTTAAACAAAATCGTTAGAGCCTTTTTTGAGAAAATCAAAATTTTCAAAAAAAGTTCCATGTAAAGGGTAGTTTGGGGTGGTGGATTTTTCTCAAAATCTTTGTATCGCATCCCTGGAAGATATTAAACTGAAATACCAAGTTGGGTATTTTACGAAATTTTCGTTGAGTTATCGTGTTCACAGGCCAACGGACACACTAACACACGGACACATTGACACACACACACAAACACACACACACACAGGGACCTTTTTGTGAAAATGCTTTTATTGGATATTGGGGACCCTAAAACGTATATTTCCGGTGAAATCTCGATATCGAATTTTTTGGTGGAGTGAAAAACCTTCTCTATACACTATATACATAGCACATATAGAGAAAGTAAAAAAAATAATAGAAATTACCTTATTACTTGCTTCACCATAAGAACAAGGGAAATTACGAAGTGCTATAGTCTAAAACGATAGTAAAATGTTTTAAAAGCTGGTGACTGAAGTTTGTTTGTATGGACAGGAGTATTTTAAAGCTGAAACCAGTATCAAGGAATATATCAAAAACGATCAACACCACGAAAAACACCACTCATCGAGAAGAGGCTATTCTCAGAAAATACAAAAATACGTTTTTATTTGTGAGGTAAATATCTTTAATAAACGATATTTTAATCAAAATCGTTGCAGCTTTTTGGAGAAAATAAACATTTTCAAGAAATGTTCCATGTAAAGGGTAGTTTGGGGTGAGGGGATTATTCTCAAAATCTTCGTGTCGCATCCCTGGAAAATACTAAACTGAAATACCTAGTTGGGTATTTTACCGACTTTTCGTTTTTGAGTTATCGTGTTCAGAGACACACAGACACATGAACATACGGACACACTGACACACACACGGACCTTTACTCAAACACTTTTTTTTAGATACATGGGAGTCTAAAACATATTTCAGGCGAAATATCGGTATCGAATTTTTGGGTGGAGTGCAATGCCTTCTCTATACACTATGTAAATAGTACGTATAGAGAAAGTAAAAAGCATTTTTTCACCAGTTAAGTGTCTGTCTTTGGTTTCGAAGCTACACAAACAAAAATTAAAGCTCCCCTGAATCAAAAAAAGAAATAAAATCTGATCTGTTCCATTCACATGACTTTCTCTACACCTCTGTATCAAATTATTGTTAAAAAGCTTATTACTTTCTCTTGCCAGTGTGTACAATGTACATAATGGAAAGAGACAGTATTGTATTCCATCCAAAAATTCGATGTCGAAATCTCACCGGAAATATATCTTCTGGTGTCTCCTGAGTTTCCTTTTTAGAAAAACGTCCGCGCGGGTGTTTGTCTATGGACAGCATGGCTCAAAGACGAAAAGACCGTTCAATACCAAACTTGGTATTTAAGTTTGGTAGCTTACATGGATGCGACACGAATATTTTCAAGAGAATCCCCCACCCACAACTACCTTTACATGGAACCTTTTCGGAAATTTTGATTTTCTCAAAAAATGGCTCTAACGTTTTGATTAAAATATCGTGTAATAAAGATATTTACCTGGCAAATAAAATGTACATCTTGAATTTTCTGGGAATAGCTTGAAGACTACTTTATTCTGGATGAATTTTACGGAATTTGGCATACCTGCTAAACCGTAAGAGATAGACAAAAACTTAAACACACGAACAATGTAGAGCACCTTAAAACATACAATTTACGTACTATTCATTTTTTTCGTGGAGTTGATCGTTTTTGAGGTATTCCTTGTTTTTGGTTTCAGCTTAGAAAAAATCACAATTTTCTTATAGAAGAATTTATCATCTCCTGTCCATACAAACAAAGGATCTTCAGTCACCTAGTAACCAGCTTTTGACTTCAATTTAACCTATAGTCCCCCCTTATTTCGCTTCTAGTTACAAGAAAGACGAGTTCTGCTGCTTTTCCATTAGCACGAATTAAATAGAAGCATAAGCTTTTTAACAATAATTTGTTGCAGAAATGTAGAGAAAGTCATGGGAATGGAACGCATCAGATTTTTCTATAAATGTTTTCTTTTGGGGGTCCGTTGAAATTACGGTATCGAATTTTTGGATACGATACAATACCTTCCCTATACAATATGAATATAATGTGTGTAGAGAAAGCTAAAAAGTTAAAAATCTCAAATACGAAAAGCCGATATCTTTAGTATCTTCTAGGTAATCGACACGAAGATTTTGAGAAAAATCCCCCACCCCAAACTACCCTTTACATGGGAAATAATTCGAAAATTTTGATTTTCCCAAAAATGACTCTAACCATTTTGATTAGAGTATATTAAAGATATTTATATGGCAAATAAAATGTTTATCTTGAATTTTCTGGGAATAGACCCTTTAGGCCTCTTTGTTCTGAAAGAATTTTTGAATTTTGAGTAACTGGTAAACCGTTAAGAGGCAGACAGAAACTTATCTCACAAAAGATGTAGATCTTGCCAAAACACAAATTTATTTTCTTTGCGTTTTTACTGTGAAGGTCACACTTTTTTTTTGGGATACAGGGGCCCTAAAACATATATTTCCGGTGAAATTTCGGTATAGAATTTTTGGATGCATTACAATACCTTCTCTATACACTATGTACGTACGTATAGAGAAAGTAAAAATAGTGAGGCCAAAAGTCTCAATCTTCAACCAATAGTTGTGAAGTTACAACACATCCTCTACTTTAAGTACATGGTGGGGAAAGTAAATATAGCTCGTTTACCAGGAAGGGTATTCCGTACACAGCTGAAGCCCTTGCTCATAACCTTCAGTGGTGGAGAGTCTGGAATGTGACAAATTAAAGGATATCATCTCAGCAACGCCAGGCATTTGCTCCGAGGGTTGTAAGCTTTTGCTTAACATGAGCATAAGCTGCAAATTAAAGTGATAGCAACTCCGAGCCCAGTGTGTGAAATTTTAACATAACAACTACTCAAGTATTCGAGCAAGGGCTTTGATTTTTACTTTCTCTACAACTCTGCAATAAATTATTGTTAAAAAGCTTATGCTTCTATTTACTTCCTGCAAATCGAGAGAAAAATTAGCAGAAATAGTCTTATTACTTGCTTCCTTGTAAGTAGAAGCGAAATAAGGGAGTACCATAGGTTAAAGTGCTGGTCAAAAGCTGCTTGCTATGTGACTGACGTTCCTTTGTTTGTAAGGACACGAGTTCACAAAGTCCTGTATGAGAAAAGTATGTTTTTTATAGCTGAAACCAAAAACAAGGAATATCTCAAAAACAATCTACTCCAAGAAAAAAATGTATAGAACATAAATTGTGTATTTTAAAGTGCTCTACATATGCTGTGTGGTAAGGTTTTGTCCATCTCTTACGGTTTAGCAGTTATTTAAAAGTCCGTAAAATTGACCCAGAATAAAATAGTCTTCAGAGGCTTTTCCCAGAAAATTCAAAATATACAATTTATTTGTCAGGTAAATATCTTTAATATACGACATTTTAATCAAAATCGTTAGAGTCATTTTTTAGAAAATCCAACTTTTCGAAAAAAGGTTCCATGTAAAGGGTAGTTTGGGGTGGGGGATTTTGCTCAAAATCTTCGTGTCGCATCCCTGGAAGATACAAAACTTAAATACTAAGTTTGGTATTTTACCGACTTTTCGTTTTTGAGTTATCGTTCACAGACACACGGACACTCGGACACACACACACACACACACACACACACACACACACGAGCCTTTTTCTGAAAATACTTTTTTTTTGGATACAGGGGACCCTAAAACATATATTTCCGGTGAAATCTCGGTATCGAATTTTTTGGTGAAGTGCAATACCTTCTCTATACACTATGTTCATAGTACGTATAGAGAAAGTAATTAGATACCGACAATTCACCGGAAATATAGGTTTTGGGACCCCCCGAATAAAAAAAAAATATGATGTGTTCCATTCATACGACTTTCTCTACGTCTCTGCAACAAATAATTGTTCAAAAGCTTATGTTTCTATTTACTTCATGCTAATCGAGAAACATTAGCAGAAATAGTCTTTATTACTTACTTCCTTGTACATATAAGCGAAATAATGGGAGTATTATAGGTTAAAGTGATAATCAAAAGCTGGTTGATATGTGAATGAAGTTCCTTTATTTTTCAAAGCTGAAATTAAAAACAAGGGATATCTTAAAAATGATAAACCTCAGGAAAATATGCATATAGCATAAACTGTGTTTTAATATGCTCTACATTTTCTGTGTAGTAAGTTTTTGTCCATCTCTTACAGTTTAGCAGTTATGCAAAAATCCGTTAACTTCATCCAGAATAAAGTAGACTCCAGAGGCTATTCCTAGGAAATTCAAGATATGTATTTTATTTCTCAAGTAAATATACGATATTTTAATCAAAATCGTTAGAGCCATTTTTAAGAAAATTAAATTTTTCGAACTTTTTTCCATGTGAAGGGTAGTGTGGGTGTGGGTATTTTCCTGAAAATCTTCATGTCGCATCCTTGGAAGATACCAAAATTAAATACAGTGTTTGGTTTTTAACGGTCTTTTCATTTTTACTTTCTCTACAGGCACTATGTACATAGTGTATAGAGAATGTATTGCACTCAACCAAAAAATTCGATACCGAGAATTCACCGGAAATATATGTTTTAGGGTCCCATTTATCTAAAAAAAGCATTTTCGGAAAAAGTCCGTGTGTGTGTCCGTGTGTCCGTGTGCCTGTGAACACGATAACTCAAAAACGAAAAGTATATAAAATAGCAAACTTGGTATTTAAGTTTGGTATCTTCCAGGGATGCGACACGAAGCTTTTGAGAAAAATCCCTCCACCCCAACCTACACTTTACATGGAAATTTTTCGAAAATTTTGATTTCCTATAAACGGCTCTAACGATTTGGATTAAAATTTCGTATATTAAAGATATTTACCTGACAAATAAAATATATATCTTGAATTTTCTGGGAATAGCCTCTGAAGAGTAGTTTATTCTGGATGAATTTTACTAAATTTTGAATAACTGGTAAAGCGTAAGAGATGGACAAAAACTTACCACACAAAACATGTAGGGCACGTTAAAACACACAATTTATGATATATACATTTTTTTCGTGGAGTTCGTCGTTTTTGTGACATTCCTTATTTTTGGTTTCTGCTATGAAAAACTTACACATTTCTCATAGAGGAATTTGTCAACTGCTGTCCATACAAACAAAGGAACTTCAGTCACATAGCAACCAGCTTTTGACTATCACTTTAACATATGGTACTCCCTTATTTCACTTCTACTTACAAAGAAGCAAGTAATAAGACTATTTCTAATGTTTTACTGATTACCATGAAGTAAATAGAAGTATAAGCTTTTTAAGTATAATTTGTTGCAGGTATATAGAGAAAATCATGTGAATGGTACACATCAGATATTTGAGTTATGCTGCCCACAGACACACACACAAACACATAGACAGACACACTGACAGACACACAAACGGACATTTTTATAAGAATGCTTTTTTTGGATTCAGGGGCTCTCAAAATATATATTTCCGGTGAAATCTCGGTATCGAATTTTTGGGTACAATACAATAGCTTCTCTGTTCACAATGTATATAGTACGTATAGAGAAATTAAAAAAAAAAGAATTTTTAGAAAACGCTGTGTTCAATTCACCTTACTTTCTTTACATGGCTGTAACAAATTATTGCTAATAAGCATATCTTCTATCTATTTTATGATAATCGAAATAAATACTGGATAGAAATTGTCTTATATACTTGCTTCCTAGTAAGTAGAGGCAGAAATAAGGAAATACACTGGGCTAAAATAAGAGTCAAATCTTTTAAAAGGTGGTTGCCATGTAGTTAAAATCTGTTTCTATGCAGGGCCAGGAATTTACAACTTTCCGGTGAGAAATGTTTAAGTGTTTCAAATCTAAAAAAAATTAACAAGGAATTACTCAGAAATGGTCAATACAAGAAAGAGACGTATATATAATAAATTGTGTGTATTAATGAGTGTACAGTTTTTGTGTGGTAAGTTTTTGTCTACCTATTACGGTTTACCAGTTACGCAAAATTCATCCAAACTTATATCATAAGACGCTATTTTCAGAAAGTTCAAGATATACATTTTATTTATCATGTAAATATCGTATATTAAAGATATTTAGCTGACATATAAAATATATATTTTGAATTTTCTGGGAATAGCTCCTGAAGACTATTTTATTCTGGATGAACTTTACGGTCTTATGCATAGCTACTAAACCGTAAGAGATGGACAAAAACTTACCACACAAAAACTCTAGAGCACGTTAAAACACACAATTTATATAATATACATTTTTTCGTGGAGTTGATTTTGACTATCATTTTAACTTATTATACTCCCTTATTTCGCTTCTACTTACAAGGAAGCAAGTAATAAGACTATTTCTGCTAATTTTTTCTCGACTAGTAAATAAAGCATAAGTTTTTTACTTTCTCTATACGCACTATGTACATAGTGTATAGAGGTGTTGCACTACACACAAAAATTCAATACCGAGATTTCACCGGAAATATATGTTTTAGAGTCCCCAATATCCAAAAAAGATCATTTTCACAAAAAGGTCCGTGTGTGTGTGTGTGTGTGTGTGTGTGTGTGTGTGTGTGTGTGTCCGTGAACACGATAACTCAAAAACGAGAAGTCGGTAAAATACCAAACTTGGTATTTAAGTTTAGTATCTTCCAGGGATGCGACACGAAGATTTTGAGAAAAATCCCCCCACCGCCAACTACCCTTTACATGGAACTTTTTTCGAAAATTTTGATTTTCTCAAAAATGGCTGTAACGATTTTCATTAAAAGTTCGTATATTAAAGATATTTACCTGACAAATAAAATGTATATCTTGAATTTTCTGGGAATAGCCCCTGAAGACTATTTTATTCTGGATGAATTTTAGGTCTTTTGTATAACTGCTAAACCGTAAGAGATGGACAAAAACTTACCACACAAAAATGTAGAGCACATTAAAACACAGGATTTATGTTACATACATTTTTTTCCTGGAGTTGGTCGTTTTTGAGATATTCCTTTTTGTTGGTTTTAGCTTTGAAAAACATACTTTTCTCATAGAGGAATTTGTCAACTCGTGTCCGTACAAACAAAGAAATTTCAGTCACATAGTAACCAGCTATTGAGTATCACTTTAATGTATGATACTCCCTTATTTCGCTTCTACTTACATGGAAGCAAGTAGCAAGACTATTTCTGCTAATTTTTTCTCGATTAGTAAATAAAGCATAAGTTTTTTAATAATATTTTTTGCAGAGATGTAGAGAAAGTCATGTGAATGGAACACATCAGATTGTTTATATAAATGGTAAGGCAAACTGATATTTTTTACGTTGCTAAATATCTTTCGAGTTTCTTCGCTTTTTTCCCCCCAACGTTTTCTCTTTTCTCCTCAGTTTTCTTTCAGTCTAATTCATTAGACTTACAAAATAGGGTAGAATATAAAATAAGAACTATAGCTTTCCTGGCGACGTGTTAATTCAAAATCTTCTCGGGCTTCTAGCCAGGTAATAACTTGGCTTGACACCAACGTTTCGAAGAAGTGCATCTTCCTCGTCTTCAGGGTGAACTGACCAAGACGAGGAAGATGCACTTCTTCGAAACGTTGGTGTCAAGCCAAGTTATTACCTGGCTAGAAGCCCGAGAAGATTTTGAATTAAAATAGGGTAGGTTATGCAGAAAATAGCGAGCGGTTCCCTCATCTCTCGTAAATTACAATATCGCGCGCATGCGCGCATCTTTCTTAAAGCTTCTTCCTTTATTCGTGTCTGCGCTCATTTTGATTTGCACGCGTCTTGAGTGATGTGCTTTTAATATTATTTCGCCCAGCAGGCAGCCGCTTTAATGATCTCTTTTCCTGGCATTCATAAGAACACCAAGTACATTACTCCAAGGAGAGAAAAAAGAAAATGTCAACACAGTTCGCTTTCAGCTCCATTAGGGGCTTAAGTGGAAGCTAAAAACGTTTTTACTTTCTCTACACGTACTACGCAAATAGTGAATAGAGAGGTATTGTATTGCAACTAAAAATTCTACATCGAGATTTAACTGGAAATACATGTTTCAAGTCCTCCTGAATAAAAAAAAAATCTAATGTGCTCCATTCACATATTTTTAGTCTACATCTCTGAAACAAATTATTGTTAAAAAGCTTATCCTTCTATTTACTTCATGCTAATCGAAAAAAATAACAGAAATAGTCTTATTATTTGCTTCCATGCAAGTAGAAGGGAAATAACGGAGTAGCATAGGTTAAAGTGTTAGTCGAAAGCAGGTTGCTATGCGGACAGTAGTGAACAAATTCCTGTATGAGTAAAGTATAAGTTTTTACTTTTTCTATACGAACTATGTACATAGTGTATAGAGAAGGTATTGTATTGTACCCAAAAATTCGATACCGAGATTTCACCGGAAATACATGTTTTGAGACTACTGAATCCAAAAAAAGAAGAATTTTTAGAAAAATGTCCGTGTGTGTGTTTGTATTTGGGCTGCGTACCGCAAAAACGAAAGGACCGTTAAAGCCGAAACTTGGAATTTTAGTTTGGTATCTTCCAAGGATGCGACACGAAGATTTTCAAGAAAATCCCACCACCCCAAACTACCCTTTATAGGGAAAAAATTTTAAAAAATTTGATTTTCTTAAAAATGGCTCTAACGATTTTCATTAAAGTATCTATATTAAAGATACTTACCTGATAAATAAAATGTATATCCTGAATTTTCTAGGAATAGCCTCTGTAGACTACTTTATTTTGGATGAATTTTACGGAATTATGCATAACTGCTAAACCGTAAGAGATGGACAAAAACTTACTCCACAGAAAATGTAGCTCGCGTTAAAACACACAATTTTTGTCATATACATTTTTTTCGCAGATTTGATCATTTTTAAGATACTCTTGGTTTTTCGTTTCTGCTTTGAAAAACATACTTTCTCATACAGGAATTTGTTAACTCCTGTCCATTTAAACAAGGGAGCTTCAGTTACATAGCAACCAGCTTTTGAATATCACTTTAACCCATGGAACTCCCTTATTTCGCTCCTGCTTACAAGGGATTAAGTAATAAGATTATTTCTGCTGATTTTTTCTCGATTAACTTGAAGTAAATAGAAGCATGAGCTTTTTAACAATACTTTTTTGCAGAGATGTAGAGAAAGTCATGTGATCATCAGATTTTTTTTAATTAATTAGAAGTTAGACAGGATTACAATGCGAATTAATTATTTCAAAACGCTCAAAGTCTGAGTATTAAAATTGTAACTTTCGTTTCTGCAAAAGTTGTGTAGTTTTATTGTTGTCAGTCTGCAGTTTTAGAAACGAGGAAGAGTTTAGTAATCTCACGGCCTTCTGTTTTCTACACCATTGATCTTTCATTACTTCTTCTCTATTTCCTGGTTCTTTTGCCTTTTTCCCTTCAATTTTTTACTTTGTTATGTGAGCCTTCCTTGGCGCCAGACTTGATCTCCCCTCCGACCACGTCACGTTCTTCTGTCTACTACAACTTCTTCTTCGCAATCCTTCCTGTCTTCAGCAACATCCCTCACTATGTCTTACATTTTTACTTTCTCTACACGTACTGTGTACATAGTGTATAGAGAAGGTATTGTAATGCACCCAAAAATTCGATACCGAAATTTCACCGGAAATACAAGCTTTGGGTCTCTCTGAATCCAAAAAAAAAAAGCACTTTTGGAAAAAGGTACGTATGTGTGTCTGTGGACAGCATAGCTGAAAACGCCGCTAAACACCAAACTTGATATTTAAGTTTGATATCTTGCAAGGATGTGACACGAAGATTTTCAAGAAAATCCCCCCACTCCCAACTACACTTTGCATAGAAACATTTTCGAAAAATTTTATTTTCTTAAAAATGGCTCTAAAGATTTTGATTAAAATATCCTATATTAAAGATATTTACCTGACAAATGATATGTATATCTTGAATTTTCTGGGAATAGCCTCTGAAGACTACTTTATTCTGGGGGAATTTTACGGAATTTTGCATAACTGCTAAACCGTAAGAGATGCAGAAAAACTTACCTCACAAAATATGTAGAGCACTTTAAAACACATAATTTATGCTGTCTGCATTTTTTTCGAGGTGTTGATCGTTTTTGAGATATTCCTTGTTTTTTGTTTCAGCTTTAAAAAACGTAATCAAAAGGAACTTTAACAAACGAACTTCAATCACACAGCAACCAGATTTTAACTATCATTTTAACTCTTATTTTGCTTCTACTTACAAGGAAGCAAGTAATAAGTCTATTCCTGCTAATTTTTATAAGATTTTTAAAAATAATTTATTGCAGAGATGTACAGAAAGTCATGTGAATGGAACACATCCGATTTTTTGTTATTGTTTAGTTATGCCAATTGGTCTATCACTTTGTGGATGTCCCTGATATAGTTTCTCAGAAAATTGCAGTGCCACCACTATTCAAGGTTTTACTCACCGCATGGTTTCCCTTCCTAAATCCTCCGATTGGTGATACGGTCGCTCTTGGTGATTAAGGCTCCCTAATTTATGTCACCCCCTCTCGGTGGTGAGGTTTTGTACCCGAGGAGAGCACACGACCGAACCTCGCAATTTGCTGTAAGATAGTCACGCGATAAGATCCAAACGGTATCGTTTTCCCTGTACTTCCGGGATTTCCAATCTGACTTCTTCAGAAACTGTCGCGTAAGACTACGAAAGTAGGCGAAGGAGGGGCAAGGATCGGGTATCTAACAATAAATTATAATTGATCTAACATATACTTTTTACTTTCTATATACACACTATGTACATAGCGTATAGAGAAGGTATTGCACTCCACCCAAAAATTCGATACCGAGATTTCACCGGAAATATATGTTTTAGGGTCCCCAATATAAAAAAAAAGCATTTTCACAAAAAGGCCCGTGTGTGTGTGTGTGTGTGTGTGTCTGTGAACACGATAACTCAAAAACGAAAAGTCGGTAAAATACCAAACTTGGTATTTAAGTTTAGTATCTTCCAGGGATGCGACACGAAGATTTTGAGAAAAATCCCCCACCCCCAACTACCCTTTACATGGAATATTTTTCAAAATTTTTTATTTTCTCAAAAATGGCTCTAATGATTTTGATTAAAATTTCGTATATTAAAGATATTTACCTGACAAATAAAATGTATATCTTGAATTTTCTGGGAATAGTCTCTGAACAGTAGTTTATTCTGGATGAATTTTACTGAATTTTGAATAACAGCTAAACCGTAAGAGATGGACAACAACTTACTACACAAAAAATGTAGAGCACGTTAAAACACACAATTTATGTTATATACATTTTATACTTTGTATACTTTTCTCATACAGGAACTTGTCAACTCCTATCCATATAAACAAAGGAACTTCATTGACATAGCAACCAGATTTTGACTATCACTTTCACCTATGGTACTCCCTTATTTCGCTCCTACTTACAAGGAAGCAAGTAATAAGGCTATTTCTCATAATTTCTTCTGATAAACATAAAGTAAATAGAAGTAGAAGCTTTTAAGAATAATTTGTTGCAGAGATATGGAGAAAGTCATGTGAATGGTACACATCAGATTTTTTAAGAAATGCACTTTATTGTAAATTATTGTATCATGAATTGTGAACATTTTAAATTATGTGCTTTGTTGCCATCTTTTATCACATAGGTAATGTAAATTAAAAAGTTTTTGTTTGCAAAATACGGTTTTGCCCCTAGGGTAGGGTCAGAACCGTTAAAACGGCAGGGCACAACCGGGTACTACAGTTTTCCTGTGCTTAACAGTCATTACATTCAAAATATTTCAATGCTTTTTGGGGCCAACCTGTGCAAAGTGCATGGCCCATCTGTTGCAATTCACACACTGCATCCAGTAGTCATTTCGTTTTGTCTCACTACATTTCTCCTTGCATTAAGAGCTCTGGCTATCGCTAGAAGTTTCTTAGGTATTTTTGGCCTTCTTTGCTCTTGCTGTTTCACCAAACTTAGACTGAAGCGACTTTCTGCAAATTGCTGGTGACTTAGTTTGAGTATTTGAGTTTTTTGAAGCTCTACCGTATATGGTGACAGCTGTTTTCCCGCGGCGTCTTCCTGACGATGAGGGAATTGGTAACATATCTTTTGGCGAATCATCAAATGTTTGTGGTTCAGCCGATATTGCTATTGTCTCTGCAGTTTTGGAGGGAAGAAGAGAGACTGACTCACAAGGCTGGGTATGTAGTGTAGACCCCTCAGATGTTGATGCTGATGACTGAGGAGTGTGTTGTTTTGTGGTTTCAGCTAGCATGAAGTCAACACCACTAAACCTGTTAGCACACAGGATTGGTTGGACCCGGTTATGCCTCCCACTTCTGCCACAACACTCCATTTTGTTCTTCTAAAGGCATACCACAATAACAACTTGCTTCCCGAATTGTAACGACATTGAAAACAATACTGAAAGCTTTGCAATTTAATGTAGTAAAAGTAAAATATGTTGCTCTAGATGCTTACATCTTAAACTCTGACTTCAAATTTCAGTTAAATTACTTCAAAACGCGGAAATTGATAATAAAGATTACAGACACAATAATGCGACTATATTCTTCAAACTCCTGCTTCTGACTGCTGCCGATATGAGAATGCAGTTCAGTCAAGAAGTGGTAGATGGTAGCACTTTCCAGTTTAAAAAACCCATCTACCCGGTTGTGCTTCACTTGATATGCTACTGTTTTTGAAATAGAAATCTATGCTATTATTCAATGCATTCATGAATATACAGAGTGTTAATTAACTACACCGAAATAATTTCACAGAATATGTAGATTACTTAAATAAGTAATTTAAGATAGGAGACTTATGTCTTTTATTGAAATTTCGAAGTAACGGCTATAAGTTTCTGAAGTACCAGTACGCCACTGGCTAATTTATCAACTATTGGAGAACATAGCACGAAAAACGAAGGGACATATTCCAGCGTACCTTTCTAGCGTAGTGGTTGAATGAAAAAAATCTGATGTGTTCCATTCATATGACTTTCACTACTTCTGTGTAACAAATTATTGTTAATAAGCTTATTCTACTATTTACTTCATGTTAATCGAGAAAAAGTTAGCAGAAATAGTCTTATTACTTGCTTCCTTGTAAGTAGAAGCGAAATATGGGCGTATCATAGGTTAAAGTGAAGTCAAAAGCTGGTTGCTATGTGACTGATGTTCCTTTGTTTGTATGGACACGAGTTGACAAATTCCTGTTTGAGAAAGTACAAGTTTTTCAAAGCTGAAACTAAAAACAAGGAATATCTCAAAACGATCAACTCCTTGAACAAAATTTATAAAACCTAAATTGTGTGTTTTAATGTGCTCTGCATTTTTGGTGTGGTAAGTTTTTGTCCACTTCTTACGGTTTAGAGTTACACAAATTTCACCCAGAATAAAGTAGTCTTAAGAGGCTATTCCCAGAAAATTCAAGATATACATATTATTTGTGAGGTAAATAGCTTTAATATACGATATTTTAATCAAAATCGTTAGAACCATTTTTGAGAAAATCAAAATTTCCTAAAATAGTTCCAGGTAAAGGGTAGTTGGGGGTGGGGGAGTTTCTTAAAAATCTTCGTGTCGCATCCTTGGAAGATACCAAACTTAAATACCTATGCTGTCCACAGGCACACACACACACACACACACACACACACACACACACACACACACTTACCTTTTTCAGAATTGTTTTTTTATTCAGGGGGACCCAAAACATGTATTTCCGGTAAAATTTCGGTATCTAATTTTTGGAATACAATACTTTCTCTATACACTATGTACATAGTACGTGTAGAGAAAGTAAAAATAATAATAAAAACAATTACTCTATGACAGGAATTGAACTCATGACCTTTGGGATAGCAGCTTCC
The DNA here is from genome assembly GCA_030762935.1 of Hymenopus coronatus. NCBI lineage: Eukaryota > Metazoa > Arthropoda > Insecta > Mantodea > Hymenopodidae > Hymenopus > Hymenopus coronatus. The sequence goes on from CM060899.1 coordinate 64,171,155, forward strand.
CGCGTTATGCATTAGGCCTCTAGAATAGGCTATATAGCTCAAGAACGTAGTTAATGAATGCTCAGTGTCGCACTGTCAAATGATTAGTTCGAGATATTACAGATTTTTGCGACATTAAATCTTGAGAACGCTAGCGACAAGCTGCTACAAATCGATATTTCTATACTCGGGCAGCAGTTTTAAAGACATTCTAAGCCATTTTTTCAACCTGCTTTGCTTTAACACCGACTTATCAGCACCTGATACCCACACGTTTAACGCTATGTAGTTGTGTTATGTTTATCCGGGGACCATGCATCGCCGATCTCAAGTTACTTATATCAGTCACGTGCACAATCTCGCAAATTATTTCGGTGTAGATCCTGTATAAGAAGAGGATACGTTGGTGAACTCTCAGATAGCCAGGCTGAACCTAAGTTTCTTAATAGTTATAAGGTAACATCAGGACTGGTTCATAATTGCGTAAATATGCTCAAGACCTCCCAGAACAGAATAAGGTTCAACTCATCTGGGTACCGGGCCATAAGGGCATAGAGGGTAATGAAACAGCTGACGAACTTGCAAGAAAAGGAGCAGTTTCACTATTTATTGGAGCAAAGCCGCCTCATCTCGGTCTTTAATTAGAGAAGTTATCAATAACTGGTCCAAAAGAAAACATTACAGCCCCAAGAAACAGATATGGGAAACTATTTATCAAAGACTATGTAAGGATATAGCTGATAGCCTGCTAATATGTAGAAGACTTCACCTGAGAACAATTGCTGCATGCCCCAGTGAAAAAGCATTTCAACACAATTGGAGCGCTTCAGGGCAACTTAGACTGCAGATTATGCAGGAAGGAGACTGAAACAGCCCAGCACAGTTTATGAGATACCAAGCTTTTGGTAAAATGTTCATAGAATCAGAAGTATCACCAGAGAAAGTAAAAATATTAACACAAAACTTTATGTACAGAGTCACAGAACCTTACTACATTTTTCAACGTAATCGTCATTACTATTAAGATATTTATTGTCACGTGGTACCCGTCTTTCAATGCAGACGTTATACTCTACCACAGCTAAAGATATGAGCCAAGATGTCACTGTCACTTTGAGGTCCTCAGCGGTTGGCAAATCTTTTCCATCCAAAAATACCTGCACGGGTCCAAAATGAAACACAGGTTTTTCGTAATTCTTTTATCAACATTTGCTTTCAACTCCTCCATAACGATTGATGAACTTCCACTCCGGTTCTTCCTTGATTTCTCGTAAATTATGCTCCATTTCCTCACTGAAGACTCGTTCGTTGCATTATCACCATACACTTGTGTTATTTGCCTATAAAATTCGATTGGCTGAACATTTTGTGTGTTCAAGAAAACGAATGCATTTTGGCTGTAGAAAAGTATAACATCCACACCGAAAAACCGGTATCACGTGACAATAAACACATTGATAGCAATTACGCTTACGTTAAGAAATAGAGTAAGGTACTCTAACTTTGTGAATGAAAGTTTTATGTAGATGTATTTTTATTAGCATTTAGTTGTGCCAAATCGTCTGTCACTTTCTGGATGGCCCTCGTACATGTAAATTTTTACTTTGTCTACACATACTATATACATGGTGTATAGGGATGATATTGCACTCCACACAAAAATTCGATACCGAGATTTCAATGGAAATATACGTTTTAGGGTCTCCAGTAAACAAAAAAGATTTTTCAGAAAAAGATCGAGTGTGATGTGTGTTTGTGTGCGTGTGTGTGTGTGTGTGTGTGTGTGTGTGTGTGTATGTTTGTGCACACGATAACTCAAAGCTGAAAAGTCCGTAAAATACCAAACTTAGTATTTTAGTTTAGTATCGTCCAGGGATGCGACACGAAGACTTTGAGAAAAATATCTCCTCCCAAAACTACCCTTTGCATGGACAAATTCTCAAAAAGTTTTATTTACTCAAAAATGGCTCTAACGATTTTGATTAACATACCATATATTAAAAATATTTATATGGCAAATAAAATGTATATCTTGAAATTTCTAGGAATAGCCTCTGAAGACTACTTTATTCTGGATGAATTTTACGCAATTTTGCATAACTGCTGAATCCGTAAGGGATGGACAAAAGCTTACCACACAAAAATGTAGAGCAAGTTAAAACACATGATTTATGTTATATACACCTTTTTTTTTTTCGTGGAGTTCATCGTTTTTGAGATATTACTTCAAATTCTCATATAGGAATTTGTCAACTCCTGTCCGTAGAAACAAAGGAACGTCAGTCACATAGCAACCAGCTTTTGACCATCACTTTAACCTTTGGTACTCCCTTATTTTGCTCCTATTTACAAGGAAGCAAGTAATAAGACTATTTCTGCTAATTTTTTTCTCGATTAGCATGAAGTAAATAGAAGCATAAGCTTTCTAACAATAATTTGGTACAGAGATGTGGAGAAAGTCATGTGAATGGAACACATAAGAATTTTAGAAATAGATCCGTGCGTCTGTGAACAGCATAGCTCAAAAACGAAAAACCGTTTAAATAAAAAACTTGATTTGAGTTCAAGATTTTCCAAGAATATCCTACCTCCAAACTACCCTTTACATATAAATTTTTCGATTTTTTTTCAAAACGACTTAACTATTTCTATTAAAACGCCACATACTTAAAATATTTTCATGGCAATTGGCACGTATATTTTAAATTTTCTGGAAATTACCTCTTGTTCTGGGTGATTTTGTATAGCTGATAAACCATAAGAGAGAGAGAGACGAAAACTTACAACAATTATAATTCTCATCAAAAGATACTGTGTTCTATACATTTTTGTTTACTTGTTTTTTTTTGTTCTTTTGTTTGTTTTTGTTTTAGAGCTAACCATTTCCGAGATATTCACTGTTATTGAGTTCAATTTTAATCTAATTAGGGAAATTTTCTTTCATCTCTTTTTGTTTTACTCCCGGAAATGCAATAGAAAACCGAATTTCAATTGTCTCACATAGTGATAGTGGTTAAAAAATTTGACTATGACTTTAGCCTAGTGTATTAATTTATTTGCTTATAATTACAAAAAGGCAAATAATAAGACCATTTCTGCTAATGTTTTTCTCGATTAGCATGAAGTAGATGGAAGAATAAGCTTTTCTAATAGTAGTTTGTTTGCAGAACACTGAGAGAAAGGCATGTGAAGTGAGCAGCTCATTTTTAAACTCTGTCCCTGATCCAGTTTACAATAACAATAAATAATAATACACTTACGCTCGTTAGCTCATAACCAGCCTGTTAAAATTCGCATACATACCTGAAACAAAAGAAAACCTCTCATTAGATGCTTTGTCGTCAGAGTTAATTAACACATGGTGCAATATTCCAAATTTTATTTATTTTATTAAAATACAGAGTGTATATAAATGAATATCGGGGTTTTAACTCTTTATAATATTTATTACATTCAACTTACAGTTATGAATGATATGTCAAATGAAAAAGCAACTCAAACAGTTTTACAAAGAAGCTTATAAATGTTCAATGAGACTACCCTTTGTCACACGGCACATATCAAGTCTATAGCCGAGTTCTTCCCAAACGTTGATAAGTGTGTATTCAGTAATTGTAGCAACAGCTGCTTCAATCCGGTTTCTTAATTCAGGGAGGTCAGCTGATAGCGGAGGCACATACACACGATCCTTGATAAGCCCCAAAGGTAAAAATCGCATGGTGTTAGGTCAGGAGAACGTGGAGGCCATGCATAGCAAGCCCTGTCATTGGGGCCCTTGCGGCCTATCCAGCGCTCGGGTACAGTGACGTTCAACCAATCGCGTACTTCGTTATGCCAGTGAGATGGCGCACCATCCTGCTGGAAAATGAAGTTCTCTGGCTCATTTTCTTCCAATTGAGGGAAGAGCCATTGCTCTAGTGTATCAAGGTAAGAAGTGCCAGTTACAGTAGATTCACCAAAAACGAAAGGCCCATAAACTTTTCGCCGGAATACGGCACAAAAAACATTCACTTTAGGGAAATCTCGTTGCATTTGTACCATCTGGTGAGGATTTTCTGAGCCCCAGATGCCACATTATGAGTGTTAACATGTCCACTAAGGTGAAAGGTCGATTCATCACTGAAGACAACACGATCCATAAAATCTTCATGAAACAACATGTCGTTTGCGAATTTGGCACTTAATCCGTGGTCTGTCGGCTTTAGAGCCTGTAATAACTGTAAACGGTAAGGACGTAGCTGTAAGCGTTTTCGTACAACTTTCCAAACAGTCGACAAAGGAATTTGTAATTCATGACTAGCCTTCCGGACTGATTTCTTTGGGCTACGAGTGAACGACTCTCACTCGCTCAACAGTCTCTTCACTTACTCCTGGTCGTCCCTTTACAAAGGCAGCCGGTATCTTCAAACTCATTATACCATCTACGAATGTTTTTATCACTAGGAGGATCACAACCGAACTTACTACGGAACGCACGTTGCACAGTAACTACAGATTCGGTCTTTGCAAACTGCAAAACACAAAACACTTCCTGTTTACTAGACGCCATCTTTGCTACTACCGCTGTCTAGCGGATTGCGGCAGAAACATTGCACGCACATGCGCACTTGTGCCAACAAACAAAACTGTTTGAGTTACTTTTTCATTTGACTATCATTTATAACTGTAAGTTGAATGTAATAAATATTATAAAGAGTTAAAACCCCGATATTCATTTATGTACACCCTGTATTAAATACCCATCTAGATCAAACGAGATATCAATACGTCATGTTATTTAATGGTAAGCAAAACCTAATAATTTTGCTACGACATTTAAAATACTAAGTGCAGTTAATTCACAAAAATTATTTGAAAAATAAAACCCGATATTCGATACGAGGGTTGTCCCGGAAGTAAACGACCTAACCAAGAAAACACAAACATTTTGGGGAAAAAACATCTTGATTTCTCTACATAGTCTCCTTTCAGCTCGATACACTTTTCCCAGCGATGTTCAATAGCTTCGATACCCTGTTTATAGTGAGAACTATCGAGGTCTGTAAAATAGCCATCAACTGCAGACTCCACCTGTTCATTGTTGGCAAATCTTCTACCCCAAGTCATTTCTTCAAGTTTGGAAACAGAAAATAATCAGAGGAGGTTAAATCTGGTGAATAGGGTGCATGAGGAAGCAATTCGAACTTTAACTCATTTATTTTGGGCATGGCGATAATGGAGGTGTGAACTGGTGCGTTGTCTTGATGAAACAAAACTTTCTTTTTCGCTAAAAGCGGCCATTTTTGTTCGATTTCATCACTCAAACGCAATAAAAAGTTCGCATAATATTCGCCGTTGGTTATTTTTCCCTTTTTTGAGATAATCAATATCATTTATCGCTGGTGCATCCCAGAAAACTGACGTCATGACCTTGCCTTCTTCGCCTTCTTTGGAGCTGATTCTCCCCTTCAAATCCACTGTTTTGATTGTTCCTTCGTCTCAGGTGTGAAGTGATGGATTTAGGTTTCATCCATTGTTATGAACTGATGCAAAACTCAGCTTTATTGCAGTGAAACATTGCCAAACACTGCACTGAAACATACGCAGTTTTTCTTCTATTGTGAGCAAATGTAGCACCCAATTTGCACACAAAGTTCTCATATCCAAATTTTCAGTCAGTATGTAATATACACAACATTTTTAAATGCCTGAAATGTCTACTAGCTCGCGCACTTTCAGTCAACGGTCATCCCATACCATTTTGTGGATCTTCTTTACAATTTCTGGACTGGTAACCTGGTATTGCAGACCATTGTGATGTTCGTCTTGGCAGCTCGTACGGTCGCGCTTTAACTCTGCCACCCAATATTTCACTGTTGTAAACGAAGGAGCAGGCTCACCCAAAGTAGAATCTAGCTGAGCTTTAATATTAGTTGGACTAAGACCTTTCAAATGAAAGTATTGTCTCACATAACGATGACCAGTTTTATCGATGTGATTCGCTGAGAGCATTCACTGATGTTGGCTGACAAACAAACGATGAACAATGTAAAATCGTCAAAATTCAAACTTAGTTGGTACTTAGTATTAATGGTGGTAGTTGTGATGGTAGTGGTGGTAGTGTAGAAGTAGTAAGGAGGTGACAGAAACCACTTAAGCTTTCGTCATATATCTGTCGGGATTCAAACCCGGAATCTTCCAAAAGGCGGACGCGTTACTGCGAGTCTGTTAAATCCCTATAATACTGCTACCGATTTTATAAGCCCTTCACAGTTTTTCTCTACAAAGCTTGTACTTTCGTTTTATTAAGTGTCATTCTAAGATTTAATTAAGATTTCAAAACCCCTTAAAAACTCCCGTAGAGTAGACGTTTAACACATTTAAAATCAAAAGCATTTAATTATTTCTTTCGGAATATACTATATGCAAGAATTAATTTTGATGTCTACTGAGTTAAAGTCGCAGCCACGAATCAAAACGGTAGGGACGGCTTTTGTTTATGACACGCGTTTGACGAACTTCAGAATCAGCACATAACGAGTTTGTAACAAGTCAGATGCACTCATTAAATTTCAATTAAAGGATTCATGGTCTTTAGCGAGCGAGTTAACTCACGTGTGACGTTCAAGTCGAGAAATCTTGGGTGCCATTTACATCAATCGCCTACACTAATCTGAGGTTTTCGTCGTTTTCCCTAGTCGGTAGGGTATGTGGTGGTGATTTCTAATTTACCATGATTTCCTGTGCATTCTTCTCTTTCATTTAATTTCTTTTCAAATATCGTATGTGCTTCTTGGGGTACGGGGCAGATGGTGCGGATGCTTGCCTCAGCGAAAGAGCTGCCTGGTTCATCGCCCTTTCTAGGCAGCTCCAGTTGTGAAGTTGGAGTCAGGACCGTTTGTTACTTCCATTTCTGTTAACTTAGCTTTTGTTTGTCTCTTACGGTTTAGCAGTTATGCAAAATTCCGTAAAACTCCTCCAGAATAAAGAAGTCTTCAGAGGATATTCCCAGAAAATTCAAGATATAATTTTATTTGCCACTTAAATATCTTTAATATACGATATTTTAATCAAAATCGTTAGAGACATTTTTGAGAAAATAAACATTTTCGAAAAAAGTTCCATGTAAAGGGTATTTAAGGGTGGAGGGGGGTTTACTTCAAATTCTTCCTGTCGCACCTTGGAAGATACCACACCTAAGTACCAAGTTTGTTATTAAACGGTCTTTTTGATTCGAACACAGGGAATTCCAAAACATATATTTCCGGTGAAATCTTGACATCGACTTTTGGGTGCAATACAGCACCTTCTTTAACCCAATGTATAGTGTACATACGGGGCTAGAAAAGGTAACAATAATTGTTTTTTGTTTCAAATTGGAGTGTAACTTCACAAGAATGTACGAAGATAAAATTTGCTACTTGTAAGATGCATAGAGTAGCATCTCCATATTCTATCTGCCTGCAGACTCTATTCTCCGGTGGTTCCTTCGCTCATTGCTTCCTCCGAGAGGTAGGGTAGAATTTTAAATCTATTCCTGCATACTCCTAACTGCTTAGACAATATGTATTGTAGTCGTCCTGACGTTGGAGGAGGCAATATTTTATCTTCTCCAACTCTCTCATTACTGCCTTAATTCGGGGAGATACATATGGACCTCTGACACTCTTAGCTGATAAGATAGGTGTCTACCAATAGATTCATGCCACGTAAGCAATGATGTCATCCTAGTTGGACGATGTAACAAACATTCCTCAATGTACGAGGGCCGTATTTTTCACCCTCCGATAGGCTTTAAATAAAAGAAAAGTTCATAGAAAACAATTATTTTATTACTAAAAGTTTTGTACACTTATGGTTACTTTTCAACATAATCACCGATAAAATTGAGACATTTATCGTACCTGTGCACAAGCTTTGCAATACCCGCTTCAAAAATGTTGCCGCCAATGATTTCAAATGAGCATTGACGTTGTTTTGAAGATCTTCGTACTTTACGACGTTTGTGGAGAGCCATTCAAAACAAACGAAGAGGAATGCTGACTTCAGGAATTGTGTTGATCCATGACAACGCTCGTCCACACACTGCTGGCACAACCCATCGGCTCCTTGAACAATTTCAATGGGACATTTTCGATCATCCGCCGTACAGTCCCGAGCTGGCACCCAGTGACTTTCACCTTTTCCCTGAACTGAAGACGTGGCTAGGAGGGCAGCACGTTTAAACCAACTAAGATCTTCAAAACAACGTCAATGCTCATTTGAAATCATTGGCGGCAACATTTTTTGAAGCGGTTATTGCAAAGTTTGTGCACAGGTACGATAAATGTCTCAATATTTTTGTTGATTATGTTGAACAGTAACCATAAGTGTACAAAACTTTTAGTTATAAAATAATTGTTTTCTATGAACTTGTCTTTTATTTATAGCCTATCGTAGGGTAAAAAAAAAAACGACCCTCGCACTTACAAGGAAAAAAGTAATAATACCAGTTTTGCTAAGTTTTCCTCAGTATGAAGTAGATAGAAGAAGATAAAGCCATGTGAGTGTAACATATCAGATTTTTGTACTATGGATATTGTAGTTTATAAAGCGTATAAGTGAAGAAAAAGTCGCGTGAGAGTAATGCATTAGAATTTTAGCCAGTAATTTTAAGGTGCAGTTAGCACTAAGTTACATTCCGTGTATATGCTTGAAAGAGATGTTGCTTGAAGACGCGCTCTGAGTGAGTTTTTGCCAGTCTTTATCCCTAGTGAGTGCTTTACGCAGGGCAAACGTTCCAAGTTTTAATTGGAAAGTGTGGAAGATGGCGTACACGGAACCCTTCCAAACTTACGTAATGTAACAAATAAACCTTCATTCTCTTCAACAGGCTCAACATACAGTTGTTCTTTCCAAGCCAAAATATCAAAGCAGGATTTTTAGGTGTAAACAACAAGAAATTCTATTTTTATTTCTCTACACGTACTATGTACATAGTGTATAGAGAAGGTATTGTACCGTACCAAAAAATTCGATACCGAGATTTCACCGGAAATATATGTTTTAGGGTCCCCCTGAACTAAAAAAAACATTTTTAGAAAAAGGTCCGTGTGTGCGTGTGTTCACTATCTCCCAAGGATGCGACATGAAGATTTTCAACAAAATCCCAAACTCCCAATAACATTTACATGGGAAAAAAATAGAAAATTGTGATTTATATTTAAGATATTTACGTGGCAAATAAAAGGTATATTTTTGGGAATAGCCACTAAATACCTATTTATTCTGGATGGACACTTTCTGTCTGAGAAAAGTATAAGTACTTTACAACTGAAGCACATAACAACGAATATCTGGGAAACGGTTACCTCTACAACAAAAACGTGAGAGTGTTCAGGTGCTATTCCTCGAAAATTCAAGAATACAATACTTCATCTATACACTATTTACATAGTACGTATAGAGAAAGTTAAAATTATTTTTTGGGGATTCAGGGGTTCTCGAAGCGTGTATTTCCGATGAAATCTCAGTATCGAATTTTGGGTATCTACGATATCTACATAGTACGTGCAGAGAAAGCAATAAAAACTGGAAGCGCGTGGAACAAGTTGGTGCGAATTATTAGATAGATGGGTTTATTTGCTCACGAGGTTGGCAACATCGTTGAGGCATTATGGAATTGAGTCTTAATCCACTTTGACGGTGCCAGCGTGTTGCCTAGCCCCTGGGCTGATGCTCTCAGGAAAACTGAAAAGTCTGACGGCTGAGGGGGAGAGCAGCGACCCTGGTGATGGAAAAGCTCAGCAATTTGTTGGTAATTAATTGACGTAACTTATAATTAGAGAAAAGGTAACGACCAAGTCCATCCCGCTTTCATATTCTCTTTGCTTCTTGCTTGAATGTAAAGTCATGAATGTAGCTGGTCATGGATTAAACATTCTAATGTGTTCCATTCAATTTATCTGACAAACATTAGCAGAAATAGTCTTATTACTTTCTTCCATGCAAGTAGAAGCGAAATAAGGGAGTACCTAGGTTAAAGTGACAGTCAAAAGCTGGTTGCTATGTGACTGATGTTCCTTTGTTTGTATGGATAGGAGTTGACAACTTCCTGTATGAGAAAAGTATACATTTTTCATAGCAGAAACCAAAAATAAGGAATGTCACAGAAACGACTAACTCCACGAAAAAAATGTATATAACATAAATTGTGTGTTTTAACATGCTCTACATTTTTTGTGCAGTAAGTTTTTGTCAATCTCTTACGGTTTAGCAGCTATTCAAAATTCAGTGAAATTCATCCAGAATAAACTACTCTTCAGAGGCTATTCCCAGAAAATTCAAGATATACATTTTATTTGTCAGGTAAATAGCTTTAATATACGAAATTTTAATCAAAATCGTTAGAGCAATTTTTGAAAAAATCAAAATTTTCGAAAAAAGTTCAAAGGGCAGTTGGGTGTGGGGCGGGTAATTTTTCTCAAAATCTTCGTGTCGCTTAAATACCTACCAAGTTTGGTATTTTACAGACTTTTCGTTTTTGAGCTATCGTGTTCACAGACACACGGACACACGGATACAGGGGACCCTAAAACATATATTTCCGGTGAAATCTCGGTATCGAATTTTTTGGTGGAGTGCAATACATTCTCTATATACTATGTACATAGTGCGTATGGAGAAAGTAATAGTGTAAGACAGTATTAAAATTGTTTTATGTTGCTCGCGGGATTACTGTACTCGACTTACGGCCTCGTTTCGCAAGCTTCCAACCTACTCAGAGTTTAAACACCATTCGATAACGACATTCCACCGGAAATATACATTTTAAGGTTCCCATATCCAAAACAATTTTCGAAAAAGGTTCCTTCGTTTATCCATGTGCCGTGAACACAATAACTCAAAAACGAAAAGTCGGTTAAATACTAATAGAAGATTTTGAGAAAAATCCTCATACCCCAAACTACCCTTAGCATGTAAAAAATTCGTTAATTTTGATTTTCTCAAAAATGGCTCTACCGATTCTGATTAAAATATCGTACATTAAAGATATTTATATTGCAAATAAAGTGTATATCTTGAATTTTATAAGTCGCCTTCCGTGGTGTAAAGGTTACCATGCTAACTTCATATACCCAAAGTCGCGCGTTCAAACCCGGCGGAAGACGATGGATTTTTTCGGCTGTAAAAATCCTGAGCATGGCTTCCTTCGGAAGGGAAGTAAAGCCGTGGGTCCCGTGTCGTAGATTTACGCCACGTAAAAGAAACTCAAGCCTGATAGGAGAGGCCTCTGAGCAAAATTAAGCGGTCTTTCACGCCCAATTTAGAATGGGACGCTGAGAACCACACCAGTTAAAGAGCGCCCACAAATAACACGCCATTTCCATTTTTGAATTTTATAAGAATAGCCCCTAAAGACCTCTTTACTTTGAACGACCTTGGCTGAATTTTACGCAACTGGCACACCGTAAGAGATAGACAAAAAGTTACCGAACAGAAAATATATAGCTTGTTAAAACATACAATTTATGTTGTATACATTTTTTTTTTCGAGATGTTGATCGTTTTTTAGATATTCCTTGTTTTTGGTTTCAGCTTTAAAAGACTAATATTTTTCTCATACAGGAATTTGTCAACTGCTGTTCATACAAACAAAGGAACTTCAGTCACATAGCAACCAGCTTTTGACTGTCACTTTAACCTATGGTACTCCCTTATTTCGCTTCTACTTACAAGGAAGTAAGTAATGAGACTATTGCTACTAATTATTTACTTTCTCTACACGTACTATGTACATAGTGTATAGAGAAGGTATTGCACTCCACTCAAAGTTTGATACCGAGATTTCACCGGAAATATATGTTTTAGGGTCCCCTGTATCAAAAAAAAAAAAAAAAAAAAAAGCATTTTAAGAAAAAGGTCCGCGTGTGTGTGTGTGTGTGTGTGTGTGTGTGTTTGTGAATACGATAGCTCAAAAACGAAAAGTCAGTAAAATACCAAAGTTGGTATTTAAGTTTGGTATCTTCCAGGGATGCGACACGAAGATTTTGAGAAAAATACCTCCCACTCCAAACTTCCCTTTACATTGAAGTTTTTTCGAAAATTTTGATTTTCTTAAAAATGGGTGAAACGATTTTGATTAAAATATCGTATATTAAAGATATTTACCTGACAAATAAAATGTATATCTTGAATTTTCTGGGAATAGCTTCTTTTGACCTGTATATTCTGGATGAATTTTGCTTAATTTGGCATAACTAGTAAACCGTAAGAGATGGGCAAAAACTTGCAACACAAAAAATGTAGAGCACTTTAAAAGACACAATTTATCTTATATACATTTTTTCGTGGAGTTGATCGTTTTTTAAATACTCCTTGTTTTTTGGTTTCAGCTTTGAAAAACATACTTTTCTCATACAGGAATTTAACAATTTCAGTCCATACAACCAAGGAACTTCAGTCAGATAGCAACCAGCTTTTGACTGTCACTTTAACCTATGGTACTCTCATATTTCGCTTCTACTTACAAGGAAGCAAGTAATAAGACTATTTCTGCTATTTTTTCTGGACTAGCATGAAGTAAATAGAAGCATAAGCTTTTTAATACTAAGGCATGTAAATGGAACAGGTTTGTATTAATGTGAGAGTGACTTGATGGGTTGGACTCCTGTCTGGGGAGAGAAATCCGATCACACCCGATATTGAAGTGGATGGTCAAATGACCCGGGCTGGGGGATCCTGGACCTGACTGAAATGAGCTTCATCTCTGTCCGGAAATGGGAGAGCGAAAGTTCCGGCAGGGAAGCTGCGCCAGAGATAACCCTTTCCAGGTTCAGCTGTATGAGAAGAGACTTTCTCTACATCTCTGCAACAAATTATTGTTAACAAACAGTCTTATTTCTTGCTTCCTTGTAAGCGAAATAAGGGAGTAGCATAGGTTAAAGTGACAGTCAAAAGCTGGTTGCTATGTGACTGAAGTTCCTTTGTATGGACACGAGTTTTTGCTTTCTCTATACGAACTATGTACATAGTATATAGAGAAGGTATTGCATTCCACCAAAAATTCGATACCGAGATTTCACCGGAAATATATGTTTTAGGGTTCACTTTATCTAAAAAAAATCTGATGTGTACCATTCACATGACTTTCTCTATATCCCTGCAACAAATTATTCTTAAAAAGCTTATACTTCTATTTGCTTCATGCTAATCAGTAAAATATTAGCAGAAATAGCCATATTACTTGCTTCCTTGTAAGTAAAGGTGAAATAAGGGAGTACCATAGGTTAAAGTGATAATCAAAAGCTGGCTGCTATGTCACTGAAGTTCCTTTGTTTGTATGGACAACAGTTGACAAATGTGTAAGTTTTTCATAGCAGTAGCCAAAAATAAGGAATGTCACAAAAACGACGAACTCCACGAAAAAAATGTATATAACATAAATCGTGTGTTTTAACGTGCTCTACATTTGAGTGAAGTAAGTTTTTGTCCATCTCTTACGGTTTAGCAGTTATTCAAAATTTAGTAAAATTCATCCAGAATAAACTGCTCTTCAGAGGCTATTCCCAGAAAATTCAAGATATACATTAAATTTGTCAGGTAAATATCTTTAATGTACGAAATTTTAATCAAAAATCGTTAGAGCCATTTTTGAGAAAATCAAAATTTTCGAAAAAAATTTCCATGTAAAGGGTAGTTGTGGATGGGGGGAATTTTCTCAAAATCTTCGTGTCGCATCTCTGGAAGATACTAAACTTAAATACCAAGTTTGGTATGTTAGCTACTTTTCGTTTTTGAGTTATCGTGTTTACAGACACACGGACACAGACACACACACGGACCTTTCTCCGAAAATGCTTTTTTTAGATAAAGGGGGCTCTAAAACATATATTTCCGGTGAAATCTCGGTATCGAATTTTTTGGTGGGGTGCAAAACATTCTCTATACACTATGTACATAGTGCCTATAGAGAAAGTAAAAAGTATTTTCAGAAAAAGGTCCGTGTGTCCGTGAACACGATAACTCAAAAGCGAAAAGTCGGTAAAACACCAAACTACCCTTTACATGGAACTTTTTTCGAAAATTTTGAAATGGCTCTAACGATTTTGATTAGAATATCATATATTAAAGACATTTACCCGACAAATAAAATGTATAATTTGAATTTTCTGGGAATAGCCTCTGAAGGCTACTTTATACTGAGTGAATTTTCCGGAATTTTGTATAACTGCTAAACCGTAAGAGATAGAGAAAAACTTACCATACAAAAATGTAGAGCACAGTAAAACACACAATTTATGCTGTATACATTTTTTTTCTTGGAGTTGATCGTTTTTGAGATATTCCGTGTTTTTGTTTTCAGGGTCGAAAATGTTAACTTTTCTCATACAGGAATTTGTCAACTCATGTCCATACAAACAAAGGAACTTCAGTCACATAGTAACCAGCTTGTTACTATCTCTTTAACCTATGCTACTCCCTTATTTCCTTTCTACTTACAAGGAAGAAGGTAAGAGAATATTTCTGCTAATTTTTCTAGATTAGCATGAAGTAAATAGAAGCATAACCTTTTTAAGAATAATTTGTTGCCGGGATATAGAGAAAGTCATGTGAATGGTACACATCAGACTTTTTAAAGCTGAAACCAATAACAAGGAATACCTCAAAAACAATCAACTCCACGACAAAACTGTGTATGGCATAAATTGTGTTAATCGTGATGTAAATTTTTTTGTGAGGTAAGGTTTTGTCTATCCCTTACGGTTTACCAGTTTTGCAAAATTTAATAAAAATCATCCAGAATAAAACTTCTTAAGGGGATATTCCCAGAAAATTCAAGATATACGTTTTATTATCTATATAATTATTTTAATACAATATAACAGACATTTTTGAGGAAATCAAACTTTTCGAATTTTTTTTTCCATGTATAAGGTAGTTTGGACTTTGGTGGGGGATTTTTCTCAAAAGCGTCGTGGCGCATCCCTGGAAGATTCTCAACTTAAATACCAAGTTTGTTATTTAGTGACTTTTCGTTTTTGAGTTATAGTGTTCATGGACACACAAACACACACACACGTGCTCGCGCACCTATTTTCCAGATATTTTTTATGATAAAGGGGACCCTAAAATATGTATTTCCGGTGAAATCTCTGTATCGAATTTTTGGGTACAATACAATACCTTCTTTATATACTATATATATATATATATATATATATATATATATAGTACATGCAGAGAAAGTAAAAGTAAAGACAACTTACCGTTCGAGGAAAGTATTTTAAAAAGTGAATTATCAAAGTCAATTATTTGCAGCAGTGAGTTTAAGACTGCATTTTTAATCGATTTTCTAGGCAATAAGGATATTTATAGCATTGATAATTACAATAATGATAATCCACATGATAATGATATTAATGTATTGTGATAGTGTGATTTGGATAGTTTTTATAGTGTTTAACGCCCACTTTTAACACCATGGCACCGCAGGCGATGACACTGGTGATACATGGAATGAGGATGGCGCACCGGTGGAATGTGATGACGAGGAAAACCGGAGAACCCGGAGAAAACCCGCGGCGCTGCGCCGCTTTGTCGACTGGGATCGAACCCGGGGCGTCTAGGTAAAAGGCGACTTGGCCACGGTGCGGCTTATTTGGATGGTGTCATGATAATTATAATAATGGACACGATAATAGTGGTAGTGGTGATAATGATCATGTTTATAGTAATAATAATAATAATAATAATAATAACAACACGTATTTCCTGGTCAGCTGTTGAAGGGAAGGAAACGGTACACATGTGCCCAGCATATATGAAAGCTTTTTCAAGATTTCTATCTGCGTAAACAAACTTCAGCTCTGACAGGTTTTTAATAACGTTGCTCCGTTGTTTTATATCTCGTCCTAGGCGAGATTTATCTCATCCTCCGAGACTGCTGCTACCTTACTTAGAATACTCCCCGTCCGGCAGTAAATCAAGCTGAACAAGCTCTCAATGCAGCCGCGGGAAGATTTGCACCGGACAACGTAAATTGCTGTTGATACATTCATAATCTGGTCTAGTAGCTCGGCGGTGAAACATGAGCTCTCCAGGGTAATATAAAACCATCTATCGTAAATGTTAATAAAGTGGAACGGTGTTTGATATATCAGGTAGTAGCGGTATAGAGGTCAACAGCTTAGTGGAGAATCCTGAGTCGATAAACCCCCGTTCACGATTATTACTATCGATATTCTAAGTCGATAAACCCCGCCACGATTATTACTGTAATATTCTAAGGGAACAAACACCGCCACGATTATTATTACTGTAATATTCTAAGTGAACAAACACCGTCACAGTTATTACTGTAATATTCTAAGTGCACAAACACCGCCACAATTATTACTGTAATATTCTAAGTGAACAAACACCGTCACAGTTATTACTGTAATATTCTAAGTGAACAAACACCGTCACAATTATTACTGTAATATTCTAAGTGAACAAACACCGTCACAATTATTACTGTAATATTCTAAGTGAACAAACACCGTCACAATTATTACTGTAATATTCTAAGTGAACAAACACCGTCACAGTTATTACTGTAATATTCTAAGTGAACAAACACCGTCACAATTATTACTGTAATATTCTAAGTGAACAAACACCGTCACAATTATTACTGTAATATTCTAAGTGAACAAACACCGTCACAATTATTACTGTAATATTCTAAGTGAACAAACACCGTCACAATTATTACTGTAATATTCTAAGTGAACAAACACCGTCACAATTATTACTGTAATATTCTAAGTGAACAAACACCGTCACAATTATTACTGTAATATTCTAAGTGAACAAACACCGTCACAATTATTACTGTAATATTCTAAGCGAATAATCACCGTCACAGTTATTACTGTAATATTCTAAGTGAACAAACACCGTCACAATTATTACTGTAATATTCTAAGTGAACAAACACCGTCACAATTATTACTGTAATATTCTAAGTGAACAAACACCGTCACAATTATTACTGTAATATTCTAAGTGAACAAACACCGTCACAATTGTTACTGTAATATTCTAAGTGAACAAACACCGTCACAATTATTACTGTAATATTCTAAGTGAACAAACACCGTCACAATTATTACTGTAATATTCTAAGTGAACAAACACCGTCACAATTGTTACTGTAATATTCTAAGTGAACAAACACCGTCATAGTTATTACTGTAATATTTTAAGTGAACAAACACCGTCACAATTATTACTGTAATATTTTAAGTGAACAAACACCGTCACAATTATTACTGTAATATTCTAAGTGAACAAACACCGTCACAATTATTACTGTAATATTCTAAGTGAACAAACACCGTCATAGTTATTACTGTAATATTCTAAGTGAATAAACACCGTTACAGTTATTACTGTAATATTCTAAGTGAACAAACACCGTCACAGTTATTACTGCAATATTCTAAGTGAACAAACACCGTCATAGTTATTACTGTAATATTCTAAGTGAACAAACACCGTCACAATTATTACTGTAATATTCCAAGTGAACAAACACCGTCACAATTATTACTGTAATATTCCAAGTGAACAAACACCGTCACAATTATTACTGTAATATTCCAAGTGAACAAACACCGTCACAATTATTACTGTAATATTCCAAGTGAACAAACACCGTCACAGTTATTACTGTAATATTCTAAGTGAACAAACACCGCCACAATTATTACTGTAATATACCAAGTGAACAATCACCGGCACAGTTATTACTGTAATATTATAAGTGAGCAAACACCGTCACAATATTACTGTAATATTCTAAGTGAATAAACACCGGCACAGTTAGTACTGCAATATTTTAAGTCGATAAACCCCACCTCGATTATTACTGTCGATATTTTAAGTCGATAAACCCCACCTCGATTATTACTGTCGACATTCTAAGTCAATAAACCCCACCTCGATTATTACTGTCGATATTCTAAGTCGATAAACCCCACCTCGATTATTACTGTCGACATTCTAAGTCAATAAACCCCACCTCGATTATTACTGTCGATATTCTAAGTCAATAAACCCCACCTCGATTATTACTGTCGATATTCTAAGTCGATAAACCCCACCTCGATTATTACTGTCGATATTCTAAGTCGATAAACCCCACCTCGATTATTACTGTCGATATTCTAAGTCGGTAAGCCCATCTCGATTATTACTGGAGCCCGGACTATTATGATCTAAAAATTTGACATGTTCCATTCACAAGGCTTTCGTAATTGTGTAAAAATTACTTTTATTTTCTCTGCGTATACAAAGTATTTTATTGCACTCAAAAGTTCGACGGTGAGAATTCACCGGAAATATATGTTTAGAGACCATCTGAGTCAAAAAGGAAAGCATTGTGAGAATGTCACTGCGGGTAGCATAGCTCATAAACAAAAGGTCCCTTAAATGCCAAACTTGGTATTTGAGTTCGGTAACTTGCAAGGAAGCGACACGAAAATTTTCAAGACAATTCCTCCAACATCAACTACCCTTTACATGGAACATTTTTCAAAAATTATGATTTTGTAAAAAATGACACAAACGATATTATAGAATTTTACTTGAAAATAAAATGTATATTTTGAATTTTCTTGGAATAACTTCTGAAGACATCTTTATTCTGGATGAATTTTGCGGAAGTTTGCATAACAGGCAAACCGTAAGAGATAGACAAAAACTTACGACACAAAATATCTAGATCAGGATAAAACACACAATTTATATAATACATTTTTTTTCGTTGAGTAGATCGCTTTTGAGTTATTCTTTGTTATTGGTTTCAGTTTTAAAAGAACTTTTCTCATACAGGAATTTGTCAACTCCTGTCCCTACAAACAAAGGAACTTCAGTCACATAGCAACCAGCTTTTGACTTCACTTTAACCTATGGTACTCCCTTATTTCGCTGCTACTTAAGTGGAAACAAGTAGCAGGTCTATTCCTACTATTTTTCCTCGAATAGCATGAAGTAAATAGAATAATAAGTTTTTTTAACAATAATCTGTAGCAGAAACGTAGAGAAAGTTATGTGAATGGAACATAAGATTTTTTGGTTACAGCGGATCCTAAAGTATATTTCCGGGAAATCTCGGTATCGACTTTTGGGGTGGAAAGCAATGCCTTTTTTATACTCTATGTACATATAGAAAAAGTAATGAAAGGCGATAGAATTTCGTTACGTGTCGATGTTATTCCGACCAAGTCAAATGCATACTTCGATGCAGGATTTACAGTTAACCTTCAGGCGACTCACTGCTCGTGGATCGTTCCCTGCTCTGCAGAAAGTGGATTAGTTTATGACCCTAGAGAGCATCACACAGAACACGTGTCCGATGATTTTATAACGCCTGGTGGTAGGAAAAAACATCTGATGTGCTCCATTCACATCACATTCTCTACATCTCTGCAACAAAGTATTGTTAAAAACCTTATACTTCTATTTACTTCATGCTAATCCAGAAAAAAATTAGCAGAAGAGGTCTTATTTCTTGCTTTATTGTAAGTAGGAGTGAAATAAGGGAGTACCAAAGGTTAAACTGAAAGCCAAAAGATGGCTACTATGTGACTGAAGTTCCTTTGTTTATATGGACAGGAGTTGACAAATTCCTGTATGAGAATAGTACAAGTTTTTCAAAGCTTGAAACAAAAAACAAAGAATATCTTAAAAAGAATCAATTCCACGAAAAAATGTATAAAACATGAATTGAGTGTTTTAATGTGCTATACATTTTTAGTGTGGTAGGTTTTTGTCCTTCTCTAATGGTTTAGCAGTTATGAAATATTCCGTAAAATTCATTCAGAATAAAATGGTCTTCAGAGGCTATTCCCAGAAAATTCAAGACACACATTTTATTTGTCAGGTAATTATCTTTAATATATGAAATTTTAGCAAAATTCGTTAGAGCAATTTTTGAGAAAATCAAAATTTTCGAAACTTTTTCCATGTAAAGGGTAGTTCGGGGTGGGGGAGATTTTCTTGAAAATCTTTGTGTCTCATCCTTACAAGATACTAAAAATTAAATACTAAGTTTTGTATTGTACAGACTTCTCGCTTTTGAATTATCATGTTCACACACACACACACTTACACGGACCTTTTTCTGAAAATGCTTTTTTATTTTCTCTATACGCACTATGTACATAGTGTATAGAGCAGGTATTGCACTCCACCCAAAAATCTGATACCGAGATTTCACCAGAAATATATGTTTTAGGGTCCCCTTTAACTAAAAAAAGCATTTTCGGAAAATGGTCTGTGTGTGTATGTCCGTGTGTCTGTGAACAAGGAACTCAAAAACGAAAAGTCGGTAAAATACCAAACTTAACATTTTAAGTTTTTTTCGAAAATTTTGTAAGTCTTTCGAAAATTTTGATTTTTTCAAAAATGGCTCTAACGATTTTGATTAAAATATCGTATATTAAAGCTATTTACCTAACAAATAAAATGTATACCTGGAATTTTTTGGGAATAGCCTCTGAAGAGTGCTTTATTCTGGATGAATTTTACGGAATTTTGAATAACTGCTAAACTGTAAGAGATGGACAAACACTTGCTGTAGGAAAAATATAGAGCGCCTTAAAACACACAATTTATGTTACATACATCTTTTTCGTGGAGTTCATCGTTTTTGAGACATTCCTTGTTTTAGGTTTCAGCTTTGAATAACTTAACTTTTCTCCTACAGGAATTTGTCAACTCCTGTCCATACAAACAAAGGAAATTTATTCACATAGCAACCAACAGTTGAATATCACTTTAACCTATGGTATTCCCTTATTTCGCTTCTGCTTCCAAGGAAGCAAGTAATAAAACTATTTCTGCTAGTTTTTTCTCGATTAGCATGAAGTAAATAGACGTATAAGCTTTTTAACAACAATTTGTTGTAGAGATGTAGAGAAAGACACGTGAATGGAACACATAAGATTTTTGGGATACAGGGTACCCTAAAACATATATTTCCGGTGAAACCTCGGTATCGAATTTTTGGTTGTAGTGCAACACCTCTATACACTATCTACATGGTACGTATAGAGAAAGTAAAACTTCGTCTAGTTCAGCAGTTTCCACGCTCATGATATTGAAATCATCCGCCATTTTATGGATCGATACGAGATTTAAGAGTCATGTGCTACTTGAATGAGGCCGTGGACGCATAGACCAAAGTTGGCTATAAATTCTGTGTTGTAGATTTTTCTACTTTTAACAGTATTGAATTACTTTTAGCATCAACTGTCTAAAATGGCGTTTCGGTTGAAACATCTGGACTATATATGTGAATCCACGTGTTTCAAATAGAACGAAATCCTTTTCTCGATGGATCACCAACTGTTCTTCATTTGTCACTCTCTGGGAAAAGTGCAGTAATTGTTGACTTCCGTACAGGGCTCTGATGACCCATCCGCCCCCACAAAGCAAGAAAACCTCGTGACAACCTTTTTCTCTCTCTTAACTTCCCTTTTTCAAAACTTTTCCTTTCTGCCTTTTATCTGAACAAGGATTCTATCTTATTCTCCAGTGAAAGGTAAAGGTTACACAGTCTTTGCGGTTTTAATTGAAAAGTGGATCATTAGTGGACGTCTTTATTACTTTCTCTACACATATTATGTAAACAATGCTTTTAGAGAAGGTATTGCATTCCACCCAAAAATTAGACACCGAGATTTTAACGGAAGTAGACCTTTTAGGGTCCCCTTAATCCAAAAAAATCTGATGCGTTCCATTCACATGACTTTCTCTACATCTCAGCAACAAATTATTGTTAAAAGCTTGTGCTTCAATTTACTTCATTCTCATCGAGAAACAATTAGCAGAAATAGTCTTATTAATTGCTTCTTTGTAAGTAGAACCGAATAAGAGAGTACCATAGGTTAAAGTCCAAAGTCCAAAGCTGGTTGCTATGTGACTGACGTTCCTTTGTTTGTATGCACAGGAGTTGACAAATTCCTGCATGAGAAAAGTATGTTTTTCAAAGCTGAAACAAAAAATAAGGAATATCCTAAAAACGAACAATTCCACGAAAAAAATTATATAGCATAAATTGTGTGTTTTAGTGTGCTCTACATGTTTTGTGTGGTAAGTTTTTGTCATCTCTTATGGTTTAGCAATTATGTAAAATTCCGTAAAATTCATTCAGAATAAAGCAGTCTTCAGAGGTTATTCCCAGAAAATTCAAAATATACATTTTATTTGTCAGGTAAAGATCTTTAATATACGAACTTTTAATCAAAATCGTTAGAGCCATTTTTGAGAAATTTTTCCATGTAAAGGGTAGTTTGTGGTGGGAGGATTTTTCTCAATATCTTCGTGTCGCATCCCTGGAAGATAGTAAACTTAAATACCAAGTTAGGTGTTTTACCGACTTTTCGTTTTTGAGTTATCGTGTTCACAGTCACATAAGAGATTTTAATAAAAATCGTTAGAGCCATTTTTGAGAAAAACAAAGTGTTCGAAATATTTTCCATGTAAAGCTTAGTTTTGGTGGGGAGGTTTTCCAGAGAATCTTCGCGTCGCTTCCTTGGAAGATATCAATCTTAAATATAAACTTCGGTAATTAACGGTGTTTTCGTTTTATACTGCCCACAGACACACATGTACACGGACATTTTTCTAAAATTGCTTTTTCTTGGATTCAGAGGCTCTCAAAACACATATTGTCGGTGAAATCTCGACATCGACATCAATACAATACCTTCTCTATACACTATGTACACATATACGTATAGAGAAAGTAAAAAAAAACATTTTTAGAAAAAAGTATGTGTGTATCCGAGTGTCCATTTGTCTGGGAATATCACCCTCCGTGGTGTAATGGTTACCATGCTGACTTCGTATACCCAAGGTCGCGGGTTCAGACCCGGTGGAGGACGATGGATTTTTGCGGGCGTAAAAATCCTTAGCATGGCTTCTTTCGGAAGGGAAGTAAATCCGTTGGTCCCGTGTTGTAGATTTATGGCACGTAAAAAAGCCTCAAGCGTGATAGAGAGGCCTCTGAGCAAAATTAAGCGATCTTCTACGCCCAGTATAGAATGGGACGCTGAGAAGCAAAGCAGTTAAAGAGTGTCCCTAAATAACACGCCATCTACGTTTACATTTGTCTGCGAACACGATAACTCAAAAACGAAAGTTCGGTAAAATCCCAGACTTGGCATATAAGTTTAGTATCTTCCAAGGATGCGACATAAAGTACCCTTTACATGAAGACATTTTCGAAAACTGTGTACAAAAAGTAAACCGTAAGAAATAGACAAAAACTTACAACACAAAATATGTAGATCTCGTTGAAACACACAATTTATGTCATATACATTTTTTTCGTGGAGTTGAATACTTTTACTTTTTCTACGCGTACTGTGTACGAAGGCCGGTTATTTCCACCTCCGATAGGCTATACATAAAAGACAAGTTCATAGAAAACAATTATTTTATTACTAAAGGTTTTGTGCGCTTATAGTTACTTTTCAACATAATCATCGAAAAAATTCAGAAATTTGTCGTATCTTTGCACAAGCTTTGAAATACCCGCTTCAAAAAAATGTTGCCACTAAAGATTTCAAAAGAGAATTGGCATTGTTTTGAAGATCTTTGTACTTTACGATGTTTGCGAAGAGCCATTCAATACAAACAAAAAAGAATGCTGACTTCAGGAATTGTGTTGATCCATGACAACGCTCGTACACACACTGCTGGCACAACCCATCGGCTTCTTGAAACATTTCAATGCGACATTTTTATCATCCTCCGTACAGTCCTGACATGGCACCCAGCAACTTTCACCTTTTCCCTGAACTGAAGAGGGCAGCACTTGCATTCCACCCAAAAATTTGGTACCGAGATTTCACCGGAAATACTTGTTTTGGGTCTCCCTGAATCCAAAAAAAAGGCATTTTCCCCAAACGATCCATGTGTGTTACTGTGTCTGTGTGTATTTCTTGTGTCTGTGGACAGCATAGCTCAAGAACGAAAAGACTGTTAAATACCAAACTTGGATTTTTGAGTTTGGATTCTTCCAAGGATGCGACACGAAGCTTTTCAAGAAAATCCCCTCCACACACACGGAGCTTTTCAAAATTGGCTCTAAAGATTTTGATTAAAATATCCTATATACCTGACAAATAATAGGTATGTTTTGCATTTTCTAGGAATAGCCTTTGAAGACTACTTTATTCTGAATGAATTTTGCATAACTGTTAAACCGTAAGAGATGGAGAAAACCTTACGACACAAAAAATGTAGAGCACGTTAAAACACACAATTTATGTTATATACATTCTTTTCGTGAAGTTGTCCATTTTTAGGTATTCCTTGTTTTTGGTTTCAGCTTTGAAAAACTTATATTTTTCCCATACAGAAATTTGCCAACTCGTGTCCATACAAACAAAGGAACTTCATTCACATAGCAACCAGTTTTTGACTATTACTTGAACCTATGTTTCTCCGTTATTTCGCTTCTAGTTAAAAAAAGCAAGTAATAAGACTATTTCTGCTAAGTTTTTCTCGATTGGCATGAAGTAAATAGAAGCATTAGCTTTTTAACAATAATTTGTTGCAGAGATGTAGAGAAAGTCATGTGAATGGAACACATCATAGTTTTTTTCTTCTCTTAACTTTCTTTTCTTCAAAACTTTTCCTTTCTGTCCTTTATGTGGACGGAGATTCTTCAGTGAAAGTTACAGGTCGCAGTCTTTGCGGCTTTAATTGAAAAGTGGATCATTAGTGGACGCCATTATAATTTTTAATCCATCTCTTTTGTACCTCATTTCCTGGGAGCCAAACGTAATGCGCACAGCTCCATTCACTTGTTTTAAAGAGTTAGTGAGACCAAGTAACAGGTCTCCTGCAGTTTTTCCTTTCCTTAATTTGCCCTGGAGCTGCAAGCAAACGAAAAGCATGTTAAATGATGTGTTAATGTCTTGATGTTTTAATTTTTTGAGACAAAGGTTTTAGTCTCGTTCCATAGAAAAAGCAGAATTTGCACCTAAATACGACGCCTCCCCAATAGGGACGCTACAGCACATCTTTTGGGCTGCGGGAGTAAGCTCTTGATTTGATTTTTCATAAAAATATAATCTGATGTGTTCCATTCACATGACTTTCTCTACATCTCTGTAGCAAATTATTGTTAAAAAGGTTATGCTTCTATTCACCTCATTTTAATCCAGAAAAAATTAGCAGAACTAGTCTTTTTACTTGCTTCCTTGTAAGTAGAAGCGAAATAAGGAACTACCATAGGTTAAAGTGACAGCCAAAAGCTGGTTGCTATGTGACTGAAGTTCCTTTGTTTTTATGGACACGAGTTGATAAATTCCTGTATGAGAAAAGTATGTGTTTTACAGGTGAAATTAAAAACATGTATTTACTCAAAAATGATCAACGCCACGAAAAAATTGGATATAACATAAACTGTGTGCTTTAACTGCTCTATATTTTCTGTTTAGTTAGCCTTTGTCTATCTCTTACGGTTTAGCAGTTATGCAAAATTCCGTAAAATGCATCCAGAATAAAGTAGTCCTCAGAGGCTATTCCCAGAAAATTGAAAATATGTATTTAATTTTTCAGGTAAATGACCATAGTATACCATATTTATATCAAAATTGATAGAGCCATTTTTGAGAAAATAAAATTTTTCGAAAAAGTTCCATGTAAAGGGTAGTTTAGAGTCCAAGGATTTTTCCCAATATCTTCGTCTTGCATCCTTGGAAGACAGTAAACTTAAATACCAAATTTAATATTTTTCGGACTTTCCGTTTTTGAGTTATAGTGTTCACAGACAAATGGACACACACACAAACACGGACCTTTTTACTTTCTCTATATGTAATATGTACATAGTGTATAGAGAACGTATTGTATTGCACCCAAAAATTCGATACCGAGAATTCACAGGAAATACATGTTTTAAGACACCCTGAATCCACATAAAAACATTTTTAGAATTTTGTCCGTGTGTGTGAGCCTAAGGACAGCATAGCTCAAAAACGAAAAGACCGTTAAATACCGAACTTGGTATTCCAAGGATGCGACACGAAGGTTTTCAAGAAAATCCCCCCACCCCAAACTACCCTTCACATGGAACAATTTTCGAAAATTTTGATTTCTAAAAAATGGTTCTAACGATTTTGATTAAAATATCGGATATTAAAGATATTTAACTGACAAATAAAATTTATATCTTGAATTTTCTGGGAATAGCCTTGAAGACTACTTTATTCTGAATTAATTTTACGGAATTGTGTATAACTGGTTTACCGTAAGAGATAGATTCTTTAAATTTTTTATTTGAGATACAGGGGACCCTAAAACATGCATTTCTGGTGAAATCTCGGTATAGAATTTTTTGTGCAATACTACTCCTCAGTACACTATGTACATAGTAGGTATAGAGAAAGTAAAAAAGGTTATACTTCTATTTACTTCATGATAATCAGTAAAAATTAACAGAAATAGCCATATTACTTGCTTCCTTGTAAGTAAAGGTGAAATAAGGGAGAACCATAGGTTAAAGACATAATCAAAAGCTGGTTGCTATGTCACTAAAGTTCCTTTGTTTGCATGGACAGCAGTTGACACATTCCTGTATGAGAAATGTATAAGTTTTTCATAGTAGAAACCAAATTAAGGAATGCCACAAAAACGACGAACTCCACGCAAAAAATGTGTATAACATAAATTATGTGTTTTAACGTGCTCTACATTTTTTGTTCGGTAAGTTTTTGTCCATCTCTTACGGTTTAGCAGTTATTCAAAATTTGGTAAAGCTCATCCAGAATAATCTACTCTTCAGAGGGTATTCCCAGAAAATTCCAGATATACATTTTATTTGTCAGGTAAATATCTTTAATATACGAAATTTTAATCAAAATCGTTAGAGGCATTTTTGAGAAAATCAAAATTTTCGAAAAAAGTTCCATGTAAAGGGTAGTTGGGGGTGGGGAGATTTTTCTGAAAATCTTCGTGTCTCATCCCTGAAAGATACTAAACTTAAATACCAAGTTTGGTATTTTACCTGCTTTTCGTTTTTGAGTTATCGTGTTCACGGACACACGGACACAGTGACACACACACACACACACACACACACACACACACACACACACACACACACACACACACACACACACACACACACACACGGACCTTTTTGTGAAAATACTTTTTTTGGATATAGGGGACCCTAAAACATATATTTCCGGTGAAATCTCGGTATGGAATTTTTGGATGGAGTGCAACATCTTCTCTATACACTATGTACATAGTGTAGAGCAAGTTTAAAATGCCCGGGGATTTTGATCGATCCCAGAATCGAGCTCAGAACCGCTATCTCATGGCAGAAGAGAGTTCGCATTCAACATTTAACCTTGTGTTACATTTGGAGAGGTGTGGTGTAGCTGGGGAAATCATTAAAAATTTGCGGTTTCCCCCACTTTCTCTGTCAAAAGTACTTTCCTTTGTTCGTTTCGAGTGTTCGCCCGCCGAACTGTCAGCATTCTGAGACATACTTTACGCTCTTCAGGACAATCGGCATAGGAGGTTCTACTTTCACCGTTTTTTCGTACTACCTTGACATCCACTCCCTTTCCATCTCGTCCATAATGTCTGACGACAGCCTCCATGGTCTAAAGGTAATCTACTAGCCTTTGGTTGCCAAGGTCCGGGGTTCAAACCCGGTGGACTCTAATTTATTCAAAATGTTGCAGCTCCTCTAAAAAATATGCTAAAGAAAATGACCATATGGTCGTCTCCTTAGCGCGGTGGTAGCGCAGCTGCTTACCAAGTGGGAGTCCTGGGTTCGATCCCCAGTACAGGCGTGGGGATTTTTCAGCCGCTGGGAGATCTGGCCCGGGGTGCAATCAGCCTCGTAAGGTCCCTCAGCCGCTACTTGATGGAGAAGTAGCGGCTCCAGGTCATGAGGACCGCAGTAACCGGCAGGGGGGTCTCGAGGCGCTGACCACGTCTCACCCTCCAATTCTGCACCCCATCCATGACGTCTGTAGTGGACCGAGATGGAGGACGCAGCGGCCGGGCGGTAGGCCAAGGTTCCCCGTGAACTGTCGTGCCATGGAGTTATTATTAAATGACCATATACATGGTGGAATAAAACTTATCAAATTCCAATGTGTGCTTCATAGATGCATTACTATCTCTGCATCCCTGAAACAAATTCTTGCTAAAAATCTAACTCTTCTATTTACTTCATGATAATCCAGAAAAAAAAAAAAAACGAACAGAAATGGTCGTTTTACTTGCTTCCTTAAAAGTAGAAGCGAAAAAACCTGATGTGTTCCATTCACATGACTTTCTCTACATCTCTGTAACAAATTATTGTTAGTAAGCTTATATTTTATTTATTTCATGCTAATCGAGACAAATTAGCAGAAATAGTCTTATTTCTTGCTTTATTGTAAGTAGAACCGAAATAAGGGAGTACCATAGGTTAAAGTGAAAGTCAAAAGCTGGTTGCTATGTGACTGATGCTCCTTTGTTTGTATGGACAGGAGTTGGCAAATTCCTGTATGAGAAAAGTATAAGTTTTTCAAAGCTGAAACAAAGAAAAAGGAATATCTCAAAAACGATCAACTCCACGAAAAAATGTATGCAACATAAAGTGTGTTTTAACGTGCTCTACATTTTTTGTCTGTTAAGTTTTTGTTCATATCTTACGGTTTAGTAGTTATGCAAAATTCATCCAGAATAAAGTAGTCTTCAGTGGCTATTCCCAGTTAATTCAAAATATACATTTTATTTGTCAGGTAGATATTTTAATCAAAACCGTTAGAGCCATTGTTTAGAAAATCAAATTTTTCGAAAAAGATTCCTGTAAAGGGTAGTTTGGGGTGGTGGGATTTTTCTGAAAATCTGCGTGTCGCATCCCTGGAAGATACTAAACTTAAATACCAAATTTGGTATTTTACCGACTTTTTATTTTTGAGTTATCGTGTTCACCGACACACGGACACACGGTTACACACACACAGACCTTTTTCTGAAAGTACTTTTTTTTTGATACAGGGGACCCTAAAACATATATTTCCGGTGAAATCTCGATATTGAATTTTTTGATGGAGTGCAATACCTTCTCTATACACTATGCACATAGTACGTATAGAGAAAGTAATAAGGGAGTACCATAGGTTAAAATGACAGTCAAAAGCTGGTTGCTATGTGACTGAAGTTCCTTTGTTTGTATGGACAGGAGTTGACAAATTCGTGAATGAGAAATGTATGTTTTTGATAGCAGAAACCAAAAACAAGGAATTTCTCAAAAAGGATGAACTCTACGAAAAATTGTATACAGAAATTGTGTGTTTTAAAGTGCTCTACCTTTGTTGTGTGGTAAGTTTTTGTCCATCTCTTACGGTTTAACAGTTATTCAAAATTCCGTAAAATTCATCCAGAATAAACTATTCCTCTATTCCCAGAATATGCAAGATATGCATTTTGTTTATCAGTTAGATGTCTTCAGTATACGATATTTTAAGCAAAATGGCTTATTCTGAAAATACTTTTTTTGGATACAGGGGACCCAAAAGCATATATTTCCGGTGAAACCTCGGTACAGAATTTTTGATGGAGTGCAACACCTTCTCTATACACTATGTATATAATGCGTATAAGAAAGTAAAAATAGGGTAAGCCACTGTAACTGTTTAATAAAGTTTTGTTCATAACTTTCGTTACTGTTTTGTTATTTTCTGAAAAATAGCTTTAACGATTTTGATTAAAATATCGTATATTAAAGACACTTATCTAACAAATAAAATGCATATCATGAATTTTCTGGGACTAGCCTCAAAATACCTCTTTATTCTAGATGCTTTTTATTGAATTTTACATAACTGCTAAACCGTAAGAGATGAAATCAAAATTACTGCGCCAAAAATGTAGAGCAGGTAAAAACACATAATTTATGTTACATACATTTTTTCGTTGAGTAGATCGTTTCTGAGATATTTCCTTTTTTTGGTTTCACCTTTAAAAAAAACTTGTATTTTTCTCATACAGGAATTGCTGAACTCCTGTCCATAGAAACAAAGGAACTTCGGTGCATAGTAACCAGCTTTTGACTATCATTTTAGCCTATAGAATCCCTCAATGTTACTTACAATGAAGCAAGTTAATGACTATTTCTGATTAGCATGAAGTAAATAGAAGCATAAGCTTTTTAACAGTTTTGTTGCAGAGATGTAGAGAAAGTCAAACACTTAAAACAACTCTGATAGGTAGTACTTAGGTTTAGAGCTTTAGGTAATTTAATTTTATAATACTAATCACACACATACACACACACACACACACATTAACTCTCACATTCATGTTTCCAGATTTTGTGGGGGATACGAAATACTTCTGGTTCAAGAAAAATTCCCCGCCCTAGCCCGGAATTAAACCCAGGTCCCCACTGACCATTCCACCACGAAAGTATTCATAGGAAAACTTTTTATAGGAAATGTGTTAGTTAAAATTCTGAGGAAAATTCTATTAGAAAGTGGATAAAGTTCAACTTGGGGTTTCTACGATTATGAGTTGCAAAACTTCACTTTACGCTCTGATAATATTATCGTGCAAAATGTTATTTGTTTGTTAAAGACGCAGGATAATATGATCACCACCGGTGTGCACGAATTTCGTCCCGCAGGAGTTTTTTGCAAGCCAGCAAATATGACAGTGCTGTCACACTGCAACGCTTGCCTCTCACCTAGGCATGTGGGAGTTGTGATGGATGAAGCGGCGTCCGTGCGGATTTTGCCCGGGCTCTCCGGTTCCCTCCGCTATTCGTTCCTCCAATTGCTCCATAATCATATTTCCTGTCGTCAATTTCACTGTCGTTTATCACCCACTTCCTCAGTTTCATGCCAGGCACCGGGATGATCACCCATCCTGGTTTTTTGTTGAGACGGAGCCTCGGCTCCTCAACAGGCGTCTGACGAAAGGCCCTGGCTTGCAACTCCTGGGAGGGGTTATATCCTACATACTAGGGGGTAAAGGAGGGAAGAAAAGGAAGTATGTAAGGGAAGTAGGTAGGTAAAGAACTAAGGAAATAAGTAAGAAAGTAAGGAAGTAAGGAGGTAAGGGAAGTGAGTAAAGGAAGCAAGGATGTAAGGAAAGATGGAAATAAGGAAGTAAGGAACGAAGTAAGGGAAGTAGGTAAGTAAGGAAGGAAGAAATGAAGTAAGGAAGGAAAAAGGTAAGGAAGGAACAAGGAATTAAGGGATGTAAGTAAGTAAGGAAAGAAGGAAGTAAGAAAATAAGGCAAGTTAGTAAGGAAGGAAGTAATAAAATAAGTAAGGAGATAAGGAAATAAGTAAGAGGACTAGGTAAGTAAGGAAGTAAGGAAGGAATGGAATTGAGTAAAGGAAGCAAGGATGTAAAGAAAGATGGAAATAAGGAAGTAAGGAAGGAAGAAGGTAAGTAAGGAAGGAAGAAATTAAATAAGGAAGGAAGGAATAAAGTAAAGAAGGAACAAGGAATTAAGGGGTGTAAGTAAGTAAGGAAAGAAGGAAGTAAGGAAAGAAGGAAGAAAGTAAGGAAGGAAGGGAAGTAAATAAGGCAAGTCGGTAAGGAAGGAAGGAAGAGGTTTCATCCCTTGACCTTTTTTTTTTTTTTTTTTTTTATTAAAACAGTAACGGAGTCTGATCAGGACTCCGGTACTGTATCCCTATTTACATTTCCCCCCGTAGGTTTTACTGATTACTGGTTTACTGGTTTTACTGTTTCTTTTACAAACATATACACATTGCACAAACATATAACATCCATGCCCAAGGCGGGACTCAAACCCACGATCCCCTGCCCACGAAGCACCAAAGCGAGACGCTTTAGCGAGCGCGGCCATGGGGACCGGCTGACCTTGGGACCCGCAGCCCGGCGCCTAACCAACTGGGCGCATTCAGTTGTTACTTTTTTCACTTGGCAGTAAATGTAAGAAACCTAAGGCACCTCAGTGCTGCTACATTACACGTACAGCACACGAAATGAACTTTGCCAAAGATGTTATGGAGTAAAAACCTTGATTAAAGAAGG
This sequence comes from Hymenopus coronatus, assembly GCA_030762935.1. Classification (NCBI taxonomy): domain Eukaryota; kingdom Metazoa; phylum Arthropoda; class Insecta; order Mantodea; family Hymenopodidae; genus Hymenopus; species Hymenopus coronatus. The sequence continues at coordinate 64,203,183 of CM060899.1, forward strand.
GCTGAAAGAGGAACGGAAATAAAGCTACACACTTCACTAGCTCTGATCGAAATAAGGGTGTGAAGTGATAAATCCTGTACGAAAAGCGAAGCGTTCTCCCACTCTCACCTGGAAAATAGCCAGCTCTGATAAACTCCTTGGAGCTGCCGTTCTTTGCAACATTCACATATTCCATGCTACAATACTCTCGGCAGATTAAACCCTCTAGGCCGGCAATATTAAACACAAACAACAGCGAAGTGTGTAACTTTAGCAATTTCAGTTGCAATTCTTTGAAATTTTAATATTTCTGCTAGTTATTGGTGCTTATAATCAGGGAATTTCACACAAACTTAAATTAATTCCGATATTTCTATTGTCACTTTCTCTACCTCGTTAATTATCTTAAATCTGAAATAAACAACAAGAAATATCTCGAAAACGGCAAATTCCACGGAAAAAAAAAAGATATATGACATAAATTTAAGGGTTGAGAACCAGAATGGCCCAAGCACCGTTTTTTAAAAATCTTATGTGTTCCATTCACATGACTTTCTCTACTTCTGTGTAACAAATTATTGTTAGTAAGCTTATTCTTCTATTTATTTCAAGTTAATCGAGAAAAAATTAGCAGAAATAGTCTCATTACTTGCTTCCTTGTAAGTAGAAGCGAAATAAAGGAGTATCATAATTTAAAGTGAAGTCAAAAGCTGATTACTAGGTGACTGAAGTTCCTTTGTTTGTATGGACACGAGTTGACAAGTTCCTGTATGAGAAAAGTATGTTTTTCAAAGCTGAAACCAAAAACAAGGAATATCTCAAAAACGATCAACTCCTCGAAAAAAAGCATATAACATAAATTGTGTGTTTTAATGTGCTCTACATTTTTTGTGTGGTAAGTTTTTGTCCATTTCTTACGGTTTAGCAGCTATGCAAAATTCCTCCAGAATAAAGTAGTCTTCAGAGGCTATTCCCAGAAATTTCAAGATATACATATTATTTGTCAGGTAAATATCTTAAATATACGATATTTTAATCAAAACCGTTAAGCCATTTTTGAGAAAATCAACATTTTCGACAAAAGTTCCATGTAAAGGATAGTTAGGGGTGGGGGGATTTTCTTGCAAATCTTCGTGTCGCATCCTTGGCAGATACCAAACTTAAATACCAAGTTTGGTATTTAACGGTCTTTTCGTTTTTGAGCGTTTTTTCCAGGATACGACACGAAGATTTTCAATAAAATCCCCCAACCCCAATCACCTTTTACAAGGAAAACTTTCCGAAAGTTTTGATTTTCATAAAATTGGCGCTACCGATTTTGATAAAAATACCACATATTAAAGCCATTTCTATCACAAATAAAATGTATATCTTGAATTTTCTGGGAATAGCTTCTAAAGACCTCTTTAGTGTGGATGATTTTTGCTTAATTTAGCATAACTAGTAAACCGTAAGGGATAGACAAAAACCTACTATCAAAAAAGTGTAGATATTTTTAAAATACACAACTTATGATATATACTTTTTTTCGTGGAGCTTACCGTTTTCGAGGCATTCCTTGTTATTAGTTTCAGTTGTGAAGTACTTACACTTTTCTCCGACAGGAAGAGTCCGTTTCTCTTTTGCTCTACTCCTGGCCAAGCAAAGAACCTATTTGCAATGACAATCGCCTAACGACAGCTTTTAAAACATTTGACTATCATTTTAACCTAGTGCATTCCCTCAGTTGCAGTCTACTTATAAGGAACTAAGTAATAAAATTCTGCTAATGTTTATCTCGATTAGCATGGTATTGAAGGAAGAATTATTTTTGTAAGAAGTTTGTAGAGTAGTTAGAGAAAGTCAAGCGAGTGTAGTACATCAGATTTTTTTGGGGGGGGGGATTAGGTGATCCCAAAATATGTATTTCCGGTGAAATTTCGGTATCAAATTTTTGGGTGCAATACAATGCTTTCTCTATACACAATGTGTCTACATAGTAAAGAAAACACGAATGGTCATATTTATAATTTCCACTCGGGACAGATAAAACCACAGAATACCATTGCATATATTCACAGTTGCAGAAGAATACTGAAGATCCGTGCAGAAGCTGTTTGAAGCACTTCTACCCCAGTTTGTTTAGAACAGACTGTACTGCGAGCGGAGCTGTTTACATAACCAGCATCTTCCTTGAACATAATTCTGCACTTCCTTTGTTTCCTGAGAAGCTCCAGTTATTCCCTGCGAGAAATATAATTCTCAATAGTTAAGAACCACCACTTTGCGCTCAAGTAAGCTTTCTCTAAAATTTACCATAAGTAAGTAGTTCTGCATTCCACCTAAAATAAGACATGTTAGTTTAATCGAAAATACATGTTTAGTAAACGGTCCATTTGAACCTGTGAATACACAACGAACTTAATATTTATTTTCATCATATTAAAAAAAAATCTGATGTGTACCATTCACATGACTATCTCTATATCCCTGCAACAAATTATTCTTAAAAAGCTTATACTTCTATTAACTTCATGCTAATCAGTAAAACATTAGCAGAAATAGCCATATTACTTGCTTCATTGTAAGTAGAGGTGAAATAGGTTAAAGTGATAATCAAAAGCTCGTTGCTATGTCACTGAAGTTCCGTTGTTTGTATGGAGCAGTTGACAAATTCCTGTATGAGAATTGTATGTTTTTCATAGCTGAAACCAAAAACAAGAAATATCTTGAAAACGATCAACTCCACGAAAAAAATGTATATGACATAAATTGTGTGTTTTAAAGTGCTCTACATTTGTTGTGTGGTAAGTTTTTGTCCATCTGTTACGGTTTAGCAGTTATGCAAAATTCCGTAAAACTGACTCAGAATTAAAATAGTCTTCAGAGGCTATTCCCAGAAAATTCAAAATATACATTTTATTTGCCATGTAAATATCTTAAATAAAAGAAATTTTAATCAAAATCATTACAACTGTTTTTGAGAAAATAAACATTTTCTAAATTTATTTCCATGTAAAAGGTAGTTGAAGGTGAGGAGATTTTCTTGTAACTTAAATATCATGTTTGGTATTTAACGGATCTTTGGTTTTTTGAGGTATGCTGACAACCGAAACACACAGACATACATGCACACACAGATAGGGACCATTTTCCAAAAAATGCTTTTTTTCGGATTCAGGGGGACCCAAAACATGTATTTCCGGCGAAATCTCGGTATCGAATTTTTGGGTGCAATACAATACCTTCTCTATACCCTGTTTAGTACGTGTAGAGATGATGATAATAATAATAGTAATAATAATCTCATTATTAACAACAATAAAAATAAATAATAAAGGTCCTTTTGTGGAATTAATAAACATAACTAGTAAAGACTTACTATATATATTGGTTAATATATTAGTTGTGTGCTGATTTCCAGTGGATAGAAGTTAGTTTTTGTAGTTAGGTGTAATAGGTTACAAGTTACATTTGCTGGCTTCCAGTAAATATTAGATAGAAATGAGTTATACGTTTATTAATTTTGTTTTAACTTATTCTTTGTCGTCTAGTTTTAGTTACTGTAATAAAATATTTATTTTTTTTCATTTTTACTTTCTCTACACGTACTATGTGCATAGTGTAAAGAGAAGGTATTGCACTCCACCAAAAAATTCGATACCGAGATTTCACCGGAAATATGTTTTAGGGTCTCCTGTATCCAAAAAAAGTATTTTCAGAAATAGGTCCGTGTGTGTGTGTGTGTGTGTGTGTGTGTATGTGTGTGTGTGTGTGTGTGTGTGTCCGTGTGTCTGTCAACACGATAACTCAAAAACGAAAAGTCGGTAAAATACCAAACTTGGTATTTCAGTTCAGTATCTTCCAGGGATGCGACACGAAGGTTTTGAGAAAAACACCCCCACCCCAAACTACCCTTTACATGGAACTTTTTTGGAAAATGGCTAACGATTTTGATTAAAATATCGTATACTAAGATATTTACTTGACAAATAAAATGTATGTTTTGAATTTTCTGGGAATAGCTTCTGAAGACTACTTTATTCTGGGTCAATTTTACGGAATTTTGCATAACTGCTAAACCGTAAGAGATGGAGAAAAACTTACCACACAACAAATGTAGAGCACTTTAAAGTACACAATTTATGTTATATACATTTTTTTCGTGAAGGTGATTGTTTTTTAGATATTCCTTGTTTTTGGTTTCAGCTATAAAAAACATATTTTCTCATACAGGAGTTTGTGATCTCGGGTCCATACAAACAAAGGAACTTCAGTCACATAGCAACCAGCCTTTGACCATCACTTTAATTTATGGTACTTCCTTATTTCGCTTCTACTTACAAGGAAGCAAGAAATAAGACTATTTCTGCTAATTTTTTCAGCTGAAGAAAACGTTGGCCTTAGTGATCGTGTAGTCACACAGCTAAAAATTCCTTTTGCCTGCAGCTTCTGTTTTGTTTTCCTTCACCAACAACAATGTACCGCGTAGGAGTAACAATAACCTTTATTCCGCGCTAGCACATCCCCTACGGCCCCTGTGCTGAAGGTTAATGGTCAGCATGCATGATGAGGAAGAAGGATACGCCCTTATGGAGGAATTCTGAAGAAGCGAGCGTTTTCTGTGGATTCAGCGCTCTGTATTTGACGGCTCTTGAGAAATGCGGAGAACATTAATAATACGTTGGCATTTCTCTCTCTCTCTCTCTCTCTCTCTCTCTCTCTCATCCGAGTGATTTATGGATGATCCTTGCCATTCCAGTATTGTGTGTGTAGCTCACTGCAAATTTAAGATCCTAGTTGCGTACAGCAAAGCCTTCCAAGTGATCTTGCGGGAAAAATAAGGGTAGCATTTATTAAGAAGGCATGTAAGATGATATATTAAGAATCCGATGTGTTCAATTCACACGACTTTCTCTATCTGTTCTGCCAAATGTTATTACTTTCTCTACACGTACTATGTACATAGTGTATAGAGAAGGTATTGTAATGCAACTAAAAATTTCGATACCGAGATTTCACCGGGAATATATGTTTTGGACCCTCCTGAATAAAAAACAGCATTTTAAGAAAAGTGTCCGTGTGTGTGTCTGTCTTTTTAAGTGTTTGTGCGTGTGTGGGCAGAGACCTCAAAAACGAAAAGACCGTTAAATACCAACCTTGGTATTTAAGTTTAGTATCTGCCAAGGATGCGACACGAAGATTTTCAAGAAAATTCTCCACACCTAACTACCCTTTACATGACAATTTTTTCGAAAATTTCGTTTTTCTTAAAAATGACTCCAAAGATTTTGATTAAAACATCACACATTAAAGCCATTTCTATCACACATAAAATGTATATCTTGAATTTTCTAGGAATATCTTCTAAAGACCTATTTATTCTGGATGAATGTTGCTTAATTTACTATAGCTAGTAAACGGTAATAGATAGACAAAAAGTTATTATTCAAAAATGTAGATCGTGTTAAAATACACAAGTTATGTCATATACATTTTTTTTTCGGGAGATAACGGTTTTCGAGATATTCCTTGTTTATGTTTCAGTTGTGAAGTACTTATACTTTTCTCAGCCAGGAGTTCCGTTTTCCTTTTGTTCTACTCCTGGCCAAGCAAAGAAGCGATTTGCAATGACAATCGCATAACGACAGTTTTTAAAACATTTGACTCTCACTTTAGCCTAGTTCCAGTCTACTTATAAGGAACTAAATAATACAATTCTGTTAGTGTTTATCTCCTTTAGTGTGGTGTTGAAAAAAGAATTATCGTTTGTAAGAAGTTTGTTTGTAGAGTAGCTAGAGAAAGTCATGTGAGTGTAACACGTCAGATTTTTGAAGAAGGTAATATAAATTGTGTACGAATGAAAGAATTGTGCTGTGTAACACACATTTAGTTATTGGCTGCTTTGTGGTCTCGTATAAGTGCGACAAAGATCCACTTATGTGGAAAACGTCACAGTGTGTCTGTCTGTGCCCTCGAAACGACCGACTTCACAACATAAAACATTGAAGCAACGGAACGCATAACATACCCCTTTGAGTCAAGCAAGCCTCAAGACGGCTAAAATTATTCCACTCCTTTCCTTTGCTTTAAAAGTCATCGTATTTCTTTGAGAAACAGTGGCGTACTCCAGAAGCAGACTTCAGTCTTGGCAACCGTTTTCACAAAACTCAATAATAATATATATTAGCTAACATTATTAAACTAAAGGAAAAGAATTATTGTTAGCAAGCTTATGCTACTATTTACTTCATGTTAATCGAGAAAAAATTAGCAGAAATAGTCTTATTACTTGCTTCCATGCAAGTAGAAGCGAAATAAGGGAGTACCATAGGTTAAAGTGATAGTCAAAATCTGGTTACTATGTGACTGCATTTCCTTTGTTTATATAGACAGGAGTAGACAAATTCCCATATGAGAAAAATATAAGTTTTTATTGCTGATCCAATAACAAGGAATATCTAAAAGAAACGATGAACTCCTCGAAAAAAATATATATAACATAAATTGTGTTTTAACGTGCGCTACTTTTTTTTTGTATTTCAAGTGTTTTTCTATCTCTTACGGTTTAGCAGTTATGCAAAATTCCGTAAAGTTCATCCAGAATTAAGTAGTCTTCAGAGGCTATTCCCAGAAAATTCAAGATATACATTTTATTTGCCAGGTAAATATCTTTAATATACGATATTTTAATGAAAATCATTAGAGCCATTTTTAAGAAAATCAAACTTTTCGAGAAAAAATCCATGTAAAGGGTAGTTGTGGGTGGGCGCATTTTCTTGAAAATCTTCGCGTCGTATCCTTGGAAGACACTAAACTTAAATACCAAGTTTGGTATTCAACGGTCTTTTCGTTTTTGAGCAATGCTGCCCAAAGACAAACACACACACGGACAGATTTCTAAAAATGCTTTTTTGGGATTCAGGGGCTCTCAAAACATGTATTTCCGGTGAAAACTTCTCTATACACTATGTATATAGTACCTGTAGAGAAAGTAAAAAACATGTACCTATATGTAATATGTTAGTTGTATTACTATTCTTAATTTAACATACGATTATAATTGTAAGTGAATCTTTAACTCTGCCACTGGGCAGTACCCAATTTCAAAGAATAAATACATACATACACATACCAGTAGTCCTGCCAAAAATAAATGAACTTCGTTAATATAACCTGTTATCATTTGATTGTGCTTTGTTTTGAGGCGGGAACTACTTCTAGGCTAACCAGTTATTTAATTCAAAGAGTTTTTGCAATGTAACAAAGCATGTTTATTACTTTCTCTACACGTACTATGTACATAGTGTATACAAAAATATATTGTTTTGCTCCGAAAAATTCGTTACCGTGATTTCACCGGAGATATATGTTTTGGGAACTCCTGAATAAATAAATAAAAAAATATTCGTGTGTGTGTGTGTGTGTCTGTCGCTCAATACGAAAAGTCCATTACATACCAAACTTGGTATTTAAGTTCAATATCTCCAAGGATGCGACACGAAGATTTTAAACTAAATGTCCACAAACCCAACTACCCTTTACATGGGAAAAAATTCGAAAATTATAATTTTCTCAAAAATGATTCTAAGGATTTTGATTAAAATTTCGTAAATTAAATATAGGTATATATGTCATATTAAATGTTTATCTTCAATTTTCTGGGAATAGCCTCTAAGGGCATCTTTATTCTGGATGATTTATTAAATGTAGAGGTCGTTAAAACACACAATTGATTTATTTATTTTTTTCGTGGAGTTGATCGTTTTGAGATATTCCTTGTTTTTTGGTTCAGCTTTAAAAACTTATATTTTTTCTCATACACGAATTTGTCAGCTGCTGCCCATACAAAGTAACATCAGTCACATAGCAACAAGCTTTTGACTATCACTTTAACCTATGGTACTCCCTTGTTTCGCTTCTACTTACAAGGAAGCGAGTAATAAGATTGTTTCTGCTAATGTTTATGTCGATTAGCATGAAGTGAATAGAAGAATATGCTTATTAACAATAAATTGGTACAGATATGTAGAGAAGGTCATGTCAATTATATACAGCTTTTTAGAATATGTCAATATGTCTGTATGTCCGTATGTATGTACATAGGCAACACACCTCAAAACGAAAAGTCTTTTAAATACCAAACTTGGTACTTAAGCATTCTCCAAGCATTCTTCTGGAAATCTTCCCACCCGTAACTACCCTTTACATGAAACATTTTGTGAAAAGTGTTATTTTCTCAAAAATTCTCTAAAGATTTTGATTAGAATGACATATGTTTAAGATATTTTCATGAGAATGAAATATGTATCTTGAATTTTTTGGGAATAGCTTCAGGAGAACTCTGCATTCTGGATGACTTTTATTAAAATACTGTATATTTTTATGACAAACGAAATGTATATCTTGAATCTTCTGAGAATAACCTCTGAAGACTGCTTTATTCTGAATCAATTTTACGGAATTTTGCATAACTGCTAAACCGTAAGAGATGGACAAAAACTTACCATACAAAAAATGTAGAGCATGTTAAAACACACAATTTATGTAATATACATTTTTTTCGTGGAGTTGATTTTTTTTTTTTTTTTTAGATATTCCTTGTTATTGGTTTCAGTTTTAATATAAACTCTTCAGATACTGGAATTAATCAACTCCTGGCAATACAAAGAAACGGATTTCATCTATATTTTAAAAGACTTGACTATCATTTTAGCCTAGTGTGTTCCATTATATCCCTTCAACTTAAAAGAAAGTATTTCTGGAAGTTTATCTCGATTAGCATGGAGAAGAATAGTATTTTTAACAATACTTTGTTACAAGATGTACAGAAAGTCTGGAATATATAAGATTGTCTTGTATCATCCCCTATTATAAGAATAAAGTCACTCCCAGAGCTGCTAACACAACGGAACTTGTAAAGGGTTGTGAGAGGCTTATCCCCCCCTCCAACGCAACCCCTTCTCGCCCTTCGACTACCTTCAAGTGACATCCCCTTCAACTAGATTGCAATAAAGAACTGTAACAAGTAGCCTAAGCCCACGCTTAATTTACTAAGGTTTCTTGCAACCCTCCTGCTTGTGCAGCCAAAGGTAAGGGTGAAAACATCACATGACCTTCCCTACCCACTCCTCTACAACTATTCTTAACAAAATCAAAATCTGGGGGGTTCTTTCTCTCACCAGCTCTACCTATTCGTCATCAAATGTCGAGGGGCATTCAATAAGAAAGAAGACAGAAACACAAATTAATTTTGTAGATATTTTATTACTTACTTTACACGTACTATGTATAGGAGAAAGGGGGGGCAGGATCGGGTATCCAACAATTAATTATAATTGATCATAGCATATAATGTTTTAAGAAATGCACTTCATTGTAAATTATTGTTTCATGAACATTTTAAAACATGTGCTTTGTTGCCATCTTTTATCACATACGTAATATAAATTAAAACGTTTTTGTTTGCAAAATACGGTTTTGCCCCTAGGGTAGGGTCGGAACCGTTAAAACGGCAGGGCACAACCGGGTACTACAGTTTTCCAGTGCTTAACAGTCATTACATTCAAAATATTTCAATGCTTTTTGGGGCCAATCTGTGCAAAGTGCATGGCCCATCTGTTGCACTTCACGCACTGCATCCAGTAGTCATTTCCTTTTGCCTCACTACATTTCTCCTTGAAATAAGAGCTCTGGCTATCGCTAGAATTTTCTTTGGTATATTTGGCTTTCTTTGCTCTTGTTGTTTCACCAGCGACTTTCTGCAAATTACTGGTGACTTAGGTTGAGTATTTGAGTTTTTTGAAGCTCTACCGTATATGGTGACAGCTGTTTTCCCGCGGCGTCTTCCTGACGATGAGGGAACTGGTAACATATCTTTTGGTGAATCTTCAAATGTTTGTGGTTCAGCCGATATTGCTATTTTCTCTGCAGTTCTGGAGGGAAGAAGAGAGACTGACTCACAAGGCTGGGTATGTAGTGTAGACCCCTCAGATGTTGATGCTGATGACTGAGGAGTGTGTTGTTTTGTGGTTTCAGCTAGCATGAAGTCAACACCACTAAACCTGTTAGCACACAGGATTGGTGGGTCGGGTTATGCCCCCCACTTCTGCCACAACACTCCATTTTGTTCTTCTAAAGGCATACCACAATAACAACTTGCTTCCCGAATTGTAACGACATTGAAAACAATACTTAAATCTTTGGTTTTTAATGTAGTAAAAGTAAAATATGTTGCTGTAGATACTTACCTCTTAAACTCCAACTTCAAATTTCAGTTAAATTACTTCAAAACGCGGAAATTGATAATAAAGATTACAGACACAATAATGCAACTATATTCTTCAAACTCCTGCTTCTGACTGCTGCCGATATGAGAATGCAGATCAGTCAAGAAGTGGTCCAGTTTAAAAAACCCATCTACCCAGTTGTGCCTCACAACCCGGTCCTGCCCATACAACATTTTGATTATTTCAAAACTGGCTCTAACGATTTTGATTAAAATATCGTATATTAAAGATATTTACCTGACAAATAAAATGTATATCTTGAATTTTGTGTGAATGGCCTTTGAAGACTACTTTATCCTGGATGAATTTTACGGAATTTTGCATAACTGGTAATCCGTAAGAGATAGGCAAAAACTTACTACACACAGAATGTAGAGTACGTTAAAACACACAATTCATGTTATATACATTTTTTTCGTGGAGTTGAACGTTTTTGAGATATTCCTTGTTTTTGGTTTCAGCTTTGAAAAACATACTTTTCTCATACAGGAATTTGTGAACTCCTTTCCATACAAACAAAGGAACCTCAGTCACAAAGCAACCAGCTTTCGGCCTTCACTTTAACCTATGGTACTCCCTTATTTCGCTTCTACTTACAATAAAGCAAGTAATAAGACTATTTCTGTTAATGCTTTTCTCAATTAGCATGAAGTAAATAGAAAATAAATCTTTTTAATATTTATTTGTTGCAGAGATGTAGAGAAAGTCGTGTGAATGGAACACATCAGTTGTACACACGTATACAGATGTAAATGTCTAACTGGCTCACTTCAGATGTTTCAGCAGGTGTGCATTATTGGCAACGGAGTCCAGAAGGCCGTGGAATTTGCTGCGCTTTATTCTACTCTATCGGTTAATCCTCCCGCTGTTGAACGGGGCTTTCGAGTAATCAAAGTTACAAGGGCGTACCACTGGGCCTCGCCTCAGGAGATCTCAAAGCATAATGCTGGAAACAGAGGAGGCTTTAGAAGGCTGCCTTACAAGCCTATCTTATACGACTGCTCTCTATCGGGAATAGCACGAAACTGGAGTTAGTTGCTTTGCATTTCGAGCAATACAAAACCGGTGTTTCGTATTAATTTATTACAATATTCACGCATTATTAATTTCTCTACAACCTACTATGTACTTACGAAAGGCGAAGAGAATAAATGGGAGCCCCTAAAAGTTAGGCGTAAAATTCATAGGTTATTTGCACTATTTAAAGCTAATACTGGTTTAAAGAGGTTAGAAAGACCTTAGAAAACCCAACATACTACGGACGAAACGATCATTTGTATAAAATTAAGGGTAGAAGGTACAGAACCGACGTAGGAAAATTTTCTTTTGTTAATAGGACCATTGAAGAATGGAATGAATTGCCTGTAGCAGCTTTTCAGGACTGCCCTCTGACCTTAAAGAGGTTTAGGGTAAATTTAAAGAGAATAAATGTAAGTTAATTTGAGTAAATATTGTGAAGTAATTAGAAATGGCGTGTTATTTATTGACGTTCTTTAACTACTATGGTTCTCAGCGTCCCATTTTAAATTGGGCGTGAAAGACCGCTTAATTTTGCTCAGAGGCCTATCTAGCTTCTTTTACGTGCCATGCTAAGGATTTTTACACGCGAAAAAATTCATCGTCCTCCACCGGGTTTGAACCCGCGACATGAAGTAATTAAGGATCTGAAAAACTGTATTAGGTATAATATTATTATTATTATTATTATTATTATTATTATTATTATTATTATTATTATTATTATTATTATTAATGTATAGTATTAATGTTGAGGCTTCATACTAACTGTTTATAAACATACTGGTAATTGACATAAGAATTGCTGTACTGAGTAATAACTAGTTAGGTATTTAAAAAAAACACGTACATATAATATGTTAGTTGTATTACTATTCTTAATTTAACTTAAGATTATTATTGTAAGTGAATTTTGTATATTTAATTCTGCCCCCCGGCAGTACCCAATTGTAGAGAATACATTACATACATTACATACATTACATGCATTACATATATTACATACATTACATACATACATGCATACATACATACATACATACACCGTGTATACAGAAAGTATTGTATTTGTTTGTATGGACAGCAGTTGAACAATTTTCGTATGAGAAAAGTATAAATATTTTAAAGCTGAAACTAATAAAAAGAAATATCTCAAAAACGGTGAAACTCCCGAAAAAAAGTATATTACACAAATTGTGTGTTTTAACGAGCTCTGCATTTTTCGTTAAGCAAGGTTTTGTCTATTTCTTATGGTTTACCAGTTATGCAAAATTCAACAAAATTCATTCAGTATAAAATTGAATATATAGATTTTATTTGTCATGTAAACATGTTAAATTTAAGAGGCTTTAATCAAAATCGTTACAGCCTTTTTTGGGAGGTTCAAAATTTTCAAATTGTTTCCATATAAAGGGTAGTTAGGGAGGAGGATTTTCATAAAACATTCGTGTCGCATCCTTGGTAGATACCGAACTTACTTTGGTATTTAACGGTCTTTTCGTTTTTTAGCTATGCTGCCCACAGACACATAAACATACAAACATACAAACACACACACGTATATTTTTTTGGATTCAGAGGTCTCAAAATGTGTATTTTCGGTGAAATATCGGTTTTGAGCTATGCTAAACACACACACGGAACTTTTTTTCTAAAATGCTTTTTTACCATCTCTATACGTACTAGAGAAGGTATTGCACTCTACCCAAACATTCAATACCGATATTTCACCTGAAATACATGTTTTGGGTTCCCCAGAATCCGAAAAAAGGATTTTTGGAGAAAGGGCTCTGTGTGTGCATGTGAGTATCTGTGGATAGAATAGCTCAAACTTGGTATTTAAATTTAGTGTCTTCTAAGAAAACCGCTTCGCTGCCAACTACCATTTACATTGAGGTTTTTTCGAAAATTTTGATTTTCTATAAATTGGCTCTAACGATTTAGATTAAAATAGCGTATATTAAAGATATTTAACTCACAAATATTATGTATATCTTGAATTTTCTGGGAATACCCTCTGAAGACTACTTTATTCTGGACGAATTTTAAGCAATTTTGCGTAAGAGATGGACAAAAACTTACCACACAAAAAATGTAGAGCACATTAAAACACACTATTTATATTACATACCTTTTTTCGTGGAGTTGATCGTTTTTGAGATATTCCTTGTTATTAGTTTCAGCTTTGAAAAACATACCTTAATCATACAGGAAGTTGTCAACTTCTGTCCGCACAAACAGCTTTTGATAATCATTTTAACCTACGGTACTCACTTGTTTTGCTTCTACTTACAAGGAAGCAAGTAATAAGACTATTTCTGCTAATTTTTTTCTCGATTACCATGAAGTAAATAGAAGCATAAGCTTTTTAAGAATAATTTGTTGCAGAAATGTAGGGAATGTCATGTGAATGGAATACATAAGATTTTTTTTTTTTTGTTTTTTGTTTTGTTTGGATTCAGGGGGACATAAACATGTATTTCCGGTGAAATCTCGGTATCGAATTTTTGGGTGCAATACAATGCCTTCTCTATACACTATGTACATGTAAGAAAGTAACCATATGATATAACTGAATGACTCAAATGAAGTGAAGCGACGTTCAAAAAGGGAACTAACTCACAATCCGATTCTTCTCGGGCAGCTCTATGTTGGAGCTTGTAATATGCCTTGGATGTGTGTTATTGGTTAAATGGTAGCGAACAAGTGAAATTGAGGCTGAAACAGAAGACGGAAGGGACTCAGATGCTGTTTCCTCGTCTGATAGAAACAGGATTACAAACCCTACTGGTGCGTGACGAAACAGTGGAATGAAACGTCTGAATGCGCAATGCGTTAAATCACGTCAACCTCACGAGTAGGCCTGTGTTAGTGCGCACAAATACGTGAGGGCATTTTCGTGGTTCTGACTAACTTTAGCGACTCCATTATATCATCTCACTAACATAGACATTCAGACTTTTAGCCTCTGAAATAACAAAAGTAGCGTAAACTGATTATAAACACCTGTAATTTGAAAACATATTTACTTTCTCTACACGTACTATGAACATATTATATAGAAAAATAATACATTCCAATCGAAAATTCGATACCGAGGTTTCGCAAGAAATATATGTTTTAAGGTCCGCTGTATAGCCACATGACTTTCTCTATATCTCTGCAACAAATTATTGTTAAAAAGCTTATGCTTCTATTTACTGCATGCTAATCGAGCAAAAATAAGCGAAAATAGTATTATTACTTGCTTCTTTGTAAGTAGAAGCGAAATGAGGGAGTAGCATAGGTTAAAGTGATAGCCAAAAGCTGGTTGCTATGTTATTGAAGTTCCCTTGTTTCTACGGACAGGAGTTGACAACTTCCCGTATGAGAAAATTTATGTTATTTAAAGCTGAAACCAATAACAAGGAACATCTAAAAAAATATCAACTCCACGAAAAAAATGTACATAACATAAATTGTGTGTTTTAACGTGCTCTACATTTTTTGTGTGCTAAGGTTTTGTCCATCTCTTACGGTTTAGCAGTTATGCAAAATTTGGCAAAATTTATCCAGAATAAAGAGGTCTTTAGGAGCTATTCCCAGAAAGTTCTAGATATACATTTTATTTGGGGTACAAATAGCTTTAATATACGTGATTTTAATCAAAATCGTTAGAGCCATTTTTAAGAAAATCAAAATTTTCTAATTTTTTTTAATGTAAGGGGTAGTTTGTGGTGAGAAGATTTTCTGGAATATCTTTGTGTCGCATCCTTGGAAGATACTATACCCAAATACCAAATTTGTTATTTAACGGTCTTTTCGTTTTTGAGCTATGTTGTCACAAACGCACACACAGACAGACAAACAGACACACACACACACACACACACACACAAAACGAACTTTGTCTCAAAAGCTTTTTTTTGGATTCAGGGGATCCTAAAACATGTATTTCCGGCGAATTCTCGGTATCAAATTTTGGGTGGAATACAATACTTCCTCTATACACTATGTACATAGTACATGTACAGAAAGTTAAAATCTGATGTGCTCCATTCACATCACTTTCTCTGCAGCTCTGCAAAGAAATATTGTTAAGAAGCTTATGCTTCTATATACTTCATGCTAATCGAGAAAAAATTAGCGAAAATAGTGTTATTACTTGCTTCCTTGTAAGTAGAAGTGAAATAAGGGAGTCATAGGTTAAAGTGACAGTCAAAAGCTGGTTGCTATGTGACTGAAGTTCCTTTGTTTGTATGGACACGAGTTGTAAATTTTGTGTATGAGAAAAGTATAAGTTTTTTAAAGCTGAAACCAAAAACAAGGAATATCTAAAAAAATATCAACTCCACGGAAAAAATGTATTTAACATAAAATGTGTGTTTTAACGTGCTCTATATTTTTTGTGGGGTAAGATTTTGTTCATCTCTTGCGGTTTAGCAGTTATGCAAAATTCCGTAAAACACCTCCAGAATAAAGTAGTCTTTAGAGGCTACTCCCGGAAAATTCAAGATATACATTTTATTTGTCTTTAATATATGTTATTTTAATCTAAATCATTAGCGCCATTTTTGAGAATATCAAAGTTTTCGAAAAAGTTCCATGAAAAGGGTAATTTGGGGTATGCGGATTTTTCTTAAAATCTTCGTGTCGCATCCCTGGAAGATACTATACTTAAATACCAAGTTTGGTATTTTACTGACTTTTCGTTTTTGAGTTGTCGTGTTCACAGACACACGGACACAGACACATGGACACACACGGACCTTTTTTGTGAAAATGCCTTTTTCGGACACAGTGGGCATTAAAACACATATTTCCAGTGAAATCTCGGTATCGAATTTTTGGGTGGAGTGCAATACCTTCTCTATACACTATGCACATAGTACGTGTAGAGAAAGTAAAAATATGAAAAGGTGCCTGTGTGCGTCATTGTGTTGTGTATCAATGTGTCCGCGTGTCTATGAACAGAGAACAAAAAATGAAGAGTTGGTAAAATACCATACTTGATAAATATCTTCCAAGGATGCGACAGGAAGATTTTGAGAAAAATCTCTTCACCCTAAACTACTCTTTACATGGAGAAATGTTTCGAATTGTTTTTTTTATCAAAAATGGTGCTAACAATTTTGATGAAAATATTGTATATTAAAGATATTAACATGACAAATAAAATGTATGTCTTGAATTTTCTGAGAATAGCCTCTGAAGACTACTTTATTCTGGATGAATTTTACGGAATTTTGTATAACTGGTAAACCGTAAGGGATAGACAAAGACTTACTTCACAAAAAATGTAAATCACATTAAAACACAAAATTTATGTTAGAAGTATTTTTCCCTGAAGTTGACCGTTTTTAAGATATTCCCTGTTATTTATTTTGGTTTTAAAATAGTTAATACTTTTCTCATACGGGGACTTGTCAATATCTGACCACGCAAAGAATCGGATTTCTTACCCTAGTGTATTGTCTTATTTCCTTTCTACCTATGAGGAACTAAGTAATAAAACCGTTTCTGCTAATGTTTATCTCGATTAGCATGAAGTAGATAGAAGCTTAAGTTTATGAAGAATAATTTGTTAAAGAGATGTAGAGAAAGTAATGTGAATGGAGCACATCAGCTTTTTAACTGGAACCTTTTTTTCTGTTATTTGATGTGCACACGTGAAATACAGATCCATCTGGTATTATAGTTTAACCTTTGGGTAGATGGCGTAGCTTTGCCTATATACGTATTCTGCAGAATTAACGGTTAGAATAATTTGCCAAAAATACCCATAGTTAGACCGAAGGGAACACTAACGAAACTGACATTTCTCAACCCATTATTAATGTAGCGTTTTACTTTCTCTACAGGTACTATGTATATGGTGTATAGAGACGGTATTGCATTGCAACCAAAAATAATATACCGAGATTTCGCTGGATATACACGTTTTAGGGTCCCCTATATCCAAAATAAGTATTTTTAGAAAAAAATCCATGTGTGCCTGTCTGTCTGTGAACAGGATAACTCAAAAATAAGAAGTCGGTAAAATACCATACTTAGTACATAAGTTAAATATATTCCATGAATGCCACACGAATCTTTTCAAGAAAACCCCCCACCCCCAACTACCTTTTATATTGAACTTTTTTTTTTTTTCGAAAAGTTGATTTTCTGAAAAATGACAAACGATATTGATTAAAATATCGTATTTTAAATATTTTTACTAGACAAATAAAATGTATACCTTGAATTTTTTGGGAATAGCCTTCGAAGATATGTTTATTCTTGATGAATTTTGCATAACTGGAAAACCGTAATAGATAGACAAAGCTTACTACTCAAAAAATGTAAATCTCATTGAAACACGAAATTTATGTTATGTGCATTTCTTCCTGAAGTTAACCGTTTTTAAGATGTTCTTTATTATTGATTTCAGTTTTAAAGTACTTATACATTTTACTTTCTCTACACGTACTATGTACATAGTGTATAGAGCAGGTATTGCACTCCACCAAAAAATTCGATACCGAGATTTCACCGGAAATATATGTTTTAGGGTCCCCTTTATCCAAAAAAAGTATTTTCACAAAAATGTCCGTGTGTGTCCGTGTGTCTGAGAACACGATAACTCGAAAACGAAAAGACAGTAAAAGACCAAACTTGGTACTTAAGTTTAGTATCTTCCAGGGATGCGACACGAAGATTTTGAGAAAAATCCCCCCACCCCAAACTACCCTTTACATGGACCTTTTTTCGAAATTTTTGATTTTCTAAAAAATAGCTCTAACGATTTTGATTAAAATAACGTATATTAAAGTTATTTACCTAAGAAATTAAAATCTTTATTTTGAATTTTCTGGGAATAGCATCTGAAGACTACTTTATTCTGGATGAATTTTGCATAACTACTAAACCGTAAGAGATGGACAAAAACTTAACCCACAAAAAATGTAGAGCACGTTAAACCACACAATTTATGTTATATACATTTTTTTCGTGGAGTTGATCGTTTTTGAGATATTCCTTTTTCTTGATTTCAGCTTTGAAAAACTTATGGTACTCCCTTATTTCGCTTCTACTTACAATAAAGCAAGAAATAAGACTATTTCTGCTAATTTTTCTCGATTAGCATGAAATAAACAAAAGATAAGCTTATTAACAATCATTTGTTACAGAGTACAGAAAGTCATGTGAAAGGAACACATCAGATTTTTAACTTGAAGCTCTTGTGAGTTATTTGGATGTAGCCCCGTTAAGTTCTGCAACTGTTTTAACACACGGATGGTAAAATAGTATTAACCTTTCTGTAGGTGGCGTAACTTTGCCTCAATACAGCATTCTGCTGAATTAACGGTTAGAATAATTTGCCAAAAATACCCATAGTTTGGCTGAAGGGAACACTAACGAAACTGACATTTCTCAACCCATTACTAATGCAGGATTTTTTACTTCTTCGCTGAAAATAGAGCTCTCTGCGAGGCTATGAATATTACATTTGGATTTCGGGCCGGCGAGTAAAAGCAGGAGTGTCACTAGGAATGGAAATAGCATTTTAAACACAGGTCGCGACACTGACAGACCGATACCCCTCCGGTTAAAGCTCGACGTGAATGTTTTATGTGCTTCAATTTTCATTAGCCTCAGTTACCAGCACTGCTGTGACGTTAACGTCCCAAGAGTGTCTACGTCACCGAATCTTCCCTTTATATGTACGTGAACTGCCCAGTCACTGCTTTAAATACTTTCTCTACACGTATTCTATAGCTAGAAGGTAAAATTAAAATTAAAGTTGCTACTTTTCCTATGAATACTATGAACATAGTGTATAGAGAATGTATTGTAATGCACTCAAAAATTCTATTCCAACATTTCACCGGAAATACACGTTTTGGGTCCTCTTGAATCCAAAAATAAGGCATTTGAATAAAAAGGTCCATTTGTGTGTGTCCGTATGTGTGAACACGATAACCCAGAAACAAAAAGTCGGTAATATACCAAATTGGGTATACATATTTGGTATATTTCACGGAGATTTTGAGGAAAATCCCCCCTATAGGAAACTACCCTTTACATGGAAGAATGTTCGAACATTTTTATTTTCTCAAAAATGGCTGTAATTATTTTGTTTAAAACACAGTATATTAAAGATATTTACCTTACAAATAAAATGTATATGTTGAACTTTCTGGGAATAACCCCTAAGATTTCCTTATTCTAAATGCATTTTACGGAATTTTTAATAACTGCTACACCATAAGAGATGGACGAAAACTTACCACACAAAATATGTAGAGCATATTAAAACAGACAATTTAGGCTGTATAATTTTTTTTTTTCGTCGAGTTGATCCTTTTTGAGTTATTCCTTGTTTTTGGTTTCAGCTTCGAAAAACGTATACTTTTCTCATACAGGAATTTGTCAACTCCGTCCATACAAACAAAGGAACACCAGTCACACAGCAACCAGCTTTTGACTATCACTTTAACCTATGGTACTCCCTTATTTCGCATCTACTTACAAGGAAGCAAGTACGATAATAAGACTATTTCTGCTAATTTTTTGTCGATTAGCATAAAGTAAATAGAAGCATAAGCTTTTTAACAAGAATTTGTTGCAGAGATGTAGCAAAGGTCATGTGAATGGAACACATCAGATTTTTAGAAAAAGGGTCATGTGTATGTGGCTATGTATATGTCCGTCAGTAAAATACTCAACTTGGTATAAGTTTAGTATCTTCCAAGGATACGACACGAAGATTTTTAGGAAAATCCCCCCATCCCATATTACCCTTTATATGGAAACATTTTCGAAAATTTTGATTTTCTCAAAAATGGCTATAACGATTTTGTTTAAAAAGGCACATATTAAATATATATACATCACACATAATACTTTCTCTTGAATTTTCTGGGAATAACCTCTAAATACCTCTTTATTCTCGAGAATTTTGTTGGATTTTGCATAACTACCGAAAGATATATCTAAACAAAATCCTACCGTACAAAATATGTAGATCTCGTTGAATCACACAATTTATGTCCTATACATTTTTTTGTACAGTTAACCATTTTGAGACGTTTCTTGTTATACGTTTACGTGTTAAATTACTTAAGCTCTTCTAAAACGGAAATTTGTACACTCCTGTTCACGCATAGAAGCAGATATCAATCTCATAGCAACCGTATTTTAAAACATTTGACTGCCGGTTTAGGCGTATTATGATTAAAATATGGTATTTATCTGAAAATTAAAATGTATATCTTGAACTTTCTGGGTCGCCCTCCGTGGTGTAATGGTTACCATGCTAACTTCATATACCTAAGGTCGCGGGTTCAATCCCGGCGGAGGACGATGGATTTTTTCGGGCGTAAAAATCCTCAGCATGACTTCCTTTGGAAGGGAAGTAAAGCCGTTGGTCTCGTGTTGGTCTCGTGTCGTAGATTTACGGCACGTAAAAGAACCTCAAGCCTGATAGAGAGGCCCCTGAGCAAACTTGACCGGTTTTTCACGCCCAGTATAGAATGGGACGCTGAGAAGCACAGCAGTTAAAGGGCGTCCATAAATAACACGTCATTTATTTATTTATTTATTTATTTGAACTTTCTGGGAATAGCCTCTGAAGACTACTTTATTGTAAATGAATTTTACGGAATTTTGCAAAAGTGCTAAATCGTAAGAGATGGACAAAAACTTACCACTCAAAAAATGTAGAGCACGTTAAAACACAATTTATGATATATACATTTTCTTCGTGGAGTTGATCGCTTTTTTAGATATTTCTCGTTTTTGGTATCAGCTTTAAAAACATACTTTTCTCATACAGGAATTTGTCTACTTGTGCCCATACGAACAAAGGAACTTCAGTCACATAGCAACCAGCTTTTGACTTCACTTTAACCTAAGGTATTCCCTTATTTCGCTTCTACTTACAAGGAAGCAAGTAATAAGACTATGTTTCTCGATTAGGATGAAGTAAAAAGAATCATAAGCTTTCTAAAAAAAATGTGTTGCAGAGATGTAGAGAAAGTCATGTGAATGGAACACATAAGATTTTTCTACATGTACAATGTACATAGTGTATAGAGAAGGTATTGTAATGCACCCAAAATTTGATTCCAACATTTCACCGGAAATACATGTTTTGGGTCCTCTTGAATCCAAAAATAAGGTCTTTTTAGAAAATGGTTCATATGCGTGTGTCCGTCTTTGAACACGATAACCCAAAAACGAAAAAGCGGTAAAATACCAAACTTTGTATACATGTTTAGTATATTCCAAGAATGTGATACGGAGATTTTGAGAAAACTCGGTCCGTTCCAAAGTACCCATTACATAGACACATTTTAGAGTATTTTGATGTTGCCAAAACTGCTGTAAAGATTTTACAGCGTATTAAAAATTTTTATCAGAAAATAAAATGTAATTCTTGAACCTTATGGGAATAGCCTCTAAAGAACACTTTATTGTAAATGAATTTTACGAAATTTGCATAACTGCTAAACCGTAACAGATGTACAAAAACTTATCACACAAAAAATGTAGACCACGTTAAAACACACATTTTATGTTATATACATATTCTTCGTGGAGTTGATTGTTTTTTATATATTTCTCGTTTTTGTTTCAGCTTTAAAAGCTTATACTTTTCTCATACAGGAATTTGTCTACTCGTGTCCATACAAACAAAGGAACATCAGTCACATAGCAACCAGCTTTTGACTTCACTTTAACCTAAGGTACTCCCTTATTTCGCTTCTACTTACAAGGAAGCAAGTAATAAGACTATTTATGGTGTACATTTTACTTAAATACATATATTTATTAATTTTGTCGGTTTCACAGTTCTTGTTAGTAATACATAAAGCACAGAAACAGGATGATAATTAACATTTGCAAGGTTATCTGATACATCTTCAAGCACATAATATATAATATGCAAGAGAATTTGAATACAAATATTTTCTCTCTCTATCCGCAAGAGCGTAAAAGCGAAACGAGCTGAAGAGCACTAACAGATTTGTTTCTGTTTTGATAAGCTTATTTAATTTTGCTTCACGGACGTTAAGCGTAAATGTAATTAGGCAATTGAAAACGAAATTTTCCCCAGACATTTTGGAGTGGTTGCAAGAGAGACCTCTCGTTAGATATTCAACAAGAGCCCTGGTTTTTGTTTCAGCACGTCGCGGTTGATTCCGTTACCGCAGCCACAGAGATTCTAAATTCCATGTTTCGGGAAAACAACGTAATAACCGTCAGTATTACAGAGGACGTTAACTTCAAATAATCTTAGAGGCGAGTAAAGCCAAGCGTTTATTAATACTGATGTGTTCCATTCACATGACTTTCTCTACATCCCTGCAACAAGTTATTCTTAAAAAGCTTATGCTTCTATTTATTTGATACTAAACGACAAAAAAAAAAAAAGAAAAAAAATAGCAGAAATATTCTTATTAGGTTAAAGTGAAGTCAAAAGCTGGTTGCTATGTGACTGAAGTTCCTTTGTTTGTGTGGACACAAGTTTTTTAAAGGTGAAACCAAAAACAAGGATTATCTCAAAAACAATCAAAATGGTATATAACTTAAATTGTGTGTTTTAAAGTGCTCTACAACTTTTGTGTGGCAAATTTTTGTCCAATTCTTACGGTTTAGCAGTTATACAAAATTCCGTAAAATTCACCCAGAATAAAGTAGTCTTAAGATGCTATTCCCATAAAATTCAACATATACATTTTATATGTCAGGTAAATATATTTAATATACGATAATTTCATTAAAATCGTTAAGCGACATTTTTTAGAAAATAACAATTTTCGAAAGAAGTTCCATGTAAAGAATTTTCCCCAAAATCTTCGTGTCGAATCCCTGGAAGATATTAAACCTAAATACCAAGTTTGGTATTACCAACTTTTCGTTTTTGAGTTATCGTGTTCACAGACACATGGACACACGGACACACTGACACACGGACACACGACATACACATGGACCTTTTTCTGAGAGGAATTTTTGGATACAGGGGATCCTAAAACATATATTTCTGGTGAAATCTCGGTATCGAATTTTTTGGTGGAGTGTAATACCTTCTCTATACACTATATATATAGTACGTAATAAAAACCATTTGTATGTGTGTATGTATGTATGTGTGCAT
Source organism: Hymenopus coronatus (assembly GCA_030762935.1). NCBI lineage: Eukaryota > Metazoa > Arthropoda > Insecta > Mantodea > Hymenopodidae > Hymenopus > Hymenopus coronatus. Next base: position 64,226,571 of record CM060899.1, read on the forward strand.
GTATGTATGTGTGCATGTATGTATGTATGTATGTATGTATGTATGTATGTATGTATGTATATATGTATGTATGTATGTATGTGTGTATGTGTATATGTATGTGTATGTGTGTATGTATGTGTATGTATGTGTGTATGTGTGTATGTATGTATGTGTGTATGTATGTGTGTATGTATGTATGTGTGTAGGTGTGTGTATGTGTTTATGTATGTGTATGTGTGTGTATGTGTGTATGTGTGTATGTGTGCATGTATGTGTGTATGTGTGTATGTATGTATGTATGTATGTATGTATGTATGTATGTATGTATGTGTGTATGTATGTATGTATGTATGTGTGTATGTGAATGCATGTATGCATACATGTATGCTCTGCTCAGCAATTGGTGGCAGAGTTAAATGTACAAAATTCATTTACAATAATAATCTTAAGTTAAATTAAGAATAGTAATACAACTAACATATATATACATGACTTTTTAACTTTCTCTACGCGTACTATGTACATAGTGTATAGAGAAGGTATTGCACTCCATCCAAAAATTCGATTCCGAGATTTCACCGGAAATATATGTTTTAGGGTCCTCTGTATCCAAAAGAATAACTATTTGCAGAAAAAGTTTTGAGTGTGCGTCTGTAGACAGCATAGCTCAAAAACGAAAAGACCGATAAATACCAAACACGGTATTTAGGTTTTGTATCTTCCAGGGATGAGACACGAAGATTATTAAGAAAATACCCCTACCCCCAACTACCCTTTACATAGAACTTTTTCGAAATTTTTTATTTACTTAAAAATGGCTCTAACGATTTTGATTAAAATCCCGTATATTAAAACTATTTATGTCCGAAATAAAATGTATATCTCGAATTTTCTGGGAATAGCCTCTGAAGACCTCTTTATTCTGGATGAATTTTGATAAATTTTGCTTAAATGCTAAACCGTAAGAGATAGAAAAAAATTCATACACAAAAAATGTGCATCACGACAAAACACACAGTTTATGTCCTTTACGTTTTTGTTGTAGAAGTAACCGTTTCCGAGATATTCCTTGTTATTGCTTTCTAAATTGAAGTGCTTAAACTTTCTCGGACAGGAAGTGTCCGTTTTTATTTTGTTGTACTCCTGGCCAAGTAAAGAAGTGATTTACAATGACAATTGTATAACGATAGCTTTTAAAACATTTGACAATCACTTTAGCATAGTGCATTCCTTTATTCCCTTCTACTTATAAGGAACTATGTAATAAGAACATTCTGCTAATATTTATGTCGATTAGCATTGTGTACAAAGAAGAATAATCTTTTGTAGGAGGTTTGTAGAGCTCCTAGAGGAAGTCATGTGAGTGTAACACGTTAGATGTTTATCTTCCGCCTTACCTCTAATCTAATCCACTCGAGCCTCTAATGATTTTGATTCGCAATTTTATTTTAAGATGAAACAATTGAAGACTACCCGGTGGAAGTTTACTAAAATTTATCACCTGTGTAGGTGTACGTAATTCTGCGAAATGCTGGTGTGTATTCCACTTTTCCATTGTGATGTCGAATCGATGTTTCTGAAAGCACTCATATTGTGCTTCTTGACACACGCTGCAACTCTCATTATGTGTGTTAGTGCATTCATTTAATGAGTTTCGAGCACTTACACGTCCCACGTCGTCTATTTCCAGCACGCAAAACAACTAGGCTGAAAACATTGCTTTTCTTTTTTTTTAGTTCGTCTTTTTTCTCTCGTCACTATTTATTTTCCATGCGAAGCTATCGCATCTCTTCAAGGACTCTACTGATCTTCCACTTAAAGGCTTTCACAGTTCTGTTCTTGAGTATTTCATACACATTATGTTTCTCCTTTCACAAAACGTACTATGTACATAGTGTATAGAGAAGGTTGTGCATTCCACCAAAAAATTCGATACCGAGATTTCACCGGAAATATATGTTTTGGGTCCCCTGTATCCAAAAAAAAGTATATTCAGAAAAAGCTCCGTGTGTGCGTGTGTGTCTGTGGACACGATAACTCGAAAATGAAAAGTCGTTAAAGTACCAAACTTGGTATTTAAGTTTAGTATCTTCCAGGCATGCGACACAAAGATTTTTAGAAAAATTTGATTTTGTAAAAAATGGCTCTAACGATTTTGATTAAAATGTCGGATATTAAAGATATTTACCTGACAAATTAACTATATATTTTGAACTTTCTGGGAATAGCCTCCAAAGACGATTTTATTCTGGATAAAATTTACGGAATTTTGCGTATCTGCTAAACCATAAGAAATGGACAAAAACATACTATAAAAAAAATATGTAGAGCACATTAAAACACACAAAACTGGAGCTGATCGTTTTCTAGATATTCCTTGTTTTTGGGTTTCAGCTTTGAAAAACTTAACTTTTCTCATACAGGAATTTGCCAACTCCTGTCCATTTAAACAAAGGAATATCAGTCACATAGCAACCAGCTTTTGGCTTTCACTTTAACCTATGGTACTCTCTTATTTCGCTTCTACTTACAAGTAAGCAAGTAATAAGACTATTTCTGCTAATTTTTTCTCGATTAGCATGAAGTAAATAGAAGCATAAGCTTTTTAACAACAATTTGTTGCAGAGATTTTTGAAAATCATGAAAATGGAAGACATCAGAGCTTTTAGTTTATCTTTTATCTCGTCTCTATTTATTTTCCAAGCGAAGCCTTCACATATCTTCAAGGACTCTATGGGTGTCCATTACAAGTTCCATACAAGTTACATTTTTACCATATTTACTTAGTATATACACGATGGGGCATGTAGGTAAATATGCTTAAAACTAAAGCATGGGCATTTAAAAAAAATCTGATGTGTTACACTCACATGGCTTTCTCTAGCTTCTCTACAAAACTCCTACAAAAGATTATTCTTCTTTGTACACAATGCTAATCTAGATAAATGTTAGCAGAATGTTATTACCTAGTTCCTTATAGATAGAAGAGAATAAGGGAATGCACTATGCTAAAGTGACTGTCAAATGTTTTAAAAGCTATCGTTATGCAATTGTCATTGCAAGTCACTTCTTTGCTTGGCCAGGAGAAGAACAAAAGATAAACAGACACTTCCTGTGTGAGAAAAGTTTTAAATACTTCACAATTAAAACCAATAACAAGGAATATCTTGAAAACGGTTACCTCCACTACAAAAGTATAAACGACATAAATTGTGTGCTTTGTCATGAGGTATATTTTTGTGTACTATGTTCTTTTCTATTTCTTACGGTTTAGCAGTTAAGCAAAAGTCAGCAAAATTTATCCAGAATAAAGAGGTCTTCAGAGGCTATTCCCATAAAATTCGAAATATACATTTTATTTCGGACATAAATAGCTTTAATATACGGGATTTTAATCAAAACCGTTAGAGCATTTTTTAAGAAAATCAAAATATTCGAAATTTATTCCATGTAAAGGGTAGTTCGTAGTGAGGGGATTTTTTTTTTAAAATCCTCGTGTCGCATCCTTGGAAGATACTAAACTTAAATACCAAGTTTGGTATTTAACGGTATTTTTGTTTTGGGGCTATGCTGTCCACAGTCACACACGCACACGGACCTTTTATTAAAAATACTTTTTTTTGGACTCAGGGTACTCCAAAATATATATTTCCTGTGAAATCTCGGTATCGAATTATTGGGTGCATTACAATACCTTCTCTATCCCTATGTACATTGTACATATGGGGCTAGAGAAAGTAAAATCTGTGCAGGATTCACTTGCTGTTCTCTGCATTTCTACAACAAATTATTGTTATAACACTTATTCTTATATTTAATTTATGCTAATCGATAAAACATTAGCAGAAATAGTTTTATTACTTGCTTCGTTGTAAGTAGAAACGAAATAAGGGAGTACCATAGGATAAAGCGTAGTCAAAAGCTGGTTGCTATATGACTGATGTTCCTTTGTTTGTATGGACAGCAGCTGACAAATTCCCGTATGAGAAGGGTATGTTTTTATAACTGAAAGAAATAACAAACAATATCTCAAAAACGATCAACTCCATGAAAAAAATGTATATGACATAAATTGTATGTTTTAACGAACTCTTTTTTTTTTTTTTTTTTTTGTATTGTACAACTTTTTTCCTATCTCTTACGGTTTAACAGTTATGCAAAATTCCGTAAAATTCATCCAGAATAAACAGGTCCTAAGAAGCTATTCCCAGTAAAAGCAAAATATACATTTGTGTTTGTCAGTAAATATCTTTAATATAAGAGAGCGTTAGAATCATTTTTGAGAAAGTAAACATTTTCGAAAATTTGTCCATGTAAAGGATGGTTGGAGTGGTGGATTTTCTTAAAAATCTTCGTGTAGCATCTTTGGAAAATTCTGAACTTAAATACGAAGTTTTGAAGCTATGCTACACCCAGACACACACCCACACACACACTCACACACACAGGGATTTTTTTCTAATTTTTTACTTTCTCTACACGTACTACGAGTATGTACCTAGTGTATAGGGAAGGTATTGTATATTACCCAAAAATTCGATACCGAGATTTCAACGGAAATACACTTTTGGGTTCCCTGAATCCAAAAAAAAAAGAAGCATTTTTGGAAAAGGGTCCGTGTGTGTGCGTGTGTGTGTCTGTGCATTTGGTATTTAAGTTTGGTTCTTCCAAGGATGCGTCACGAAAATTTTAAAAAAAATCCCCCCAGCCCCAACTACCCTTTACATGGAACTTTTTTCGAAAATTTTAATTTTGTCAAAAATTGCTCGACCGATTTTGATTAAAATATCGTATATTAAAGATATTTACCTGACAAATAATATGTATATCTTGAATTTTCTGGGAATAGCCTCTGAAGAGTACTTTATTCTGGAGGGATTTTGCATAACTGCTAAACCGTAAGAAATGGACAGCTTTGAAAAACATACTTTTCTCATACAGGAAATTGTCAACTCGTGTACATACAAACAAAGGAACTTCAGTCACATAGCAACCAACTTTTGACTTCACTTTAACTTATGGTACTCCCATATTTCGCTTCCACTTACAAGGAAGCAAGTAATGAGACTATTTCTGCTATTTTTTTTTCCATTTGCTTGAAATAAATAGAAGAATAAGCTTCTTAACAATAATTTGTTACACAGAAGTAGAAAATGGAACACATGAAACGCATCCGATTTTTTTTCAGGAATTCCCAAAACAAATATTTCCGGTATCAAAATTTTGGTTGCAATACAACACCTCTATACTATATGTACATAGTACGAGTAGAGAGTAACAGTGACGGGCACGTTCAGTAGGAATAGTGGACTTAAGGGAGAAACAAATTCGGAATGTTAAACATTTCGATTATCTGGGAGTAAAGTTTGACATGGCAGCGGAATAGCACAGCAACACAGACGGAGTTTGTAAAACACAAAGAGATTAGAGGTTAGTGCAAGTTAACAGTGGAGAGCCGCTCGGAAAATCGATCAAGTACTGACCTATTAGGACTTACGCCCCCCTCTGACTGGGGAAGGGTTAGAGGAGAGGACTCCTCAGGTCAGCACACAGGAAACGACGGAACTAAGTGCAGAGACGCACGGAAGTCTCTAACCGTCACGAGATGGCTGCCCTGGCACGCCACGGAAGCTATACAGGCGCCGGGAAGCCGGAAGGAGGCATCAACAACGGCTCCCAGCCTCAACCTGCACATCCAAGGGAAAGAGAGAATTTTAACTGTTTTCTCACAGAAACCGTGTGTAAGAGAGAAGTAGAATCAGACTGAAAAATGTAATGTCTTAGCCGGGATTTGTACCACGGATCTCCCGGTCTCTAGCCAATTCATCTATCTCTGATGGCAACATACCTGCATATCATTGAATTTCTCAACTAATTCGCATATTTCCCGGTAAACCACAACGTGCTCTCAAATTATTTTGAGATGACAACTCCAGTGGCGACTTACACTGTTGTAAGTACCTTAAGTCCCAGGATTCATAGTATAGCAAACTATTATGGACAATTGTGATAATATTATTTGGTTTCTCATAGAAACCGTGTGTAGGACAGATAGAGTAAGTCTGAAAAATTCCAATCCCGGCTTTGGCATTGAATTTTTCAGTTTGACTCTATCTATCCAAATGGAAAGAGAGTTTCACTCAGAGCAAGCAACCGCGCCATCTGCCGGCAAAGCCTCAAGCACTGACCTGAAAGATGAAGAAGGGAAAGGAAATGAAGGAATGCAAGGGAAACGAACCATGGTATACATAAAGCACCGCAGCATTCGCCTAAACGGCTCCAGGAAAACCACGAAAACAACCCAGGGCTAGAGGGCGTGGTCAACGGGGAGCGAAGCTGGACCTACCCGACTCTGCAATATAAAGGGATTTGAGAATTTTTACTTTCTCTACACGCACTATGTACATAGTGTATAGATAAGGTATTGTAATGCACCCAAAAATTCCATACCGAGATTTCACCGGAAATACATATTCTGAAACCCCTTAATCCAAGAAAAGCATTTTTAGAAAAATGTCCGTGTGTGTGTCTGTCTGTGTGTATGTGTGTGTGTGTCTGTGGGCAGCATTGCTGAAAAATGAAAAGACCAGACCTGGTATTTAACTTTGGTATCTTTCAATGATGCGACACGAAGATTTTCAAGAAAATCCCCCCCCACCCCAACTACACTTTAAATGAAACATTTTTCGAAAATTTTGATTCTCAAAAATGGCTCTAATGATTTTGATTAAAATATCGTATATAAAGATATTTACCTGACAAATAATATGTATATCTTGAATTTTCTGGGAACAGTTTCTGAAGACTACTTTATTCTAGATGAATTTTGCATAACTGCTAAACTGTAAGGGATGGACAAAAACTTACCATAAAAATGTAGATCACGTTAAAACACACAATTTATGTTATATACAGTTTTTTCGTGGAGTTGATCGTTTTTGAGATATTCCTTGATTTTGGTTTCAGCTTTGAAAAACTCACCATTTCTCATACAGGAATTTGTCAACTCCTGTCCATACAAACAAAGGAACATCAGTCACATAGCAACCAGCTTTTGACTACCACTTTAACCTATGGTACTCCCTTATTTCGCTTCTGCTTACAAGCCAGCAAGTAATAAAACTATTTCTGCTATTTTTTGCTCCATTAGCATGAAGTAAATAGAAGCATAAGCTTTTTAATTATAATTCGTTGCAGAGATGTAGAGAAACTCATGTGAAAGGTACACATCAGTTTTTTTGTTTGAAATACTAAGGTTATTGACCCGGAAAGCAGATATGGCAGTAAAAGTATTACAAACCACGTATGAGGTAATGGTTAGGTCTTCATACTATATGGAAGTAAGGTGTGGGATGGTAGAATGTGGATTATGTAAATAAAACACGTAATTTCTGGAAACATATTCTGGATTTAGAGAGGGGTACTTCCAAATATGGTTTTCATTTACATGATTCTTCCATCTTAGCTGCAATAAGTTAATTTTACTTTCTCTGTACTTTCTCTCTGAATTTATATAACATAAATTGTGCGTTTTAAGGTGCTCTACATTTGTTGTGTGGCAAGTTTTTGTCCATCTCTTACGGTTTAGCAGTTATGCAAAATTCCGTAAAATTGACCCAGAATAAAGTAGTCTTCAGAGGCTATTCCCAGAAATTTCAAAATATACACTTTATTTGTCAGGTAAATATCTTTAAACTACAATATTTTAATCAAAATCGTTAGAGCTATTTTTTAGAAAATCAAAATTTTCGAAAAATGTTCCATGTAAAGGGTAGTTGGGGGTGGGAGGATATTTCTCAAAATCTTCGTGTCATATCCCTGGAAGATACTAAACTTAAATACAAAGTTTGGTATTTTACCGACTTTTAGTTTTTGAGTTATCGTGTTCACAGACACACGGACACACACTGAAAATATTTTTTTTGGATACAGGGGACCCTAAAACATATATTTCCGGTGAAAGCTCGGTATCACATTTTTGGTGGAGTGCAATACCTTCTCTATACACTATGTAAATACTGCGTATAGAGAAAGTAAAAATACATTCTCTATGTGAAAAAATGAAAGGCTACATTTAAATTATATGGACAAAGCCTTCTTGTATACTCTTTTGTTTATGAATTTTGCAATAGATTCTTTACTTGAAGTAGCACATGTCTCGAGTGTTACGTCATTTCCTAATTGTACTGTAGGTATTAATGACCTCTCAAACTCTTACTGTAGGTACTTCAGTGCTTGTTGGCATGGCAATTAATAAATTAATTGTAAATTTAGCTTACATTACCAAATATGTGTTCAGAATGATTGACTTACGTATCAACTATTTCAAAGACGTATATTTCAGGTGAAATATCGGCGTGCAATTTTTCCCCTATTATGTATGTAGTAGAGAAATAAAAAAAGCTGATGTGTCCCATTCACATGACTTTCTGTACATCTCTGTAATAAATTTTTGTTAAAAAATTTATGCTTTTATTCACTTCATAGTAATAGAGAAAAAATTAACGGAAATAGTCTTATTGCTTGCTTCCTTGTAAGTAGAAGCAAAATAAGGGTGCACCATAGGTTAAAGTGATAGTCAAAAGCTGGTTGCTCTGTGACTGAAGTTTCTTTGTTTGTATGGACAGGAGTTGACAAATACCCGTATAAGTTTTCTAAAGCGGGAAACAGAAACAAGGAACATCTAAAAACGATAAAAAAATGTACATTACATAAATTGTGTTTTTTAACGTGCTGTGTGGTAAGATTTTGTCCATCTGTTACGGTTTAGCAGTTATACAAATTCCGTAAAATTGATCCATTAATCTTCAGAGGTCACTCCCAGAAAATTCAAGATATACTTTTTAATTTCCGGTAAATATCTTTAATGTACGATATTTTAATCAAAATCGTTAGAGCCATTTTTGAGAAACTCAAAATTCTTGAAAAATATTCCATGTAAACAGTAGTTTCGGGTTGGGGGAGTTTTTCTCAAAATCTTCGAGTCGCATACCTGGAAGATATTAAACTTAAATACCAAGTGTGGTATTCAATGGTCTTTTCCTTTTTGACTTATGCTTTCCACAGGCATACACACAAACACAGACACATTCACGGACATTATTCTAAAAATGCTTTTTTTTTGGATTCAGAGGGACCCAAAATATGTATTTCCGGAGAAATCTTGGTATCGAATTTTTGGGTGCATTACAATACCTTCTCTATACACGTGTAGAGAAAGCTATAAATGATCGATGTGCACAAAGGAAAGGCTACATCTAAATTATATGTACAAAGCCTTGATATACACTCTTTTGTTAATGCAATAGATTCTTTACTTGAAGTAGCACATGTCTTGAGTGTTACGTCATTTCCTAATTGTTCTGTAAGTATTAATGACCTCTCAAACTCTTACTGTAAGTACTTACAGTGCTTGTTGGCATGACAATTAATGAATGAATTGTAAATTTAGCTTATATTACCAAATATGTATTCAGAGTGATTAACTTACGTATCAAGTATTTCAAAACGTATATTTCAGGTGAAATATCGACATGCAATATTTATCTTAATTACTATATAGGTACAGTAGAGAAATAAAATATCGATGTATTGAATATGAAAGAGAAATGCTTTTAATATATAAGGCAATAAGAGGAAACAATATGTCTTGCAGAGGAAAAGCAAAAAGCAAGTGCGGCATCTACCAATGTTTGTGAACGTGCCCATATGAATAGAGAGCTAGCTTACAAGTGTCAAGTAGAGGAAAGTGTCAAGTAGAGGACGTGCTTTATCTGCAATGAGTAGATATGCTCGGAAAAAGTGATATAATATGATTGACGACTAATAAAAGAACAATCATTATACCGTGCCATAAATGATAGCGAAGTGCATTAACGTTATAAGAGAAACAGGACACAGCAAATCAGGAATGATAGAGAAATCATGAGGTAAGTTTGCAGCCTTTATTATATCTGCTATGTGTAATATGTAGATGAATTATTGTACTCCACTGAAAAATTCAATCCCGAGATTTACCAGAAATACATGTTTTCAAGTTCCCTAAATCCAAACAAGAATTTTCGATAAAACGCCCTATGTGTCTGTTCGTATGTTTGTCTGCGAACACATAACTCAAGATCTGATGTTACTGCCTCCGTGGTTCAATGGTCAGCGCGGACTTCTCACCTGGAGGTCCCGGGTTCAATTCCTGGCTGGGGCGGGGACTTTTTCTTTAGCCAGAATTATTCTCTATTCCCTCAGAGTCTGGAAGTATATATGTGAGACTGAATGTTTGAGGAAAATTGTGGTGTATAGATGTAGAGGAATAATGTGAATGGGACACATAAGGGTTTTTAGTTAAATGATTTAAACCAAACGTAAAAAAAAAACGTCCCCGATATGACCTTAGATGTTAAAGGGGGTTATATAAATGTAATAAAATTTTTGATCTGCTCCGTTCATATGTCTTTCTCTACAACTCTGTTAGATCCCCCCACCCCCATTTATATAGCCCCCTTTAACATCGGGGGCAACTCGTTGTCTGTAGGTTGTTTTACGTTTGGTTTAAATCATTTTATTTTCCTCTAACACACAGGCACTGTGGGATAGGGAATAGTTCTGGCTAAAGAACAATTCCTCACCACAGCCGGGAATCGAACCCGAGACCTCCGGGAAGTCAGCTCGCTGACCACTCGAACACGGAGGCAGTCTGTAACAAATTATTGTTTCAAAGCTTATGTTTCTATCTACAATGAAAATGAAATGACGTTATACAGGGTGCTAATGAACTACAGCGAAATAGTTTGCGAGATTGCGCACGTGACCGATATAAATAATTTGAGATCGGCGATGCATGGTCCCCGGATAAACATAACGCGTTAAACGTGTGCGTATCAGGTGCTGATAAGTCGGTGTTAAAGCAAAGAAGATTGAAAAAATGGCCCAGAATGCCTCAAGCCGATAGAGAGGCCTCTGAGCAAAATTAAGCGGTCTTTCACGCCCAATTTGAAATGCGGCGCTGAGAACTATAGTAGTTAAAGAGCGTCCATAAATAACACACCATTTTTTTACGTTGAAAAAAAGCTCCCGAAGTCATCCTCCGCGGTCTAGGAGTAATATGCTATCCTGCTGTTCAGAAGATTACGGGTTCAAACCCGGATGAGGGCATTATAATTTTTTGGGCGTAAAAATCCTTAGCTTCGGTAGGGAAATAAAGCCATTGGTCTAATTTTGTAGATTTACGGCACGTGAAAGAACTTCAAGTTGGATAAAGAGTCCTCTGAGTAAATAAAACACACTTTTAGTTTACACCCAATGTTATTCTGGTGATTAGAAAGGGTATCGTTTGAGGGATTGCAGGCTAACGTCATTACAGGGATTGTTGACGCAGTGTGTCGGTACAGACGACTATAATCCCACCTTCCTTAGAAGGGAACCTGACGTAAACAAAAAACCTCGAAGTTCTGGTCTGCAAATTGTATTACTACCAGAGCGAGGTATACGCACTATCTGAAGATACGTGCTTCTGCCGCTGAACCACGTGACCTGCATACATTTATATCAGCGTGTTTATTTCTGAACGCGCTTTTGGGTTTGCTTACCTTCTAAGAACGGCGACCTATAGGGGCCAAATTACAGATAAGATATTTTGGCGAAAGCTTTGAAGATAAGAGTTCTTTATAGAAAAGTTTTAATCGAAGCTCATATCTATGATAGTATGCGGAGAAAAGCTTCACTCGGTATAAACGCTGCTATATAAAAAAAGTGTTCCATTCTTGTTAAAAAGTTTATTCTTCTATTTACTTCATACTAATCGAGAAGAAATCAGCAGAAATAGTCTTATTACTTGCTTCCTTGTAAGTAGAAGGGAAATATGAATGCACTAGGTTAAACCGACAGTCAAATGTTTCAAAATGCTGTTGCTATGGTATAGAAATCCGATTATTTGCGTGGTCAGAAGTTGACAGGTTCCAGTATGAGAAAAGTATAAATATTTTAAAACGAAACCAATAGCAAGGAGTATCTCAAAAACGGTCATTTCCACGAAAAAGAATGTATATATCATAAATGGTGTGCTTTAATGTGTTCTACATTTTTTGTGTGGTAAGTTTTTGTCTATCTCTTACGGTTTACCAGTTACACAAAATTCCATAAAATTCATCCAGAATAAAGTAGTCTTCAGAGGCTATTCTCAGAAAATTCAAGATATACATATTATTTGTCAAGTATATAGCTTTAATATATGATATTTTAATCAAAATCATTAGAGCCATTTTTTAGAAAATCAAAATTTCCGAAAATTTTTCCATGTGAAGGGTAGTTGGGGGTGGGGGGATTTTCTTGAAAATCTTCTTTAATATACGATATTTTGTTCAAAATCGTTAGAGCCATTTTTAATAAAATCAAAATTTTCGACAAGAAGTTTCATATAAAGGGTGGTTTAATGTGTGGGGGGGGGTTCTTGAAAATCTTCGTGGCGCATCCTTGGAAGATACCAAACTTAAATATTAAGTATCGTATTCAACGGTATTTTCGTTTTTGAGCTATGCTGTCCACAGACACACACGGGCCTTTTACCAAAAATGCTTTTTTTTGGATTCAGGGGGGCCCAAAACATGTATTTCCGGTGAAATCTCGGTATCGAATTTTTTGGTGTAGTTCAATACCTTCTCTATACACTATGTACATAGTGCGTGTAGAGAAAATAAAAATGTAACTTCATTCTCGGAAAATGTCCTCATGTTTTTTTAAAAAGTGTCAAAAACAATGAAATATTTTCCTCAGATGAAATTAAAACCTTCATTAATGAAGCACCTGGCAACACATATCTGTTGATAAGGGCGTGTATGTATAAGTATTCTAACAAAAATAAATATTTTGGTTGGAAGTAGAGCTAGCGCTCATGCCCTGGCTTATTGATTTACTCGTCTGTGATGCCAATGTCATGACCTACTTTTCTTTGCTTACCTAATATTATGAGTTTATGTGGTCCTATTATTGTTATATGTAATTAAATACTCTTGGGAGGTTATTGTACGCGTAAAATGTTTATGCTGCAGATTAGCGCAGCGAACCGTCATTAGTAAGGAACGCGAAAGCATTGCTTACCTATATCGAAATGAAAATCTGTATCGAAATGGAAATCTGTATCGAAATGGAAATCTGTATCGAAATGGTCATATTTATGGAATATGTATTTGTATAAATCACGGCACATTAAAATGTTATGTAGACAAATTGTTCTTAAAAGGGTTTATTATTTTATAATCAAGCTGACCGAGCTAACATTAGCAGACATTGTCTTATTACAAAACTCCTTATAAGTATAAGGGAAATGAGCAAATGATCAAACAAAAGCAATAGTCAAATTATTTAAATGGTGGGTGCTGTGTGAAACAATTGAAATTCGACCCTCTTTATCTGGTTAGGAGAAAAACAAAAGAAACATGCATTAAAAGACTACTTCCTGTTCGAGAAAAGATATTAAGTAGCGTAAAACTGAAACCAATAATATTTTTGAAACGATTAATGACAAATTTTGTTTTAACGAGATCTATATATTAATTTCTCCATACGTGCTATGTACATAGTGTATAGAGAAGGTATTGCACTCCACCCAAAAATTCGATACCGAGATTTCATCAGAAATATATGTTTTAGGGTCACCTGTAAAAAAAAAAAAAAGAATCTGATGTGTTCCATTCACATGACTTTCTCTATATTTCTATAAAAAATTATTGTTAATAAGCTTATTCTTTTATTTATTTAATGCTAATCGAGAAAAATTAGCAGAAATAGTCTTACTTCTTGGTTTATTGTAAGTAGAAGTATTGCGTTGTACCCAAAAATTCGATACCCAGATTTCACCGGAAATATATATTTTGAGACAACCTGAATCAAAAAAAAAAAAAAAATTTTTAGAAAAAAGTCCGTGTGTGTCTGTCTGTGTGTATTAATGTGTGTCTGTGGGCAGTATATCTCAAAAACGAAAATACCGTTAAATACCAAACTTGGTACTTAAGTTCCATATCTTCCAAGCCATTTTTAAGAAAAACAAAATTTTCGAAAAAAAGTACCATGTAAAGGGTAGTTTGGGATGGGGGGATTTTTCTCAAAATCCTCGTGTCGCATCCCTGGAGATACTAAACTTAAATACCAAGTTTGGTAGGACACATTGACACACGGACACACACACACGAACCTTTTTGTGAAAATGCTTTTTTTGGATATTGGGGACCCTAAAACATATATTTCCAGTGAAATCTCAGTATCGAATTTTTGGGTGGAGTGCAATACCTTCTCTTTACACTATATACATAGTGCGTATAGAGAAAGTAAAAAATGCAAGACTTACTCATAAAGCATGGATTCTGCGGTGGTCCCGGGTTCGTATCCCGGATGCAGGTTTTGGCTATTAGGAATGGTGTTGAGAAGTGGGTGCCCTTGCTCAGGATTTTGTTGGCACGGAATCTTTTTCAGAAGGGGTAAGGCACAAGTAATTTTGTTGAGTTCCAGATCATTATTATTATTATTATTATTATTATTATTGTTGCTTTTTTTTTGGTAGCTTAATGTCCCTTAACCTGTTGGTCATATCGGACGATGAATGACATTGGTGAAATGATGCTCAAATGACCTCGGGATCCATGGAGCTTAAATTTACTAGACATTCGTCTTCTCAGGATAAGGAAAAACCTCGAAAAAACCTTATCCGGGTAACTCACCATAAGCAAGATTCGAACCCACGACCTGTTGAATATGAGGCAGACACACTACCACCACACTACCCAGGCCGGCTTCCAGATTATTATCAAACTCATTTATCCATTTTGTTCGGCCTCTTCTGCTGTCGAACACACACGCATTCCTCCTAAATTTTCCACTCTTCAGTTACGCTTTACACGACCACACTTATTATTACTTATTACTTTTGGTGCAGTGAGTTTTTTCGTATTCTGGTCCGTATTAAATCAACACTACTTCCGTCGGCTTCAGCAAGGACCAAATTTCCATCTTAGCTCCGCGGATGTTCCTTGCCAAGTGCCAATAGTGTCGCCAGACCAGCAATAGAATTGTTTCCAGTTTCCTTGTTATGTCCACTCTCGCGCAATGTAACCTCACCCCTTCAGTTCAATGTCCTGCCCTTAACGGTACTATCCTAGCTGGGTCACTCGTCAGCCCGTGACAACTCGGCTACATATACGTGTTCAAAATGTATATTTGTCCACTCTTAGTAAAATTTATATCTCCCTTTTAAATAACTTTTAGCCCCGTGACAAGACATGCACTGTCCGAATTCGCATATAAAGTTCTAGCACACTTACTCTGTAATCATCCAATCTCATTTGCAAGGTAGTTCCACTGCACTTACCTGTAACAAACAGAGAAGAACACATTAATAGTTATTTAGAGGAGTAATTTTGTAACGTGTTGTCTACAATATTTGATCTACGCTCAGAGTATTTTAGTGTATAGGAGGTACGTCCAGAAAGTAAGTTCCGTTTCAATTTATCTCCGCTGCAGCGCTGCGTTCGCAGTTCCGCACATGCGCGGTAGACGCACTGTATCAAGGAGAAGAAACGTGCGCCATTTTGAGATCGCTGTCAGCCACATACGCTTTGTTGTGCTTGTTTATAATGTCGGTGTTGATTGAAAATCCCCCCGCTTGTGAAATCAGATCTGTGATTCGTTTTCTGAATGCTAGGAAAGTGAAACCAATTGAAATTTATCGGCACATTTGCGAAGTTTACGGACAAAATGCGATGAGTGATTCAATGGTGAGAAGATGGGTCCGACAGTTCAATGAAGGACGTAGTGAGGTGCACGATGAAGAACGAAGTGGGCGTCCATCTTTGGTTTCAGAAGAACTGGTTCACGTGATTGATGACAAGATCCAGGAAAACTGCAAGTTTACAATAAGTGCTCTCGCTATGGAATTTCCACAAAGCTCACGATCACTAATGCATGAAATTGTTACCGAAAAACTGACATTTCGTAAACTTTGCTCACGTTGGGTACCAACTTTTTGAAGACACAGGCGGCAAACTTCTATGAAGAAGGTATACAAAAACTTGTGCCACGCTATGACAAATGCCTGCTAAATTTCGGCAGTTATGTGGAAAAGTAGTTTAAGAGTTGTAGAATTTTGTGCAATAAATAATTATTCTGTATCTGTACAAGATTTAATTTTATTACCAAACGGAACTTACTTTCTGGACGTACCTCGTATATGCTGCATATTATAGTTACTTATATTATAAGTGACTTAAATAGACTATTATTTGTGAGTGTGATGTTTCTCATGAATAAATAATAGTCTATAAGCCACGTTAATATTCGTTTTATTATAACCCAATATTAACTGAAATATTCTTTACTTCCTCTATACGTACTAAGTGCATAGTGTATAGAGAAGGTATTGTACTCCACCAAATAAAATCAATACCGAGATTTCACCGGAAATATATGTTTTAGGGTTCCCTGTATCCAAAAAAAGAATTTTAGGAAAAAGCTCCGTGTCCGTGTGAACACGATAACTCAAAAACGAAAAGTCGGGAAAATACCAAACTTAATATTTAAGTTTAGTATCTTCCAGGGATGTGACACGAAGATTTTGAAAAAAATCCCCCCATCCCAAACTACCCTTTACATGGAACTTTTTTCGAAAATTTTGATTTTCTTAAAAGTGGCTTTAACGATTTTGATTAAAATATAGTATACTAAACATATTTACCTGACAAATGAAATGTATATTTTGAATTTTCTTGGAATAGTCTCTGAAGACTACTTTATTCTGGATCAAGTTTACGGAATTCTGCATAACTGGTAAACCGTAAGTGATGGACAAAAACTTACCACACAAAACATTTAGAGCACGTTAAAACACACAATTTGTGTTATATAATTTTTTTTCCTGGAGTTGAATGTTTTTAGATATTCCTTGTTTTTGGTTTCAGCTTTGAAAAACTTGTCATACAGAAACTTGTCAACTCCTGTCCATACAAAGTAAGTTCCGTCACATAGTAACCAGCTTTTGGCTTTCACTTTAACCTATGGCACTCTTATTTCCCTTCTACTTACAAGGAGACCTGTAATAACTTTATTTCTGCTAATTTTACCTCGATTAGCATGAACTAAATAGAAGCATAAGCTTTTTAAGAATAGTTTGTTCTAGAGATGTAGAGAAAGTCATGTGAATGGAACACATCAGATTTTTAGGAAAAGGTCCCGTGTGTGCGTGTCCGTATGTCCGTGTGACTGTGAACACGATAATTCAAAAACGAAAGGTCAGTAAAATACCAAACTTGGTATATAAGTTCAGTGTCTTCCAAAGTTGCGACACAAAGATTTTTTGGAAAATCCCCGCACCACAAACCACTCTTTATATGGAAAAATGTTCCAAAATTATGCTTTTCTCAAAAATAGGAATGGCCGTTTTGTTTAAAAATATCATATATTAAACATTTTTACGTGAGGAATAAAATGTTTATCCTGAATTTTCTGGGATTAGACTCTGAGGTCATCTTTGTTCTGGATACATTTTATGGAATTTTGCATAATTGGTGAATTGTAAGAGATAGACAAAAATACATGTTTTGAGACTCCCTGAATACAAAAAAGCATTTTTAGAAGAACGTCGTGTGTGTGTGTCTGTCTGTGTGTATGTGTGTGTGTGTGTGTCAGTGGACAGCATATCTCAAAAACGAAAAGACCGTTAAAGCCCAAACTTGGTATTTAAGTTTGATATCTTCCAAGGATGCGACACGAAGGTTTTCAAGAAAAAACCCCCCACCCCAAACTACCCTTTACATGGACAATTTTTGAAAATTTTGATTTTCTTAAAAATGGCTGTAACGATTTTGATAAACATATCGTATATTAAAGATATTTACGTGATGAATAAAATGTATATCTTGAATTTTCTGGGAATAGCCCCTGAAGACTACTTTATTGTGGATGAATTTTACGGAATTGTACATAACTGCTAAACCGTAAGAGATGGAGAAAAACTTACGACACAGAAAATGTAGCTCACGATAAAACACACAATTTATGTTATATACACTTTTTTCGTAGAGTTGACCGTTTTTGAGATATGCCTTGTTATTGGTATCAGTTTAAACTTTGTTACTGAGTTTGTTTACTTCTGCCATGGCGGTTTATCACGAGGTCTATATCATACACGAATCGAAGGTCTATATTTGCTATGTAGTCACCTTTGATATTTTTGAAGGTCTCTTCGAGGTTGGCAATCCTGGTTCGTGTGTTATTTCAAAGCGAGAATCTCCTAATAAACGACGAGCATGAATCTATAGGACTTCAAACGATGTTCCATAGCGTCACCTGGTAATCTGTATACAAGGCCAGCAGTTTGGAACAGTGACCTAATTTTGCGTCAAAATCAATACACTTCGCCGGGCGAATATGTAGCGCATATTCCACGTGCAGCAGGATGAGCAGTATTATCTGGTCCAGCGGCCCTTGTAATTCTTGAGGTAGGCTGTACCGCTACGTTGTCTGTTTTAGTGTCGTGTTTGGCAACTATGAGGTTATATAAATACAAAATTCAACCTAAATATCGCCCTCCGTGGTGTAATGGATACCATGCTGACTTAATATACACAAGGTCGCGGGTTCGAACCCGGCGGAGGACGAAGGATTTTTTTTTTGGGCGTAAAAATCCTTAGTATAGCTTCCTTCGGAAGGGAAGTAACGCCGTTGGTCCTGTGTCGTCGATATAAGGCACGTGAAAGAACCTCAAGCCTGATAGGGAGGCCTCTGAGCAAAATTAAGTGGTCTTTAACGCCCAATATAGAATGGGACGCTAAAAACACAGCAGTTAAGAGCGTCCCTAAATAAAACGCAATTTACATTTTCTATCTAAATCCTAACATACTATAACAGCTGCAGTTATCTCACGTAACAATTGGACGTACAATATTCACATGCATTTCTCTACCCTGCATTATTTATTATTGCGAATGAAGGCTATTCTGACGACACGCCATTACTTTATTATATAAATATAAGGTGCTATATAGAGAAGGTATTACATTCCACCCAAAATTTGAAATCGAGATTCACCGGAAATAAATGTTTTAAGGCCCCCTAAATCCAAAGAGAACATTTTTTTAAAAAAATATAATGTATTACAATCACATGGCTTTCTCTAGCTGCTCTACAATTTCTACAACAAGTTAATCGAGGTAAGAATTTTCTTATTACTTACTTCCTTACAAGTAGAAGAGAACTAAGAGAATGCACTAGGCTAAAGTGATATTCAAATGTTTTAAAAGCTGTCGTTATGCGATTGTCATTGCAAATCGCTTCTTTGTTTGGCCAGGAGTAGCACAACGGACACTTCCTATCTGAGAAAAGTGTAAATACTTTACAATTGAAGCCAATAACAAGGAATATCTCAAAAACGGTTACGTTAACGTTAAAAAACGTAAAGAGCAATATTTGTGTGTTTTAACAAGACCTAAATTTTTTTGTGTGGAAAGATTTTGTTTAATTCTTACGGTTTAACTTTCAGAAAACTTCATCCAAATGTTTTCAGAGAATATTTACTGAAAATTCAAAATATAGTTTTATTTTTATGTAAACATGCTTAATATACGATATTTTAACAAAATTCGTTACCACTGTCTTTTAAAAAATCAACATTCTGGACATTTCTTTTTCCATTTAAAGGATAAATTGTGGTGGGTGGATTTTCTTCAATATCTTCCTGTTGCATCCTTCGAAGCTGTTAAACATAAATACCAAGTTTGGTAGTTAACAGTATTTTCGTTTTTGAGCTATGCTGTCCACCGATACACACACACACACAGACAGACACTGACGGACATTTTACAAAATATGTTTTTTTTTGGAATCATAGGATCTCAAAACGTATATTTTCGTTAAAATCTTGGTATCGAATTTTTGGGTCGAAAAATACCTTCTCCAAACACTATATACCTAGTACGTGTAGAGAAAGAAAAATAATTTTATGTGTTCCATTCACATAACTTTCTCTACATCTCTACAACAAATTATTGTTAAAAAACCTATGCTTCTATTTTTGTCATTCTAATCCAGAAAAAAAATTAGCAGAAATAGTCTTATTACTTGCTTCCTTAAAAGTAGAAGCGACATAAGGGAGTACCATAGGTTAAAGTGATAGTCAAAAGCTGGTTGCTATGTGACTGAAGTTCCTTTGTTTGTATGGACAAAATTTGACAAATTTCTGTGTAAGGAAATTATAAGTTTTTCAAAGCTGAAACCAAAACAAGGAATACCTCAAACACGACCAATTCCACGAAAAAATGTATATAGCATAAATTGTGTGTTTTAATGTGGTCTACATTATTGTGTGGTTGGCTTTTGTCTATCTCTTACGATTTACCAGTATCAAAATTCTGTAAAATTCATCCAGAATAAAGTAATCTTCAAAGACTATTTCCAGAAAATTTAAGATATACATATTATTTGTAAGGTAATATCTTAAATATACGATATTTAAATCAAAATCGTTAGAGCCATTTTTGAGAAAATCAAACTTTTCGAAAAAAAGTTCCATGTAAAGGATAATTGGGGGTGGGGGATTTTCTTGAAAATCTTCGTTTCGCATCCTTGCAAGATGCCAAACTTAAATATCAAGTCTGTGTGTGTGTGTGTGTGTGTGTGTGTGTGTGTGTGTGTTTGTGTGTGCGTCTCTGGACAGCATAGCTCAAAAATGAAAAGACCGTTAAATACCAAACTTAGTATTTAAGTTTAGTATCTTCCAAGGATGCGACACGTAGATTTTCAACAGCAACAAAAATCCCAACTCCAAATACCCTTTACTTGGAACTGTTTTTCGTTAATTCTGATTTTCTCAAAAATGGTTCTAAAGATTTGGGTTAAAATATCCTATATTAAATATATTTACCTGACAAACAAAATGTGTATCTTGAATTTTTTGGGAATAGCCTTTGAAAACTACCTTATTCTGGGGGAATTTTACAGAATTTTTCATAACTGCTAAACCGTAAGAGATAGACAAGAACTTACCACACAAAAATGTAGAGCACATTAAAACGCATAATTCAAGTTATATACATTTTTTTCGTGGAGTTGATCGTTTTTATGATATTTGTTGTTATTGATTTCACATTTAAAAAACTTTGGACTGTCACTTTAACCTATGGTACTCCCTTATTTCGCTTCTACTTACAAAGAAGCAAGTACTAAGACTATTTCTAATTTTTTCTCGAGTAGCATGTAGTAAATAGAAGCATAAGCTTTCTAACAATTTGTTGCAGAGATAAGAGAAAGTCGTGTGAACACATGAGAGTTTTTGTTTTGTTTTGATCGTTTGTGCTGCATTTTTCGCGTTGTATTAGTGCATATCACCTTCTCAAGTTTGAAACAAATTGAAACGCGTGCAGTTGTTTGGCCACAGAGTAAATAAAGCATGGTACGCGCTACCTTGTTGCGGTAGGTAAATATTTGAACGCGCTCCAGGTGGGGAAGACTGGCTGCTTTTCTTCCAAAAGGCAATATCCATCCGCATGCACGCACACATAAGGCGGGCGACCTGAGCCAAATTATTCATGGTGTCATACCACACGTGCTGCCATCTTCTGGCACAGCGACAGAGATGGAATTCCGTGCGCGCATTCCATTCCCATACTCTCATATTACATAAATTACATTCCTTTACAGAAATAATGCTAACAGGGTGCTAAGGATTAAAAATCGTCTTACTTTAAACGGGTATTACGAACTGAAGCCTGTTTTGAAACGCTGTAAGAAACAAACACACAAATAAATACCAACTTCCTTATGCAGAGTAAGACCGGCCAAGGTTGGCAATACCATGCGGCGCTACTTTCGCGAGCAAAGGTCAGCAGAGAGTGCAACCCATTAGGGGAGATGCAGGGAATGTCGGTCATCGCTGTTATATCGCTTCATAAGGAGAGAGAGATGTCTATCGTGTTCTACGCTCTATTCGCAAAGAGATATAACTATTTCAATAGTAACTTCATTGCCGAGTTGTAAATTTACGAGGTTAGAGGTGTTTTTCTGTAGTTGGCAGTTTTCTTATAATTTCGTCCAGAAAATCAAGACATCGTAAGTATATTTCATTGTTTTAAATTTGCTCAACCTTCTTATAAAACGAGTAGTGTATTTATTGCTGATTATTGTAATAATTGTTTTTTTTTTTTTTGTTTTTTTTTACTGTTTCGTTTATATAGTCCCCTTTAACATCTAAGGTCATATCGGGGGCTTTCCACTTGAAACAAATCGTTGTCAGTAGGTACTTTTACGTTGGTTTTTAAATCATTTTGTTTTAATCGGGATTTTCTTGAAAATCTTCATGTCGCATCCTTGGAAGATACCAAACCTAAATACCAAGTTTGGTTCTTAATGGACTTTTCGTTTTTGAGCTATGCAGCCTTCAGAAACACACACACATGGACATTTTTACAGAAAATGCTTTTTTTTTCGATTCAGGGGGTCCTAAAACATGCATTTCCGGTGAACGGTATCGAATTTTTGGGTGCAGTACTATAACTTCTCTATATACTGTATATAGTACATGTAGAGAAAGTAAAAATATTCAGTTAATTTTCCACAACTTTTGGTCAAATCTAACAAACGCATAATCTTAAGGGCGAAAGAACAACTTCAGTTTAAGTATTGCAAGAAGAACCTATTGGGAACCTGTTGGGTTAATTGACAAGCCACTTAGTGGTTGCACAATAACACGCTGGGTACTGCAGAGCTGTCATAAACAGCTGTCCGCACTTCTCAACACCACTTGCACGCTGACCATTGTTATAAGTACTTCAGTGTAGCTTTGGATGAATGCATACATAAATGTAAACAATGGTATTACTTTCTCTAGCCCAGTATGTACAATGTACATAGGGATAGAGAAGTATTGTACTCCACCAAAAAATACGATGTCGAGTTTTCACCGGAAATATATGTTTTAGGACCCCCGAATCCAGAAAAAGCATTTTCAGCAACAGGTCCATGTGTGTGTCTGTCTGTCTTCTGTGTGTGTGTGTGGGTGTGTGTGTCTGTGGACAGCATAGCTCAAAAATGAAGAAACGATTAAATACCAAACTTGGTATTTAAGTTTGGTATCTTTCGAGGATGACACTAAGATTTTCAAGAAAATCCTCCCACCCCTAACTACCCTTTAAATGGAAAATTTTCGAAATTTTTTTTTCTTAAAAACGGCTCTAACGACTTTAACAAAAATACCACATATTAGAGCCATATCTATCACAAATAAAATGTATATCTTGGATTTTCTGGGAATTGTTTCTAAAGAACTGTTTATTCTGGATTAACTTTGTTTAATTTGGCACAACTAGTAAACCCTAAAAGATAGACAAAAACTTAGAATACAAAAATGTAGACCATGTTAAAATACACATTATATCATATACATTTTTTTTCGTGCAGCTTATCGTTTTCGAGGCATTTCATGTTATTAATTATAATTGTGAAGTACTTATACTTTTCTCAGACGGAAGTGTCCGTTTTTCTTTTGTTCTACACCTGACCAAGCAAAGAAGTGATATGAAATGACAATCGCATATCGACAGCTTTTAAAACATTTGACTATCACTTTAGCCTAGTCACATTCTACTTATGAGGAACTAAGTAATAAAATTCTGCTAATGTTTGACTCGATTACCATAGTGTTGAAATAATTATGTTTCGTAAGAAGTGTGTTTGTAGAGTAGCCAAAGAAAGTCATGTGAGTATAACACATCAGATTTTTTTAACTATACCGGGTTGAGGGGAACTTGTTAGAACTTCATTGAAGCATTACAAACAAAGGAGTGCAATAGCATTTTGTTCTTTGCCGATTGCGAAAAAAACTGGTATGTTCCATTCACATGACTTTCTCTACATCTCTGGAACAAATATTGTTAAAAAGCTTATTTTCCTATTTACCTAGCGCCTTATTACTTGCTTCCTTGTAAGTATAACCAAAATAAGGGAGTACCATAGGTTAAAGTAATAGTCAAAAGCTGGTTGCTATGTGACTGAAGTTCCTTTGTTTGTATGGACAGCAGTTGACAAGTTCCTATATGAGAAAAGTATAAGCTTTTTAAAGCTGAAACCAATTAGAAGGCATCTCAAAAACGATCAACTCCACGAAAAAATTATATATATACATAAATTGTGTGTTTTAACGTTCTCTACATTTTCTGTTATGTCTCTTACGGTTTATCAGTTATTCAAAATTCCATAAGATTAATCCAAAATAAAGTAGTCTTCTGAGGCTATTCCCAGAAAATTCAAAATATAAATGTTATTTGTCATATAAATTTCTTTAATAAGCGACTTTTTAATAAAAATCTTTACAGCCATTTTTGAAAATATCAAAATTTTCGAGTAATGTTCCATGTAAAGGATATTTGGGGGTGGGGGAATTTTCTTGAACATTTTGTGTCGCATCCTTGGAAGATACCAAACTTAAATACCAAGTTTGGTATTTAACAGTATTTTCGTTTTGGAGCTATGCTGTCGTTAGACACTCAGGGACCTTTTTCTAAACTTTTGTTTTTGACTCAGGAGGACCCAAAACATATATTTCCGCTGAAATCTCGGTATCGAATTTTTGGGTGGAATAAATACCTTCAATATCCCTATGCGAATACCGAGATCTATCACTGGTTTAAATAAATGTAATAATATCCCTTCCATCGGGATGCTTGAACCGTAATGGTAGCAGAGTTGCAGTATGGGATATTCAATAAATAGGGATAAAAATCGACCGCAGCAGGGGGTGATGGACCCGAATGAGATATTTTCAGATTCGCGACCAGCACGGCCACATTCTCATCAAAACAAAGCCACAACTATGGTGACGACAGTTACTGCGGTTACATCACTGAGTACGTCATAAAACGTTCCACAGTTCATCGTTCAATAGACCAACTCATAGTTATAATCCGGTTCCGGTAATGAGCTGAGAATGCTTGAAAAATGAAATGTATATTACTACTTGCTTCCTTGTTAGTAGAACCGAAATAAGGGAGTACCATAGGTTAAAGTGAAAGCCAAAAGCTGGTTGCTATGTGACTGACGTTCCTTTGTTTGTATGGACACGAGTTGACAAATTCCTGTATGGTTTCAACTGAAACCAAAACAAGGAATATCTCAAAAACGATCAACTGCACGAAAAAGTGTATATAACATAAATTGTGTGTTTTAATGTGCTTTACAGTTTTTGTGTGGTAAGGTTTTGTGTAGCTCTTACGGTTTAGCAGTTACGCAAAATCCCTCAAGAATAAAGTAGTCTTCAGAGGCTATTCCCAAAAAATTCAAGATATACATTTTATTTGTCAGATAAATATCTTTAATATACGATATTTTAATCCAAATCGTTAGAGCCATTTTTAAGAAAGTAAAAAATTTCGAAAAATGTCCCCTGTAAAGGGTAGTTGGAGGTGGGGGGGATTTTCTTTAAAATCTTCGTGTCGCATCCTTGGAAGATACCAAACTTAAATACTAAGTTTGGTATGCAATGGTCTTTTCGTTTTTGAGCTATGCTGTCCACAGCCACACAGACACACAAACACTATCACATACAGACGGACCTAATTGTAAAACTGCTTTTTTTGGATTCAGGGGGACCCAAAACACGTATTTCCGGTGAAATCTCGGTATCGAATTTTTGGGTGCATTACAATACCTATGCACTATGTACTTAGTACATGTAGAGAAAGTAAAAGTCTTATGTGTTACACTCACACGACTTTCTCTAGCTGTTATACAATCAAACTTCTTACACAAGATTATTCTTCTTTCAACTCCATGATAAATTGTATTACTTAATTCCTTGAATGTAGAATGGAACTAAGGAAATGTTATAAAAGCTGTCGTTATGCGAATGTCAGTGCAAATCGCTTCTTTGCTTGGCCAGGAGTGGAACAAAAGAAAAACGTACACTTCCGTCTGGTTCAAGTATAAGTACTTCACAATTGAAACTAATAACAAGGAATACCTCGGAAACGGTAAGCTCCACGAAAAAACTATATGTGACATAACTTGTGTATTTCAACAATATCTACATTTTTTGTAGAGTAAGTTTTTGTCTGTCTCTTACGGTTTACTAGCTATGCCAAATTAAGCAAAATTCATCCAAAATAAACATGCCTTTAGAAGCTACTTTAAGGAAATTCAAAATATATATTTTATTTGCGATAGAAATGGCTTTACTATGTGGTATTTTAATCAAAATCGTTAGTGCCATTTTTAAGAAAAGCTTTTTAGAAAATATTTCTGTGTAAAGGGTAGTTAGGGGGGGGATTTTATTGAAAATCTTTTTGTCACATCCTAGGAAGATACCAAACTTAAATCCCACAAGTTTGATATTTAACCGTCTTTTCGTTTTTGAGCTACGCTGTTCACAGACACACACACACACACACACACACACACACACACACACACACACACACACACACATACTCCTTTTTCTATTTTTTTTTTTTTTTGATTCAGCGGATCCTAAAACATGTCTTTCCGGTGAAATCTCTGTATCCAATTTTTGGGTGCAACACAATAGCTTCTCTATCCACTTGTACGTAGTACGTAGAGAAAGTAAAATACGACAGAAATGGTCCGTTGTACAAAAGTGGTATGATAAGTTCTCAGCCTCACCCAGAGATCGCGCAACTAATTGCCTGGCTTTTTTTTTTCCTTACGTTGGTACACATGTTAATATACCCTACGTAAAATTACAAGCCATTCCAGGCATTAGTTGACTGTAGGCAATTGTTTGAAGCAGCGGAAGTGCGTATTGCTTTAAAAATGGAGAAATTCGAGTATCGTGCTGTGATAAAATTCTTCATAATACCCTCAGAAATTCATTTGCTGATTGTAAATGTGTATGGTGTCTCTTCACCTTCAGTTTCCACTGTGAAGAAACGGGCGGCCGATTTTAAACGTGGCCGTGAAAGCGTCCAAGACGATCATCGCGAAAAATTGTAACCACGCCGGAAATCATTGTAAAAGTGCGTGACATGATTTTGGAAGATCGTCGTACAAAGGTGCGTGATATTGAAAATGCTCTTAGTATTTCAAAGGAACACATTGGACACATCTTGCATCAGGAATTAAACACAAAAAAGCTTTGCGCAAGATGGATGCCGTTGTGGGTAACAAACGCATTCGCACGACACTTTCTGAAAAGTGCTTGGCGCATTTTCAGAAGAACAGAAATGTTTTTTTGCGCCGATACGTCACAATGGATGAAACATGGATTCACTACTACACACCCGAATCCAAGCAGCAGTCGAGGCAGTGGACAGAAGCTGGTTCTTCAGCTCAAAAGAAGGCGAGGATGGTGCTATCGGCGGGAAAGATCATTGAGTCAATGTTTTGAGATGCCAAAGGAATTTTGTTGATTGACTATCTCGAAAAAGGTAAAACTATTACTGGAGAATAGTACTCTCAACTTCTAACCAAACTGAATGCAAGCGCTCGTGAAAACAGACCCGGGTTAAAAAAGAAAAATATTGTTTTCCATCAGGACAATGCACCTGCCCACAAAAGTGTTTTAGCAATAGAGAAATTGAAAGATCTGCACTATGATGGGCTGGAACATCCACCCTATTCCCCAGATTTGTCTCCTCGGACTTCTATCTGTTTCCAAAACTGAAGAAATTCCTCGCTGGTAGGCGTTTTTCGTCCAACGAAGAAGCAAATGCGGCTGTAAATGGGTACTTTGCAGCACTTACAGAGGAACACTACACAGAGGGGACAATGGTATTGGAACACCGCTGGACAAAATGTATTGATATAAGAGGAGATTATGTTGAAAAATAAAACTACTTTAAAAACATGAATTGTCGTTTTTCACTCTCAGACCGAGAACTTTTCACATGTTCTCCTCCAGTTATTCGGTATACAAACGTTTTATTCAAAATATTAATCTGTTATCTACGGTGGCTGTCCCAGAAGTATCTGATTTGGCGTATAGATAGCGGTTGTTGTTTCAAACAACAATGGTAAAAAGTACCAACCTTAGAAAGCCTAAGTTTGAAATTTGACGCTTTTACATTGTTTAGCATTTGTTTGGCAGCCATCATTAGTGAATGCTCTCAGCGAATTTGTAAACATGATAAAACTGGTCATCGTTATGTGATACAATACTTTCATCTGAAAGGTCTTAGTCCAACTAATATTAAAGCTGAGCTAGATTCTACTTTGAGAAAGTCTGCTCCTTCGTTTACAACAATGAAATGTTGGGTGGCAGAGTTTAAGCGCGGTCGTACGAGCTGCCAAGAAGAACACCGCAATGGTCAACCAAATGAGGTTACCAGTCCAGAAATTGTAAAAAAAAAAAAAAAAAAATCCACAAAATGATATTGGATGACCACTGACCGAAAGTGCGAAATCTAGCAGACATTCCAGGCATTTCAAAAAGTTCTGTACATCGGATACTGACTGAAATTTTGGATATGAGAAAGTTGTGTGCACGGTGACTCCCGCGTTTGCTCACAATAGAACAAAAACGCGTCGTCAGGATGTTTCAGTCGAGTGTTTGGCAACGTTTCGCTGAAATAAAACTGAGTTTTGCGTCGAATCATAGCAATGGATGAAACCTGGGTCCATCTCTTCACACCTGAAACAAAGGAACAATCAAAACAGTAGATTGGAAGGGGAGAATCGACTCCAAAGAAGGCGAAGACACTTCCACTTGCAGGCAAGGTCATGGCGCACGCGAGGAGATTTTCATTGAGTATCTCAAAAAAAGAATACCGGAAATGCGTGTTTTGAGGATGCTTAATATAAACAGTAATCAATGGAGAATATTATGCCAACTTGTTGGCGCGTTTGAGTGATGAAATTGAGCGAAAACGGCCGCATTTAGCGAAAAAGAAAACCTATTTCATCAAGACAATGCACGAGTTCAAATGTCCATTATCGCCATGGCCAAAATCAAAGTGGCTAAAATTGAAACTAATAATCAGGAATTTCTCGGAAACGGGTAACTCTACCAAAAAAAAATGTATGTATGTAATATAGATTGTGTTTTAACAAGATTTACACTGTGTAGTAAGTTTTTGAAACCAAAAATAAGTAATATATAAAAATCAATGAACTCCACGAAAAAAATGTATATAACTTAATTGTATGATTTAATGTGCTCTACTGTTTTGTGTGGTAAGTTTTTGTCCATCCCTTACGGTTAAGCAGTTATGCAAAATTCCGTAAAATTCATCCAGAATAAAGTAGTCTTAAGAGGCTATTCTCAGAAAATTCAAGAAATACATTTTGTTTGCTAGGTAAATATTTTTAATATACGGTATTTTAATCAAAATCATTTGAGCCATTTTTAAGAAAATTATAAATTCGAAAAACGTTCCGTGTAAAGGGTAGTTTGGGGTGGGGGATTTTTCTCAAAATCTTCGTGTGGCATCCCTGGAAGATACTAAACTTAAATACGGACACACGGACAAACACACATATCACACACCACACACAGCGGACCTTTATCTGAAAATGCTTTTTTTGGTTACAGGAGACAAAAACATATACTTCCGGTGAAATCTCTGTATTCAATTTTTGGTTGCAGTGCAATAGCTTCTCTATACACTATATACATATTACGTATAGAGAAAGTAAAAAGAAGTCTAATGATGTTCTGTAGTGACTTAAGGCATTTAAAACTGGCGGATGGTGTCCAATTATATCTTTTATTACTTTCTCTTGCCCCGTATGTACAATGTACATAGGGATAGAGAAGTATTGTATTCCACCCTAAAATTCGATGTCGAGATTTCACCGGAATTACAGGTTTTAGGACCCCTGAATCCAAAATAAGCATTTCCTGAAAAGGTCCGTGTGTGTGTGTGTGTGTGTGTGTCCGTGTGTCTGTGAACACGATAACTCAAAAACGAAAAGTCGGTAAAATACCAAACTTGGTATTTAAGTTTAGTATCTCCCAGGGATGCGACACGAAAGTTTTGTGAAAAATCCCACCACCCCAAACTACCCCTTACATGTAACTTTTTTCGAAAATTTTGATTTTCTAAAAAATGGCTGTAACGATTTTGATTAAAATATCATATATTAAAGATATTTACCTGTCAAATAAAATGCATATTTTGAATGTTCTGGGAATAGCCTCTAAAGACTAATTTATTCTGGATAAATTTTGCATAACTACTAAACCGTAAGACATGGACCAAAAGTTAACACACAAAAAATGTAGATCACGTTAAAACACACAATTTATGTTATATACATTTTTTTCGTGGAGTTGATCGTTTTTGAGCTATTCCTTTTTCTTGGTTTCAGCTTTGAAAAACATACTTTTCTCATACAGGAATTTGTCAACTCCTGTCCATACAAACAAAGGAACATCAGTCACATAACAACCAGCTTTTGGCTTTCACTTTAACCTATGGTACTCCCTTATTTCGCTTCTACTTACAATAAAGCAAGAAATAAGACTATTTCTGCTATTTTTTTTTCGATTAGCATGAAATAAATAAAAAATAAGCGTATTAACAATAATTTGTTACAGAGATATACAGAAAGTCATGTGAATGGAACACATCAGATTTTTTTTTATGAAATTTCAGTCCCCTAAAAGGAAGCAAGTAATAAGACAATTTCTGCTAATGTTTATCTCGCTTAGCTGATAGATAAATAAATCATATTTTGTAAGAATACTTTTTTGAGGAAAACACAAGATGTTTCGTCTTTGAGTAATGCATTTCGTTATATCAATACTGAGAAAATTAAACGATTCACTCTGTTATCTGTGTCTTGAGGCATATGGTTTTCCTTGGCTGGTGCCCACCAAAAAAACGATATAAATAACGATGCATTTTAGGGAAGTTTTCACTTGAGTGAGCCCCAGAGTTTGTGTGCCAACTCTATTCTGCCAAGAAGTAACCTATCACCAGTGTTATATCTGCCATAAGACAAGTTTCTAGATTTCTTTTCGTAATAGAGAAGGGAAGCAGGGTCTTGCACAAAGCAGGCCAATCTCATTCATTTTTTGTTGCTCTTCTGGATGATTCGGGGCAAAGGAAGGGGATACTCTGTAACGAGCAACAGCCAGTCAGGAACATCCCGAAGGGTCGATTGATTTACTTCTCTTGCCGGTAGGGGGATATCTTTCCTAACAACGAAAAGCGAAGCTTCAACTGTCTAAAACATAACGTTCCAGAGAAGTAAGCATGATGCATCAGACTTCTAATCGTGCATTACTTTTCAAAATGTTTGTATTACTTTCTCTATACGCACAATGCACGTAGTGTATAGAGAAGGTATTGCACTCCACCCAAAAATTCGATACCGATATTTCACTGGAAATATGTTTTAATGCCCCCTATATCCAAAAAAAGCATTTTCACAAAAAGGTCCGCGCGCGCGCGTGTGTGTGTATGTGTGTCCGTGTGTCCATGTGCCTGTGAACGCGATAACTCAAAAACGAAAAGTCGGTAAAATACCAAACTTGGTATTTAAGTTTAATATCTTCCAGGGATGCGACACGAAGATTTAGAGAGAAATCCCCCCACCCCAAAAAAACCCTTTGCATGGAACTTTTTTTCGAAAATTTCGATTTTCTCAAAAATGGCTCTAACGATTTTGATTAAAATTTCGTATAATAAAGATATTTACATGACAAATAAAATGTATATTTTGAATTTTATGGGAATAGCCTCTGAAGACTACTTTATTCTGGATGAATTTTATGGATTTTTGCATAACTGCTAAACCGTAAGAGATGGAGAAAAGCTTGCATTATAAAAAATGTACAGCACCTTAAAACGCACAATTTATATTATATACATTTTTTTCGTGGAGTTGACTGTTTTTGACATATTCCTTGTTTTTGGTTTCAGCTATGAAAAACATACCTTTCTCATACAGGAATTTGTCAACTCCTGTCCATAGAAACAAAGAAACTTCAGACACATAGCAACCAGCTTTTGATTATTAGTTTAGCCTATAGTACTCCCTTATTTCCCTTCTGCTTACAAGGAAGCAATTAATGACTATTTGTGCTAATTTTTTTCTTGATTATCATGAAGTAAATAGAAGCATAAGCTTTTTAAAAATAATTTGTTGCAGAGGGGTACAGAAAGTCATGTGAATGGAACACATAAGATTTTTTCACGTTTGGTTTAGTTTCTTTATTAATGAAGTTGTCAATTGCCAGGAGCATATCGACGAACATCCGGTGTGCCGGAATTTTCTCCTGCAGGAGTTCTTTAACATGTCAGTAAATCTTCTGAAATGGGGCTGTCTCTTTTAAGCACACTTAAGGACATGTATGATTGAAAGGTTTAATTTCCAAACTAATAATGCTAACTTTTTACTTTCTCTAGCCCCGTATGTACAATGTACATAGGGATAGAGAAGTATTGTATTCCACCCAAAAATTCGATATCGAGATTTCACCGGAAATACATGTTTTAGGACCTCCTGAATCCAAAAAAAAGCATTTCCAGAAAAAGGTCCGTGTGTGCGTGTCCGTGTGTCTGTGAACGCGATAACTCAAAAACAAAAAGTAGCCAAAATACCAAACTTGGTATTTAAGTTCAGTATTTTTCAGAGATGCGACACGAGGCTTTTGAGAAAAATCCCCCCACCCCAAACTACCCTTTACATGGAACTTTTTTCGTAAATTGTGATTTTCTTAAAAATGGCTCCAACGATTTTGATTAAAATATCGTATATTAAAAATATTTACCTGAAAAATAAAATGTATATCTTGAATTTTCTGGAAATAGCTTCTAAAGACCTATTTATTCTGGATGAATATTGCTTAACTTGGCATAACTAGTAAACCGTAAGAGATAGACAAAAACTTACTATACAAAAAATTCAGGCCTTGTTAAAATACACAACTTACATCATATAAATTTTTTTCGTGGAGCTTACCGTTTTCGAGATATTCATTGTTATTAGTTTCAGTTGTGAAGTACTTATACTTTTCTCAGACGGGAGTGTCCCGTTTTTCTTTTGTCCTACTCCTGCCCAAGAAAAGAAGCGATTTGTAATAACAATCGCATAACGACAGCTTTTGAAACCTTTGACTATCGATTTAGCCTAGTGTATTATCTTATTTTCTTCCTACTTATAAGGAACTAAGTAATAAGAACATTGTGCTGAATACCTCGATTAACAAGGTGCAGAAAGAAGAATAATCTGATGTAAGAAGTTTGTACGAGCCGTAGAACGGCTAGAGAAAGTCATGTGAGTGTAACACATACGATTTTTTAAATATACAGAGTTATTCAAAAAGAAAGAACAGATTTCAAACATGTATTGCTTCCAAACTCAAAGATAGAAACGATTCCAACGTTCATCGAGAGAGAGAGAGAGAGAGAGAGAGAGAGAGAGAGAGAGAGAGAGAGAGAGAGAGAGAGAGAGAGAGCTGTTTGTTGTAGTAAGTCTATACTGAAATGGCGGCGACACCAAACGGGAAATGGCGGCGACACCAAACGGGAAATCATTTTGTGAGCTGCAATTAGCAAAGTTGTAGTGATAAGTTACTTCTTGTTGCAGTTCAACGATTATTTCGCCGTCAATTTAATAAGCAAATTTACGA
This sequence comes from Hymenopus coronatus, assembly GCA_030762935.1. Lineage (NCBI taxonomy): Eukaryota > Metazoa > Arthropoda > Insecta > Mantodea > Hymenopodidae > Hymenopus > Hymenopus coronatus. Next base: position 64,260,112 of record CM060899.1, read on the forward strand.
GTGGCATCGAAAATTCGCAGAAGATGTTTGCATCTGGAAAAGGAAAAGCATGGGACGTCCTCGCACATTGGACGCGCATTTCAAGCATATTCGTACACTATACGAAAGGAGCCCAAAGAAATCCACATCACGAGCAAGTATGGAAATTAACATTTCTCAAGCAACGGTATGGCGTGTTCTGCACCTGAAGCCATACAAACTGCAGTTATTGCAAGCATTGCATCCTAATGACCGCAACATAACGTAGGAATTGTTCATTGGCATGTTAGAAGATGTGGAAGTAGAAAATTTTGCTCAACGATTAATTTTTACTTTCTCTATACGCACTATCTACATAGTGTATAGAGAAGGTGTTGCACTCCACCCAAAAATTCGATACTTGGTATTCAAGTTTAGTATCTTCCAGGGATGCGACACGAAGATTTTGAGAAAAATCCCCCCACCCCCAACTACCCTTTACATGGAACATTTTTCAAAATTTTTGATCTTCTCAAAAATGGCTCTAACGATTTTGATTAAAATTTCGTATATTAAATATATTTACCTGAAAAATAAAATGAATATCTTGAATTTTCTGGGAATAGCCTCTGAAGAGTTGTTTATTCTGGATGAATTTTACTGAATTTTGAATAACTGCTAAACCGTAAGAGATGGACAAAAACTTACTACACAAAAAATGTAGAGCACCTTAAAACACACAATTTATGTAGTATACATTTTTTTCGTGGAGTTCGTCGTTTTTGAGACTTTCCTTATTTGTGGTTATCCATATAAACAAAGGAACTTAATTGACATAGCAACCAGCTTTTGACTATCACTTTAACCAACGGTAGTCCATTATTTCGCTTCTACTTACAAGGGAGCAAGTAATAAGACTAGCTCTGCTAATTTTTTTCTGATTAGCATAAAGTAAATAGAAGTGTAAGCTTTTTAAGAATAATTTATTGCAGGCATATAGAGAAAGTCATGTGAATGGTACACATACGATTTTTTGATGAATGCACTTTTCATCTTTCTGGTAAAGTTAATCGCCATAACGTTTGATTTTTGGCAAGTGAAAATCCTAGGTCAGTTATTCAGCATGAAGGAGATTCACCAAAGGTGAGCGTGTTCTGTAACAAAGGTTTATGGGCCTTTCTTCTTCATGGAGACAACTGTTGCAGGGCTAACCTATCTAGAAATGCTTGAAAACTGATTATTTCCCCAACTTGAAGAAGATTCAGATGACTTTATCTTCATGCAAGATGGTGCCCTGCCTCATTTCTCTTACCACGTCCGACGTTACCTCAATAACACACTTCCAGGACGTTGGATGGAAGAGGAGGAGCAGAAGATGAATCGCCGGTGGCCTCCCAGATCTCCAGATCTCACTCCATGTGATTTTTATCCATGGGGTTACGTAAAATACTTGTTTTTATTCCTCCTATGCCTGAAACTCTTGAATATCTACTACATGAAATTGTTGAAGCTATGAATTCGATAACTTAGGACAAGCTGATTCGTGTGTGGCAAGAAATGAGCCACCATTTTGACATACTACTGTGTCAAGAACGTTCCGGGTATTTGCTAATAAAACACAAAAAATGAATTTTTCATCCAATTTTATTTTATCGCCTTAAAAGAAGGTCCTTTCTGAAATTATACATTTATGCCAACGAACAATCCAATCATCAAAACATTTTTTGTAGGCACTTTAAGAATTAATTACAATAGTCGACGTGAATTTTCCTTTATGTCTTCTATCGACTGAAAACGGGTACCTCGAAGTGGTAACTTGAGTTTTGGAAAGTGAAAGAAATCAGCAGGAGCCAGATCAGGTGAATACGGTGGTTGTTCGATGAAATTTGTTGAGTTTTTGGCCAGAAATTCGTTCACAATAATAGCCTTGTGAGCTGGTGCGTTATCGTGGTGCAGAATCCATGAGTGGTCGTTCCACAAATCTGGCCTTTTTCGCCGTATTTGTTCTCTCAAACGCTGCATAACAGGAATTTGCCAACTCGTGTCCATACAAACAAACGAACTTCAGTCACATAGCAACCAGCTTCTGGCTTTCACTTTAACCTATGGTACTCCCTTATTTCGCTTCTACTTACAATAAAGCAAGAAATAAGATTATTTCTTCTATTTTTTCTAGATTAGCATGAAATAAATAAAAGAATAAGTTTATTAACAATAATTTGTTAGTGAGATATAAAGTCACGTGAATGGAACACATCAGATTTGTTGTTGTTGTTTTGTTATAGCTTAATGTCTTTTAACCTGCTTGATCATATCGGACGATGAATGAAATTGGTAAAATTATGCTCAAATGATCTTGGGGTCCATGGAGCTTAAAGTTACTCGACATTCCTTTCCTCAGGACTAGGGAAAACCCGGAAAAAAGCCTTATCCGGGTAACCCACCCTAAGCGAGATATGAACTCGCGATCTGTTGAATATGAGGCAGGCACGCTACCACCACACTACCCAGGCTTTCTTATTGGTTTCAGTTTTAAGATACTTAACGTTCCACGCAAAGATACAAATTTCAATCCCATAGCAACTACATTTTAAAATATTTGACTGTCGATTTAGCCTAATGAATTCTCTGATTTCCTTTCTACTTATAAAGCAACTAAGTAATAAGATCATTTCTGCAATGCTTAGCTCGATTATCAAGAACTAGATAGAGGAATAAATTTATTTACAATATTTTGTTATAGACATGTAGAGAAAGTCATATGAATGGAGTACATCAGATTTTTTGTTACAACACAAAATTACTGAATGTTTATTTTCATATTAAAATTCGCTTCTAAAAACTTGTGTTTACCAACGCATCACACAAAGCCAAACGTAATCCGCAACATTTATATTTCACGCTATAACGAATAAATAATTAAAATGTTCTCTTTACACCAAAAATTTTCTCTTACAACAGCGTTAAAATATATAAATGAGTTAGCAAGATGGTCACGTTGTTTGTTGTGTTCAACTATCAAATCTTGACTCTTAACACATTTTATTTTGTTAGGAAGCTACAGAACAACCTGGGGGTCAAAACGATCTTTCTCTACACCTCTGACACATTTTTTTTTTTAAGTTTAACGTCCTTTAACCTGGTTGGTCATATCGGACGATGAATGAAACTGGTGAAATGTTGCTCAAATGATCTCGGGGTCCAAGGAGCTTAAAGTTACTCGACATTCGTCTTCTCAGGATAAGGGAAAACCCCGATAAAATCTTATCCGGGTAACTCACCTTAAGCGAGATTCGAACTCACGACCTTTTGAATGTGGGCAGACACGCTTCCACCACACTACACAGGTGGGCAACAAATTATTGTTAGAAAGCTAATGCTTCTATTTACTTCAGGCTAATTGAGCGAAAATTTAGCAGAAATAGTCTTATTACTTGCATCCTTGTAAGTAGAAGCGAAATAAGGGAGTACCATAGGTTAAAGTGATAGTCAAAATCTGGTTGCTATGTGACTGATGTTCCTTTCTTTGTTTCACAAATTCCTGTATGAGTAAAATAAGTTTTTTAAAGCTGAAACCAAAAAACAAAGAGTATGTCAAAGGCGATCAACTCCACGATAAAATGTATTTAACTTAACGTGTTTTAGCGTGCTCTACATTTTTTGTGTGGTAAGTTTTTGTCCATCCCTTACGGTTTAGCAGTTATGCAAAATTCCGTAAAAATCATCCAGAATAAAGTAGTCTTCAGAAGATATTCTAAGAACATTCAAGATATACATTTTATTTGTCAGGTAAATATCTTTAATATACGATATTTTAATCAAAATCGTTAGAACTATTTTTAAAAAAATCAAAATTTTTGTAAAAAAGAGGGTAGTTTGGGGTGGGGGGATTTTTCTCAAAATCTTCGTGTCGCATCCCTGAAAGATACTAAACTTAAATAACAAGGACACACAAGGACCTTTTTCTGAAAATGCTTTTTTTGGATTCAGGGGGTCCCAAAACATATATTTCCGGTGAAATCTCGATATTGAATTTTTGGATGGAGTGCAATACCTTCTCTGCATACTATGTACATAGTATAGAGAAAGTAATAAGTACACTTCCATCACTTAGCCACCAGCTTTTAAAACATTTGACTGTCGCTTTAGCCTAATGTATTCCCTTATTTCCCTCCTACTTATAAGGAACTAAGTAATAAGACCTTTCTGCTAATGTTTGTCTCGATTAGCATGAAGTAGTTACAAGAATAAGCTGTAAGTGTTCTGGTGCTTTTGACCAGGTAACTAGATGGATTTTCTCCAACATTTCGAAGATGTTCAATATATTCTTCTTCGGCGTAATCAGTTTACCCCGAAGATGAAAATGATGCAAATCTGCGAAGTATTGAGGTCAATTCATTAACTTACCTGGCCAGAAGCAACAGAACAGAGTTATAAAGCTATCAGGAGAACTTCAGCTCTTACTTTAAGATTAACCTTTTCAACATAAATTTGTTACAGAGATGTACAAAAAATCATGAGAATGGAACACATCAGATTTTTGCTTTCTCTGCCATACTATGTGCATAGTGTACAGAGAAGGTATTGTATCGCACCCAAAAATTCGATACCGAGATTTCACCGGAAATATATGTTTTGAGACCCCCTGAAACCAAAACAATCTGATGTGTACCATTCACATGACTTTTTCTACATCTCTGCAACAAATTATAATTAAAAAGCTTATACTTCTATTTGCTTCATTCTAATCGAAAAAAAAAATAGTAGAAATAGTCTTATTACTTGCTTCCTTGTAAGTAGAAGCGAAATAAGGGAGTACCATAGGTTAAAGTGAAAGTCAAAAACTGCCTGCAATGTCACTGAACTTCCTTTGATTGTATGGACAGCAGTTGACAAATTCCTGTATGAGAAAAGTATGTTTTTCATAGCAAGCAGAAACCAAAAACAAGGAATGTCTTAAAAACGACGAACTCCAAGAAAAAATGTATATAACATAAATTGTGTGTTTTAACATGGTCTACATTTTTTGTTTAGAAAGTTTTTGTCCATCTCTTATGCTTTAGCAGTTATTCAAAAATCCGTAAAATTCATCCAGAATAAACTACTCTTCAGAGGCTATTCGCAGAAAATACAAGATATACATTTTATTTGTCAGATAAATGTCTTTAATATATGATATTTTAATCAAAATCGTTAGAGCCATTTTTGAGAATATCGAAATTTTGGAAAAAAGTTCTATGTAAAGGGTAGTTTGGGGTGGGGGGATTTTTCTCAAAATCTTCGTGTCGCATCCCTGGAAGATAATAAACTTAAATACCAAGTTTGGTATTTACCGACTTTTCGTTTTTGAGTTATCGTGTTCGCAGGCACACGGACACGCACACATACACGGACCTTTTTCTGTAAATACTTTTTTTGGATATAAGGGACCCTAAAACATATATTTCCGGTGAAATCTCGGTATCGAACACTATGTATATAGTTCGCGTAGAGAAAGTAATAAAAAGAACATTTTTAGAAAAATGTCCGTATGTGTGTGAATGTGTGTGTGTGTGTGTGTGTGTGTGTGTGTGTGTGTGTGTGAGCAGCGCAGCTCAAAAACGAAAAGTCCGTTAAATACCAAACTTAGTATTTATATTCAGTATCTTCGAAGAATACCATACGAAGATTTTCAGGAAAATCCCCCCAATCTAAACAGCTTTTACATGAAAAACATTTTGAAGTATTTAATTTTCTCAAAAATTGCTGTAGGTTTTGGATTAATTGAGTCCCAAAACATGTATTTCAGGATAAATCCCGGTATCGAACTTTTGGTTGCAATAAAATACCTGATGTATACAAAACATAGTTCGTGTGGAGAAAATAAAAAAGAGGAAGACCGACTATTACTTTCTCTACACGTACTATGTAAATAGTGTATAGAGAAGGTATTATATTCCACCTAAAATTGCGATTCCGAGATTTCACCGAAAATCCTAGTTTTGAGACCCCCTGAATAAAAAAAACAGTTTTAGAAACATGTCCGTGTGTGTGTGTTTGTGTGTGTGTGTGTCTGCCTGTCTATCTGTGTGTATGTGCGTCTGGAGAAGCATAGCTCAAAAACGAAAAGACCGTTAAAAACCAAACTTGGTATTTAAGTTTAGTATCTTTCAGGGATGCGACACGAAGATTTAGAGAAAAATCCCCCCACCCCAAACTACCCTTTATATGGAACTTTTTTGGAAAATTTTTATTTTCTCAAAAATGACTAACGATTTTGATTAAAATTTCGTATATTAAACATATTTACGTGGCAAATAAAATGTATATCTTGAATTTTCTGGGAATAGCCTCTGAAGACTACTTTATTCCGAATGAATTTTACTAACTTTTGAATAACTGCTAAACCGTAAGAGATGGACAAAAACTTACTGCACAAAAAATGTAGAGCACATTAAAACACACAATTTATGTTATATATATTTTTTGTGGAGTCGATCGTTTTTAAGATATTCCTTTTTTTTAGTCTCAGCTTTGTAAAATTTACACCTTTCTCATACAGGAATTTGTCAACTCGTGTCCATACAAACAAAGGAACATCAGTGACATAGCAACCAGCTTTGGACTTCACTTTAACCTATGGTACTCCCTTATTTCGCTTCTACTTACACGAAATCAAGTAATAAGACTATTTCCGCTATTTTTTTCTCAATTAGCATGAAGTAAGTAGAGAAAGTCATGCGGGTGTAACACATCAGATTTTTTTACTACCAGGCAATGACGCTGGTGATACATGGCATGAAGATGGAGCACCAGTGGAATGCGATGGCGGGGAAACCGGAGAACCTGGAGAAATCCCACCGCTGCGCCGCTTTGTCCACCACAAACCTCACATGCGGTCTCTTGGGATTGAACCCAGGCCGTCTAGGTGAAAGATCTGACTACTCGGCCATAGTAATCATATACACAACATGAATGTAAGTGGAGTACGCTACCGCTTCGCCACCTCTTTCGGTTATGTACGAGATATTTCAGCACCAGGTAGAGTGTGGTATATTTTGATAATTTGCATCTCTGTTAACCCCCGAGTAAAACTGAATAAATAAGAAGCCTGGTGCGAACCATCGATTTTTGGAGCGCTAATCCGCAGAACCACTTGAAAACATTGCTTTTTACTTTCTCTACACGTACTATATACATAGTGTATAGAAAGGTTATTGCTCTCCACCCAAAAATCCGATACCGAGATACACCGGAAATATATGTTTTATGGTCCCCTGTATCCAAAAGAGGTCCGCGCTCGCGTGTGTGTGTGTGTATCCGTGTGCTTGTGAACACAATAACTCAAAAACGAAAAGTCGGTAAAATACCAAAAATGGTATTTAAGTTTAGTATCTACCAGGGATGCGACACCAAGATTTTGGAAAATGCTCCACCCCAAACTACACTTTACATGGAACTTTTTCGAAAATTTTGATTTTATAAAAATGGCTGTAACGATTTTGATTAAAACATCATATATTAAAGATATTTACCTGACAAATAAAATGTATATCTTGACTATTCTGGGAGCCTCTGAAGAGTTGTTTATTCCGGATGAATTTTACTGAATTTTGAATAACTGCCAAACCCTAAGAGGTGGACAAAAAATGTAGAGCGCGTTAAAACACACAATTTATGTCATATACATTTTTTTCGTGGAGATCATCGTTTTGAGACATTCGTTGTTTTTGGTTTCTGCTATGAAAAACTTATACTTTTCTCATGCAGGAATTTGTCAACTACTGTCCATACAAACAAAGGAACTTCAGTGACATGGCAACCAGCTTTTGGCTATCACTTTAACCTATGATACTCCCTTATTTGGCTTCTACTTACAAGGAAGCAAGTAATAAGACTATTTCTGCTAATTATTTTCTGAAGTAAATAAAAGTATTAGCTTTTTAAGAATAATATATATAGTATATAGTATATAGAGAGGTTATTGCACTCCACCCAAAAATCCGATACCGAGATTTCACCGGAGATATATTTTTTAGGGCCTCCTGTATCCAAAAAAGCCTTTTACAGTAAGAGGTCCGCGCGCGCGCGTGTGTTTATATCCGTGTGCTTGTGAACACGATAACTCAAAAACGAAAAGTCGGTAAAATACCAAACTTGGTATTTAAGTTTAGTGTTCACCAGGGATGCGAGTCCAAGATTTTGGGGAAAATTCCCCCACCCCAAACTAAACTTTACATGGAACTTTTTTCGAAAATTTTGAATTTCTAAAAAATAGCTGTAACGATTTTGATTAAAATATCATATATTAAAGATATTTACCTGACAAATAAAATGTATATCTTGAACTTTATGGGAATAGCCTCTAAAGACTACTTTATTCTGGATGGATTTTAAGGAATTTTGCATAACTGCTAAACCGTAAGAGATGGATAAAAACTTACCACACAAAAAATGTAGAGCACGTTTAAACACAAATGTATGTCATAATATTTTTTTTCATATATTTCCGGTGAAATCTGGGTATCGAATTTTTGGATGCAATATAATACCTGCTCTATACAAAACATAGTTTGTGTGGAGAAAATAAAAAGGAAGATGGCCGACACCATAGATATCAAACGCACATCATCCTGAATGCAAGAGGCGTACGCTACCGCTTCGCCACCTCGTTCGGTTACGTATGAAATCCTTCAGCACTAGGTAGAGTGCGGTTCATTTTGATAATTTGCATCCCTGTTAACCCCCCAGTAAAACTGAATAAATAAGAAGGTTGTGCGGCACCAGGTGCGAACCATCGATTTTTGGAGCGCTAATCCGCAGAACCACTTGAAAACATTGCAGGCATTCCTTTTTCTTTCTTTCCTTTTGTGGGCTGCCATCAAGAGCCAATTAGCATCAGCCATAACAGCGGCACAGAGCACAGGAAAAGAGCAAAGAGAGCAGAAGGGATTATAACCATAACTGGCTGTCTTGAGGGAATGCAAGTAAAGACGGTCTAACTCACCAAATAAAAATCTGAATTTCTCTACATCTCTGCAACAAACTATTGTTAAAAAGCTTACACTTCTGTTTACTTCTGCTATTCGAGAAAATATTAGTATGTTTCAAAAACAAAGAATATCTAAAAAACGATGAAATCTACGAAAATAATGAATATAACATAAATTGTGTGTTTTAACGAACTCTTAACTTTTTGTCACAAGTTTTTGTCCATCCCTTACGGTTTAGTAGTTATGCAAAATTACATAAAATTCATCCAGAATAAAGTACTCTTCACAGGCTATTCCCAAAAAAGTCAAGATACATTTTATTTGTCAGGTAAATATCTTTAATATACGACATTTTAATCAAAATCGTTAGAGCCATTTTAAGAAAAACAAAATTTTCGAAAACATTTTCATGTAAAGGGTAGTTGGGGTTGGGGAGACTCTCTTGAAAATCTTCGTGTCGCATCCTTGGAAGATACCATACCTAAATAGCAAGTTTGGTAATCAACGGTCTTTTTGTTTTTGGGCTATGCTGTCCACAGACACACACAAACCACACATACACACACGGACTTTTTTGTAAAAATGCTTATTTTGTACTCAGGGGGTCTAAAACATGTATTTCCGGTGAAATCTCGACATCGAATTTTTGAGTGGAATACAATACTTCTCTGTCCCAATGTATATTGTACATACGGATCTAGAGAAAGTAAAAAGCTTATGCTTCTTTTAATTTATCTACATGTACTATATACATAATGTATAGAGAAGGTATTGCATTCCACCCAAAAATGTGATACCAATATTTCACCGGAAATAAATGCTTCGGGTCCCCCTGAATCCAAAAAAAGGCTTTTTCAGAAAAAGGTCCATGTGTGTGTGAGTGTGTCTTTGGACAGCATAGCTCAAAAACAAAAAAACCGTTGATTACCAAACTTGGTATTTAAGTTAGGTATCTTCCAAGAATGCGACACGAAGATTTTCAAGAGAGTCTCCCCAACCCCAACTACCCTTTACATGGAACTTTTTTCGAAAATTTGTTTTTCTTAAAAATGCCTCTAACGATTTTGATTAAAATGTCGTGTATTAAAGATATTTACCTGACAAATAAAATGTATATTTTGAGTTTTCTAGGAATAGCTTATGAAGAGTACTTTATTGTGGATGAATTTTACGTAATTTTGCATAACTGCTAAAGCGCAACAGATAGACAAATGCTTACCAAAAAAAAAATGTATAGCACTTTAAAATACATAATTTATGTTACATACATTGTTTTAGTGAAGTTTGTCGTTTTTGAGCTATTCCTTGTTTTTGGTTTCATCTTTAAAAAACATATACATTTCTCATACAGGAATTTGTCAACTCCTGTCCATACAAACAAAGGAATTTCAGTCACATAGCAACCAGCTTTTGACTGTCACTTTAACCTATGGTACTCCCTTATTTCGCTTACAAGGAAGTAATAAGACTATTTCTGCTAATTTTTTCTGCCAATATTTGTTGCAGAGATGTAGAGAAAGTCATGTGAATGTAACAATTGAGATTTTTGAACTTGTTCATATTCAACAGACGTGAAAGGTGTTTAGAGGCGACACAATGAACATGACTGGAAATGGGTCATCCATCATCCTTCATGAGAGATGATGTAGGCGAAATAATGATCTCATTATTTTCGAAACCAGGCATTTCTCCGCCGCCCAGGTTGTTATATTTACTTCAAAATCGAAAGCAAGTTCCAGAGGGCGGCGCCATATGCACGCTGCAGTTCCACCTCCCCCTCCTGACCCGCGCTGCAAAGCGACTTCAGAAATAGAAGCTGAATTATATGAGGCACATTCCTAGAATCTCTTGTGTGTAATTTTCTCGCTAGACAACCTCACGCGCCCATTTTCAGCAGCTTCCTTCTTCAACTGCATGACGAAAGTAGTGCATGTCAACTCTTAACGAAGGCCTTGGGTTCTATTCCTGACAGGGAAAGCTGCTTGAGTAAGACCACTTATCTCAGCTGTTCTTACAGCAAAAGGAAACCATGAAGGTCACAAGCCTTAATTGCACGTACGTTTAACTTCATGAAACGTAATCAAATTAATAAATCTCTCTAGGTATTTTAAGATATTTACCACTTACCTCTATTAAGTAAAGAAGTTTCGTAGACAATTATAGAGAAGGTATTGTATTGCACAAAAATTCGATACCGAGATTTTACAATGTGTGTGTGTGTGTGTGTGTGTGTGTGTGTGTGTGTGTGTGTGTGTCTGTGGACAGCATAGCTCAAAAACGAAAAGACCATCAAAAACCAAACTTGGTATTTAGGTTTGGTATCTTCCAAGGATGTGACACGAAGTTTTCAAGAAAATCCTCCCACCCCAAACTACCCTTTATATGGCAAAAATGTCGAAAATTTTGATTTGCTTAAAAATGGCTTTAATAATTTTGGACTAAATCTCTTATATTTAAGATATTTACTTCTCAATAAAATGTATATCTTGAATTTTCTGGGACTAACCTCTGAAGACTACTTTATTCTGGATGAAGTTTACGGAATTTTGAATAACTGCTACACCGCATGAGATGGACAAAAACTTACTACACAAAAAATGTAGAGCACGTTAAAACACACAATTTATATGATATACATTTTTTTCGTGGAGTCATCGTTTTTAAGTCATTCCTTGTTTTTGGTTTCAGCTATGAAGACATACTTTTCTCATATAGGAATTTGTCAACTGCTTCCATACAAAGGAACTTCATTGACATAGCAACCAGCTTTTGACTGTCTCTTTAACCTATGGTACTCCCTTATTTCGCTTCTACTTACAAGGAAGCAAGAAATAAGACTATTTCTGCTCATTTTTTCTCGATTAGGTGGAAGTAAATAGAAGCATAAGCTTTTTAAAAATAATTTATTGCAGAGATATAGAGAAAGTCATGTGAATGGAACACATCAGATTTTTTAATCCATGTTGTAAAATACGACATCTTAATTCGCCCTCTTGACTTTTAAGTGCTTGTCAGAAGCCCTTCAAGCAACATTATCTGAAATCACACCCGACATGCTTTCAAGCTGACTAAAACCATAAAACCTTCACGCCAATTTAATTATGGTTAAAACGAAGGTGATTATCCAAAAACATCAGAGCGTCTAATGTATTTTCTTTAGGATTACACAATTCTTTTTTACCTTCCCTGCACGTTCTATGTAAATAGTGTAAAGAGAATGTATTGTATTGCACCCAAAAATTCGATACCGAGATTTCACCGGAAATACATGTTTTGGGACCACCTGAATACATAAAATGCATTTTTAGAAAAATCTGATGTTTACCATTCGCATGACTTTCTCTACAACTGTATATAACATAAATTGGGTGTTTTAAAATGCTCTACATTTGTTGTGTGGTAAGTTTTTTTCCACCTCTTACGGTTTAGTAGTTATGCAAAATTCCGTAAAATTGACCCAGAATAAAGTAGTCTTCAGAGGCTATTCCCAGAAATTTCAAGATATACACTTTATTTGTCCGGTAAATATCTTTAATATACAATATTTTAATCAAAATCGTTAGTCATTTTTTATAAAATCAAAATGTCCGAAAAAAGTTCCATGTAAAGGGTAGTTTGGGGCGGGGGGAATTTTCTCAAAATCTTCGTGTTGCATCCTTGGAAGATACTAAACTTAAATACCAACTTTTCGTTTTTGAGTTATCGTGTTCACAAACACACGGAAACACACACGGACCTTTTTCTGAAAATACTTTTTTTGGATACAGGGGATCCTAAAACAAATATATATCCGTGGAAATCTCGGTATCGAATTATATGGGTTATACACTTTTCATTGCAATATTTTTAATATATTTGTTAATAATTAAATTAGCGGTAAATTATAGTCCATACGATGACAAAGTTAAAACTTTACCACCGCCGCCGCCGCCACTACCACCCAGATACGTTTTATTCCTCATGGATAACTTAGATTATCTCTGATAGGTTCATTAACTATGTACTATGTACCATGAAAATATCTGATGTGTTCCATTCACACGACTTTCTCTACACCTCTGCAACAAATTATTGTTAAAAAGCTTTTTCTACCATTCAATTCATGCTAATGGAGAAAAAGTCAGCAAAAATAGTCTTATTGCTGTTTCATTTACGTAGAAGCGAATTAAGAGAATAGCATAGGTTAAAGTATTAGTCAAAAGTTGGTTGCTATGTACCTGAAGTTCCTTTGTTTGTATGGATAGGAGTTGACAAAATTCCTATGTCAGAAAAGTATAAAATACTCGCAGAATAAAGTAGCGTTCAGAGTCTATTCCCAGAAAATTGAAGAAATACATTTTATTTGTCGCGTAAATACATTTAAAATACGGTATTTTAATCAAAATCGTTAGAGCCATTTTTGAGAAATTCAAAGATTTCGAAGATTTGTCCATGTAAATGATGGTTCGTGGTGGGGGGATTTTCTTGAAAATCTTCGTGTCGCATTCTTGGAATATACTAAACTTAAATACCAAGTTTGGTTTTTAACGGATATTTCGTTTTTGAGCTATGCTGCCCACAGACACACACACATACACAGAGAGAGAAAGAGAAAGAGAGAGAGTGATACAGACCGATGCACACGGACATTTTCCTAAAAATGTTTATTTATTCAAAAGATGTATTTCCCGTGAAATCTCGGGATTGTATTTTTGAGTGCAATACAGTGTGCACTATGTGCATAGTACGTGTAGAGAAAGTGAAATTTTACTATGTTCCATTCATATGATGTACTCCAGCTGTTCGGTAAACAAACCTTTTATACAAAAGATTAATCTGCTACCACGCCAATCAAGGTAAACATAGTATTCTTACTAGCTCCTTGTAAGTAAGAGAAATACGAAAATGTTCAGGCTAAAGCGATAGTCTCGTCCTTTAGCAGCCAATCGCTATGTGAAACAATTGATATAAAATTGAAGCCAATAATCCGAAATATCTCGATAACGGTTAACTCACAAAAAAGGTAACTAAATTATGTGTTTTAAGAGATCTACATTTTTTGTGTAGTAAGATTTTGAAATAACTCAAATATAAGACATTTTAATAAATCGTTAGTCAATTTTGAGAAAATAAAACCTTTCGATTTTTTTTTCTATGTAAAGGGTAGTAGCAATGGGGGGGGGAGGTTCTTGAAAATCTTCGTCTCGCATCCTTGGAAGATACTGAACCTAACTACCAAGTTTGATATTTAAGGGACACACACACACACACACATAGCAGACAGACACTCAGGGCCTTTTTTCTAAAAATACATTTTTTCGATTCAGGGGGTCCCAAGATATTTTTTACGGTGAAATCTCGGAATCGAATTTTTGGGTGCAGTACAATACCTTCTCTATACACTATGTACATGCACGTATACAGAAAATAAAAATCTGATGTGTTCCATTCACATGACTTTCTCTACATCTATTCTACAAATTATTGTTAAAAAGCTTATGCTTATTTATGCTAATCGAGAAAAAATTATCAGAAATAGTCTCATTACTTGCTTCCATACAAGTAGAAGGCAAATATTTTTTTTAACTACTCATGGCACCGCAGGCGGTGACACTGATGATACATGAATGATGATGGAGCACCGGTGGAATGCGATGGCGGGGGAAACCGGAGTACCCGGAGAAAACCCGCCCCAGCTCCGCTTTGTCCACCACAAATCTCACATGCGGTCGCTTGGGATCGAACCCCGGCCGTCTAGGTGAGAGACGAGTGGTCTAACCACTCGGTCACGGCGCGGCCGAAGGGAAATATGGAAGTAGTATAGGCCAAAGTATTCGTCAAAAGCTGGTTGCTATATGACTGAAGTTCCTTTGTTTGTATGGACCAGAGTTGGCAAATTCCGGTATGATAAAAGTGTAAGTTTTTTAAAGGTGATACCAGCAACAAGGAATATCTCAAAAACAATAAACCCTACGAAAAAAAATATATAACATAAATTGTGTATTTTAACGTGCTCCACATTTTTTGTGGTAAGTTTTTATCCATCTCTTACGGTTTAGCAGTTATGCAAAATCTCGTAAAATTTATTCGGCATAAAGTAGTCTTCAGAGGCTATTCCTAGAAAATTCAAGATTTACATATTATTAATCAGTTAAATATGTTTAATATACATAATATAATCAAAATTGTTAGAGCCATTTTTGAGAAAATTAAAATGTTCGAATAAATTTCCATGTGAAAAGTAGTTTGGGGTGGGAGTATTTTCTTGAAAATCTTTCTGACGTATCCTTGGAAGATACTGAACTTAAATGCCATGTTTTGTATTTAACAGACACACACATAGACAGTCAGACAGACTCACTCACAGACGGACATTTTTACTTTCTCTATACGCACTATGTACATGGTGGTGGTATTACAGTAAAGTTTTAACTTTGTCATCGTATGGACTATAATTTACCACTAATTTAATTATTAACAATAATGTAATATATATTCAAAATATTGGCATGAAAAGTTTATAGCCTACAAAGATTTAGTGTGTTTTTTCTTTTGGTTTAACATTCTAAATATGTATTAGAACTTAGAAATGTTATCCCTGACTGCAACATAAAACTGCATCTAGTTGCTTTCCTACGCATTCTAAACAGAAGGATATTATTAGGTGGCACTCAAAAGGATTTGCTAGAACAAGTGCAACGTGACGTCAGCATGTCAGCGTTTCCAATTTTAGCAAAGGCGCATGTCGCTTGCGCACTGCTCGAGTGCTTACTTCTCTCTTTCCCTCAAGTATCCGTTTCTGGTACCATAGCAACGACTGCGAGGGCCTGTTGAAAAATAATAGGCTTCCCTTATCGTTTTCAATTAAAATATTCCAGCTTGGAGCACAATAGGTCTACACAAAGAGACTTCATTACACACTTGCTTCTATCGGTCTTTAAATGGAACCAAGGAAAAAAGTTGGTTAATTCTGTAGCTTTTCCCAGAATCCGATATCTACAACTGCTTTCTATAGTATGGAGAAATAAAATCTGATGTGTTCCATTCATATGACTTTCTCTAAATCTCTGCAACAAATTGTACAAAGTGTACTCTTCCATATACTTCATGCTAATCGGTGAAAAAATTACCAAAAATAGTCTTATTACTTGCCTCCTTGTAAGTAGAAGTGAAATAAGGGAGTACCATAGGTTAAAGTGGAAGCCAAAAGCTGGTTGCTATGTGACTGAAGTTCCTTTGTTTGTATGGACACGAGTTGACAAATTCCTGTATGTGAAAAGTATGAGTTTTAAAGGGAACCAAAAACAAAGAATATCTCGCCCGCCTGAGTAGTGAGGTAGTAGCGTGTCTGCTTCACATTCAAAAGGTCTTGAGTTAGAATCTTGCTTAGGTTTTCCCTTATCTTGAGAAGACGGATGTCGAGTAACTTTCAGCTCCATGGGCCCCGAGATCATTTGAGCGTCATTTCACCTATTTCTTTCCTCGTCCGATATGACTAATCAGGTTAAAGGACGTTAAGCTTAAAAAAAAAAAAAAAAAAAAAAAGGAATATCTCAAAAACGATCAACTCCGCGAAAAAAATGTTTATAACATAAATTGTGTGTATTAGCGTGCTCAACTTTTTTGCATAATAAGTTTTGGTTCATCTCTTACGGTTCAGCTGTTATGCAAAATTTCGTAAAATTCATCCAGAATAAAGTAGCCTTGAGAAGCTATTCCCAGAAATTTTAAGATATACATTTTATTTTTCGTGTAAATATCTTTAATATATGATGTTTTAATAAAAAGCGTTAGAGCCATTTTTGAGAAAACAAACATTTTGGAAAAAAGATGCATGTAAAGGGTAGTTGGGTGTGGGGGTATTTTCTTGCAAATCTTAGTGTCGGTTCCTTGCAAGATACCAAACTTAAAACCAAGTTTGGTATTTAGCGGTCTTTTCGTTTTCAAGCTATGCTGTCCACAGACACACAGCCGGACTTTTTTCCAAAAATGCATTTTTTGGACTGAGGGGGACCCAAAACATGTATTTCCCGTGAAATCTCGGTATCGAATTTTTGGGTGGAATGCAATACCTTCTCTATACACTATGTACATAGTACGAGTAGAGAAAGTAATACAAATGAAGTATTGGTGTGGTTTCCTATTGCCATCTGCAGTTATGGAATGAAGCAACATCACATTCACAGATAGATTAATCCAAGGCATGCCTTTCCAGGATTACAAATTCCTCCATCCCATTGGAAATCGAACAGCTAGATAAGGAGGGGTAGATTAGGGATAGTAGAAAGGAAGAATAACTGATAAGGTTACACTTACAGCTAGAGCCACCTTCGTTTTATTACTAAATACATAGTAATAGAAATACATTACAGAAAATAAGGATGACTTGCTCTATATCTCTGCAACAACCTATTGTTAAAAAGCTTAATATTCTACTTACTTCATGCTAATTGAGAAAAAAATAATAAAGAAGTGTAATAGGATATGCTGATAGTCAAAAGCTGGTTGCTATGTGACTGAAGTTCCTTTGTAGGGACACAAGTTGGCAAATTCTTGTATGAGAAAAGTAGAAGTTTTTCAAAACTGAAACCAAGAACAAGGAATATCTCAAAAATGATCAACTCCACGAAAAAATGTATATAACATAAATTGTGTGCTCTAGCGTGCTCTACATTTTTTGTGGCTTAATTTTTTGTCCATCTCTTACGGTTTAGTAGTTATGCAAAATTCATACAGAATAAAGTAGTCTTCAGAGGCTATTACCAGAAGATTCAATATACACATTTTATTTGGCATGTAAATATCTTTAATATACGGGATTTTAATCAAAATCGTTAGCCATTTTTTAGAAAATCAAAATTTTCGAAAATTTTTCCATGTAAAGGGTAGTTGGGGGTGGAGGGATTTTTCTCAAAATATTCGTGTCGCATCCTTGGAAGATACCAAACTTAAATACGAAGTTTAGTATTTTACCGACTTTTGGTTTTTGAGTTATCGTGTTTATAGACACACGGACACACTGATCCTAAAACATATATTTCCGGTGAAATCTTGTAATCGAATTTTTGGGTGGAATACAATACTTCCTATATACACTATGTACATAGTACGTATAGAGAAAGTAAAAACACGCCAAGTGGGAAATGAGACTATTAGTATCAAAAAGAGCAATCTATACTTTTTTTGCGAAATTGAGATATTGGTACCATTGTATTGTGCTATTTTCCCTCTAATGAAGTGTAGTGTAGGTTTGTTTCCAAACAAACAAAATCGCATTTTTTGATGCATTAAAATCAAATGTTTGTTTCAAATAGGACAATCTCCATCATCTGTTGGAATCAAAAAGGGTAATCTCCACAGCTGCCTATAGGCTGTTTCCACTCGGTCACGTGACTGACAGCAATATGGCTGCAGTGCTGCTAATAATAGAATGTTTTCTGCTCTAGAGCGCTATATTATAAAATGTTTACTTTCTCTACACATACTATGTACAGTGTATAGAGGAAGTATTGTATTCCAAAATTTCGATACCGATATTCCACCGGAAATACATGTTTTAGGACCCCCTGAATATAAAAAAGCATTTTTACAAAAAGGTCCGTGTATCTGTCCGTGTATGTCTGTGGGCAGCATAGCTCAAAAACGAAAAGACCATTAAGTACCAAACTTGGTATTTTAGGTTGTTATCCTTAAAGGGTGCGACACAAGGATTTTCAAGAAAATCCCCCCACACCGAACTACCCTTTACATAGAATGTTTTTCGAAAATTTTGATTTTCTTAAAAATGGCTCAAACGATTTTGATTAAAATCTCTTATATTTAAGATATTTACATGCCAAATAAAATGTATATCTTGAATTTTTTGGAAATAGCCTCTGAAGACTACTTTATTCTGGATGAATTTTACTGAATTTTGCATAACTTCTAAACCGTAAGAGATGGACAAAAACATACCACACAGGAAATGTAGAGCACATTAAAACACTCAATTTATGCTATATACATTTTTTTCGTGGATTTTATCGTTTTTGAGGTATTCCTTGTTATTGGTTTCACCTTTGGAAAACATATTTTTCTCACATAGGAATTTGTCAACTGATGTTCTTACAAACAAACGAACTTCAGTCACATAGTAACCAGCTTTTGACTATCACTTTAACCTATGGTACTCCTTTATTTCGCTTCTACTTACAAGGAAGCAAGTTATAAGAATATTTCTGTTATTTTTTTTTCGATTAGAAGACCTTATTATTCTGAATGAAGTTTGCTGTATTTTGCGTAACTGGTACACCGTAAGAGATAGACAAAAATTTGCCACACAAAAAATGTAGATCATGTTATAACACACAATTTATGTTATTGTGAAATTGATTGTTTTTGAGATATTCCTTGTTATTTGTTTCAGATTTAAAATACTTTAACTTTTCTCACGCGGTAAGTTGTAAATTCCTGGCCATGCATAGAAACGGATTTCTATCACATAGCAACCAGCTTTTAAAAGACTTGACTATCGCTTTTCCATTATAGTCCTTTTAAGAAGTAATTAAGACACTTTCTGCTAATGCTTAAGTCGATTATCGAGTATTTGGATGGAATGCAATACCTTCTCTACATATGTACTATGTGCTGAGTAGCGAAAGAAAAATGTTAATCTTAAATACTTAGAGTAGTATTTATCCGACGTTTGTTTTTCTGCCACGGTGTTCAGACACAAACACAGACACACATGGTGGACAAAGCGGCGCTGGGGCGGATTTTCTCCGGGTTCTCCGGTTCCCCCCGCCATTGCATTCCACCGGTGCTCCATCTTCATTCGTGTATCATCACTGTCACCGCCTGCGGTGCCATAAGTAGTTAAAGCGGGCGTGTTCCATTCACATGACTTTCTCTACAGCTCTGCAACAAATTAGTTTTAAAAAGCTTATACTTCTGTTTACTTCATGCTAATCGACACCAAATTAGCAGAAATAGTCTTATTGCTTGCTTCCTTGTAAGTGGAACGGAAATAAGGGAGTACCATAGGTTAAAGTGATAGTCAAAAGCTGGTTGCTATGTGACAGAAGTTCCTTTGTTTGTATGGACAGGAGTTGACAAATTCCTGTATGAGGAAAGTTAAGTTTTTCGAACCTGAAAACAAAAACAAGGAATATCTAAAAAACGATCAACTCCACGAAAAAAATGTATACAACATAAGTTGTGTGTTTTAATGTGTTCTACATTTTTTGTGTGGTAAGTTTTTGTCTATCTCTTACGGTTTAGCAGTTATTCAAAATTCAGTAAAATTCACTCAGCATAAAGTAGTCTTCAGAAGACATTCCCAGAAAATTCAAGATATACATTTTATTTGTCAGGTAAGTATGTTTAATATACGGAATTTTAATCAAAATCGTTAGAGCCATTTTTGAGAAAATCAAAATTTTCGAAAAAAGTTCCAAGTAAAGGGTAGTTTGAGGTGGGGGGATCTTTCTCAAAATCTTCGTGTCGCATCCCTGGAAGATACTAAACTTAAATACCGACTTTTCGTTTTTGAGTTGTTTTCACAGACACACGGACACACACACATGGACCTTTTTCTGAAAATGCTTTTTTTGGATACAGGGGACCCTAAATCATATATTTCCGGTGAAATCTCGGTATCGAATTTTTTGGTGGAGTGCAATACCTTCTCTATACACTATGTACATAGTACGTGTAGAGAAAGTAAAATACAGACGCAAACACACATATACACACATATACACGCACAGACACACACGCGAGCGCGCGCGTGAAAAATCAATTTATTATCTCATAGGGTGTGGAATTTAAAGATAAACAAGTTTATTTTAGCAGCGAAGCAATCATTCATCCTTAAGCGCGCTACCAACCTGCCATCAATCACTTTACCACTAATCACAGCGATATTCGGTTATTAGGGTAGCGAAAACAAATGGGCGGAAGCCGTTCTTTAATGGCTTCCATTATTAATTAAAAACATCGCCACATAAAATGTTTGACTTTGACGGGGAGGTCCCTGTTCTTCAAAGAGAATTTAGGTACGGTGTTGCTCTATACGCCTTCTGTGTTTAAAAACATAAAATTGTTTGTTTCAATCAAGGTTAAAAAGTGGTTTTAAATATCTCTCATATTTTCCTCTACAGCTGAATAGGTTACAATCACATGACTTTCTCTATATCTCTGCAACAGATTATTGTTGAAAAGCTTATACTTTTATTTACTTAAAGCTAATCGAGAAAAATTAGCTGAAATAAGTCTTTTAGCTTGCTTCCTTGTAAGTAGAGGCGAAATATGGTTGTACCATAGGTTAAAGTGATAGTCAAAAGGTGGTTGCTGTGTGACTGAAGTTCCTTTGTTTGTGTGGACATGAGTTGAAAAATTCCTGTATGTGAAAAGTAAGTTCTTTAAAGCTGAAACCAAACACAAGGAATATCTAAAAGACGATCATCTCCTCGAAAAAAATTTATATAACATAAATTGTGTGTTTTAATGTGCGCTACAATTTTTGTGTGGTAGGTTTTGTCTATCTCTTACGGTTTAGCAGTTATGCAAAATTCTGTGAATTCATCCAGAATAAAGTAGTCTTCAGAGGCCATTCCGAGAAAATTCAAGATATACATATTATTTGTCAGGCAAATATCTTTAACATACGATATTTTAATCAAAATTGTTGGAGCCATTTTTTAGAAAGTAAAAATCTTAAAAAAAAAGTTCCATATAAAGAGAGTTGGGCGTGGGGGGATTTCCTTGAAAATCTTCGTGTCGCATCATTGGAAGATACCAAACTTAAATACCAAGTTTGGTATTCAACGGTCTTTTCGTTTTTGAGCTATACTGTCCACAGATTCACACACGCGGAACTTTCTGTAAAAATCTGATGTGTTCCATTCACATGACTTTCTCTATATCTCTGTAAATTATTATTGTTAATAAGCTTATCTTTTATTTATGTCATGCTAATCGAGAAAAATTAGTAGAAACAGTCTTATTTCTTGCTTTATTGTAAGTAGAAGCGAAATAAGGGAGTACCATAGGTTAAAGTGACAGCCAAAAGCTGGTTGCTGTGTGACTGATGTTCCTTTGTTTGTATGAACAGGAGTTGACAAATTCCTGTATGAGAAAAGTATAAGTTTTTCAAAGCTGAAACCAAGAAAAAGGAATATCTCAAAAACGATCAACTCCACGAACAAAATATATATAACATAAATTGTGTGTTTTAACGTGTTCTACATTTTTTGTGGGTTAAGTTTTTGTCCATCTGTTACGGTTTAGTAGTTATGCAAAATTCATCCAGAATAAAGTAGTCTTCAGAGGCTATTCGCAGAAAATTCAAGATATAAATTTTATTTGTCAGGTAAATATCTTTAATATACGATATTTTAATCAAAATTGTTGGAGTCATTTTTGTGAAAATAAAAATCTTCGAAAAAAGTTCCATGTAAAGGGTGGTTTTGGGTGGGGGGATTTTTCTCAAAATCTTTGTGTCGCATCCCTGGAAGATACTAAACTTAAATACCAAGTTTGGTATTCAACGGTCTTTTCTTTTTTGATACACACACGCACACACACACGCGGAACTTTTTGTAAAAATGCTTTTTTTGGACTCAGGGGTGTGGATGGATGTTTGGCGCGATGGATGAATGGATGGATGGGTGGACGGACGGACGGATGGATGGATTGATGGATGGACGGATGGATGGATGGATGGATGGACGGATGGATGGATGGAGATTCAGCAAAAGCCAAAATGAATCCAACTCTGCTTTGCACTAAGGCAGGCATATTGCTTGCAATAACGGAGGATTTGCTCCTTGTAAGAAAATTCTTCAGAGTTAGTTTTTGAGGTGAAGCTATACTTTATGGGACGTAGCAGAAAAGGGGAGTTCTGCGTTAGTCTTTATTCCTTTCCGTGTTCCGAGAGCGGCCCTGTTCATCATTTATAGTGCACAATAGCTCAGCAGGGGTTTGTCCCTTAATGACTGTCAAGAGTCAAGGGATTCCATTGTTTTTCACCGACCTGGTCCCTACCTGCCGCCTCTCACTGGCGCTCTCGAAGGTTGAGAAACTGCACACCTATGGCGATGCCTACCTCTTTAGTTTCTCTACACGTACTGTGTATAGATACCGAGATTTCACCCAAACCATATGTATTGAGGCTCTCTGAATCCAAAAAAAAGCCTTTTTGAGAAAAATATCTGTGTGTGTCTGTCTGTCTGTCTCTCTGTCAGCGTGTGTGACTGTGTGTCTGTATGCAGAACAACTTAAAAACGAAAAGTCCGCTAAAAACCTAACTTAGTATTTAAGTTTGGTATCTTCCAAGGATGCGACACGAAAATTTTCAAGAAAATCCCCCCACCCGCAACTACCTTTATCATAGAACAATTTTCGAAAACTTTGATTTTTTAAAAAATGCCTGTATAGATTTTGATTAAAATGTTGTATATTAAAGATATATACATGCCAAATGAAATGTATATCTTTAATTTTCTGGAAATAATCTCTGAAGACATGTTTATTCTGGATGAATGTTGTGTAATTTTGCATAACTTGTAAACCGTAAAAGATAGACAAAAACTTACCAATTATACAATGTAGATCTCGTTAAAACACACAATTTATGTTATCTATATTTTTTTCATGGAGCTGACTGTTTTCGAGATATTCCTCGTTATTAGTTTCAGCTTTAAAATACTTAAGAGGTACTTTTCTCTTACGGGAATTTGTCAGCTCCTGGCAAACACAAAGGTATTTCAGTCACATAGTAACCAGCTTTTAAAATATTTGACTATGGATTTAATCTATTGTACTCCCATATTTCCCTTCTGCTTACAAGAAAGCAAGCAATAAGACCCTTTCTGCTATTTTTACTTTCTCTATACGCACTATGTACATAGTGTATAGAGAAGGTATTGCACTCCACCCAAAAATTCGATACCGAGATTTCACCGGAAATATATGTTTTAGGGTCTACAACATCCAAAAAAAAGAAGCATTTTCACAAAAAGGTCCGTGTGTGTGTGTGTGTGTGTGTGTGTGTGTGTATGTCCGTGTGCCTGTGAACACCCTAACTCAAAAACGAAAAGTCAGTAAAATACCAAACTTGGTATTTAAGTTTAGTATCTTCCAGGGATGCGACACGAAGATTATGAGAAAAATCTCCCCACCCCCAACTACCCTTTACATGGAACTTTTTTCGAATTTTTTTATTTTCTCAAAAATGGCTGAAACGATTTTGATTAAAATTTCTTATATCAAAGATATTTAACTGAAAAATAAAATGTATATCTTGAATTTTCTGGAAATAGCCTCCGAAGAGTAGTTTATTCTGGATAAATGTTACTGAATTTTGAATAACTACTATACCGTAAGAAATAGACAAAAACTTACTAACAAAAATGTAGAGCACACTAAAACACACAATTTATGTTATATATATTTTTTCGTGGAGTTCGTCGTTTTTGAGACATTACTTATTTTTGGTTTCTGCTATGAAAACGTATACATTTCTCATACAGGAACTTGTCAACTCCTATCCATATAAACAAGGAACTTCATTAACATAGCAACCAGCTTTTGACTATCACTTTAACCTATGGTAGTCCCTTATTTCACTTCTACTTACAAGGAAACAAGTTATAAGACTATTTCTGCTAATTTTTTCTGATTAGCATAAAGTAAATAGAAGTATAAGCTTTTTAAGAATAATTTGTTGCAGGGATATAGAGAAAGTCAGTGAACGGTACACATTAGATTTTTACTTTCTCTATACTCACTATGTACATAGTGTATAAAGAATGTATTGCACTCCACCAAACAATTCGATACCGAGATTTCACCGGAAATATATGTTTTAGGGTCCCCTGTATCCAAAAAAAGTATTTTCAGAAAAAGGTCCGTGTGTCCGTGAGGTCGTGTGTCAGTGTGTCCGTGTGTCCGTGAACACGATAACTCAGAAATGAAAAGTCGGTAAAATACCAAATTTGGTATTTAATTTGAGTATCTTTCAGGAATGCGACACAAAGATTTTGAGAAAAATTACCCACCCCAAACTACCCTTTACATGGAACTTTTTTACGAATATTTTGATTTTCTCAAAACTGGCTCTAACGATTTTGATTAAAATATCATATATTAAAGATTACCCGACAAATAAAATGTATATTTTGAATTTTCTGGGAATAGCCTCTGAAGATTACTTTATTCTGGATGAATTTTGCATCACTACTAAACGGTAAGCGATGGACAAAAACTTAACACAGAAAATATTTAGAGCACGTTAAAACACACAATTTATGTAATATACAGTTTTTTCGCGGAGTTGATCGTTTTTAAGATATTCCTTTTTCTTGGTTTCAGCTTTGAAAAACAAATACTTTTCTCATACAGGAATTTGTCAGCTCCTGTCCATACAAACAAAGGAACATCAGTCACATAGCAACCAGCTTTTGGCTTTCACTCTAACCTATGGTACTGCCTTATTTCGCTTCTACTTGCAATAAAGCAAGAAATAAGACTATTTCTGCTATTTTTTCTCGATTAGAATGAAATAAATAAAAGATAAGCTTATTAACAATAATTTGTTACAGAGATATAGAGAAATTCATGTGAATGGAACAAATAAGATGTTTTCTTTGAAAATACAAAGTTGTAATGTGACAGGAACTGAAAATTACAGGGCGGAGAGCTAGAATAACTTCCATGTTCGAATATGTATTCGTATAACTTCAAAGTACTCTCTGCTATTAAAGAAATCCTTGAGGGAGTGACGTCATGTGATGAGCTTGCACTCCATCTCTGAATTTTACATTAAATACTTTGTAAGCAGAATCCGACAGCAAAGCACTTGGGAAAAGCAAAGGACATGGTCGATAATTATTCCTGGAGAGATGCGCTCGTTATTTTCAAGAAGACGAAACTATTGGTCCACCCTGCATATATTGCCATTGATATCACCCTTTTCATTAATAATAATATTAATACAATTATAATAACAATAACAATAGCTATAAGAATAATAATAACAATAATAATAATACTAAAAAATCTCATTAGCATAAATAGTCTTATTTCTTGCTTTATTGTAAGTAGAAGCGAAATAAGGGAGTACTATAGGTTAAAGTGAAAGCCAAAAGCTGGTTGCTATGTCACTGAACTTCCTTTGTTTGTATGGCAGAAATCAAAAACAAGGAATGTCTCAAAAACGTTGAACTACACGAAAAAAATGAATATAACATAAATTGTGTGTTTTAAAGTGATCTACTTTTTTCGTTTAGTCAGTTTTTGTCCATCTCTTACGGTTTAGCAGTTATTCAAAATTGCTTAAAATTCATCCAGAATAAAGTATTC
This sequence comes from Hymenopus coronatus, assembly GCA_030762935.1. Taxonomy (NCBI): domain Eukaryota; kingdom Metazoa; phylum Arthropoda; class Insecta; order Mantodea; family Hymenopodidae; genus Hymenopus; species Hymenopus coronatus. The sequence goes on from CM060899.1 coordinate 64,286,364, forward strand.
TTCAGAGGTTATTCCCAGAAAATTCAAGATGTACATTTTATTTGTCAGGTAAATATCTTTAATGTACGACATTTTAATCAGAGAAAATCAAAATTTTCGAAAAAAGTTCCATGTAAAGGGTAGTTGGGGGTGGGGAGATTTTTCTCAAAATCTTCGTGTCGCATCCCTGGAGGATACTAATTTTTTTTTAGATAAACATATATTTTCGGTGAAAACTCGGTAACAATTTTTTGGGTGGATTGCAATACCTTCTCTATACACTATGTACATAGTGCGTTAGAGAAAGTAATAAGAATAACAATAATAATAATAATAATCTGATGTGTTCCATTCGAATGACTTTCTCTACATCTCTGCAACAAATTATTGTTAAAAACCTTAAGCTTCTTTTTAGTTCATGCTAACCAAAAAAAAAAAAAAAAAAAAGAAAGCAGAAATAGTCTAATTCTTGATTCCATGCAAGTAGAAAGGAAATAAGGGAGTACCATAGGTTAAAACTATTGTCAAAAGCGTGTTGCTATATGACTGGTAAAGCTACTTTATTTATATGGACAGGAGTTGACAAATTACCTAATGAGGTAAGTGTGTTTTTTTAAAGCTGAAAACAATAACAAACAATATCTAAAAAATGGTGTATAATATAACCTGTGAGTTTTAACGAGCTCTATATTTTCTGTTGTCTATCTCTTACGGTTTAGCAGATAAACAAAATTCCGTAAAATTGATCCAGAATAAAGTAATCAGCAGAGGATATTCCCAGAAAATTTAAGGTATGCATTTTATTTATCTATAAAATACGGTATTTTAATCAAAACTGTTAGAGCCATTTTTGAGAAAATAAAATTTTCAAAATTTTTTCCATGTAATTGGAGGTGGGGGATATTCATGAAAATGTTCGTGTCGCTTTCCTGGAAGATACCAAACTTAAGAACCAAGTTTAGTATTTAACAGTCTTTTCGTTTTTGAGCTATGCTGTCCACAGACACGCACAGACAGAGAGACAGACAGACACACACACGGACCTGTTTTTGAAAATCCTTTTTTTTGGATTCAGGGGGTCCTAAAACATGTATTTTCAGTCCAATCTCGACATCGAATTTTTCAGGGAAAGTCATGTTAGTTATATTACTATTCATAGTTTAATTTAGTTGCCTGCACAAGTATACTTCATATGCCATTTTTCCTTTAATTCAAATTCAAAACTGGAGTTCTAGTAAAATTATATGGGAATAATCGTTTAAAATTATTATATAAAATAAGAGAGAAAATAGAAAATAAAATAAATGTAAATTTTTTATTAATTTTTTCTTCCCAATTAAAAGTTTAAATTCTTCCAAAGCAGTTTTCATAATCCTGTCGAAGGCACTACCAAAAAAGGTGGTCAAATGGCCATCAGTATTAGACACACAAAGCCAAATGTTGCAAGTTCAAATCCCAGTGACTGTGGTAAAGGACGGGGAGGGCCCAAGTAAAATAATCGGTGTGATGCTTGGAAGTTAAGGGGGTTACATTTGATTGTAGTTATATTAGGTTTACTCTTTTATTTATTTATAAAAATCACTGCCATTTTAGAGCAAATATAGTATATATTTTTATTTCTCTACACGTACTATGTACATAGTGTATAGAGAAAATATAGTATTCCACCCAAAAATTCGATACCGAGATTTCACCGGAAATACATGTTTTGGGTACACCTGAATCCAAAAAAAGGATTTTTACAAAAAGGTCCGCGTGTGTGTGCGTGTGTAAAGCTCAAAAACGAAAAGATCGTTAAACACCAAACTTGGCATTTAAGTTTGGTATCTTCCAAGGATGCGACACCAAGATTTTCAAGAAAATCTCCCCATCCCCAACTACCCTTTACATGGAACTTTTTTCGAAAATTCTCATTATCTTAAAAATGGCTCTAACGATTTTGATTAAAATGTCAAATAATAATGATATTTACCTGACAAATAAAATTTATATTTTGAATTTTTTGGGAAAACCTATGAAGACTACTTTATTCTGGATGAATTTCACGGATTTTGCATAACTGCTAAACCGTAAGAGATGGACTAAAACTTAACACACATAAAATGTAGAGCACATTAAAACATGCAATTTATGTCATATTCATTTTTTCCGTGGAGTTGATCGTTTTTAACATATTCCTGGCTTTTGGTTTCAGCTTTAAAAAACTCCTACTATTCTCGTACAGAAGTTTGTCAACTGTTCATACAAACAAAGGAACTTCAGTCACATAGCAACCAGTTTTTGACTTTCACTTGAACCTATGGTACTCTCTTATTTCGGTTCTATTTACAAGAAAGCAAGTAATAAGACAATTTCTACTAATTGTTTCTGGATTAGCATGCAGTAAATAGAAGCATAAGCTGTTTAACAATAATTTGTTGCAGAGATCAAGAGAAAGCCATATAAATGGAACACATCAAATTGTTGTAAGCTAATTTTATACATTTATCTCTGCCACAGGGCAGTACCATGTTGCAGAGAATAAATGCAACTTTCTGGATGGCTCTCGTAAAATGAATTCTTCATTCGGATTTAGAAAGGTGCACGTGGAAGGTCGGGCAGCCACTAGTTCCGGATAAACAGCTGAAGTTGCTTCGCAGCATAAACTTTTGACTCTCCCAGGGCGCACAACCCCACTTCTTTAGTACAAAGCTCCCAATCGAGGAAGAAGACCAAACTTGTGTCTTTCCCTCAACCGCATTTCCCAAAGAGGAAAGTTCCTTCCTCGTTCATATTTACTAGGTCTACACATTCAGGAACAGTTGAACGCCATCTGTAGATGTGCGCTTACCAAAGATCGGACGTTGCCAAAAATTGTGATATGTCCGTTCCATGACTCTCTCTACATCTCTGCAACAAATTATTCTAAGTAGAAGCGAAAAAACGCAGTAACGTAGGTGATTTTTACTTTGTCTACACGTACTCTGTACATAGTGTATAGAGTAGGTATTGTATTGCACCCAAAAATCCGATACCGAGATTTCACCGAAAATACACCTTTTGCGTACCCCTGAATCCAAAAAAAAGTATTTTTGGAAAAAGTTCCATGTGTGCGCGTGTGTGCGTCTGTGTGCCTGTGGACAGCATAGCTAAAAAAGGAAAAGACCGTTGAATGGATGCGAGACGAAGATTTTCAAGAAAATCCCCCACCCCAAACTACCCTTTACATAGATTTTTTTTTTCGAAAATTTTGATTTTCATAACAATGGCTCTAAAGATTTTGATTAAAGTATCGTATATTAAAGATATTTACCTGACATTTAAAATGCATATCTTGAATTTTCTAGGAATAGCCTCTGAAGACCACTTCATTCTGGATGAATTTTACAGATTTCTGCATAACTGCTAAACCGTAAGAGATGGGCAAAAACTTAACCCACAAAAAATGTACAGCACATTAAAACACACAATTTATGTTATATACATTTTTTTCGTGGAGTTGATCGTTTTGGCATATTCCTTGTTTTTGGATTCAGGTAAGAAAAACATATTTTTCTCATACTGGAATGTGTCAACTCCTGTCCATGCAAACGAAGGAACTTCAGTCACATAGCAACCAGCTTTTGACTAATACTTTAGCCTTTAATACTCCCATATTTCCCTTCTGCTTACAAGGAAGCAAGTAATAAGATCATTTGTGCTAATTTTTTCTCGATTAGCATGAAGTAAATAGAAAAAAAAAAACTTTTTAACAATAATTTGTTGCAGAGAGGTAGAGAAAGTCGTGTGAATGGAACACATCAAATTTTTTAAATCTGGACCCAATAATAAGGAATATCTAAAAAACGATCAACTCCACGAAAAAATGTATATAACATATATTATGTGTTTTAACGTGATCTGCGTTTTTTGAGAAAAATCCCACCACCCCCTACTACCCTTTACATGGACATTTTTTTGAAAATTTTGATTTTTTGAAAAAAGGCTCACAGATTTTGATTAAAATATCGTATATCAAAGCTATTTACCTGACAAATAAAGTGTATATTTCGAATTTCCTGGGAATAGCCTCTGAAGCGTACTTTATTCTGGATGAATTTTACGGAATTTTGAATAACTGCTAAACCGTAAGAGATGGAGAAAATTTACTACATGAAAAACGTAGAGTGCGTTAAAACACACGATTTATGCTGTATACATTTTTTTCGTGGAGTTCATCGTTTTTGAGACATTGCTTGTTTTTGGTTTTCGCTTTGAAAAACTACGTTTTTCTCATACAGGAATTTTTCAACTCCTGTCCATACAAACAAAGGAACATCAGTCACATAGCAACCAGCTTTTGGCTTTCACTTTAACCTATGGTACTCCCTCATTTCGCTTCTACTCACAAGGAAGCAAGTATAAAGACTATGCTAATTTGTTTCTGATAGCATGAAGTAAATAGAAGTATAAGCTTTTTAAGAATAATTTGCTGCAGGGATATATAGAAAGTCATGTGAATGGTACACATCAGACTTTTTACTTTCTCTACACGTGCTATGTTCATAGTGTATAGAGAAGGTATTACATTGCACCCAAAAATCTGATACCGAGATTTCACCAGAAATACATATTTTGGGTCCCCCTGAATCCCAAAAAAAGCATTTTTACAAAAAGTTCCGTGTACGTGTGTATCTATTTGTCCGTGTGTATTTGAAAACGATAGCTCAAAAACGAATAGTCGGTAAAATACCAAAGTTGGTATTTAAGTTTAGTATCTTCCAGGGATGCGACACGAAGATTTTGAGAAAATTCTCCCACCCCAAACTACCATTTAAATGAAACTTTTGCGAAAATGTTGATTTCCTCAAAATGGCTCAAACGATTTTGATTAAAATATCGTATATTGAATATATTTTACCTGATAAATAAAATGTATATCTTGAATATTCTGGGAATAGCCACTGAGACTATTTTATTCTGGATGAATTTTACGGAATTTTGCATAACTGCTAAACCGTAAGCGATGGACAAGAACTTGCCACACAAAAAATATAGAGCACGTTAAAATACACAATTTAGTTTAGATATGCACATTTTTTCTTGGAATTGATCGTTTTTTAGGTTTTCATATTTTTGGTTTCAGCTTTGAAAAACTTATGCATTTCTCATACAGGAATTGGTCAACTCCTGTCCTTACAACCATATGCTTCAGTCACATAGCGACCAGCTTATACTGTCATTTTAGCCCATAGTAGTCCCTTATTTGCTTCTACTTACAAGGAGGCAAGTAATAAGACCAATTCTGCTATTTTTTTTTTCTGAATTAGCATGAAGTAAATAGAAGCATAAACTTTTTAACAATAATTTGTTGCAGAGATGTAGAGAAACTGATGTGAATGTAACACATCAGATTTTTTTGTAGTAAGTTTTTGTATAACTCTTACGGTTTGCCAGTTATAAAAAATTAATCCAGGAATAGAGGTCTTCAAAAGCAATTCCCAAAAACTTCTAGATATAAATTTTTGTTTTCATGTAAGTATCTTGAAAATAAAATACTATGATCAAAGTCGTTAGAGCCATTTTTGAGAAAATCAAAATATTCGAAAAATATTCTATGTAAAGGGTAGTTGGTGTGGGGTTTTTTGTTGAAAATCTTGAGTCGCATTACTGGAAGATACTGAACTTAAATAGCAAGTTTGGTAGTTAGCGGTCTTTTCGTTTTTGAACTATGCTGTTGACAAACACACACAGAAACACACTTGGACCTTTTTCTAAAAATGATTTTTTCGGATTCAGGGTACTCAAAAACATATATTTTCGGTGAAATCTCGACATCGAATTTTTGGGTGCAATACTGTATCCTCTCTATGCAGTATGTACATAGTACGTGTGCAGAAAGTCAAAATTCGATTTTCTTGGAAGCTTTTTAATGAAATTTTAGTCTTACATAACCTCAAATGGTTAAAAATTCATACTGCACTACTTCTTGCTGTTAAGTTTCGTTTTCTTTTAAGCAACTGTCCTGTAAATTTTGCGCCACCCTGTTTGGTGGAGTAGGTAACTGAGTTTTACTTCCTCTACACACACACACACCATGTATAGAGAAAGTATTGCAGTCCACTCAAAAATCTGATATCGAGATTTCACCGGAAATACATGTTTTAGGGTTCTCTGTATCTAAAAAAAAATAGAAAAAGGGTCGTGTGTGCGCGTGTCTGTGTGTCCGAAGAGCCTGTGAACACGATAAGTTCTAAAACGAAAAATATGGTATTTAAGTTTATCTTACACAGATACGACACGAAGATTTTGAGAAAAATCCCCCACACTAAACTACCCTTTACATGGAAATAATTTCGAAAATTTTGATTTTCTACAAAATCGCCCTAACGATTTTGATTAAAATACCGTATAATAAACATATTTATATGACAAATAAAATATATGTCTTGAAGTTTTTGTGAATAGCCTCTAAAGATCTCTCTATTGTAAATGAATTTTGCGTAACTGGTAAAACGTAAGAGATAGACAAAAAATTACTGAATAGAAAATGTAGAGCCCCTTAAAACACACAATTTATGTTTCGTACATGCTTTTCGTAGAGTTGATCGTTTTTGAGATAGTCCTTGTTATTGGTTTAAGCTTTAAAATACTTATACTTTTCTCATACAGGAATTTGTCAACTCGTGTCCAAACACACAAAGGAACTTCAGTCACATAGTAACCAGCTTTTGACTATCACTTTAACCTATGGAACTCCCTTATTTCGCTTCTACTTACAAGGAAGCAAGTAATAAGACTATTTCTGCTGATTAGTATGAAGTAAATAGAAGCATAAGCTTTTTAACAAGAATTTGTTGCAGAGATGTAGAGAAAGCCATATGAATGGAACACATCAGATTTTTTTTTTTTTTGAGCATTTAAATGAAATGTCGGTCATAAATGCCCTCAACGGATTAAAAGTCCCTAATGCACTTATTGATGTTAGTTTTTTTCTTTTCTTTTAAGTACTGGCCAGCGACCTTTGCGCCACCCTGTTTGGTAACTCATTTTTGGAAAATATCGCGTTTGCGCCGGCGCTGTGAAATCCTAATTATGAGGGGTAGATCTCCTGTTTAAGTCCGCTCCCTACGGATTAAATTTAACTTGTTTAGCTTATTGATCCAGAGCTTGCGTGTGGTCACGAAGCGAAATTTCCAAAATCTCTGCTCGCAGAAGCACGCGTTTGTACCGTATTTCCTCCTCCTCTTTATCCAGCATTCCTCTTCATCAACTTCTGCGCTACCGACTTTCTCTTTCCGTTGTACAAACAAGCACACAGATGCCCCAGGCGGACACTTCTGTCTTTCGTCTCCAAAGCCGAAATTGCAGAAACCTGATGCCAACATTTTTCGGCTTCTTAGGCTGGTAGCCTCTGGGCAGCCTAAACTATCAAAAAGGAACGTTGCCATAGGCAGCGTCTAGAGAACGTATCGTTTTCCGTACCAACCTTAAAGCACGTGGTATAAACTAAACTGACAATTTAAAGAGCGATAACAAAAGTGTGTTAAGAACGGGTTAAAAATAACGTAACTGTTACACAAGTAACGGAGTAACAGCTACAAACGTAACAATTACAAAGAAATAGTACACTGTTTTAACTCGCAAGCTTTAGCTTGAGAAAGTAATAAAACAAAAAAATAAATAAAAAATCTGATGTGTACCATTCACATGACTTTCTATACATTTCTGCAAAAAATTATTGTTAAAAACCTTATGCTTCTATAGGTGATAGTCAAAAGCTGGCTGCTAGGTGGCTGAAGTTCCTTTGTTTGAATGGACACGAGTCGACAAATTCCTGTAAGAGAAAAGTATGTTTTTCAAAGATGAAACCAAAAACAAGGAATATCTCAAAAACGATTGACTCCACGAAAAAATTATATAACATAAATTGCGTGTTTTAACGTGCTCTACAATTTTTGTGTGAGGTAAGCTTTTCTTTACCTGTTACCGATTAGCAGTTAGGCAAAATTCCGTAAAATTCATCTAGAATAAAGTAGTCTTCAGAGGCTATTCCCAGATAATTCAAGATATACATTTTATTTATCAGGCAAATATTTTTAATATACGGTATTTTAATCAAAATCGTTAGAGCCAGTTTTAAGAAAATAAAACATTTCAAAAAAATGTCCATGTAAGGGGTAGTTGGGGGTGGAGAGATTTTCTTGAAAATCTTCGTGTCACATCCTTGGTAAATACTAAACTTAAATACCAAGTTTGGTATTTTATTGACGTTTCGTTTTTGAGTTATCGTGTTCACAGACACATGGAAACACACACACGGAAATGCTTTTTTTTTGGATTCAGGGGGACCCAAAACATGTATTTCCGGTGAAATCTCGGTATCAAATTTTTGGGTGGAGAGCAATACCTTCTCTATTCACTATGTACATAGTACGTGTAGAAGTAAAAAGGAAAAGCTGTAGCACAAAATGGCCATAGGCAGTGTCTATAGAACGTATCGTTTTCCGTGCCAAGCATAAAGCACGTGGTATAAACTAAGCTGACAATATAGAGAGCGATAACGTACGTGTGTTAAGCAGGGTTATTTTCTAAGCTTATCGTTACGGCTAACTAGTAACTAAGAGCTATAAGTACTCGTTACGGGCCAAACCTTACTTTCTAACTCTCAACGATATCGCTATGTGACGTAAAGCTAGTTGCATCGTAACTACCGGTCAGGAGCTGCTGTTAAGAGATCGTTAAGCAGCTGTTGCAACTTTTTCAACATGGATGCTGTGCTAGTAATGCTTTTGATGGGTAGAAAATAAAGTAACGGTTACAGAAGTAACGGAGTAACAAAAAAAAAAGTGATTTGTTACATCCACATGACTTTCTCTACATCTCTGTAACAAATTATTGTTAAAAAGCTTATGCTTCTATTTACTTCATACTAATTGAGAAAAAATTAGCAGTAATAGTCTTATTACATGCTTCATTGTAAGTAGAAGCGAAATAAGGGAGTACCATAGGTTAAAGTGAAAGCCAAAGTATGGTTGCTATGTGACTGAAGTTCCTTTGTTTGTATGGACACGAGTTGACAAATTACTATATGAGAAAAGTATGTTTTTTAAAGGTGAAACCAAAAACAAGGAATATCTTAAAAACGATTAACTCCAGGAAAAAAATGCATACAACATAAATTGTGTGTTTCAATATGCTCTACATTTCTTGTGTGGTAGGTTTATGTCCATTCTTACGGTTTAGCAGTTATGCAAAATTTCATAAAATTCATCAAGTATAAAGTAGTCTTCAGAGGCTATTTCCATAAAATTCAAGATATACATATTATTTGTGAAATAAATATCTTTAACGTACGATATTTTAATCAAAATCGTTAGAGCCATTTTTAAGAAAATCAAATATTTCGAAAAAAGTTGCATGTAAAGGGTAGTTGGGGGTGGAGAGACTTTCTTGAAAATCTTCGTGTCGTATCCTTGGAAAATACTAAACTTAAATATCAAGTTTGGTATTTTATTGACGTTTCGTTTTTAAGTTATCGTGTCCACAGACATACGGACACACACATACACACATGGAGGTAGTGTCTATACAACGTATCGTTTTCCGTACCAAGCATGAAGCACGTGGTATAAACTAAAGCGGCAATATAAAGAAATATAACGTATGTGTATTAAGAACGGGTAGAAAATAACGTAACTGTTACAGAAGTAACGGAATAACAGCTACAAACGTAACGATTACAAAGAGAGTATTGTACTGGTTTAACAAGCAAGCTTTTGCTTGAGAAAGAAAGAAAAAAAAATCTGCTGTCTTCCATTCACATAACTTTCTCTACATCTGTGCAACAAATTATTGTTAAAATGCTTATTGTTCTATTTGCTTCATGCTAATCGACAAAAAAAAAAAAAAAAAAAGAAAAAAAAATGTCAGAAATATTCTTATTACTTGCTTCCTTTTAAGTAGAAGCGAAATAAGGGAATAACATAGGTTAAAGTGATAGTCAAAGGCTGGTTGCTATGTGACGGAAGTTCTTTTGTTTGCATGGACAGGAGTTGACAATTTTCAGTATGAGAAAATATACGTTTTTGAAAGTTAAAATCAAAAACAATAAATAACTAAAGACAATGAACTCCACGAAAAGAAATTGTATAACATAAATTGTGTGTTTTAACGTGCTCTTCATTTTCTGTGTGGTAAGCTTTTGTCTATCTCTTACGGTTTAGCAGTTAAGCAAAATTCGGCAAAATTCATCCAGAATAAAGAGGTCTTCAGAGGCTATTCCCATAAAATTCAAGATATATATTTTATTTGGTATGTAAATGTCTTTAATATACAGGATTTTAACCAAAATCGTTAGAGCTATTTTTTAGAAAATCAAAATTTTCGAAAAAAGTTCCATGTAAAGGGTAGTTTGGGATGGGGGGATTTTCTTGAAAATCTTCGTCTCGCTTCCTTGGAAGATACCAAACTTAAATACCAAGTTTGGTTTTTAACGGTCTTTTTGTTTTTGAGCTATGCTGCCCACAAGTACACACACATACACAGACAGACAGACAGACAGACAGACAGACACACGGACATGTTTCTAAAAATGCTTTTTTTTTGGATTCAGGGGGTCTCAAAACATATATTTCCGGTGAAATTTCGGTATCGAATTTTTGGATACAATGCAATACCTTCTCTATACACTATGTACATAGTACGTATAGAGAAAGTAAAAATCTGATGTGTTACACTCACATGACTTTCTCTAGCTACTCTACATAGAAACTTCTTACAAAAGATAATTCTTCTTTCAACACCACGCTAATCGAGATAAACATTAGCAGAATTTTGTTACTTAGTTCCTTATAAGTAGACTGGAACTAAGGGAATGCACTAAGCTAAAGTGATAGTCATATGTTTTAAAAGCTGTTTGTCATTGCAAATCGCTTCTTTGATTGGCCAGGTGTAGAATAAAAGAAAAACGGACACTTCGGTCTGTAAAAAGTATAAGTGCTTCACAACAGAAACTAATAATAAGGAATACTTCGAAAACGGTAAGTTCCACGAAAAAAATTTAATGACAACTTGTGTATTTTAACGAGATCTAAATTTTTGTATAGTACATTTTTGCCTATCTCTTACAGTTTACTAGTTATTCTAAACTAAGCAAAATTCATCCAGAATAAACAGGTCTTTAGAATCTATTCCCAGAAAATTCAAGATATACATTTTATTTGTGAGAGAAATAGCTTTAATATGTGGTATTTTAAACGTTAGATTATAGAGAGAGTGTTCCATGTAAAGGGTAGTTTGGGGTGCGGGGATTTTGATGCAAATCTTCGTGTCGCATCCTTGGAAGATAACGTAAATATTACGTATTGGTATTTTACCGACTTTTAGCTTTTGAGCTATGCTGCCTAAAGACGCACACAGACCTTTTTACTTTCTCTACACGTACTATATAAAAAGTATATAGAAAAGGTATTCAACTCCACCCAAAAATTCGACACCGAGATTTCACGATAATTAAAAACGAAAAGTCGGTAAAATACCAAACTTGGTATTTAAGTTTAGTATCTTCCAAGGATGCGACATGAGGATTTTCAAGAAAATCCCCCACTCCTACCTACCTTTACATGGAACCTTTTTTGAAATTTTTATTTTTCTTAAAAATGGCTCTAATGGTTTTGATAAAAATACGACGTATAAAAGCCATATCTATTACAAATAAAAAGTATATCATGAATTTTCTGGGAATAGCTTCTAAAGGTCGGTTTATTCTGGATCAATTTTGCCGAATTTGGTATAACTAGTAAACCATAAAGGATAGGCAAAAACTTAGCACACAAAAAATGTAGAGACATTAAAACCCACAATTTATGTCATTTACATTTTTTTCGTGGAGTTGATCACTTTTGACGTATTCCTTGTTTTTGGTTTCAGTTTTGAAAAACGTGTACATTTGACAACTCCTGTCCATACAGACAAAAGGAACTTCAGTCACATAGCAACCAGCTTTTGACTTTCACCTTAACCTATGCTACTCCCTTATTTCCCTTCTACTTACAAGGAAGCAAGTAATAAAACTATTTCTGCTAATTTTTTCTGGATTGACATGAAGTAAATAGAAGAATAAGCTTTTTAACAATAATTTGTTGCAGAGTGTAGAGAAAATGATATGGAGGATTCAGGGGATCCAAAGCATGTATTTCCGGTGAAATCTCCGTATTGTATTTTTGGATGCATTACAATATCTTTTCTATACACTATGTATAATAGAGAAAGTAAAATGAAATTTTGCTTCATTCCTGAGAACGGTACTATCATCATGAAAATAAAGACGCTGTGGGGAAGATTGGGAAGCTCGGCATATTATGGCCTCTAGTTGGACATTAAAGAAATGAAGGTTGGACGAGCGCAAGGAATGAAGGGATCATAGCCGTTCCCTAAAAGGATCAGCACAGAGTGAAACAAATTGACGTCGTTCGTAAGCGCCATCTCTGTGCCAGTACCAGGGACCTTCTATAAGTCGCTACAAAAAGATAGAAAAATCTGATGTGTTCCATTCACATCACTTTCTCTATATCTCTGTAACAAATTATTGTTAAAAAGCTTATTCTTTTATTTATTTCATGTTAATCGAGACAAATTAGCAGAAATAGTCTTATTTCTTGCTTTATTTATTAGTAGAAGCGAAATACGGAGCACCATAGGTTCAAGTGAAAGCCAAAAGCTGGTTGCTATGTGATTGAAGTTCGTTTGTTTGTATGGACACCAGTTGGCAAATTCCTGTATGACAGAAGTATGGCTTTCAAAGCTGAAACCAAAAACAAGGAATACCTTAAAAACGATCAATTCCACGAAAAAAATGTATATAACATAAATTGTGTGTTTTAACGTGCTCTTCAGTTTTTGTTTGTTACGTTTTTGGCTATCTCTCACGGTTTAGTAGTTATGCAAAATTCATCCAGAATGAAGTAGTCTTCAGAGGCTATTCCCAGAAAATTCAAGATACACATTTTATTTGTCAAATAAATATCATTAATATACGACATTTTAATAAAAATCGTTAGAGCCATTTTTTTAGAAAATCAAAATTTTCGAAAAAAGTTCCATGTAAAGGGTCGTTTGGAGTAGGCGGATTTTCTTGAAAAATCTTCGTGTTGCATCCTTGGAAGATACCAAACCTAAATAGCAAGTTTGGTATTTTACCGGCTTTACATGGAACTTCTTTCGACAATTTTGATTTTCTAAAAAATGGATGCAACGATTTTGATTAAAATTACGCATATTAAAGATATTTACCTCACAAGTAAAAGGTATATTTTGAATTTTCTGGGAATAGCCTCTGAAGACTACTTTATTCTGAGTCAATTTTACGGAATTTTACATAACTGCTAAACCGTAAGAGATGGACAAAAACTTACCACACAACAAATGTAGAGCACTTTAAACCACACAATTTATGTTACATACATTTTTTTCGTGGAGTTGATAATTTTTGAGATATTCCTTTTTTTTTGTTTTTTTGTTTTTTTGTTTTTTTTTTGTTTTTTGTTTTTTTTTCAGCTTTGAAAAACTTGTACTTTTCTCATCCAGGAATTTGTGAACTCGCGTCCATACAAACAAAGGAACTGCAGTCAGCCAGCTTTTGACTATCACTTTAACCTATGATACCCCCATATTTCGCTTCTACTTGCAAGGAAGCAAGTAATAAGACTTATTTCTGCTTATTTTTTCTCGATTAGCTGGTAGTAAGTAGAAGCATGAGCTTTTTAACAATAATTTGTCGCAGAGATGTAGAGAAAGTCATGTGAATGGAACACATCAGATTTTTTTTCTATTCATGTTAATGAAGATAAACATTAGCAGAATCAGTTTTATTGCTTGTTTCCTTGTAAGTAGAAGGGAAATATAGGAACGCACAGGTAATACGATAGTTAAGTCCTTTAAAAGCCAGTCACTATGTGGAACAATTGAAATTCTAATTTCTTTGCTTGCCAGGAGTAAACAAAGGATTTAGTGTTCTCAGCGTATTTTTGGACTGCCTGCTTCTCTGGCCCCCAAAGATTTCCATTTATATATATTTTTCAGAAGTCTTTGGTGTTCCGCGAAGGGATATACGGGGCATTGGACCACCTGGTATGGTCAAAGATATACCATGTCCCCCCTGGTGCTTCGCCCCCTGATCGCTGCATAAATTAGTATTATTAGTTACACCCCCCATACACACTGGATAAAACTGTATCGTTGATGCAGTACATATCTTACGTTACTGGGATTTGAAATAAAAATACTTTAACTGGTGCTAATGCACTTTTTGAAAGTTGAGTGTTAATAGGTTCTCATACTCTTTAAACCTCCCCCCCCCCCCCCCCACACCTCCTCATATGCTAGGGTTTTGATGCAGGCATCAGTCAACATTTGTATACATGGAATGCTTGGTTGCAAATCAAAGCTAACATGTGCATGGTGCTCATTTTTTGTGTACTGCTAGCTTCAAAGGGATCGTTTTATTAAAAGTGATGAATACCCCCACTATGCACAGCTCGTTTCTGAAAGAACTCTGCCTGTTTGCATTCATGGCACTGCAGTCATGGAGGTTACTTTCTTGAAAGTGCTACTTCTGTCTATGTGCAAGTCGCTAACTTCTGTATGTTTGACCTATCGTCCCAACTGTGCTAAACTAAAACCCAAAATACTGCTGTTTTTTGCATGCATGCCTTAGAAAAGACGAAAATCATTGTCTGGGACAGGCATTCGCTTTCCGTGGCCACCTCTCCTAAGGAGAATACAATACGCTAATGCGATAGTCAAGTCACTTTAGGGAACACAGAAGTGTTTTTTACTTTCTCTACACGTAATGTGTACATAGTGTATAGAGCAGGTATTGTACTCCACCCAAAAATTTGATACCGAGATTTCACCGGAAATATATGTTTTGGAGTCCGCTGTATCAAAAAAAAAAAAAAAAACAACAACACATTTTCAGAGAAAGTTCCGCGAGTGTGTGAAATGAAATGCCGCTCTTTAACTGCTGTGGTTCTCAGCGTCCCACTCTATATTGGGCGTGAAAGATCACTTACGTTTGCTCAGTGGCCTCTCTATCAGGCTTGAGGTTCATTTACGTGCTATAAATCTACGGCACGGGACCAACGGATTTACTTCTCTTCTGCAGGAAGCCATGCTAATGATTTTTACGCCGGGTTTGAACCTGCGACCTTGGGTATATGAAGTTAGCATGGTAACCATTACACCACGGAGGGCAGCTGTGTGTGTGGTTTCTTTTTTTTTTTTTTTTTGGTAGTGTTTAACGAAGATACATGAATGAAGATGGAGCACCGGTGGAATGCGATGGTGGGGGAAACCGGAGAACCCGGAGGAAACCCGCCCCAACACCGCTTTGTCTAACCACTCGACCACGGCGCGGCCGTGTGTGTGTGTGTGTGTGTGTGTGTGTGTGAACACGATAACTCAAAAGCGAAAAGTCGCTAAAACTGGGTACTTAAGTTTAGTATCTTCCAGGGATGCGACACGAAGATTTTGAGAAGAATACCCCCACCCCAAACCACCCTTTACATGGAATTTGTTTCGAATTTTTTTATTTTCTTAAAAATGTCTAACTATTTTGATTAAAATACCGTATATTAAATATATTTAAGTGACAAATAAAATGTATATCCCGAATTCTCTGGGAATAGCATCTGAAGACTACTTTATTCTGGATGAATTTTGCGGAATTTTGCATAACTGCTAAACCGTAAGACATGGACAAAAGCTTACCATACAAAAAATGTAGAGCACGTTAAATCACACAATTTATGTAATATACATCTTTTTAGTGGAGTTGGTCGTTTTTTAAATATTCCTTGTTTTTGGCTTGAGCTTCAGAAAACTTATACTTTTCTCATACAGGAATTTGTCAACTTCTGTCCATACAAACAAAGGAACTTCAGTCACATAGCAACCAGCTTTTGACTATCACTTTAACCTATGGTACTCTCTTATTTCGGTCGTCTCCTTAGCGCAGTGATAGTCCGACTGCTTACCAAGCGGGAGACCCGGGTTCGATTGCCAGAACCGGTGTGGGGATTTTTTTCCCCGCTGGGAGACCTGGTCTGGGGTGCACTCAGCCTCGTGAGGTCCCTGAGGAGCTACTTGATGGAGAAGTAGCGGTTCCAGGTCATGAGTTCCACATTAACCGGCCGGGGGGGGGTTCGAGGCGCTGACCACGTCTCATCCTCCAATACTGCACCCCATCCATGACGTCTGTCATGGGACGAGATGGGTGACCTAGCGGTCGGGGGGTAGGCCTTGGGAGCTGTCTTGCCATGGATTTAAATTCCCTTGTTTCGGTTCTATTTTCAAGGAAGCAAGCATTATGGCTATTTCTGCTAATGTTTTATCAATTAGTATTAAGTAAATAAAAGAATATGTTTTTTGTTTCCTTTAACCTGCTTGGTCATATCGGACGATGAATGAAATTGGTGAAATGATGCTCAAAAGCTCGGGGTCCATGGAGCTTAAAGTTACTCGACATTCGTCTTCTCAGGATAAGGGAAAACCCCGAAAAAACCTTACCCGGATAACTCACCCTAAGCGAGATTCGAACTCGCGACCTGTTGAATGTGAGGCAGACACGCTACACCACACTACCCAGACGGGCGAATAATAATATTTTTTTTAATAATAATTTGATGCACAGATGTAAAAAAAGTAATATGAATGAAACACATATTTTTTGATTCAAGGGACCCTAAAACAGGTATTTCCGGTGAAATCCCGGTATGGAATTTTAGGCATTACAATACCTTCTCTATTCACTATATGTAGTACGTGTAGAGAAAGTACAATGTGATTAACTTACATATCTAATTGAATAAGATTAAGGCAAAGTTTATAGCAGGGAGGAGACCTGGACATATGCAGGACAGATACTGGACAATGTTAAGTCTTTTGTGTACTTAGGACTCACATTTACAATGAACGGAAAATGGACAAAACACATCGACATCACGAAACACAAGGCAAGGGTGAAAGCGGCGGAAGCTCTCCGGATACGCTACAGAATACCGAATATATCCATAACCTTAATGGAAACTGTATACGGAGCAACAGTTAGATCCACGATGACAAACGGAGGAGAAATATGGGGGTGGGAACAAACAGGGAATCTGGATCAAGTGAGGACCCACTTTTTGAAAGGAATTCTGGGTGTAGGGAGGGGTTCGGCAAACTGCGGAATAATGAGGGAATTCGGGGCACATAGTGAAACGATAGAGTGCAAAATCAGAGCAGTTAAATATTGGATGAGAATCGTTCACGGAAACCAATCTCTAATTAGGGCAGTCTGCTACCGTGAACAGTTGCGAATGGAAGGTAATTTGACGTGGGCATCAAAATTAAAGAAAGGGTTGGAAACCATTGGGATGGGAGACATTTGGATGGCGGGTCAGGAAAACAGGCGGAGTATTTGGAGAAAAATTAAGAACCGCTTCTGTGATATTGACAGACAGCAAATAATTGCGCAATGCGCAGAGAAGGTGTCATTAGAAGTACAGTCTGGGCTAAAATCGGAGTGGGGCAGTACATCAAAACGGGTACCAAACTCATTAGAGAGGGGCTCGCGTGGATTTGACTAGGAGCATGGAGGAGCACGAAAATTTCTGACGAGAATGGTACGGGAATCTGTCCCATTTGCGAGTAGGAAGAGTCGTGGACTCACATCTTGGCAAGATGTAGGGGTACGGAGGAATGGCGGGAAAAATATTTGCCGCGAGTTTTTACCACTGCGAATGTAGATCTAGAAGCATGTTGGACGCTACTGGCAGGCATGGAAGACGTGGACGGGCTAGGTAAATTTATACTTAAGGCAAGACAGCTGAGATCTGAGGAGGCTGCCAATAGAGAAGGGGGGGGGGGAGCAATAAGTTCGACTAAACAAAAGTGACTACAATGTTCTACATACATATATATTTTATATCATACTTAGATCACTGTTGTGCTATGGTTTTATATATTGTGTCTTTTAAGTGTAATTATCTATTATAAGAGGGTGCATTTATGAAGGTGTACTCTGTGCTGTAAATTTAAATTGTTATATTTGAATATCTTTGTATTTTTATTTTCGGGTTGACTCTTAATTCTTTATTGTTGTTTAATATTGTTTTTGACTGTGTATTACCTTTGACTTCTTATTTTCGTGTTTACTCTTTATGTCAATAAATACACTTATTTATTCATTCATTCATTCAACTTACATATCAAGTATTTCAAAAAGATATGTTAATATTGGAACTTAGTTCTGTTCTTATCGTTGAGCACAACGCAAATATTGAAATCAGATGGAGGTTCACGATTATGGCACTCTAAATGGAAAAAATGGAGACGGGGTTACCCCTTTAAACCCTCTGGATGTTAAGGGCGCCTCAAAAGGTTTACAAAGGCAAACACCTTTCCACTAGTTAGTGCTATATTAAATTTAGGCACACACTTAATCACTCCATCGTCTACACTGACAGAAGGAAGGGAGCTAACTGGAAGAACAAACCCAGGGCTTAATAGAAGCTTCTAGAGGGAATGTTTGCCAAAGGAAACGGGAGAGACAGGCAAGAAGTTTCAAGTATAATCGCAGAATACCACTGAGTATTCCCTGTTCCTGCTACATGCCCACAGGATTTCAGACGAAAAGCTTCAACTCGCCTTCCTGGCATTAGTAGCTCACGTTCCTATACTAGACTTGGCAGCCAATCACAATAAATTGCCTGAGCACCACATGATTTTTACTTTCTCTACACGTACTATGTACATAGTGTATAGAGAAGGTACTCTATTGCACCCAAAAATTCGATACCGAGATTTCACCCGAAATATATGTTTTAATACCCCTTGAATCCAAAAAAAATCTGATGTGTTCCATTCACATGACTTTCTCTACATCTCTGCAACAAATTATTGTTAAAAAGCTTATGCTTCTATTCACTTCATGCTAATCAAGAAAAAATTATCACAAATATCTTATTACTTGCTTCCTTGCAAGTAGAAGCGAAACAAGGGAGTACCACAGGTTAAAGTGATAGTCAAAAGCTGGTTGCTACGTGACTGAAGTTCCTTTGTTTGTATGGGCAGGAGTTGACAAATTCCTTTATGAGAAAAGTATGTTTTTCAAGGCTGAAACCAAAATCAAGCAATGTCTAAAAAATGATCAACTCCACGAAAAAAAAATGAATATAACATAAATTGTGAGTTTTAATGTGCTCTACATTTTCTGTCTGTTATGTCTTTGTCTATCTCTTGCGGTTTACCAGTTATACAAAATTCTCTAAAGTTTATCCAGAATAAAGCAGTCTTCAGAGGCTATTCCCAGAAAATTCAACATATACATTTTATTTTTCAGGTAAATATCTTATATATATAAGATATTTTAATCAAAATCATTAGAACCACTTTTTAGAAAATTAAAATTTTCGAAAATAGTTCCATGTAAAGGGTAGTTTGGGGTGGGGGATTTTCTTGAAAATCTTCGTGTCGCATCCTTGGACTATACCAAACGTAAATACCAATTTTTGTATTTAATGGTCTTTTCGTTTTTGAGCTATGCTCCCACAGACACACACACACAGACACACACACACACACACGGACATTTTTGTAAAAATGCTTTTTACTTTCTCTATACGTACTATGTACATAGTGTACAGAGAAGGTATTGTATTGCACCCAAAATTCGATACCGTGATTTCAACGGAAATATTCGTTTTGGGTCCCCCTGAATCCAAAAAAAAAAAAGGATTTTTACAAAAAGATCCATGTGTGTGTGCGTGTGTGTCTGTGGGCAGCATAGCTCAAAAACGAAAATACCGTTAACTACCAATTTAGAACCCTCAAAGACACGAAGATTTACAAGAAAATCCGCCCACCCCCAACTACCCTTTACATGGAACTTTTTTCAAAAATTTTAATTTTCTCAAAAATGGCTTTAACGATTTTGGTTAAAATATCGCATATTAAAGATATTTACCTGATAAATAAAATGTATATCTTGAAGTTTCTGGGAATAGCCTCTGAAGACTACTTTATTCTCGATGAATTTAACGGAATTTTGCATAACTGCTAAGCCGTAAGAGATAGACAAAAACTTACTTCACAAAAGATGTAGAACACCTTAAAACACACACTTTATGTAACAGAATTCTTTTTCGTGGAGTTTATCGTTTTTGAAATATTCCTTGTTTTTGGTTTCAGCTTTGAAAAACTTATGCTTTTCTCATACAGGAATTTGTCAACTTGTGTCCACACAAACAAAGGAACTTCAGTCATATAGCAACCAGCTTTTGACTATCACTTTAACCTATGGTAGTCTCTAATTTCGCTTCTACTTACAAGGAAGCAAGTAATAAGACTATTTCTGCTAATGTTTTCTCAATTATCATGAAGTAAATAGAAGCATAAACTTTTTAACAATAATTTGTTGCAGAGATGTAGAGAAATTCATGTGAATGGAACACATCAGATTTTTTTCCTTACGTCGTTACACGTGTTAGTAGACTCTATGTAAAATTACAAGTCATTCCTGTCAATAGTTGACTGTCGGCAGTTGTTTGAAGCAGTGGAAGTGTGCATTGCTTTGAAAATGGAGAAATTCGAGTATAGTGCTGATATAAAGTTCTTCGTAAAAGAAGGTTTAACACCAACAGAAATTCATTTGCGATTTGTAAATGTGTATGGTGACTCTTCACCTTTAGTTTCCACTGTAAGAAATGGGCGGCCGATTTTAAACGTGGCCGTGAAAGCGTCCAAGACGATTCACGCGAAGAACTTCCAAAAACTATAGCCACACCGGAAATCATTGAAAAAGTTCATGAAATAATTTTGGAAGATCGGCGTACAAAGGTGCGTTAAACTGCAAATGCAGTAAAAGTGGGCCTTAAACGCTGCAAAAAATTCTGATGTGTTACAGTCACATGAATTTCTCTAGCTGCTCTACAAACAAACATCTTACAAAAGATGTTCTTTCTGCACCATGTTAAACAAGATAAACATTAGCAGAATGTTCCTACTACTTAGTTGCTTACAAGCAGAAGGGAACTAAAGGAATGCACCGGTTATCTTAATGTACGCGTTCACATAAACGTATAACGCAAACACAGAAGTTTGTTTCCAGTTATTTTAATGTACGCGTTCACAATGTTTGACGCTGACATAAACGTATAACGCAAACACAGAAGTTTGTTTCCAGTTATTTTAATGTACGCGTTCACAATGATTGACGCTGACATAAACGTATAACGCAAACTCTGAAGTTTGTTTCCAGTTATTTTAATGTACGCGTTCACAATGATTGACGCTGACATAAACGTAAAACGCAAACTCTGAAGTTTGTTTCCAGTTATTTTAATGTACGCGTTCACAACGTTTGACGCTGACATAAACGTATAACGCAAACTCTGAAGTTTGTTTACAGTTATTTTAATGTACGCGTTCACAATGATTGACGCTGACATAAACGTATAACGCAAACTCTGAAGTTTGTTTCCAGTTATTTTAATGTACGCGTTCACAATAGTTGACGCTGACTCAAATGTATAATTATACAGGGAAGTTTGTTTCATATTATCTTTATGTACGTGTTCATTATGTCTAACTTGGGCGTAAATTGACCATAAACGTTTAATTTAACACAGAAGTTTGTTTCCAGTTATCTTAATGCATGCGTTCACAATGTCTAACGCTGACATAGGCATGTCTATAAACGTATAAGGTAAACACAGATATTATGCCTCTTCTGTCGACGTCATTCCGGAGTTCGTCCGGCAGTAGTTCAGATGTGAGGGCTCTCTGTGAACTATTTGTTGGAACGTTAATAGTTAAAACCCATGCTTATGCCAGCATTGCTTTATGAGGCCACCGCTATGTCATATCAATTGCTGAAGCTCGTACAACATCACCTTTTGCTAAATGAAATATAATTTATTCAAGATTACCATTTATACTTTATTCGTTCCATAGTTTCACATAGCATTTTAGCTTCATCTATCTCTGGTTTTTGCTATGGATAGTTTTACTTGCAGTGGATTTCATATCTAACATTTGTCTTCATTATATCTCTCATAATTTTACTTTCTCTACATATCACATGGTACTAGGTAGAGATGGTATACAAAAAATCGATACCGAAGTTTCAGCAGAAATACATTTTTAGAAAAAGGTCTAGCGCGCGCTTGTGTCCGTGATAACTCGAAAAGAAAATATGGTAAAATACCAAACTTAGTATTTAAGTTTAGTATCTTTCAAGGATGCGATACGGAGATTTTGAAGAAAATCACTTCACCCCAAACTACATTTTACATGGAAAAAAAAACTTAGAAAATATTGATTTCCTCAAAAATGGCACTAATGTATGGATTAAAATGATAATAAAATGTATATCATGAATTTTTGGGGAATAGCTTCTAAATACACACCTCTTTATTCTGGAAGAATTTTGCATAACTGGTAAACTGTAAGAGATAGACTAAAACTTATCACACGAAAAATGTAGATCACGATAAAACACACAATTTATCTCAAATACATTTTTTTAGATAATGCTTTTATTGGTTTTAGATTTAAAAAAACTTACTTTTCTCATACAGGAATTTGTCAACTCGTGTCCATACAAACAAAGGAACTTCAGACACATAGCAACCAGATTTTGACTATCACTTTAACCTATGGTACTCCCTTATTTCGCTTCTACTTACAAGGAAACTAGTAATAAGACTATTTCAGCTATGTTTTCTGGATTAGCATGAAGTAAATAGAATGAAAACCTTTTTAACAATAATTTGTTGCAGAGATGTAGAGAAAGTCATGTGAATGGAACACATCAGATTTTTTTTTTTTTTGGATTTGGGGCACCGAAATTATGTATTTCCGGTGAAATTTGGTATCGAATTTTTGGGTGCAATACAATAGCTTCTCTATGTACTATGTAAATTCCAATAGTATTCCGTATACTTTCAATATTTTCTGGTGTCCTCAATGTCCTGGGTGTTCCCGGTGGCACTTGGGGTAGTACGGAACTATCCTACACACTTCCGAATCGTGTGCCGATTTTGTTACTCTTCCATGTCTCCCAATGTTGAATTGCTGTCGAAACTTCCTCTGCATCGCTACCACACTGTCAGCGCTTCTGAAATACGCTTGAGTCACAAGCGCGCTGCGTCGCGGTCCAACGCTCCTTTGTTACTAAACTGACATCCTTCCTGCTATGCTCTACCCTGCTCCATTCTACCCTCATTGCAGGGATGTTTGTGCTACCAACCGTTGAAAGTTACAGATTGTTTCTACTGAAACCTATATACGAGTGTTAGCTGATAAGTCCCGGGCCTCTCAATGAAAACTTCATTTAAAAATTGTTTTTATTGCTCTATTTCTCAACATAATCTCCACAAAGGCTAATACATTTGTCATATCGGTGTTCTAATTTAATTAAACCATATTTGTAGTGCGATTTATCAGGGTCCTCAAAACAGCTGTTTAGCGCATCAATGGCCCTCTCGTTGCTGGGAAATCTTCGTCCTCCAAGAACTTTTTTGGGGTTTGAGAACGGTGGTGGTCACTGGGTGCTAGATCTGGTGAATAGGGTGGATGTTCAAGTACTTTGAACTTTAATTCGCACATGTTTCCCATTGCAATGACAATGGGCCGGAGCATTGTCATGATGTAACAATTCTTTTTTTATTCCAGGCAATAGTTGACTGTATGCAGTTGTTTGAAGCAGTTGAAGTGCGCATTGCTTTGATAATGGAGAAATTCGAGTATCATGCTGTGATAAAATTCTTCGTAAAAGAAGGTTTAACATCCTCAGAAATTCATTTTCGGATTGTAAATGTGTATGGTGACTCTTCACCTTCAGTTTCCACTGTGAAGAAATGGGCGGCGGATTTTAATTGTGAAAGCGTCCAATACGATCCACGCGAAGGACGTTCAAAAACTGTAACCACACCGGAAGTCATTGAAAAAAAGCATGACATGATTTTGGAAGATCGGCGTAGAATGTAAATCGCTAATGCTCTTGGAATTTCAAAGAAACGTATTGGTCACATCTTGCATCAGGAATTAAACATGAAAAAGCTCTGTGCAAGTGGTAGAGACCGGGAGATCCCTGGTTCAAATCTCGGTTATGGCATTGAATTTTTCAGTCTGCCTCAACCTATCCCAGGTCGTGAGGTCCGCATTAACTGGCCTGGCGGGATCGAAGCGCTGAGCACATCTCTACAATACTGCACTCCATCCATGAAGTGTAGTGGACCGAGATAGGGGACGCAGAGGCCGGGCGGTAGGCCCAGGCTCTTAGTGAGCTGTGCCAAGGAGGAGCATACCTATCCAACTCCTGTCCTACACACCGTACCTGTGAGAAAACAAATAATATTATCACAATTGTCCATAATAGTTGGCTATACCATGAATCCTGGGACTTAAAGTACTTCCAACATTGTAAGTCGCCATTGGGGTTGTCATCTCAAAATAATTTGAGATCACCTTGTGGTTTGCCAAGATGCATGCGAGTCAGTTGAGAAATTTATTGATATTCCGGCATTATGCTCAGTGGTAGATCAACCGGCTACAGACCGGAATATTCGTGGTTCAAATCCCAGCTATGGCATTAAAATTTTTAGTCTGACTCTACTTATCCATATTTATTACTTTCTCTATACTCACTATGTACATAGTGTATAGAGAATGTATTGCACTCCACCCAAAAATTCGATACCGAGATTTCACCGGAAATATATGTTTTAGGGTCCCCTGTATCTAAAAAAAAGTACTTTCAGAAAAATGTTCGTGTGTGTGTGTGTCCGTGTGTCCATATGTCCATGTGTCTGTGAACACGATAACTCAAAAACGAAAAGTCGCTAAAATACCAAACTCGGTATTTAAGTTTAGTATCTTCTAGGGATGCGACACAAAGATTTTGAGAAAAATCCCCCCACCTCTAACTAACCTTTACATGGAACTTTTTTCGAAAATTTTGATTTTCTCAAAAATGGCTCTAACGATTTTGATTAAAATTTCGTATATTAAAGATATTTACCTGACAAATAACATTTATATTTTCAATTTTCTGGGAATAGCCTCTGAAGACTACTTTATTCTGGATGAATTTTTCATAACTACTAAACCGTAAGAGATGGACAAAAACTTAACCCACAAAAATGTAGAGCACGTTAAAACACCCAATTTATGTTATACACATTTTTTTCGTGGAGTTGATCGTTTTTGAGATAACCCTTTTTCTTGGTTTCAGCTTTGAAAAACTTATACTTTTCTCATACAGGAATTTGTCAACTCCTGTCCATACAAACAAAGGAACATTAGTCACATAGCAACCAGCTTTTGGCTTTCACTTTAACCTATGATACTCCCTTATTTCGCTTCTACTTACAATAAAGCAAGAAATAAAGACTATTTCTGCTAATTTTTCTCGATTAGTATGAAATAAATAAAAGATAAGCTTATTAACAATAATGGAACACATCAGATTTTTTTATTCTGTGGACATGAAAACACAATCTCGAAATTGAATTCTTGGATACAGTGCATTCTTTGATCTAGGTAAGCTAGAAAGGAAATTCACTCCCTGCGGAAACAGAGAGAGGGAGAGAGAGAGAGAGAGAGAGAGAGAGAGAGAGAGAGAGAGAGAGAGAGAGAAAAGAACAGAAGTAATATCAAATGAAGTTGAAGGAGGTACTTTTCATAGCGAGTATTGTCGTCGGTGAATTTTCCAATGAACGATTGATCATTCTTTAAATATTAGTATTCTTGGATGTTTCCTCTGAGCGTGTACTGTTGAAGGGAAGGGCACAGCTTCGAGATGGAAACTGTAATGGAAAATCGATCTCGACATTAATTCCAAGTGACTGCTAGGGGTTCTGCAAATGTCACGTCATATCCTGATCAACGATTCAGTCACGCCTTCATCCCTCCACCCCCTCCGATTAGGGAGTAGAGCAAATATACCTGCCTACTGGGCAAGTTTATCTTTCAAATTCATCCCTTAAACTTTTCCTTCACCTTCAGAACACAAGAACACATGTATCAAGAAGTATTTGTTTTCTTTCTTATATACCCACTATATGCCTCCCCTTATTGCCATTATACTTTCTCTACCTCATACTATGTACACAGTAAGTAGAGAAGGTATTATATTCCACCCAAAGATTTCAATGGTAATACATCTTTTTGACATTTTATTTGTCGTGTACATATCTATATTACATGCGGTATATTTTATCAAAATCGTTAGAGAAAATCAACACCTTCGAAAGTTTATAAATAAAAGACAAGTTCATAGAAAACAATTATTTTATTACTAAAAGTTTGGTACGCTTATGGTTACTTTTCAACATAATCACCGAAAAGATTGAGACATTTATCGTACCTGTGCTCAAGCTTTGCAATACCCGCTTCAAAAAATGTCGCCAATGATTTCAAATGAGCATTGACGTTATTTTGAAGATCTTTGTAATTTACGTTTGCGGAGAGCCATTGAAAACAAACGAAAAGGAATTGTGTTGATCCATGACAACGCTGGTCCACACACTGCTGACACAACCCATCGGCTCCTTAAACAATTTCAATGGGATATTTTCTATCATCCGCCGTACAGTCCTGAACTGGCGCCCAGCGACTTTCACCTTTTCCCTGAACTGAAGATGTGGCTAGGAGGACAGCACTTTCAAACCAACGAAGATATTCGAAACAACATCAATGCTCATTTGAAATCATTGGCATGGATTTTTAAATACCTAACTACCTACGTATCTATTATTCAGTATAACAATACTATGCAAACTACCAGCAAGTATATAAACAGTTATTATGGAGCCTCAACATTAATAGTTAAAGACCCTTAATTACTTCACAATATTTACTTTAATTAATTATATAATATTTATTCTCTTTATATTATCCCTAAAGTTCTGAAGGTCAGAGGGCAGCCCTGAAAGGCTGCTACAGGCAATTCATACCATTCTTCAATGGTCCTATTGATAAAAGAAAATTTCCCTATGTCGGTTCTGTACCTTTTACCCTTAATTTTATACAAATAATCGTAGCATCCATAGATTCCCGGGTTTTCTAATCTCTTTAAGCTATAGATAGTACGACTAACCTATGTGTTTTACGCCTAACTTTTAGCGGCTCCCATTTATTCTCTTCGCCTTTCGTAGGCCCTAAATCTTTGCCTTTCATTATGAATTTTACAGCCCTTCTCTGTATGTTTTCAAGCGAATCAGTCCCAGCTTGCTACTCCATAACCGGCCGCACTAAGTTCGTGCACTTTGTTCTCCCCTTTTTACTTTCTCTATACGTACTATGTACATAGTATATAGAGAAGGTATTGCACTCCACCCAAAATTTCGATACCAAGATTTCACCGGAAATATATATTTTAAGGTCCCCTGTATCAAAAAAAAAAAAACATTTTCAGAATAAGGTCCGTGTGACTGTGAAAATGATAACTCAAAAACGAAAAGTCGGTAAAATACCAAACTTGGCCTTTAAGTTTAGTATCTTCTAGGAATGTGACACGAAGATTTTGAAAAAATCCCCCCACCCCAAACTACACTTTACATGGAACATTTAAAAAAAAATGATTTTCTAAAAAATGGCTCTAACGATTTTGATTAAAATATCATATATTAAAGACATATACTTCACAAATAATATGTATATCTTGAATTTTATGGGTATAGCCTCTGAAGACTACTTTATTCTGAATGAATTTTACGAAATTTTTTGTAACTGGTAAACCGTAAGAGATAGACAAAAACTTACCACACAAAAAATGTAGAGCACATTAAAACACACAATTTATGTTATATACATTTTTTTCGTGGAGATGATCGTTTTTTTAGATATAACTTGTTTTTTGCTTCAGCCTTAAATAAACTTATACTTTTCTCATACAGGAATTTGTCAGCACCTGTCCATACAAAAAAAGGAACTTCAGTCACATAGCAACCATATTTTGCTATTACTTTAACCTATGTTACTCCCTTATTTCGCTTCTACTTACGGGGAAGCAAGTAATAAGACTATTTCTGCTAATGTTTTCTCACTTAGCATGAAGTAAATAGAAGCATAGCATTTTTAACAAACATTTGTTGCAGAGATATAGAGAAAGTTATGGAATGGATTACATCAGATTTTTTTTAAGTCAAACTTCAAGACATAAGTTTACATTGTGGTTAATACACTGTATTGAATTCTGCAATGTTATAAATACGTGAATTTAATGGAGTATGTAATTTATATTGAAACAGAACAAGGTAAGCTCTGCTGTAATATTTACTCCGCAAAATTTTATAAGATGTATAAAACTTTTTTGATTGATCTAAATCTATTAACTGCAAATAGAATACAGTAATGTTTTTGTAACCAGTTAAATGCCTGACATGAAAGTGATGTATATTTATAATTTTCATTATAAGGTATAACAAAATAAACAATTTTAAAAAATCACATAACTTTCTCTATATCACTGCAACAAATTATTCTATTTACTTCATCTAATGGAGCAAAAATTAGCAGAAATAGTCTTATTACACTCTTCCTTGTTATTAGAAGCGAAATAAGGAGGTACCATAGATTAAAAGTGATAGTCAAAAGCTGGTTGCTCTGCGACTGAAGTTCCTTTGTTTGTATGCACACGATTCACAAAGTCCTGTATGGGAAAAGTATGTCTTTATAGCTGAAAAAAAAAACAAGGATTATCTCAAAAACAATCAACTCCACAAAAAAAAAAATATATAACATAAATTGTGTGTTTTAATGTGCTCTACATTTTCTTTGTGGTAAGTTTTTGTCTGTCTCTTACGGTTTAGTACTTATGCAAAATTCCGTAAAATTCACTCAGAATAAAGTAGTTTTCAGAGGCTACTCCCAGAAAATTCAAAATATACATTTTATTTGACAGGTAAATATCTTTAATATACGACATGTTAATCAAAATCGTTAGAGCCATTTTTTAGAAAATCAAAACTTTCGAAAAAAGTTCAATGTAAAGGGTAGTTTGGGGTGGGGGGATTTTTCTCAAAATCTTCGTGTCGCATCCCTGGAATATACTAAACTTAAATACCAACTTTGGTATTTTACCGACTTTTCGTTTTTGAGTTATCGTGTTCACAGTCACACGGACCTTTTTTTCTGAAAATACTTTTTTTCTTTACAGGGGACCCTAAAACATATATTTCAGGTGAAATATCGGTATCGAATTTTTGGGTAGAGTGCAATACCTTCTCTATACACTATGTGTAGTCAGGTGCGACAAAATTTCTAGGAAATGAACATCAGCTGCGACAATGTCGCTCCAGTCAGATGACCGCGATTGGTTGAAATTGCCTAATCTTGGCCATGCATTGGCGCTTTAATAGTTGGGTTGAATTTGCATTTAAAAAACTCACCGGCCGCCAGTTGTGCTGAGGCCTAGTCCACTTTCAAAAATAGAGCACCGCCAGTTCTAGACATCACACTGAATTCCTGTAACAAAAAACACACTATTGTTACATAACAAACTCTACAATGGGGATGATACACTGGAGCTTGTAATGAGATACACATATATCGTGATGCATCTTTATGTGTTTCATTCACATGACTTTCTCTACACCCCTGCAACAAATTATTGTTAAAAAGCTTATGCTTTTATATACTTAATGTTAATCGAAAGCGAAATAAGGAAGTACCATAGGTTAAAGTGATAGACAAAAGCTGGTTGCTATGTGACTGATGTTCCTTTGCTTATATGGACAGCAGTTGACAAATTCCTGTATGAGAAAAGTAAGTTTTTTACAGGTGAAACCAATAACAAGGAATATCTAAAAAACGACCAACTCCACGAAAGAAAGTATATTACATAAACTGTGTGTTTTAACGTGCTCTACATTTTTTGTATGGTAAGTTTTTCTCCATGTCTTACGGTTTAGCAGTTATGTAAAATTCCGTAAAATTGATCCAGATTAAAGTAGACTTCAAAGCCTATTCCCAGAAAATTCAAGATATAAATTTTATTTGTAAGGTTAATATTTTTAATGTACGATATTTTAATCAAAATCGTTAGAGCCATTTTTGGGAAAATCAAAATTTTCGAAAAAAGTTCCATGTAAAGGGTAGTTGGGTTGGGGGGATTTTCTTGAAAATCTTCGTGTCGCATTCTTGGAAGATACCAAACATAAATACCAATTTTGGTAATTAACGGACTTTTCATTTTTGAGCTATTCTGTCCACAGACGTATCCTTGGAAGATAGCAACCTTAAATACCAAATTTGGTATTTAAGTTCATTTGGTTTTTGAGCTATCTGTCCACTGACACACACACACACACACACATATGCACACAAACACACGTACCTTTTTTTCAAAAATGCTTTTTTTGGATTCAGCGGGACCCAAAACATATATTTCCAGTGAAATCTCCGTATAGAATTTTTGGGTGCATTATAATACCCTCTATATACACTGTACATACAAGGGTTGGGGCAAAAGTCATGGCAGCTAGTGTTTTTCTTGTAGATATGTGAACGGAACACTAACTTATATGTGTCGTGTGGAAGATCTGCAGGCATTGTGTGTATGCAGAACAACAGATGGCTCTGTGATAGCCGGTAGTAGCGCAGCGAGGGCTGTGAAATCAGTGAGTTGGTGAGTGTCGTGCGAGATGAAAATCACTAGGAGAAGAATTGGTGCATCCACCGTACTCTCCCGACATTTCACCCTGTGACTTTGATCTCATTCGAAAGATTGGGAACCACTACGTGGTAGGCGGTTTGCAACGCGAGAGGACATTGCTAATGCTGTGCGTGAACAAATTACCCCATTCACACATAGTGCGGCAAATGCTGCGGTAGGTGGTATTCGGTGCCTCCCTGATCGTTGGCTACGGGTGATGAAAGTAGCAGAGGACTACTTTGAGGGTCTTTAAGCACAGGTTTGTTATGTCAACAGTATGTGTATGATGTATATCTTTTGCACTGTAAAAGCCATATTGTTTTGTATACTACTATGCAGTGGTATTTATTGTCCACACAAACAGTTAACAACTTGTCATTTCTTCTGTGTATGTCACATTTTCCTTCAAGAAAATAAATAGTGGCCATGACTTTTGCTCCAACCCTAGTAGTACGTATAGAGAAAGTAAAAATATGTCCACTACTGTAGTTAGACGAATAAGCTTATTAACGGTAATTTGTTACACAGATATAGAGATATGTGAATGGAGTACATCAGATTTTATAAACCAAATTTCACCCTTGCATTGCTTTAAGAGAATGCCTGAAAGTATGGTAAGCACTTCCTTTGCGCTGCGCGAACAGAAGAACCAGTCTAAGACGCGAGTGCTTCATGCTTCGTTAGCTTTAGGAGAAAATGCCAGTGAACTGCACGGGCTCAGTATTTCACGCTAATCTAATCTAGCTTTAAAGAATAATTTACCGTGCAGCCATTATGAGGGCACAATGTCTTCTCGCACATGAGAATCTCTTCTGCCTCTTTGCTGGGGGGAAAAATATATCTTACCTCACAGTCTGCACCACAAGTAAGAACCACGATACATTTAGAAGTTCTAATGCATGCATTTAAGTTAATTTCAAATAGCTATGTAAATTGTAATAAACAAAACAACGACGAATGAAAAAAAAGTTATGTTCCATTCACATGACTTTCTCTACATTTCTGTAACAAATTATTGCTAAAAAGCTCATGTTTCTATTTACTTCATGCTAATAAAAGAAATTAGCAGAAATAGCCTTATTACTTGCTTCCTTGTAAGTAGAAGCGAAATAAGGGAGTACCATAGGTTAAAGTAATAGTCAAAAGCTGGTTGACAAATTCCTGTATGAGAAAAGTACAAGTTTTTTAAAGCTGAAACAAACAACAAGGAATATCGAAAAAACGATCAACTCCACGAAAAAAATGTACATACTATAAATTGTGTGTTTTACCGTGTTCTATATTTTTTGTGTGCTAAGCTTTTGTCTATCTCTTATGGTTTAGCAGTTATGCAAAATTCCGTAAAATTCATCCAGAATAAAGTAATTTTCAGAGGTTATTCCCAGAAAATTCAAGGTATACATTTTATTTTCATGTAAATATCTTTAATATACGATAGTTTAATCAAAATCGTTAAGAGCCATTTTTGAAAATATCAAAATTTTCGAAAAATGTTCTATGTAAAGGGTACTTTGGGGTGGGAAGATTTTTCTCAAAATCTACGTGTCGCATTCCAGGAAGTATGGTAATTAACGGACCTTTCATTTTTGAGCTGTGCTGTCCACAGACACACACACACACTATATAAACAGTACGCGTAGAGAAAGTTAAAAAATCTGATGTGTTACACTCACATGACTTTCTCTAGCTGTTCTACAAACTTCTTACATAAGATAATTCTTCTTTAAGCACCTTGCTAATCAAGGTACATATTAGCAAAATGTTCTTATTACTTAGTTCCGTATAAGTAGGAAGAAAATAAGGGAATACACTAGGCTAAACCAATAGTCAAATGTTTTAAAAGCTGTCGTTACGCGATTGTCCAAATCGCTTCTTTTCTTGGCCAGGAGTAGAACGAAAGAGAAACTACACTCCCGTCTGAGAAAAGTATAAGTACTTCACAACGGAAACTAATAACAATGAATACCTTGAAAAGGGTAAGCTCGACGAGTAAAATGTATATAACATAACTTGTGTATTTTAACAAGACCTACATTTTTTGTAGAGTAAGTTTTTGTCTATCTCTTACTGTTTACTAGTTATGCCAAATTAAGCAAAATTCATCCAGAATAAACAGGTCTTCAGAAGCTATTCCCAGAAAATTCAAGATATACATTTTTATTTGCTAGGTAAATATTTTTAATATATGATATTTTAATCAAAATCGTTTTAGCCATTTTTGAAAAAATCATAATTTTCGAAAAAAATTCTATGTAAAGGGTAGTTTGGGGTGGGGGGATTTTTCTCAAAATCTACGTGTCGCATTCCAGGAAGCTTGGTATTTAACGGACCTTTCGTTTTTGAGCTGTGCTGTCCACAGACACACACAGTAGACAGTGCGTGTAGAGAAAGTAAAAACTGTAGCATTATTAATTTGGAATTTCTAACTTTTAGGCATACATGACTTTAACCGTCATAAATAAAGTTGTGTATTGATTTGGTTCTAATGACTTACAGATGTTTCAATACACTCTAGCAAAGAAAGAAGCTGCTGTCTTGGCAATGTTTTAACTCACAAGAAACAACTTTTCATCAAGATACTCCATTTCCGTCTTCGCTCCTCCTCCATCATCCAGTTTTACAATGGTAACTTGGAAAACTTAGATCAATAAAACCTCTCTTTCTCATGCTCTTTCTTCTGCTGAATTTAAAATAGTTAGAACATTCTTCACCCAACAACGTGCTCAATAAAGCCTTACAAAGAAGCTGAGACTACAAGAAGAAAATATGCACATTTTTACTTTCTCTACCCGTAATAAAAAGAAATATTACTTGCTTCTTTGTAAGTATAAGCAAAATAAGGGAGTACCATAGGTTAAAGTGACAATCAAAAGCTGGTTGCTATGTGAGTGAAGTTCCTCTGTTTGTATGAACAGGAGTTGAACAATTCCTATAAGAGAAAATTTAAGTTTTTCAAAGCTAAAAGCAAAAACAAGGAATATCTAAAAAACTTTCAACCCCACGAAAAAATGTTCAGAATCTAAATTGTGTGTTTTAATGTGCTCTACATTTTTTGTGAGGTAAGATTTTGTGCATATCTTACGGTTTAGCAGTTATGCAAAATTCCGTAATATTCATCCAGAATAAACTCCTCTTCAGAGACTTTTTCCAGAAAATTCAAAACATACATTTTAGTTGTCAGGTAAATATCTTTAATATACGATATTTTAATCAAAATCGTTACAGCCATTTTTAGAAAAATCAAAGTTTTCGAAAAAAGTTCCATGTAAAGGGTGGTTTGGGGTGGGGGGCTTTTTCTCAAAATCTTCGTGTCGCATCCCTGGAAGATACTAAACTTAAATACCAAGTTTGGTATTTTACCGACTTTTCGTTTTTGGGTTATCGTGTTCACACACACACGGACACATGGACCTTTTTCTGAAAATACTTTTTTTTGTATACTGGGGACTCTAAAACATATATTTCCGGTGAAATCTCGGTATCGAATTTTTGGGTGGAGTGCAATACCTTCTCTATACACTATGTACAAAATACGTGTAGAAAAAGTAAAAATTGGGCATACTCACCTTACCTTGTGTTTATGTGCTATCCATTTTAAAATTCTATGCAGTTAATTAACATAGTTTTATAACAAAAATGAAAATTCATAGCATTAATACTAGACAAAAGGGATATATTCATCGTCAACTGGTGTCCATACAAACAAAGGAACTTCAGTCACATAGCAACCAGCTTTTGACTATCACTTTAACCTATGGTACTCCCTTTTCCCTTCTACTTACAAAGAAGCAAGTAATAAGACTATTTCTGCTAATTTTTTGTCAATTAGCACGAAGTAAATAGAAGCATGAGCTTTTTGAAACTAATTTGTTGCAGAGATGTAGAGAAAGTCATGTGAATGGAACACATCAGATTTTTTAAATAGTTCGTTGTATGACTGTCTGCTATAAGCATAACAGATTATTCGTAAAGCTTTCCTCTGTATCCGGAATATGCGTTTACTATCCACCGAATTACCCCAGAATATTATTCCATACTCGATGATGGAGTTAAAACTAGGCAAAATACACCAATTTAAGGGTATTGATTGAGTGAAATTTAACCAGTGCACGGAGAGCATAGCATAATGAGCTAAGTTTAGGTGTAATGTAGCTAATATGTGTCTTCCAGTCCATATAATATACTATATATATCATTACTGCACAAATGTCTTTTCTAGCACTAATGCATAAGTGTTTCCGAATCGGAATGCGAGATATTTCCGATCTTGCTATGTGAAACTTGACTTCACACCCGTTACCGTTGCCTCGATAAAGGCCATTAGCGAAAAACAGGTTGGGCAGCCAGGCTTCCAAATAAGGTTACCGTGAGCACAGGGAAGCGGAATAAAAATGTTAATTTCTGAAGGCAACAGGAAGCTCCATAGAGCAATTAGGCGACTGAAGCGCATTTGCTAACCTAATAGCGCGATACTCACTTGTTGATGTGCTCTTTGTTGCTAGGTTACATCTGAGGTGGTCTAGTGACTAAAGACACAATATAAAGACGGGGTATTTCCGCTGTGTTCACATATTTTTACTTTCTCTATACGCCCCACGTACATTGTGTATAGAAAAGGTATTGCACTCCGCCAAAAAATTCGATACCGAGATTTCAGCGGAAATATATGTTTTAGGGTCCCATCTATCCAAAAAAAAAAATATTTTCAGAAAAGGTCCGTATGTCCCTGTGTCTCTGAACACGATGACTCAAACACGAAAAGTCGGTAAAATAACAAACTTGGTATTTCAGTTTAGTATCTTCCAGGGATGCGACACGAAGATTTTGAGAAAAATCGCTCCACCCCAAACTACCCTCTGCATGGAACTTTTTACGAAAATTTTGATTTTCTAAAAAATGGCTCTAACGATTTTGATTAAAATATCGTATATTAAAGATATTTACCTCACAAATAAAATGTATATTTTGAATTTTCTGGGAATAGCCTCAGAAGATTACTTTATTCTTGGTCAATTTTACGGAATTTTGCATAACTGTTAAACCGTAAGAGATGGACAAAAACTTACCACACAACAAATGTAGAGCACTTTAAAACACACAATTTATATTACATACATTTTTTTCGTGGAGTTGATTGTTTTTGAGATATTCCTTGTTTTTAGTTTCAGCTTTAAAAAATATACTTATCTCATACAGGACTTTGTGAACTCGTGTCGATAGAAACAAAGAACATCTGTCACATAGCAACCAGCTTTTGACTGTCAATTTAACCTATTTCGCTTCTACTTACAAGAAAGCAAGTGATAAGACTATTTCTGCTAATTTTCTGTCGATTGGATGAAATAGATAGAATAATTTGTTGCAGTGATATAGAGAAACTCATGTGAGTGGAACATCAGGTTTTGTAATAAACTTTCTTGCAATATTAAAAGTGTGGCGGACATTGAAAACAAGCACCTCGTAGCATCGGACACCCGACATGGCAGAAGAGACATGGGAAATTATTTATCAAAGATTCATGTAAGGAAAGAGCTGAGAGCCTGCTAAAGTGTAGCAGATTTCAGCTGAGAACAATTACTGCATACCCCTGTGAAAAAACATCTTATTGCCGGCGCAAAACTTCTGGAATCGTGATCCTGACCACTAACCCAACTACCCAGCCTAGCTTATTGGAGTTGGTGATATGATACTTTGCTTACTTAAAGTCACAGCGAGCAAACTTTGGACAGTCTGTATCGAAAGTGTTCCGCATATGTTTGTATTCAAAGTGGGCAGTAAATAGTATTCATTTTATTTACTTTCCTATGTTTTGAAAGTTAAGTGGCAAGGTGCTACTTAGAGCAGAAAAATATTTGTAAATGTCTTTGACTTCATGAAACAAGAGGCAGAGGTGAAGGAAGAAAATGTAAGGTCCCCGAATTCTTCAAAAGCCTATAGAAAGTGAATGAAAGAACACCCAAGGCAACTGATATTTCACTGAGTTTCCAGGGTTCTCAAGATAAGAAAGAAAGAAAAAGAACTTAATATATCCCTTTTAAATCAAAAGATGTGGAACAGTTGTGTTGCCAACGAATTGTAGAAATTGGCGGGCCAGAATGGGAAAATGTATGTCAACATGTTGAGAACATTGAAAATCATTAGAAAAAATTGAAGAAAATCAAAAAGAATTCTAATCTAGCATAATGGTGCAGAAAGTAGCGATAGCCTTGATGATACAATGACGTGAGCGAAGACAAAGGACTGTCAGGTGTGGAAGAAGTGGAGGCAGACGATTGATATTGTTTATATAGTAGGCCATTTGTATAGATGTTGTGCAGATATGAATATACACATGAAAACACATGTTTATCAGTGCAGCGCATAAGAGGTGACAGATATTTGACATTGACTGTGACAGGCGCTCTTCCAGCATGCATGAATCAACTGGTGAACTGCTTATCTGAAAGTACAACTCGCTTCCTAGCTCTCATTAAGATTTTCAGATATCTAGATCTGTTGCGCCAGTTTTAACACCATTGCGGTGCTTCAGGGCAATTTAGACTGAAAATTTTGCGGGAAGAAGACTGAAGCAGCCCAGCACTTTAAATGCTTTTGGGAAAATACTCATGGAACCAGAAGAAGTATGCTCTGTGCCTAAACTCTGCCCACAAGGATACAATCATTGGTGAGTGACCAGTAGGATGAGAGATGAGATTACTGAAGGTCACTATACTCTGTCCACAAGGATACAATCATTGGTGAGTGACCAGTAGGATGAGAGATGAGATTACTGAAGATCACTAAACTCTGCCCACAAGGATACAATCATTGGTGAGTGACCAGTAGGATGAGAGATGAGATTACTGAAGGTCACGATACTCTGTCCACAAGGATATAATCATTGGTGAGTGACCAGTAGGGTGGGAGATAAGATTACTGAAGGTCACTCTACTCTGTCCACAAGGATACAATCATTGGTGAGTGACCAGTAGGATGAGAGATGAGATTATTGCAGGTCACTATACTCTGTCCACAAGGATACAATCATTGGTGAGTGACCAGTAGGATGAGAGATGAGATTATTGCAGGTCACTATACTCTGTCCACAAGGATACAATCATTGGTGAGTGACCAGTAGGATGGGAGATGAGATTATTGCAGGTCACTATACTCTGTCCACAAGGATACAATCATTGGTGAGTGACCAGTAGGATGAGAGATGAGATTATTGCAGGTCACTATACTCTGTCCACAAGGATACAATCATTGGTGAGTGACCAGTAGGATGAGAGATGAGATTACTGAAGGTCACTCTACTCTGTCCACAAGGATACAATCATTGGTGAGTGACCAGTAGGATGGGAGATGAGATTATTGGGGGTCACTATACTCTGTCCACAAGGATACAATCATTGATAAGTGACCAGTAGGATGGGAGATGAGATTACTGAACGTCATGATACTCTGTCCACAAGGATACAATCATTGGTGAGTGACCAGTAGGATGGGAGATGAGATTATTGGGGGTCACTCTACTCTGTCCACAAGGATACAATCATTGGTGAGTGACCAGTAGGATGAGAGATGAGATTACTGAAGGTCACTCTACTCTGTCCACAAGGATACAATCATTGGTGAGTGACCAGTAGGATGGGAGATGAGATTATTGGGGGTCACTATACTCTGTCCACAAGGATACAATCATTGATAAGTGACCAGTAGGATGGGAGATGAGATTACTGAACGTCATGATACTCTGTCCACAAGGATACAATCATTGGAGAGTGACCAGTAGGATGGGAGATGAGATTATTGAAGGTCACTCTACTCTGTCCACAAGGATATAATCATTGGTGAGTGACCAGTAGGATGGGAGATGAGATTATTGAAGGTCACTATACTCTGTCCACAAGGATATAATCATTGGTGAGTGACCAGTAGGATGAGAGATGAGATTATTGAAGGTCACTCTACTCTGTCCACAAGGATATAATCATTGGTGAGTGACCAGTAGGATGGGAGATGAGATTATTGAAGGTCACTCTACTCTGTCCACAAGGATATAATCATTGGTGAGTGACCAGTAGGATGGGAGATGAGATTATTGGGGGTCACTATACTCTGTCCACAAGGATACAATCATTGGTGAGTGACCAGTAGGATGGGAGATGAGATTATTGCAGGTCACTCTACTCTGTCCACAAGGATATAATCATTGCTCAGTGAACAGTAGGGTGGGAGATGCGATTATTGAAGGTCACTATACTCTGTCCACAAGGATATAATCATTGATAAGTGACCAGTAGGGTGGGAGATGAGATTACTGAAGGTCACTATACTCTGTCCACAAGGATACAATCATTGGTGAGTGACCAGTAGGATGGGAGATGAGATTACTGAAGGTCACTATACTCTGTCCACAAGGATACAATCATTGGTGAGTGACCAGTAGGATGAGAGATGAGATTACTGAAGGTCACTATACTCTGTCCACAAGGATATAATCATTGATGAGTGACCAGTAGGGAAGGAGATGAGATTATTGAAGGTCACGATACTATGTCCACAAGGATACAATCATTGGTGAGTGACCAGTAGGGTGGGAGATGAGATTACTGCAGGTCACGATACTCTGTCCACAAGGATATAATCATTGGTGAGTGACCAGTAGGGTGGGAGATGAGATTATTGCAGGTCACTATACTCTGTCCACAAGGATATAATCATTGATAAGTGACCAGTAGGGTGGGAGATGAGATTATTGCAGATCACGATACTCTGTCCACAAGGATATAATCATTGGTGAGTGACCAGTAGGATGGGAGATGAGATTATTGCAGGTCACTATACTCTGTCCACAAGGATATAATCATTGGTGAGTGACCAGTAGGATGGGAGATGAGATTACTGCAGGTCACTCTACTCTGTCCACAAGGATACAATCATTGGTGAGTGACCAGTAGGGTGGGAGATGAGATTACTGCAGGTCACTATACTCTGTCCACAAGGATATAATCATTGATAAGTGACCAGTAGGGTGGGAGATGAGATTACTGCAGGTCACTCTACTCTGTCCACAAGGATATAATCATTGATAAGTGACCAGTAGGGTGGGAGATGAGATTACTGAAGGTCACTATACTCTGTCCACAAGGATATAATCATTGGTAAGTGACCAGTAGGGTGAGAGATGAGATTACTGAAGGTCACTATACTCTGTCCACAAGGATATAATCATTGATAAGTGACCAGTAGGGTGGGAGATGAGGCTATTGCAAGTCACTATACTCTGTCCACAAGGATATAATCATTGGTGAGTGACCAGTAGGGTGGGAGATGAGATTACTGAAGGTCACTATACTCTGTCCACAGGGATATAATCATTGCTCAGTGACCAGTAGGAAGAGAGATGAGATTATTGCAGGTCACTATACTCTGTCCACAAGGATATAATCATTGATAAGTGACCAGTAGGGTGGGAGATGAGATTATTGAAGGTCAATATACTCTGTCCACAAGGATATAATCATTGATAAGTGACCAGTAGGGTGGGAGATGAGATTATTGCAGGTCACTATACTCTGTCCACAAGGATATAATCATTGATAAGTGACCAGTAGGGTGGGAGATGAGGCTATTGCAAGTCACTATACTCTGTCCACAAGGATATAATCATTGATAAGTGACCAGTAGGGTGGGAGATGAGATTATTGCAGGTCACTATACTCTGTCCACAAGGATATAATCATTGATAAGTGACCAGTAGGGTGGGAGATGAGGCTATTGCAAGTCACTATACTCTGTCCACAAGGATATAATCATTGGTGAGTGACCAGTAGGGTGGGAGATGAGATTACTGAAGGTCACTATACTCTGTCCACAGGGATATAATCATTGCTCAGTGACCAGTAGGAAGAGAGATGAGATTATTGCAGGTCACTATACTCTGTCCACAAGGATATAATCATTGATAAGTGACCAGTAGGGTGGGAGATGAGATTATTGAAGGTCAATATACTCTGTCCACAAGGATATAATCATTGATAAGTGACCAGTAGGGTGGGAGATGAGATTATTGCAGGTCACTATACTCTGTCCACAAGGATATAAGCATTGATAAGTGACCAGTAGGGTGGGAGATGAGATTACTGAAGGTCGCTATACTCTGTCCACAAGGATATAATCATTGCTCAGTGACCAGTAGGATGAGAGATGAGATTACTGAAGGTCACTATACTCTGTCCACAAGGATATAATCATTGCTCAGTGACCAGTAGGGTGGGAGATGAGATTATTGCAGGTCACTATACTCTGTCCACAAGGATACAATCATTGGTGAGTGACCAGTAGGGTGGGAGATGAGATTATTGAAGGTCACTATACTCTGTCCACAAGGATATATCATTGGTGAGTGACCAGTAGGGTGAGAGATGAGATTACTGAAGCTCACTATACTCTGTCCACAAGGATATATCATTGGTGAGTGACCAGTAGGGTGAGAGATGAGATTACTGAAGCTCACTATACTCTGTCCACAAGGATATATCATTGGTGAGTGATCAGTAGGGTGGGAGATGAGATTATTGCAGGTCACTATACTCTGTCCACAAGGATATATCATTGGAGAGTGACCAGTAGGGTGAGAGATGAGATTATTGAAGGTCACTATACTCTGTCCACAAGATTATAATCATTGATAAGTAACCAGTAGGATGGGAGATGAGATTATTGAAGGTCACGATACTATGTCCACAAGGTTATAATCCTCGATGAATGACCAGTAATGTGGGATATGAGATTATTGAAGTTAATGATACTATGTCCTTAAGGATATAACCTTGATAAGTGACCAGGATGGTGGTAGATGCGATTTTTAAAGAAGATCCTTTGTTCTGTCCACATGGTGGTAATCCTAGGTGGATGATCAGTGGGATGATATTACTCAAGAAGGATCCATGTTAGTAGGGCACTACGATTATTAAACATCATGTACTCTGTTCACAAGGTGGTAATTCTTTGTGACGGACCAGTAGGGTGGGATATGACGTTATTGGACGTCACTGTACTCTATCCACTTGGTGAGTGACCTATAGTGTGGGAGATGAGATTAATATGCTCTGTCCATAAGTAGGTATACCTTGGTAGTTGATAGTTGGATGGAAGATGATATTACTTAAGAACGTCCTATGCTGTGTTCAAAGGGTTCACCTACCAGCGACTATTAAAGATCACGTGCTCTGTCCACAATGTGGTAACCCTTGGTGATAGACCAGTAATGTGGGATATGATATCACTGAAGGTCTCTGAGGTGATGATCCTTGGTGAGAAAGAGGTGATAGTTTACAGAGAAACGTCTGTCCACAAATATACAATTTACAGCTCGAAGTCATTTACAGGAGCCACCTCTTTCGCAAACAACCAATGTGACTGTAAGTATGCATACACAATGAATGACCACAGAAGCTGTGCATATAATTAAAAAGATGCTGACTGAAAAGTGTAGTGGTTTATTTGAACGCCTATGCACGGCGGCAGGGTCATCAACCCTGCACGTGGGCACAGGCCTCAAACAGAAATACGAGGAGGCAAACGTCTCCTAATTCGGCTTTGTGGCGATCACAGGTTCTCGAGTTCCTTGGCAACATCATTTGATTTTGTTGTCAACATCATAAACATGCAAAATTATGTGTTCTCATTACGACGCTTCTTCGGTTTGCAATCTTCGGTTAACCTTGCTATTTTCTCTGCACGTACTTTGTACATAGTGTAAAGAAAAGATATTCTAATACACCAAAAAACTGGATACCGAGATTTCTCAGGAAATATATGCTTTAAGACGTGAATAAATATAATTTTAAAAAATAAGGTCAGTGTGTCTATAGACAGCATAACTCAAAAACGAAAATTCCGTTAAATACCTTCTATGGCATTTGAGTTAAGTATCTCGCAAGGATGCGATTCGAAGATTTTAAAAACAATCCGCCACCCCCAACTGCCCATTATATGGAAAAATTTTCGAAACCTTTGATTTTCTCAAAAGTGCCTCTAACGATGTTGATTAAAATAACGTATATTAAAGAAATCTGATGTGTTCCATTCACATGACTTTCTCTACATCTATGCAACTAATTATTGTTAAAAGGCTTATGCTTCCATTTATTTCATGCTGATTAGCAGAAATATTCTTATTACTTGTTTCCTTGTAAGTAGAAGTGAAATTAGGAAGTATCATTGGTTAAAGTGATAGTCAAAAGCTGGTTGCTATGTGACTGAGGTTCCTTTGTTTGTATGGACACGAGATCACAAAGTCTCGTATGAGAAAAGTATAAGATTTTTTTTTAGCTGAAACCAAAAACAAGGAATATCTCAAAAACAATCAACTCCACGAAAAAACTGTATATAACATAAATTGTGTGTTTTAAAGTGCTCTACATTTGTTGTGCGGTAAGTTTTTGTCCATCTCTTACGGTTTAGCAGTTATGCAAAATTCCGTAAAATTGACACAGAATAAATTAGTCTTCAGAGGCTATTCCCTGATAATTCAAAATATACATTTTGTTTGTCAGGTAAATATCTTTAGTATACGATATTTTAAT
The DNA here is from genome assembly GCA_030762935.1 of Hymenopus coronatus. NCBI lineage: Eukaryota > Metazoa > Arthropoda > Insecta > Mantodea > Hymenopodidae > Hymenopus > Hymenopus coronatus. Next base: position 64,329,579 of record CM060899.1, read on the forward strand.
CAAAATCGTTAGAGCCATTTTTTAGAACATCAAAATTTTCGAAAAAGTTTTATGTAAATGGTAGTTTGGGGTGGGGGTTGTTTCTCAAAATCTTCGTGTCGCATCCATGGAAGTTTGGTATTTTACCGACTTTTCGTTTTTGAGTTATCGTGTTCACAGACACACGGACACACACGGACCTTTTTCTGAAAATACTTTTTATTGGATACAGGGGACCCTAAAACATACATTTCCGGTGAAATCTTGGTATAGAATTTTTTGGGTGGAGTGCAATACCTTCTCTATACACTATGTACACAGTACGTATAGAGAAAGTAATATATCACAAATAAAATATATAGTTTGAATTTTATGAGAATAGCCTTTAAAGACCTCTTTATAGCGTTCTCTATACGGACTATATACATATGTATAGAGAAGGTGTTGTAATGCGGAAATTTATGTTTTGGGTCCCCCTGAATTAAAGAAAAAAATTTTTTTAGAAAAGGACCCATGTGTGTGTGTGTTTGTGTGTGTGTGTGTGTGTGTGTGTGTGTGTGTGTGTGGACAGCATAGCTGAAAAACAAAATGTCCATTAAATACCAAATATGATATTTAAGTTCAGTAGCTCCCAAGGATTCGACACGAAGACTTTCCAGAATATTACCGCACCCCATCTACCCTTTACTCGGATTTTTCTTTCTCGAAAGACTTTTTTTTCTAAAAATGACTAACAATTTTGATCAACATATCGTATATTAAAGATTTTCACCTGACAAATAAAACATATATCTTGAATTTTCTGAGAATATCCTCTGAAGACTACTTTATTCTGGATGAACTTTACGGAATTTTGCATAAGTGGCAAGCTGTAAGAAATGGACAAAAACTAACTTAACAGAAAATGTAGAGCTCGTTAAAACACGCAATTTATGCTATATACATTTTTGCGTGGAGTTTGTAGTATTTGACATATTCCTTGTTATTGGCTTCAGCTTTAAAATACTTATGCTTCTCTCAACTCCTACCCATACAAAAAAAGGAGTTTCAGTCACATGGCAACCAGCTTTTGACTATCACTTTAAACTATGGCACTCCCTTATTTCGCTTTTACTTACAATGAAGCAAGTAATAAGATTATTTCTGGTAATTTTGTCTCTATTAGCATGAAGTAAATAGAAGTATAAGCTTTTTAACAATAATTTGTCGCAGGGATGTAGAGAAAGTCATGTGAATGGAACTCATAGGGTTTTGCAAAGTACTATATTTGTGTAGTAAGGTTTTGTCTATCTATTACCGTTTACCATTTATACAAAGTAAATCTTCAGAGGTTATTCTGTTGTTTTCCATTCATATGCCATTCTGTACATCTCAGCAACAAATTATTGTTCAAAACCCTATTGTTTTATCTACTTCATGCTAATCGAGATAAACATTAGCAGAAATGGTTTTTTGTAAGTGGAAGGGGAATTAGGGAATACATTAGTCTAAATTGCGGTATGCGACAAGTTTAAAGTATTTTAAAAAGTGAAAGCAATAACAAGGAATATCTCAAAAATGGTAAACTCCACGAAAAAATGTATATAGCATAAAGTGTTTGCTTTAACGAGCTCCACACTGTTTGTTTAGTAAGTTTTTGTCTCTCTCTCTCTCTCTCTCTCTCTCTCTTGTGGATTACTACGTATGCAAAATCCAACAAAATACATCCAGAATAAAGGGATTTTCAGAGGCTATTCCCAGAAAATTCAAGATATACGTTTTATGTCGTGTAAATATCTTTGTGTTGCACTCTTGGAAGATACACAACTTACATACAAAGTTTGGTATTTTACCAATTTTTAGTTTTTGAGTTTCTGTGTTCACGGACCAACACATACATGGGCCTTTTTCTAATAATGTTTATTTTTATATGGGAACCTTAAAACATGTTTTTTTGCTGAAACCTCAGTATCAATTTTTGGATGGAATACAATATCTTCTCTACATACTGTGTACATAGTACGTGTAGAGAAAGTAAAAGTAAATTAAATATATTATACTTTAAAAAATCCATACAGCCAATTTTAGAAAAAATTAAAATTTTCGAAAAATGTTCCTTGCAGTTTGGAATGAGGGGATTTTCTTGGAAATCTTCGTGTCGCATCCTTGGAAGACACCAAACTTAATTACCAAGTTTGGTATTTAACGGTCTTTTCGTTTTGGTGCTATGCTGCCCAAAGTCACCCACACGGATATTTTTCTAAAAATGCTTTTTTTTTTTACTTTCTCTACACGTACTATGTACATAGTGTATAGAGCAGGCATTGTAATGCACCCAAAAATTCGATACCGAGATTTCACCGGAAATACATGTTTTGGGTCAACCCTGAATCCAAATAAAGCATTTTTAGAAACAGTCCGTGTGTGTGTGTGTGTCTGTGCGTGTGTGTCTGTGGACAGCATAGCTCAAAAACGAAAAGACCATTGAATACCAAACTTGGTATTTAAGTTTGGTATCTTCCAAGGATACGACACGAAGATTTTAAAAAAATCTCCCCATTACAAACTACGCTTTACATGGAACATTTTTCGATTTTTTTTTTAAAATGGTTCTAACGATTTTACCTCACAAATAAACTGTATATTTTGAACTTTCTGGGAATATCCTCTAATAGCTACTTTATTCTGAATGCATTTTGAGGAATTTTGCATAACTGCTAAACCGTAAGAGGTGGAAAAAAATCTTACCACACAAAAAATGTAAAGCACATTAAAACACACAATTTATGTTCTATACATTTTTTTCGTGTAGATGATCGTTTCTGAGACATTCCTTGTTTTTGGTTTCAACCTAGAAAAACATACTTTTCTCATACGGAAATGTTTTAGCTCCTGTCCATACAAACAAAGGAACTTCAGTCACATAGCAACCAGCTTTTGACTGTCACTTTAACCTATGGTACTCCCTTATATCGCTTCTACTTGCAAGGAAGCAAGTAATAAGACTATTTCTGATAATTTTTTCTCGATTGGATGAAGTAAATATTAGCATAAGCTTTTTAACAATAATTTGTTGTAGAGATGTAAAGAAAGACATGTGAATGGAAAACGTAATATGCTGGCCACACGTGATCTAAAGTTTAGTTTTATCATTACAGGCACATTTTCCTTACCTATGGAACAGAAGAGAGAGTTGAATCTACGAAAAAACAAAAGTATTACACTCATATGACTTTCTCTAGCTATTCTACAAACACACTTCTTACGAAAAATAATTCTCTCAACACCATGCTAATCGAGATAAACATTTCCAGGATTTTGTTCCTTAGTTCCTTATAAGTAGACTGGAACTAAGGGAATGCACTAGGCTAAAGTGATAGTCAAATGTTTTAAAAGTTGTCGTTATGCGATTGTCATTGAAAATCACTTCTTTGCTTGGCCAAGAGTAGAACAAAAGAAAAACGGACACTTCCGTCTGAGAAAAGTATAAGTAATTCATAATTGAAACTAATAACAAGGAATACCTCGAAAACGGTAAGCTCCATGAAAAAAATGTATATGACATAACATGTGTATTTTAACAAGATCTATATTTTTGTATAGTAAGTTTTTGTCTATCTCTTACGGTTTACTAGTTATGCCAAATTAAGCAAAATTAATCCAGAATAAACCGGTCTTTAGAAGCTATTCCCAGAAAATTCAAGGTATTCATTTTATTGGTGATAGAAATGTGTTTAATATTTTAATGAAAATCGTTACAGCAATTTTTTAAGATAATTAAAATGTTCATTAAAAGTTTCATGTAAAGGGTAGTTGGGGTGGGGGGATCTTCTTGAAAATCTTCGTGTCACGAAGATACCAAACTTAAATTCCAGGTTTGGTATTTAACCGTGTTTTTGTTTTTGAGCTATGTTATCCACAGACACACAGACACATGCACACAAACGGATTTTTACTTTCTCTACACTTACAATGTACATAGTGCATAGAGAAGGTATTGCCTTCCACACAAAAATTCGATATTCAGATTTCACCAGAAATACACGTTTTGGTTCCCCTGAATCCAAAAAAAGCATTTTTGGAAAAAGATCCATGCGTGTGTGTGTGTCTGTGTCCGTGTGCCTGTGAACAGCAGAGCTCAAAAACGAAAAGACCGTTAAATACCAAACTTGGTATTTAAGTTTGGTATCTTCCAAGGATGGACACGAAGATTTGCAAGAAAATCCCCCCACCCCCAACTACCCTTTGCATGGAACTTTTTTCGAAAATTTTAATTTTCCAAAAATAGCTCTAGCCATTTTAATTAAAATATCGTATATTAAATATATTTACCTGACAAATAATATGTATATCCTGAATTTTCTGGGAATAGCCTCTGAAGACTACTTTATTCTGCTAAACCGTAAGAAATGGACAAAAACTTACCACACAAAAAATGTAGAGCACATTAAAAACACACAATTTATGTTCTATATGCTTTTTTTTTTTCGAGGAGTTCGTCTTTTTTGAGATATTCCTTATTTTTGGTTTCTCTCACAGGAATTTGTCAATTTGTGTCCATACAGTACTCCCTTATTTCGCTTCTACTTACAAGGAAGCAAGTAATAAGACTATTTCTGCTAATTTTTTCTCGATAAGCTTGAAATAATTAGAAGAATAAGCTTATTAACAATAATTTGTTACACAGAAGTAAAAAAAGTCATGTGAATGGAATACATCAGATTTTTTTTCTGTAATTCTTTTTTTTGGATTTAGGGGGACCCAAAACATGTATTTCCGGAAAAATCTGGACATGGAATTTTTGGGGGGAATACAATACTTGTCTATGTCTATGTACATTCTACATATGGGGCTAGAGAAAGTAAAAACACACTTGGAAAGTCCATTTGTGGAAACTCTTGTCAGACGTCTAGAGATACTGCAGAAGACGTGTGCAATAGAGGAAGCTAAACTTTTCTTGCGCTGTCACACTTTGCACCTGATGGATGGACAGGTGGCACAAAATCAATCAACCACAACCACTTACTTCCCCAACTGTAAATGTACTACCTGTTTTCTACCTTACTTCTTTGCACCAGCTTTTTACTTCATTCTTCTGCTTTCATGTTCCCAGCCAGAAAAATCTTATGCGTTCCATTCACATGAATTTCTCTACATCTCTGCAACAAATTATTGTTATGTTTCTGTTTACTCCATCCTAATTGACAAAAATTAGCAGAAATAGTCTTATTACTTGCTTCCTTGTAAGTAGAAGCGAAATTAGGCAGTAGCGTAGGTTAAAGTGATATTCAAAAGCTCGTTGCTATGTGACTGAAGTTTCTTTCTTTGTATGTGCAGGATTTGACAAATTCCCGTATGAGAAAAGTATTTATAGCTGAAACCAATAACAAGGAATGTCTAAAAAAACGATCAACTCCACGAAAAAAATCTGATGTGTTACACCCACATGACTTTCTCTAGCTGCTCTACAAAATTCCTACAAAAGGTTATTCTTCTTTGTACACAATGCTAAACGAGATAAATGTTAGCAGAATGTTATTACTTAGTTCCTTGTAAGTAGAAGGGAATAAGGGAATGCATTATGCTAAAGTGATTGTCAAATGTTTTAAAAGCTATCGTTATGCGATTGTCATTGCAAATCACTTCTTTGTTTGGCCAGGAGTAGAACAAAATAAAAGCGGACACTTCCTGTGTGAGAAAAGTTCAAGTACTTCACAATTGAAACCAATAACAAAGAATATCTCGAAAACGGTTACCTCCACAACAAAAACGTAAAGGACAAAAATTGTGTGTTTTGTCATGAGGTACATTTTTTGTGAAGTATGTTTTTTTGCATCTCTTACGGTTTAGCAGTTAAGTAAAAATTCAGCAAAATTCATCCAGAATAAAGAGGTCTTTAGAGGCTATTCCGAAAAAAATTCGAGATATAAATTTTATTTCGGTCATAAATAGCTTTAATATACGGGATTTTAATCAAAATCGTTTGAGCCATTTCTAAGAAAATCAAAATTTTTGAAATTCTTTCAATGTAGTTTGTGGTGAGGGGATTTTTTTTTTTAAAATCTTTGTGTCGCATCCTTGGAAGATACTAAACCTAAATACCAAGTATTTGGTATTTAACGGTCTTTTTGGGCTATGCTGTCCACAGACACACACAGACAGACACACGCACACAGACAGACACACACACACAGACACACACACACACACACTCGGACTTTTTTTTAAAAATTCTTTTTTCGGACTCAAGGGACTCGAAAACATTTATTTCCGGTGAAAGCCCGGTATCGAATTTTTGGGTGCATTACAATACCTTCTCTATCCCTATGTACATTGTATATATGGGACTAGAGAAAGTAAAAATGTATATTACATACATTGTGTGTTTTAGCGAGCTCTACATTTTGTGCATGGTAAGACTTTTTCTATCTCTTACGGTTTACCAGCTATGCAAACTTCCACAAAATTCATCCAGAATAAATGTGTCTTCAGAACCAATTCACAGAAAATTGAAGCTATACATTTTATTTTTCATATAAGTATCTTAAATATACATCTAACTATTTTTGAGAAAATTAGAATTTTCTAATTGTTTTATATACAAAGGATAGTAGGGGTAGGGGAATTTTTCTTGAAAGTCTTCGTGTCGCATCCCTGGTGAAAAGCGAACTTAAATACTAAATTTCGTATTTAACGATTTTTTAGTTTTTGAGCTATACCGCCCCCCCTCACAAACAGAGAGATAGATAGACACATGGACATTCTTCTAAAAATGCTTTTGTTTTGGATTCAGGGGGTCCCAACACATTTATTTCCGGTGAAATCTCAGTATCGAATTTTTGGGTACAATACAATACCTTCTCTATACACTATGTACATAGTACGTGTAGAGAAAGTAAAAATACGACGCAATCATAGGCTAGAAAGTGGACGTTCTCGACTTCACTTTCGTCCTGGAGTAATATTGAAATTTACCATAAGTAGGAGCAAATAGGGTAATGATGGTCACTTTGGCAATATCGGTGTGAGCGGCTTAGAGTAGGAGTTTAAAATTGTTATTTTAATGTCAACCGTTAGCTACGTTCTTTTCCTAAATGTATGCTAAGAACAATTTTATTTAAGCAAGTACTTCTTACCTTAATGATGTGAAATTTAAGTGGTGTCATTTACCGGGATTAACCACACATGCGGGAAATGCCGGTCACTATATTCGAAACTGTTATTTAGGTAAAAATCTGATGACTTTCCCTACACCGCTGTAACAAATTGTTGTTTAAAAGCATATACTTCCATCTACTTTATGATAATCAAGTTAAGCATTAGCAGAAATTGTCTTCATTATTTGCTTCCTTGTAAGTAGAACCGAAATAAGGGAGTACCATAGGTTAAAGTGATAGTCAAAAACTGGTTCTCTGTGACTGAAGTTCCTTTGTATAGACAAGAGTTCACAAAGTCCAGTATGAGAAAAATATAAGTTTTTATAGCTTAAACCAAAAACAAGGAATATCTCAAAAACAACCACCTCCACGAAAAAATGTATGGAACATAAATTGAGTGTTTTAATGTGCTCTATATTTTCTGTGTGGTACGTATTTGTCTCTCTCTTACGGTTTAGCAGTTATGCAAAATTCCATAAAATTCACTCAGAATAAAGTAGTTTTCAGAGGATATTACCAGAAAATTCAAAATATACATTTTATTTGTCAGGTAAATATCTTTAATATGCGATATTTTAATTAAAATCGTTAGAGCCAATTTTTATAAAATCAAACTTTTCGAAAAAAGTTCATGTAAAAGGTAAGTTTGGTGTGGGGGGCATTTTTCTCAGAATCTTCCTGTCTCATCCCTGGAAGATACTAAACTTAAATACCATGTTTGGTATTTTACCGATTTTTCGTGTTTGAATTATCGTGTTCACAGACAGACGGACACACACACGGACCTTTTTCTGAAAATACTTTTTTTTTTTGGATACAGGGGTCCCTAAAACATATTTCCGGTGAAATCTTGGTATCGAATTCTTGGTGGAGTGCAATACCTTCTCTATACACTATGTACATAGTACGTGTAGAGAAAGTAGCAAGCGAATACACTAGGCTGAAACGATAGCCGTTCTTTTCTTTTTTTTTTTTTTTCTTTTTTTTTTTTTTGCAGGTTAAGGAGTTAAAAAGTTTCTCACATGTAAAGTTGTTAAGTATTTTGAATCGAAGACATAAGAAGGAATATTTCAGAAATGGTAAATTCCACGAAAAAAGCTTATATTACATATTTGTGTGTTTTAACGTGATCTACAATTTTTGTGTAATAAGTTTTGGTCTACTTCTTACGGTTTACCAGTTACGCAAAATTAGGCAAAATTCATTCAGAATAAAGAGGTTTTTAGAGGGTATTCCCAGAAAATTCGAAATATACATTTTATTTTCTATATAAATATATTTAATATATGTATTTTAATCAAAATCTTTAGGATCATTTTTGAAAAAAATCAACTTTTTTGCAAATTTTTCCATTTAAAGGGTAGTTTATTTCAAAATCTTCATGTAGCATCCCTGGAGGTTTGGTATTTTACCGAGCTTTCGGTGTTTAATTACAGTACAGTGCTTTAAGTACAGTGCGGTGAAATCTCGGTATCGAATTTTTGGGTGAAATACAATATGTTCTCTATCTACATACAGACTAGAGAAAATTAAAAGGGAGTCAAATCTTGCACTTGTCATGGAAATCCGGTGTTCCTTCGCAAGTTCAGGAGTAACAGGAACGAACACCGATGACGACCGTTTTTAATCAACTCGCTTCATTTGTAACATCAATGGTCATATCGAGGGCTTTCACTTGTGAACCTGTAGGTTCAGAACATTAGGTTAAACTTTATATTACTAAACACACGCACATTCACTCTCACATTCATAGGGAATAATTCCGGTTAAAGAAAAATTCCCCGCCCCAGCCGGGAATCGAACCCGGGACCTCCGAATGAAAAGTCACCTCGCTGACCACTCAACCACGGAGGCAGTCACGACGGAATTGTCCCTTTAAAAGATGTGGGTTGAGAGAAGAGCAAAAAAATCTGATGTGTTCCATTCACATGACTTTCTCTACATCTCGGCAACAAATTATTGTTGAAAAGCTTATGCTTCTATTTACTTCATGCTAATCGAGGAAAGATTAGTAGAAATAGTCTTATTACTTGTTTCCTTGTAAGAAGAAGCGAAATAAGTGAGTAAAATAGGCTAAAGTGATAGTCAAAGTCTGGTTGCTATGTGACTGAAGTTCCTTTGTTTGTATGGACAGGAGTTAACAAATACCTGTATGAGAAATGTATAAGTTTTCAAAGCTGAAACCAAAAACAAGGAATATCTCAAAAACGATCAACTCCATGAAAAAAACGTATATTACATAAATTGTATATTTTAGCATGACTTACATTATTTGTGTGGTAAGTTCTTGTCCGTCTCTTATGGTTTAGCAGTTATACGAAATTTCGTAAAATTCAACCAAAATAAAGTAGCCTTCAAAGGCTATTCCCAGAAAATTCAAGATATACATGTTATTTGTCAGGTAAATGTCTTTAATGTACGATATTTTAATAAAAATCGTTAAAGTAATTTTTAAGAAAATCGAACTTTTCGAAAAACGTTCCATGTGAAGGGTAGTTGGCAGTGGGGGGATTTTCTTTAAACTCTTCGTGTCGCATTCTTCGAAGATACCAAACTTAAATACCAAGTTTGGTATACAACGGTCTTTTCGTTTATGAGCTATACTGTCCACAGACACACACACAGACAGACACGGACCTTTTTCTGAAAATGATTTTTTCTTTTGGATTTAGCGGGACCCAAAACATGTATGCATTTCCGGTGAGATCTCGGTATCGAATTTTTGGGTGGAATGCAATACCTTCTCTATATACTGTACATAGTACGTGTAGAGAAAGTAATTATGTGGATGAACCACACAGAGTATATAAAACAATTAATGTATACATTTCCAGTGACTACTTATTTTATTACTTAGTGAAAATAGTTAACGAGAAATTATGTTTTCATGTGAACGAATCAAGTCTTCCCTTTGCCACGTATATTTCCTTTTATCCGGATCGCTAAATGAATAGCAGAGAAAATAACGTATAAAGTCCCTCCGTTTTTCTTGAAAGAGAAGAGAAAGAAAAGCCTAACTTCTGGTTCGTTCCACTCCACTTGTTGGAGAATTGCGGTGAAAAAAAGGAAGCCCAGGAAGGGAGAGAGAGAAGAAGAAAAAGGGTTCGATTTGATACGGGTTTACTCAGCTGGAATTTTAGAGGATGGACGCTACAATCCAGAAGGTATAAGATAAAACATTTTGAGTGATATTAAAGTAGAAAAGGAGCAAGTAAATACGGGTTCATTAATGTTTCTTCCGTCTACAATCCTTAGAAATATTCTCTAAGAAACGCATATCTGTTTCTGATTACATAAAATAGAAAGCAGATGATACAAAAAAGCGGAAAAGAAAATCTCATGTGTTTCATTCACGTGACTTTCTGTGTGTCTCTGCAACAAATTATTGATAGCAAAATGCATGCTTCTTTTTACATAAATGTAATCGAGAAAAATAGCAGATTTGTTCTTATTACTTGCTTCCTTATAAGTAGAAACGAAACAAGGGAGTACCATAGGTTAAAGTGAAAGCCAAAAGCTGGTTGCTATGTGACTGATGTTCCTTTGTTTGTAAGGACAGGTGCTGACAAATTCCTGTATGAGAAAAGTATACGTTTTTACTTTCTCTATAGGCACTATGTACATAGTGTATAGAGAATGTATTGCACTCCACCAAAAAATTCGATACCGAGATTTCACCGGAAATATATGTTTTAGGGTCCCCTGTATCCAAAAAAAAAGTATTCTCATAAAAATGTCCGTGTGTCAGTGTGTCCGTGTGTCAGTGTGCCTGTGAACACGATAACTCAAAAACGAAAAGTCGGTAAAATACCAAACTACCCTCTACATGGAACTTTTTCGAAAATTTTGATTTTCTAAAAAATGGCTATAATGATTTTGATTAAAATATCGTATATTAAAGATATTTAGCTGACAAATAATATGTATATCTTGAATTTTCTGGGAATAGCTTCTAAAGACCTGTTTATACTGGATGAATTTTGCTTAATTTGGCATAACTAGTAAACCGTAAGATATAGACAAAGACGTACTGTACAAAAAATTTAGGTCTTGTTAAAATACACAAGTTATGTCATATACATTTTTCTCGTGGAGCTTACAGTTTTCGAGGTATTCATTGTTATTAGTTTCAGTTGTGAAGTACTTTAACTTTTCTCAGACGGGAGTGTGCGGTTTTCTTTTGTTCTAATCCTGGCCAAGAAAAGAAAGGATTTGTAATGACAATCGCCTAACGACAGCTTTTAAAACGTTTGTCTATCGATTTAGCCTAGTATATTACCTTATTTTCTTCCTACTTATACGGAACTAATTAATAAGAACATTGTGCTGAATACCTCGATTAGCAAGGTGCAGAAAGAAGAATAATCTTTTGTAAGAAGTTTGTAGAACAGCTAGAGAAAGTCATGTGAATGGAACACATCAGGTTTTTCGGTATGTTCTTCGTCCCAATTCGTGGCCGCGTGTCGGGAAGCTGAAGATGATTCATTATTTTGGTTCTCCATGATATGTTTTGGTTGTATGAGTTTCTCGATATCCAAGTTTTAATTTTATAGATAGGATTGCAGCAGATATCTCAAAGTAATCGAAATTTTCCCTTCCTTTCTCCCCCCTCGCCATTCTATTTGTCTGTCCTTGTCGCTCTCTGTGATTGGCTCAGTAATAGCATTGGGGCGCACTCTGTCATCGGTTTTGGCGTATGGAAAAAAATCTGATATGTACCCTTCACATGACTTTCTCTACTTTCAAAGCTGGTTGCTATATGACTGAAGTTTCTTTGTTTACATGGACAGGAGTTGACAAATTCCTATATGAGAAAAGTAACTTTTTCATAGCTGAAACCAAAAACAATGAATACCTCGAAAACTATCAACTCCACGAAAAAAAATGTATATAACATAAATAACATCTTTTACGGTTTGGCAGTTATTTAAAAGTCCGTAAAATTTATTCAGAATAAAGTAGTCTTCAGAGGCTATTCCCAGAAAATTCAAAATATGCATTTTAATTGTCAGCTAGATGTCTTTAATATATGATATTTTAATCAAAATCGCTAGAGCCATTTTTTAGAAAATCATAATTTTACGAAACTTATTCCATGTAAAGGGTAGTTTAGGTGGGGGAATTTTTCTCAAAATCTTCGTGTCGCATCCCTGTAATATACTAATCTTAAATACCACGTTTGGTATTTTACCGACTTTTCGTTTTTCAGTTATCGTGTTCACAAGCACAGGGACACACACACACACACACACACATACATACACACACACACGATCTTTTTGTGAAAATGCTTTTTTTTTTAGATAAAGGGGACCCTAAAACATATATTTTTGATGAAATCTCGGAATCGAATTCTTTGGTGGAGTGCAATACCTTCTCTATACACTATGTACATAGTGCGTAAAAAGAAATTAAAAATCTGTGTACCACTCACATGACTTTCTCTACATCCCTGCAACAAATTATTCTTAAAAATCTTATATTTCTATTTACCTTATGCTAATCAGAAAAAAATTAGCAGAAATAGTCTTATTAGAAGCGAAATAAGGGACTACCATAGGTTAAAGTGATAGTCAAAAGCTGGTTGCTATGTCAATGAAGTTCCTTTGTTTATATGGATCGTAGTTGACAAGTTCCTGTATGAGAAAAATATAAGTTTTTCATAGCAGAAACCAAAAATATGGAATGTCTCAAAAACGACGAACTCCACGAAAACATTTATAAAACATAAATTGTGTGTTTTAACGTGCTCTACATTTTTTGTGTAGTAAGTGTTTGTCCATCTCATACGGTTTAGCAGTTATTCAAAATTCGGTAAAATTCATCCAGAATAAACTACTCTTCAGAGGCTATTCCTAGAAAATTCAAGATATATATTTTATTTGTCAGGTAAATATGTTTAATGTACGAAATTTTTATCAAAATCGTTAGTCATTTCTGAGAAAATGAACATTTCCGAAAAAAGTTCTATGTAAAGAGTAGTTGGGAGTGGGGCGATTTTTCTCAAAATCCTGTCGCATCCCTGGAAGATACTAAACTTAAATACCAAGTTTGGTATTTTACCGACTTATCGTTTTTGAGTTATCGTGTTCAAAGGCACACGGACACATACGGAGCCTTTTGTGAAAATGCTTTTTTGTGGATATTGGGGACCCTAAAACATATATTTCCGGTGAAGTCTCGGCATCGAATTTTTGGGTGGAGTGCAATACCTTCTCTATAAACTATGCACATAGTGCGTATAGAGAAAGTAAAAATTAGCAGAAATAATCTTTTTACTTGCTTACTTGTAAGTAGAAGCGAAATAAGGGAGTACCATAGGTTAAAGTGATAGTCAAAAGCTGGTTGCTATGTGCCTGAAGTTCCTTTGTTTGTATGGACTGGAGTTGACAGATTCCTGTATGACAAGAGTATAAGTTTTTCGAAGCTGAAACCAAAAACAAGGAATATTTCAATAAATATCACCTCCACGAAAAAATGTCTATAACATAAATTGTGTTTTAGCGTGTTTTCATCTCTTAGGATAATTGACTCTCGTCGCTGCGCTCCTGTCGTGAATTATCGACAACAAGAAAACAATCGTACTATTACTTACGATAATATACAATTATTTGACAGAAACCTTAAGAATTGGGCAATAACAAAGCTAAAGAACGAATTACAGAACTACATAGTGTCAGCTCTGAAGAGTTTAAAGGAAATTGCAAATATAAGATATGTGCAATTTTTACTTACTCTATACGCACTATGTACATACTGTATAGAGAAGATAATGCACTCCGCCAAAAATGTCGATACTGAGATTTCACCGGAAATATATGTTTTAGGGTCTCCTGTATCCAAAAAAAAAAAGTATTTTCAGAAAAAGTTTCGTGTTTTTGTGTGTCCGTGTGTCAATGTGTCCGTATGTCTGTGAACACGATAACTCAAAAACGAAAAGTTGGTAAAATACCAAACTTGGTATTTAAGTTTAGTATCTTCCAGGGATGCGTCACGAAGATTTTGAGAAAAATCCCCCCACCCAACCTACCCTTTACATGGAACTTTTTTCTAAAATTTTGATTTTCTAAAAAATGGCTCTAACGGTTTTGATTAAAATATAGTATATTAAAGATATTTACCTGTCAAATAAAATGCATATTTTGAATATTCTGGGAATAGCCTCTGAAGACTGCTTTATTCTGCGTGAATTTTACGGAATTTTGCATAAGTGCTAAACCATAAGAGAGAGACAAAAACTTACCATACAAAAAATGTAGAGCACATTAAATCACACAATTTATGTGGTAAACATTTTTTTCGTGGAGTTGATTGTTTTTGAGATATTCTTTGTTTTTGGTTTAAGCTATAAAAACTTATATTTTTCTTATACAGGACATTGTGAACTCGTGTCCATTCAAACAAAGGAACTTCTTGCACATAGAAGCCAGCTTTTGACTATCACTTTAACCTATGTCACTCCCTTATTTTGCTTCTACTTAAGAGGAAGCAAGAAATAAGACTATTTCAACTAATTTTTTCTGGATTAGCAGGAAGTAAGTAGAAAAATAAACTTTTTAAAAGTAATTTATTGCAGAGATATAGAGAAAGTCATGTGAATGGAACACATGAGAGTTCTCAGTTTCTTCTGCTTTGATATTATTTATCACTTTAGTATAACCAAAGATATGACAATTGGGCTATTAGTAATCTTGTGGAAAAAACGTAGGCAGTGCCAGAGAGAGTTTCTGAGGAGACAGAAAAGAAACATGTCATACCAGAAAGTACCGGGTGATCCAAAAACGTCCGAACCGGCTGCTCAGTGTTTTGTCTGTCCGCGCCGCCTGCCGCTGTCATGAATGAATAAGTGTATTTATTGACTAACAATATCATACATAGAATTTCAACAATCGCACGGGTCCACAGAGCGTACGTGCCTTTGTAATATACAATAAAAACAACATTAAAACAACAAAGAATTAAAAGAGTTAACCAGAAAATAAAGGATACACAGATATTCAAATATAGCAATTTAAATTTACAGCGCAGAGTACACCTTTATAAACGCACCCTCTTTTAATACATAATTACACTTAAAAGATATATATATACACAATATATAAAACCGTAACACACAACAGTGACCCAAGTATATCATAATATATATGTAAAAACATTGTAGTCACTTTTGTTTAGCTGTTTTATCCCTCCCCCCTTCTCCATTGGCAGCCTCCTCAGATCTCAGCTGTCTTGCCTTAAGTATAAATTTACCTAACCCGTCCAGTCTTCCGTGCCTGCCAGTAGTGTCCAACATGCTTCTAGCCCTACATTCGCGGTAGTAAAGAATTGCGGTACAAATTTTTCCCGCCATTCCTCCGTACCCCTACATCTTGCCAAGATGTGGGTCCATGACTCTTCCTCATCGCAAATGGACAAATTCTCGTACCATTCTCGTCAGCAATTTTTGTGCTCCTCCATGCTCCTAGTCAAATCCACACGAGCCCCTCTCTAATGAGTTTGGTACCTGTTTTGATGTACTGCTCCATACCCCACTCCGAATTTAGCCCAGACTGTACTTCTAATGACACCTTCTCTGTGCATTGAGCAATCATTTGCTGTCTGTCGATATCACAGAGGCGGTTCTTAATTTTTCTCCAAATGCTCCGTCTGTTTGCCTGCCTCGCCATCAAATGTATCCCATTCCAATGGTTTCCAACCCTTTATTTAATTTTGATGCCCACGTCGAATTACCTTCCATTCGCAACTGTTCACGGTAGCGGACTGCCCTAATTAGAGATTGGTTCCCGTGAACGATTCTCATCCAATATTTGACTGCTCTGATTTTGCACGCTATCGCTTCACTATGTGCCCCGAATTCCCTCATTATTCCACAGTTTGTCGAACCCCTCCCTAAACCCAGAATTCCTTTCAAAATGGGGTCCTCACTTGGCCCAGATTCCCGGTTTGTTCCCATCCCCATATTTCTCCTCCATATGTCATCGTGGATCTAACTGTCGCTCCGTATACAGTTTCCATTAAGGTTATGGATATATCCGGAATTCTGTACGTATCCGGAGAGCTTCCGTGGCTTTCACTCTTGCCTTGTGTTTCGTGATGTCAATGTGTTTTGTCCATTTTCCGTTCATTGTAAATGTGAGTCCTAAGTACACAAAATATTTAACATTGTTCAGTATCTGTCCTGCATATGTCCAAGTCTCCTCCCTGCTATAAACACAACCTTTTTTGAAAGTCATTGCCTTAGTCCTATTTACATTAACTGTAAGTAGACATTCATCGCAATAGTTCTTAAGTTTGTCCAGTCCTCGTTGCAATCCGTTAACTGTCGTAGAGCACAATACTAAATCGTCCGCGTATAAAAGTGCTGGGATCTGCAAATCCGCTACTACTGGTGCTTGGATATTCCCTGCTATCATTGCATAAGTAATACCATCCACAAAGAGATTAAATAGCAAGGGAGATAAAATACAATACTGCCTCACTCCCCTATAGTTTCGGCAGCTCTCCGACACTCTGTTTCTGTTGCACTTTACACAGAATTCGACATTTTGATAGATTTCCTGCAATGCTCTAATCATTTTACTTGACAGCCCCTTTCTGCCTGGTTTATACCATAATGCATTTCGATTGATAGAGTCAAATGCCTTCTTAAAGTCCACAAATGCACAATGAAGATTTTCCCGCTTAATTAACATTTGTTTCGTCCTTAAATTGTCTAATATAAAAGCGGCGTCTATGGTACTTTGTCCTTCTCTGAAACCCATTTTAAATTTTGAAAGTTTAGATTCCCAGTCCTTTATCCAGTTATATAACACTGCAATAAATTTTCTCCATAATTGGCAACAGAGTAACTCCCCTATAGTTATCTGGATTCCCAATAATTCCCTTCCCTTTATAAATGGGATGAATAGTGCCCTTTCCGCAACAGTTAGGGTAATTCCCCTCAATAAACAATTTGTTACACATCTGGAGCATACTCCTACCAAACTCATTAACATTGGCTGCGGCTTTAAAAACTTCTGGAGGCAATCCGTCCAACCTTGGAGCTTTGCCTCCCTTCAGGCTCCTCAGATCATAGAAAGACGCGCATGAAACCATACAACATTTTAAAACTACTTTTAAAGGCTTTACTTACCAATGTTGTTAAAGGAGACGCTGAAACTGGCCCCGTCGTTGTCCATACATTTTTGGCACCTCTTTAGGAAACTATCCACCACTCGCCATAGTTTATGTTGAGAATTGCTGACTATTTACTGGCGGATATTTTGTTTTTATTGTTCCAGGGTGTATGGGTTTGTCTTGTACTCTTTATGCTTCAAGTTACTCCAGAGATAGAACTCGCAGAGTGTTAGGTCAGGGGACTGATGGGACCACAAGTCTCTGTTAATAATTCTGTCCAGAAAGACACTTTCGATTGTTCTCATCGAAAGATTGGCTGTATGAGCTGTTCCATAGTCTTGTTGAAAATAACCAAAATTACGCTCCCTTCCTGTTAATTCACTAAAAAGAGGGGTAAAATTGTATTCTAGTATGTATGGGTATCAACTGTATAGTCAAATAAAAAAAAAATGCGTCTATAACTCCTTCTCCGCTAGTGGTGCACCATACACCAATTTTGTCATCGCGAAGAGTTATTTCATGAACAATATTAGGTTTCTCAGAGCTCCAATTACAACTATTTTGTGTACACACATATCCATGAAGGTGGAACCAAGCCTCGTCCGTGCAAAATATTACATGTGGGTCAATTTCGCCAAGGTATATACTATTGAGAGTCCATTCGCAAAATATGTTGACACATACGAATCACAAAATAAATACACACTGTGCAGTAAAAAACAAAAGCTGAGCCATAATACACCTTGTGACTAAGTACAGTACAAAATAATAAAGCACACTGGTAATAACTCAACCACACTATAGATATCACCATCAGCTCAATACTGCACTTTCAGGGCAGAGAAAAACAAGACAGCACCTGACCTTGTGTACAGAAGCTGTGTATTAGGTTTCCTTGTGCGGTTCGAATGTTTTTGGGTCGCACGGTATTAGAAATACTAAAAACAAATGGAGTTCCGGTTATCGTTCATGTGCAGCAGACAAACTGCCAGCAATCTTCTGGAACCGGAAGCGTAGAACGAAGTTATAAAGTTGGTCAGAAGTCCTGTAGAAGTGGAATAGTTGCAAAGCATCCCCGAGTCGCAGGATGTAAGTGAAGCCCTTCCAGTATAAATAAAACCTAATGTGTTCCATTCACATGACTTTCTCGACTAACTATTGTTACAAAGCACTAGTCCTCTATTTACGCAGTGGTATTTGAGATAGACATAGCAGAAATGGTTGTATTAGTTTCTTCTAAGAAAAATCTCATGTGTTACATTCCTTGACTTTCTCTATATCTCTGCAATACATTATTTTTAAAAAGCTAATGCTTCTATTTACTTCCTGCTAATCGAGAAAAAAATTATCAGAAATAGACTTATTTCTTGCTTCCTTGTAAATAGAAGCGAAATAAGGAAGTACCATAAGTTAAAGTGATGATCAAAGGCTGGTTGCTATGTAATTGAAGTTCCTTTGTTACTATGGACACAAATTCACAAAGTCCTGTATGCAAAATTATAAGTTTTTTATAGCTGAAGCCAAAAACATGGAATATCTCAAAAACTATCACCTCCACGAAAAAATGTTTATAACATAAATTGTGTGTTCTTAAGTGCTCTACATTTGTTTGTGGTAAGTTTTTGTCCATATCTTACGGTTTAGCAGTTATGCAAAATTCCGTAAAATTGGCCCAGAATAAAGTAGTCTTCAGAGGCTATTCCCAGAAAAATCAAAATATACATTTTATTTGTCAGGTAAATGTCTTTAGTGTACGATAATTTAATCAAAATCGTAAGAGTCATTTTTGAGAAAATCAAAATTTTCTAAAAAAGTTCCATGTAAAGGGTAGTTTGGAGTGGGGGGATTTTTCATAAAATGTTCGTGTCGCATCCCTGGAAGATACTAAACTTAAATACCAAATTTGGTATTTTACAGACTTTTCGTTTTTGAGTTATCGTGTTCACAGACACACGGACACACTGACACATGGACACACACACACACACACACACACACACACACACGGACCTTTTTGTGGAAGTGGTTTTTTTTTTGATATTGGGGACCCTAAAACATATATTTCCGGAGAAATCTCGGTATCGAATTTTTGGGTGGAGTGCAATACCTTCTCTATACACTATGTACATAGTGCGTATAGAGAAAGTAATGAATGAAATTATGTGTTTTAAAAATATCTACATATTTTGTGCAACAAGTTTTTTTAACTTAACGTCCTTTAACCTGGTTGGTCATATTGGACGTGAACGACATTGGTGAATTGATACTCAAATGATCACGGGGTCCATGGAGTTCAAAGTTACTCGACATTCGTTCTCTTAGGATAAGGGAAAACCCCGAAGAAACCTTATCCGGGTAACACGTCTTAAGCGAGATTCGAACTCACGACGTGTTGAATATGAAGCAGACACGCCACCACCACCCTACCCAGGCGGGCTAAATAAGTTTTTGTCTATTTCTTACGAATTACCAGTTATGGAAAATTCATCCAGAATGAACAGATTTTCAGAAGATATTCCCAGAAAATTCAAGATATAAGTTTTATTTTTCACGTAGATGTCTTTCAATTTTACGGCACTTTAATCAACATCGTTAGAGCCGTTTTTGAAAAAATAACATTTTCGAAAATTTTACCAATTAAAATTACCTTGAAAAGCTTCGTGTTGTATCCTTTAGAGATACAAAACTTTAGCACCAAATTTCATATTTAAGGGACTTTTCGTTTTTGAGCTATGCTGCCCACACACACACACACACACACACATATATATATATAGTACTGTGGAGAAAGTAATAAACGAAATCAAATTTTTGACCGCATTTGCCCCCTTAATCATCAGAACAAATAGCTATATTATATAGAAAACAGCTTGTATTTCCGGTAAAATTTCACATGGACTTTTTATTTCCTCTACACGTATTACGCACACAATGTATAGAGAAGATATTATATTGCACCCAAAAATTCGATACCGAAATTTCACCGGAAATACATGTTTTCGGACCACCTGAATACAAAAACATGTTATGTATTCCATTCACATGACTTTCTCTACATGTCTGCTACAGTAGTTCAGAGAGAACACGAGTTTGCAGCTGTGTTTAGTTAAAACTTGGGTATGAAGGAGTTTGATAAGTCACAGTTTTCATTTTGACCGTTAAAGAAAGTGTGGGAGGAGGCGGCAGCATTCTTGCCTAGAGCAGAAACAAGTTGGCAATACTGGGATTGTTATTTGTATATCGCCTCTCCTTCTCAGGATATAAAACCGTCGTTCTCTGTGTGAACTGCTCCCTTTGCCTCAATAACAAATGTTTCATTTCCTTACACTAGTTCCCTAACACACCGCAATGCAAAACCCAGAGACAAGAGCTCTATATAAGTTGCGGCGGTAACGGGGTGGTACCGGGTTCGTATTCCGCGTGTAGGTTTTGGGATATTAAGGAATGGTGTGTATATGTGGGTACCCTAGCTCAGGATTTTGTTGACATGGAATCTCTTTCCAGGTGTGGTAACACACAAATGATTTTCAGATTATTATCGAAATCATTTATTCATTTAGTTCGGCCTTTTCTGCCGTCGAACACACACGTATTCCTCCTAAAGTTTCTACTCTTAAGTTACGCTTTACGCGATCGCGCCTGTTATTACTTTTGGTGCAGTGATTTTGTTCGTATTCTGGTCCATATTAGCTAGCCTGTTCGGCTACACCACGTGCCCAAATATCACATCTTAGCTCCGCGAATGTTCCATGGCAAGTGCCCAAAAGTGTCGCTTGACCAACATAGGAATTGTCTCTATTTTCCTTGTTATGTACACCCTCGGACAGTGTAACCTCACCTCTTCAGTTCAATGTTTTACCCTTAACGGTACTATCCTACCTGGTGACAACTCGGCTACATAGGCGTGTTTAAAATATTCTTCCCTGGCCATTTTCATAGTATATTTGTCCCTTCTTAGTATAATTTACATTATATCCTATAATTTATGTATCCCGTATTAGAAAATGATGTGTTTTGAATCTGAAACAAATAACAAGGAATATCTCAGAAATGGTCAATTCCACGAAAAAAAAACGTATATG
The DNA here is from genome assembly GCA_030762935.1 of Hymenopus coronatus. Lineage (NCBI taxonomy): Eukaryota > Metazoa > Arthropoda > Insecta > Mantodea > Hymenopodidae > Hymenopus > Hymenopus coronatus. The sequence goes on from CM060899.1 coordinate 64,350,892, forward strand.
ACATCAATTGTGTACTTTAACATGGTCTACAGTTTTGTGTTGTAAATTTTTGTCCTTCGCTTACGGTTTACCAGTTACGCAAAATTCAGGCCAATTTCATTCAGAATAAAGAGGTCTTCAGAGGCTCTACCCAGAAAATTGAATACATACATTTTATTTGCCTTTCGGATATATTTGATATACGGTATTTTAATCAAAATCGTTAAAGCCATTTTTGAGAAAGTAAAAATTTTTGCATTTTTCCCCATGTTGGGTTAGGGACATTCTTCTCAAAATCTTCGAGCCGCATCCCTGGAAGATACTAAACTTAAATACTAAGTTTGATATTTTATCGACTTTTCCTTTTTGAGTTATTGTGTTCACAGACACACGGACACACATGAACCTCTTTCTACAAATGCTTTTTACTTTCTATACACGTAATATGTACATAGTGTATAGAGAACGTATTGCATTCCACCCAAAAATTCGTTACCGAGATTTTACCGGAAAAAAATTTAGGAAAAGGACCGTGTGTGTGTGTGTGTGTGTGTGTGTGTGTGTGTGTGTGTGTGTGTGTGGACAGCATAGCTCAAAAACGAAAAGAGCGTCGAATACCAATTTTGGTATTTTCCAAGGATGCGAAACGAAGATTTTCAAGAAAATCCTCACACCCCCAACTACCTTTAACGTGTAACTTTTTCCGAAAATCTTGATTTTCTCAAAAATAGTTCTAACGATTTTGATTAAAATATCGTATATTAAAGATATTTGCCTGATAATAACATGTATATCTTGAATTTTCTGGGAATAGCTTCTGAAAATTACTTTATTTTGGAAAAACAAAAAATGTAGAGCACATTAAAACACACAATTTAAGCTATATACATTTTTTTCGTGGAGATGATCGTTTTGGAAATATTGATTGTTTTTGGTTTCAGCTTTGAAAAATTAATAGTTTTCTCGATTAGAATTAAGTACATAAAAAGGTTATGTTTCTATTTACTTCATGCTAAGTGAGAAAAAATTAGCAGAAATAGTCTTATTAATTGCTTCCCTGTAAGTAGAAGCGAAATAAGGGAGCACCCTAGGTTAAAGCGATAGCAAAGGATGGTTGCTATATGACTGAAGTTCCTTTGTTTGTATGTTCAGGAGCTGACAAATTCCTGTATGAGAAAAGTATGTTTTTTAAGGCTGAAACAAAAAACAAGGAATATCTAAAAAACAATCAATTCCAGGAAAAAGAGTATATAACGTAAATTGTGCGTTTTAATGAGCCCTACACTATTTGTGTGGTAAGTTTTTGTCTATCTCTTACGGTTTGCCAGTTACACAAAATTCCGTAAAATGCATCCAGAATGAAGTAGTATTCAGAGGCTATTCCCAGAAAATTCAAGATATACATATTATTTGTCAAGTATATCTTTAATACATGATATTTTAATCAAAATCGTTAGAGCCATTTTTTACAAAATCAAATATTTCGAAAATGTTTCCATGTGAAGGGTAGTTGGGGGTGGGGGATTTTCTTGAAAATCTTCTTGTCGCATCCTTGGAAGATATTGAACTTATATACTAAGTTCGGTATTTAACGGTGTTTTCGTTTTTGAGCACACACGGACATTTTTCTAAAATGCTTTTTTTGGATTCAGGGACTCTCAAAACATGTATTTCCGGTGAAATCTCGGTATCAAATTTTTGGGTGGAGTGCAATACCTTCTCTATACACTATGTACATAGTACGTGTAGAGAAAGTAAAAACGGAGCATTAGACAAATAGGCAAATGCTGTTATGTACTCAATAGAAGTTACAAGAGTTGTTTCTAAAGGACACGTGCAACGCCACCAATGACCTAGAGGCTTCCCACATTCATTCATCATCACCACCATCATTAATTAGAGGTGAATCAATCATAATTCATGAAGATCAATATTCACAACCACAACATAGTTCAAATCTCAAACCTTGAAAACCACACTTCACCGCTATCTGTCAGATCCAATTGAACGCAATTAGAAGACCATCATCACGAAACAATTCTGCGCTTAGCAGCTATTAATCACATGATATGTTTTCTCATCGAATTCAAATTTGGTTTATTTAAAAAGTTCGTTCAAATATTACGCTTACAAAAAACTAATGTATTCACATACCTTACACGGCTTAGAAGAAGCAAATACGAAAATAAAATCACTTCAAAGATGCCTTTTTAATTTCTCTGTACATAGTGTCTAGAGAAGGTATTGTAATGCACCCAAAAATTCGATGCCGAAATTTCACCGGAAATATATGTTTTGGGTCCCCCTGAATCCATAAAAAGCATTTCTGGAAAAATAGCCTTGTGTGTGTGTGTATGTGTGTGTGTGTGTGTTTGTGTCTTTGGACAGCATAGCTTAAAAATCTGATGTGCTCCATTCACACGACTTTCTCCATATCTCTGCAACAAATAATTCTTAAAAAGCTTATACTTCTATTTACTTTATGCTAATCAGAAAAAATGAGCAGAAATAGTCTTATTACTTGCTTCCTTGTAAGTACAAGCGAAATAAGGGACAACTATTGGTTAAAATGATAATCAAAAGCTGGTTGCTATGTCAATGAAGTTCCTTTGTTTATATGGATAGGAGTTGACAAGTTCCTGTATGAGAAAAGTATAAGTGTTTCATAGCAGAAACCAAAAATAAGGGATGCCTCAAAAACGACGAACTCACGAAAAAAATGTATATGACATAAATTCTGTGTTTTAATGTGCTCTATACTTTTTGTGTAGTAAGCTTTTGTCCATCTCTTACGGTTTAGCAGTTATTCAAAATTTAGTAAAATTCATTCAGAATAAACTACTCTTCAGAGGCTATTCCCAGAAAATTCAAGATATACATTTTATTTGTCAGGTAAATATCTTTAATATACGACATGTTAATCAAAATCGTTAGAGCCATTTTTTAGAAAATCAAAACTTTCGAGAAAAGTTCCATGTAAAGGGTAGTTGGGGGTGGGGGGATTTTTCTCAAAATCTTCGTGTCGCATCCCTGGAAGATACTAAACTTAAATACTAAGTTTGGTGTTTTACCTACTTTTCGTTTTTGAGTTATCGTGTTCACAGACACACGGACCTTTTTGTGAAAATGCTTTTTTTGGATATTGGGGACCCTAAAACATATATTTCCGGTGAAATATCGGTATCGAATTTTTGGTGGAGTGCAATACTTTCTCTATACACTATGTACATAGTGCGTATAGAGTTAAAGACCACTCGTGGTATTTAAATTTGGTATCTTGTATGGATGCGACACGAAAATTTTCATGAAAATCCCCTCACCCCAAACTACCCGTTAAAATGGAAAAAATTTCGAAAATTTTTATTTTCTCAAAAATGATTAAAATGTATTATATTTAATATATTTATATTACAAATTAAAGTATATATTGCATTTTCTGGAAGCAGCCTATAAATAATTCTTTATCCTGAAAGATTTTTATTGAATTTTGCATAACTGGTAAACCGTAAGAGATGGACAAAAACTTACCACACAAAAATTGTAGAGCACATTAAAACACACATTATGTTATATAACTTTCTTTTCTTGGAGTTGATCGTTTTCTTAGATATTCCTTGTTTTTGGCTTCAGTTTTAATAAACTTATACTTTTATCATACAGGAATTTGTCAACTCGTGTTCATGCAAACAAAGAACTTCAGGCACATAGCAACCAGCTTTTGACTGACACTTTAACCTATGTCAACCCTTATTTCGCTTCTTATTTTCTCAAAATCTTCGTGTCGCATTCCTGGTGGATATTAAACTTAAATACAAAGTTTGGTGTTTTACCAACTTTTCGTTTTTAAGTTATCGTGTTCACAGACACACGGACCTTTTTCTGAAAATGCTTTTTATGGATACAGGGGACCCTAAAGCAATTTCCAGTGAAATATCGGTATCGAATTTTTGGGTGGAGTGCAATACCTTCTCTATACACTATGTACATAATGCGTATAGAGAAAGTAAAAATATCTCTTCTCTAACACTAATATTTACAAAGTAAGTGATGTTCTACCTGGGTGGTCCGAAAAATTCTCAGCCTGATTGAAAAACGACAGTTCATGCTGTAATTTTGTTATTCCTAATAATCTCCTCCAATCTCAATACATTTGTTCCTATGCTATTATCCCATTTCTGTAGTGTTCCTCTGGAAGTTCTGCAAAGTTCCCATTTACAGCCGCAATTGCTTCTTCATAGGACGAGAAGCGCCTACCAAGCGATGAATGTCTTCAGTTTTGGAAACAGATGGAAGTCCTAGGGAACCAAATCTGGGCATAGGGTGAATGTTCCAGCACTTCATAGTGCAGATCTCTCAATTTCCCCATCGCCAGGCGCATTGACCTGATGGAAAACAACTTTTTTCTTTTTTTAACCCGGGTCTGTTTTCACAAATGCTTGCATTCGGTTTGGTTAGAAGTTGAGAGTAGTGTTCTCCAGTGATGGTTTTACCTTTTTTGAGATAGTCAATCAACAAAATTCCTTTTGACATCCCATGATCTTTCAACCGATGGCACCATCCTCTTCTTTTTTGGAGCTGAAGAACGCGCTTCTGCCCACCGCCTCGACTGCTGCTTGGATTCGGGTGTGTAGTGGTAAATCCATGTTTCATCCACTGTGACGTAACGGCGCAAAAACTCACTTCTGTCCTTCTGAAAATGGCCAAGCTCTTTTCAGAAAGTGTCGTGCGAATGCGTTTGTTATCCACAATGAGGATACCCGGCACCCATCTTGCGCAAACCTTTTTCATGTTTAATTCCTGATGCAAGATGTGACCAATACGTTCCTTTGAAATACTAAGAGCATTAGCAATTTCACGCATCTTTGTACGCCGGTCTTCCAAAATCATGTGATGCACTTTTTCAATGATTTCCGGTGTGGTTACGGTTTTTGGATGTCCTTCGCGTGGATCGTCTTGGACGCTTTTACGGCCACGTTTAAAATCGGCCACCCATTTCTTCACAGTGGAAACTGAAGCAGAAGAGCCACCATAACATTTACCATCCGCAAATGAATTTCTGTATGTGTTAAACCTTCTTTTACGAAGATATTTATCACAGCACGATACTCGAATTTCTCCATTTTCAAAGCAATGGGCACTTTCACTGCTTCAAACAACTGCCTATAGTCAACTATTGCCTGAAATGACTTGTAATTTTACATAGCGTCCAATGACATATGTATCAGTGTAAGGGGAAAAAATCATGCAAGTAGTGTCGCGATCTGTGGGTGAGGCCGAGAACTTTTCAGACCACTCTCGTACCAAGTGAGTGTACTAAAATGTTCTAAAAAAACTACTATGCACGATGATTTTCAACAATATTTTTAAACTAATTACAATTGGCGAACCTGTATGAAAGTTATACTGAAAAGAGTGGGAGATTCAAAACGTTCCTATGCAATTAAAACATGAAAATGAAAATAAATTATGAAAATTCCATTTCGACTCCCCTTAAGCTAGTTGTATGTATAAAATAAAAATCTGTTGTGATCCATTCACAAGACTTTCTCTACATCTCTGTAATAAATTATTGTTAAAAAGCTTATGCTTCTATTTACTTCATACTAATCGAGGAAAAATTAGCAGAAATAGTCTTAATACTTGCTCTTCTTGTAAGTAGAAGCGAAAAAAGGTAGTATAGATTAAAGCGATAGTCAAAAGCTGGTTGATATGCGACTGTAGTTCCTTTGTTTGTATGGACAGGAGTTGACAAATTCCTGTATGAGAAAAGTATAAGTTTTTCAAAGCTGAAACTAGAAACAAGGAATATCTAAAAAACGATCAACTCCACGAAAAAATGTATAATACATAAATTGTGTGTTTTGACATGCGCTACATTTTTGTGGGGTAAGTTTTTGTCCATCTTTTATGATTTAACAGTTAAGCAAAATTCCGTAAAATTCATACAGAATAAAGTAGTCTTCAGAGGCTATTCCCAGAAAATTCAAGATATACATTTTATTTGTCAGGTAAATACTTTTAATATACGATATTTTAATCAAAATCATTATAGCCATGCTTAAGAAAATGAACATTTTCGAAAAAAGTTCCCTGTAAAGGGTAGTTGGCAGTGGGGGATTTTCTTAAAAATTTTCGTGTCGTATCCTCGTAAGGTACCAAATTTAAATACCAAGTTTGGTATTCAAGGGTCTTTTGGTTTTTGAGCTGTGCTCTCCACAGACACACATAGAACCTTTTTCTGAAAATGCTTTAATTGGATTCAGGGGCACCCAAGACATGTATTTCCGGTGAAATCTCGGTATGGAATTTTTGGGTGCATTACAATACCTTCTCTATACATGTACATAGTACGTGTAGAGAAAGTAACAAGCTTATCTGAATATACTAACCCTTGTAGTTTCCTGTAGAACACGCTGGGCTGGTTGCCAGGGCTGTAAGCTTGTCAGTTTCCCTTCCTTCTCACAACCGTCATAAACTTTGCCTCCCTTCTTAACGCTTCCGTTCTTATTTTTGTCCAAAAATACACACTGAGATATGCGAAAGAAAAACAGTAATTCCTTCAAGGAGGACTTGTCTGTTTTCGACGCACAACTGTATTTGCGAATGTAACAGCGCAAAATCAAATTAATGTAAATATTATTACTTTTTCTATACGTACTATGTATGTTTTAGGGTCCCCTGTATCCAAAAAAAAAAAAATATTTTCAGAAATACTTCTCTGAACACGATAACTCAAAAACGACAAGTCGGTAAAATACCAAACTTGGTATTTAAGTTTTTAAGAAAAATCCCCTCAATCCAAACTACACTTTACATGGAACATTTTTAAAAAAAATATGATTTTCTAAAAAATGCCTAACGATTTTGATCAAAACATCGTATATTAAAGATATTTAGTTGACAAATAAAATGTATATCTTGAACTTTCTGGGAATGGCCTCTGAAGACTAGTTTATTCTGGATGAATTTTACAAAATTGTAAATAACTGCTAAACTGTAAGAGATGGATAAAAACTTACTGCAATAAAAATGTAGAGCACGTTAAAGCACACAATTTATGTCATATAACTTTTTTTCGTGGAGTTGATCATTTTTAAGATATTCGTAGTTTTTTGTTTCTGCTTTGAAAAACATACTTTTCTCATACAGAACTTTGTTAGCTCGTGTCCATACAAACAAAGGAACTTCAGTCACATAGCAACCAGCTTTTGGCTATCACTTTAACCTATGGTACTCCATTATTTCGCTTCTACTTACAAGGAAACAAGTAATAAGACTATTTCTGCTAATTTTTTTCTCGATTAGCATGAAGTAAATTGAAGCATAAGCTTTTTAACAATAATTTATTGCAAAGATGTAGAGAAAGCAATCAATGTAAACAGTAGGCAGAGAATTTAATTTGTATTCCTCCTAGAAATTCGATACCGAGGTTTCACCTTAAATAAACGACTAATATATCAAAAAAAACTTTTTTAATAAAAAAATTTATATTGTCTATTCACATGACTTTCTTACATCTCTGTTACAAATTATTAATAAGCTTATTCTTCTATCTATTCAATGATAAAGCACTAGAAGAAACGGTATTATATCTAAGTTTATTTATAAGTAGGAGCGAAATAAGGGAATACACTAGACTAAACCGATATGCGGTTGCTATGGGATTGAAATCCGTTTGTTTGCGTGGCCAAGAGTTAACAAGTTCCCGTATGAGAAAACCTCAAGTATTTTAAAGCTGAAATCAATATCAAGGAATATCTTAGAAACAGTCAAATCCAGGAAAAAATGCGTACAACATAAATGGTGTGTTTTAATGAGCTCTATATTTTTTGTGCGGGAATTTTTGTGTATCTCTTTTGGTTTCCAGAATTAACAAGTCTTGGGAGGTTTTCCCAGAAAATTCAAGATATACATTTTATTTGGCATGTAAATATCTTTAATATACGATATTTTAATCAAAATCGTTAGAGCCATTTTTTAGAAAATAGAATTAAAGGGTAGTTGGGGAAGGAGAATTTTCTTTTAAATATTCGCTCGTATCCTCGGAAGACATTGACCTTGCTACGTGCAAGGATACACGACGACGTTTTTGTAGAAATGCTTATTTGGATTCAAGGGGTCCCTAAACAGGTGAAATCTCGGTATCGAAATTTTGGGGTGCAATACAATACCCTGGCTATATACTATATACATAGTACGTGTAGACAAAGTGGAATATAATCTCCTTAAAACATACTTTTTCTATAAAATACTTAGTTAACTATTTTAAGCATAGCAACTAGAGATGGCACATACACGTTGCGCTCCAAATGAGAATGAGGGCAGGAGAAGACCGGTAAGTTGCGAGGTAAACAAAGGCATTCTAAATGCGTGATTTCTCGAGTATTCTTCTTGCCTGCCGTTATGCTAGCAAGCCACATTGTTGGTGTACAGTACCGATATGGCAAAAATCTGATGTGTTATTGTTAAAAAGCTTTTGCTTTTATTTCTTCCTGCTACTCGAGAAAAAATTAACAGAAATAGTCTTATTACTTGCTTCCTTGTAAGTAGAAGCGAAATAAGGGAGTACCATAGGTTAAAGTGACAGTCAAAAGCTGGTTGCTATGTGACTGAAGTTCCTTTGTTTGCATGGACAGGAGTTGACAAATTCCTGTATGACAGAAGTAAAAGTTTTTTAAAGCTGAAACCAATATCAACGAATATCTCAAAACCAATCAACTCCACGAAAAAATATATAACATAAATTGTGTGTTTTAATGTGCTATACATTTCTCATGCAGTAAGTTTTTGTCCATCTCTTACGGTTTAGCAGTTATGCAAAATTCTGTAAAATTGACCCAGAATAAAGTAGTCTTCAGAGGCTATTTCCAGATTATTCAAAATACACATTTAAGTTGTCAGGTAAATATCTTTCATATACGATATTTTAATCAAAATCGTTAGAGCCATTTTTAAGAAAATGAAAATTTTCGAAAAAAGTTCCATGTAAAGGGTTGTTTAGGGTGGGGGCATTTTTTTCAAAATCTTCGTGTCGCATCCCTGGAGGCTACTAAACTTAAATACCCAGTTTGGTATTTTACAGACTTTTCGTTTTTGAGATATCTTGATCACAGGCACACGGACCTTTTTCTGAAAATGCCTTTTTTTGATACAGGGGACCCTAAAACATATATTTCCGGTGAAACCTCGGTATCGAATTCTTGGGTGGAGTGCAATAGCTTCTCTATCCCTATGTATATTGTACATACGGGGCTAGAGAAAGTAAAAATCTATATCACTGTAAAACATTATTGTTAAAAAGCATATTCATCTACATAGTAAATGATAATAGAGTTTAACATTAGCAGAAATTCTTTTAATTACTTGCTTCCTTATAAGTAGAAGGATAATAATGGAATACATTAAGCTAAATTGATGGTCAAATCTTTCAAAAGCTGCTTGCCATGTGGTTAAAATCCGTTTCTATGCATGGCCAGAGGAAAAGTGCGAGAAAGGTAAGTAAAATCTGAAATAAGTTATAAATGGTCAATTCCACGAAAAGAACGTATATGACATTAATTGTATGTTTTATCGTGCTCTACATTTCTTGTGTGATAAGCTTCTGTCCATCTCTTACGGTTTAGCAGTTATGCAAAATTCCTTAAAATTCATTCAGAATAAAGAGGCCTTCAGAGGCTATTCCCAGAAAATTCAAGATATACATTTTATTTGTTAGGTAAATATCTTTAATATATGATATTGTAATCCAAATCATTAGAGCCATTTTAGAGAAAATCAACATTTTCGAAAAAAGTGATGTTCAGTGTTTTAGAAGTTTAGACAACTGAGCTACCAATAAGAGACCAGGTAAGACCAACCTTGAATGATAAATATGCATCTTATGACATCAATTTTCAAAAAGTAATTTTATCAAAAGTAAATTGGGCTGGAAAGGGTTAAAAGAGCGAAGTAATAGATTTGTAGAAATAGACATCTGTGACGTGGAGTATAATTACTTTCTCTTTACGTACTATATACATAGTGCATAGAGAATATATTGCACTCCACCAAAAAATTCGATACCGAGATTTCACCGGAAATATATGTTTTAGGGTCCCCTGTATCTAAAAAGGCATTTTCGAAAAAAAACTCCCTGTGTGTGTGTGTCCGTGTGTCAGTGTGTCCGTGTGTCTTTCAACACGATAACTCAAAAACGAAAAGTCGGTAAAATACCAAACTTGGTATTTAAGTTTAGCATCTTTCGGAGATGCGACACGAAGATTTTGAGAAAAATCCCCCCACTCCAAACTACCCTTTACATGGAACTTTTTTCGAAAATTTTGATTTTCTAAAAAATGGCTTTAACGATTTTGATTAAAATATCGTATATTAAAGATATTTACCTGACAAATAAAATGCATATTTTGAATTTTTTGGGAATAGCCTCTGAAGACTACTTTATTCTGATTGAATTTTGCGGAATTTTGCATAAGTGCTAAACCGTAAGAGAGAGATAAAAACTTACCATGTAAAAAATATAGAGCACATTAAAACACACAATTTATGTTCTATACATTTTTTCGTGGAGTTGATTGCTTTTGAGATATTCCTTGTTTTTGGTTTAAGCTATAAAAACCTATATTTTTCTTTTTTTATAAGACTATTTCTGCTAATTTTTTCTCATTTAGCAAGAAGTAAATAGAAGCATAAGCTTTTGAAAAATAATTTATTGCAGAGATAGAGAGAAAGTCATGTGAATGGAACACATCACATTTTTCTTTTTGTTTATCTTGAATTTAAAAAATTTAATTGTATTTAACATTAATGAGTTTGTACGCGAAGCTAGGAAGTACACAGCTGGTGGGATGGAATTAACTTGTTAAGTTTTGCACGTCAGAGTAAGTTTTGCTCCTTTCTCAGATATCTTGAGAAGACGTTCTGTTAATTGGGAAGGCGGTGTTGTTAAAGAAGTAAGCTATTGTCCGGATGAAGATTATCGATAAGTGGGAGCAATCGCAGCGGGTTTTGTCACCATTAGCATCCTCACAGATAGCGAAGAACTCTTTAAGGGACAGACAAGCTGGCTAATTGAACCAGGGCCGAGCAAAACGCAAAGATCAGCCCTGGATTTTGAAATTAATTACAGACTTCAAGAGATGTAACAAGTAGAAAGTTTCTCTTGACCGTTTAGAAGATTCATCCCATTTTCAATTAGTGAATACTTTCCTCATGACAGACATTTTCACTTTCTCTTTACGTACTAAAAATAAAATGAAATAAAATAAAATAAAATCTGTAATACAACATCCTCGCATCTTGTTCCCTATACCAGGAGGTATATTGCAAAATTTATAATTCATTTCCCACTTTTAAATTATTGTTATGCATCATTATTTTACAGATAATACTTATATACTAATAGCTCAAACTTTAATTTAAAACAAAAAAAAATTAATATAAACTGAAATAAAATACATTCCAACCATAAAACAACTTTCGCTAACACTAAATCATCTATTATTAATTACTGGAATCCAGTAACACAAATAACTGGTAACCAGCTGTTTACCTATAAAACTATGCTCTAGATTATTGAGATAAATGAGAAACTAAGCATATACTACTGGTATCCAGCAGAATATGCACTGGTAACCAACGCAACTAAATACTTATATTATACAATAATTCCTTTACATTGTAGTTAACTGTAGTAAATTGTCTTTTACTTCCCTTGGCTAATATCTGTTACTAATTATACCTAATTTTTTACATCATCATTACACTAAACTCACTGTATTTAACTTTTTAACACTATTTAGCACTTCACTAACACTTCCTCCTCCACGTCATCTCCCCTTGCCTCGTACTGTCCACCGCCAGAAGCCCATAATCCACCATTCCTGCTCTCACACGCCCTCTGCGTCCCTCTTATCACTCTGGTCTCTTTACGTACCGTGCACATAGTGTATAGACAGGGTATTGCACTCCACCCAAAAATTTGAAACCGAGATTTCACCGGAAATATATGTTTTAGTGTCCTCTGTATTAAAAAAAAAAGCATTTTCAGAAAAAAGCCCGTGTGTCCGTGTGAATACCAAACTTGGTATTTAAGTTTAGTATCTTCCAAGGATGCGACACGAAGATTTTATAAGAAAATCCCCCCACACGTAACTACCCTACACATGGGACTTTTTTCGAAAATTTTGATTTTATAAAAAAATGGCTCACCCGGGGGTCCCGGGTTCGATTCCCGGCTGGGGCGGGGAATTTTTCTATAGCCAGAATTATTCCCTATCCCACACAGAGTCTGGAAGTTTGTATGTGAGTGTGAATGTGTGCGTGTTTGAGTAAAACAAAAATGGTTTAAAATCCAACGTCAAACAACCTACAGACAACGAGTTGTTTCAAGTGGAAAGCCCCCGATATGACCTTAAATGTTAAAGGGGGCTATATAAATGAAACAATAAAAAAATGGCTCTAATGATTTTGATTAAAATATCAAATATTAAAGATATTTTACCTGAAAAATAAAATGTATATCTTGTATTTTCTGGGAATAGTCTCTGAAGACTACTTTATTCTCCTTAGCGCGGTAGTAGCGTTGTTGCTTGCCAAGAGAGAGACCCGGGTTCGATTCCCTGTACCGGAGCGGAGATTTTTTCCCCACTGGGAAACCTGGACCGGGGTGTACTCAGCCTCGTGAGGTGCCTGGGAGACCAATTGAGGAGCTACTTGATGGAGAATTGGCGGCTCCAGATCGCGAAGACCGCATTAACTGGCCGGGGGATATCGAAGCGCTGACCATCGTCTCACCCCCAATACTGCACCCCATTCATGACGTCTGTAATGGGCGGAGTTGGGGGACGCAGCGGCCGGGCTGTAGGCCAAGGCTCTTAGTGAGCCTTGCCATGGAGTCACATTTTTTTCGTGCAGTGGATCGTTACTGAGATATTCATGTTATTGATTTCGACATTAAAATTCATATATGGGTAATGGTCAGCTCCTGGCCACGCAAAGAAACGAATTTCTATAGCAACCACATTTGGCTGTCAGTTTAGCCTAGTGTATACCCTTATTTACCTTCTGCTTATAAAGGAACTAAGTAAGAAGACCGTTTCTGCTAATGTTTTAGCACTAAAAAGCAACAGAGTGATTTCTGTAGAACTGAGACATTTTTTTTTTAATTATTCCGCTGGAAATTCATTTAATGATCCAATTTTAGCATCAAATTAAACAGAATGTTCTGGAGTTTCGATTCCTTGTCACTAAATGCGCAGATGTTGAACTTATATTAAGTCATTTCTACGATAACTGGACGATGTAGAGCAGAGTAAGGAATCCATGAACCTAATTGCAAGTTTCTTTGACGACCTGTGGCCTCCGAGATCTCCTGATTTGACATCGCTGGACCTCTTTCTATGGGGTTACTTAAAATACAGGGTTTACGGCACATGTCCCCAGACATTGGACGATCTGACGCACATCACAAAGGAGATTCAAGCTATTGACGACAGAGTCCAACAACGAGTGGCCAGTGCGACGTGTAAGCAGGATGGAGGTCATTTTCAACATTTGCTATAGAGGTAAATAATCTCCCAAAATTCCTCTACAATTTACGTATAATAAGTTGTCACTAGCATAACACGTTTTGAAACAATTAATGAAAGGAATGTGTCAACTCTATATAAATCACCCTGTAGAAGACTTTTTAACAATAATACTTTGTAGAGATGTAGAGAAAGTCATGTGAATGGAACACATGTGCGGTGACTTAGCGATAAACATCCTTATTATAGGGGTAAACATGGTCAGTGGAAACGTGTATCCATACTTATGTCCATGCACCCTAGTTAATTATCGTGCTAACACGAGTAAGCACCACGTTGTGTACCTTATCTCCATATCCCATATGACACGTGTTCAACCTTCGTAAAACCATGAAAAACCTTTAATAAGCAGTGTTGTCAAACCTAGCGGCAAGTCCCTATATATGGGATTATTTTGGCGACATGGCATATACGTAATACTTTTAGTCCATCTATTACTTTCTCTACACGTACTATGTACTTAGTGTATAGAGAAGACATCGTATTGTACCCAAAAATTCCATACCGAAATTTCAACGGAAATACATATTTTGGGATCACTGGATCCAAATCTCTGCAACAAATCATTGTTAAAAAGCTTATGCTTCTATTACTCCATTTTAATCAAGAAAAAAATAGCAGAAATAGTCTTATTACTCCCTTCCTTGTAAGTACTAGAAAGGAAATAAGGGAGTACTATAGACTAAACTGATAAACAAAAGCTGGTTGCTATGAGACTGAAGTTCCTTTGTTTGTATGGACAGGATTTGACAAATTCCTGTATGAGAAAAGTAAGTTTTTCGAAGCTGAAACTAAAACAATGAATATCTTAAACTCAACGAAAAAATGTATATAACATAAATTGTTAGTTTTAACGTGCTCTACATTTTCTGTACAGTTTTTGTCCATCTCTTACGGTTTACCAGTCATGTAAAATTCATCCAGAATAAAGTAGCCTTCAGAGGCTGTTCTCCGAAAATTCAATATATTTATTTTATTTCTTGTGTAAATACCTTTAATATATGACATTTTAATCAGAATCGCAAGAGCCATTTTTGAGAAACTTAACATTTTCGAAAAAAGTGCCTTCTAAAGGATAGCTGGGAATGGGAGGATTTTTCTCAAAATCTTCGGGTCGCATCCCTTGTAGATATTGAACTTAAACACCAAGTTAGGTATTTTATCGATTTTTCGTTTTCGAGTTATCGTGTTCATATACATACACACACACTACCCAAAAGTAATTTAGAATGAAGAAGACTCAGATGCTATTCCCAGAAAATTCAAGATATACATTTTATTTGTCAGGTAAATATCTTTAATATACGATATTTTAATAAAAACCGTTAGAGCAATTTTTGAGAAAATCAAACTTTTTTAAAAAAGTTCCCTGTAAAGGGTAGTTTGGGGTGGGAGGATTTTTCTCAAAATCTTCGTGTCGTATACCTGGAAGATACTAAAATTAAATACCAAGTTTGGTATTTCACCGGCTTTTCGTTTTTGAGTTATCATAACCACAGACACACGGACACACACGGACCTTTTCTAAAAATGCTTTTTTTTTTTTGGATACAAGGGTACCTAAGACATAAATTTCCGGTAAATCACGTCATCGATTTTTTGGATACTATGTACATAACTCCATGGCACGACAGCACACTGGGAACCGTGGCCTACCGCCCGGCCGCTGCGTCCCCCATCTCGGTCTATTACAGACGTCATGGATGGGGTGCAGAATTGGAGGGTGAGACATGGTCAGCGCCTCGAGCCCCCCGGCCGGTTAATGCGGTCCTCATGAGCCGCTATTTCTCCATCAATAGCTCCTCAATTGGCCCCCCAGGGACCTCACGAGGCTGAGTGCACCCCGGGCCAGGTCTCCCAGCGGGGGAAATATCCCCACGCCGGTACTGGGGATCGAACCAGGTCTCCCGCTTGGTGAGCAGCTGCGCTACCACTGCGCTAAGTTCGTGTAGAGAAAGTAAAAATTGAATTGCTTTGAGAACATAATCTGCAGATGCACTATATGGTTACACTCCTGTAAACCGATATATCAGATTGAAACTAAATCTTACCAACAGTGGACAGCTTATAGAAATCTGGAAGTATGGCAACGCCGTTTCCGGAATATCGCACGTGCTGGTAAAATGCCTGGAGCCAGTGAATGCAATTATGGAAATACTACCAACATCAACCTAACACAATCCAAAACACATTAGTGACGCCTCATATAGAATAATTTTCCGCTTCGACTGCGTCACAAACTGATCCGGGCTTCAATTTCTGCCACCAAAATACGGTAGCTTATCTTCGCGTGCTGGATTCGCTGGGATATGCATCGCTCGTAGTGGAGGAGCCTTCCAGCTTTATGGAAAGGCATTCGTTCAATACCTGCTGCATATATTATTACTTTCTCTACACGTACTATGTACATAAAGAAGGTATTGTATTGTACCCAAAAATTCTATACCGAAATTTCACCGGAAATACATGAACCCCCTGAATCTTAAAAAAAAAAAAATTCTGGAAAAATGTGTGTAAATATGTGTCTTTTTTTTTTCTGTGGATAGAAAAGACTTTAAATACCAAACTTGGTATTTAAGTTTGATACCTTCCAATGATGCAACACGATGATTTTCAAGAAAATTCTGTCACCTTAAACTACCCTTTATATGGAACCTTTTCCGGGAATACTGATTTTCTCAAAAATAGCTCTAACGATTTTAATTAAAATATCGTATACTAAAGGTATTTACCTGACCAATAAAATGTATATCTTGAATTTTTGGGAATAGCATTTTAAGACTACTTTACTCTGGATGAATTTTACGGATTTTCATAACTTCTAAACTGTAAGAGATGAACAAAAACTTACCACACAAAAATGTAGAGCACGTTAAAACACACAATTTATGTTATATATACATTTTTTTCGTGGAGTTGGTCGCTTTTTAGATATTCCTTGTTTTACATTTGAACAATTTATACCTTTCTCATACAGGAATTTGTCAACTCCTGTCCACACAAACAAACAAACATCAGTCACATAGCAACCAGCTTTTGGCTTTCACTTTAACCTGTGGTACTCCCTTATATCGCTTCTACTTACAAGGAAGGAAGTAATATGACTATTTCTGCTAATTTTTTCACGATTAGTATGAAGTAAAAAGGAAGCATAAGCTGTTTAACAAGAATATGTTGCACAGATGTAGAGAAAGTCATGTAAATGGAACCACCAGATTTTTTCCATATTTTTTTCATATTTTTATAAATTTAACTTTGTATTTTAAGTCATCAACTTCCAAACACTAAATATATGATTACAGGAAGACCGTTCACAACACTAAGCATCTATGAAAATTGTTAATTTATTTATGAGGGCCTTTATTTTATTTATTTTTTTTTTTCAAATTCCGATAAGCTATAAATAAAAGACAAGTTCATAGAAAGCAGTTATTTTATTACTAAAAGTTTTGTACACTTATGGTTACTTTTCAACATAATCACCGAAAAGTTTGAGGCATTTATCGTGCCTGTGCACAAGCTTTGCAATACCCGCTTCAAAAAATGTTGCCGCCAATAATTTCAAATGAGCATTGACGTTGTTTTGAAGGTCCTCGTTGGTTTGAAAGTGCTGCCCTCCTAGCCACGTCTTCAGTTCAGAGAAAAGGTGAAAGTCGCTGGATTAGAACTGTACTGCGGATGATCAAAAATACCCCATTGAAATTGTTCAAGGAGCCGATGGGTTGTGTGTGGACGAGCGTTGTCATGAATCAACACAATTCCTGAAGTCAGCATTCCTCTTCCTTTGTTTTGAATGGCTCTCCGCAAACGTAAAGTACGAAGATCTTCAAAACAACGTCAATGCTCATTTGAAATCATTGGCGGCAACA
Organism: Hymenopus coronatus; assembly: GCA_030762935.1. Lineage (NCBI taxonomy): Eukaryota > Metazoa > Arthropoda > Insecta > Mantodea > Hymenopodidae > Hymenopus > Hymenopus coronatus. The sequence goes on from CM060899.1 coordinate 64,368,326, forward strand.
TTTTTTGAAGCGGGTATTGCAAAGCTTGTGCACAGGTACGATAAATGTCTCAATCTTTTCGGTGATTATGTTGAAAAATAACCATAAGTGTACAAAACTTTTAGTAATAAAATAATTGTTTTTATGAACTTGTCTTTTATTTATAGCCTATTGGAAGTTGAAAAAAAAAGTATGATGTGATCCATTCACATGACTTTCTCTATATCTGTGCAACAAATTATTGTTACAAAGCTTATGCTTCTATTTACTTCATGGTAATCGAGAAAAATTTAGCAGAAGTAATCATATTGCTAGGCTTCTTGTAAGTAGAAGCGAAATAAGGGAGTGCCATAGGTTAAAGTGACACTCAAAAGCTGGTTGCTATGTGACTAAGTTTCTTTGTTTGTATGGATAAGTTGACAAATTCCTATATGAGAAAAGTTTCACAGCTGAAACCAAAAACAAGAAATATCTCAAAAACGAAAAAATTTTTAGTTCTAACGTGCTCTACATTTTTTGTGTTGTAAGTTTTTGTCCATCTCTTGTGGTTTAGCAGATAATAAAACTTCCGTAAAATTCATCCAGAATAAAGTAGTCTTCAGAGGCTATTCCCAGAAAATTCAAGATATACATATTATTTGTCAGGTAAATATCTTTAATATACGATACTTTAATCCAAATGTTTTTTTCGAATATCAAAACTTTCGCAAAAAGTTCCATTAAAAGGGTAGTGTGGGTTCGGGGGATTTTTTCAAAATCTTCGTGTCGCATCCCTGAAAAATACTGAACCTAAAAGTCAAGTTTGGTATTTTACCGACTTTTTGTTTTGAGTTATCAGACACACGGTCACACACACGGACTTTTTTCTGAAAATGTTGTTTTGGATACAGGGGACCATAAAACATATGTTTCCGGTGAATTTGAATGTGTGGGATGTTTGGCACACGATGTCGAGTATGTAGGGCATGCTGTACCCCTCAGCATCAGACACCCTGAGAGATGAGAGCTTTAACTGCCGGCCGCTAATGAAAAAGGGCGGGCTGTGCTCCAGTTCAACGCCTTGCTAAACATCAGCTGATTTAATTTAGACTCCGGCGCTGTGAGGTCACATGGTCTGCTTATATAGAATCCTCAGTTACAACAAGAGTCCCTTTGTGTGCGCATCCAGCGCCTCTGCTGCTAACTTACTCACCAGAGGTAACATTAGTGCGTAATAGTATATTGCGTACTAAAAACTGTAAGTTATATCTATCAGGTCCAGAATGTATATTGAAAATACAAGATCTGATAAGTAACTTACAGTTCATGGCTAGCCAATTACTTTTTGAAATAATTGAAAAAATGTAAAAAAAAAAAAAAAAAAAAAAAAAAAAAAAAATATATTATGTGTTCCATTCACATGACTTTCTCTACATCTCTGCAACAAATTATTGTTAAAAAGCTTATGCTTCTATTTACTTCATACTAATCGAGAAAATATTAGCAGAAATAGTCTTATTACTTGCTTACTTGTAAGTAGATGCGAAATAAGGAAGTGCCATAGGTTAAAGTGATATTCAAAAACTCGTTGCTAAGTGACTGAAGTTCCTTTGTATGCACACGAGTTGACCAATTTAAAGCTGAAACCAATAACAAAGAATATCTCAAAAACGACGAACTCGACGAAAAAAATGTTTATAAAATAAATTGTGTGTTTTAACGTGCTCTACATTTTTTGTGCAGTAAGTTTTTGTCCGTCTCTTAAGGTTTAGCAGCTATTCAAAAAAATGTTTATAAAATAAATTGTGTGTTTTAACGTGATCTACATTTTTTGTTTAGTAAGTTTTTGTCCGTCTCTTAAGGTTTAGCAGCTATTCAAAATTCCGTAAAATTTATCCAGAATAAAGTAGTCTTCAGAGGCTATTCCTAGAAAATTCAGGATATACATTTTATTTGTCAGGTGAATATCTTAAATATACGAAATCTTAATCAAAATCGTTACAGCCATTTTTAAGAAAATCAAAAATTTCGAAAAAGTTCCATGTATAGGGTAGTTTGATGTGGGGGGATTTTATTCAAAATCTTCGAGTCGTATCCCCGGAGGATGCTAAAATTAAATACCAAGTTTGGTATTTTACCGATATTTCGTTTTTGGTTTATCGTGTTCACAGACACACGGACACACACGGACTTTCTTTGAAAATTCTTTTTTTTGGATAAAGGCGACCCTAAAACATATATTTCCGTTGAAATCTCGGTATATAATTTTTGTTTGGAGTGCAATACCTTCTCTATACACTATGTACATAGTACGTATAGAGAAAGTAAAAATAATCTAATATGTTTCACTCACGTGGCTATCTCTACATCTCTGCAACAAATTATTGTTAAAAAGAAAAAAAATTAGCAGAAATAATATGATTACTTGCTTCCTTGTAAGTTGAAGCGAAATAAGGGAGTAACATAGGTTAAAGGGTATAGTCAAAACCTGGTTGCATTTCCTTTGTATGCAAGAGTTGACAAATTTAAAGCTGGAACCAATAACAAGGAATATCTGAAAAATGACCAACTCCACGAAAAAGATATATATAACAAATTGTGTAATTTAACGTGCTCTACATTTTTATGTGATAACGTTTTGTCTATCTCTTATGGTTTAGCAGTTATGCAAAATTCCGTAAAATTCATCCAGAAGAAAGTAGTTTTTAGAGGCTATTCCCAGAAAATTAAAAAAATATACATTTTATTTGTGAGATAAAGGTATTTAATATATGATATTTTAATCAAAATGGTTACAACCATTTTTGAGAAAATAAAAATGTTCTAAAAAAGTTCCATGTAAAGGGTAGTTGGCGGAGGGGGATTTTTCACAAAAGCTTTGTATCGCATCCCTGGAAGATACCAAACTTAATACCAAGTTTGGTATTAACGGTCTTTATGTTTTTGAGCATTGCTGTCCACAGACACACAACACACACACACGAGCCTTTTTCCAAAAATGTTCTTTTTTATTCAGGGGGATCCAAAACAAGTATTTCCGGCGAAATTTTGGCATCGAATTTTTTGGTGGAATGCAATACCTTTTCTATACACTATGTATGCCCGCCTTGGTAGTGTTTAACGCCCGCTTTAACTACTTATGACACCGCAGGCGGTGACACAGATGATACATGAATGATGATGGAGCACCGGTGGAATTCGATGGTGGGGGAAACCGGAGTACCCGGAGAAAACCCCGCCCCAGCGCCGCTTTGTCCACCACAAATCTCAACCCCGGCCGTCTAGGTGAGAAGCGAGTGATCTAACCACTCGGCCACGGCGCGGCCCCTTGATAGTGTAGTGTAGTGTCTGCTTCACATTCGACAGGTCGTGAGTTCCAATCTTGCTTGGGGTATTTTTGGGGGTTTTCCTTATCCTGAGAAGATTAATACCGAGTAACTTCAAGCTCCATGGACCCCGAGATCATTTGAACATCATTTCAGCAATTTCATTCATCGTCCGATATGACCAACCAGGTTAAAAGACGTTAAACTACCCAAAAACTAAAGCACTATGTACATAGTACATATAGAGAAAGTAGAAAGAGCTAATTGGTCACGCATATACGAAAGATAAATGTATTCATCAAAATAGAAGCTACTGCAAAGGCATTATATAATTGGAAAAAGGAATATTATTAGACGAAAACTGTTTTACCTTTCATCAGGTAAATCAACATTCCGATAGTTAAAACCTTACCAATACTGTAGCCGGTTTCTGCCCTTTAAGGATACCTATGTGTGAAAAGTGATCAAAAAGTGCAAAAAATGGAAAAAAAAAAAAAAAAAAAAAAAACTGTTTTTTTTTGCCTAGTTAAATAATGTAAAGTTTATTGTTCAATTTCCTGTTGTTTTTATTACCATGCGGTGCTTTGAACCGTATCACGTGACGATTATATGCTTTATATGTTACTACAAATTAGTATAAACAGTCCGTAAGAGTTGACAGATATTCATGGTTTAAAAATTGCTGCAGGAGATTATGAAATTCTAAGACTTACAAAGAAACAGTGTTAAATTGTATATAACATCTTAAAACCTATTTTCAGCGTTTTCAAAGCTTTAAATTGTTACACACAATTGAGTTTTCGAAACAGAAGCTTGAACATTTTTGTGCTTGGATAAAAATAGTACGACAGTAAATTGATTAGATAATTTTTACTTTCTCTATACCCACTATGTACATAGTGTATAGAGAAGGTATTGCACTCCACCCAAAACTTCGATACCGAGATTTCACCGGAAATATATGTTTTAGGGTCCCCAATATAAAAAAAAGCACTTTCGCAAAAGATCCGTGTGTGTGTGTGTGTGTGTGTGTGTGTGTGTGTGTGTGTCCGTGAACACGATAACGCAAAAACGAAAAGTCGGTAAAATACCAAACTTGGTATTTAAGTTTAATATCTTCCAGGGATGCGACACGAAGATTTTGAGAAAATCCCCCCACCCCCAATTACCCTTTACATGGAAACTTTTTCGAAAATTTTGTTTTTCTCAAAAATGGCTCAAACGATTTTGATTAAAATGTCGTATATTAAAGATATTTACACGACAAATAAAATGTATAACTTGAATTTTCTGGGAATAGCCTCTGAAGACTACTTAATTCTGGATGAATTTTATGGATTTTTGCATAAATGCTAAACCATAAGAGATGGAGAAAAACTTACAACACAAAAAATATAGAGCACCTTAAAACATACAATTTATCTTGTATACATTTTCTTCGTGGAGTTGATTGTTTTTGAGATACTCTTTGTTTTTTGATTTCAGCTTTAAAAAACATACTTTACTCATACAGGAATTTAGCAATTCCAGTCCTTACAAACAAAGGATGTTCAGTCACATAGCAACCAACTTTTGACTATCACTTTAACCAATGACACTCCCTTATTTCGCTTCTACTTACAAGAAGCAAGTAATAGGACTATTTCTGCTGATTTTTTCTCGATTAGTATGAGGTAAACAGAATCATATGCTTTTGAACAATAATTTGTTGCAGAGATATAGAGAGATTCATGTGAATGTAACACATCAGAATTTTTCTAATATCACCAATTCTTGTGTAATTAAATAATAAACTTTATATTTCAATAACAAAAATAAAACAGTTAATAAAATGACAATTATATCATTATTTTCTCCTACATCAAAAGTCAGATAGAAACTTCATGTCATCAATTTACTAGTACTGCATTTATAACTCCAAAATATTATATTTCTCTAACTAAAATTACATCGTGTGGAATTTTTTAATTAAATGATAATAAAAACACCATAAATATGTTAATATCACAGGAACTATTTTGAACAAAGGTCTGAAAATTAGTATGTAAACTATTCGTAATGCTGCAATTGCTGTGTTAAATTTTCAAATCAATCCAAGCAAAACTGTAGATTTTAGGCTTTTCAGAGATGGGCATTCTTAAGATAGAGATAATAGATGATGCAAATTTTCTCCAGAGTTACTTAGTTCTGCCCCCATAAATCCAATACAGCATTAGCTTCGACACGCCCTAATCTATCAATCCGAATATATGCCTTTCCAATTTCTTTCCTATTTTGGGCGTTGGCCCGATGATAACCCATTAGGGACTTGTTGAGCTCTTCTTTTGCAAAAGAAAACTTTTTCCTTCCTGATGTTAAAGGAACCGTCCTAACATGTCTAAGCGAAAATCAAACGCTTTCCATGCATTAATGCAGCAGATGCTTTCAATTCCACTATCTATTCCATTTGGTGTCCTCTGAAATGTTTACTTTCTCTACACATATTATGTACATAGTGTATAGAGAAGGTATTGTATTGCACCCAAAAATTCGATACGGAGCGTTCACTGTTTTTTTTTTTTTTTTTTTTTGTGGACAAAAATGTAAATGGCTTGTTATTTATGGACGCTCTCTAACTACAGTGGTTCTCAGCGTCCCATTCTATACTGGACGTGAAAGACCGCTTAATTTTGCTCAGAGGCCCCTCTATCAGGCTTGAGGTTCTTTTACGTGCCATAAATCTACGACACGGGACCAACGGCTTTACTTCCCTTCCGAAGGAAGCCATGGTAAGGATGTTTACGACCGAAAAAATCCATCGTCCTCCGCCGGGTTTGAACCCGCGACCTTGGGTATATGAAGCTAGCATGGTAACCATTACACCATGGAGGCCGACTATTTGTGGACAGATTAGCTAAAAAATGAAAAGACCGTTAAGTAACAAACTTGGTGTTTAAGTTTGCTATCTTTCAAGGATGCGACGCGAAGATTTTCAAGAAAATCTCCCCACCCCAAACTACCCTTTTCGCGGAAAAAGCTTCGAAAGTTTTGATTTTTTTTAAAAATGGCTCTAACGATTTTGATTAAAATATCATGCACTAAAATATTTACTGGACAAATAAAATGTATATCTTGAATTTTTTGTGAATGCCCTCTGAAGACTACTTCATTCTGGATGAATTTTACGGAATGTTGCATTGTTATAAACCGTAACAGAGGAACACAGAGCTGACCCACAAAAAATGTAGAGGACATAAAAACACACAATTTATGTTATATATTTCTTTGGTGGAGTTGATCGTTTTTTTAGATATCTCTTGATTTTGGTTTCAGCTTTGAATAACTTATACTTTTCTCATACAGGAATTTGTCAACTCCTGTCCATACAAACAAAGGAACCTCGGACACATAACAACCAGCTTTTGACTATTACTTTAACGTATGGTATTCCCTTATTTCGCTTCTACTTACAAGGAAGAAAGTAATATGACTATTTCTGCTAATTTTTCTCGATTATAAAGAAGTAAATAAAAGCATAACTTTTTATCAATAATTTGTTGCAGAGATGTAGAGAAATTCATGTGAATGGAACACTTCAGCTTTTTTCGTGGAATTGATCATTTCTGAGGTATTCCATGTTATATATTTCAGATTCAAAATACTTCTACTTTTCTCACACGGAAGGTTGTAAATTCCTGGAACTGCATAGAAACTGATTTAACCACGTGGCAACCAGCTTTTAAAAGAGTTGACTATTGTTTTAGTGTATTCCCTTGTTTCCCTTCTACTTACAAGGAAGCAAGTAATCAGACAATGTCTGTTAATGTTTATCTCGATTATCATAAAGTAGACAGAAAAATATGCTTTTTAACAATAATTTATTACACCGGTGTAGAAAATTCATATAAATGTAACACAAAACATTTTTAAAAGATATGAATATCGGTTTAGCCCAGTGTATTCTCTTTGTTCTCTTCTACTCACAAAGAAGGAAGTAATAAGTCAATTTCTGCTAATGCTTATCTCGATTAGTATCCCCCCCACACCCAACTACCCTTTAAATGGAAAAAAAATCGAAAACTTTGATTTTCTTCAAAATGGCTCTAACGATTTTGATTAAAATATCGTATATTTAAGACATGTACTTCACAAATAAAATGTATACCTTGAATTTTCTGGGAATAGCTTCTGAAGACTTCTTTATTCTGGATGAATTTTACAGATTTTTGCATAACTGCTAAACCGTAAGAGATGGGCAAAAACTTACCACACAGAAAATGTAGTGCACATTAAAACACAGAATTTACGTTGAATACATTTTTTCGTGGGGTTGATCGTTTTTAAGGTATTCCTTGTTTTTAGTTTCAACTTTGAAAAACATAACTTTCTGATTCAGGAATTTGTCAACTCCTGTTCATACAAAGGAACTGTAGTCACATAGCAACTAGCTTTTGAGTATCACTTTAACCTATGGTACTCCCTAGCATGAAGTAAATAGAAGCATAAGTTTTTTAACAATAATTTGTTGCAGAGATGTAGAAAACGCCATGTGAATGGAACACATCAGATTTTTTATAAGGAAAGTTGTTTGTGTAAGAGCTAGAGAAAGTCATGTAAGTTGAACAAGTGAGATTTTGTTTTTTTTTGTTTTTTTGTTTTGACAAAGTCAAGTTTGACTGTTAGCACCTCAATTTAAGAAAATGCACATCTAAGAAGAAACTTTTTCACGAATTATTTGTGTAATAATGTCATGTGTGTAAGAAATCAGAATGAAATTTTATTTCAGGTTTCGCAGAGAGAACACAGAAGGAAACAAATGCCGATCAAAGTTTCCTTATCTGTGTTTCTTTCTGCCTCCCCTCTTCCGCTTCATATTCTCCTTGTTTTCTTCGCCTGCAGGAACAGTATTTTCTTGTTTACTTGTTTTCCTTTTATCCCTGATGTCAAGAAGTGTCTTCTTTCCTCTCTTATTTCGCATCTGCCCCTTCTCCAAGCCCTCTCCTCGGTTAAGTTACCCTTCTTGTCTCTCTCCGCTTCGTAACACCCGCTTCTATAGCCGAGAACTTTCAGCCATCTTTCCCCTTCTATTCCTTGAACCCTGAACAGCTGAAGAAGCCAGTTGATGTAAAAATAGTAACTGTTTCGATATTAATTTCTCTAGCCCGTATGTGCAATCTACATCCGTCGCCAAAAAAAATCCGATGTGTTCCATTCACATGACTTTCTCTACATCTCTGCAAGAAATTATTGTTAAAAAGCTTATGCTTCTATTTACTTCATGCTAATCGAGAAAAAATTAACAGAAGTAGTCTTATTACTTGCTGCCTTGTAAGTGGAAGTGAAATAAGGCAGTACCATATGTTAAAGTGATACTCAAAAGCTGGTTGCTATGTAACTAAAGTTCCTTTGTTTGTAGGAACAGGAGCTGAAAAATTCCTGTATGAGAAAGGTGTAAGTTTTCCAAAGCTGAAATCAAAAACGATAAACTCCACGAAAAATGTATATAACATAAATGGAGTGTTTTTCCGTGCTCTACATTTTTTGTCATGTAAGTTTTTGTCCATCTCTTACGGTTTAGAATTTATGCAAAATTCCGCAAAATCCATCCAGAGGCTATTCCCAGAAAATTTAAGATATACATTTTATTTCTCAGGTAAATATCTTTGGTATGCGATATTTTAATCGAAATCGTTAGAAGCATTTTTGAGAAGGTCAAAATTTTCGAAAAAATGTCCATAAATACCAAGTTTGAGCTATGCTGTCCACAGATACACACACAAACAGACACACACACACATACATACACACACACACACGGACCTGTTTCTGAAAATGCTTTTTTTGGATTCAGGAGATCCTAAAACATGTATTTCCGTTAAAATCTTGACATCAAATTTTTTCTTTATACTATGTATATTGTACATATGGGGCTAGAGAAGGTAAAAAAAAGCAACAACTCATGTGTTCCATTTGCATGAATTTTTCGACATCGCTGTAACAAATTATTGTTAAAAAGCACATTCTTCTATTTACTGTATAATGATCGAAATAAACATTAGCAGACTTGTATTAATTACTTGCTGCCTTGTAAGTAGAAGATAAATAAGGGAATACACTAGGCTAAAACAATAGCCAATTCTTTTAATCTTCTGTCTTTCTGTGTGTTTATCTATCTACACATCTATTTATCTATCTACACTTCTATTTATCTATATATCTATCTATCTACCTAGCTAAATATCTACTCATCTATCAGTCTAACTACCCATCTATCTATCTGCTCACCTTATCTATCTACCCATCTTTTCTATTTAATCCTCTATCTGCCCACTTCTCTATCTGTCTACCCGCTCATCTACCTCTCTACTTACCCGTCTATCTGCCCATCTAACTCTCTGTCTATCCGTCCGTCCGTCTATCACTAAAGCCTACTGCATTCCCCTAACCCGTTTTATTTATATATAAATATATAACAAATGTATTTCTGCACGTGTTTATCATGCTTAATATGAAGTATCTAGAAGAATACTTTTTTAAAAATCTGATGTTTTCCATTCATATGACTTTCTCTACATCTCTGCAAAAATTATTGCTAAAAAACCTAGCAGAAATGGTCTTGTTACTTACTTCCTTGAAAGTAAGCGAAATAAGGGAGTACCATAGGTTAAAGTGATAGTCAAAAGCCCGTTGCTATACCACTTAAGTTCCTTTGTTTCTATGGACAGGAGTTGACAAATTCCTGTATGAGTAAAGTATACATTTTCCATAGCTGAAACGAAAAACAAGGAATATCTCAAAAACAATCAACTCTACGAAAAAATTGTATGTAACATAAATTGTGTGTTTTAAAGTGCTCTACATTTGTTGCATGGTAAGTTTTTGTCCATCTCTTACGGTTTAGAAGCTATGCAAAATTCCGTAAAATTGGCCCAGAATAAAGTAGTCTTCAGAGGCTATTCCCAGAAAATTCAAGATATACATTTTATTTGTCAGGTAAATATCTTTAATATATGATATTTTAATCAAAATCGTTAGAGCCATTAAAGAAAATCAAAATGTTCGAAAAAAGTTCCATGCAAAGGGTAGTTTGGGGTGGGGGGATTTTTCTCAAAATCTTCGTGTTGCATCCTTGGAAGATACCAAACTTAAATACCAAGCTTGAGATGTGCTGTCCAGAGATACACACACAAACAGACACACATACACACGGACCTGTTTCTGAAAATGCTTTTTTTGGATTCAGGAAGTTCTAAAACATGTATTTCCTTTAAATCTCGACATCAAATTTTTGGATGGAATACAATACTTCTCTATACTATGTATATTGTACATATGGGGTTAGAGAAAGTAAAAAAAAAAATTAATCTTCTGTCTGTCTGTGTGTCTATCTATTTACACATCTATTTATCTATCTACACTTCTATTTATCTATATATCTATCTATCCTTCTATCTACCTATCTACCTATCTGCTCATCTTATCTATCTACCCATCTTATCTATTTAGCCCTGTATCTGCCCATCTACCTTTCTATCTGCCCACCTCTATCTACCTATCTACTTACCTGTCTATCTGTCCATCTAACTCGCTGTCTGTCTGTCTATATCAACGGTTCCCAACTGGTGTGCCCCGGCACCCTAGGGTGCAGTGTGATTGGCTAAGGGTTGCCGCGAGATATTGAGATAAACAAAAAAAAATACCTTCTACTGAAGCCTTAAGTCTTGTAAGGTCTTGAAATAAAATAAGTCAAATCAATTACTCTCATGCACGGCAGATGGTGATAGTGGTCGATTCATTTCAATAATTCAGTTATACTAGTATCCCACAGATGGCATTACAGCTATACCTTGCCGAACATTCCCGAGACTACTCGCTTCCTCACGAACATTCCCGAGACTTCGACAGATGAATATATAAAAGAGTACGCCGCTTGGCGCTTTCAGTTGTCTTCCTCGCGTTGATTCACAGTGTTTAGCTATGGATAAGTTCATTGTTAAACGTAAACGCCAGGACAGTGAAAGTGAACAGTCGGCTCCTTCTGCTTGCTTTAAGAAGTCAAATCTTACAGTTTCTCCCGGACCGTCGAATTCACCACATAAAGAAGACAAACGAAAGAAAAGAACATACCAGGACAGTTACTTAGCGTATGGATTTAAGTGGAATAACAACGAAGAAAACCCTATCCCTGTGTGTTTAGTTTGTGGGGAAACACTTAGCAACGAGGCCATGGTATCTAGCAAACTGAAGCGGCATCTTACAACAAAGCATCCTAGTGTGTCACAGAAAAGTGTAATGTATTTTTCACATATATTAGAAGGGGAGAAGAAAACAGCTGTGCGAATGGTAAAGAGAATGACCATAGGTGATGCTGCTCTTGAAGCCTCATTTAAAGTAGTAGAACTGATAGCTAAAAAAAAGAAACCTCATATTCTTGGAGAGGAAATCATTGGCCCTGCATGTCAAGTTATAGTTTCAACAATACTTGGCGAAGGAGCAGCTAATCAAATTTCGAAAGTTCCTCTGTCCAACAACACAATCAGCCGCAGGATATCTGAAATGTCATGCAATATCAACGAACAAGTCACGGAGAAAATAAAAACTTATAGAACATTTGCTTTGCAAGTAGATGAGAGTCTCGATATTGGTGACAAACCGCAACTCCTTGGTTTTATCAGATATATTGATGAAAAAGATATTAGTGAACAGTTTCTGTTCTGTAGACCGCTGGAGACTACAACCACAGGCCATGATATTTTCGTTTCTATTAATTCCTATCTCAATGACCATGATCCTTCATGGAAAGACTGTTGTGGTATATGTACAGATGGTGCACCATCTATGTCTGGGAAAATTAAAGGTTTTACTGCCAGAGCTCTCAATGAAAATCCATCCATTATTATAACTCACCTGTTTTCTGCATAGAGAGGCATTAGTCGTGAAAGCGTGTAATGAAGATTTTGCTGAAGTGTTTAACCAAGTTGTGAAAATGGTGAACTATATGAAGTCTCGATCTTTAAAGTACAGAATTTTTGAACAGTTATGTCGCGCAACGGATGCAGCTCATACCTCTTTGTTACTTCACACAGAAGTAAGGTGGTTGTCGCGGGGTCGTGTATTGAACCGGTTTCTCGAACTTAAAGAACAGCTAAAACTTTTTTTTAAGGATGAAAATCAAGACACATTTCATGAGCTCTTACTAAGTGATTCTTGGTGTTTTGAACTGTCGTATCTGGCAGATATTTTTCATAAGCTGAATGAACTGAATGTTTCGATGCAGGGTCGACATGAAACAATAATCTCCTCAACCAATAAAATGAAAGGTTCTAAAAGAAAACTTAGTTCTTGGAAGTCTGCAGTTCAAAAAGGAGATGTGTCGAACTTTCCATCTCTTCTTAATGTGGCAGGAGATAAAGATCTGGGTAAACTGAAAGACCGCATTTGTGATCACTTATCAAGATTGCAAGATGCAATAGATGCGTACTTTCCAACTATTTCCACTACGAATCTCGACTGGGTTGTCTCACCATTTGATTTCGTAGATAGTGCAGAGGAAATAGATTTCACTGCTTGCGAAAGAGATGAATTTATTGATCTTTGCGCTGATTCCACACTCAAAGGTAAGTTCACCAAGATTGAGGCGTCGGTGGCTAGTTTTTGGCTTCAACGGAGAGAGGAGTACCCTAACCTAATGAAGAAAGCAATTAACGCACTTTTGCCCTTTTCAACATCCTATCTATGCGAGCAAGCCTTCTCTGCTATGGTGACAATAAAATGCAAAGCAAGAAATAGACTGAATAACCTTGAGGATGATTTGCGTGTTTCACTGTCAACTGTAAGACCCGACATCACATATCTGTGCTCTGAGCATCAATCACAAGTTTCATATTAATCATTAATCGAACAAAATTTATTGATGTATTTTTACTCAGTGATTGTAGTAAAGTTTACTGTATTATTTTATGGTGTACGTTATTATTATATAATATTTCAATAAATTAACATATTAAGCTTAATTTTCTTTTAATTCAAGGAAGGGTGCCTCTGGTGTTTAATGTTATTCCCAAGGGTGCCGTGAACTTCAAAAGGTTGGGAAACACTGGTCTAGAAGAATACTTTCTTTAAAAATAAGTTTCCCTAATTTTCGATAGATATGGCAACGTTAAGTTATAATTATAAATGTTATCTACCTCTATAGTTTAATGTAGTTACTTTCATTGCTCTTTTGGGGAATTTATGGGTCTGTTATTCCGAACCTTAGTAATTACGAAATGAAGGTGACAGTTTTTGACTGGAGAGAAATTGTAAAGCTGGGATTAACAATGTGTGCATGATTATAGAGTTTAACACCAGAGAGCAGCACGCCTCTTGTATTGCACAACAAACAATAGCTGCAGTTCATGTGTGAAGCTAATTACACTGTGGCGTTAAGTACGTATTTTCAATGATCGATCACACTACAACAAAACAGCTGAGGGATTACACTGCACTGATGCATTCTCACTGGAGAACAATCACTGTTCCATAAGTAATGAAGCCATCACCCGGTAAAACTGTAACCCAAAGTAAGTCCGGATAACACCGTGACAGTGTCATACAAAATCTCATGTGTTCCATTCACATCACTTTCTCTACATCTCTGCAACAAATTATTGTTGTAAAGCTTATGCTTCTATTTACTTCATGCTAACCCAGAAAAAAATACCAGAAATAGTCATAAGTTTGTATGGACAGGAGTTGACAAATTTCTGTATGATTTTCTAAGCCGAAATCAATAACATGAATATATAATACACGATCAACTCCACGAAAAAATGTACCTTTATAACTTAAATTGTATGTTTTAACGTGGTCTAGGTTTTTGTCTATCTCTTACGGTTTACCAGTTTTGCAAAATTCCGCAAAATTCATTGGGAATAAAGCTGTCTTCATAGGCCTAGACGGCCTGGGTTTGATCCCAAGCGACCGCATGTGAGATTTGTGGGGGACAAAGCAGCGCAGGGGCGGGTTTTCTCCGGGTTCTCCCCCGCAATCGCATTCCACCGGTGCTCCATCTTTTCGTCATGTATCACCAGTGTCATCGCCTGCGGTGCCACAAGTAGTTAAAGCGGGTGTTAAATACTACCAAAAAAAGTCTTCAGAGGCAATTTCCAAAAAAATTGAACATATACATAATTTTATTTGTCATGTGAATATGTTAAATATAAGAGATTTTAATCAAAACCTTTAGGGTCATTTTTGAGAAAATAAAAATGCTCGTAAAATGTTACATGTAAAGGGTAGCTTGGGGAGGGGGTATTTTCCATAAAATCTTCGTGTCGCATCCTTATAGAATAGTAAACCTAAGTTTGGTATTTAATTGACTTTTCGTTTTTTAGCTATGCTGTCTACACACACGTGCCTTTTTCTAAAAATCTGATGTGTTACACTCAATTTACTTTCTCTAACTGGTCTACAAACTTCATACATAAGATTCTTCTTCTTTCTTCACCTTGCTAATCGAGGTACTCATTAGCACAATGTTCTTATTACTTAGTTCCGTATAAGTAGGAAGAAAATTAGGGAATACACTAGGCTAAATCGATAGTCAAATGTTTTGAAAGCTGTCGTTATGCGATTGTCATTACAAATCTCTTCTTTTCTTGGCCAGGAGTAGAACAAAAGAAAAACGGACACTTCCGTCTGAGAAAAGTATAAGTACTCAACAACTGAAACTAATAACAATGAATATCTCGAAAACGGTAAGCTCCACGAGAAAAATGTATATGACATAACTTGTGTATTTTAGCAAGACCAAAATTTTTTGTACAGTAAGTTTTTGTCTATCGCTTACGGTTTACTAGTTATGCCAAATTAAGCAAAATTCATCCAGAATAAACAGATCTTCAGAAGCTATTCCCAGAAAATTCAAGATATACATTTTATTTGTTAGGTAAATATCTTTAATATATGATATTTTAATCAAAATAGTTAGAGCCATTTTTAAGAAAATCAAAATTTTCAAAAAAAGTTCCATGTAAAGGGTAGTTTGGGGCGGGGGGATTCTTCTTAAAATCTTTTGTGTCGCAACCCTGGAAGATGCTAAACTTAAGTACCAAGTTTGGTATTTTAGGTACTTTTCGTTTTTGAGTATTCGTATTCAAAGGCACACGGACACACACACGGACCTTTTTCTGAAAATGCTTTTTTTGATACAGGGGGTCCTAAAACATGTATTTCCGGTTAAATCTCGGTATCAAATTTTTGAGTGGAATACAATACTTCTCTATCCTTATGTACATTGTACATATATGGCTAGAGAAAGTAAATTTTTTTCGGTCTCAGGGGACCTCAAAGCATATATTTCCGGTGAAATCTCGGCATCCAATTTTGGGTTCTCTATACACTATGTACATGGTACGTATAGAGAAAGTAAAAAGGAAAAAGTCTGTGCCTAGATGGTAGCAGTTACGTGTATTCCTGCTTGTAGAACAGGTTCGATATTACGTCATCCCACCTCCATTTCTGAAGTACCTGTTTACAAGTACACCTGTAGATTGAGTAAGAAGTGCATTAGCTATAAAAGTCAAACATGAGGTCATCCTTAAGCCTAGAGGCACCTAGTGTATAAACAGCACTGCGGAATGTTTTCAAGAATCGAATACATCGATTAAGATATTGACAATGCCTATAAAACTCGGTGAGGGATTTTACTTTCTAAACAAAATACTTTTACGTATTTAGTAGTCAGACAAGATATTCTATTCCACCCCAAAAAATATAGTGTGTTGCATTCACATAACTTTCTCTAGTTGTCCCAAATGAGCCGGTCCCCATGGCCGCACTCGCCAAGGCTCGTAGATATGTGAAACAACTGAGTTCAGTTCGTTTTGTATGGCCCCGTATAAGTATAAATATTTTAAAGCTGAAAGCAATAACAAGTAATATCTCAGAAACAATCTCATATATATAAAAAATCTGATGTGTACCATTCACATGACTTTCTCTATATCCCTGCAACAAATTATTCTTAGAAAGCTTATGCTTCTATTTACTTTAAGCTAACCAGAAAAAAAATTAGCATTAATAGTCTTATTACTTGCTTCCTTGTAAGAAAAAGCGAAATAAGGAACTACCATAGGTTGAAGTGATAGTCAAAAGTTGAAATTCCTTTCTTTGTATGGACAGCAGTTGACAAATTCCTGTATGAGAAAAGTATATGTATTTCAAAGCAGAAACCAAAAACAAGGAATGTCTCCAACACGATGAACTCCACGAAAAAAATGTATATAACATAAATTGTGTGTTTTAACGTGATCTACATTTTTTCGTGTAGTACGTTTTTGTCCATCTCTTACGGTTTAACAGTTATTCAAAATTCGTAAAATTCATCCAGAATAAAGTAGTCTTCAGAGGCTATTCCCAGAAAATTCAAAATATACATTTTATTTGTCAGGTAAATAACTTTAATATTCAATATTTTAATCAAAATGGTTAGAGCCATTTTTTAGAAAATCAAAATTTTTGAAAAAAGTTCCATGTAAATGGTAGTTTGGGGTGGGGGATTTTTCTCAAAATATTCGTGTCGCATCCCTGGAAGATACTAAACTTAAATACCAAGTTTGGTATTTTACCGACTTTTCGTTTTTAAGTTATCGTGTTCACAGACACACGGATACACTGACACATGGACACACGGACACACACACACACACGACCTTTTTCTGAAAATACTTTTTTTGGATACAGGGTATCCTAAAACATATATTTCCGGTGAAATCTCGGTATCGACATTTTTGGTGGAGTGCAATACATTCTCTATACACTATGTATATAGTACGTATAGAGAAAGTAAAAATTACCACACAAAAATTAAAGATCTCGTTAAAACACATAATTTATGTCATATGCATTTTACTTTCTCTATACGCCCTATGTACATAGTGTATAGTGAAGGTATTGCACTCCACCCAAAAATTCGATACCGAGATTTCACCGGAAATATATGTTTTAGGGTCCCATGTATCCAAAAAAAAAAAATAAAAAGCATTTTCAGAAAAAGTCCTTGTGTGTGTCCGTGTGTCTGTGAACACGATAACTCCAAAACGAAAAGTCGGTAAAATATCAAAATTGGTATTTAAGTTTAGTATCTTCCAGGGACGCGACAGAAAGATTTTGAGAAAAATCCCCCCACCCCAACTACCCTTTACATGGAACTTTTTTCGAAAATTTTGATTTTCTCTAAAACGGCTCTAACGATTTTGATTAAAATTTCGTATATTAAACATATTTATCTGACAAATAAAATGTATATCTTGAATTTTCTGGGAACATCCTCTGAAGAGTAGTTTATTCTGGATGAATTTTACTGAATTTTGAATAACTGCTAAACCGTAAGAGATTTACAAAACCTTACTACATAAAATAGTAGAGCACATTAAAACACACAATTTATGTCCTATACATTTTTTCGTGGTGTTCGTCGTTTTTGAGACATTCCTTATTTTTGGTTTCTGCTATGAAAAACATACTTTTCTCATACAGGAACTTGTCAACTCCTATCCATACAGACAAAGGAACTTCATTGACATAACAACCGGCTTTTGACTATCACTTTAACGTATGTTAGTCCCTTATTTCGCTCCTACTTACAAGGAAGCACGTAATAAGAATATTTCTGCTAATTTTTTTTCTGATTAGCATAAAGTAAATAGAAGTATAAGCTTTTAAGAATAATTTTTTGCAGGGATATAGAGAAAGTCATGTGAATGGATTTTTCTCGATTAGTATGAAGTGAATAGAAGCATAAGCTTTTTAGCAATAATTTGCTGTATAAATGTAGAGCATACCAAGAGAATGAAACACATAAAACTTTTTTTACTTTATCTACACTACTATGTATATAGTGTAGAGAGAAGTTATTATAATGCACCCAAAAATTTAATACTAAGATTTCACCGGAAATACATGTTTGGGCTCACCCTGACTCCAAAAAAAGCAGTTTTACCTTATCCAGCCCCGTATGTACAATGTACCTAGGGATAGAGAAGCATTGTATTCCACCCAAAAATTCGATGACGAGATTTCACCAGAAATACACGTTTTAGGACCTCCTGAATAGAAAAAAAAAGCATTTTTAGAAACAGGTTCGTGTGTGTGTGTGTGTGTGTGTGTCTGTCTGTGCGTGTCTGTGGACAGCACAGCTGTAAAATGAAAAGGCCGTTAAATACCAAACTCGGTATTTAAGTTGAGCATCTTACAAGGATGCGACATGAAGATTTTCAGGAAAATCCTCCCACCCCAAACTACACTTATATGGAACAAATTTCGAAGTTTTTGATTTTCTCAAAACTTGCTCTAACGATTTTTGATTAAAATATCGTATATTAAAGGTATTTACCTGACATATAAAATATATATCT
The DNA here is from genome assembly GCA_030762935.1 of Hymenopus coronatus. NCBI lineage: Eukaryota > Metazoa > Arthropoda > Insecta > Mantodea > Hymenopodidae > Hymenopus > Hymenopus coronatus. Next base: position 64,386,987 of record CM060899.1, read on the forward strand.
TGAACTTTCTGGGAATAGCCTCTGAAGACTACTTTATTCCGGATGAGTTTTACGGAATGTTGCATAAATACTAAACAGTAAGAAATGGAAATAAACTCACTTGAAAATGTAGAGCTCGTTAAAACACACAATTTATGTTATATACAGTTTATGTGGAGTTGATCATTTTTACATTCTCTAGCCCCGTATGTACAATGTACATAGGGATAGAGAAGTATTGTATTCCACCCAAAAATTCGATACCGAGATTTCACCGGAAATACATGTTTTAGGACCCCCTGTATATAAAAAAAAAAGCATTTTGAGAAAAAGGTCCGTTTGTGTGTGTACGTGTGTCCGTGTGTCTGTGACGACGATAACTCAAAAACGAAAAGTAGCTAAAATACCAAACTTAGTATTTAAGTTTAGTATCTTTCAGGGATACGAAACGAAGATTTTGAGAAAAATCCTCCCACCCCAAACTACCCTTTACATGGAACTTTTCTCGAAAATTTTTACTTTCTTAAAAATGGCTCTAACGATTTTGATTAAAATATAGTATATTAAAGATGTCTACCTAACAAATAAAATGTATATCTTGAATTTTCTGAGGATAGCCTCTGAAGAATACTTTATTCTGGATGAATTTTACTGAATTTTGAACAACTGCTAAACCGTAAGAGATAGACAAAAACTTACCACACAAAAAATTTAGGTCTTGTTAAGATACACAAGTTATGTCATATACATTTTTCTCGTGGAGCTTACAGTTTTCGAGGTATTCATTGTTATTAGTTTCAGTTGTGAAATACTTATACTTTTCTCAGACGGCAGTGTCCGTTTTTCTTTTGTTCTACTCCTGGCCAAAAAAAAAAAAAAAAGAAAAAAAAAGCAATTTGTAATGACAATCGCTTAACGAAGTGTATTCGCTTATTTTCTTCCTACTTATACGGAACTAAGTAATAAGAACATTGTACTAATGAGTACCTCGATTAGCAAGGTGCACAAAGAAGCATTATGCTATGTAAGAAGTTTCTAGAACAGCTAAATAAAGTCATGCGAGTATAACACATAAGATTTTTTAGATACTCCTTGATATTAGTTTGTTTTAAAAACTCTTTTCTCATACGGGAATTTATCAACACCTGTGTATACGAACAAAGGAACATCAGTTACATAGTAACCCGCTTTTGAGTGTCAATTTAACCTATGGTACTCCCTTATTTACTTTCTACTTACAAGGAAGTAAGTAATAAGGCTGTTTCTGCTTATTTTTTCTCGATTAGCATGAAATAAATAGAAGAATAACCTTACTAACAATAATTTGTTGCAGAGATGTAGAGAAACTCCTGTGAATGGAGCACATCTGATGTTTACCTCTTATATCATGGGCATGTATGTGAGAAAACGCTAACTTGTGATATTTAGATTTCCGTTTAGGAACTGCATTTGCATGTCCACTACTCTCAGGCGAAATGAATAAAGCCCTAGGCATCTTCGTATCAAACACTCGCATTTCATTATACCAGGATTCACCCCTCCGGTAGACGTCGATACCGATATGCTGTTATTAGGGGTGGTGATTTTTAGCATTTTGAAATCAGAAATTTAACATTTGTGTATTTAGAATTTTATAGCAATAATACATTTTCAGTGGTAGCATGTCTGCTTCACGTTCAAAAGGTCGTGAGTTCGAATCTCGCTTAGGGTGAGTTAACCGGGTAAGGTTTTTTTCGGGGTTTTCCCTTATCCTGAGAAGACGAATGTCGAGTAACTTTAAGCTCCATGGACCCCGAGATCATTTGAGCATCATATCATCAATTGCATTCATCGTCCGATATGACCAAACCAGGTTAAAGGACGTTAAACTAAAAAATATAAACTCAATTTAGCATTGTATAGCATTTTGAAGAAAAACATACTTCTAAAATATTGTTGACACAAACATATGAAATAAAAACTGATGTGTTCCAGTTACAATACTTTCTCTATTTCTCCGCAAAAAATTATTGTTAAAAAGCTTATGCTTCTATTTACTTCATGCTAATCGAGAAAAAATAAAAAATAGCAGAAATAATCTTATTACTTGCTTCCTTGTAAGTAGAAACGAAATAAGGGAGTTCCATAGATTAAAGTGATAGTCGAAAGCTTGTTGTTATGTGATTGAACCTCCTTTGTTTGTATGGACAAAAGTTGACAATTTCCTGTATGAGAAAAAATATGTTTTTCAAAGTTGAAACTAAAAACAAGCAATATCCCCAAAACGATCAACTCCACGAACAAAATATATGTAACATAAATTGCGCGTTTTAACGTACTCTAAATTTTTGGTAAGGTAAGTTTTTGTCCATCTCTTACGGTTTAGCAGTTATGCAAAATACCGTAAAATTAATCCAGAATAAAGTAGTCTTCGGAGGCTATTCCCAGAGAATTCAAGATATACATTTTATTGGCAGGTAAATATGTTTAATATACGATATTTTAATCAAAATCTTTAGAGCCATTTTTGACAAAATAAAATTTTTCGCAAAAAGTTCCATGTAAAGAGTAGTTTGGGTGGGGAGATATTTTTCAAAATCTTCGGATCGCATCCCTGGAAGATACCGAACTTAAATACCAAGTTGGGTATTTTATCCAATTTTCGTTTCTGAGTTATCGTGTTCACAGATACACGAAGATTTTGGGAAAAATCCCCCCACCACCAACTTCTTTTTACATGGAACTTGTATCGACTTTTTTGATTTTCTCAAAAATCACACAATTTGTTACATTTATTGTACATTTTTTTTCGTGGAGTTGATTGTTTTTTGCTTCAGCTTTAAAAAAATCTGATGTGTACAATTCACATGACTTTATCCATATCCCTCCATCAAACAATTCTTAAAAAGCTTATACTTCTATTTACCTTATGCTAATCAGAAAAAAATAGCAGAAATAGTCTAATTACTCGCTTCCTTGTAAGTAGAAGCGAAATAAAGGACAACCGTAGGTTAAAGTGATAGTCAAAAGCTGGTTGCTATGTCAATGAAGTTCCTTTGTTTATATGGATAGGAGTTGACAAGTTCCTGTATGAGAAAAGTATAAGTTTTTCATAGGAGAAACCAAAAATAAGGGATGCCTCAAGAACGACGAACTCACGAAAAAAATGTATATGACATAAATTCTGTGTTTTAATGTGCTCTACACTTTTTGTGTAGTAAGTTTTTGTCCATCTCTTATGGTTTAGCAGCTATTCAAAATTCAGTAAAATTCATCCAGAATAAACTACACTTCAAATAAAATTCAAGATATACCTTTTATTTTTCAGGTAAATATGTTTAATATCCGAAATTTTAATCAAAATCGTTAGAGACATTTTTGAGAAAATCAAAATTTTCGAAAAAAGTTCCATGTAAAGGGTAGTTGGGGGTGGGGGGATTTTTCTTAAAATCTTCATGTCGCATCCCTAGAAGATACTAAACTTAAATACCAAGTTTGGTATTTTACCGACTTTTCGTTTTTGAGTTATCGTGTTCACAGACACACGGACACACACACACACACACACACACACACACACACGGACCTTTTTGTGAAAATGTTTTTTTTTGGATATTGGGGACCCTAAAACACATATTTCCGGTGAAATCTCGGTATCGAATTTTTGGGTGGAGTGCAATACTTTCTCTATACACTATGTACATAGTGCGTATGGAGAAAGTTAAAAAAGTATACTTTTGTCACACAGGAATTTGTCTACTCCTGTCCATATAAACAACGGAACTTCAGTCACATAGCAACCAGCTGTTGACTATCATTCCCTTATTCCACTTCTACTAATAAGGAAGCAAGTAATAAGAATATTTCTGCTAATTTTTTTTCGATTAGCATGAAGTAAATAGAAGCATAAGATTTTTGTCTATACTTTGATGCAGAGATGTAGAGAATATCATGTGAATGGGACACATTAGATTTTTTTTTTGATTCAGGGAGACCCAAAACATGTATTTCCGGTGAAATCTCGGTATCGAATTTTTGGGTGCATTACAATACCTTCTCTATACACTATGTACATAGTACGTGTAGAGAAAGTAAAAATGGTTCAGTCTTATGTCGTTATAATTACGCTTGATTTTCATTGTGAATGCTACCTGACCTTCCGTAAGTTTCATGATACTGTTGAGAGTTTAATACCGGCTTTTAAAAGCGTTGAGTGTAATTTTTGCGTTATGTTTCTGGAGAGCGCTTGCATTAACCCTCAACTACTTTCTCAGAGTCAGTTGATCGAGAGGGTCGTTAAGTCTGTAACATAAGAACTTTGAGCTCCCTCGTAAAAGCAGCTTCTCAATTCAAAGCCGAAGGAATGGTTCGCGATATTGCTGCTCTACGAACCTTTCATAGCCACAAGCCGTCAGTAATTAATCCAGCGAGCATAAAAATTCCTTTTTCATTAGAGAGTTCCCTTTGATACGTAAGTGGCCAAGATAAGAGTACCACCGACCTGCGCACGGCGCAGGCCATCGAGTTCACAGCATGTAACAGAAATGTAACTTTGGGGACAAAAAGATGAAACATCTTTAATCACCCTTCTGTTACGATGACATTTCTAAGTAAATTTTTACTTTCTCTACACGTACTATTTACATAGTGTATAGAGACGGTATTATAATGCACCCAAAAATTCGATATCGTGGTTTCACTGAAAATACATGTTTTGGGTTCCCTTGAATCCAAAAAAAAGCATTTCTGGAAAAAGGTCACTTTGTGTGTGCAAGAAAAAAAATCTGATGTGTACCATTCACATGACTTTCTCTATATCCCTGCAACAAATTATTCTTAACAAGCTTATACTTCTATTTACTTTATGCTAATCAAAAAAAAAATGAGCAGAAATAGTCTTATTACTTGCTTCCTTGTAAGTACAAGCGAAATAAGGGACAACCATTGGTTAAAATGATAATCAAAAGCTGGTTGCTATGTCAATGAAGTTCCTTTGTTTATATGGATAGGAGTTGACAAGTTCCTGTATGAGAAAACTAAGTTTTTCATAGCAGAAACCAAAAATAAGGGATGCCTTAAAAACGACGAACTCACGAAAAAAATGTATATGACATAAATTCTGTGTTTTAATGTGCTCTACACTTTTTGTGTAGTAAGTTTTGTCCATCTCTTACGGTTTAGCAGTTATTCAAAATCAGTAAAATTCATCCAGAATAAACTACACTTCCCAGAAAATTCAAGATATACCTTTTATTTGTCAGGTAAATATGTTTAATATACGAAATTTTAATCAAAATCGTTAGAGCCATTTTTGAGAAAATCAAAATTTTCGAAAAAAGTTCCATGTAAAGGGTAGTTGGGGTGGGGGGATTTTTCTCAAAATCTTCTTGTCGCATCCCTGGAAGATACTGAACTTAAATACCAAGTTTGGTATTTTACTGACTTTTCGTTTTTGAGTTATCGTGTTCACAGACACACACACACGCGGTTTTTTTTTTTGTGAAAATGCCGGTTTTGGATATTGGGGACCCTAAAACATACTTCCGGTGAAATCTCGGTATCGAATTTTTTGGTGGAGTGCAATACCTTCTCTATACACTATGTACATGGTGCGTATAGAGAAAGTAATTAGCAGAAATAGACTTATTACTTGCTTCCTTAAAAGTAGAAGAGAAATAAGGGAGTACCATAGGTTAAAGTGACAGTCAAAAGCTGGTTGCTATGTGACTGAGGTTCCTTTGTTTGTATGGACAAGAGCTGATAAATTCCCATAGGAGAAAAAATATATAAGTATTTTAAAACTGAAACCAATAAGAAGGAATACCTCAAAAGCGATCAACTCCATGAAAAAAATGTATTTGACATAAATTGCGTGTTTTAACGAGCTCTACACTTTTTGTGAAGTAAGTTTTTGTCTATCTCTTCCGGTTTTCCAGTTTTGCAAAATTCCTTAAAATGCATTCAGAATAAACATGTCTTCAGAGGCTATCCTAGGAAAACTGAATATATAGGTTTTATTTGTTACATGAATATCTTAAATATAAAAGATTTGAATCAAAATATTTAGAGGTATTTTTTACAAAATCAAAATTTTCCAAAAATGTTTCTTGTAAAGAATGGGAATTTTCTTCAAAATCTTAGTGTCCCATTTTTGGGAGATACCAAAGTTAAATGCCAAGTTTGGTATATCCCGAGGATGCGACAAGAATATTTTCAAGAAAATCCCCCATACCAAAGTACCCTTTACATGGAAAACATTTCGAACATTTTATTTTCTCAAAATGGCTCAAACGATTTTAATTAAAATCTCTTAAATTTAGATATTTACATGCTAAATAAAATGTATATTTTGAATTTTCTGAGAATAGCCTCTAAAGATCTCTTTATTCTGGTGAATTTTATTGAATTTTGCATAACTGAGATAGACAAAATCTTACTACGCAGAAAATGTAATTCATAATAAAACACACAATTAATGTCGTACACATTTTTGTCGTGTAGTTGTCCCTTTTCGAGATATTCCTTGTTACTGATTTCAGTTTTAAAATACTTGTACTTTTCTCATACAGGAATTTGTCAACTCCTGTCCATAGAAACAACGAAACTTCAGTCACATGGCAACCAGCTTTTGACTAATACTTTAGCCTATGCGACTTCCTTATTTTCCTTTTACTTTAATGGAAACAAGTAATAAGACTATTTCTGCTATTTTTTACTTTCTGTATAGGCACTATGTACATAGTGTATAGAGAATGTATTGCACTCCAGCATAAAATTCGATACCGAGATTTCACCAGAAATACATGTTTTAGGACCACCTGTATCCATAAAAAGCATTTTCAGAAAAAGGTACGTGTGTGTGTCCGTGTGTCTGTGAGCACGATAACTCAAAAACGAAAAGTCGTTAAAATACCAAACTTGGTATTTAAGTTCAGCATCTTCCATGGATGCGACACGAAGATTTTGAGAAAAATCCCCCCACCCTAAACTACCCTTTACATGGAACTTTTTTCGAAAATTTTGATTTTCTAAAAAATGGCTTTAACGATATTGATTAAAATATCTTATATTAAAGATATTTACCTGACAAATAAAATGTATATTTTGAATTTTCTGGGAATAGCCTCTGAAGACTACTTTATTCAGGATGAATTTTGCATAACTACTAAACCGTAAGAGATGGACAAAAACTTAACACACAAAAAATGTAGAGCACGTTAAAACATACAATTTATGTTATATAATTTTTTTTCGTGGAGTTGATTGTTTTTGAGATATTCCTTTTTCTTGGTTTCAGCTTTGAAAAACTTATACTTTTCGCATACAAGAATTTGTCAACTCCTGTCCACGTAAACAAAGGAACATCACTCACATAGCAACCAGCTTTTGGCTGTCACTTTAACATATGGTACTCCCTTATTTCGCTTGTATTTACAATAAAGCAAGAAATAAGACGATTTCTGCTAATTTTCCTCGATTAACATGAAATAAATAAAAGATAAGCTTATTAACAATACTTTTTTTGCAGAGAGATAGAGAAAGTCATGTGAATGGAACACATAAAGGTTTTTTCTTTCTTTACTCAGTGGACCCCAAAACATATATTCCTGGTGAAATCTCTACATCGAATTTTGGGTGGAATACAATACCTTCTCTAGATACCTTGGACATTTTATGGTGCTAGAGGAAGTAAAAAGCTTAGCATTGGATGATAGAAAAAGTACAAAGAAGCAGACATGCATACTCTAAACAAAGAAAAGTGCAAATAGAATTGGAAAACAAACCCTTAGAGAGAAGCAAAATAATATTCCAAAGAGAAAAGAGAAAAAAGAATGCCCTAAATTACTGCAGTACCATTCAGCCAAACTAGAAACAATGGACTAAGCAAACAATAAAGAAATCTGATGTGTTACATTCACATGACTTTCTCTACGTCTTTGTAACACATTATTGTTAATAAGGTTATTCTTCTATCTCTTGATGCTAATCGAGGTAAACCTTAGCAGAAAATTTCTTATTACTTAGTTTCTTATAAGTGGAAGGGAAAAAATATCATGTGATACACTCACATGACTTTTTCTAGCTGTTCTATAAAACTTCTTACATAAGATTATTCTTCTTTTTGCACCTTGCTAATCGAGGAAATTTTCTCCCGTCTGAGAAAAGCATAGGTACTTCACAACTTAAATTAATAACACTGAATACCTCGAAAACTTTAAGCTCCACGAGAAAAATGTATATAACATAATTTGTGTATTTTAACAAGATCTACACTTTTTGTGTAGTAAGTTTTTGTATATCCCTTACGGTTTACTAGTTATGCCAAATTAAGCAAAATTCATCCGGAATAAACAGGTCTTTAGAAGCTATTCCCAGAAAATTCAAGATATACATATTATTTTTCAGCTAAATATATTTAATATACGATATTTTAATCAAAATCGTTACAGCCATTTTTAAGAAAATCAAAATTTTTGAAAAAAGTTCCATGTAAAGGGTAGTTTGGAGTGGGGGATTTTTCTCAAAATCTTCGTGTCGCATCCCTGGAAGATACTAAACTTAAATACCAAGTTTGGTGTTCACAGACACACGGACACACACGGACCTTTTTGTGAAAATGCTTTTTTTGGGTACAGGGGACCCTAAAACATATATTTCCGGCGAAATCTTGGTGTCGAATTTTTGGGTGGGATACAATACTTCTCTATCCCTGTACATATGGGGCTAGAGAAAGTAAAAAGGAATTACAGTAGGCTAAACGACAGTCAAATGTTTTAATATGTGGTTGCTATAGAATTGAAATCCGTTTCTTTACGTGGTCAGGTGTTGAAAAACTCTCATATGAGAAAAGATTTTAAAACTGAAATAATAGCAGGGAATATCTCGAAAACAGCCAACTCCACGTAAAAATGTATATGATATAAATTGTGTGTTTTATCGTCATCTACATTTTTGTCTATCTGTTACGGTTCACCAGCTATGCAAAATCGAATACAAATTATTCAGAATAAAAAGGTCTTTAGAGACTATTTCTAGAAAATTTAAGATATACATGTTATTGTTCAGGTAAATTTCTTTAATATACGATATTTTAATCAAAGTCGTGAGTGCTATTTTTAGAAAATCAAAATTTTAGAAAAGAGTTCCATGTAAGGGATAGTTTGGTGTGAGGGGATTTAGTTGAAAATCTTCGTGTAGCATCCCTGGAAGATGCTAAACTAAAATGCCAATTTTGGTATTTAATGGGTTCTTCGTTTTTGAGCTATGATGTCCACGCTCATACAGACACACGGACCTTTTTCTAAAAATGCTTTTTTACTTTCTCTAGCCCCGTATATACAATGTACATAGGGATAGAGAAGTATCGTATTCCACTCAAAAGTTCGATGTCGAGATTTCACCAGAAATACAAGTTTTAGGACCCCCTGATTCCAAAAAAAAAAAAAAAAAAAAAGGATTTTCAAAAACAGTTCCGTGAGTGTCTGTGGACAACATAGCTCAAAAAAGAAAAGACAGTTAAATACCAAAATTCCTTCCAAGATTGCGACACGAAGATTTTCAAGAAAATCCCCTCACCCCTAACTACCCTTTACATGAACAAAAATTCTAAAGTTTTGTTTATCTTAAAAATGGCTCTAACGATTTTGATTAAAATACCACATATTAAAGCCATTTCTATCTCAAATAAAATGTTTATGTTGAATTTTCTGGGAATAGCTTCTAAAGACCTGTTTTTTCTGGATGAATTTTGCTTAATTTGGCATAACTAGTAAACCGTAAGAGATAGACAAAAACTTACTGTACAAAAATGTAGGTCTTGTTAAAATGCACAAGTTATGTGACACATTTTTTTCGTGGAGCTTACTGTTTTCGAGGTATTCCTTGTTATTAGTTTCAGTTGTGAAGGAGTTACACTTTTCTCAGACGGGAGTGTCCGTTTTTCTTTTGTTCTACTCCTGGCCAAGAAAAGAAGCGATTAGCAATGCCAATCGCATAACGACAGCTTTCAAAACATTTGACTATCACTTTAGCCTAGTGTATTCCTTTAGGTCCTGTCTACTTGTAAGGAACTTCTGTCTCACCAGGTAGAGGAAAAGGTTCCGTACAAGTGTCAGCATTAAACTTCTGACTCACCAGGTAGAGGAAAAGGTTCCGTACAAGCGTCAGCATTCAACTTCTGACTCACCAGGTAGAGGAAAAGGTTCCGCACAAGTGTCAACATTCAACTTCTGACTCACCAGGTAGAGGAAAAGGTTCCGTACAAGCGTCAGCATTCAACTTCTGACTCACCAGGTAGAGGAAAAGGTTCCATACAAATGTCAACATTCAACTTCTGACTCACCAGGTAGAGGAAAAGGTTCCGTACAAGCGTCAGCATTCAACTTCTGACTCACCAGGTAGAGGAAAAGGTTCCATACAAATGTCAACATTCAACTTCTGACTCACCAGGTAGAGGAAAAGGTTCCGTACAAGCGTCAGCATTCAACTTCTGACTCACCAGGTAGAGGAAAAGGTTCCGTACAAGCGTCAGCATTCAACCTCTGACTCACCAGGTAGAGGAAAAGGTTCCATACAAGTGTCAACATTCAACTTCTGACTCACCAGGTACAGGAAAAGTTTCCGTACAAATGTCAACATTCAACTTCTGACTCACCAGGTACAGGAAAAGTTTCCGTACAAGTGTCAATATTCAACTTCTGACTCACCAGGTGCAGGAAAAGTTTCCGTACAAATGTCAACATTCAACTTCTGACTCACCAGGTACAGGAAAAGTTTCCGTACAAGTGTCAATATTCAACTTCTGACTCACCAGGTACAGGAAAAGTTTCCGTACAAATGTCAACATTCAACTTCTGACTCACCAGGTACAGGAAAATTTTCCGTACAAGTGTCAATATTCAACTTCTGACTCACCAGATACAGGAAAAGTTTCCGTACAAATGTCAACATTCAACTTCTGACTCACCAGGTACAGGAACAGTTTCCGTACAAGTGTCAACATTCAACTTCTGACTCACCAGGTACAGGAACAGTTTCCGTACAAATGTCAATATTCAACTTCTGACTCACCAGGTACAGGAAAAGTTTCCGTACAAATGTCAACATTCAACTTCTGACTCACCAGGTAGAGGAAAAGTTTCCGTACAAGTGCCAATATTCAACTTCTGACTCACCAGGTAGAGGAAAAGTTTCCGTACAAGTGTCAATATTCAACTTCTGACTCACCAGGTAGAGGAAAAGTTTCCGTACAAGTGCCAATATTCAACTTCTGACTCACCAGGTAGAGGAAAAGTTTCCGTACAAGTGCCAATATTCAACTTCTGACTCACCAGGTACAGGAAAAGTTTCCGTACAAGTGCCAATATTCAACTTCTGACTCACCAGGTAGAGGAAAAGTTTCCGTACAAGTGTCAGCATTAAACTTCTGACTCACCAGGTAGAGGAAAAGGTTCCGTACAAGTGTCAACATTAAACTTCTGACTCACCAGGTAGAGGAAAACGTCCCGCACAAGTGTCAACATTAAACTTCTGATTCGCCAGGTAGAGGAAGAGGTTCCGTACAAGTGTCAGCATTAAACTTCTGACTCACCAGGTAGAGGAAAAGATTCCGTACAAGTGTCAAATTAAACTTCTGATTCGCCAGGTAGAAGAAAAGGTTCTGTACAAATGTCAACATTCAACTTCTGACTCCCCAGGTACAGGAAAAGGTCCTGTAACAATGTCAGCATTCAACTTCTGACTCACCAGGAACAGGAAGAGGTTCCGTACAAGTGTCACTCCGTACAAATGTCTCTCCGTAGAGTGTTCCAACCCCACAACAATAACCCCGTGCCAACCAGGGAACCCAGCACCTCCTGAATACGATCTTTACATGCTACTCCAGAGCCATCTCGCGGTTTTGCTTCCCTTAGTGGAACTGAGGTTCTATCTCATCTGTATGCAAATGTTATTCTTCGCTAAGGAAGATTAACGCGTTGGCTGGCCAACCTTTTACTCTTGAGGATTGGAGAGCAGTGCTTTGTTTTCCTCACGTGGAGAGAAATGAGGCTTACTTCCTTCTTCCATTCTTCGCCTCCTTTTTCTTCGATTTTACGAATGCTTTACATTTTCTGTAGTGCACTGTTTTCTGCTTTTGTTCAACGCTGTTGCTGCATTAGTTAGCTTTATTTCCACTTCAGCGTATATTAATTTTTTTATTGTTTGCTTAGTCCATTGTTTCTGGACCGGTTGAAAAGCATTACAGTAACTTGGGACCCTAAATTTTTTTTTTTTTTTTTTTTTTGCCTTTTTCCCTATGGGCTTGTTTTCCAATTTTATTTGTATTTTTCTTTGTTTAGATACTCTGCATGTATGTCTTCTTTTCTTCCTACTTTCTCTACATGTAATATGTACATAGAGTATAAAGAAGGTATTGTATTACTCCCAAAAATTCGATACCGATATTTCACCGGAAATACATGTTTTGGGCCCTACTGACAAAAGAAAAAATATTTTTGGAAAAAGAACCGTGTGTGCGTGCGTGTGTGTTTCTGTGGACAGCATAGCTCAAAAACGAAAATAGCGTTAAATACCAAACTTAGTATTTAAGTTTGATATCTTCCAAGAAAGCTTACACGAATATTTTCAAGAAAACCCCCCTAGCCCCAACTACGCTTAACATATAACATTTTTCGAAAATGTTGATTTTCTCAAAAATGGCACTAACGGTTTTGATTAAAATATCGTATATTAAAGATATTTACCTGACAAATAAAATGTATATCTTGAATTTTTCTAGGAATAGCCTCTGAAGACTGCTTTATTCTGGAGGAATTTTACAGAATTTTGCATAACTGGCTAACCGTAAGAGATAGATTAAAACACACAATTTATATGATATACATTTTTTCGTGGGGCGAATCGTTTTAGATATTCCATGTTATTGGTTTCAGCTTTAAAAAACTTATACTTTTCTCATATAGGAATGTGTTAACTCCTGTTCATACAGACAAAGGAACTTCAGTCACATAGCAACCAGCTTTTGACTAATACTTTAGTCTATGCTACATCCTTATTTCACTTCTACTTGTATGGAAGCAAGTAATAAGGCCATTTCTGTCATTTTTTACTTTCTCTATACGAACTATGCACAGAGTGTATAGAGAGGGTATTGCACTCCAACCAAAAATTCGATACCGAGATTTCACCGGAAATATATGTTTTAGGGAGGTCTTTATCTAAAAAAAAGTATTTTCAGAAAAAGGTCCGTATGTGTGTCCGTGTGCCCGTGTGTCAGTGTGTCCATGTGTCTGTGTGCCTGTGAACACGATAACTCAAAAACGAAAAGTCGGTAAAATACCAAACTTGGTATTTAGGTTTAGAATCTTCCAGGGACGCGACACGAATATTTTGAGAAAAATCCCCCCACCCAAACTACCCTTTACATGGAACTTTTTCGAAAATTTTGATTTTCTAAAAAATGGCTCTAACGATTTTGATTAAAATATCGTACATTAAAGATATTTACCTGACAAATAAAATGTATATCTTGAATAGCGTCTGAAGACCTGTTTATTCTGGATGAATTTTACTTAATTTGACATAACTAGTAAACTGTAAGAGATAGACAAAAACTTATTATACAAAAAAATTAGGTCTTGTTAAAATACACAGATTATGCCATATACATTTTTCTCGTGGAGCTTACCGTTTTCGAGGTATTCATCGTTATTGGTTTCAGTTGTGAAATACTTATACTTTTCTCAGACGGGAATGTCCGTTTTTCTTTTGTTCTACTCCTGGCCAAGAAAAGAAGCGATTTGTAATGACAATCGCATAACGATAGCTTTTAAAACATTTGACTATTGGTTTAGCCTAGTGTATTCCCTTATTTTCTTCCTACTTATACGGAACTGAATCATAAGAACATTGTGCTAATGAGTACCAGGATTAGCAAGGAGCAGAAAGAAGAAGAATCTTATGTATGAAGTTTGTAGAACAGCTAGAGAAAGTCATGTGAGTGTAACACATCAGAATTACCATGAAGGAATGGAACGCAACAGATTGTTTTGGATGAAGGAAACCCAAAACATGTATTTCCGGTGAAATTTGGGTATCGAATTTTTGGGCGCAATAGATTACGTTCTATATACACTATGTACATAGTACATGTAGAAAGAATAAAAATCTCATTTTTGTCCCTCGAGTGAGAATTTTTGCTTGTGAGAGAGTGTGATGGGATTTCCTGAGCCAGAAGAAATGCCTCTACCAGAGATTGCCCACTTGATGCAGCACTTCAGAAGACCTAAAATGGTATCTGAGGAACTTTCTCTATATTTAAGACCCGGAAGAGATTTGATTGCGGTGCTTGTTGCTGTATTGCACTGGTTTAGATTTGATCTTTAAGGGTCATCAGCAGACCAGACTGGAACACCTTTTATCATTATGTTGCAATTTCTTGTTACACCTTGAATCATGCTGAAAAATCGTGATGAGGATGCTGGCAATTACACCGCCAATTATTTTGATGTAACATGCAGGGTTCTCAACCTATGGTGCGTGAGATGCTCCCGGATGATATGGAAACATATTATCTTTGGTCGATACAGTACGTAAATCTGGTGTCATATTTTTGCTTCCTCCAGCACATATATAAATACAGGTACCAGGTGGAAGGGAACGTGTTATATTCCTTCTAATATGCGCTTCATAGAAGCATTACAAAGAAAATAAAAAATTTGATGTGTTCCATTCACATGACTTTCTCTAGCTCTTCTACAAACTTCTTACATAAGATTATTCTTCTTTCTGCACCTTGCTAATCGAGATAATGTTCTTACTACTTAGTTCCTTATAAGTAGAAAAAAATAAGGGGATATACTAGGCTAAACCGATAGTCAAATGTTTTAAAATCTGTCGTTATTCGATTGCAATTGCAAATCGCTTCTTTGCTTGGCCAGAAGTAGAACACAAAAAAAAACAAAAAACAAAAAAAACAAAAAAAAAAAAACGGAAACTTATAGCAAAAATATAAAGGACATATATTGTGGTTTTGATCAGATCAACATTTTCTGTGTAGCAATTTTTGTATATCTATAGCCGTTTATCAGTAAAGCAACATTCAGCAAAAGTCATCCAGATTAAAAAGCTCTTCAGATGCTACTCCCAGAAAATTCAAGATATACATTTTATTTGGTATGTACATATCTTTAATATACGGGATTTTAATCAAAATCGTTAGAGCCATTTTTTAGAAAATAAAATTTTCGAAAATTTTTCCATGTAAAGAGTAGTTGGGGGTGTCGCATCCTTGGACGATACCAAACTTAAATACCAAGACTTTCTTTTTTGAGCTATGCTGTCCAAAGGCTCACAGACACACGCAAGGACACATAAACCATTTTCCAAAAATGTTTTTTTTTATTCAGGGGAGCAAAAACATGTATTTCCGGTGAAATTTCGGTATCGAATTTTTGGGTGGAATGCAATACTTACTCTATAATCTAAGTACATAGTACGTGCAGAGAAAATAAAAATAAATGGTTTCTGTTCCAAATTGGATGCATAATTCTAACAGAATGTACGAAGATAATAGTTTTTTACTTGTAAGTTGCATAGAGTAACGTATTTCTGACGTTAATTTCGCTAGGAATTATGGTGATAACACAGAGTTTCTAAGTAAATAATCACTTACAAGAATTAAAATATTCCGAGCAGCTTTTCAGACGTGAAGTAAGTCGGCAACCTTGCGTTGAGGTTGGCGAGGGATTTGAACCGGCTTCTGGATGTAAACACGTCGGTTGCTTGCAAAAACGATGCAGGGTGGTGTAATAGCATTCTGATTGGCTACAGTGCTGTGGTAGCAACAGTGAGGCGTGTTTGTTTATATACTGATCTAGTGCAAATGACACCCACCCACAATCCTGCAGCATTGCCAGTTTGTCTGTCTCTTGTTTTCAAAAAACTAAAATATTTCCGTAGGAAATGGTCAGAGACAAAAACGTAAAATACAAATGTGTTCCAAATAGAGATCTATCGCTGGTTTAAATTAACGTAATGACTTCTCTTCCACCCAGTACACAAGGACGTTAAAAATACGCTTGGCGCTGTGATTTTACTGAAAATTTTAACGTTTGACGGGGATTTTGGTCTTACAACAATTTTCATTGGTGTATTTCTGTCACAACATACCAGGAGATTGGGTAATCGATATTTTCGAAATTTTTTCATGTAAAGGGTAGTTTGGGGTGGTGTGATTTTCCTCAAAATCTTCCTGTTGCGTCTTTGGAAGATGTTAAACTTAAATATAAAGTTTTGTGTTTTACGGACTCTTCATTTTTGACTTATTGTGTTCACAGACACACGGACACATTCACAAGGACTTTTTTTCTAAAAATGTTATTTTATGGATACAGGGGCCCTAAATGTGTACAACGCAATGTGTAGAGAATGAAAAAATACGCCTCGTGATGTGATTTGTTCAAAATGTAAGCATTTACACGATTTACGTTCAACCCCGTTCGACGCTCCCACATTACAGGTTGACTTGTATAAGCAGTGTATTAATTTTGTCCATCATGTGGGCGAATTACCTTGGCATAAGAACTTAAGTATGTAGCAGAAAGAAATATTAACTTAATTTTGTATCACTCGGTGAGAGAGTGGATTATTGTCCAATCAGAGAGTTTGGACAGTTCTCAGAACTTCATTTGAGGTAAGTTACGTTTTATGTTCACCCCCTTACCCCTTCGGTAACGTTGCTTGTCCAATACGGTCTAAGAGCATAGCAATGTTATATAAGAGGCCTCTCTTGAATCAGAAGGCGGCACAAACAGGTGGAAGACACGGGCGGAGACAGCGAAAAGACTCCATCTTGCTACAAGCCCTTTCAGACGCATTTTTAATGTCTTTGAGTGGGCGGATCTTTTTCTAAAATGTTTTATTTATTCAGGGGATTTCAAATCGAATTTTGGATGGAATATAATAGCTTCTCTACTTACTATATACGTACACGGAAACGTACTGATGAGGAACAGCTATTTAGGTTGGTAGGTAAATGGCACCACTCATATCGCCCTCCGTGGTGTAATGGTTACCATGCTTCATATACCTAAGGTCGCGGGTTCAAACCCGGCGGAGGACGATGTATTTTTTCGGATGTAAAAATCTTTAGCATGGCTTCCTTCGGAAGGGAAGTAACGCCGTTGGTCCCATGTCGCAGATTTACGGCACGTAAAAGAACCTCAAGACTGATAGAAAGGCCTCTGAGCAAAATTAAGCAGTCTTTCATGCCTAATATAGAATGGGACGCTGTTTATAGAGCGTCTATAAATAACAGCCCATTTACATCTTTTATTTCCACCATTCACCTTCCCAGTTCACACCCCTGCCCGCTATAGCAACGCGTGATTGGTAACATACGCTTGCCCTTTGTTTCGCGATGGTGTAAGTAAACCAGAAGTCTAGACAGTTTTAGATTCATTCAAACATATAATTCAGAATGTGTCTTATGTTCAATTGATTATATAAATCACCGATTTTGAGGAAAGGAAAAAAAGCCAGATTACCAATCTACTGTGTTCCATTTACATGACTTTCTGTACATCTCTGCAACAAATTATTGTTAAAAAACCTATTCTTCTATTTACTTCTTGCTAATCGAGATAAAATTAGCAGAAATAGTTGCTTCCTTGTAAGTGTAAACGAAATAAGGGAGTATCATAGGTTAAAGTGATATTCAAAAGCCGGTTGCTATGTGACTGAAGTTCCTTTATTTGTATGGACAGCAGTTGACAACTTCCTGTATGAGAAAAGTGTTTTAAAGGTGAAACCAAAAACAAGAAATATCTAAAAAACGACCAACTCCACGAAAAACATGTATGTAACATAAACGAGCACTGTACATTTTTGTGTGGTAAGTTTTAGTCCATATATTATGATTTAGCAGTTATGGAAAAGTCCGTAAATTCCGTATCGTTCTAATTCAGAAAGAAACACAATAACACATAATTTCATAACATGAAATACAAATAAAGGTATAAAGATTTATAAAAAAGTTTAGGGTAAAATTATGCAGAGCTTTGAAAAGAAAATGAACATATATCAACAAAACTCACTTAGAATTCATGCATTTTTACTGTATCATACAGGCTCTCAAAATATGTCCTTGGATCATCCACAAGTTTGTTCAGTAACTTCCAGGGATGCAACACAACGACTTTCAAGAAATTTCCTCCACCCCTAACTACCCTTTACAAAGATTATGGCTTTCACAAAAATGGCTTTAATAATTTTGATTAAAACTTATTAATAGATATTTAAGATATTTACATTATAAACAAAATATATGTCTTGAGTTTACTGGGAATAGATTCTCAAGACATTTTTATTCTAGATGAATTTTGTGGAATTCTGTATAACAAAATATACACCTCATTAAAATACACAATTTGTTATATACATTTTTTTCATAAGGTTGACCGTTTTTAGTTATTTTTTCTTTGTGCACACATACTATGTACAAACTGTATATAGAAGATATTGTAATGCACCCAAAAATTCGATACCGAGATTTCACCGGAAATACATGTTTTGGATCTCCCGGAATATTTTTTTTGGAAAAAGGTTCTTGTGTGTGTGTGGGGGGGGGGTATGTGTATCTCTGAGTGTGTGTGTGACTGTGGATAGTATAGCGTAAAAACGAAAACACCGCTAAATATCAAACTTGGTATTTAAGCTTGGTATCTTGCAAGGATGCGACACGAAGATTTTCAAGGAATATCCCCCAACCCCAAAGTAGCCTTTACATGGACATAGCTTCGAAAACGTTGATTTTCTCAAAAATGGCACAAACGTTTTTGATTAAAGTCTCTTATATTATATTTATATGCCAAATAAAATGTATATCTTGAATTTTCTGGGAATAGCCTCTAAAGGCCTCTTTATTTTTGATGTTTCTTATTGAATTTTGCATAACTGGTAAACCGTAAGAGATAGAAAAAACTTACTCTACCAAAAAAATGTAGACTGCGACAAAATACACAAATTACGTCATATACATTTCTTTCGTGGAATTGAATGTTTTTGAAACCTTCCTTATTATTGGTTTCAGCTTAAAAAAAACTTATGCTTTTCTCATGCAGGAATTTGTCAACCAAAGCCTCAGCTTTTTATCTATAATTTGTTGCAGAGATGTAGAGAAACTCATGTGAATGCAATAAATCAGATTTTGGTTTGGATTCAGGGGGACCCAAAACATGTATTTCTGGTGAAATCTCGGTATCGAATTTTTGGGTACATTACAATACCTTCTCTATACACTATAAACATAGTAGGTGAAGAGAAAGTAAAAAATCGGATGTATTTCACTCACATGACTTTTTCTAGCTGCTCTATAAAGAAACCTCTTACAAAAGATTATTCTTCTTTCCACACAATGCTAATCGAGATAAACGTTAGCAGAATGTTCTTATTACTTAGTACCTCATAAGAAGAAGGAAACTAAAGTGATACTCGGTCGTCTCCTTAGCGCGGTGGTAGCGTTGCTGCTTACCAAGCGGGAGACCTGGGTTCGATCCCCGGCGTGGGGATTTTTCCCCCGCTGGGAGATCTGGCCCGGGGTGCACTCAGCCTCGTAAGGTCCCTGGAGGGCCAATTGAGGAGCTACTTGATGGAAAAGTAGCGGCGCCAGGTCATGAGGACCGCATTAACCGGCCGGGGGGACTCGAGGCGCTGACCACGTCTCACCATCCAATACTGCACCCCATCCGTGACGTCTGTAGTGGACCGAGATGGGGTACGCAGCGGCCGGGCCCCGTGATCTGTTGTGCCATGGAGTAAGTTTTCTTCTCTTTAGGTCGTCGTCTCCTTAGCGCGGTGGTAGCGCAGCTGCCTACCAAGCGGGAGACCTGGAGACCTGGGTTCGATTCCCAGTACCGGCGTGGGTGCACTCAGCCTCGTGAGGTCCCTGGGGGGCCAATTGAGGAACTACTTGATGGAGAAGTAGCGGCTCCAGGTCGTGAGGACCGCATTAACTGACCACGTCTCACCCTCCAATACTGCACCCCATCCATGACGTCTGTAGTGGACCGAGTTGGGGGACGCAGCGGCCGGGCGGTAGGCCAAGGTTCCCCGTGAGCCGTCGTGCCATGGACTTATAAGTTATAAAGTGATAGTCATGTGTTTTAAAAGCTCTCGTTATGCTATTGTCATTGTAAATTGCTTCTTTACTTGACCAGGAGTAGAACAAAAGAAAAACGGAATTTGAAGAAAATTATAAGTACTTTAGATTTGAAAATAATAACAAGGAATGTCTTGAAAACAATAAACTCCACGAAAAAAATGTATATGACATAAGTGTATTTTAACGAGATCTACATGTTTTGTATTGTAAGTTTTTGTCTATTTTTTACGGTTTGCTAGTTATGCAAAATTCAACAAAATTCATCCAGAACAAACAGGACATCAGAAGCTATTCCCAGAAAATTCAAGATATATGTTTTATTTGTGATAATAGCTTTAATGTATGGTATTTTAACCAAAATCGTTAGAGACACTTTTAAAAAAGCAAAATTTTCGAAAATTTGTCTATGTAAAGGGTAGTTAATGGTGAGAGGGGATTTTCTTGAAAATCTTCGTGTCGAATCCTTGGAAGATACCAAACCTTTCTTTTACTTTTTTGAGCTAAGTTGTCCGCAGATACACACACGGACCTTTTTCTAAAAATGTTTTTTTTTGATTCAGGGGATCCTAAAACATGTATTTCCGGTAAAATCTCGGTATCAAACTTTTGGGTACATTACAATACCTGCTCAATACACTATAAACATGCTACGTGTAGAGAAAGAAAAAAAATCTGATGTGTTCCATTCACATGACTTTCTCTACATCTCTGCAGCAAATTATTGTTAAAAAGCTTATGCTTCTATTTACTTCAGATTAATCGAGAACAAAAAAAAAACAAAAAAAAAAAAAAATAGCAGAAAAAATCTTATTGCTCGCTTCCTTGTAAGTAGAATTGAAATATGGAAATACCATAGGTTAAAGTGATAGAAGTTGCCAAATTCCTGTATGAGAAAAGTATAACTTTTTTCAAGCTGAAACCAAAAACAAGGAATATCTAAAAAATAAAAAACGATCAATTCCATGAAAAAAATGTATATAACATAAATTGTATGCTTTAATGTGCTCTACATTTTTTGAGTGATAAGTTTTTGTCCATCTCTTACGGTTTAGCAGTTATGCACAATTCCGTAAAATTGATCCAGAATAAAGTAGTCTTCAGAGGCTATTTCCATAAAATTCAGGATATACATTTTATTTGTCAGATAAATATCTTTAATATCCGATATTTTTATCAAAATCGTTAGAGCCATTTATAAGAAAATCAAAATCTTCGAAAAAAAGTTCCATGTAAAGGATAGTTGGTGGTGGGGGTATTTTTTTTGAAAATCTTCGTGTCGTATCCTTGGAAGATACAAAACCTAAATACCAAGTTTGGTATTTAACCGTGTTTTCGTTTTTGAATTATGCACAGGCAGACACACACGGGCCTTTTTCTGGAGATTTGGATTCAGAAGGGACCCAAAGCATGTATTTGCGGTGAAATCTCGGTATCAAATTTTTGGGTGCATTACAATACCATCTCTATGCACTGTGTACATATTCCGTGAAGGAGAAAGTAAGAAAGAGTTGATGTACAGTTTTGAATGGGCAGGAGCGTGTAGGTGCAAGTGACGGAGCGGTAATAAAACCAAAAGCCCCCTCCTACTACATTATTGATCGCCATTGGGATATTGGCTTACGAGTATTTATTAGCGAGATATATGGACAACCTCACACACCCGGCACGCACTTCTAGACTTTCTCCCTTTGTTCAATCGGCTCTGGGGTGGGAAAGGTACAGTCCGCCTCTGATAAATTTATTTTTAGAACTTCTGTGTCAGGGTACCTCATCAAAATTCTGATGTGTTCCACTCTACATATCTGCAACAAATTGTTAAAAAGCTTATGCTTGTATTTACTTCATGCTAATGGACAAAAAATTAGCAGAAACAGTCTTATTACTTGCTTACTTGTAAGTGGAAGCGAAATAAGGGAGTTCCATAAGTTAAAGTGAAGTCAAAAGCTGGTTGCTATGTGACTGCTGTTCCTTTGTTTGTATGGACAGGAGTTGACAAATTCCTTTATGAGGAAAGTATAAGTTTATTAAAGCTCAGACCTAAAACAAGGAATATCTCAAAAACGATCAACTCCACGAAAAGAAATCTGATGTATTCCATTCACATGACTTTCTCTACTTCTGTGTAACACATTATTGTTAATAAGTTTATTCTTCTATTTATTTTAAGCTAATCGAGAAACAATTAAAAAGATTTTTAGAAATAGGTCCGTGCGTGTGTCTATGTGGGTCTGTGGACAGCATAGCTCAAAAGCGAAAAGACGGTTACATACCAAACTTGTTATTTAAGGTTGGTATCTTCCAAGCATGCGACACGAAGAATTTCAGGAAAATCTCCCCACCCCTAACTACCCTTTACATGGAACTTTTTTCGAAAATGTTGATTTTCTTAAAAATGGCTCTAACGATTTTGATTAAAATACCACATATTAAAGCCATGTCTATGACAAATAAAAATATATCTTGAATTCTCTAGGAATAGCTTCTAAAGATTTGTTTATTCTGGATGAATTTTGCTTAATTTGGTATAACTAGTAAACCGTAAGAGATAGACAAAAACTTGCTATACAAAAAACGTGGGTCTTATTAGAATATACAATTTATGTCATATACATTTTTTCATGGAGCTTACCGTTTTCGAAATATTCCTTATTAGATTCTGTTGTGAAGTACTTATAGTTTTCTGAGACGGGAGTGTCGTTTTTTTTTTTTTTTTTTGTTCTACTCCTGGCCAAGAAAAGAAGCGATTTGTAATGACAATCGCATAACGACAGCTTTTAAAACATTTGACTATAGCTTTAGCCTAGTGTATTCCCTTGGTTCCAGGCTACTTATAAGGAATTAAGTAATAAATATTTATCTCGATTAGCATTATGTTGAAAGAAGTATTATCTTTTGTAAGAAGCTTGTTTGTAGAGTAGAGAGAGAAAGTCATGTGAGTGTAACACATCAAATATTTTTCATCTTGTCGATAATTCACGACCGGAGCGAAGCGATGACAGTCAACTGTCCTAAGAGATGAAAACACGAGTTGTATTTGATAAGACAATTCAGCGAAATAGACTATTAATAATTTATAATATATAGGAAGGGACATTTTATCAGGTTATAATTGTAATATTCACATTAGTTCTCAAATTGTAGATGACGCATTCCACCGTGTTTATTTACAGCATTTTTACTTTCGCTATACGTACTATGTACATAATGTATAGAGAAGGTATTGTACTGCACCCAAAAATTCGAAAAAGAGATTTCACCGGAAATGCATCTTTTGGGTCCTTCTGAATAAAAAAAAATTTAGAAAAAGCTCCGTGTGTCTTTTTGTCTGTGGTCAACATAGCTCAAAAACGAAAAGACCGTTTAATATCGAACTTGGTATTTGGAATAAGTATCTTCCAAGGATGCGATACGAAGATTTTCAAGAAAATACCCCCTTTATATGGAGAACTTTTCAAAAATTTTGAGTTTCTCAAAAATGGCTACAACGAATGGCCCCGTTTGTACAATAAACATAGAAATAGAAAAGTATTGCATTCCACCCAAAATTTGATGTCGAGATTTCACCGGAAATACATGTTTTAGGACCCCCTGATTCCAAAAAAAGCATTTCCAGAAAAAGGTCCGTGTGTGTTTGTGTGTGTACGTGTGTCTTTGAACACGATAACTCAAAAACGAAAAGTAGCTAAAATACTAAACTTGGTATTTAAGTTCAGTATCTTCCAGGGATGCGACACGAAGATTTTGAGAAAAATCCTCCCACCCCAAACTACCCTTTACATGGAACTTTTTTCGAAAATTTTGATTTTCTTAAAAATGGCTCTAACGATTTTGATTAAAATATCGTATATTAAAGATATTTACATGCCAAATAAAATGTATATCTTCAATTTTCTGGGAATAGCTTCTAAGGGCCTGTTTATTCTGGATGAATTTTGCTTAATTCGGCATAACTAATAAACCGTAAGAGATAGACAAAAACTTACTATACAAAAAATGTAGGCCTTGTTAAAATACACAATTTATGTCATATACATTTTTTTCGTGCAGCTTACCGGTTTCGATGTATTCATTTTTATTAGTTTCAGTTGTAAAGTACTTATAATTTTCCCAGACGGGAGTGTCCGTTTTCCTTTTATTCTACTCCTGGCCAGGAATAGAAGCGATTTGTAATACCAATCGCATAACGACAGGTTTTAAAACATTTGACTCTCGATTTAGCCTAGTGTTTTATTTTCTTCCTACTTATAAGGAACTAAGTAATAAGAACATTGTGCTGAATACCTCGATTAACAAGGTACAGAAAGAAGAATAATCTTATGTAAGAAGTTTGTAGAACGGCTAGAGAAAGTTATGTGAATGTAACACATCAATTTTTTTTTTTAACATACCTTTATTACAAACGAAAGGTATATCTTGAATTTTCTGGGAGTAGTTACTACAAAAAAGTGTAGATCTCATTAAAACACACAGTTTATGTCACATATACATATTAGCGTTTATTGTTTTCAAGATTTTCCTTGTTATTGATTTCAATTTTAGCCACTTAAACTTTTCTCAAACGGTAAGACATCTTTCTTCTGGCTTCTATTTTGTTTACTCCTGTTAAGCAAAGATATTGGAATTTCAATTGATTCACATATCGACCGGCTTCTAAAGGACGAGACTATCGCTTTTGTCTGTGCATTTTATTTCCATTCTACTTACAAGGAGCTAGCATTAAGGCTAATACTGCTTATGTTTACCTTGATTAGTATAATGTGGATAACAGATTGAAGTTTTGAATAAAAGATTTATTTACCGAACAACTAGAGGACAAAATATTAATGGAACACATATTTTTTCCCTTCTACTTACAAGGGACCACGTAAAAAGGACAATTTCATGTAATGTTTATCTCGATTAGCATGAAGTAGATAAAAGAATAACCTTTTTAAGAATAATTAGTTACAGATATGTAGAGAAAGTCATGTGAATGGAACACATCAGATTTTTTTTTTTTTTTCTGTAGAGTTGACCGTTTCTGATATATTCCTTTTTACTGCTTTCAGATTTAAAATACTTATGCTTTTCTCATATAGGAATTTGCGAACTCCTGGCCATGCAAACAAAGGAATTTCAATCACTTAGCAACCATCTTTAAAAATACTTGACTTTCGCTTTAGCCTAATCTAATATTTTTAATAGAGTTGACCGTTTCTGAGATATTACTTGATACCGGTGTCAGATTTAAAATACTTATACTATTCTCACACAGGAATTTGTAAACTTCTAGCCATACAAACAAAGGAATTCACATGGGAACCAGTTTTTATGAATGAATAAATGTATTTATTAACATAACAATATCATAATTGAACTTCAACAATCGCAGGGGTCCACAGACCTCCGTACTTTTGTAATACACACTAAAAAGCAGTATTAAAATAACAGCAACAACAAAGAATTAAAACAGTAAACACAATTTAAACTTATAACACATTAATGTAACCTATTATAATAGATATAAAACCACAACCGAACAATGACATAAGTATGACATAAAATACAAGGGTTGGGGCAAAAGTCATGGCAACTAGTGTTTTTTCTTGTAGATATGTGAACGGATTACAAACGTATACGTGTCGTGTGGAAGCTCTGCAGGCATAGTGTGTATGCAGAACAACAGATGGCTCTGTACAGCGCAGCGAGGGCTATGAAATCAGTCAGTTGGTGAGTGTCGTCTGAGATGGAAGTCACTTGGAGAAGAATGAGAGCACCCACCATACTCTCCCGACATTTCGCCCTGTGACTTTGATCTCATTCGAAAGATTAAGGAACCACTAGGTGGTAGGCGGTTTGCACATTGCTAATGCTGTGCGCGAACAGATGACCCAATTGACACATGGTGCGGCAAATGCTGCTGCAATTGGCATTCAGCGCCTCCCACATCGTTGGCAGCATGTGGTGACAGTAGCGGGGGACTACTTTGAGGGTCTTTAGGCCCAGGTTTGTCATGTCAACTGTATGTGTACTGTGTTGTCAGTCTTTTGCACCGTGAAGATCATATTGCCCTGTATACGACCGTAATAAATTAGTCTGTTACGGTATTCAGTGTTATTCATTGTCCACACATGTAGTTAACACCTTGTCCTTTCTTCTGTATATGTCACATTTTCCAACCGGGCTGGTATCTAAGAAAATAAATAGTTGGCATGACTTTTGCCCCAATCCTCGTATATGTATGTAAAACGTAATCACTTTTGTTTAGTTATTCTTATCCCCTCCCCCCACTTCTCTATTTTCAGCCTTCTCAAATCTCATCTGTCTTGCCTTAAGTATAAATTTACCTAGCCTGTCCACGTCTTCCGTGCCTGCCAGTAACGTCCAACATGCTTCTAGCTCTACATTCGCGGTGGTAAAGAATCGCGGTAAATATTTTTCCCTCCATTCCTCCATACTCCTGCATTTTGCCAAAGTATGGGTCCACGACTCTTCCTCCTCGAAAATGGGACAGATTCCCATACCATTTTCGTCAGCACCTTCTGTGCTCCACCATGCTCCTAGTCTAATCCACGCGAGCACCTCTCTAATGATTTTGGTACCTGCTTTTATGTATTGCTCCATACCCCACTCCGATTTTAGCTCAGACTATACTTCTAATGAAAGGTTCTCTGTGCATTGCGCAATTATTTGCTGTCTGTCAATAACACAAATTCAGTTCTTAATGTTTCTCCAAATACTACGTCTGTTTGCCTGCCCCGCCAACCAAATGTATCCCAGCCCGATGTTTTCCAACCCTTTCTTTAATTTTGATGCTCACGTCGAATTACCTTCCATTCGCAACAGTTCATGGTAGCAGACTGCCCTAATTAGGGATTGGTTTCCGTGAACGATTCTCATCCAATATTTAACTGCTCCGATTTTGCACTCTATCATTGCACTGTGCGCCCTCAATTCCCTCATTATATCAGTTGGCCGTACACCTCTCCCTACCAGAATTCTTTTCAAGAATTGGGTTCTCACTTGGTCCAGATTTCCTGTTTGTTCCCATTCCCATATTTCTCCTCCATATGTCATCGTGGATCTAACTGTCGCTCCGTTTCCATTAAGGTTATGGATATATCGGAATTGTGAAGCGTATCCGGAGAGCTTCCGCTGTTTTCCTCTTGCCTTGTGTTTCGTGATGTCATTGTGCTTATTCCATTTTCCGTTCGTTGTAAATGTGAGTCCTAAGTACACAAAAGGTTTCGCATTGTCCAGTATCTGTTCTGCATATGTCCAAGTCTCCTCCCTGCTATAAACAGAACCATTTTTGAAAGTCATTGCCTCAGTCTTAGTCACATTAACTGTAAGTACCCATTCATCGTAATAATTCTTAAGTTTGTCCAGTCCTCGTTGCAATCCATTAACTGTCATATATGACAATACTAAATCGTCCGCGTATAAAAGTGCTGGGATCTGCAAATCCGCTACTACTGCTGCTTGGCTATTCTCTGATATCTCTGCATCTATAATATCATCTACAAAGAGATTAAACAGCAAGGGAGATAAAATACAACACTGCCTCACTCCCCAATAGCTTCGGCAGCTCTCCGAAACTCTGTTGCTGTTGTACTTTACACAGAATTCAAAATTCTGATAGATTCCCTACAACGCTCTAATAATTTTACTTGATAATCCCTTTCTGCGTGGTTTATACCATACTGCATTTCGATTGATAGAGTCAAATGCCTTCTTAAAGTCCACAAATGCACAATGAAGCTTCCCCCGCTTAATTCATATTTGTTTTGCCCTTAAAGTGTCTAATATAAAAGCGGCGTCTATGGTGCTGTGTCCTTCTCTGAAATTTTGAAAGTTTGTCAAATTTAGATTCCCAGGCCTTTATTCGGTTATATAACACTCTGCAATAAATTTTCCACATAATTGGCAACAGAGTGACCACTCTATAACTATCCGGATTCCCAATAGTTCACTTCCCTTTGTAGACGGGATGAATAATAAATACTTAACTATCGCTTTAACCTGGTGAACTCCCTTATTTTCATTCTAGTTTCTAGGAAGTAAGTAATAAGATCATTTCTGTTAATGTTTATCTTGATAAGTATCAAGTGGATAGAAGAATAATTTGTTACAAAGATGCAGAGAAAGTCATGTGAATGTAACACAACAGATTTTATTTTTAAATACTTATTTCCTTCTCATACGGAAATTTCCAAATTTCTAGCCGTACAAAGGAACATCAATCAATGGCAACCAGCTTTTAAAATACTTGACTTCACTTTAACCTATGATACTCCCTTATTTTCCTTCTACTTACAAGGAAGCAAGTAATAAGACTATTTCTGTTAATGTTTATCTCTATGATCATAAAGTAGATAGAACAAGTTTTAAACAATAATTACTTTCTCTGCACGTACTATCTACATAGTGTATAGAGAAGGTATGGTAATGCACCCAAAAATTCAATACCGAGATTTCACCGGAAATACATGTCTTGGGTCCCCCTGAATCCAAAATAAAGCATTTCTGGAAAAAGGTTCGTGTGTGAGTGGGTATATGTGTGTGTGTCTGTCTGTGGAAGGCACAGCTCAAAAACGAAGAGACCGTTGAATACCAAACTTGGTATTTAAATTTGGTATCTTGCACGGATGCGACACGGAAGATTTTCAAGAAAATCCCCCACCCTCAACTACCCTTTACATGGAACTTTTTTCGAACATTTTGATTTTCTCAAAAATGGCTCTAATGACTTTGATTAAAATATCGTATATTAACGATATTTACCTGACAAATAATATGTATATCTTGAATTTTCTGAAGATTACTTTATTCTGGATGAATTTTGCATAACTGCTAAACCGTAAGAAATGGACAAAAGCTTAACACACAAAAAATGTAGAGCACATTAAAACACACAATTTATCATATATACATTTTTTTTTTCGAGAAGTTGATCGTTTTCGAGATATTCCTTGTTTTTAGTTTCAGCTTTGAAAAACTTTTCTCATACAGGAATTTGTCAACTCGTGTCCATACAAACAAAGGAACATCAGCCACATAGCAACCAGCTTTTGGCTTTCACTTTAACCTATGGTAGTCCTTTATTTTGCTTCTACTTACAAGGAAGCAAGTAATAAGACTATTCCTGCTAATTTTTTCTCGATTAGTATGAAGTTAATAGAAGAATAGGCTTATTAACAATAATTTGTTACACAGAAGTAGTGAAAGTCATATGAATGGAACACATCAGTTTGTTTGTTTGTTTTTTTTTTTTTTTTTTGGATTCAGGGACTCCTAAAACATGTATTTCCGGTGAAATCTCGACATCAAATTTTTGGGTGGAATGCAATACTTCTCCATTGCACATACGGGGCTAGAAAAAGTAAAAATTACACATAGCGTTGCTCGTTTTCTACGTATTTCTAAAGTTTCCCAAGAAGTAGCTGTGTATTTATGATTTTCTACTCATTTTCCTCTATCTACGAAACTACATCCAGTAGGTCCCTACTACACTTAAACCTTATTCCGCTCCTATATCCTTAGAGAATACAATGATGATCACAAAATGAAATACTCAGTGTGCATTAAATTTTCAAAGAACATTCGTAACATAGTCCTATCTCCTCTGTAATTAACAGGTTACGTAAGAACTTTTTATCTAATTGCTATGCTGGGGTTGTTGCACGATATGTTCCACGTAACGTGCGCTCTGTTGTATTCATAAACTTTTCTCTACTAAGTCTTCTACAAACGCATTTTAACAGACTATTCTTCCAACTTTCTTGAAAACAGCATTAGTTCTATTATAAATAAAGTTTTTTTCTTCTTTCTCTACATATATTATGTACATAGTGTATGGAGAAGGAATTGTTTGTACCCAAAAACTCGATACCGAAATTTAACCGGAAATACATCTTTTGGGACCCCCTGAAACCAAAAAAAGTATTTTTAGAAACATACCCACGTATGTGTGCCTGTGGACAGCATAGCTCAAAAACGAAAAGTCCATCAAAAACCAAACTTATTATTTAGTTTTGGTATATTCTAAGGACGCGACACGCAGATTTTCAAGAAAATTCCCCCACCACATACTACCCTTTACATGGTAAATTATTCGAAAATTTTGATTTTTCCTCAAAAATGGCTCTAATGGTTTTGATTAAAATATTATTTATTAAAGATAAAATAAAATGTGTATCTTGAATTTTTTGGGAATAGCCACTGAAGAGATGTTTATTCTGGATGAATTTTGCGGAATTTTGCATAACCGGTAAACCGTGAGAGACAGAGAAAAACATACTGAACAAAATATGTAGAGCACGTTAAAACACACAATTTATGTTATATACTTTTGTCTTCGTGGAGTTGGTCGTTTTTCAGATTTCAGCTTTAAAAGCTCCTGCCCATACAAAGAAGGGAACTTCAGTTACATAGCAACCAGCTTTTGGTTATCGTTTTAACTTACGGTACTCTCTCATTTCGCTTCTACTTACAAGCAAACAAAAAAATTCTGATGTGTTACACTCACATGACTTTCTCTAACTGTTCTACAAACTTCATACATAAGATTCTTCTTCTTTGCTAATCGTGGTACTCATTAGCACAAAGTTCTTATTATTTATTTCCGTAGTAGGAGGAAAATAAGGGAATACTCTAGGCTAAACCAATTGTCAAATGTTTTAAAAGCTGTCATTATGCGATTGTCATTAAAAATCGCTTCTTTTCTTGGTCAGGAGTAGAACACAAGATAAACGGACACTTCCGTCTGAGAAAAGTATAAGTACTTCACAACTGAAACTAATAACAATGAATACCTCAAAAACGGTAAGCTCCACGAGAAAAATGTATATGACATAACTTGTGTATTTTAACAAGACCTAATTTTTTTTGTAAAATAGGTTTTTGTCTATCTCTTACGGTTTACTAGTTATGCCAAATTAAGCAAAATTCATCCAGAATAAACAGGTCTTCAGAAGCTATTCCCAGAAAGTTCAAGATATACATTTTATTTGTTAGATAAATATCTTTAATACATGATATTTTAATCAAAATCGTTAGAGCCATTTTTAAGAAAATCAAAATTTTCGAAAAAAGTTCCATGTAAAAGGTAGTTTGGGGTGATGAAATGTTTCTCAAAATCTTTGTGTTGCATCCCTGGAAGATACTAAACTTAAATACCAGGTTTGGTTTTTAGCTACACACAGCTTTTTCTGGAAATGCTTTTTTTGGATTCAGGGGGTCCTAAAACATGTATTTCTGGTGAAATCGAATTTTTGGGTGGAATGCAATACTTCTCTATCCCTATGCACATTGTACATACGGGGCTAGAGAAAGTAATAAGACTATTTCTGCTAATGTTTCTCAATTAGCATGAATTATATAGAAACATAAGCTTTATAACTATAATTTGTTGCAGAGATGTAGAGAAAGTTATGTGAATGGTACACATAAGTTTTTTTTATTACATTGATGGATTTACAGTTGTAATTAGTTGTTCAGGGCTCCCAGGGTGATCCTCGAAATAGACAAAAGAGGAGTAAAAAACTGTTGTTTTCATAGTCGTTAGTAAGCTACATACCGTCAATACTTCTGGATATCTCGTTACGAAGCGAAAACTCTATACAAACCTGCAACAGAAAACAAAAAGAAATAAATATTTATTTTTCACCACTGTATCATCTATATAAATATTATAAAGATAGACGATGTGTGTGTGTGTGTGTGTGTAGGGTAGTCTAAAAATTTTGTTTTCCATTCACATGACTTTCCTTACATCTTTCTAACATATTATTGTTAAAAAAGTTTATTCTTCTATCTACTTCATTCTAATTGACATAGACATTAACAGAAATGATCTTATTATTTGGTTCCTTATCAGTAGAAGGGAAATACACTCGGCTAAAACGACAATTCAACACTTTAAAATATGGTTGCTATGTTATAGAAATCCAATTTTTTACGCGGCCAGGTGTTGACAAATCCCTGTGTGAGAAAACTACAAGTATTTTAAAACTGAAATCAATAACAAGGAATATCTCAAAACGACCAACTCCGCAAAAAAAGTGTTTATGTCATAAATTGTGTGCTTTTACGAGCTCTACATTTTGTGTGGCATAAGTTTTTGTCTATCTCTTACGGTTTACCAGTTAAGCAAAATTCCACAAAATTCATTCAGAGGTCTTCATTTTAATCAATATCGTTAGCGACCCGCTTCAAAAAATGTTGCCACAAATGACTTTAAATGAGCATTGACGTTGTTTCGAAGATTTTCGTTGGTTTGAAAGTGCTGCCATGCTAGCCACGTCATCAGTTCGGGGAAAAGGTGAAAGTCGCTGGGTGCCAGGTCAGGACTGTACGGCGGATGATCGAAAATGTCCCATTGAAATTGTTCAAGGAGTCGATGGGTTGTGCCAGCAGTGTGTGGACGAGCGTTGTCATGGATCAACACAATTCCTGAAGTCAGCATTCCTCTTCGCTTGTTTTGAATGGCTCTCCGCAAACGTCGTAAAGATCTTCAAAACAACGTCATTGCTCATCTGAAATCATTGGCGGCAACATTTTTTGAAGCGGGTATTGCAAAGCTTGTGCACAGGCACGATAAATGCCTCAATCTTTTTGGTGATTATGTTGAAAAGTAACCATAAGTGTACACAACTTTTAGTAATAAAATAATTGTTTTCTATGAACTTGTATTTTATTTATAGCCTATCGGAGGTTGAAATAAAAACGGCCCTCGTACATTTGAAGATGAATCCTTTCACCGATTTGAATAACGAGCCCTATATTGTAGCGGTAAGCTACAGGTAATAAATACCCTGAGTGCTGATACGAGAGTACATCTCACAGTTTTGAAAATGAACGTAAATTCCATTAAAAGTCTTATGTCACATGATATTTCTCTAACTGTTCTATAATAAACCATAAGCAGTAGTAGTGTTTTATTAAGTTTATAATAAGTAGTATAATAATTGTTTTCTATGAACTTGTATTTTATTTATAGCCTATCGGAGGTTGAAAACAATCTGTGTACCATTCTCATGACTTTCTCTACATCTCTGCAACAAAGTATTCATAAAAAAAAAACGTATACTTCTATTTACTTTATGCTAATCAGAAAAACTTAGCAGAAATAGGCTTATAACTTGCTTCTTTGTAAGTAGAAGCGAAATAAGAGAGTACCTTAGGTTAAAGTGGTAGTCAAAAGCTGGTTGCTATGTCACTGAAGTTCCTTTGTTTGTATGGAAAGCAGTTCACAAATTCCTGTATGAGAAAAGTTTTTCAAAGCAGAAACCAAAAACAAGAATGTCTCAAAAACGGTTTACTTCACAAAAAAGGTATATAACATAAATTGTGTGTTTTAACGTGCTCTACATTTTCCATGCAGTAAGTTTTTGCCCATCTTTTACGGTTTAGCAGTTATTCAAAATTCTGTAAAATTCATCCAGAATAAAGTAACATTCAGAGGTTATTCCCAGAAAATGCAAGATATATACTTTGTTTGTCAGGTAAATGTTAAAATTAAAATTTTCGCAAAAAGTTCCATGTAAAGAGTAGTTGGGGGTGGGGGGATTTTTCTCAAAATCTTTGTGTTGCATCCCTGGAAGATACTAAATTTAAATACCAAGTTTGGTATTTTACCGACTTTTCGTTTTTGAGTTATCGTGTTCACAGACACACGGATACACACGGACCTTTTTCCGAAAATGTTTTTCTTAGATAAAGGGGACCCTAAAACACATATTTCCGGTGAAATCTCGGTATTGATTTTTTGGGTGGAGTGTAATACCTTATCTATACACTATGTACATAGTGCGTATAGAGAAAGTAAAAAATAGGGCCTCGTAATTTCCATACTAAACAACTTAGGACTGGAATAAAATTTGTAAAACACGGTGCCACAAAAGTGCAGGGAAAGAATGCCAGATGTGGGAGCACTAGTTTTATGTGGTGCACATTTTGTAAGCAAGCTCATTAATTTCAGCTAATTAAGGATACCGAGAGAACGTTCGAAAGAAATATGGTTATGAGGTGTTGCCGGGATCTGCGTAAGGAAGAAAAAACTGGCCTGGTTCCCAAGGGCACATCTGCATAATCGGGGTGGGCCGTGAAACAATTGCCTCGTGCCCATTCGCCACACGCGCTAAATTCGTTGACGTAATACAATGGTAGTACTTCCGGGCTAACAGCTGAAAACAGAGACGGAAGCTGTTGATTAGTGCGACGTCACAGGCGTGCGTTCGCTTCATCATGTGCAGTGGAACATCGGAAGGGGTCCGGGTTGACGTATCAGGCTTGCATTTGCTTTGATTCCAGTATAGGTCGCGCGCCAGTTCTTGACTTTTTTTGCTATATCTATACATACTATGTACATAGTGTATTGAGAAGGTATTGTAATACACCCAAACAATCGATACCGGGATTTCACCAGAAAAACATGTTTTGAAATTTGAATCCCCTCCCCCCAAAAAAAAAAATCAACAAAAAGGTGCGTCTGTGTTTGTGTGTCTGTGGACAGCATAACTAAAAAACTAAAACATCGTCAAATACTCAACTTGGTATTTAGGTTTGGTATCTTCCAAGATGCAACACGAAGCTTTTTCAAGAAAATCCCCCTCACCCCAAACCACCCTTTAAATCGAACATTTTGATTCAAATCTTTTATATTTAAGATATTTATGTGACAAATAAAAGGTATATGCTCAATTTTCTGGGAATAACCTATGAAGACTACTTTATTCTGGATGAATTTTGAGGAATTTTGCAAAACTGCTAAACCGTAAGAGATGGACAAAAACTTATCACACAAAAAATGTTAAGCCCATTAAAACACAAATATATGATATATACATATTTTTTGTCGTGCAGTTAATCGTTTTTGAGACATTCCTTGTTTTTGGTTTCACCTTGAAAAACTTATACTTTTCTCATAAAAGAATTTGTCAGCTCCTGTCCATACAAACAAGGGAACTTCAGTCACATAACGACCAGCATTTGACTATCACTTTAACCTATGCTACTCCGTTATTTTGCTTTTACTTGCAAGGAAGCAAGTAATAAGACTATTTCTGCTAATTTTTTCTCAATTGGATGAAGTAACAATCGGTATAAGCGTTTTAACAATAGTTTGTTGCAGGGATGTAGAGAAAGTCATGTGAATGAAACAAATCAGATGTTTTACTTTATACGTACTATATACATGGTGTATAGAGAAGGTATTGTAATACACCCAAAAATTTGACACCGAGATTTCACCTGAAGTATATGTTATGAGACCTGCTGAATCCAAAAAAATATCCCATGTGTTCCATTCACATAAGTTTCTCTACATCTCTGCTCAAATTATTGTAAAAAAAAAAAAAGCTTATACTTTTATTTACTTCACGCTAATCAAGGAAAAATAGCAGAAACAGTATTATTACTAGCTTCCTTGTAAACAGAAGGGCAATAAGGGAGTGCCACAGGCTAAAGCGATAGACAAAAGCTGGTTGCTATGTAACTGAAGTCCTTTGTTTATATGGAGAGGAGTTGAACAATTCCCATATGAGAAAATACAAGTTTTTTAAAGCTGAAACTAATAATAAGGAATATCTCAAATACGGCCATTCTCACGAAAAAAAAAAAAAAAAAAAAAAAAAAAAAAAAAAACGTATATAACATAAATTGTGTACCTTAATGTGATCTACATTTTTTTCTGTGGTAAGTTTTTGTCTGTTTTTACGGTTTGCCAGTTATGCGAAATCCGCAAATTCAATCCAAAATAAACGTGTCTTTTATACATTTTATTTGGAATGTAAATATCTTTAAAATACGGGATTTTAATCAAAATCATTACAGCCATTTTTGAGAAAATCGAAATGTTCGAATATATTTCCACATAAAGGGTAGTTTGTAGTGGGGGATTTTCTAGTAAATCTTTTGTCGCACTTTTGGAAGATACTAAACCGATTTGGTATTTAACGATATTTTAGTTTCTGAGCTATGCTGCTTACAAACAGACAGACAAACACGGATCTTTTTCTAAAATACTGTTTTCGGACTCAAGGGAACCCAAAACATTTATTTCCGGTGAAATCTCAGTATCAAATTTGTTGGTGCAATACAATATCTTCTCTGAGCACTATATACACAGTACGTGCAGAGTAAGTAAAAAATCTGATGTGTTCCATTCATATGACTTTCTCTACACCTCTGTAACAAAGTATTGTTAAAAAGCTTATGCTTCTATTTATTTCATGCTAATCGAGAAAAAAAAATAGCAGAAATAGTCTTATTACTTGCTTCCTTGTAAGTAGAAGGGAAATAAGGGAGTAGCATAGGTTAAAGTGGTAGTTAAAAGCTGGTTGCTATGTGACTGAAGTTCTTTTATTTTTATGGATAGGAGTTCACAAATTGTTGTAAGAGAAAGGTATAAGTTTTTCAAAGCTGAAACCAAAAACAAGGAATATCTAAAAAACGATCAACTCCACGAAAAAAAAGGTATACAACATTAAGTGTGTGTTTTTTACATTTTTATCCATTTCTTACGGCTTAGGAGTAATGCAAAATTCCGTAAAATTCACCCAGAATAAAGTAGTCTTCCGAGGGTGTTCCCAGAAAATTCAATATATGCATATATTTTTTTTTTTTGTCAGGTAAATATGTTTACTATACGATATTTTAATCGAAATCGTTAGAGCCATTCTTGGAAGATACCAAACTTAAATACCAAGTTTGGTATTGAACGGTCTTTTCGTTTTTGAGCTATTCTGCCCACAGACACACACACACACGCGGACATTTTTCTAAAAATGTTTTTTTGGATTCAGGGTGTGCTAAAACATGTATTTCCGATAAAATCTCGGTATAGAATATGTTGGTGCAATAGAATACCTTCTCTGAACACTATGTGCATAGTACGTGTAGAGAAAGTAAAAATTACAAATTATAGAAATTAATGGAGATAGAATGTCATCAGAGAGGATCCCAAGAAAAGCATTGCACTACAGACCTAAAGGTAGAAGATATCCGGGAAGACAAAGGAAACGATGGTCATGTGTATTTTGAAGCCGGAATAGGCAGTTTGCCTAATCCCAGAAGTAAAGATGATTTGATTTAAATTGTTTTATTTATCGTGGAGGTGGATGCGACCACGTGAAACAGTTTTACAGTCCCCTCTTGTGTCTTATGATGACTTTATCGATTGGAAAGGTAATTCTCGTATTGGGGGAAGTTTAGCGTTTTCCCTCCGATGTTGTTTGTGGCACCCACGCCATTATTCCTCCCGGCTGAAAACTCGTATCTCCCAAAATTCAGAGTATAGCGTTTGCTCTGCTGACTCTAGTCCGCATGCACAAGGGATGTTTTAACTTTCTCTGCACGTTCTATGTGCATAGTGTATAGAGAATGTATTGTGTTGCACCCAAAAATTCGATACCGAGATTTCACCGGAAATACGTGTTTTTGGACTCCCTCAATCAAAAAAAAAAAACATTTTTAGAAAAATGTTTGTCTGTCTTGTGTGTATGTGTGCCTGTGGGCAGCATAACTCAAAAACGAAAAGTCCATTAAAAACGACACGAAGATTTTCACGAAAATTCCCCCATCCCCAACTACCCTTTACATGGAACTTTTTTTTTCTGGAAACTTTTGATTTTCTCAAAAATAGCTCTAACAATTTTGATTAAAATCTCGTATATTTAAGATATTTACTTGACAAACAAAAATATATATTTTGAATTTTCTGGGAATAGCCTCTGAAGACTACTTTATTCAGGATGAATTTTACGGAATTGTGCGTAACTGCTAAACCGTAAGAGATGGACAAAAACTTACCACACAGAAAATTGTAGAGCACATTAAAACACACAATTTATGTTATATACATTTTTTCGTGGAGTTGATCGTTTTTATGATATTCCTTGTTTTAGTTTCAGCTTTGAAAAACTTATACTTTTCTCATACAGGAATTAGTCAGCTGCTATCCATACAAACAAAGCAACTTTAGTCGCATAGCAACCAGCTTTTGACTATCACTTTTACCTATGGTACTCCCTTATTTCGTTTCTACTTACAAGAAAGCAAGTAATAAGACTATTTCTGCTAATGTTTTCTAAATTGGCATGAACTAAATAGAAGCACAAGCTTTTTAACAATAATTTGTTGCAGAGATGTAGAGAAAGTCAGGTGAATGGAACACATTATATTTTTTACTTTCTTTTCTACTATTTACAGTAAGTTGACGTCGATTTGACCCAAAAATTTCGATACCGAGATTTTATTGGAATTATATATCGTGAGTCTCCCTGAATAAAACAAAAAAAATCTAATGCGTTCCATTCATACGACTTTCTACATCTCTGCAACCAAGTATTGTTAAAACGCTTATTCTTCTATTTACTTCATGCTAATTGAGAAAAAATTAGCAGAAATAGACTTATTACTTGATTCCTTGTAAGTAGAAGCGAAATAAGGGAGTAACATAGGTTGAAGTGAAAGCCGAAAGCTGGTTGCTATGTGACTGATGTTCCTTTGTTTGTGTGGACAGCAGTTGACAAATTCCTGTATGAGAAAAGTATAAGTTTTTCAAATTTGAAACCAATAACAAGGTAAATCTGATATGTTAAAGTCACATGCCTTTCTCTAGCTGCTCTACAAACAAACTTCTTACAAAAGATTTTTCTTCTTTCTGTACCATACTAATCGAGATAGACATAAGGAGAATGTTTTTATTACTTAGTTTCTTATAACTAGAAAGGAAGTAAAGGAATCCGGTATGCTAAAGTGATAGTCAATGTTTTAAGCTATCGTTATAAAACGGATACTTCCTGCCTGAGAAAAGTATACGTACTTTACAATTGAAAGCAATTACAAGGAATATCTCGGAAACGGTTACCTCCAAAACAAAAACGTAAAGGACATAAATTGTGTGTTTTGACGAGTGCACATTTTTTTTTTGTAGTAAGTTTTTGTCTATCTCTTACGGTTTACAAGTTATGCAAACTGCAGAAAAATGTATCCAGAATAATTGGTCTTCAGAGGCTATTTCCAGGAAATTCAAGATATACATTTTATTTGTCACATAAATATCTTTAATATGCTGTATTTTAATCAAAATCGTTAGCGCAATTTTTGAGAAAATCAAAATTTTCAAAACTTTTCCCATATAAATGCTAATTTTGGTGTTGAGAATCCCTTGTAAATCGTTTTGCATCCTTGAAACATATTAAACCTAAATACCAAGTTTAGTATTTAACATACTTTTCGTTTTTGAGCTATGCAGGCCACAGTCACACACACACACACACGCGCACACACAAATACAAGGACTTTTTTTTCCAAAAATTATTTTTTTGGGTGGAATACAATACCTTCTCTACAAGCTTAGTATATAGTACGTGTAGAAGAAGTAAAATCATTTTAGCACAAGGTCTGTGTGTGTCTGTGTGTGTCTGTGTGTGTGTGAGTGCAGAATAACTCAAAAACGAAAAGTCCCGTAAATGCCAAGTTTGGTATTAGATTTTAGTATCTTGCAAGGATGATAGTTCTTACAACATTTGACTAACGCTATTTATCTTTGAATAAAAAGGAAATGTGTGTACTATAGCTATTTCTGCAAAGGCTTACCTCAAACAAAATGAACTAGATATAAAATTAAACTTTCGTAGAAGTAAAGGGTCTTTTCAAAGGATACGTTAAACCTTAAACGGCTATAAATATAATATTTGAGACAGGATAAAAACAAACGAAGTAATAATACTATTTCTGCTAATTTTTACTTTCTCTATAGGCACTATGTACATAGTGTATAGAGAATGTATTGCACACCACCAAAAAATTCGATACCGAGATTTCACCGGAAATATATGTTTTAGGGTCCCCTTTATCTAAAAAAAAAAAAAAGGTCCGTGTGTGTCCGTATGTCTGTGAACACGATAACTCAAAAACAAAAAATAGGTAAAATACCAAACTTGGTATTTAAGTTTAGTATCTTCCAGGAATGCGACACGAAGATTTTGAGAAAAATCCCCGCACCCTCAACTACCCTTTACATGGAACATTTTTCGAAGTTTTTGATTTTCTCAAAAATGGCTAACGATTTTGATTAAAATTTCGTATATATAAGATATTTACCTAACAAATAAAATGTATATTTTGAATTTTCTGGGAATAGACTCTGAAGAGTAGTTTATTCTGGATGAATTTTACTGTAAACCGTAAGACATGAACAAAAACTTACTCCACAAAAAATGTAGAGCAAGTTAAAACACACAATTTATGTTATACACATTTTTTTCGTGGAGTTCGTCGTTTTTGTGACATTCCTTATACAAACAAAGGAACTTCAGTGACATAGCAACCAGCTTTTGACTATCACTTTAACCTATGGTACTCCCTTATTTCACCTCTACTTACAAGGAAGCAAGTAATATGGCTATTTCTGCTAATGTTTTACTGATTAGCATGAAGTTAATAGAAGTAGAAGCTTTTTAAAACTGACTTGTAGCAGAGGTATAGAGAAAGTCATGTAAATGGAACATCAGATTTTTTTCCTACCTCAAATATCATAATATGTGTAACGATTTAAAATTTTAAGAGACTTTTAAAACATCCTGTGGATGGTGTATACAATTGTGCAGTATTGTAAGTAATACATTTTTCAAAGGTTGGTATTAAACGCTGCTGAATTAATGTCGTCTGTGGTTTTTCGGACGTTTATTGATGTTCTTAAATCCAGATATACTAGAAGCATTGTAGCGTTGTTTGAAAAAGTATATTTGATAACTCTTTAAAGGGTGGAATTGCTACGGAAACGCCGTCTTTTATATGAGTCATCAAAGTCGATTGCGTCATCAAGTTTGTAAGGAGTCTGCGAAAGCATCATTTCCCACTTGAACTGCTTTCTGTTGGCTACTTAAGCGACAGACATCTGGACCAGGCAGTCGGTCATTCGAGCGTACAAACTCTTTCAGCGTTTTTCGTCCTCGAGGTAGAGATATTGCTCCTCTCCCTTTTAAATATTTGTCAACAATAAGCTGTTTGTAATTGGTTTAATGGTTTTCAGCTCACAGTTTTCCTATAATAATAATAATAATAATAATAATAATAATAATAATAATAATAATAATAATAATAATAATAATAATAATAATTATCATCACCATCATCTTCTTGTTTTTATTCTTCACTTTAGGAATTACGCAAACATTCTGCGTCCATTCGTTTCTTTAATTTGAAGTCTTATTTTCTCTAACCCGCAAGTACAATGTACATAGAGGATAGAGAAAGTATTGTATTCCACACTAAAATTCGATGTCAAGATTTCCCTTGAGTCCGAAAACTCTGACGTGTTCCATTCACATAACTTTCTCTACATCTCTATAACAAATTATTATTTATTTATTGTAGCTTAACGTCCTTTAACCTGGTTGATCATATTGGACG
The DNA here is from genome assembly GCA_030762935.1 of Hymenopus coronatus. NCBI lineage: Eukaryota > Metazoa > Arthropoda > Insecta > Mantodea > Hymenopodidae > Hymenopus > Hymenopus coronatus. Next base: position 64,428,505 of record CM060899.1, read on the forward strand.
ATGAATGAAATTGGTGAAATAACACTCAAATGATCTCGGGGTCCATGGAGCTTAAAGTTACTCGACATTCGTCTTCTCGGAATAACGAAACCCCCCGAAAAAACATATCCAGGTAACTCACCCTAAGCAAGATTCGAACTCACGACCTTTTGAATGTGAGGCAGACACGCTACCACCACACTACCCAGGTGGGCTAATTTAATTATGTTTATATGTTTATTCCTCTATTTCATAAAAATCGAATATATATATTTTTTTTAAATACGGTTACATTTTGTGGTCAGGACTCCGGCACGTTATACCCTTTTTCAAATTTCCTAATCTTTTTACACAGACACAATGGACAAACATATGAACTCCCATACCAAGGCGGGACACGAACCCACGATCGATCCCCAGCACCACGAAACACCAAAGGGACACACTTTAGTAAGTGCTACTATGGGGACCGGTAACATTAGCAGAAACTGCTTTGTTACTTAGTTCCTATAAGTAGAAGGGAAATAGGGCATACACTAAGCTAAACCGACAGTCAAATGTTTTTAAATGTCAAATGTGATATGAGAAAAATATGTTCTTTAAAACTGAAACCAATAACAAGGGATACCTCAAAAACGATCAACTCCACGAAAAAATGAATATAACATAAATTGTTTTAACGTACGCAACATCCTTTTGAATTAAGTTTTTCTCTTCTCTTACGGTTTACCACTTATAACAAAATCCATAAAATGCATCCAGAATAAACATGTCCGCAGAGTCTATTCTCAGAAAATTGAAGATAAACATTTTATTTCTCATGTAAATATCTTTATTATACGATATTTTAATAAAAACCGTTAGAGCCATTTTTGAAAAAAAAATCAAAATATTGGAAACATTCTCCGTGTAAAGGGTAGTAGGGGGTGGGGCATTTTCTTGCAAAACTTCGTGTCGCATCCTTGGAAGATACTGAACTTAAATACCAAGTTTGGTATTTAACGGAACACACCCCCCCCCCCACACACACGGACATATTTCTAATTTTTTTGTATTCAGGGGTTTTTAAAACAGATATTTCCGGTGAAATCCCGGTATCGAACTTTTGTGTGCATTACACTGCCTTCTCTATACACTATGTACATAGTACGTGTACAGAAAGTAAAAAACTCTCTGCTGCATATGTGTGTGTCTGTGGGCAGCATAGCTCAAAAACCAAAAGCACATTAAAAACCAAACTTGGTATTTTCCAAGGATGCGACAAGAAGATTTTCAAGAAAATCCCCCTACCCCAAACTACTCCTTACATGGAACTTTTTACGCAAATTTTGATTTTTTTAAAAATGGCTCTTAACAATTTGGATTAAAATATTGTATATTAAAGTTATTTACCTGACAAATAAAATGTATATCTTGAATTTTCTGGGAATAGCCTCTGAAGACTACTTTATTCTGGGTTAATTTTACGGAATTTTGCGTAACTGGTAAACCGTAAGAGATGGACAAAAACTTAAAACATAGAAAATGTAGAGCACATTAAAACACACAATTTATGTTATATATATTTTATTCGTGGTGTTGATAGTTTTTTAGGTATTCCTTGTTTTTGGTTTCAGCTTTGAAAAGCAAGTAATAAGACTATTTGTGATAATTTTTTCTCGATTAGCATGAGGCAAATAGAAGCATAAGCTTTTTAACAATAATTTGTTGCAGAGATGTAGAGATACAAATGCGAATGGAGCACATCAGATGTTTTTGTTTCTTTGGAAGGTTTCAAAATTGCCAACTGAAATAAACGTTGAAAGGTTATTGTGTAATTTCAGAATATGAACATTCATACTGCAATGGATATGAATGGGTCTGATGAACCGAGATAGACGGTGCATCGTTCTGCTCTCAAGTTCGGTACAAATGGCACATTAAGGTTGGCATTACTGCAGTCTGTTCTTGTACATCGATTTTCTTTCACAGCTTATTGACGATAGTCATTCTATACCAGCAAAATTGTAGGTCGTCTCCATCATGCTCAAGATAATATAACGTTTGAATAAAGGGGAAAAAAATTATTGTGTTTCTCTACAATTATGCAACAAATTATTGTTAAAAAGCTATGCTTTTATTTACTTCCTGCTAATCGAGAAAAAAATTAGCACAAATAGTGTTATTACTTGCTTCCTTGTAAGCAGAAGGGAAATAAGGGAGTACTATAGGCTAACCTAACAATCAAAAGCTGGTTGCTATGTGACTGATGTTCCTTTGTTTGTATGTATGGACAGGAGTTGACAAATTCCTGTATGAGAAAAGTATGTTTTTCAAAGCTGAAACCAAAAACAAATAACGTCTAAAAATGAACAATTCCACGAAAAAATGTATATAACATAAATTCTGTGTTGTAACGTCTCTACATTTTTTGTGTAGTACGTTTTTCTCCATCCCTTACGGTTTACAAGTTACACAAAATTCCGTAAAATTGATCCAGAATAAAGTAGTTTTCAGAGCCTATTTCCAGAAAATTCAATATATACATTTTATTTGTCAGGTAAATACCTTTATATACGATATTTTAATCAAAACCATTAGAGCCATTTTTTCTCTTGAAAATGTTCGTGTCACATCCTTGGAAGATACCAAACCTAAATAGCAAGTTTGGTTTTTAACGGTCTTTTCGTGTTTGAGCTATACTGCCCACAGACACACACATACAGAGAGACACAGGCTTTTTTCTAAAAATGCCTTTTTTGGATTCAGGGGGACTCAAAACATGTATTTCAGGTGAAAACATCGGTATGGAATTTTTGGGTGCATTACAATACCTTCTCTACACACTATGTCAGGTTGACTCAAAACATATATGTCCATTGAAATCTCGGTATCGGATTTTTGGATGGAATAGAATACCTTCTCTATACTCTATGTACATAGTATCTACGTGTAGAGAAAGAAATAAGGTTTAAAATTTACTTTCAAATGTTTTACTCCTGCTAGTATTTATCCACCTAGGTATCTTGGATTCTAATTACTTCAGCATTTTTCCAAGACTGTTTATCGCTGCCATTTGCTAACGTTTTGGCGGTCTGTTGAAAGTTATTCATTGCGTTTATGGTCGGAATTTATGAATAAGTCGTGCGAAACCGAGGGGGAGTGAAAGCGGGGGCGGGGGGAGTTGTTTAGGACGTACGATGTTAGTAGCCGGTCATAAATGCGTGTTCAGAGAGAAGGAAAACCTCAAATGTGGCTTTTTAATTTAAATTCCAGTATGTATTTCCCTCAGGAAGCCTTCGGAGTAACTAACGTACCCTCATTAATTGCAACGTGTAGAAAAACTGTTCTCCTTTTTGTTCATTTTCTGTAGTAAAAAATTAAAAGTAGAACTGCCAACACTGTATAACAGTGGATGTTAAATTTACCTCTCTCTTTACGAGGGAAAACTAATATTCGTACTGCTTTATTTTAATCGAAGCTTAGGCAATTTTGGATCTGAATATGGGAAGGAAAATACCGTATTCCTTTATTTACTGCCTCAGCACACAGGAGCTAGATAAAAATAATGTTCATATATAGTTTACCGTCCTTTAACATCCTTGATCATATCGGACGATGAATGAAATTGATGAAATGATGCTCAAATGCTCTCGGGGTCCATGGAGCTTAAAGTTACTCGACATTCTTCTTCTCAGGATAAGGGAAAACCCCGAAAAAAACCTTATCCATGTAACTCACCCTAAGCGAGATTCAAACTCACAACCTTTTGAATGTGTGCAGACACGCTACCACCACACTACCCAGGCGGGCAACAAATTATTGTTAAAAAGCTTACACTTCTATTTCCTTCATGATAATCCAGAAAGAATTAACAGAAATAGTCTTATTACTTGCTTCCTTGTAAGTAGAAGCGAAATAAGGGAGTACTATTGGTTAAAGTGAAGTCAAAAGCTGGTTGCTATATGACTGATGTTCCTTTGTTTGTATGGACAGGAGTTGACAAATTCCTGTATGAGAAAAGTATACGTTTTTCCAGGCTGAAGCAAAAACGACAAATATTTTAAAAACCATCAACTCCACGATTAAAAGTAATATGATCGTGTGTGTGAAGGGGGGCTGTGTCTGTGGGCAAAACCGAAAAGCTGTTAAATACCAAACCTGGTACTTGAGTTCAATATCTTCCAAGGATGCGACAAGAAGATTTTCAAGAAAATCCCTCCATCCCCAACTACCCTTCACATGGTACAATTTTCAAAAATGGTGATTTTTTCTTTCTCTATACTCACTATGTACATAGTGAATAGAGAATGTATTGCACTCCACCAAAAAATTCGATACCAAGATTTCACCGGAGATAAATGTTTTAGGGTCCCCTGTATCCCAAAAAAGTATTTTCTGAAAAAGGTCCGTGTGTCCGTGTACCTGTGAACACGATAACTCAAAAACGAAAAGTTGTTATTTAAGTTTAGTATCTTCCAGGGATGCGACACGAAGATTTTGAGAAAAATCCCCCACCCCAAACTACCCTTTACATGGAACTTTTTTTGAAAATTTTTATTCTCTAAAAAATGGCTCTAACGATTTTGATTAAAATATCGTCTATTAAAGTTATTTATCTGACAAATAAAATGTATACTTTGAATTTTCTGGGAATAGCCTCGAATGATTGCTTTATTCTGGATGAATTTTTCATAACTACTAAACCGTAAGAGATGGACAAAAACTTAACCCACAAAAAGTGTAGAGCACGTTAAACCACACAATTTATGCTATATACATTTTTTTCGTGGAGTTGATCGTTTTTGAGATATTCCTTTTTCTTGGTTTCAGCTTTGAAAAACATACTTTTCTCATACAGGAATTTGTCAACTCCTGTCCATACAAACAAAGGAAATCAGTCACATAGCAACCAGCTTTTGGCTTTCACTTTAACCTTTGGTACTCCCTTATTTCGGTTCTACTTACAATAAAGCAAGAAACAGACTATTTCTGCTAATTTTTCTGGATTAGCATGAAATAAATAAAAGATAAGCTTATTAACAATAATAATTTACAGAGATATAGAGAAAGTCATGTGAATGGACCACATCAGATTTTTTACTTTCTCCATACGCACTGTGTACATAGTGTATAGAGAAAGTATTGCACTCCCCCCAAAAATTCGATACCGACATTTCACCGGAAATATATGTTTTAGAGTCCCCTGTATCCAAAAAAAGTATTTTCAGAAAAAAGTCCGTGTGCGTGTGTGTGTGTGTGTCCGCGTGTCAGTGTGTCCATGTGACTGTGAACACGATAACTAAAAAACGAAATGTCGCTAAAATACCAAACTTGGTATTTAAGTTTAGTATCTTCCAGGGACGCGACACGAAGATTTTGAGAAAAATGCCCCCACCCCAAACTACCCCTTACATGGAACTTTTTTAAAAAATTTTGATTTTCTAAAAAATGGCTCTAACGATTTTGATTCTAATATCGTATATTAAAGTTATTTACCTGACAAATAAAATGTATATTTTGAATTTTCTGGGAATAGCCTCTGAAGACTACTTTATTCTGGATGAATTTTTCATAACTACTAAACCGTAAGAGATAGACAAAAACTTAACACACAAAAAATGTAGAGAACGTTAAAATACACAATTTATGTTATATACTTTTTTTTCGTGGAATTGATCGTTTTTGATATATTCCTTTTTCTTGGTTTCATATTTGAAAAACTTATACTTTTCTCATACAGGAATTTTACAACTCCTGTTAATACAAACAAAGGAACATCAGTCACATAGCAACCAGCTTTTGGCTTTCACCTTAACCTATGGTACTCCCTTATTTCGCTTCTACTTACAATAAAGCAAGAAATAAGAATATTCCTGCTAATTTTTCTCGATTAGCATGAAAGAAATAAAAGATAAACGTATTAACAATAATTTGTTACAGAGATATAGAGAAAGTCATGTGAATGGAACACATAAGATTTTTTCAGATCAGTTCTAAATGAAAGATAGGGAATCCCATCCATGTTTGCGGCCGTGCACTTTCGGATCTGTTCGACTCCAAGCCTTTCCCTGCCAGTGGTCACATATATGCAATTGGTCTCAATGACCCATTTGCGATGCTCTGCCACTTTGGCAGGGGGCCTCGTCCTGTCAAAATCCCTCAAAAAAAGAAAAGTCCGCATTTTCTATCAAAATTAATTAAATTGAATCTCAAGGTCAGCACTTTGGAAAAATGTTTTGGTAGATGTAAAAGATGATCAAGGGATCTAATTGCACAGAGATTAGAGGAGTTTCTGCAGCTGCACCTTCTTACATGTGTTTGATGGACAGAAATGGCAAAGTTGAAAATGGTTCAGCTGCCTTTAAATGTTTCCTACTTTTTCCATGAGGAAGAAAATCTTCTAGGTTCACCATTCCTTTAATTGTTCATTATTTAACCATTATTTTTTACAATGTCGTACATACAGCTTAGCCTCCTGTGCAGTAAGATATTTAAAAGTCTGATGTGTTCCATTCACATGACTTTCTCTACCTCTCTCCAACACATTATTGTTAAAAACCTTATGCTTGTATTCACTTCATGCTATTCGAGAAAAAAATTAGCACAAATGGTCTTATTACTTACTTCCTTGTAAGCAGAAGGGAAATAAGAGAGCACTATAGGCTAAACTAATAATCAAAAGCTGATTGCTATGTGACTGAAGTTTCTTTGTTTGTCTGGACAGGAGTTGACAAATTCCTGTATGAGAAAAGTATGTTTTTCATAGCTGAAAACAAAATCAAGGAATATATCAAAAACGATCAACTCCACGAAAAAAATGTATATAAGTTAAATTGTGCGCTTTAAGGTGCTCTACATTTTTATCCTTGTAAGTTTTTCTCCATTTCTTACGGTTTAGCAGTTATGCCAAAATCCATAAAATTCATCCAGAATAAAGTAGTTTTCAGAGGCTATTGCCAGAAAATTCAGGATATACATTTTATTTGTCATGTAAATATCTTTAATATATGATGTTTTAATCAAGATAAAACCATTTTTTAGAAAATCAAAATTTTCGAAAAATCTCATGTGGGCAGTTGGGGCTCGGGGGATTTTTTTTTTTAAATCTTCGTGTCACGTCCCTGGAAGATACTAAACTTAAATACCAAGTTTGGTATTTTACCGACTTTTCGTTTTTGAGTTATCATGTTCACAGGCACACGGTCACACGGACACACACACTTACACATACACACATGGACGTTTTTCCGAAAATGCTTTTTTTATATAAAGGGGACCCTAAAACATATATTTCCGGTGAAATCTCGGTATCGAATTTTGGGTAGAGTGCAATACCTTCTCTATACACTATGTATATAGTGCATATACAGAATGTAAAAATGAAGCAAAAACACTATAAAATAGGTAACTGTTAAAGATGTAACGAGGCAACACAATGGAACACCCAATTAGCACCGTGGTCACTATGCTGCATTCAGAATTCACACTGATTCATAAAGTAAAGCACTTTCATTGCAAGGCATCATTATATGTGGTAGGTATAATGTGTATATTCCAGAGCACTATCTTACAAGTGCACAAAGATTAACATCCGTGATTTTTATTTCTCTATACGTACTATATACATGGTGTATAGAGAAGGTATTGTATTGCACCCAATATTTCGATACTGAGAATGCACCGGAAATAAATGTTTTGGGACCTTCCGAATCCAAAAAAGCATTTCTAGGAAAAGATCCGTGTGTCTGTGGACAGCATAGCTCAAAAATGAAAATTCCGTTAAATCAAACTTGGTATTTAAGTTCAGCATCTTCCAAGTATGTGACACGAAGATTTAAAAAAAAAAAAAATCCCCCGACCCCCAACTGCCCACATGAGACATTTTTCGAAAATTTTGATTTTCTGAAAAACGACTAACAATTTTGATTATAACATTATATATTAAAAATATTTACATGCCAAATAAAATGTATATATTGAATTTTCTAGGAATAACCTCTGAAGACATGTTTATTCTGGGTGAATTTTGCGAAATTTTGCATAACTGGTAAACCGTAAGACATAGAGAAAAACTTAATACACCAAAAATGTAGATCACGATAAAGCACACAATTTATGTCATAAACATTTTTTTCATGGAGTTGGCCGTTTTCGAGATTGATTTGAATTTTAAAATACTTAATGCTTTTTCTCATATGGGAACTTGTCAACACCTGACTACGCAAAGAATCTGATTTCTATACCGTAGCAACCACATTTTAAACCATCTGACTGTGGTTTTAGCCTAGTGTGTTCAGTTACTTCCATTCTATTTAAAAGAACTAAGTAATATAGCCATTAGCATGAAGTAGATAGAAGAACAAGCTTATTAGCAATAATTTGTTACAGAGATGTAGAGAAAGGCATGTGAATGGAGCACATCAGATTTGTTTTAAAAGAAAACCAACATAATATTAATTAATATTTTTTAATAATATCCGTCACCTGTCATAACTAATTTTGCACGTCATACAGCTTCAAAATCTGTCAAGTTGGCAATCCTGCTTCGGGGGCATTAATTTGCGTCAACAAATGTCAACCGCGTGAAAGCAATGAGATCATCGGGAACAGGTGTTACAGGCTACTATAGAATCATCGTACACTTCTCAAAGTCATAAATTCCTGTTGGTATACCTTCAGACAATGATTCTCTGAAAGATATTTGCTCTTGGACACAAACGTGACCTGAATGTGGACTTGGCTGGATCAGAGCAACTCGCGCTGAAGCTACTGCAGAATCTGATATCCAAGCTTCTTGGTCAGCAATACTTCATTTGGAATACTTCTATAATCATTTTCATTTGCTTTTGCTTTGTTAATTATCTAATACCTACTTTTTTTTTTATTTATTTTGTATACCCTACTTTTATTTACCTTTTTCTTTTTACTTTGTTTTGCCGTATTATTTAGCTCCATGGCACGACAGCTCACGGGGAACCTTGGCCTACCGCCCGGCCGCTGCGTCCCCCATCTCGGTCCACTACAGACGTCATGGATGGGGTGCAGTATTGGAGGGTGAGACGTGGTCAGCGCCTCGAGCCCCTCACGACCTGGAGCCGCTACTTCTTCATCAAGTATCTCCTCAATTGGCCCCCCAGGGACCTCACGAGGCTGAGTGCACCCCGGTCCAGGTCTCCCAGCGGGGGAAAAATCCCCTCGCCGGTACTGGGAATCGAACCCAGGTCTCCCGCTTTGTAGGCAGCTGCGCTACCACCGCGCTAAGGAGACGACCCTTTGCAGTATTATTGCTGTTTTCTTACTTTTACAACACACACATATACACAAACATATAACACCCATGCCCAAGGCGGGACTCGAACCCACGATCCCCAGCGCTACGAAGCACCAAAGCCTTGGCGAGCGCGGCCATGGGGACCGGCTACTTTTTTTAAAACAGTAACGGAGTCTGATCAGGACTCCGGTACTGTATCCCTATTTACATTTCCCCCCGTAGGTTTTTATACTGATTACTGGTTTACTGTTTCTTTTACAAACATATACACATTGCACAAACATATAACACCCATGCCCAAGGCGGGACTCGAACCCACGATCTCCTGCCCACGAAGCAAGCGGCCATGGGGACCGGCTTTGGTGCTTCGTAGCGCTGGGGATCGTGGGTTCGAGTCCCGCCTTGGGCATGGGTGTTATATGTTTGTGTTTATGTGTGTATTGTAACAGCAATCCAGTAATAATACAGAAAAACAAGGTAAAACAGAAAAAGGTAAATTAAAGTAGGGTATACAGTGCCGGAGTCCTGATCAGACTCCAGTACCGTATTTTAAAAAAAAGCACCAAAGCGAGACGCTTTAGCGAGCGCGGCCATGGGGACCGGCTACTTGAGATAAGCTGAGAGAGTACTTCACTAAACAAGATTTCACCGGAACTACATGTTTTGAGGCCCTCTGAACACAAAGTACTTTTAGTCAAATCCGTGAGAGAAAGAGTGATAGTGAGAGAGAGAGAGAGAGAGAGAGAGTGTGTGTGCGTGTGCATATGTGAGCAGCATAACTCAAAAACGAAACGTGGATCAAATACCAAACTTGATGATTCAAGAATCAAGAAAATCTGTCCAAACATTTTCCAAAATGATTTGATTACTCTACCATATTATGTTTAAGATATTTTTATGACTATTCAAATATAAGTTCAAACATTAAACCGGTATAAAGGTAAAAAACATAAACAACACAGTTTTGCGCTAACAACGTGGTTGTCAAAACATTGGAAATATTTCCAAAACTACATCAGTATTGGGCAAACAATGGAGTTGACAAAGAATTGGAAAGGTGTCCAAAACATTACATGGAAAATTTATCGAAAATGTTGATAATCTCAAAAATGGCTCTAACGATTTTGATTAAAGTACTTTATATACAGATAATTACACGACAAACACAATATACTTCTTGAATTATTTGGGAATAGTCTCTGAAAACTTCCTACAGTACAGATTTCAGTTTTAAAATACTTAAACTTTCCACATACGGGAACTTGTTAACTTTTGACCATGCACAGAAATAGATTTCAACGACATGGCAACCAGATTTTCAGAAGATTTGACTATCATTTAGTCTAGTTTATTCCCTTATTTCCGTTCTACTTAGAAAAAAACATTTCTGCTCATGTTTATCTCGTTTATCATGAAGTTGATAGAAGAATCAGTTTTTAACAATAATTTGTTACAGAGATGCAGAGAAAGTAATGTCAATAAACACATTACATTTTTACTTTCTCAACAGGTATTATGTAAATAGTGTACAGAGAAGGTATTGCATCCCACGCAAAAATTCGATACCGAGATTTAGGGTCCCCTGTATCCAAAAAAAGTATTTTTAGAAAAAGGACGTGTATGGGTATGTGTCTGTGGGCAGGATAGCTCAAAAACGAAATTTAAATGCAATATCTTTCAAGGATGCGACACGAAGACTTTTAGGAAAATGCCCCCATCCCCAATTATATTTTTTGAAAATGTTGATTTTCTCAAAAATGGCTCTAACGATCTTAATTAAAATATCGCACATTAAAGATACTTAACTGGCAAATAAAATGTATATGTTGAATTTTCTGGGAATTACTTCTGAAGACATCTTTATTCTGGAGGAACTTTACGGAATTTTGCATAACTGCTAAACCGTAAGAGATAGACAAAAACTTACCACACAATAAATGTAGAGCACGTTAAAACACACAATTTATATCATGTGGTTTTTTTTTCGTGGAGTTTATCGTTTTTAAGATATTCCTTGTTTTAGTTTCAGCTTTCAAAAACTTATACTTTTCTCATACAGGAATTTGTCAACTCCTGTCCACACAAACAAAGGAACTTCAGTCACATAGCAACCAGCTTTTGACTTCACTTTAACCTATTGTACTCTCTTATTTATCTTCTACTTACAAGTAAGCAAGTAATAAGACTATTTCTGCTTTTTTTTTCTCGATTAGCATGAAGTAAATAGAAGCATTTTAAGCTTTTTAACAATAATTTGTTGCAGAGATGTACAGAAAGTCATGTGAATGGAGCACATAAGAATTTTAAGAGATAGAAAACACCAGTTCTATCATAACTTTTGAAATAGTGCCTCTCCATTTCATTAATGCATTTAATATCCGTGTTTTCGCAGTAAATAACCACGTAAAGAGATTTAAAAAACCCCAGTTGCATCTGTGGCTCAGTTTGGAATGTTTACTAGGATTTGTGAACAGAAAAACGGATATAACTCGCATGCTCCCATCTGCCCTATTCATCATGCTGAAAACAGCTCTGCACTTGTTGCTTGCAAGAATGACGAATGGATATGATGGTTCAGCTGCATTTGGCATCTCATAACCAGTAAAAAAATCTGACGTGTTCCATTCACACGACTTTCTCTATACCTCTGCAACAAATTATTGTTAAAAAGTTTATGCTTCTATTTAAATCATTAAAATGGAGAAAAATTAGCAGAAATAGTCTTATTACTTGCTTCCTTGTAAGTAGAAGCGTAATAAGGGAGTACCATAAGTTAAAGTGATGGTCAAAAGCTGGCTCCTTTGTTTGTATGGACACAAGTTCACAAAGTCCTGTATGAGAAAATTTTAATTTTTTTGTAGCTGAAACTAAAAACAAGGAATATCTCAAAAACAATCACCTCCACGAAAAAAACGTGTATAACATAAATTGTGTGTTTTAAAGCGCTCTACATTTGTTGTGGGGTAAGTTTTCGTCCATCTCTTACGGTTTAGCAGTTATGCAAAATTCCGTAAAATTGACCCAGAATAAAGTAGTCTTCAGAGGCTATTCCCAGAAAATTCAAAATATACATTTTATTTGCCAGATGAATATCTTTAATATATGATATTTTAATCAAAATCGTTAGAGCCATTTTTTAGAACATCAAAATTTTCGAAAAAAAATTCTATGTAAAGGGTAGTTTGGGGTGGGGGGATTTTTCTCAAAATCTTCGTGTCCCATCCCTGGGACATACTAAACTTAAATACCAAGTTTGGTATTTTACTGACTTTTCTTTTTTCAGTTATCGTGTTCACTGACACACGGACACACTGGCACACACACACACGCGAGCGGACCTTTTTCTGAAAATACTTTTTTGGATACAGGGGACCCTAAAACATATATTTCCGGTGAAATCTCGGTATCGAATTTTTGGTGGAGTGGAATACCTTCTCTATACCCTATGTATATCGTAGGTATAGAGAAAGTAAAAAGTTTATTCTTCTATCTATTTCATGCTAATCGAGATAAACATTACAAGGTTATTCTAAATTAGTTACCTGATAGTAAAGCTAAATTATACATAGTTATCTTACGTAGTTCATTTCCATTTTCCATTACATACATTGACATAACATTAAGTTTTATTTGCAATGTTTACAAATGTTCAATGCGACTCCCTTTTGTCACTCCGCAGATATCCTACCTATAAGACAGTTCATCCCAGATGCGCGTGATCTACCCGAGTTAATTCGTTGACGAAACCTATCCGGCAGTGGAGGGTTGTACACACTATCTTTAACGTAACCCCACAGATAAAAATTCAGCGGTGTTAAATCAGGAGATCGTAGAGGCCAGGCTACATTCCCACCACGTCCAATCCAAGCGGGAATGATGTGGGATAGGTATGTGGTGACATCATGGTGGTAATGAGGAGGTGCTCCATATTGTTGAAAAATGAAATTCTCTCTCATATCTTCTTTCAGCTGTGGTATCATGTAGTTTTGTAATATATCTAGATATGTGATGCCAGCCACAGTCTTCTCATAAAAAAGAACGGAGCTTAGCGCACAAAATACGTTTAGTTTTTGTGAGTTACGTATTTAAACCTGTGGGGGAGCTTTTTGATGCTCTGTACGAAAATTTAGTTTGATGTAAGACTCTATGGCGACTGCTTACTAGGCTCCGTTCCAGGTGTTGCGAGTGCTTCACATTTTCCCCGCCAGACGAGCAAGGAGTGCATGTAGCGAAGTCTGCCGGCCAGGTTTAAAACTTGATGATATGACATAAGGTTTGATAAACATCTGAATAAATTTCCCTCAACAGTTTCGAAATAATTCATTCATACTTTCAGGTAACTAATTTAGAATAACCCTGTAGAAGAAAGTTCCCTTACTTATTCCTTGTAAGTAGAAGGAAAATAGCAAAAGTACAGGCTAAAGCGATACAATTGATATGCCATTATATTTTCTTGCCAACAGTAAACAAACGAGAAACAAGAAGAGAGATGCCTTCCCGTCCGAGGAAAGTTTAAGTGTCTAAAAATTGTTAAAATAATCCGGAATACCTCGAAAACGGTTAACTGCAAAACAAACATACATAACATTTTTACACAGTAAGTTTTGTCTATCTCTTATTGTATACCAGTTATACAAAAGTCATCCAGACTGAAGAGGTCTTCAGCGGCTATTCCCATAAAATTCAACATATAGAGCCATTTTTGAGAAAATCAAAATTTTCAAAAAACGATCATGTAAAGGGTAGTGTGGGGGAGATTGTCTTGAAATTCTTCATCCTTGGAAGATAGCACACCTAAGCACCAAGTTTGGTATTTAACAGTCTTTTCGTTTATGAGTTATGTTGTCCACAGACAACACAAGGAGTTTTTATAAAAATGCTCTTTTTTTTAGAATCAGAGAGTCCTAAAACATGTATTTCCGGTGAAATATGGGTATCGATTTTGGGTGCATTACAATACCTTCTCTATACAATATAAACATACTACACAAGAGAAAGTAAATGTGTTTTATTCACATAATTTTCTCTATACGAACTATGCACAATGTATAGAGAAGGTATTGTATTGTACACAAAAATTCAATACCGAGATTTCATCGGAAATACATGATTTGAGACTCCCTGAATCTAAAAAAAGCATTTTTAGAAAAATGTCCATGTGTGTCTGTGTGCCTGTGGGCAGCATAGCGCAAAAACGAAAGAACCGTTAAAGCCCAAACTTGGTATTTACGTTTGGTATCTTCCAAGGATGCGACTCGAAGATTTTCAAGAAAATCCCCCCACCCCAAACTAACCTTTACATGGAAAAAATTACGAAAATTTTGATTTTCTAAAAAATGGCTATAACAATTTTGATTAAAATATCATATATTAAATATATTTACCTGAAAAATAAAATGTATATTTTGTATTTTCTGGTAATAGCCTCTGAAGACTACTTTATTCTGGGTCAATTTTACGGAATTTTACATAACTGCTAAACCGTAAGCGATGGTCAAAAACTTACTACACAACAAATTTAGAGCACTTTAAAACACACAATTTATGTTACATACATTTTTTTCGTGGAGTTGATTGTTTTGGAGATATTCCTTGTTTTTAATTTCAGCTATAAAAAAACATACTTTTCTCATACAGGACTTTCTGAACTTGTGTCCATGCAAACAAATGAACTTCAGTTACATAGCAACCAGCTTTTGACTATCATTTTAACCTATGGTACTCCCTTATTTCGCTTCTACTTACAAGGAAATAAGTAATAAGACTGCTTCTGTTAATTTTTCTCACTTAGCATGAAGTAAATAGAAGCATTAGCTTTTTAACAATAATTTGTTGCAGATATGTAGAGAAAGTCCTGTGAATGGAACACATCAGATTTTTAGAATCAGGGGGTCTTAAAACAGGTATTTACGGTGAAATCTAGGTATCGATTTTTATGTACATTACAATACCTTCTCTGTACACCATAAACATAGTACAAAAGAGAAAGTAAAAATCTGTTGTATAGTCCTATTACTTGTATACTTGTGAATAAAAGAAAGAAATGTCTGATGTGTTCCACTCACGTGACTTTCTCTACCCATTATGCAAACTAACTATTCTTAAAAAGAAATTCTTTTATCTACATCATACTAATGCAAAATACTAGATTCCTTGCAAGCAGCAGGGAAACATTTCTGAAGTCATATCCTATGAGAACAATTGAAGTTCGGTTCACTTTACAACGCCAGCAGTAAACAAAAATGAGATATAAGGAGACGTAACTTCCTTTAAACTGGAAACCAATAACATGAATATCTCAGAAACTTTCAACTGTACAACAAAAATACAAATTACATAAATTGTGCGTTTTAACGAGTTCTACATATATGCACAGTAAGTTTTTGTCTATTTCTTTACCAGTTATGCAAAATTTATCCAGAACATACAGGGCCTTTTGAGAAAATAAAAATGATCGATAAAGTTTTAATGGGGGAATTTGTTCAAATCTTTGTGTCACGCTTTTGAGAGGTGTTGAACTTAAATTCCAAGTTCGGTATTTAACCAACTTTTCGTTTTTCAATTACGCTATTCACACACACACACACACACACACACACACACACACGCACACACACATACGCACACCACCGAGATGGCTCAGAAGTTCCGCATGATACTCGCATTCAGGAGGTCGTGGGGTCGATTCCCCGCGGCCGATCTCTCTAACCCATGGATTTTTTTCCGGGTCTTACCGGGTCATTAGGCGAATGCTGGGGAGGTTTCTTCATTCCCCCAAACATTCCTGTCCCTTCATTTCATCTTTATTCCACCCAACTTTCATGGTTTCCGCAAGGTCAGCAGCGTTGGCACTCTCCCATGGTGGTGACTGGAAATTCAGTCGCCCTCCGTAGTGTAATGGTTACCATGCTAACTTCATATGCCCAAGGTAGCGGGTTCAAACCCGGCGGAGGACGATGGATTTTTTCGGGTGTAAAAATCCTTAGCATGGCTTCCTTCGGAAGGAAAGTAAAGCCGTTGGCCCCGTGTCGTAGATTTACGGTACGTAAAAGAACCTCAAGCCTGATAAGAGAGGCATCTGAGCAAAATTAAGCGGTATTTCACGCCCAATTAAAAATGGGACGCTGAGAACCATAGTAGTTAAAGAGCGTCCATAAATAACACGCCATTTCATTTCTGGAAATGCAACTCTCAGTGGTGGGATAGTGTTGAAAGTCTTCTGTAGACTCGGTAAGTTTGGTCAGACCTGAGCTACAGGCTCTTAGCTCTCCCCGCGTCGAGGTGAAGAACTGTTTGGAATGTTATGGACCTTCCACGGTGGCTCTTCCCCGCTTTTTGGTTTCGGCCGCCCTTTAAAATTATTCTCATCTCATCCTATCCTCCTGGGGGTTTGACTAGAATAAGTCGCTTGCTTCACGCGACATTACACACACACCTTACGGACCTTTTTCTAAAAATGATTCCTTTTGGGTTCAGGGAGCTCAAAATATGTATTTCCAGTGAGATATCGATAAGGAATTTTGGGTGGAAAATAATACTTTTTGCTTCCTTTATATATAATACATTGTGGAGAAACTGAACAAATACATTTTTATTATTTCGAATGTAATATTTTCTGAAATTACTATTTAAAGGTCGCGCTTCTACGCGTGGGAGATCTATATAGGTATACGTTTTCGAGGATAACTGTACAAAGTTGGGAACGCACAAGTTTCATCATAAAATCGATGCGGACATAAATTGGCTACCACCCGCTTGGTGGTAGCGTGTTAACGATTACTTAAGGCCATAGTCTCCCCTTCTATTGTGATTCCGTTACGAAGAGCATGCTCAGCAAATTCACCAACAGACCATACCGCCTGGAAGGCAACTTAATGCATTCCTTCTAATATGTGCTTCATAGAAGCATCACAAACAAAAAATTCTATTAGCATTTTCTTCTTTGATCAGCCGATATAGGAAAAATAAAAGTTTTTGTTCCAAACGGAGTGCGTACTTCCAGGAAAATGCACTTGTAAGATGCGTAGAGTAACGTATTTCTGATATTAGTTTCAGTAGTATCATCACACAGAATTTCGAAATAATTAAATCATTTAAAAGCATTGAAGAAATATTCCGAGCAGCCTATTCAGACTTGCGTTGAGGTTGGTCAGGTTAATGAACTGGCTTCTGGATGTAAACACGTCGGTTGCTTGCAAACACGACGCAGGTTATTTTTTTTTTTTTTTTGGTAGTGTTTAACATCCGCTTTAACTACTTATGGTAGCAGCACCGGTGGAATGCGATGGCGGGAGAAACCGGAGTACCCGGAGAAAACCCGCCCCAGCGCCGCTTTACCACCACAAATCTCAAATGCGGTCGCTTAGGATCGCACCCCGGCCGTCTAGGTAAGAGGCGAGTGATCTAAGCAGAGATTTAGAGAAAGTCATGTGATTCTGTTCTCCTGAAACAGTACTGTTTACTTTACAACAGGTTCGTTTACCTCTCCCCCTGCGTTTTTATCAATCACTTGTTTTGATTTGACGAGATGGTCGGTTTAAAACTGAAATCATTCACAAGGAATATCTCGAAAATGGCCATCTCCACGAAAAAAATGCATATGGTATAAATGTGTGTTTTAGCGAGATCTACATGGTTTGTGAAGTAAGTATTTGTCTATTTCTTACGGTTTACCAGTTATACAAAATCTAGAGGTGTTCAGAGGCTATTCCCAGAAAATTCAAGATATATATTTTATTTGCCAAGTAAATTTCTTAGGTATAAAAGGTTTCAATCAAAATCGTTAGAGCCGTTTTTGAGAAAATGAAAATTTTTGAAATTTTTTCCATGTAGAGCGCAGTTTGCGGTGGGGGTATTTTCTTGAAAATCATCGTGACACGTCCTTGAAAGATACCAAACTTGGTATTTAAGTCTTTTCGTTTTTGAGCTATGCTGTCCACACACACACACACACACGGACATTTTTCTAAAAAATGCTTTCATTGGATTTAGGGGGTCTCATAACATGGTATTTCCGGTGAAATCTCGGTATCGAATTTTTGGGTGCATTACAATACCTTCTCTATACACTATGTATACATATCTACAGGGTATTACTGAACTATACCGAAATATTTTCACAGCATATGTAGATTACTTAAATAAGTAATTTGAGATAGGAGACTTCTGGTCTCTTTATTGAAATTTTGAAGTAATGGCTATAAGTTTCTGAAGTGCCAGTACGCCATGTATCGCGGCACTGCGTCTGGAATGAAAATATAAATAATAATAATAATAATAATAATAATAATAACATTTTTTCAATGACAGGAATAGAACTCATATCCATTGGGTTAGCAGCTTCCCGCGTTACGCATTAAGCCACCAGAGTAGTTGAAAAAACGCCTCCAGAAAAGGCTACATAGCTCAAGAATGTAGTTAATAAATGCTCAGTGTCGCACTTTCAAGTGATTAGTTCGAGATTTTACAGATTTTTGCGACATTAAATCTTGAGAACGCTAGTAACGAGCTGCTAAAAATTGATATTTCTATACTCGGGCAGCAGTTTTAAATTCATTCTAAGCCATATTTTTTAACCTCCTTTGCCTTAACACCGACTTATCAGCACCTGATACCCACACATTTAACGCTATGTAGCTGTGTTATGTTTATTCGGGGACCATGCATCGCCGATCTCAAATTACTTATATCACTCACGTGCTCAATATCACAAATTATTTCGGTGTAGTTCATTAACACATATATAGTACGGATAGAAAAAACCTGATGTATTACACTCACATGAGTTTCTCTAGGAGTTCTACAAACTTCTTACACAAGATTATTCTTCCTTCTGCACCTTGCTAATCGAGGTACTCATTAGCACAATGTTCTTATTACTTAGTTCCGTATAAGTAGGAAGAAAATAAGGGAATACACAAGGCTAAATCGATTGTCAAATGTTTTAAAAGCCGTCGTTACGCGATTGTCATAACAAATCGATTCTTTTCTTGGCCAGGAGTAGAACAAAAGAAAAACGGACACTCCCGTCTGAGAAAAGTATAAGTACTTCACAACTGAATCTAATACCAATGAATGCCTCGGAAACGGTAAGCTCCACGAGAAAAAAGTATATTACGTAACTTGTACTTAAAAAGAAACCTACATTTTTTTATAGTAAGTTTTGGTCTATCTCTTACGGTTTACTAGTTATGCCAAATTAGGCAAAATTCATCCAGAATAAACAGGTCTTCAGAAGCTATTCCGAAAATTCAAGATATACATTTTATTTGTCAGGTAAATATCTTTAATATACGATATTTTAATCAAAATCGTTAGAGCCATTTTTTAGAATATCAACATTTTCGAAAAAAGTTCCATGTAAAGGGTAGTTTGGTGTGGGGGGATTTTTCTCAAAATCTTCGTGTCGCATCCCTGGAAGATACTAAACTTAAATACCAGGTTTGGTATTTTAGCTACTATTCGTTTTTGAGATATCGCGTTCACAGACACACGAACACACACACAGACGGACCTTTTTCAGAAAATGCTTTTTATGGACACAGGGGGACCTAAAACAAATATTTCCGGTGAAATCTCGGTATCGAATTCTTTGGTGGAATACAATACTTCTCTATGCCTATGTACATTGTATATACGGGCCTAGAGAAAGTAAAAAAATCTGATGTGTACCATTCACATACTTTCTCTATATCCTTACAACAAATTATTCTTAAAACGCTTATACTTCTATTTACTTTCTGCCAATCAGAAACAAATAGCAGAAATAGCCTTATTACTTGCTTCCTTGTAAGTAGAAGCGAAATAAGGGACAACCAGAGATTAAAATAATAGTCAAAAGCTGGTTATTATGTCAATGAAGTTCCTTTGTTTATATGGATAGGAGTTCACAAGCTCCTGTATGAGAAAAGTATACGTTTTTCATAGCAGAAACCAAAAATAAGGAATATCTCAAAAACGACGAACTCCACGAAAAAAATGTATATAACGTAAATTGTGTGCTTTAATGTGCTCTACATTTTTGTGGAGAGAGCTTTAGTACATCTCTTTCGGTTTAGCAGTTATTCAAAATTCAGTAAAATTCATCCAGAATAAACTACTCTTCAGAGGCTATTTCCAGAAAATTCAAGACATACATTTTATTTGTCCGATAAATATCTTTAATATACGAACTTCTAATCAAAATCGTTAGAGCCATTTTTGAGAAAGTCAACATTTTCGAAAAAAGTTCTATGTAAAGGGTAGTAGGGGGTGTGGAGATTTTTCTCAAAATCTTCGTGTAGCATCCTTGGGAGATACTAAATTTAAATACCAAGTTTGGTATTTTACCGACTTCTCGTTTTTGAGTTATCGTGTTCACAGACACACGGACACACACACACACACACACACGCATGGACCTTTTTGTGAAAATGCTTTTTTACTTTCTCTATACGCACTATGTACATAGTGAATAGAGAAAATATTGCACTCCACCAAAAAATTCGATACTGAGATTTCACCGGAAATATATGTTTTAGGGTCCCCTTTATCTAACAAAAGCATTTTTACAAAAATATCCGTGTGTGTGTGTGTGTGTGTGTGTGTGTGTGTGTGTCCGTGTGTCCATGAACACGATAACTCAAAAACGAAAAGTCGGTAAAATACCAAACTTGGTATTTAAGTTTAGTATCTTCCAGGGATGCGACACGAAGATTTTGAGAAAAATCCCTCCATCCCAAACTACCCTTTACATGAAACATTTTTCGAAAATTTTGATTTTCTCAAAAATGGCTCAAACGATTTTGATTAAAATATCATATATTAAAGATATTTACCTGACAAATAAAATGTATATTTTGAATTTTCTGGGAATAGCCTCTGAAGACTGCTTTATTCTGGATGAATTTTGCATAACTACTAAACCGTAAGAGATGGACAAAAACTTAACACACAGAAAATGTAGAGCACGTTAAAACACACAATTTATGTTGTATACATTTTTTTCATGGAGTTAATCGTTTTTGAGATATTCCTATATCTTGGTTTCAGCTTTGAAAAACTTATACTTTTCTCATACAGAAATTTGTCAACTCCTGTCCACACAAACAAAGGAACATCAGTCACATAGCAACCAGCTTTTGGCTTTCATTTTAACCTATGGTACTCCCTTATTCCGCCTGTATTTACAATAAAGCAAGGAATAAGATTATTTCTGCTATTAACAATAATTTGTTACAGAAAGATAGAGAAAGTCATATGAATGGAACACATCAGATTTTTTGGATATTAGGGACCCTAAATCATATATTTCCGGTGAAATCTCGGTATCGAATTTTTGGGTACACTATGTACATAGTGCGTGTAGAGAAAGTATATCTGTGACTTATAATGTTAAACATAACAAAGGTCTTTGTAGAGACTAATTTTTATTTTCGGCACCGGAAATATGTTTGCTGAAAATCTGCTTGTAATGCAGGAAGTAGACATCGGAGGCTTGGTAAACTGTCCCGTGAATGAAACAAGCTTTACTCTTCTTGTGCTTCCGCCAGGTGGCTACACTGTGTATATAATACAACACACAAGAGCAAGTTCAAGGCTATAGCGGAAACAGTTCTCATTCATACAACTTTCTCAGCCATTCTTCAACAAACTATACATACAAATCTGATGTGTTCCATTCACATGACTTTCTCTATATCTCTGCAACAAATTATTGTTAAAAAGCTTATGCTTCTATTTACTTCATGCTAATCGAGAAAAAATTAGCACAAATAGCCTTATTACATGCTTCCTTGTAAGTAGACGCCAAATAAGGGAGTGCCATAGATTAAATTGATAGTTAAAAGCTGGTTGCTATGTGACTGAAATTCCTTTGTATGGACAGCAGTTGATAAATTGCTGTATGAGGAAAATATGTTTTTCATAGCAGAAACCAAAAAAGGAATGCCTCAAAAACGATGAACTCCCTGAAAAAAATGTATATAACATAAATTGTGTGTTTTAGCGTGCTCTACTTTTTGTGTAGTAAGTTTTTGTCATCTCTTACGGTTTAGCAGGTATTCAAAATTCCGTAAAATTCATCCAGAATAAACTACTCTTCAGAGGCTATTCTCAGAAAATTCAAAATATACATTTTATTTGTCAGGTAAATAGAAGAATAAGCTTTTTAACAATAATTTATTGCTGAGTTGTAGAGAAAGTCAAGTGACAGGAACACATCAGACATTTTTTGTGGAGTTGGCCATTTTTGAGATACTCCTTGTTATTAGTTTCAGCTTTAAGATACTTAAACTTTTCACATAGAGGAATTTGTCAAGTTCGATATGTAAAGAAATTGATTTCAACCACATGCCATCCAGCTTTTAAAAGATTGGACTATGTTTTAGCCTTGTGTACTCTCTTATTTTTCCCTACTTACAAGACAGCATTTCTGCTATGGTTTTTCTCGATTAGCATGAAGTAAATAGGAGAATAAGCTTTTTAACAGTTATTCCTTACTGAGAAGTAGAGAAAGTCATGTGAATGGAGCACATCAGTGTTTTTAATCAATTTTACTTTCTCTACACGTACTGCGTACATAAGGTATTCCACCCAAAACTTCAATTCTGAGATTTCACTGGAAATACACGTTTTAGGGTCCCCTGCAAACAAGTAATTTTAGTAAAAGATCATTTTGTGGGTGTGAACACGATAACACAAAATCGAAAAGTCAGTAAAATACCAAAATTGGTATTTAGGTTAAAGTATCTTCCAAGGATGCGACACGAAGAATTAAAAAAAAAAAAAAAACAGCTACCACCACAAACTACACTTTACATGGAAAAAATTACCAACATTTTGATTTTCTTAAAATATGTTCTAACGATTTTGATTAAAATCCCGTATATTACAGCTATTTATATCCGAAATGAAATGTATATCTCGAATTTTCTGGGAATAGCCTCTGAAGACCTCATTGTTCTAGATGAATTTTGCCGAATTTTGCTTAACTGCTAAACTGTAAGAGATAGACAAAAACTCACTTCACCAAAAATGTATATCACGTCAAAACACACAATTTGTATCATTTACATTTTTGTTGTGGAAGTAACCGTTTCCGAGATATTCCTTCTTTTTGTTTTCAATTGTGAAGTACTTAAACTTTTCTCCGACAGGAAGTATCCGTTTTTCTTTTGTTCTACTCCTGACCAAGAAGAGATTTGCAATGACAATCGCATAACAGCTTTAAAACATTTGACAATCACTTTAGCATAGCACATTCCCTTATTCTCTTCTACTTATAAGGAACTAAGTAATAACATTCTGCTAAAATTTATCTCGATCAGCATTGTGTAGAAAGAAGAATAATCTTTTGTAGGAGGTTTGTAGAGCAGCTAGAGAAAGTCATGTGAGTGTAACACATCAGATTTTTCAGATATTAGTGCATATTATTGTATTTTCAACTTGAAATAGACATATTTAAGGCCATATGTTATTGGTCAAAACCAAATGTCGGATTTTTACCAATTTTTCACCATAGTGAAAAGGTTAAAGCACCACACCTACTTACAGTGAAACATTTAAATAGTCACGTGATACTGTTTAAAGCGCCACATGGTAATAAAAACAATGGGAAATTGAACTACAAGATTACATTAATCAAATTTTACTTTCTCTACACACACTATGTGCATATTGTATAGAGAATGTATTGCACTCCACCCAAAAATTCGATACCGAGATTTCACCAATATAACATATAGGGTCCCCAATATCCAAAAAAAGCATTTTCACAAAAAGGTCCGTGTGTGTATGTGTGTGTGTGTCCGTGTGTCAGTGTGTCCGTGTGTCTGTGAACACGATATCTCAAAAACGAAAAGTTTTGTTGGTATTAAGTTAAGTATCTTTCAGGGATACGTCACGAAGGTTTTGAGAAAAATCCCCCCACCCCAAACTACCCTTTATATGGAACTTTTTTTCGAGAATTTTGATTTTTGCAAAAATGGCTCTAACGATTTTGATTAAAATTTCATTTATTAAAGTTATTTACCTGATAAATAAAAGGTATATCTTGAATTTTCTGGGAATAGCCTCTGAAGAGTAGTTTATTCTGGATGAATTTTACTGAATTTTGAATAACTGCTAAACCGTAAGAGATAGACAAAAACTTACTACACTAAAAATGTAGAGCACGTTAAAGCACACAATTTATATTATATACATTTTGTTCGTGAGTTTGTCGTTTTTGAGACATTCCTTATTTTTGGTTTCTGCTATGAAAAACTTTTCTCATACAGGAACTTGTCAACTCCTATCCATATAAACAAAGGAACTTCTTTGACATAGCAACCAGCTTTTGACTATTATTTTAACCTCTGGTTGTCCCTTATTTCGCTTCTACTTACAAGGTAGCAAGTAATAAGACTATTTCTGCTCATTATTTCTGATTAGCATAAAGTGAATAGAAGTATAAGCTTTTTAAGAATAATTTGTTGCAGGGATATAGAGAAAGTCATGTGAATGGTACACATCAGATTTTTTTATCAATTTTCACAGATAGGTATCCTTAAGTTGATATATGAAACTGTTGTAATTATATGTGAGAAACAAAAGCGAACACACAAGCGGAAGCTCAAGGAACTCCACGTGAAAGTGAAGTGCTAAGCTAATTAATTGAAAGTGCACGTTTTGGTTGAGTTAAAGAAACCTGCTCCCATGAACAGTAAGACTGAACTAATCAGCTGTAACCTAGATTAAATTCAAATTCAGCTTGTACCTGTTCTCACAAACCACAACGCAGATGTAAAGGTTCGTGCATTCGGTAATGTAACATAAAAACTGCGGTTTGCTGGTTAGTAAATCATTTTATAATCAACTACCTGAAATACGAGATCCTGCTTGGTACTTTCTCTTGCCCCTTATGTACAATGTACATAGGGATAGAGAAGTATTGCATTCCACCCAAAAATTCGATGTGGATATTTCACCGGAAATATATGTTTAAGGGTCCCCTGTATCCAAAAAAAGTATTACCAGAAAAAGGTCCGTGTGTGTGTGTGTGTGTCCGTGTGTCTGTGAACACGATAACTCAGAAACCAAAAGTATCTTCCAGGGATGCGACTCGAAGATTTTGAGAAAAATCCCCCCACCCCAAACTACCCTTTACCCGGAACTTTTTTCGAAAATTTTGATTTTCTTAAAAATGGCTCTAACGATTTTGATTAAAATGTCGTATATTAAAGATATTTACCTGAGAAATAAAATGTATATCTTGAATTTTCTGGGAATAACTTCTAAAGACCTGTTTATTCTGGGTGAATTTTGCTTAATTTGGCATAACTAATAAACCGTAAGAGATAGACAAAAACTTACAATACAAAACATGTAGGCCTTGTTAAAATACACAATTTACGTCATATACATTTTTTTCGTGGAGCTTACCGTTTTCGAAGTATTCATTGTTATTAGTTTCGTTGTGAAGTACTTATACTTTTCTCAGACGGGAGTATCCGTTTTTCTTTTGTTCTACTCCTGGCCAAGAAAAGAAGCGATTTGTAATGACAATCGCATAACGACAGCTTTTGAAACATTTGGCTATCGATTTAGCCTAGTTTATTCGCTTATTTTCTTCCTACTTATAAGGAACTAAGTAATAAGAACATTGTGCTGAATACTCGATTAACAAGGTGCAGAAAGAAGAATAATTTTATGTAATAAGTTTGTAGAACGGCTAGAGAAAGTCATGTGAGTGTAACACATAAAATTTTGGTTTTTTATCTTCTTCACATTTAGCCTTCGTTTATTCGCACGTATTTCGAAATTATTAAACAATATACTCAAACAAATAATTTATTAAAACTCAGCACACCACAAAGAAAGAAAAATAACAGAAAGCTAATGCAAGGCATGGTTGAAGGACTAGAATTATCGCAGTGATAGTTGTGAATAAAACTCTATACTTCATTATTCGGGCGACTCGTTGATATTTACAGAGAAAACCTCAGTTGGGAAGAAGTAATGCCAGTTTAAGTAACGTCTATATACCTATAGGAGGGCTGTTAAGAAAGTAGTGGCAACATGGTCCCCACGTTCACAGGACAGCGGGTATGAGCTGATATGATAAGGGAGCGATCAGGTGACTAGTGTCGATGTGAGGTGTGCATTGGTCGGCCTGTCAGTTGAGAATGTGTAACGTTGAAGTGAACAGTGTCAAGTGCACCGCTCTAAAGCATGTTTACCAAAGGCGTTCGTGGATTAAAATCGAGGTTGCCCGTGGAAAAAATGCATCAGTATGTTATCGAGAATTACGTGAAGCCTGTGGCGGGAATGCATTGCCCTACAGGACGGTTGCACGATGGATCAATGCGTTTCGTGCAGCTCGGACTGAGACTGCGGATTTGCACCGCACAGGTCGGCCGTCCATTCCGCAAGATCAGATTGACATGTTGAGTGGTCTCGTTGCCATGAACCATCGCTGGACTGTCCGGGAGTTATCCGTAGAGGTTGGTCTCAGTCATCAAACTGTATTGCATATCCTGACGAAATGTCTTCACCTGAGGAAAATTGCGTCCCGTTGGGTTCCACATCGACTCACTGAGGTACAGAAATGACACCGGTATCCACCTGGACAGATACCGCAATGAAGAAGACGCATTTGTGCAGCGTATTGTCGCCATTGATGAGACGTGGGCACCAGCCTATGAGCCGGAATTGAAGCGTTAGTCGAATGAATGGCGTGACCCAGGTTCACCACGTCCACAGAAAGTTCGACAGGAACCCAGTCGGGTGAAGCTGATGCTGATTGTCGCATACGACTACGAGGGGGTTACTCTTACGCATGCTGTGCCTGAGGGACAAACCGTCAACAGTGCCTACTATTGCCGATTTCTGGAGCGACATCTTCGTCCGGCTATGCGGCGCAAACGTTTATTGCGAGACGATCACCCCATAGTGTTGCATGACAACGCACGTTGTCATGTCGCAAACAATGTCCAGCTCTTATTGCAACGGTGGCATTCGGAGGTTTTGGAACATCCTCCGTACTCACCAGATATGAGTCCTTGTGACTTCGACCTGTTTCCGAAGTTGAAGAAACCCCTCCGAGGCCGCCGATTTCCTGACGTGGCATCTGTAGTCCGCGCAGTAGGGCGCTCCGTCGCAGTCATCAACAGAGATCCCCTTGCCAACGGTCCCCAAGCGCTGCCCTACTTTAGCAAAAGGTCAGGGACTTTGCGGGTGACTACATTGAGGGAATGTAATGCAGTTGTACTTGTGAGTTCAATAAATATTGTGTTCTATCAATGTTGCCACTACTTTATTTTCGTATATATTCTTGTTTATTCTCAGTGACCAACATACTTAAGAAAATTAAAAAAGCTGATGTGTACCATTCACATGACTTTCTCTATATCCCTGCAACAAATTATTCTTAAAAAGCTTATACTTCTATTAACTTCATGCTAATCAGTAAAACATTATCAGAAATAGCCATATTATTTGCTGCATTGTAAGTAGAGGTGAAATAAGGGAGTACCATAGGTTATAGTGACAATCAAAAGCTGGTTGCTATGTCACTGAAGTTCCTTTGTTTGTATGGACAGCAGCTGACAAATTCCTGCATGAGAAATGTATAATTTTTTCATAGCAGAAACCAAAAATAAGGAATGTCACAAAAACGACGAACTCCACGAAAAAAATGTATATAACATAAATTGTGTATTTTAACGTGCTCTACATTTTTTGTAGTAAGTTTTTGTCCATCTCTTACGGTTTAGCAGTTATTCAACATTTAGTAAAATTCATCCAGAATAAACTACTCTTCAGAGGCTATTCCCAGAAAATTCAATATATACATTTTATTTGTCAGGTAAATATCTTTAATATACGAAATTATAATCAAAATCGTTAGAGCCATTTTTGAGAAAATCAAAATTTTCGAAAAAAGTTCCATGTAAAGGGTAGTTTGGGGTGGGGGGATTTTTCTCAAAATCCCCGTGTCGCATCCCTGGAAGATACTAAACTTAAATACCACATTTGGTATTTTATCTACTTTTCGTTTTTGAGTTATCGTGTTCACAGACACACGGACACACACACACACACACACACACACACACACACACGGACCATTTTTCAAAACTGCTTTTTTTAGATAAAGGGGACCCTAAAACATATATTTCCGGTGAAATCACGCTATCGAATTTTTTGGTGGAGTGCAATACATTCTCTATACACTATGTACATAGTGCCTATAGAGAAAGTAAAAACTAAAGGAAAAACAACAAAATGTGCATATAATAGATAAGAGGTACTTTGTCTGGTATCCATGCCCATATTATTGCTCCATCTACACGCACATAGTATATAGAGAAGGTATTGTATTGCACCCAAAAATTCGATGCCGAGCTTTAACCGGAAATATATGTTTTGAGACCCCCTGAATCCGAAAAAAAAGGATTTTTAAAAAAATGTCCACGTATATGTATATCTGTTAGTGTGTGTATGTGTGTGTGCCTATGGGCAGCATAGCTCAAAAACGAAAAAACTGTTAAATACCAAGCTTAGTATTTAAGCTCAGTATCTTCCAAGGATACGACACGAAGATTTTCAAGAAAAACCCCACATTCCTAACTACCCTTTACATGGAACTTTTTTCCAAAATGTTGATTTTCTTAAAAATGGCTTTTTGATTAAAATGTCGTCTATTAACGATATTTACGTGACAAATAAATTGTATATCCTGAATTATATGGGAATAGCATCTTAAGGGATGTAGAAAAAGTCATGCTAATGGAACACATCAATTTTTACTTTCTCTAGCCCCATTTGTATAATGTACATAGGGATAGACAAGATACTGTAATGCACCCAAAAATTCGATACCGAGATATCACCGGAAATATATGTTTTGGGGTCCCCTGAGTCCGAAAAAAGCATTTTTAAAAAAAAAGGTCCTTGTGCGTGTATGTATGTGTGAGTCTGTGTGTCTGTCTGTGTGTCTGTGCACAGCATAGCCCCAAAACAAAAAGACCGTTAAATACCAAACTTGGTATTTAGGTTCAATATCTTCCAAGGATGCTACACGAAGATTTTCAAAAAAATCTCTCCACCGCAAACTACCCTTTACAAACAAAAATTTCGAAAATTTTGATTTCCTTATAAATGGCTCTAACGATTTTGATTAAAACCCCGTATATTAAAACCGAAATAAAATGTATATCTCGAATTTTTTGGGAATAGCCTCTGAAGAACTGTTTAATAAGGATGAATTTTGCTGAATGTTGCTTAACTGCTAAACCGTAAGAGATAGAAAAAAACGTACTATTCAAAATATGCACCTCATGACAAACACATAATTTTTGTCCTTTACGTTTTTGTTGTGGAGGTAACCGTTTTCGAGATATTCCTTGTTATTGGTTTCAATTGTGAAGTACTTAAACTTTTCTCAGACAGGAAGTGTCTGTTTTTCTTTTGTTCTACTCCTGGCCAAGCAAAGAAGTTATTTGCAAAGACAATCGCATAACGATAGCTTTTAAAACATTTGTCAATCACTTTAGCATAGTGCATTCCCTTCTACATATAAGCAACTAAGTAATAACATTTGCTAACAGTTATCTTGGTTAGCATTGCGTTCAAAGAAGAAGAATATTTTGTAGGAGTTTAGTAGAGCAGCTAGAGAAAGTCATGTGAGTGTAACACATCAGATTTTTTTACGCGAAATTGACAATTTCTGAGATACTACTTGATATTTGTTTCAGATTTAATATAATCTCTTCTCACTCGTAAAGTTGTAACCTGGTTCTGCATAGAAACGGATTTCATCCACATGGCAACCAGTTTTTAAAAGATTTGACTATCGTTTTGTTTAGCGTATTCCATTATTTCCTTCTACTTACAAGAAGGCAAATAATAAGACCCTTTCTGCTGATTTTTTCTCGATTAGCTTTAAGTAAATAGAATAATAAGATTTTTAACAATAATTTATTGCTGAGATATAGAGATAGTCATGTAAATGGAACACATAAGATTTTTTTTCTTAGAGTTATACATATCTGAGATATTCCTTGTTATTGTTTCAACCTTAGAATGCTTGCACTTTTCTAAAACAGAACTCCGATTTGTTTCGTACCTCTTGCTTTAAACCTGACCATGCAAAGAGAAGGGAATTTCAATTGTATCACATAGCGAAAGTTCTTAAGAGATTTGTCCTGAGCTTTAACCTAATTTATCACTTATTTTCCTCCTACATACAAAGGAGCAAGTGATGAAGCTATTTCTGGTAATGCTTATCTCGATTACTATGATGTAAATAGAAGGGTATGCTTTTGTGGGTATGGTTTGTTTGCAGCACAGGTAGAGAAAATTATGTGAATGGAACACAAAAGATATTACTTTCTCTACACGTACTATCTACAGTGTATAGAGAAGGTATTGAATTCCATCCAAATTTTCGAAACCGAGATTTCACCGGAAATATATGTTTTAGGGTCCCCTTTATCTAAAAAAAAAACATTTTCGGAAAAAAGGTCCGTGTGTGTGTGTGTGTTTGTATGTGTCCGTGTGTCTGTGTGCCTGTGAACACGATAACTCAAAAACGAAAAATAGGTAAAATACCAAACTTGGTATTTAAGTTTAGTATCTTCCAGGGATGCGAACAAAGATTTTGAGACAAATCCCCCCACCCCCAACTACCCTTTAC
The DNA here is from genome assembly GCA_030762935.1 of Hymenopus coronatus. NCBI lineage: Eukaryota > Metazoa > Arthropoda > Insecta > Mantodea > Hymenopodidae > Hymenopus > Hymenopus coronatus. Next base: position 64,459,395 of record CM060899.1, read on the forward strand.
ATGGAACGTTTTTCGAAAATTTTGATTTTCTCAAAAATGGCTCTAGAGATTTTGATTACAATTTCGAATATTAAAGATATTTACCTGACAAATAAAATGCATATCTTGAATTTTCTGGGAATATCCTCTGAAGAGTAGTTTATTCTGCATGAATTTTACTGAATTTTGAATAACTGCTAAACTGTAAGGGATGTACGAAAGCTTACTATACAAAAAATACAGAGCAAATTAAAACACATAATTTATGTTATATACATTTTTTTCGTGGAGTTCGTCGTTTTTGTGACATTCCTTATTTTTGGTTTCTGCTATGAAAAACGTATACTTTTCTCATACAGGAACTTGTCAACTCCTATTCATACAAACAAAGGAACTTCATTGACATAGCAACCAGCTTTTGACTATCTCTTTAACCTACAGTTGTCCCTTATTTCGCTTCTACTTACAAGGAAGCAAGTAATTAAACTATTTCTGCTATTTTTTTCTGATTAGCATAAAGTAAATAGAAGTATAAGCTTCTTAAGAATAATTTGTTGCAGGGATATGGATAAAGTCATGTGAATGGTACACATAAGATTTTTACAAAAAGGTTCGTGTGTGTATGTGTGTATGTGTCTGTGGACAGCATAGCTCAAAAACAAAAAGACCGTTTAATTCCTAACTTAGTATATAAGTTTGGTATCTTGCAAGAATGCGACACAAAAATTCTCAAGAAAATCCACCCTCCCCCAACTACCCTTTACATGCAAAAAAATTCGAAAATTATGATTTTCTAAAAAAATGGCTCTAACGATTTTAAATAAAATATCATATATTAAGGATATTTATCTGACAAATAAAATGTATATCTTAAATTTTCTGGGAATAGTCTCTGAAGACTACTTTATTCTGGATGAATTTTACAACATTTTGCATAGCTGCTAAACCGTAAGAGATGGACAAAAACCTATCACATAAAATGTATAGCACGTTAAAACACACCATTTATGTTATATACATTTTTTTCGTGGAGTTGATCGTTTCAGCTTTAAAAAACTTAAATTTTTCTCATATGGGAATTTGTCAACTCCTGTCCATACAAACAAAGGAACTTCAGTCACATAGCAACCAGCTTTTGACTTCACTTTAACCTATGGTACTACCTTATTTCGCTTCTACTTACAAGGGAGCAAGTAATAAGAATATTTCTATTAATTTTTCTCAATTAGCACGAAGTAAATAGAAGCTTAAGGTTTTTAAAAACACTTTGTTGCAGAGATGTAGAGAAAGTCTAGTGAATGGAACACATCAGGTATTTTAGTTTTCATTTTGTTTATCGTTCTCCACAGCCAATTTTATCCACATCAAACAGACAATTAGCATGGTTATGCTGAAATGAGAATACCTAACATTGCATCAGCTCATCCCAGCTCGTAAAAACCTATGTACAGCTCAAAATTCCAAACAATGAATGTTAAATTAGCATTCCAAATATTTTATGGATCAATAGCAGGCAAGCCATGAGATAAGCGCTTTGTACAAAACTGGGAGACTGGAAACAGATTAAAAAACCCTGGTAATACCAAAAGTAATGCTACAAGCTGTAACCTACACACTTTAGATTTATACGCACATTTTCAATATTCTGTGATAGTGCCCACAATTTGTGAAAATTAAACAAGGAAATCTGACGTGTTTCACTCACATGATTTTCTCTACATACCTGCAACAAATTATTATTAAAATGCTTATGCTTTTATTAACTTCATGCTAATTGAGAAAAAATAACCATAAATAGTCTTATTATTTGCTTCCTTGTAAGTAGAAGCGAAATATGGGAATATCATAGGTTAAAGTCATAGTCAAAAGCTGGTTTTTATGTGACTGAATGTCCTTTGTTTGTATGTATGGACATGAGTTGACAAATTCCTGTATGAGAAAATTATATTTTTTATAGCTGAAACAAAAAAACAAGAAATACCTCAAAAACAATCAACTCCTCAAAAAAAAAATCAAATAAAAATTGTGGTTTTTAATGTGCTCTACATTTTTTGTGTGGTAAGTTTTTGTCCATTTCTTGCGGTATTAGCAGTTATGCAAAATTCCCCCAGAATAAAGTAGTCTTCAGAGACTATTCCCAGAAAATTCAAGATATACATATTATTTGTCAGGTAAATATCTTTAATATAGGATATTTTAATCAAAATTGTTAGAGCTATTTTTGAGAAGATCAAAATTTTAGAAAACAAGTTCCATGTAAAGGGTAGTTAGAGGTGGGTAGATTTTCTTGCGAATCTTCGTGTCGCATCCTTGGAAGATACCAAACTTAAGTACCAAGTTTGGTATTTAACGGTCTTTTCGTTTTTGAGCTATGCTGTACACAGACACACTGATACACACACACACGCAGACATAAACGGACCTTTTTCTAAAATGCTTTTTTTTATTCAGGGGGGCCCAAAACGTGTATTTCCGGTGAACTTTCGGTATCGAATTTTTAGGTGGAATACAATACCTTCTCTATACACTATGTACATAATACACGTAGAGAAAGTAAAAAAGTGTGTGTGTGTGTGTGTGTCTGTGGGCAGCATAGCTCAAAAACGAATAGCGCGTTAGATAAACACTTGGTATTTAAGTAAGGTATCTTCTAAACTTTACATTTTTGATTTTCTGAAAAATATCTATAATGAATTTGATTAAAAGTTATATACTATAGACGTTCACAGTGTGTATATATATACATTGTGTATTTTAACGATATATATATCGTTAAAATACACAATTCTGGTTAAATACGTATTCATTATAGAGTTTAGCCTTTTTACTTTCTCTATTCGCACTATGTATATAGTGTATAGAGCAGGTATTGCACTCCTCCAAAAAATTCGATACCGAGATTTCATCGGAAACGTAAGTTTTAGGGTCCCCTGTATCCAAAAAAAGTATTTTCAGAAAAAGGCCCGTGTGTCCGTGTGTCCGTGAACACGATAACTCAAAAACGAAAAGTCGGTAAAATACCAAACTTGGTATTTAAATTTAGTATCTTTCAGGGATGCGACACGAAGATTTTAAGTAAAATCTCCCCCACCCCAAACTACCCTTTACATGGAACTTTTTTCGAAAATTTTGATTTTCTAAAAAATGGCTCTAACGATTTTGATTAAAATATTGTATATAAAGATATTTAGTTGACAAATAAAATTTATATTTTGAGTTTTCTGGGAATGGCCTCTGAAGAGTAGTTTATTCTGGATGAATTTTACTAAATTTTGAATAACTGCTAAACCGTAAGAGATGGTCAAAAACTTACTACACAAACAATGTAGAGCACGTTAAAACACACAATTTATGTTATATACATTTTTTTCGTGGAGTTCGTCGTTTTTGTGACATTCCTTATTTTCGGTTTCTGCTATGAAAAACGTATACAGGAATGTGTCAACTGCTGTCCATACAAACAAAGGAACTTCTGTGACATAGCAACCAGCTTTTGTTTATCACTTTAACCTTACTCACTTTACTCCCTTATTTCACTTCTACTTACAAGGAAGCAAGTAATAACACTATTTCTGCTACTGTTTTACTGATTAGCATGAAGTTAATAGAAGTATAAACTTTTTAAGAATAATTTGGTGCAGGGATATAGAGAAAGTCACGTGAATGGTACACATAAGATTTTTTAGATATTTCTTGTCACTAGTTTCAGTTTTAAAATACTTATCCACACAAAGAAACGGATTTCCGTACCATTGCAACCACATTTTAAAACACTTGACTGTCAGTTTAGTCAGTCAGTGTATATGCTTATTTACCTTCTAGGTCTACCTACTTATAAGGTACTAAGTATTAATACAGTTTCTGCTAATGTTTATCTGGATGAGCATGAAGTAGATACAAGAATAAGCTTTTTAACATTCATTTATTACAGAGATATTAAGAAAGTGATGCAAATGGAACACATTAGATATTTACTATTACGTTAACAAACGAAAGTGTCGTAGCCGTAACAACGCGCCTTGAATGGGAACACTCTCAGATGTTTACCTTCACAGCTCTTTGAAATAGCTGAACGTCGGAAAAGTGACAAATGAAACAAGCATAAGAGAAAAATTCTGATATGGTGTTCCATTCACATGACTTTCTCTATATCACTGCAGCAAATTATTCTATTTACTTCATCTAATGGAGCAAAAATTAGCAGAAATCGTCTTATTTCTTGCTTCCTTGTAAGTAGAAGCGAAATAGGCGAGTACCATAGGTTAAAGTGATAGTCAAAAGCTGGTTGCTATGTCACTGAAGTGCCTTTGTTTGTATGGACACGAGTTCACAAAGTCCTGTATGAGAAAAGTATGTCTTTATAGCTGAAACCAGAAACAAGGAATATCTAAAAAAAAATCAACTCCACGAAAAAATTGTATATAACATAAATTGTGTGTTTTAAGGTGCTCTACATTTGTTGTGTGGTAAGTTTTTGTCCATCTCTTACGGTTTAGCAGTTATGTAAAATTCCGTAAAATTGACCTTGAATAAAGTAGTCTTCAGAGGCTATTCCCAGAAAATTCAAAATAATACATTTTATTTGTAAGATAAATATCTTTAATATACGATATTTTAATCAAAATCGTTACAGCCATTTTTTAGAAAATCAACACTTTCGAAAAATGTTCCATACAAAGGGTGCTTGTGAGTGGGGGAGTTTTCTTGAAAATCTTCGTGTCGCATTCTTGGAAAATACCATCTTAAATACCAGGTTTGGTATTTAACAGGTTTTTCTTTTTTGGGCTATGCTGCCCACATACACACACATACACAGAGATACAGACCGACGCACACATGGACATTTTTCTAAAAATGATTTTTTTTTTGATTCAGGGAAACCAAAATATGTATTTCCGGTGAAATTTTGGTGTAGAATTTTTGGGTGCATTACAATACCTTGTCTATACACTATGTACATGTTCATGTGAATGATATACATCATATTACTCAAATACACTTGGTTTCCACTCAAAAAGTCTGAATAATTTAGAATAAATAATTCAAATTCTAGCCTTTATACACTTGGAGGTATTTTGAAAGACGGTTTAGGAATAACAAGAATAACGGATATGTCGCAAACTAACTCCGGGAATGTATGGTTAAGAGAAAAACGTAACAAACCATAGCACTGCTTATCTTAATTTATAGTTTTTAACTTCATTAAAAATCTGATGTGTTCCATTCATATGACTTTCTTTACATCTCTACTAGAAAGTATTGTTAAAAAGCTTATGCTTCTATTTACTTCATGCTAATCGAGAAAAAAATTAGCAGAAATAGTCTTATTACTTGCTTCCTTGCAAATAGAAGCGAAATAAGGGAGTATCATACGTTAAAGTGGTAGTCAAAAGCTGGTTGTTATGTGACTGAAGTTCCTTTGCTTGTATGGATACGAGTTGACAAAGTCCTGTGTGAGAAAAGTATACTTTTTAAAGCTGAAAACAAAAACAAGGATTATCTCAAAAACGACCAACCCAAACAAAAAAATGTATACAACATAAATTGTGTGTTTTAAAGTGTTCTACATATTTTGTTTTGTAAGTTTTTTTCCATCTCTTACGGTTTGGCAGTTATGCAACATTCCGTAAAATTCATCCAGAATAAAGTAGTCTTCAGAGGCTATTCCCAGAAAATTCAAGATATACATTTTATTTGTCATGTAAATATCTTTAATATACGATATTTTAATCAAAATCGTTAGAGCCATTTTTTAGAAAATCAAAGTGATAAGGGTAGTTGGGAGTGGAGCTTTTCTTGAAAATCTTCGTGTCACATCTTTGGAAGATACCAAACCTAAATACCAAGTTTGGTTTTTAACGGCCTTTTCGTTTTTAACATGTAAATGTCGTGTTATTTATGGACGTTCTTTAACTGCTGTGGTTTTCAGCGTCTCATTCTATACTGGGCGTGAAAGACCGCTTAATTTTTGCTCAGAGGCTTCTCAATCAGGCTTGAGGTTCTTTTACGTGCCGTAAATCTACGACACGGGAACAACGAATTTACTTCCCTTCCGAAGGAAGCCATGCCCTCCGCCGGGTTTGAACTCGCGACCTTGGGTATATGAAGTCAGCATGGTAGCCATTACACTACGGAGGGCGACCTTCGATTCTAACTAAGCTGCCCACAGACACACACGCACATACACAAAGACACACAGACATTTTTCTAAAAATGCTGTTTTTTGGATTCCTGGGGACCCAAAACATGTATTTCCGGTGAAATCTCGGTATCGATTTTTTGGGTGCGTTACAATAACTTCTCTATACACTATGTATATAGCACGTGTAGAGAAAGTAAAAAGCCTTCTTTCCCACACATTCATGGAGAAAACGCAGTGTTTCTCATTTACAGCTGAGGATTTCATACCGTCTGTTGGGACAAAGCCATAAAAACTCAAATTATGTAAATGCCAGCCGCGCAAAACAGGGGGGGGGGGTTGCCTCTTTGAAGCATTGCCATTTTGGGCCCAAAAGTTACTTCACAAAGCACGGAATTGTATAAGCAAAGGAAGGCCGTTTTGAGATATGTCCCTCGTTTTCGTGGAGGTGTCTGGTCTCTCAGGGAGGGACAATTAACAGAATATGCTGGTTTTAATGCCTTCTCATCCCGTATATCACGTCCGCGTTTCCAATTTCTGTGAAATGCCGTCTCACGGCACGAGCGCTAAATCTAACCACCTTAATATTGTCTTCCCTTATATACGTAATTAAAAATTCGTAAGAACTTTTGAAATACTTCGCCACAAATTCCGTAGCGTATTAAAAATCGTCTGCCTCTTCCCCTCTCGCTATTTAGTCCCTGAGTATTCTCACATTTTAGCAGAAGCGAAGCGCGACGCGTCGAAAAATACGATGTTTTTTTTTTTTACTTTCTCTACACGTACTATATACACAGTGTATAGAGAAGGTATTGTAATGCACCCAAAAATTCGATACCGAGATTTCACCGGAAATACATGTTTTAGGTCCCCAGGAATCCAAAAAAAAAAAGCATTTCTAGAAATTTGCCCGTGTGTGTGTGTGTGTGTGTGTGTGTGGGCAGCATAGCTCAAAAACGAAAAGTCCGTTAAAAACCAAACTTGGTATTTATGTTTGGTATCTTCCAAGGATGCGTCACGAACATTTTCAAGGAAATCCCCCCCACCCCAAACTACCCTTTACATGGAACTCTTATGGAGAATTTTGATTTTCACAAAAATGGCTCTAACGATTTGGATTAAAATATACTATATATTAAAGATATTTACCTGACAAATAATATGTTTATCTTGAATTTTCTGGGAATAGCCTCTGAAGACTATTCTGGATCAATTTTACGGAATTTTGCATAGCTGCTCAACCGCAAGAGATGGACCAAAACTTACCACACAAAAAATGTAGAGCACGTTAAAGCACACAATTTATGTTATATAACTCTTTTGTGGAGTTGATCGTTTCTAAGATATTCCTGTTTTTGGTTTCATTTTTAAAAAACTTATACTTTTCTTAGACAGGAATTTGTCAACTCCTGTCCATACAAACAAAGGAACTTCAGTCACATAGCAACCAGCTTTTGACTATCACTTTAACCTATGTTACTCCCTTATTTCGCTTCTACTTACAGGGAAGCAAGTAATAGGACTATTTGTGCTATTTTTTTCTCGATTAGAATGAAGTAAATGTTGCAGATGTGTAGAGAAAGTCATGTAAATGGAACACATCAGAGCTTTTAGATATATTGTACACACACATAGACCTTTTTCTTAAAATATATTATTTGTATTAAGAACCTCAAAACACATATTTCCGGTAAAATCTTGATATAGAATTTTTGGGTGGATTGCAATATCTTCTCTATATATTTAGACATAGCATGCGTAGAGAAAGTAAAAGTAACGTTTTGTTTGGATAATATTGCGTCACAAGACAGTAAATACGTCATAACACATGGCTTTTTGAAAGCCAACAGCCACTTGTTATGCCTTCAAAACAAACGTTGAAGTCTCAGTAGCGGTTAAATGAGGTGAAGTCTAAGAAGAGCACAAGAGAGACCAAAATCCTTTGAACTTTCCCCATTGTATACGAGTTCTTTAACATCAAAGAAGCAAAATGGGAGAATCTTCAGCAACTCCTGTATTTTATTCATTTTACAGTGGTTTGCTTGATTCAGGAAGAGCACAATCTTCTGCAACAACAGCAGGTAGAAAAGTCAGAAGAATGAGGCCATATAATGGGGCACGTGGGAGCGCTGAGACACAAAAGAAGTGCACAGAAAAGAGAAGTTGAGATCAGAATGATACTGACCGATGTGTAATACAAACACTGCTTAACATTTAATGCATATTATTTTGACTTTCTCTGCACGTTCTATATGTATATTGTATAGAGAAGGTATTGTAATGCACTCAAAAATTCGATACCGAGATATCACCGGAAATACAAGTTTTGGGTCCCCCTGAATCAAAAAAAAAAAAAAATCTGAAAAAATTGGCGGAATTAGTCTCGTTACTTGCTTCCTTGTAAGTAGAAGCGAAATAAGGGAGTACCATAGGTTAAAGTGAAGTCAAAAGCTGGTTGCTATGTGACTGATGTTCTTTTGTTTGTATGGACACGAGTTGACAAATTCCTGTATGAGAAAAGTACAAGTTTTTTAAACCTGAAACCAAATACATGGAATAGCTCAAAAACGATCAACTCCTCGAAAAATGTATATAACATAAATTGTGTGTTTTAATGTGCTCTACATTTTTTGTGCGATAAGTTTTTGTCCATTTCTTACGGTTCAGCAGTTATGCAAAATTTCGTAAAAGTCATCCAGAATAAAATAGTCTTCGGAGGCTATTCCCAGAAAACGCAAAATATACATATTATTTGTCAGATAAACATCTTTAATACACAATGTTTTAAACACAATTATTACAACCATTTTTGAGAAAATCAAAATTTTCGAAAAAAGTTCCATGTAAAGGGTAATTGGGGGTGGGGAATTTTCTTGAAAAGCTTCTTGTCGCATCCTTGGGAGAAACAAAACTTAAATACCAAGTTTTCACAAACGCACACACACGGACCTTTTTCCAAAAATGCTTTTTGTTTCGATTCTGGGGGACCCAAAACATGTATTTTCGGTGAAATCTCGGTATCGAATTTTTGGGTGCAATACAATGCTTTCTCTATACACTATGTACATAGTACGTGTAGAGAAAGTAAAAATGGCTTAGAATGTCTTTAAAACTGCTGCCCGAGTATAGAAATACCTGACGATGTTTAGCAGCTCGTTACTAGCGTTCTCAAGATTTAATGTCGCAAAAATCTGTAAAATCTCAAACTAATCACTTAATAGTGCGACACTGAGTATTCATTAACTACAACTGTAGCATACTCTGGAGGCGTTTTTTCAACTGCTCTGGTGGCTTAATGCGTAACTGCTATTTCAAAAGTCATAAGTTCGATTCCTGTCATGGAGTACATGCTTTTTATTATATTTTTTTTTATTCCAGATGAAGTGCCGCGATATGTGGCGTACTGGCACTTCAGCAACTTATAGCAGTTACTTCGAAATTTCAATAAAGAGGCCATAAGTCTCCTATCTCAATTTACTTATTTAAGTAATCAACATATTCTGTGAAAATATTTTGGTATAGTTTATTAACACCCTGTGTAGTAGATAGAGAAAGTATTTTATTCTATCCAAAATTTTGATATCGAGATTTCACCGGAAATACATGTTTTGAGACATCCTAAATAAAAGAAGCATTTTAGAAACTCACACACGCGTCTGAGGGCAAGACAACTCAAAAACGAAAAGTTACCCTCGTGTGGATAAAAGAATAATCTTTTGTAATTTTTTTGTTGCAGAACAGGTTAGAGACATTCATTTGAATGGAACACGCAAGATTAAAATAGTCTGTTAATTGGGTAGAGAAATCCATGTGAATGTAACATAGTTGAAGAATGATTAGAGAAATTTATGTGAATGTAGCATCCGATTTTAGGGATATGTTGAAGAATGGGTAGAGTAAGTCATGTGAATGTAGCATCCGATTTTAGGGATATGTTGAAGAATGGGTAGAGTAAGTCACGTGAATGTAGCATCCGATTTTAGGGATATACTGAGGAATGGGTAGAGAAAGTCATGTGAATGTAACATCTGAGTTTAGGGATATACTGAGGAATGGGTAGAGAAAGTCATGTGAATGTAGCATCCGATTTTAGGGATATACTGAGGAATGGGTAGAGAAAGTCACGTGAATGTAGCATCTGATTTTAGGAATATACTGAGGAATGGGTAGAGAAAGTCATGTGAACGCAAAACATCCGATTTTAGGGATATGTTGAAGAATGGGTAGAGTAAGTCACGTGAATGTAGCATCCGATTTTAGGGATATGTTGAAGAATGGGTAGAGTAAGTCACGTGAATGTAGCATCCGATTTTAGGGATACACTGAGGAATGGGTAGAGAAAGTCACGTGAATGTATCATCTGATTTTAGGGATATACTGAGGAACGGGTAGAGAAAGTGACGTGAATGTAGCATCTGATTTTAGGGATATACTGAGGAATGGGTAGAGAAAGTCATGTGAACGCAAAACATCAATGTCACGCAATATGAATGTAAAATATCCGATTTTAGGGTTAATCTGTTGAGGAATTGGTAGGAAAACGTGTGTGAATCTAACACATTAGGTTTTAGGGATATTCTGTTGAAGAATTGGTAGGGAAACTCGTGTGAATGTAACACATCAGAATTTTAAAGAATAATCTGTTGAAGAATGGATAAGAGAGTCATGTGAATGTAACACAAGTATACATTTGCGTTGACAATTTAGCAAAAATGTTCAAAAGTGTTTGTGGTTTAATATTAAAGGACTTGTGTTCAGTGTGAACCGCCACTGGAGACTTGTCTAGTATTGTGCAAATTCTCGACGTACGCTTCAGCATGCAAATGACTCAACAACCGTTCTGAGACGTCCTTGGTTTGATGACGACTGACGAGGAAATGTAGATCGTGACTCACGAGAAATCAGGCGCCTTCTCCGCTAGTGTCAGCAGTTTTAAGACTGCTGGAAAAAAGCAAAAATAAACAGCACGTCACAAATGTTCAACTTGCGATATTCCGTCAGCGATCTCTGTGTTCACGGCTGTTCTGCGTTATCTTCACATCTGAAAATCCAAGAAAAACCATCTTTGAAACACCGCACTGAAACATAAGAAAACTAAAGGTACATCGAATTAAAGACTGCAATTGTTGAAAACAGTAATTCGTTTATCAAGGATATTCGTATACTCCATATGTACAGGTTTATTCAAAAAGAAAGAACACATTTCAAACTTTTATTGCTTCCAAACTACAAAAGATAGAAGCATGATTCCAACGTTCTCGAACAGAGAAAAGTTTACAATTGAAATAGCGCGGGGGGTAATGGCGCTGTTGTTTGTTGTTTTATGTCGGTAGTGAAATGGCGGCGACACCTCAAGAGAAATCATTTTGTGTGCAGCAATTATCAAAGCTCAAAGAAATCCACATCACGAGTAAGCCACCAACGGTATGGCGAGTTCTAAAACATCGTCTGCACCTGAAGACATACAAACTGCATTGAATCCTGACGACCACAACAAACGGTACGAATTGTACATTGGGATGTTAGAAGAAGTGGAAGAAAACAATTTTACTCAACGATTAATGTTTTCTAATGAACTTTTTCATGCAAGATGGTGCCTCGCCCCTTTTCTCTTACCACGTCCGACGTCACTTCAATAACACGTTTGCAGGACGTTGGATTGCGAGAGGAGGAGCAGATGTTTTTATCCCTCTTATGCCTGTCACTCTTGAAGATCTACGACATCGAATTGTTGAAGCTGTAAATTCGATAAATGGAGACCATTTGATTCTTGTGGGGCAAGAAATGTGCCACCATTTTGGCATATGTCGTATAACACACGGTGCTCATATTGAATGCATATTATAAAAATGTACACTTTTCTATCTCCATGAACGTTGGAATCAAGTTTCTATCTTTTGTAGTTAGGTAGCAATAAATATTTGAAATCTGTTATTTCTTTTTGAATAACCCTGTACAATGTACATAATCTAAGGTTGTGTTTTCATCTTATCCATAAAATTCACAACAGAAGCGAACTAACGAGATAAAAACACGAGTTTTATTTGATAAGACAATTCAGCGAAATAGACTGTTAATAATGTATAATATATAGGAAGGGAGATTTTATCAGGTTAGGATTGTAATACTTACATTAGTTCTCAAATGGTAGAGGACGCATTCCAACATGTTTATTTACAGAATGCTTTTACTTTCTCTACACGTACTATGTAAATGTAAAAAAAAAAGAATTTTTGGAAAAAGGTCCTTGTGTGTGTGTGTGTGTGTGTATGTGTATGTGTGTCTATGGACAACATAGCACAAAAATGAAAAGACTGTTAAAAACCAAACTAGGTATTTAGGTTTAGTATCTTCCAAGGATGCGACACGAAGATTTTCAAGAAAATCTCCCCCCCCCCACACACCAAACTACCCTTTAAGTGGAAATAATTCGAAAATTTTAATCTTCTAATAAATGGCTGTAACGATTTTGACTAAAATCTCCTAAATTTAAGGTATTTACTTGACAAATAAAATGTATATCTTGAATTTTCTGGGAATAGCCTCTGAAGAATACTTTATTCTGGATGAATTTTACGGATACTTGCATAACTGCTAAACCATAAGAGATGGACAAACACTTACAACACAGAAAATGTAGAGCACATTAAAACACAAAATTTATGTTGTATACATTTTTATCGCGGAGTTGATCGTTTTTAAGATATCCCTTTTTTTTTCTTTTTCTTTTTTTCAGCCATGAAAAACTTATACTTTTCTCATATAGGAATTTGTCAATTCTGTCCATACAAACAAAGGAGTTTCAGTCACTTTAACCAATGATACTCCCTTATTTCGTTTCTGCTTACAAGGAAACAAACAATATAACCATTTCTGTTAATTTTTTCTCGATTAGCATGAAATAAATAGAAGTAAGAGCTTTTTAACAATAATTTGTTGCAGATATGTACAGAAAGTCATGTGAATGGAACACATCAGATTTTTTTTTCAAACTCCGATAGGCTTTAAATAAAAGACAAGTTCTAAAAGTTTTGTACACTTATGGTTACTTTTCAGTTATATTAATTCTCAAATGGTAGATGATACATTCGACCATGTTTATTTACGGAATGTTTTTTTTCACTTTCTCTACACATACTATGTACATAGTGTATAGAGAAACTTTTTAAATGCACCCAAAAATTCGATACCGAAATTTCACCGGAAATACATGTTTTGAGACTCCCTGAACCCTAAAAAAGCATTTTTAGAAAAATGTCCATGTGTGTATCTCTATCAGTCTCCCTGTCTGTGTGCATGTGGACAGCATAGCTAAAAAATGATAAGGCCCCTGAATACCAAACTTGGTATTTAAGTTTGTTATCTTCCAAGTATGCGACACGAAGATTTTAAAGAAAATCCCCCACCCCAAATTACCCTTTATATGGAACTTTTTTCGAAAATTTTGTTTTTGTCAAAAATGGTTCTAACGATTTTGATTAAAACGTCGTATATTAAAGATATTTACCTGACAAATAAATTTTTTATCTTGAATTTTCTGGGAATGGCCTCTGAAGACTACTTTATTCTGGACGAATTTTACGGAATTTCGCATAACTTCTAAAGTGTAAGAGTTGGACAAAAACTTAACACATAAAAAATGTAGAGCAGGTTAAGGTACAGAATTTATGTTATATACATTTTTTCGTGGTGTTGATCGTTTTTTTAGATATTCCTTGTTTGCGGTTTCAGCTATGAAAAACATACTTTTCTCATACAGGAATTTGCCAACTCTTGACCATACAAAGGAAGAAACTTCAGTCACATAGCAACCAGCTTTTGAATATCGCTTTAACCTGTGGTTCTCCGTTATTTCGCTTCTACTAACAAGGAAGCAGGTAATATGACTATTTCTGCTCTTTTTTTCTGGATTATCATGAAGGAAATAGAAGTATAGAGCTTTTTAATAATATGTTATTGCAGAGATGTAGAGAAAGTCATGTGAATGGAACACATCAGACTTTTTTGGAGTCAGGAGCCCGTAAAACATGTATTTCCAGTGAAATCTCGGTATCGAATTTTTGGGTGCAATACAAATTAAAAATTAGGGAACTTGGGGAAAAAAAAAAAAAAAAAAAAAAAAAAAAGCTACTTGACCGGGGAGTACAGTAGGCAATCGCGCAACATCGTGAAAGCGGTCGGATTTTATATCCGGTATATTGCATGGTAATTGTTAGCAATTATGAAACAGCAAAACAAAACAAAATAACTAAATCGTTTATAATTTTACGATACGCACGCGATACTGATGTTAAAATGTTTTAATAGCCCTTAAGTAAGAAAGTTGCTTTTCAAGTTCTTTAGTAGGGCACACAAATTAATTGTATATAGAGTGAACGTGGTTAAAATTACGAGGAGAAATCAATGAACCCAAATTACTTCCTCTTAGCGTGCCATATACATAGTATATAGAGAACGTATTGTATTCCACCCAAAAATTCTATACCGGATTTCACCGGAATTACACGTTTTAGACTCCCCTGTATTAAAAAAAATAGAAAAAGATTCGTTTGCGGCTGAACACGATGATTCAAAAACGAAAATTCGGTAAACCTTTCGGATATATGACACAAACATTTTGAGAAAAATTGATCTATCCCAAATTATTCTTTACATGAAAAACTTTTCGAAAAAGGTTGATATTCTCCAAAATGTCTCTAACCATTTTGATTAAAATACTGTATGTAAAAGATATCTATATGGTAAATAAAATTTATATCTTGAATTTTCTAGGAATAGCCGATGAAGACCTCTTCATTCTGGATGAATTTTGTGTAACTGGTAAACCGTAAAAGGTAGGCAAAAATTTAGAATATAAAAAAATGTAGAGCTCGTTAAAACACACAATTTATATAATATGCTTTTGTTTTCTTCGTAGAATAGAGAATTTATAAGATATGTTTGTTACTGGTTTCAGCTTTAAAATACTAAGCAATTCGTTTCTCAATCAGGACCCGAAACTCAATTGTTTCACATATCGACGAGCTTTTAAAGAATTTGACTATCGATTTATGCTAATGTATTTCCTTATTTCCCTTCTTCTTTAAAGGAGGCAAGTAATAAGACCAATTATGCTCATATTTATCTCAATTAGCATAATATGGGTAAAAGAAAAATCTTTTGTAGGAATAATTTTTATTCAGATGAGCTGAAGAAACTTGTGTAGATGGAACACATCAGATTTTTACTCTACTTTTTACTTTAATATATTTTTTTTATAGAATGTGTAGAGAAAATCCGCTGAATTCAATACATAAGCCATTTTTACTTTCTCTAGCCCCGTATATACAATGTACATAGGGATAGAGAAGTATTGTATTCCACCCAAAAATTCGATACCGAGATTTTACCGGAAATACATGTTTTAGGACCCCATGTATCCAAAGAAAAAGGTCCGTGTGTGCGTCCGTGTGTCTGTGAACACGATAACTCAAAAACGAAAATTAGCTGAAGTACCAAACTTGGTATATAAGTTAAGCATCTTCCAGGGATGCGACACGAAGATTTTTAGAAGAATCCCACCACCCCAAACTACCCTTTATATGTAACTTTTTTTCGAAAATGTTGAGTTTCTTAAAAATGGCTCTAAAGATTTTGATTAAAATATCGTATATTAAAGATATTTACGTGACAAGTAAAATGTATATCTTGAATTTTCTGGGAATATCTTCTAAAGACATGTTTATTCTGGATGAATTTTGCTTGCTTTGACATAACCAGTAAACCGTAAGAGATAGACAAAAGCTTACTTTACAAAAAATATAGGTCTTGTTAAAATACACAAGTTATGTTAATTACATTTTATTCGAGGAGCTTACCGTTTTCGAGGTATTCCTTGTTATTAGATTGGGTTGTGAAGTACTTACACTTTTCTCAGACGGGAGTGTCTGTTTTTCTTTTGTTCTACTCCTAGCCAAGAGAAGAAGAGATTTGTTATGACAATCGCATAACGACATCTTTTAAAACATTTGAATATCGATTTAGCCTAGTCTATTCCCTATTTTCTTCCTACTTATAAGGAACTAAGTAATAAGAATATAGTATTAATGAGTACCTCGATTAGCAAGGTGCAGAAAGAAGAATAATCTTATGTAAAAAGTTTGTAGAGCAGCTAGAGAAAGTTATGTGAGTGTAACACATAAGATTTTTTTTTCATTTGGAGTACTATCAACCAGGTTACTGCAACGAAAATAGCGAATTAAACATGTTAATCATTCTGAACACATATTTACAAATATAAGCTAAATTTAGAATTCATTTATTAATTGCCATGCCAAAAAGCACTTTAAGTACTTACAGTAAGAGTTTGAGAGGTCATTAATACTTACAGTACAATTAGGAAATGACGTAACACTCAAGACATGTGTCACTTCAAGTAAAGAATCTATTGCAAAATGCATTAACAAAAGAGTGTATAAGAAGGCTTTGTCCATATAATGTAGATGTAGCATTTCATTTGTTCACATCGAGAATTCATTTATCTCTCTCTACACATACTACATACATAATATATAAAGAAGGTATTGCTTTCCACCCAAAAAATCGATACCGAGATTTCACTGGAAATATACGTTTTAGGGTCTCCTGTATCCAAAAAAAGTCCGTGTATCCGTAAACACGATAACTAAAAAAGGAAAAGTCGGTAAAATACAAAACTTGGTGTTTGTGTTTAGTATCTTCCAGGGATGTGACACGAAGGTTTTGAGAAAAAATACCCCCACCGCAAACTAACTACACATTGCATGGGAAAGAGTTTCGAAAACTTAATTCTCTCAAAAATGGCATTAACTATTTTGATTAAAATACCATATATTAAAGATATTTATATGGCATATAAAATGTATATCTTGAATTTTCTAGGAATAGCCTCTTAAGACCTCTTTATTTTGAATGAGTTTTGCTGAATTTTGCGTAACCATAACAGTTAGGCAGAAACTGACCACATACAAAATGTAGATCTCATTAAAACACACAATTTATGTCATAAATGTTTTTTTCGTAGAGCTGATCATTTTTTAGATATTCCTTGTTATTGTTTTCAGCTTTGAAATACTTATACTTTTCTCACACAGGAATTTGTCAACTCCTGTCCATACAAACAAAGGAACCTCAGTCACATAGCAACCAGATTTTAATAAATTTGACATTCGTTTTAACCAGTGTATATCCTTATAATTTCAAGGAAACCAGTAATTAAGAAACTTTCTGCTAATATTTATCTCGAATATATACATAAAATGGATAGAAGAATATGATTTTTAAGAATATTCTGTTACAGTGATGAAGAGAATGGCTTGTGAATGGAACATATAAAATTTTATAGAGTTTTTTTGTCAAGTATTTCAAAAAGCTATTGGCTAACCACGAACTGCGATTCTCGTATTCCCAATATGCACTCTCGAACTGATAAGTATAACTTACAGTTCTTAGTACGCAATATACTATAAACGTTGTCGTCGAATTGACAGTTCGCGTTTTGTTTTTGGTTTAGGGAGCTAAAACATCAGAACGATTAAAGTCAACGGGAAATATCCACTTAGTTCGGTGTGATGTTTCTGCGCAGCGTTCAATGTCTGTTGTTTACTGCTATAATTAGCGTGTTGACTAGGGTTCGACTAATCAACAGAAAATAGACAGGCAAATAGACAATACAGCAATTTCAACATAGGCACTAACATAAATACCATTAGAAATGATAAGCGTTGAATTGGGCACAATAATTTGTTCGTTTACCATACAAAATAAAGTGACAGTCAAAAGCTGGTTGCTTTGTTTCTATGGACAGCAGTTGTCAAATTCTGTTTGATAAAATTATTAAATATCTCAAAAACGATCAACTCCATGAAGACAAATCTGATGTGTACCATTCACATGACTTTCTCTACATCTCTACAACAAATTATTTTTAAAAAACTTATGCCTCTGTTTACTTCCTGCTAATCGAGAAAAAATTAGCAGAAACAGTCTGATTGCATTCTTCCTTGTAAGTAGAAGGGAAATAACGGAGTACCATAGGTTAAAGTGATAGTCAAAAGCTGGTTGCTATGTGACTGAAGTTCATTTGTTCACAAAGTCCTGTTTGAGAAAAGTGTAAGTTTTTAATAGCTGAAACCAAAATCAAGAAATATCTCAAAAACAGTCAACTCCACGAAAAAAATGTATGAATTATGGGTTTTAAAGTGCTCTACATTTTTTGTGTGGTAAGTTTTTGTCCATCTCTTATGGTTTAGTAATTATGCAAAATTCAGTAAAGTTCATCCAGAATAAAGTAGTCTTCAGAGGTTATTTCCAGAAAGTTCAAAATATACATTTTATTTGTCAGGTAAATATCTTTAATATACGATATTCTAATCAAAATCGTTAGAGCCATTTTTAGAAAACACAATTTTCGAAAAAATTTCCATGTAATGGGTAGTTTGGGGTGGGGGGATTTTTCTCAAAATCTTCGTGTCGCATCCCTGGAAGATACCAAATTTAAATATAATGTTTGGTATTTAACGGACTTTTCGTTTTTGAGCAATGCTGTCCACAGACACCCAGACACACACACGCACACACACGGACATTTTTCCAAACTAAAAATGTTGATATAAAAATCTGATGTGTTCCATTCACTAGACTTTCTGTGTATCTCTGTAACTAATTATTGTTAGAAAGCTTATGCTTCTCTTTATTTCATTCTAATCGAGAAAAAATTAGCAGAAATAATCTTATTGCTTGCTTCCTTGTAGGTAGAAGCGAAATAAGGGAGTAGCATAGGTTAAAGTGAAGTCAAAAGCTGGTTGCTATGAGACTGAAGCTCATTTGTTTGTATGGACACGAGTTCACAAAGTCCTGTATGAGAAAAGTGTAAGGTTTTAATAGCTGAAACCAAAAACAAGGGATATTTCAAAAACAATCATCTCCACGAAAAAAATGTACATAATATAAAGTGTGTGTTTTAAAGTGCTCTACAATTTTTGTGTGATAAGTTTTTGTCAATCTCTTATGGTTTAGCAGTTATGCAAAACTCAGTAAAAGTACCGGAGTCTGATCGAGACTCCGGCACTGTATACCCTACTTTTATTTACCTTTTTCTTCTTTTTTTTACCTTGTTTTTCTGTATTATTACTGGATTGCTGTTTTCTTACTTTTACAACACACACATAAACACAAACATATAACACCCATGCCCAAGGCGGGACTCGGACCCACGATCCCCAGCGCTACGAAGCACCAAAGCGTCCCCGCCTTGGCGAGCGCGGCCATGGGGACGGCATCTTCAGAGGCTATTCCCAGAAAATTCAAGATATACATTTTATTTGTCAGGTAAATATCTTCGTGTCGCATCCTTGGAAGAAACAAATAGACACACACGCACACACCCGGACCTTTTTCCAAACTAAAAATGTTGATATGAAATGTCAGTTTATCTCCAAAGCAAGAGCTAATCTGTCACTTTTATGGTGATCTCTTAATTGAGTATAAGGAAGTATGCAAGATTTAACTATTTTTGAGCCCGAAACATTTTCATTGTCAAGCAGTGTAATCAGTCGCTGAAGGTTAAGGATGCCATAAACAACTGAAGTCAGTTACGTCACATGTAATCAACGTTTTAATGTTGGCAACCATAAAAAGAGTTTTATACTTCATTTGTAACATACTTACAGATCTATAGGCTTCATCGCGTTTCAGAAACAGATCATAATTACCTGTAACAAAAGAAAATCATTACCAAGGTTATTTATACATTGATATTATAAACAGAAAAAACATCTGTGTTCCATTCACATGACTTTCTCTACAGCTCTGTCATAAATTATTGTAGTAAGTATTCTTCTATCTACTTTTTGCTAATGCAGATAAATATGAGCAGAAACGGGAAAGTAGAAGGGAAATAAGGGAATACACCAGGCCAAACTAACAGTCAAATGTTTTAAAATGTCGTTGCTATGGGATTGAAATCCGTTTCTTTGCGTGGCCAGAGTTGATAAGTTCCCGTATTAGAAAAGTTTAAGTATTTTAAAACTGAAACTATCAACAAATAATATTTCTAAACCGGTCAACTCTACGAAAAATGTATATAACACAAATTGTGTGGTTTAATGTGCTCTACGTGTTCTGTGTGGTAAGTTTTTCTCCATCTCTTATGGTTTAGCAGCTATGCAGAATTCCGTAAAATTCATCCAGAATAAACTAGTTTTCAGAGGCTATTCCCAGAAAATTCAAGATCTACAATTTATTTGACAGGTAAATATATTTAATATATGATATTTTAATCAAAATTTTCAGTCATTTTTGAGAAAATAATTTTTTTCGAAAACAGTTCCAGCTGGGGATGGGGGGAATTTCTTGAACATCTTCGTGTGGCAGTAAAGGTATTTAACGGTTTTTTCGTTTTTGAGCTATGCTGTCCATAGACACAAACACACGCGGACCTTTTTCCAGAAATGCGTTTTTGGATTCAGGGGGACCAAAAAACATGTATTTCCGGTGAAATCTCGGTATCGAATGTATGGGTGCAATACAATACCTTCTCTATTCACTGTACATAGTACGTGTAGAGAAAGTAAAAAACATTTTTAGTAAAAGCCCCGTGTATTTGTCCGTGTGTCTGTGAACACGATAACTCAAAAACGAAAAATCGGTAAAATACCAACTTGATATTTGAGTTTAATATCTTCCAGGGATGCGACACCAAGATTTTGAGAAGAAATCTCCCCACCAAAACTACCCTTTACATGGAAAAAATTTTAAAAAATTTTATTTTTTCAAAAATGGCTGTAATGATTTTGATTAAAATAACTTAGGTTAAAGATATATGACACATAAAATGTAAATCTTGAATTTTTTTGGGAATAGCCTCTAAAGACCTCTTTATTTTGAATGAATTTTGCTGAATTTTTCCTAACTGGTAAACCGTAAGGGAGACAAAAAATGTAGATCAGGTTAAAACACACAATTTATATCATATACTTTTTTTTTCGTGGAATTTGCCATTTCTGAGATATTTGTTGTTATTTGTTAATTTAAAATTAAACTTCTCGCACACGGAAAGCTTTAAACTCCTGGCCTTGGATAGAAACGGATTTCAACCATGTGGCAACCAGCTTTTCAAAGATTTGACTATCACTTTAGCCTAGTGTATTCCATGATTTTCGTTCTGCTTACAAGAAAGCCAGTAATTAAGGGAATTTCTGCTAATGTTTATCTTGATTATCATGAATTAGAAAAATAGGCTTTTTAACAATTGTTAGCGAGGTGTAGAGAAAGTCATGCGAATGGAACACATCAGATTTTTTAGTAATCGTGTTTACAGACACACACACACCTTTTTCCAAAAATCTGATTTGTTCCATTCACATGACTTTCTCTATATCTCTGCAATAAATGATTTTTAAAAAGCTTATGCTTCTATTTACTTCCTGCTAATTGAGAAAACATTAGCAGAAATAGTCTTATTTCTTGCTCCTTTGTAAGTAGAAGCGAAATAATGGAATACCATAGGTTAATGTGATAGTCAAAAACTGGTTGCTATGTTACTGAAGTTCCTTTGTTTGTATGGACACGAGTTCCCAAAGTCATGTATGAGAAAAGTATAAGTTTTTATGGCTTAAACCAAAAACAAGGAATATCTAAAAAATAATCAATTCCACGAAAAAAATATATATCACATAAATTGTGTACTTTAAAGTGCTCTACATTACTTGTGCGGTAAGTTTTTGGCCAGCTCTTACGCTTCAGCAGTTATGCAAAATTCCGTATAATTGACCCAGAATAAAGTAGTCTTTAGAGGCTATTCCCAGAAAATTGAAAATATACATTTTATTTGTCGGGTAAATATCTTTATTATACGATATTTTAATCAAAATCGTTAGTTTTGTGTGGGGGTATTTTATTCAAAATCTTCGTGTCGCACCCCTAGAGGATATTAAACTTAAATACCAAGTTTGGTATTCTACCGGCTTTTCGTTTTTGAGTTATCGTGTTCACCGAACACGGACACACTGACCTTTTCCTGAAAATACTTTTTTTTGGATACAGGGGATCCTAAAACATATATTTCCGGTGAAATCTCGGTATCGAATTTTTTGGTGGAGTGCAATACCTTCTCTATAGACACACAGTACGTGTGGACAAAGTAAAAAATGCTTTTCTTTGCATTGGGGGAACTAAATCGTGTATTTCCGGTGAAATCTCGGTATCGAATTTTTGAGTGCAATACAATTTCTTCTCTATACACTAAGTATATAGTACTACGTGTAGAGAAAGTAAATATAAGCTCATTGTTATGCTTCACGATAAAGAATTTTGAGAATAACAAAATCAAAACTGGTCTGGAAATATATGCAGGCTCTAATGCCAATGACCTGCAGAAATAATTGGAATTGGTGTGGGCGGCGGGCAGCAGAGGAATCCATGGCAACGAAAGGGCTAATGATTTGGCGAAGAAAGGAGCAGGAATCCTTTTGTAGGTCCTGAACCCAACTCGGGGCATTCTGAGGATTTGTCCGGGGATTAATCCGCAAGTGGATCAGGAAAGAACACAATGAGTAATGGAGCCCTTATCAGCACAAAAACATTCAACCAGCCTATTAAGGAGGTAATAAAAACGGGTTACAATCTCTGCTTAAGGTGATGCTCTGTGGAAATTGGAAAACACGTAGTATATATTGAAATGTATACATAGATGTCTTTGCAATGTAGCAAACATAGTAGATAGAGAAGGTATTGCATTCCACCCAAAATTGGATACCGAAATTTCACCGGAAATACATGTTTTTGGTTTCCCTGAATCCAAAAAAGGCATTTCTGAAAAAAAAAAAAAAAAAAAAAAAGGTCTGCGTGTGTGTGTGTCTGTGGACAGCATAGCTCAAAAATGAAAAAACCGTTAAATACCAAATTTGGTATTTAAGTTTGATATCTTGCA
The DNA here is from genome assembly GCA_030762935.1 of Hymenopus coronatus. NCBI lineage: Eukaryota > Metazoa > Arthropoda > Insecta > Mantodea > Hymenopodidae > Hymenopus > Hymenopus coronatus. Next base: position 64,482,461 of record CM060899.1, read on the forward strand.
AGGATGCGACACAAAGATTTTCAAGAAAATCCCCAAACCCCCAACTACCCTTTGCATGAAACCTTTTTCGGAAATTTTGAATTTCTCAAAATCGGTTTTAACAGTTTTGATTAAAATATCGTATATCAAAGATATTTACCTGACAAATAAAATTTATATTTTATATTTTCTGGGAATAGCCCCCCATGACTACTTTATTCTGGATGAATTTTACGAAATTTTGCATAACTACTAAACCGTAAGAGACATGCAAAAACTTGGAAGTGAATCAGGAAAGAACACAATGAGTAATAGGGCCCTTATCAGCACAAAAACATTCAACCACTCTTATCAAAGAGGTAATAAAAACGGGTTACAATCTCTGCTTAAGGTGATGCTCTGTGAAAATTGGAAAACACGTAGTATATATTATTGAAATTTATACCAGTTGTTATCTTTGCAAGGTAGCAAACATAATAGATAGAGAAGGTATTGTATTCCACCCAAAATTTGATACAAAGATTTCACCGGGAATACATTTTAAGATCCCGTGAATCATAAAAATTATTTGTAGCAATATGTCCGAGTATGTGTGTGTCTGTGGGTAAAATAGCTGAACACGAAAAGTCGGTTGAATACCAAACTTGCTATTTAAGTTCAGAGGACGCAACAAAAAAAGGTCCAAGTAAAGGGTAGTTTGGGGTGGGGGATTTTTCTCAAAATCTTTGTGTCGCATCTCTGAAAGATACTAAACTTAAATACCAAGTTTGGTATTTTATCAACTTTTCGTTTTTGAGTTATTATGTTCACAAACACACTCACATTTTTCCGAAAATGCTTTTTTTAGATAAAAGAGACCCTAAAACATATATTTCCTGTATCGAATTTTTGGGTGGAGTGCAATAATTTCTCTATACACTGTGTACATAGTGCGTATAGAGAAGATAAAAACTGTAGAGCTCGTTAAAACACCTAATTTATGTCACAAAGTTTTTTTATGTAGAGCTGACCGTTTCTCAGACAAATTGAAAATGTTTACTTTGATTAGCCTAGATAAAAACGTAATCTTTTGTAAGGAAAGCTGTTAGTGTAACAGCTAATATTTCCTCTGCCCGCCTGGGTAGTGTGGTGGTAGCGTGTCTGCCCACATTCAAAAGGTCGTGAGTTCGAATCTCGCTTAGGGTGAGTTACCCGGATTAGGGTTATTCGGGGTTTTCCCTTATCCTGAGAAGACGAATGTCGAGTAACTTTAAGCTCCATAGACCCCGAGATCATTTGAGCACAATTTCACTAATTTCATTCATGTCCGATATGACCAACCGGGTTAAAGGACGTTAAACTACAAAAAAACTCCTCTGCTTATGTACGAAGTAGAGAAAGTGAGATAGCTAGGAACTTCCATCTATGGGAATTTATTTACCAACAGAGGCCAAGGTTAATGGCTTCCTCTTGGGGCTGGGAACTGGATAGTTAGTTGTTTAACACCTTGACACACCTATATCCTAAATTTTCAAAACATTTCCACTATTTAGAATGCTGTCTGTCCAAATGATTATTCAATACTGTTCTTTCTCTCCATTTAAGGTAACTCTGGGCTCTCGAGAAAACGGGATGGAAGAAATAAACGTCTGATAAAAAATGTGACCAACTGGTGAAGTTCATAGTGACACAACCGAGCGCATATACGAGAGCCATCCAGAAAGAGGCCCACGATTTGACATAAATAAATAATTACCAAAGCTGTCGACACAAAATTTTATTCACATATACTCGTTTTATTTTCTCTACACGTACTATATACATACTGTATAGAGAAGGCATTGTAATGTACCCAAAATTTCGATACCGAAATTTCATCGGAAATACAAGTTTTGGGTTCCTCTGAATCCAAAAAATTCTGATGTGTTACATTCTCATGACTTTCTATATCTTTGCAACAAATTATTTTTAAAAAGCTTATGATTCTATTTACTTCCTGCTAATCGAGAAAAAATTAGCTGAAATGGACTTATTACTTGCTTCCTTGTAAGTAGAAGCAAACTAAGGAATGACAATAAGTTAAAGTGACAGTCAAAAGCTGGTTGCTATGCGACTGAAGTTCCTTTGTTTGTGTGGACACGAGTTCACAAAGTCCTGTATGAGAAAAGTATGTTTTTTATAGCTGAAACTAAAAACAAGGAATATCTCAAAAACATCACCTCCACGAAAAAAATGTGTATAACATGAATTGTGTGTTTTAAAGTGCTCAACATTTGTTGTGTGGTAAGTTTTTGTGCGTCTCTTACGGTTTAGCAGCTATGCAAAATTCCATAAAATTGGCCCAGAATAAAGTAGTCTTCAGAGGCTATTCCCAGAAAATTCAAAATAAAATTTTATTTGTCAGGTAAAGATCTTTAATATACGACATTTTAATCAAAATCGTTAGAGCCATTTTTTAGAAAATCAAGATTTTCGAAGAAAGTTCTATGTAAAGGGTAGTTTAGGGTGGGGGGATTTTTCTCAAACTTTTCGTGTCGCATCCCTGGGAGACACTAAACATAAATACCAAGTTTGGTATTTTACCGACTATTCGTTTTCGAGTTATCGTGTTCACAGATAACACACGGATACACGGACACACACACGGACCTTTTTCTGAAAATACTCTTTTTTTTATACAGGGGACCCTAAAACATATATTTCCGATGAAATCTAGGTATCGAATTTTTTGGTGGAGTGCAATACCTTCTCTATAAACTATGTACATAGTACGTATAGAGAAAGCAAAAATTAGCAGAAATAGAAATAAAGGAGTGCCATATGTTAAAGCGATAGTCAAAAGCTGGTTGCTATGTGACTGAAGTTCTTTGTTTTTATGGACAGGAGTTGATACATTCCTGTATGAGAAAAGTATAAGTTTTATAAAGCTGAAACCAATAACAAGGAATATCACAAAAAATTCCTGTATGAGAAAAGTATAAGTTTTATAAAGCTGAAACCAATAACAAGGAATATCACAAAAAATTCCTGTATGAGAAAAGTATAAGTTTTATAAAGCTGAAACCAATAACAAGGAATATCACAAAAACTATCAACTCCACGAAAAAAACGTACATGACATAATATGTGTGCTTTATCCTGATTTACATTTTTTATGTTGTAAGTTTTTGTCTATCTCTTACGGTTTAGCAATTATGCAAAACTCCATAAAACTCATCCTGAATAAAGTAGTCTTTAGAGGCTATTCCCAGAAAATGCAAGATATACATTTTATTTGTCAGGTAAATATCTTAGATATAAGAGACTTTAATCAAAATCGTAAGAGCCATTTTTGAGAAAATTAACATTTTCGGAACTTTTTCCACGTAAAGGGTAGTTTGCGGTGGGGGGTTTTCTTGAATAGCTTCGTGTCGCATCCTTGGAGGATACCAAACCTAATTACCAAGTTTGGTGTTTAACGGTCTTTTCGTTTTTGAGCTATGCTGTCCACACACACACACACACACACACACACACACACACACACACACACACACTGTGTTTTTTCAACAAGTGCTGTTCTTGGATTCAGGGGAACCCAAAACATGTATTTCCGGTTAAATCTTGGTATTGAATTTTGGGTGTAGAGAAATTCAAGATTGCATTAAAATAGGTTTAAACAAAAGGTAAGACAACTTTTAATAGATCAATGTTTCTATTCAGTGGAAGGGTTTTTAAGCTATAAGCTTTTAAATGTATTATTTATGTATTTTACTGTATTTTTCTTTTTATACTCAATGTAAATCCATGTAGTATCGGTATGTTACAAATAAAATTAAATCACCAACTCGTGAAATCTCGGTATGAATTTTTTGTGTGGAATACAATATATTTTGTATCTACTGTGTGCATTATACTCATACAGGCTAGAGATAGTAAAAAGAAATTTGGGCCAAAGTCATTATAGTGTTCCGTGGTGTAATGATTACCATGCTAATTTAATATACCCAAGGTTGCGGGTTCAAACCCGACGCAGGACGATGGACTTTTTTCGGCATAAAAATATTTAGCATGGCTTCCTTCGGAAGGGAAGTAAAGGCGCTGGTCCCGTGTCGTAGATTTAAAAGAACATCAAGCCTGATAGAGTGGCCTCTGAGCAAAATTCAGCGGTATTTCAGTATAGAATAGGGCGCTGAGAACCACAGCAGTTAAACAGCGTCCATAAATAACACGCCATTTCATTTCAATTTTACTTTCTCTACATGTACTATGTACATAGTGTATAGAGAAGGTATAGTAATGCACCCAATAATCCGATACCGAGATTTCACCGGAAATACATGTTTTGAGACCCTCTGAATAAAAAAAAGTTTTCAGAAAAATATCTGTGTGCGCGTCTCTGTGTGTCCGTGGGCGGAATAGCTCAAAAACGAAAATTCCGTTAAAAAGAAACTTGGTATTAAGTTTCGATAACTTCCAAGGATGCGACACGGAGATTTTCAAGAAAATCCCTCCACCCCCAACTACTCTTTAATTGGAACATTTTTCGAAAATTTTGATTTTCTCAAAAATGGCTCTAAAGATTTTGATTAAAATGTCGTATATTAAAGATATTTACGTGATAAATAAAATGTATATCTTCAATTTTCTGGGAATAGCCTCTGAAGACTACTTTATTCTGGATGAACTTTACGGAATTTTGCGTAACTGCTAAACCATAAGAGACAAAAACCTACCACACAAAAAATGTAGAGCACGTTAAAACACACAAATTATGTTATATACATTTTTTCTTGGAGTTACAAGGAACTTCAGTGACATAGCAACCAGCTTTTGACTTCACTTTAACCTATGATACTCTCTTATTTTCTACTTACGAGGAAGTAAGTAATAAGACTATTCCTGCTAGTTCTTCCAAACGGTTAGGTTATTATGTTGTCGAAATGTTGCGGCAGTGTAGTGGGAGAGGAAGTTAAAACCAGCAGCGCTTCAAGTTGCGGCGGCGTCACATCGCAACTATGTTACAGCGCTACCCAAGCGTCACATTTTCGGTGTACCTCTTAACTTTACACTTAAGTGAACTTCGGCGGCCAACTTGTAGTCAACTTTTTCATCACCAAAGATCCCATCTGTGTTTCCCAGCGCAGGTGTCTGCCAGTTTCATTAACGCCTAGTAAACACAAACACAGTATCGAAATGTGTTTCATTGACATGACAAATTTTTGTTAAAAAGCTTATTTTTCTATTTATTTCATGCTACGGTCTTAGTACTTATGAGAAATAAGGGAATCCTCAAACCGACAGTCAAATGTTTTAAAATATGGTTGCTATGGGATCTAAATCCGTTTCCGTGCGTGGCCAGGGGTTGACAAGTTCCTGTATGAGAAAAGTATTTTAAAACTGAAACCAACACTTTAACCTATGGTACGCTCTTATTTCGTTTCTACTTACAAGGAAGCAAGTAATAAGACTATTTCTGCTATATTTTTCTCGATTAGCATGAAGTAAATAGAAGCATAAGCTTTTTAATAATATGTTTTTGCAGTGAATGAATTACATCAGACTTTTTTCTTTTTGATTACCATTTAATTTTTTCTTCTAGTATACACATACATATAAACATTTACAAGCAAACACCCGTGGCCACGGCGGTACTCGAAGCCAGGATCCCTGCGCCACGAAGCACCAGAAGAATTCGCGAGCTTTTGAACATGAAGCAGACACGCTACCCCACACCACTGAAGCGGCTTTTTGTCGCGTTGTTTAAAACGCTATGTAACGTTATGCTACATTCACAATGAAATGCAAGCAATTATTTAATGTAAGCATTCACATAGAAACACTCAAGATGCAACGCAATGCAATGCAACGCAAGAGTTTGCAAACTCCAAACTTTATCCTTGCGTTGCATGCAAAGAGGAAGAATTCTGCTTCTTTTCTCTATGCATTGCCTATGAATTCAATAACAAAAGATCGCACTGCAAGACTTTACATGGCCTGCTGTACATGCATGCTCTTCTATTTGGCCGTGTAGTGTCGCGCCATCTCTAATCTCACTCAAGAGGTTATGACAGTCTCCTTGCGAATCCTTCTTTGGTTTAATGGATGTAACTATCATCGGTGTCTAGATTTCTTCGTTCTTATAAATCGAAGACGCAGAGAGACAATTCTTAATTCATTAAATGTGTAGCTTTATCACTTTCTGCAGTCTTTATGCTTGTGCTATTTTCAATAATTTTGAATGAGCAATTATTGTGACGTCACTGACGCGAGCGTCAGTTGTTAGTATGTAATATATTTATTTGTAAAAGATTGAGTGAATTTTCTTATGTGGTATTACTTTGTTTATACGTGCTATGTACATAGTGTATAGAGAAGGTATTGTATTGCACACAAACATTCGATACCGAGATTTCACCGGAAATACATATTTTGAGACCTCCTGAACCCAAAAAAAAGCATTTTTAGAAAAATGTCCGTGTGTGTCTGTCTGTGTATCTGTGTGTATGCGTGTGTGTGTGTCTGTGGGCAGCAGAGCTCAAGCTTCTCGAAAAGTCCGTTAAAACCCAAACTTGGTATTTAGGTTTGGTATTTTCCAAGGATGTGACACGAAGATTTTCAAGAAAATCCGCCCACTCCCAACTACCCTTTACATGAAACTTTTTTCGAAAATGTTGATTTTCTAAAAATTGGCACCAATGAATTTTATTAAAATATTAAAGATAACTAACTACCTGACTAATAAAATGTATATCTTGAATTTTCTGGAAATAGCCCCTGAAGACTACTTTAATCTGGATGAATTTTGCATAACTACTAAACCATAAGAGATGGACAAAAACTTAACGCACAAAACATGTAGAGCACGTTAAAACACAATTTATGTTATATAATTTTTTTTTTCATGGAGTTTATCGTTTTTGAGATATTCCTTATTTTTGGTTTCAGCTTTAAAAAACGTATACTTTTCTCATACAGGAATTTGCCAACTCGTGTCTATACAAACAAAGGAACATCAGTCTCATAGCAACCAGCTTTTGGCTTTCACTTTAACCTATGGTACTCCTTTATTTCGCTTCTACTTACAATAAAGTAAGAAATAAGACTATTTCTGCTAATTTTTCTCGATTAGCATGAAATAAATAAAAGAATCAGCTTATTAATAATAATTTGTTACAGAGATATAGAGAAAAGCATTTGAATGGAACACATCAGATTTTTGTTGGTTATGTTTTTCAGTTTGTAACTTGCAGATCTAGATAGCCGTGCCAACTTCTTGTGTTGCATTGTGAATGTAACGTTAGTATGGAAGTGGTACAGTTGGTAAGCCTGTAGCAGCTGTCTTCAGATATAAAAGCGTCCCCAAAACATCTTGGTGCTTGTTAGTGTGTGTAACGAGTTCGGAATCAACAAGATCATATTACTACCCTGTCAGTTGGGGTTTAAAACTAGGATAGGCAGCAAGAAATCTTCTGTCAGCAATAACTACCATCCAGTTATTTTTACTTTCTCTACATGTACTATGAACATAGCGTATAGAGAAGGTATTGTAATGCACCCAAAAATTCGATACCGAGATTTCACCGGAAATACATGTTTTCGGTCCCCCTGAATCCAAAAAAAAAAAAAATTGAAAAAAAGGTCCGTTGAGAATGTGTCTGTGTGTACGTGTCTGTAGACAGCATAGCTCAAAAACGAAAAGACCGTTTAATGCAAGTATTTTTTTTTATTTTAGGGGTCTCAAAACAAGTATATCCGGTGAAATCTCGGTATCGGATGTTGGGTACAATACAATACCTACTCTATACACTGTGTACATAATACGTGTAGACAAAGTGAAAAAAAAAATTGTTTCTTAAATTCAGGAATCTAAAAACATATTTCCGATGAAATCTCGGAATCGAATATTTCAGTGTATTACATTATCTTCTCTATACACGTACTATGTATATAGTGTATAGAGAAGGTATTGTATTGCACCCAAAAGTCGATATCGAGATTTCACCGGGAATATATATTTTAGGGTCCCCGGTATCCAAAAAAAAAAAAAAACATTTTCAGAAAAATGTCCGTGTGTGTGTCCGTGTATCTGAGAACACGATAACTCAAAAACGAAAGGTCGGTAAAATACCAAATTTGGTGTTTTAAGTTTAGTATCTTCCAGATATTGAGAAAAATCACTCCACTGCAAACTGCGCTTTACATGGAAAAAATTTCGAAATTTTTTATTTTCTCAAAAATGACTCTAATGATTTTCATTTAGATATCGTATGCTAAATATATTTACCTAGCAAATAAAATGTATATCTTGAATTTTCTGGGAATAGCCTCTGAAGACTACCTTATTCTGGATGAATTTCACCGATTTTTGCATAACTGCTAAACCACAAGAGATGGACAAAAACTTACCCCACAGAAAATATAGAGCACATTAACACACACAATTTAAGTCATATATATTTTATTCGTAGAGTTGATTGTTTTTGAGATATTCCTTGTTATTGATTTCAGCTTTAAAAAACTTATACATTTCTCATACGGGAATTTTTCAACTCCATTCCATACAAACAACGGAACTAAGTAATAAAACTGCTTGTGTATCTCGATTAGTATGAAGTAGAAGGGTAAGCTTTTTAACAATAATTTGTTACAGAGCTGTAAAGAAAGTCATGTGAATGGAACACATGAGTTTTTTTCCGTCCTTTTCAATCAACCGTTATTATTTCGTACTCCGTCTTTTGTTTTTATTCCCTTTTGGTGTGATGATGTTTCTCTTCTGCTTTCTCCATTCCAGAAAACTTTGAATCTTTTTCTTACTAATGCAGCTTCTTTCCATACACCTATCCCTTTGCGGAGCTCTGTTTTATATACTTGTTAAGACAAATTGTTCCAAAATTATTCGTCCGAGTAGGAGTATTCGTCCGTACTCAAACACAAACCTTGTAGTCCAGCTAGAGGGAAGATAATAGCCAGTACGTCACTGGGCAAAGGCTGTAGCATAATGTATTCCAAACAATGCTTAATAAATTCTACAATCTCGCGTATACACGTTTCTGATGCAGTTTTGCTACTTTTGTTAAAGGTGTAAGTCTCGAGTTTGGTATTTAGCCTTCTTTTTTTTTTTTTTTTTTTTTTTTTTTTTTGAGAGTCCCAAAACATGTTTTTCCGCAGAAATCTCGGTAACGAATTATTGGATGGATTTCAATACCTTCACTATACACTATACATAGTACGTGTAGAGCAAGTAATTTTCTTCAATTCAGGGGTCTCAAAACATTAATTTCCGGTAAAATCTCGGAATCAAATTATTCGATGTATTACAATACCTTCTCTATACATTGTGTAAAGTACCTACGCGTAGAGAAAGTAATAAAAATACTGTTTTTTATTGTCTCTACGCGTACTATGTACATAGTGTATAGAGAAGGTATTGCACTCCATCAAAAAATTCGATACCGAGATTTCACCGGAAATATAAGTTTTAGGATCCCCTATATCAAAAAAAAGTATTTTCAGAAAAAGGTCCGTGTGTGTATGTGTTCGTGTGTCCATATGTCTGTGAACACAATAACTCAAAAACGAAAAGTCGGTAAAATACCAAACTTGGTATTTAAGTTTAGTATCTTCCAGGGATGCGACACGAAGATTTTGAGAAAAATCCCCCCACCCCAACTACCCTTTACATGGAATTTTTCGAAATTTTTGATTTTCTAAAAAATGACTAAAGATTTTGATTAAAATATCCTATATTAAAGATATTTACCTGACAAATAAAATGCATATTTTGAATTTTCTGGGAATAGCCTCTGAAGACTACTTTATTCTGAGTGAATTTTACGGAATTTCGCATAACTCCTAAACCGTAAGAGATACACAAAAACTTGCCACGCAAAAAATGTAGAGCAAATTAAAACACACAATTTATTTTGTATACATTTTTTTTGTAAGAGATGATCGTTTTTGAGATATTCTTTGTTTTTGTTTTCAGGTACGAAAAACTTAACATTTCTCATACAGGAATCTGTCGACTCGTGTCCATAACAACCAAGGGACTTCTGTCACATAGTAACCAGCTTTTGACTATCACTTTAACCTATGGTACTCCCTTATTTCGCCTCTACTTACAAGGAAGCACGTAATAACACTATTTCTGCTAATTTTTTATCGACTAGCATGAAATATATAGAAGCATAAGTTTACTAATAATAATTTATTATAGAGATGTAGAGAAAGTCATGTGAATGGAACACATCAAATTTTTTAATTCAGGGGTCTCAAAACATATGTTCGGTGAAATTCCGGTGTGGGATTTTAGGGTCTAATATAGAACTTTATCTACCTACTACGTATATTCAACATATATGTTGGAGAAATTAAAACCCAGCTTGACCTGTGTAACCAATGTGACAAAGGACAGGAACTGACAGGAAAGCGTGGAAATGAAGGAAGAAACTCAGGGAAACGAGCCACAAAACCTGCACGTACAGCCATCAACCCCTACTCACATGGCCACAAATATTTTATAAGTTTAAAACACACTAACGTGCACTTCCGCATTCGCTCTCTCTTCTGCGGATGTGAGAAATAATAGATACAACTTAGCATGTGTCTATCTGTTTACTCCATTTAGCATCCTAGGCTTCCAGAATGTGGTTCAAAATCACATGTTTTCTGCTACAGAGATATGAAAACGTCAGAAAAAAAAATCTGATGTGTTCCATTCACATGACTTTCTCTATATCTCTACAACAAATTATTCTTCAAAGCCTATGCTTCTACTTACTTCATGGTAATCGAGAAACAATTACTAGAAATAGTCTTATTACTTGCTTCTTTGTAAGTAGAAGCGCAATAAAGCAGTACCATAGGTTAAAGAGATATTCAAAAGCTGGTTGCTATGTGACTGAAGTTCCTTTGTTTGTATGGACACGAGTTAACAAATTCCTGTATGAGAAAAGTATGTTTTTGCAAGCTAAAACCAAAAACAAGGTATATCACAAAAACAATCACAATGTATATAACAAATTGTGTGTTCTAAAGTGCTCTGCATTTACTGTGTGGTAAGTTTTTTGGATTCAGAGGTAACATGTATTTCCGGTGAAATTTCGGTATCGAATTTTTGGGTGCATTACAATAGCTTCTCTATACACTATGTACATAGCACGTGTAGAGAAAGTAAAACGTGTTAAGTTCTCTGTTGCGCAATCGCCAGTGAGCAGCCAGATTGGTAAAGCAAAACAAATAAGAGCGCACGTGGGCTTGCAAACAAGACTTGACTTGCGAGAGGTTTTCCTCAAACCGGTAACCTCCTTGGACAAGTGACCTTATTGCATTTCCTCAAACACGGCGCGCCCAAGGAACGGCAGCCAGGCTTACTCTCCGGATACTATGTTCCATCCAATAAGTATATCTGCCTATCTAGCGGACATCAAAGTGATAACAGCCATATATAGAGAAGGCATTGCATACCACCCAAAAATTCGATATTGTGATTTCACTGGAAATACATATTTTGAGACCCACCCGAATCCGAATAATATTAAAAAACTTATATTTCTATTTACTACATGCTAATCGAGAAAAAAATTAGCAGAAATAGTCTTATTACTTGCTTTCTTGTCAGGAGAAGTGAAATAAGGGAGTACCATAGGTTACAAGAATAGTCAAAAACTGGTTGCTATGTGACTTAAGTTCCTTGTTTGTTACAGACAGAAGTTAACAAACCAGAAAAAAAGGAATATTTCAAACCGATCATCTCCACAAAGGAATGTGTATAACATAAAGTGTGTGTTTTAACGTACTCTACATTTTCTTCTGTGATAAGTTTTTGTGCATCACTTGCGGACAGCAGTTATGCAAAACTCCGTAAAATTCAAGATATACGTTTTCTTTGAAAGCTAAATACCTTTAATATATATTTTTATCAAAATCGTTGGAGTCATTTTTGAGAAAATCTAAAATTTCGAAATAAGTTCCATGTAAAGGGTAGTTTGGATGTGGGGGGGGGGATTTTTCTCAAAATCTTCGTGTCGCATCCCTGGAAGATACCAAGTTTGGTGTTTTACCGTCTTTTCGTTTTTGAGTTATGGTGTTCACAGACACACGGACACATACTCCCACCTTTTCAGAAAATGCTCTTTTTGGATACAGGGGACCCAAAACATATATTTGCGGTGAAATCTCGGTATCGAATTTTTTGGGTGAAGTGCAATAACTTCTCTATACACTATATACAATACATATAGAGAAAATAAAAATAAGTTTTACTTTTCTACACGTCATATACACATAATGTATATAGAAGGTATTGTATTGCACCCAAAATTCAAAAACGAAATTTCACTGTAAGTATATCTTTTGAGTTTCCCTGAATCCGAAACAAAAAAAAAGTAGAAAAAGGTCCGTGTGCAGTATCGTGTGTGTGAGTGTATGTGTGTGTGTCTGTCTGTGTACAGCAGAGCTGAAAAACTAAAATACTGTAAAATACCAAAGTTGATATTTAAGTTTAGTATCTTCCAAGTATGCGAAACAAGATTTTTAAGAAAATCCCCCACAAATACCCCTTACATGTAAAATATTTCGATTTTTTCCCTCAAAAACGCCTCTAACGATTTTGATTAAAATACCGTATATGTATTTATATGGGCAATAAAATGTATCACCCTCAAGGTCTTCACCATTATTAATACTTTCTCTACACGTACTATGTACATGGTGTATAGAGGTGTAAGCTTTTGTCTATTTCTTTCGGTTTACCACTTATTCAAAATTCAGGAAAATTCAACCAGAGTAAAAACGTCTTGAGGGGCTATTCCCAGATAAGAAAATATATATTTTATTTCTCATGTAAATATATTAAACGAGAGATTTTAAACAAAATCGTAAGAGCCATTTTTGAAAATATCCAACATTTTCGAAAATGTTTCCCATAAACGTTTTCCATATTTGGGGGTGGGGGGATTTTCTTGAAAACCTTTGTGTCGCATCCTTGGAAGATACTAAAATTAAGTATCAAGTTTGGTATTTAACGTACTTTTCGTTTTTGAGAAATGCTGTCCACAGACACACACACACACACACACACACACACACACACACACGGACATGCTTGTAATATTATTTAATCAAAGAGTCTCAAAATATGAATTTCCGGCGAAATCTCGGTATCGAACTTTTGGGTGCATTACAATACACTATGTACATAGTACGTGTAGAGAAAGCTTGAAGCGCCGGAAAGGTCACATTGACGGCTGTGTGTAGGAAGCAGAGCTAGATGGGTGTAGCGAGCGATTCTTGCAGAAAACTGCGCAAAGAACCGGTCTGGCCGGTGATGTGGATGTTCAAATCCTTGGCCTCCAAAACTTGAAGCTCACTCCACACTGAGTCATAAACGCATCTCTGCTTATTGTACGCAACCTGTACTCTGTACATAGCGTATAGAGAAAATGTTGCATTCCACCTAAAATTTCGATACCGAGATTTCACCGGAAATACATCTTTTGGGACCACTGTATCCAAAAAAAAAAAAAAAAAATATGTGTGTGTTCCATTCACATGACTTTCTCTACATTTCTGCAACGAATTATTGTTCAAAAGCTTATGCTTCCTTTTACTTCATGCTAATCGAGAAAAAAATAGCAGAAATAGTCTTATTACATGCGTTCTTGTGAGTAGAAGCGAAATAAAGGAGTACCATAGGTAAAAGTGATAGTCAAAAGCTGAATGCTATGTGACTGAAGTTCCTTTGTTTCTATGGACAGGAGTTGACAAATTCCTGTATGAGAAAAGTATAAGATTTTTAAACCTGAAACCAATAAAAGGAACATTTAAAAAACGATCAACTCCACGAAGAAAAAGTGTATAACATAAATTGTGTGTTTTAATGTGCTCTATATTCTTTGTCCATCTCTTACGGTTTAGCAGTTACGCAAAATTCCGTAAAAATCGTCCAGAATAAAGTAGTCTTCAGAGGCTATTCCGTGAAAATTCAAAATATGCATATTATTTGTCAGATAAATATCTTTAATATACGATATTTTAGTCAAAATCGTTACAGCCATTTATGAAAAAGTCAAAATTTTCAAAAAAAGTTCCACCTAAAGGGTAGTTTAGGGTGGGGAGTTTTCTCAAAATCTTCGAGTCAAATTTCATAGAAGATGCTAAATTTAAACACCAAGTTTGGTATTTTACCGACCTTTCATTTTTGAGTTATGGTGTTCAACGACACAAGGATTTTTTTCTGAATTTTTTTTTATTTTGATACGGGGATCCAAAATATGTATTTCCGGTGAATCTCGGTATCGAATTCTTGGGTGCAATGCAATACCTTCTCTATACACTATATACGTTGTACATGTTGATAAAGGAAAAAGTGTTGCATTGCACCAAAAAATTCGATACCGAGATTTCACCGGAAATAAATGTTTTTGGGATCAAAAAAAATTTGATGTGTTCCATTTACATGACTTTCTCTACATCTCTGTAACAAATTATTGTTAAAAACGGGTGCTTCTAACTACTTCATGCTATTGGAGAATGAACATAAGCCGAAAAGCTTTTTTAATTTCCCTATTTGTACTATGTACATAGCGTGTAGGAAAGGTATTGTAATGCACCCAAAGCTTGATGCAGAGATTTCACCACAAAATACATGTTTTAGGGCCTTCTGTAATCAAAAATAAAGCATTTCAGCGGAAATACATGTTTTAGGGTTCCCCTGATTAAAAAAACACATTTTGTGAAAAAGGGTCGTGTACTGTGTGTGTCTCTCTGTGTGATTGTGGACAGCATACCTCAAAAACGAAAAGGTATTTAAGTTTAGTATCTTCCAAGGATTGGACAGGAAGACTTTCAAGAAAATCCTCCCACCCGCAGCTACCCTTTAGATGGAAAAAAATTCAAAATTTTGTTTTCCCAAAAATTGCTCCAACGATTTATATTAAAATCATTTATATTTAAGATATTTATATGACAGATAAAATGTATATATTGACTTTTCTGGGAATGGCCTCAGAAGACTACTTTATTCTGGATGAATTTTACGGAATTTTGCATAACTTCTAAACCGTAAGAGATGGACAAAAACTTACCGCACGTGGAGCACGTTATAACACACAATTTATGCTATATACATTTTTTCGTGGAATTGATTGTTTTTGAGATATTCCTTGTTTTTGGTTTAAGCTATAAAAAACTTTAACTTTTCTCATACAGGACTTTGTGACCTCGTGTCCATAAAACAAAGGAACTTCAGTCACATAGCAACCAGCTTTTGACTTCACTTCTCATACAGGACTTTGTGAACTCGTGTCCATACAAACAAAGGAACTTCAGTCACATAGCAACCAGCTTTTGACTATCACTTTAATCTATGGTACTCCCTTATTTCGCTTCTACTAACAAGGAAACAAGTAATAAGACTTTTTCTGCTAATTTTTGCTTCATTAGATGAATTAAATAGAATAATTTGTTGCAGTGATATAGAATAAGTCATGTGAATGGAACACATCAGATTTTTACTTTCTCTATACGCACTATTTACATAGTGTATAGAGAACGTATTGCACTCCACCAAAAAATTCGATACCGAGATTTCACCGGATCCCATGTAACCAACAAAAGTATTTTCAGAAAAAGGTCCGTATGTCCGTGTGCCTGTGAACACGATAACTCAAAAACGAAAAGTCGGTAAAATACCAAACTTGGTATTTAAGTTTAGTATCTTCCGGGGATGTGACACGAAGATTCGAGAAATTCCCCCACTCCAAACTACCCTTTACTTGGAACTTTTTTCGAAAATTTTGATTTTCTAAAAAATGGCTCTAACGATTTGGATTAAAATGTCGTATATTAAAGATATTTACCTGACAAATTAAATGTATATTTTGAATTTTCTGGGAATAGCCTTGAAGACTACTTCATTGTGAGTGAATTTTGCATAAGTGCTAAACCGTAAGAGAGAGACAAAAACTTACTATACAAAAAATGAAGAGCACATTAAAACACACAATTTATGTTGTTTACATTTTTTTCGTGAAGTTGGTTATTTTTGAGATATTCCTTGTTTTTGGTTTAAGCTATAAAAACTTTAACTTTTCTCATACAGGACTTTGTGAACTCATGTCCACACAAACAAAGGAACTTCAGTCACATAGCAATCAGCTTTTGACTATCACTTTAACCTATGGTACTCCCTTATTTCGCTTCTACTTACAAGGTAGCAAGAAGTAAGACTATTTCTGCTAATTTTTTCTAGATTAGCAGGAAGTAAATAGAGGCATAAGCTTTTTAAAAATATTTTATTGCAGAGATATAGAGAAAGTCATGTGAATGGAACACATAACATTTTTTAGATACAGGATACCCTAAAACGTGTATTTCCAGTGAACTTTTTGGAGGAATGCAATAGCTTCTCTATACACTATGTACATAGTATGTGTAGAGAAAGTTTAAAAAAACCCTACTACAGTTGTAGCAGGCTTTTTCTCACAAAGAACTGAACATAGCTAAATTACATTTTTGCATTTTAGAAAACAGCTTAAGCGTGGTGTTGTGGTGCCAATAACATAGTTGGTTATTAAACAAAATCTGATGTGTTATATTTATACGGAAATGGCTAATACCACGAAAAAGGTTAAATAAAATCAATTCTAATTTTCAAAAAGGATCTCAATTATTGTTAGGTACATTTTTGTCTATAGTGTCACAAATACCAGCAGGGATATACAAAATTCCCTCTGAATGAAGTGGGCTTAATAGGTTATTCCAAAAAAATCCAATACATTCATTTTACTTGTCACATATAACTCCATGGCACGACAGCTCACGGAGAACCTTGGCCTACCGCCCGGCCGCTGCGTCCCCCATCACGGTCCTCTACAGACGACATGGATGGGGTGGAGTATTGGAGGGTGAGACGTGGTCAGCGCCTCGGGCCGGTTAATGCGGTCCTCATGACATGAAGCCGCTACTTCTCCATCAAGTAGCTCCTCAATTGGCCTTCCCCACGCCGGTACTAGGGTTGGAACCCAGGTCTCCCGCTTGGTAAGCAGTTACGCTAACACTGCGCTAATCGGGTATTTAAATCACATATAGGGTATTTTAATCATACTCTTTATTATAAAAAAATATGATGTGTACCATTCACATGACTTTCTCTACATCTCTGCAACAAATTATTCTTAAAAGTTTATACTTCTTTTTACTTCCTGCTAATCAGTAAAAAAAGTAGCAGAAATAGCCATATTACTTGCTTCCTTGTAAGTAGAAGCGAAATAAGGGAGTACCATAGGTTAAAGTGAAAGCCAAAAGCTGGTTGCTCTGTGACTGAAGTTCCTTTGTTTGTATGGACAGGAGTTGACAAATTCCTGTATGAGAAAAGTATAAGTGTTTCATAGCAGAAACCAAAATAAGGAATGTCTCAAAAACGACGAACTTCACGAAAAAAATGTATATAACATAAATTGTGTGTTTTAACGTGATCTACATTTTTTTGTAGTAAGTTTTTGTCCATATCTTACGGTTTAGCAGTTATTCAAAATTTAGCCAAATTCATCCAGAATAAACTACTCTTCAGAGACTTCCCAGAATTTTCAATATAGGTATATATTTTATTTGCCAGGTAAATATCTTTAATATACGAAATTTTAATCAAAATCGTCAGAACCATTTTTGAGAAAATTGAAATTTTCGATAAAAGTTGCAAGTAAAGGGTAATTTGGGGTTGGGGGATTTTTCTCAAAATCTTCGTGTCGCACCCCTGGAAGATACCAAACTTAAATACCAAGTTTGAAATTTTACCGACTTTTCGTTTTTGGGTTATCGTGTTCACAGGCACACGGACACACACACACACACACGGACCTTTTTGTGAAAATGCTTTTTTTAGATAAAGGGGACCCTAAAACATATACTTCCGGTGAAATCTCGGTGTCTAATTTTTGGGTGGAGTGCAATACCTTCTCTATACACTATGTACATAGTGCATACAGAGAAACTAAAAAATTGCTCCACGTAAAGGTTGGTTATTGGGGGAATTTTTTTAAGTTCTTGTCGCATCTTTGGAGGATTCTGTACTTGAATACCACTTTAATATTTATTGGCCTTCGTTTTTTGAATTATCCACTTCATAAACTCACACAAACACATGAACATTGCTTGACATACTAATTTTGGATTAACTTGAAATCCTCCCCTTCTGTCAACAGTAAAATTTTTAACCTTGAATATTACATAACCCCCTCCCCTCCACCAAAGAAAATCATCACATAAAAAATGCATATGTTAATGTCTGCCTCTACTGCTACGGATTACCCTCCCCTTTGCAGGACTAACACCCTCAAATAGTTAATGTACAGCAAATAAAATATTACGTAGGACTTTTAGCGACCAATTCAGTGCTGAGAAGCGATTTATGTGTAAAGTTGATCTTTCATTCCGAAGTACAAATAATTACAATGAAAGGTCCCTTTCACTCCGACAATAATGCCCATACATAAGAGTCTTCAACTGTACGAACAGCAATTCAGGTTAATAAAACTCTGATGTGTTCCATTCACATGACTTTCTCTACATCTCTGCAACAAATTATTATTAAAAAGCTTATGCTTCAATTTACTTCCTGCTAATCGAGAAAAAAATACCAGAAATAGTCTTATTACTTGCTTCCTTGTAAAAAGAAGTGAAATAAGGGAGTACCGTAGGTTAAGGTGACACACTACAGCTGGTTGCTAGGTGACTGAAGTTCCTTTGTATGGATACGAGCTAAAACCAAAAACAAGGAATACCTAAAAAACGATCAACTCCACGAAAAAATATTATATGACATAAATTGTGTATTTTAATGTGCTCTAGATTTTTTCTATCGTAGGTTTTTTTCCCATCTGTTACGGTTTAGCAGTTATAGAAAATTTCGTAAAATTCATCCAGAATAAAGTAGTCTTCAGAGGCTATTTCCAGAACATTCAAGATATACATTTTATTTGTCAGGTAAATATCTTTAATATACAATATTTTAATCAAAATTGTTAGAGCCATTTTAAAGAAAATAAAAAATTTCGAAAAACGTTACATGTAAAGGGTAATTGGGGGTGGGGGATTTTCTTGAAAATCTTCGTGTCGCATCCTTGGAAGATACTGAACTTAAATACCAAGTTTGGTATTTAACGGTCTTTTCGATTTTGAGCTATGCTGCCCACAGACACACAGACACACTCATACACACAGACAGACTGACTCACACACGGACATTTTTCTAAAAATGTTTTTTTTTGGATTCATGTGGTCTCAAAACATGCATTTGCGGTTAAATTTCGGTATCGAATTTTTGGGTACAGTGAAATTACCTTCTCTGTACACTATGTACATAGTACGTGTAGAGAAAGTAATAATATGCTTTTAAGTTGTCATTGCTTTTATTTTATTTTTACTTTCTCTACGCGTACTATGTACATAGTGTATAGAGAAGGTATTGCACTCCACCCAAAACCTGGATACCGAGATTTCAACGGAAATATATGTTTTAGGGCCCCCTTTATCTTAAAAAAAAAGCATTTTCTGAAAAAGGTAAGTGTGGGTGTCCGTGTGTCTGTGAACATGATAACTCTAAAACGAAAAGTCCGTAAAATACCAAACTTGGTATTTAAGTTTAATATTTTCCAGGGATGCGACACAAAGGTTTTGGGAAAAATCCCCCCTTCCCCAGCCTCTGAAGAGTACTTTATTCTGGATGAATTTTACGGAATTTTGAGTAACTGCTAAACCGTAAGAGATGGACAAAGCTTACTACACGAAAAATGTAGAGCACGTTAAAGCGCACCTTTTATGTTATATACATTCTTTTCGTGGAGTTCATGCTTTGAAAAACTTAAACTTATACTTTTCTCATACAGGAATTTGTCAATTGTTGTTCATACAAACAAAGGAACTTCAGTCACATAGCAACCAGCTTTTGAATAGTACTTTAACCTATGGCAGTCACTTATTTCACTTCTACTTACAAGGAAGCAAGTAATAAGACTATTTCTGCTATTTTTTTCTGATTAGCATGAAGTAAATAGAAGTATTAGTTTTTTAAGAATAATTTGTTGCAGAGGTGTAGAGAAAGTCATATGAATGGAATAATTCAGATTTTTTTAATATAGTTATACTATTAATTTTCCTCGCCCTCAAGCAAGGTCCTTATTGTATTCTGGCCCTCATAACATTACTAATTGGCCATCACTGGTCGACGGGTCCCTTGATTGCCCTCTATGGCGGTTCCAGCATAGGGACGGGTCATCAGGCTTGGTAACATTAGGGACTTCCGCGCGTCTCAGGACTTCCGTTCTTAAAGTTTCCTCACTTCACTCCTTCCCGCTGGGGTAGGAGCCACAAAAGGTCTGTGTACGTCGTAGTGCGCGAGTCGTCCTAAGTTGTCTACCGTTTACCCTTTACAATACCTATCCATTACTTGTCTGAAGAAGGAATGCAGACGGCCACATGTGGAAGCTTGCGGAGACAAAAACAGATAAGCGGTATTACGTCATCACTCCCGGTGCATTTCCTGTAAAGTTCTGCAATACTGGAATGGCAGTTGAGTCTCTTAGAATGGACGGGTTCGAATCAAGCCAAAGTGCAAACACCGCCACGCGTAGACATACGCTCACAAAGTAGAAAATTAATATTCATTAGTGATAAGGAAAGCAGCAAGTTTAACCTGTTGTGGATCGTCTAGTTTAATCCTGTTTACGTACGCTGTGCTGATGTTTTGATGGTCAGGCTATACTGTATTATATTCCAGCTTCTCTGACTGCTCTAATCCGTGCCATGCTACACCAGCGACCTCCCCAAACAACTGCAATCTTTCGCCAGACAGGTAATATCTATTGCTGTTTATGTACGCTGTGCTGATGTTTTGATGGTCTGGCTGTACTGCACTATATTCCAGCCTTCTCTGGCTGTGTCGTGCTAAACCAGCGACTTCCCCAAACAACTGCATTCTTTCGTCAGACAGGTAGTATTTATCCCTGTTTATGTACGCTGTGCTGATGTTTTGATTGTCAGACCGTACTGCACTATATTCCAGCCTTCTCTGGCCGTGTCATGCTACACCAGCGTACTCCCCAACTGCATTCTCTCTTCAGACAGGTGGTATTTATCCCTGTTTATGTACGCTGTGCTGATATTTTGATTGTCAGACCGTACTGCACTATATTCCAGCCTTCTCTGGCCGTGTCATGCTACACCAGCGTACTCCCCAACTGCATTCTTTCGTCAGACAGGATGTACATGCTATGTAAATGCTAGAGAACGTAACTGGAGAAGATTTGTTTAATTTTGTAGCATATTGGATATCTCGCTATCTGCATTTTTGTTTTTAATCAAAGCCCCGTTTCGCTTCTGCTGCTGCGCTCAAAGAAACGGCAAAGAATACGAGTTTTCAAAAGAAGACATCTGTTTGGAAACTTTGACATAGAAGAAGCGAAAGTTTTCGTGACGGGATATGAAATATGGCAACAGCAGTCTAATAGAGTCCAAACATGTCGCGTATACACACCGAACGTTATATAATGCCTGCGATGCTTCTTTTGCAATATATCATTTCCCTATTACACGGGGCAGAAGGGAGGAGTTATTGACTTGGTGTCTTAAAGGGGCCGTCACCGAGGGCATCCAACTTGCTACTTATTGTAAAATTAGCTTCGTTATAAATCACTCTTTAGTTGACATCGTTCCATGATTTTGTTTATTCCCTACTTCTGATGTCAAGTTCTCAGAACAAACTCAAGACTGAAGATGATGTGCTCCATTCACATGACTTTCTCTACATGTCTGTAACAACTTATTGTTAGAAAGATTATGCTTCTATTTACGTCATGCTAATCGAGAAAAAATTACTAGAAATAGTCTTATTACTTGCTTCCTTGTAAGTAGAAGCGAAATAAGGGAGTAACATAGGCTAAAGTGACAGTCAAAAGCTGGTTGCTATGTGACTGAAGTTCCTTTGTTTGTATGGGCAGGAGTTGACAAATTCCTGTATGAGAAAAGTATAATTTTTTTTCAAATCTGAAACCATAAACAAGGAATATCTCAAAGACTGTCAACTCCACATAAATTTTGTTTCAAAGTGCTCTACATTTTTTGTGTGGTAAGTTTTTGTCCATCTCTTACGGTTTAGCAGTTATGCAAAATTCCGTAAAATTGATCAGTAATATACCAGTCTTCAGAGGCTATGAGGGCATCCAACTTGCTACTTATTGTAAAATTAGCTTCGTTATAAATCACTCTTTAGTTGACATCGTTCCATGATTTTGTTTATTCCCTACTTCTGATGTCAAGTTCTCAGAACAAACTCAAGACTGAAGATGATGTGCTCCATTCACATGACTTTCTCTACATGTCTGTAACAACTTATTGTTAGAAAGATTATGCTTCTATTTACGTCATGCTAATCGAGAAAAAATTACTAGAAATAGTCTTATTACTTGCTTCCTTGTAAGTAGAAGCGAAATAAGGGAGTAACATAGGCTAAAGTGACAGTCAAAAGCTGGTTGCTATGTGACTGAAGTTCCTTTGTTTGTATGGGCAGGAGTTGACAAATTCCTGTATGAGAAAAGTATAATTTTTTTTCAAATCTGAAACCATAAACAAGGAATATCTCAAAGACTGTCAACTCCACATAAATTTTGTTTCAAAGTGCTCTACATTTTTTGTGTGGTAAGTTTTTGTCCATCTCTTACGGTTTAGCAGTTATGCAAAATTCCGTAAAATTGATCAGTAATATACCAGTCTTCAGAGGCTATTCCCAGAAATTTCAAGATATACGTTTTATTTGTCAGGTAAATATCTTTAATACACGGTAATTTAATCAAAACCGTTAGAGGCATTTTTGAGAAAATCAACACTTACGAAATTTTTTCCAAGTAAAAGGTTGTTTGGGATAGGTGAATTTTCTTGAAAATCTTCGTGTCGTATCCTCGGAAGACAACAAACTTAAAATACCAAGTTTGGTATTTAACGGTCTTTTCGTTTTTGAGCTATGCTGTCCACAGACACAAATACGGACTTTTTTATTTTCTCTATACGTACTATGTACATAGTGTATAGAGAATGTATTGCACTCCACCAAAAAATTCGATACCGAGATTTCACCGGAAATATATGTTTTAGGGTCCCCTGTATCAAAAAAAAAAGAAAGTATTTTCAGAAAAAAGTCCATGTGCCTGTGAATACGATAATTCAAAAACGAAAACTCGGTAAAATACCAAACTTGCAAATATAGTTTAGTATCTTACAGGAATGCGACACGAAGATTTTGAGAAAAATCCCCCCAGCCCAAACTACCCTTTACATGGAACTTTTTCGAAAATTTTGATTTTCTAAAAAAAATGGCTCTAATGATTTTGTTTAAAATATCATATATTAAAGATATTTACCTGATAAATAAAATGTATATTTTGAATTTTCTGGGAATAGCCTCTGAAGATTACTTCATTCTGGATGAATTTTGCAGAACTACTAAATCATAAGAGATTGACAAAAACTTAACACACAAAAAATGTAGAGCACGTTAAAACACACAATTTATACTATATACAGTTTTTTCGTGGAGTTGATCGTTTTCGAGATATTCCTTTTTCTTGGTTTCAGCTTTGAAAAACTTATATACTTTTCTCATACAGGAATTTGTCAACTCCTGTCCATACAAACAAACGAACATCAGTCACATAGCAACCAGCTTTTGGCTTACCCTTTAACCTATGGTACTCTCTTATTTCGCTTCTACTTACAATGAAGCAAGAAATAAGACTATTTCTGCAAATTTTTCTCGATTAGCATGAGATAAATAAATGATACATTTAGTAGCAATAATTTGTTACAGAGATATAGAGAGAGTCACGTGAATGGAACACATCAGAATTTTCCAAAATGCTTTGTCTTTGGATTCAGTGGGACCCAAAGCATATTTCTGGTGAAATCCCGGTATTGAATTTTTGGGTGGAATAAAATACCTCATCTTTACATATGTACGTAATAAGCGTAGATAAAGTAAAAAAGAAAAACCAGAATTTAACAGTCTCTCTGCATTCTTTAGGATGTTTGTCTTCAGCTTAGAGACTCACAGCCGGCTCGGCCAGGTTTGTGCTTAAAAATACACAGAAGTGCTGTTTAAACCGCTTTGGTATTAAAAAATCAGCAAAATCCATTCAGAATTTTCAAAAAAATCCCCCCAATCTCACATGCTTTTCGAAAATTTTGATTTTCTCTAAAATGTCTAACGATTTTAATTAAAATACATTACTTAGAATTAATTTTTATGGCAAACGAATGTATATCTTGAATATTATGGTAATAGCCTCTGAAGACATCTTTATTCAGGATGAATTTTGCCTAACTGGTAAACCGTAAGATATAGACCAAAACTTACTTCACAAAAAATGTAAAACTCGTTAAAATACACTACTTATGTTATGTATATATTTTTCGTGGAGTTGATCGTTTTTGAGATATTTCTTGTTATTGGTTTTAGATTTAAAATACTTAAACTTTTCTCATACGGGAATTTGTCAACTTCGGTCAATACAAACAAAGGAACTGTAATCACATAGCGACCATATTTTAAAAGATTTGCGTGTCGCTTTAACCTAAGGTACTCCCTTATTTCCCTTCTACTTACAAGTAAGCAAGTAATGAGACCATTTTTATTGTGAATTTTGCTGCTAATATTTCCTTCGTTATAAATCACTCTTTACTTAAACGGCGCTCCGTACTTCTGTTTATTCGCTTCTTCTGATGCAAAGTTCCCACAAATAATTAAAGACTATAGACAAAGAAAATCTGACGTGTTTCATTCATAAACTTCCTCTACATCTCTGTAACAAATCGTTGTTAAAAAGCTTAAGCTTCTATTTACTTCATGCTAACCGAGAACAAATTAGCAGAAATAGTCTTATTACTTGCTTCCTTGTAAGTGGCGACACGAGTTGACAGATTTCTGTTTGAGAAAAGTTTTTAGAGCTGAAATCAATAACAAGGAATATCTCAAAATCTATCAACTCCACGAAAAAATGCAAATAACATAAACTGTGTGTTTTTACGTGCTCTACAATTTTTGTCTATTAAGTTTTTGTCCATCTCTTACGGTTTACCAGTCTTTTAAAATTCCGTAAAATTCAACCAGAGTATAGTAGTCTTCAGTGGCTGTTCCCATAAAATTCAAAATATAAATTTATTTGTTATGTAAACGTCCTTAATATTTTAATTAAAATCGTTTGAGCCGTTTTTGAGAAAATCAAATTTTTCGAAATTTTTTCCATGTAAAGGGTAGTTGAAAGTGGGAGGATTTTCTTGAAAATCTTCGTGTCGCATCCTTGGAAGACACCTAATTTAAGTACCAAGTTTGTATTTTACAGTCCTTTCGTTTTTGAGCTATACTGCTCACCGACACACACAGACATTTTTCTAAAAATGCTGTGTTTAGATTCAGGGAGTATCAAAACACATATTTCCAGTATAAAATCTCGGTATCGAATTTTTTGGTGCATTACAATACCTTCTGTATACACTATGTACATAATACCGGTAGAGAAAGTAAAAAGGTAATTTTGTTGCAAAAAAACACCCAATTTTAAACTGTACACCTGCACAGACTTAATCCCGTAGGACAACACATGTTCGCACGCCATTTTTAACGCACTGCCTCCTTTAAGTTAGTACACACCATCCAGGTACACTCAAAGACAATAAAAATTTGATGTGCTCCATTCACATGGTTATATCTCTGTAATTAATTGTCAGAAAGCTTATGTATCTATTTTGGGTGCATTACAATACTTTCTCTATCCACTATGAACATAGTACGTGTCGAGAAAGTAAAAAGTTAGTGCCTTAAAACATTGATACCATCATTCAGAATAACTCGAAAATGGTTAGCTCTATAAAAAAGTGTCTATAACAATAATTGTGTGTATTAATGAGATCTAATTTTTTCTATAGTAAGTTTCTGTCTATCTCTCACGGTTTGACCGTTATAACAAAGTCATCCAGAATAAACAGGTCTTCACAGGCCATTCTCAGAAAATCTAAGATATGCATTTCATTTGTCATCAAAATATCTTAAACATAAGGTATTTTAATCAAAATCGTTATGGTATTCAAAATTTTCGAAAAAAGTTCCATGTAAAATGTGGTTGGAGGTGGGGGATTTTCTTGAAAATCTTCGTGTCGTATCTTTGGAAGACAAATGTCAAGTTTGGTATTTAACCACTTTTCGTATTTGAGCTATGCCGTCCACAGACTTACGCACGCACGCAGCAACACACGCGAATATGTCTCTAAAAATGCTTTTTTTTGGATTCTGGGGGTCACAAAACATGTATTTCCGATGAAATCTCGACATCGAATTTTTGGGTGGAATACAATGTCTCCTCTATACACTACGTACATTGTACGTACATACTAGGCTAGAGAAAGTTAAAATCTGACATGTTCCATTCACATGACTTTCTCTACATCTCTGTAACAAATAACTGTTTTACTTGCTTCCTTGTAAGTAAAAGCGAAATAAGGGAATACCACAGGTTAAAGTGATAGTCAAAAGTCGGTTCCTATGTGACCGAAGTTCCTTTGTTTGTGTGGATAGGAGTTTACCAATTTCTGTATGAGGAAGGTATAAGTTTTTCTAAGATGAAACCAAAAACAAGGAATGCCTCAAAAACTATCAACTCCACGAAAAATGTGTATATAACATAAATTGTGTGCTTTAATGTGCTCTACAATGTTTGTGGCGTAAGCTCTTGTCTATCTCTTACAGTTTACCAGCTATACACAATTCCGTAAAATTCATCCAGAATAAAGTAGTCTTCAGAGGATATTCCCAGAAAATTCAAGATATACATTTTATTTGTCAGGTATATATCTTTAATATACGGTATTTTAATCAATATCGTTAGAGCCGTTTTTCAGAAAATCAAAGTTTTCGAAAAAATTTTCATGTAAAGGGTAGTTGGGGGTGGGAGGATTTTCTTGATTCCTTGGAAGACACAAGTTAACGGTCGTTTCGTTTTTGAGCTATGGTATCTACAGATATACGCACAGACAGACACACACAAACACACGGATCTTTTTCTGAAAATGCTTTTTTTGGATTCAGGGGGTCCTAAAACATGTATTTCCGGTGAAATCTCGGTATCGAATTTTTGGGTGGAATACAATACTTCCGCTATACACTATGTACATAGTACGTATAGAGAAAGTAAAAATGCTTTCTTTTTTGGACTTAGCAGGCTTCAAAACATATATTTGCGGCGAAATCTCTAAGTCTTCTCTATCCACTATGTACATACATTGTACTTATGGGGCTAGAGAAAGGAAGGATGGCTACTAGATAGCGTAAGCAGATAAACGAAGAAATCTCCCCTTTAGGGCTGTAATCAGGATGTCTTTTCACGCTGTGTTTGGAACTGCTGGTAAGGAAAGAGGCGCCTTTCTGAGTCGCCATAAATTTCCATTAGAGGGCGCATCCTGCCGGCCAACACTTCTCTAACTCATCTCGCATTCAGCAGCCGTTCCTGGGCCCCCAACCCCATCAACTTTCACAAACAAAAAGGAGAAACCCCAGACCCTAGTATGTACTTAGTTTAAGCTGGCCGGTATTTTGCTTAGAACACCAATCTACGCAAGTGGATTTACCACAAACCTTCCGGTTCGCGGTGGTGTTTCTCTGAATACACACGCACGCTACCAAAACAGGAATTTCATTACGCTAAACTTACCACATTTTAAAGTTAAATGTAGCCATCAAAATTAAACTTGGTAATCCTAATTTCGATTTCACAAATTTCCGCAATGGGTAACATTATTATAGTCTTTACTGATACGTAACACTAACATTTCGAACAGCACCTGCAGAAAAGGAACAGCGAAGTTCCGCTTGTCCGAGTTTGTCCTTTCCATTCACATGACTTCCTTTACACTTCTTTAACTTATGCTTCTATTTACTACATGCTAATCAAGAAAAAAATTAACAGAAATACTCTTATAATTCCTAAAACTAGAAGCGAAATAAGGGAGTACTTTAGGTTAAAGTGATGCTCAAAAGCTGGTTGCTATGTCACTGAAGTTCCTTTGTTTGTACGGACAGGAGTTGACAATATTGTTTTAAAGCTGAAACCAATAACAAGGAATATCTCAAAAACGCTCAACTCGTCGAAAAAAGTGTATATAACATAAATTGTGTGTTTTAAGGTGCTCTACAGCTTTTGTATTGTAAGATTTTGTCAATCTCTTACGTTTACCAGTTATGCACAATTCCGTAAACTTCATCCAGAGTAAAGTAGTCTTCAGAGGCTATTCCCAGATAATGTATGATATACATTTTATTTTTCAGGTAAATATGTTTAATAGACGATATTTTAATCAAAATCATTACAGATATTTTTGGAGAAAATAAACATTTTCGATTTTTTTTCCCATGTAAAGAATAGTTGAAGTCGGAGGGATTTTCTTGACACCATACTTAAATACCAAGTTTGGCATTTAACGGTCTTTTCTTTTTTGAGTTATGCTGACCACAGTCACACACATGGACATTAAGCTGGCCGATATTTTGCTTAGAACACCAATCTACGCAAGTGTTTTTAACACAAACCTTCCGGTTGGCGGTGGTGTTTCTCTGAATACACTTGCACGCTACCAAAACAGGAATTTCATTACGCTAAACTTACCACATTTTAAAGTTAAATGCAGCGAACAAAATTAAAGTTGGTAATCCTAATTTTGATTTCACAAATTGCCTCAATGGGTAATATTTTTATGCTCTACCAATACGAAATACTAACATTTCGAATAGCACCTGCAGAAAAGAAACAGCGAACTTCCGCCTATCCAAGCAACATCTACCATACATAAAAAAACATACCCAAAACAAACCGGGAGTCTTCTAGAAAAAAAATCCGATGTGTTCACATGACTTTCTCTAGGTACTCTACAAAGAAATTTCTTACAAAAGATAATTCTTCTTTCAACACCACGCTAATCAAGACACACATTAACAGAATGTTATTACTTAGTTCCTTATAAGTAGAATGAAACTAAGGGAATGCACTAGGCTAAAGTGATAGTCACATATTTTAGAAGCTGTCATGTGATTGTCATTGCAAATCGCTTCTTTGCTTGGCCAGGAGAAGAACAAAAGAAAATCTGATGTGTTCCATTCACATAACTTTCTCTACATCTCTGCAACAAATTATTTTATTTAATTCTTCTAATGTAGCAAAAATTAGCAGATATAGTCTTATTATTTGCTTCCTTGTTAGTAGAAGCGAAATAAGGGGCTACCATAGATTAAAGTGATAAACAAAAGCTGGTTGCTCTACGACTGAAGTTCCTTTGTTTGTATGGACACGAGTTCACATAGTCCTGTATGAGAAAAGTATACGTTTTTATAGCTGAAACCAAAAAACAAGGAATACCTCAAAAACGATCAACTCCACGAAAAAAATGTATACATATAACATAAACTGTATGTTTTAAGGTGCTCTACATTTGTTGTGTGGTAAGTTTTTGTCCATCTCTTACGGTTTAGCAGTTATGCAAAATTCCGTGAAATTGACCCAGTAGTCTTCAGAGGCTACTCCCAGAAAGTTCAAGATATATGTTTTATTTGTCAGGTAAATATCTTTAATATACGAAGTTTTAGTCAAAATCTTTAGAGCCATTTTTGAGAAAATCAAAGTTTTCGAAAAAAATTCCATTTAAAGGGTAATCAGGGGTGTGGGGATTTTTCTCAAAATCTTCGTGTTGCATCCCTGGAAGATACTAAACTTAAATACCAACTTTGGTATTTTACCAACTTTTCGTTTTTGATCTATCGTGTTCAAAGACATTTTTCTGAAAATGCTTTTTTTAGGTGACCCTAAAACATATATTTCCGTGAAATCTCGGTATCGGCTTTTTGGGTGGAGTGCAACACATTCTCTATACATAATGTACATAGTATGAGTAAAGAAAGTAAAAAGTGGTTGCTACGAGAGTGAAATCTGTGTTGTTTTTTTTCACGTTGTGTTGACAAGTTTCTGTATAAGAAAAGGTTAAGTATTTTTAAAATAAAACCAATGACAATCAATATCTCTAAAACGCTCAACTCCACGAAAAAAGAACATAATATCTACATAGCTTGTGTGTTTTAATGTGTCTACGGTTTTACTTTCTCTAGCCCCGTATGTACAACGTACACAGGGATAGAGAAGGTAGTGCCTCCACCAAAAAATTCGATACCGAGATTTCACCGGAAATATATGTTTTAGGGTCCCCTATATTCAGAAAAAATATTTTCAGAAAAAGGTCCGTGTGTGTGTTTGTGTGTCAGTATGTCCGTGTCTCAAAAACGAAAAGTCGTTAAAATACCAGACTTGGTATTTAAGTTTAGTATCTTTCAGGGATGTGACACGAATATTTTGAGAAAAATTCCCCCACATCAAACTACCCTTCACATGGAACTTTTTTTTGAAAATTTTGATTTTCTAAAAAGATGGCTCTAACGATTTTGATTAAAATAGCGTATATTAAAGATATTTACCTGACAAATAAAATGTATATTTTGAATTTTCTGGGAATAGCCTCTGAAAACTACTTTATTCTGGGTCAATTTTACAGACTTTTGCATAACTGCTAAACCGTAAAAGATGGACAAAAACTTACCAAACAACAAATATAGAGCACTTTAAAGCACACAATTTATGTTATATACATATTTTTCGTGGAGTTGATTCTTTTTTAGATATTCCTTGTTTTTGGTTTCAGCTATAAAACACATACTTTTCTCATACAGGACTTTGTGAACTCGTGTCCATGCAAACAAAGGAACTTCAGTCACATAGCAACCAGCTTTTGACTGTCACTTTAACCTATGGTACTCTCTTATTTCGCTTCTATTTACAAGGAAGCAAGAAATAAGACTATTTCTGCTATTTTTTTCTAGATTAGCATGAAGTAAATAGAAGTATAAGCTTTTTAAGAATAATTTATTGCAGAAAAATAGAGAAAGTCAGGTGAATGGAAAATATCAGATTTTTCTACTACTAGTCATGCAAAGAAGCGAATTTTAATGGCAACCACATAGCGATGGCTTTTGAAAGATTTTCACCGTCGCTTTACCCTGGTGCACTATTCCATTTTTTGCCTTCTACTTTTAAACAAAGGGCTAAGCAATACCATTCCGGGAAGCTCATTAACAATAATGTTTCACAGAAAAGTGGAGAAAGTCATGTGATTGGAGCACATCAGATTTTCTCCAATGTGAATGCACATACGCACACAGTCAATTTTTGCCGCGAAACGCACAAAATCTGCCGCATACGTCGCGAAATTGGCTGTATCCTATACGATTTCTCCCAGTCTTCACCGCTGGCGTACCCACGTAGTATGAAACGTACTGTTACCACACATGGTATTCAGAAAACACTTAAATCTAAATGCAAGACTATTCTCCGGTTCTGAACATTAATATTTTTGGGAAAAAATCTGATGTTCCATACACATGACTTTCTATACATATCTGCTACAAATTATTGTTAAAAAGCTTATGCTTCTTTTAACTTTCTCTACACGTACCTGACAAATAAAATGTATATCTTGAATTTTCTGGGACTAGCCTCTGAAGACTACTTTATTCTGGTTGAATTTTACGGATTTTTGCATAACTGCTAAACCGTAAGAGATGGACAAAAACTTACCATACAAAAACTCTAGAGCACATTAAAACACAAAATTTATGTTATATACATTTATTTCGTGGAGTTGATCGTTTTTAAAGTATTCTTTGATTTTAATTTCAGTTTTGAAAACATTTTACTTTTCTCATACAGGAATTTGTCAACTGCTGTCCATACAAACAAAGGAACTTCTTTCACATAGGAACCAGCTTTTGACTATCACTTTAACCTATGGTATTCTCTCACTTCGTTTCTACTTACAATGAAGCAGGCAATAAGACTATTTCTGTTATGTTTTCTCAATTAGTATGAAGTAAATAGAAGCATAAGCCTTTTAACAATAACTTGTTACAGAGATGTACAGAAACTCATGTGAATGGAACACATCAGATTTTTAGGTGAAATAGTTTTCATAATACACAGGCATAAACATTATGTCGCCAGGCAGATTTTCATCCTCAGTGTGCGAGTGAGGGTAGCGCCCTGGCAACGCAGAGTACCGTAACGCATCTCATTCGCTGCATAGTAGAACTCTTTCCATTTGAAGAACATTATAAGAAAGTTTACGACCGTAGTTTACGAGCTCGTTTCGGATTGCAACTTGATTTTTACGGAATCCAAGCGCAAGGAAGTGCAGCAATCGTAAAGTAATTTTGTTGCAAGTTTATGCTTGCCAAAATAATTCTTGAAATTACTGTATATACATCACTGATCAACAGGCAAAGAATTAAAATTAGCCGTATCACTTTAACCTATGGTACTCCCTTATTTGCATTCTACTTACAAGGAAACAAGTAATAAGACTATTTCTGCTAATGTTTTCTCAATCAGCATGAAGTAAATAGAAGCATAAGCTTTTTAACAATAATTTATTGCAGAGATGTAGAGAAAGTCATGTGAATGGAACACATAAGAGAGTGCGAGCTTTTTGTCCTTACTTTGAGGTTAATTCCTTTTATGCTTGTCAGCCTGTGTACCGACGTATAGTAATAACGTTTTTGGCCTCCGATTCGCAGCTTTTGAAGGTTTAATGCGAGAGTTGGCGTTGTGAAATATCCTTTGCCGTCCGTCCCTTTCCCTGAAGTAGCCCCTGGCACGTGCGAGGGATTACTGCCAGGGATAACGCCACTTTGTTCATGGAACAGTGGCTCCATCATTTCTGAAGTCCAAGCCCCTTCCAAGATTTCCATGTTGCGTTTGTTAAAACGTTTTACTTTTCTGTCACCAAAATATTGCAGAGGTAGCATTTTATTCCACTTAAAGCTTAGAGCAAAGATGTCAACGGAAATACTGTATTTTTCGGACCACTTACTTTCTCTACACGTTCTATGTACATAAGTGTTCAAACTGCACACGAAACATGTTTGGGTGGCAAGATTTTCAGGAAAAATCTCCCAACCCCAACTACCCTTTGTTATGGAATAGGTTTCGAAAATTTTGTTTTTCTTAAAAATGGTTCTAACAATTTTGACTAAAACACCACATATTAAAGCCATATCTATCACAAATAAAATGTATATCTGGAACTTTCTGAGAATAGCTTCTAAAGAACTATTTATTCTGGATGAATTTTGCTTATTTTAGTATAACTAGTAAACCGTAAGAGATAGACAAAAACTTTCTTCACAACAAATATAGATCTTGTTAAAATATACAAGTTATGTCATATACATTTTTTTCGTGGAGCTCACCGTTTTTTAAGTACTCCTTGTCATTAGTTTCAATTGTGAAGTACCTATACTTTTCTCAGACGGAAGTGTCCGCTTTTTTTTTTTTTTTTTGTTCTGCTCCTGGCCAAGAAAATAAGCGATTTGCAATAACAATCCCATAACGACAGCTTTTAAAACATTTGTCTTTCACTTCAGCATAGTGCATTCCTTTTGTTCCATTCTCGTACTTATAAGGAACTAAGTAATAAAATTCTGTTAATAATTATCTCAATTAGCGTGGTGTTGAAAGAAGAATTCTCCGTTGTAAGAAGTTTGTTAGTAGAATAGCTAGAGAAAGTCATGTGAGTGTAACACATCAGATTTATACTTTTTCTACACATACTATGTACATAGTATATAGAGAAGTTATTGTAATGCACTCAAAAATTTGATACCGAGATTTCACCGGAAATACATGCTTTGGGTCACACTGAATCCAAAAAAATTTTTTTTGGAAAAATAGTCATCAGTATGTGTGTGTGTGTGTGTGTGTGTGTGTGTGTGTGTGTGCGCGCGCGCGCGCGCATATGTGTGTCTGTAGACAGCATATCTCAAAAACGAAACAAAAAACCGTTAAATACCAAACTTGGTTTTTAAGGTTGCTATCTTCCAAGGATGTGACACGAAGATTTTCAAGAAAATTTCCCACGCCTAACTACCCTTTACATGGAACATTTTTCTTAAATCTCTCATTTTCTCAAAAATGACTAACAATTTAATTAAAACATTGTACATCATAGATATTTACCTAACAAATAAAACGTATATTTTGAATTTTCTGGGAATAATCTCCGAAGACTACTTTATTCTGAAATAAGAACTGAAGCTTTCCTGGCGACGTGTTAATTCAAAATCTTCTCGAGCTTCTAGCCAGGTGAAAATCTTGGCTTGACACCAACGTTTCGAAGAAGTGCATCTTCCTCGTCTTCAGGGTGAACTGATGGTTTGAACTTGCGGAGACTGGTATTTATAAGAGCTGGGATGAAGCTAACATCTGATTGGTTCGCGTGATATTATGGCCTGGTATTTACGATGACTGAGACCTGGCTAGAAGCTCGATCCAAGAGTGGTGCGAGCGTTGGCGATTGTCCATAAATCCGGAGAAAAGCCACGCTATTCTCTTTACCAAGCGCCGCTTTCCCGCAAACTTCCCCACATTCACGTACCTCAGACGAAGGATACAATGGACCAACACCATCACCTACTTGGGGGTGAAGCTTGACAGGGGCGTCACTTTTAGGGAGCACGTCCGGGGGCTGTGGTGCCGGGGCAATGGGGCTGCGGCCTCACTGTACCCGATGCTGAGGTCCTCGATGACGGTTCCCCTTAAGTTGCGCCTTTTGAGGGCTCTCATCATCCCCTTATTAATCTACGCCTGTGAGATCTGGGGCATGGCGGCAGACTCCAGTCTGCTGTTGCTTCAGCGGGTACAGAATAGGTGTCTCCGGGCTATCTATTCTGTGCCTCGAGGCTTTCCAACGAGACTCCTGCACGAAGCCTCTGGTCTACCATACCTGGAGGACGAGATTAGGCGTCGGGCAACAAAATTCAACAAAGGGTTACCATTCCATCGGAGCGCCCTCGTTAGGTCTCTTGGGGATTACGATCCCACAAACCGCCGCTTCAGGCGATACCGGCTTCCCCGCATGGCTTGCGGGCATCCCCAGTAACGAAGGAGCACCACCAACAGCTGCTACGGCTAAGCTCCTTATTATCCTTCAAGAGTTGCTTGGATTCAAAATTTAACCTCAAGAAACATTTTGATAAAAACACACCAGCGGTGCACAAGGGCCGTTGCACCATCAAGGCAACCGTCGAGGAGCAATATTCGCCTCCTCCTGTCACTCCACAACCCCAATACACACCCGCCATCCTACAAAACCCACAATCCCGTCAGAACGTGGTTAAGTTCTCTCTGAGAACAGGGACACGTCTAACACACCTCGGGCTGCCCTCAGCCTGCCAATCACACTGGACTGGAGAAGCTCGATAAGATTTTGAATTACTTTATTCTGGATCAACTTTACGAAATTTTGTATAACTGCTAAACCGTAAGAATTGGACAAAAGCTTACCACACAAAAAAATGCAGAGTACCTTAAAACACACAATTATGTTATATACATTTTTTTCGTGGAGATGATCTATTTTGAGATATTCCTTGTTTTGATTTCAGCTTTAAAAAATCTAATGTGTTCCATTCACATGGCTTTCTCTATATCATTGCAACAAATTATTCTATTTACTTCATCAAATGGCGCAAAAATTAGCAGAAATAGTCTGATTACTTGCTTCCTTGTTAGTAGAAGCGAAATAAGGGGGTACAATAGGTTAAAGTGATAGTCAAAAGCTGGTTGCTCTGCGACTGAAGTTCCTTTGTATGGACACGAACTCACAAAATCGTGTATGAGAAAAGTATAAGTCTTTATAGCTGAAAAAAAACAAACAAGGAATATCTCAAAAACAATCAACTCCACGAAAAAAATGTATGTAACATAAATTGTGTGTTTTAAGGTGCTCTACATTTGTTGTGTGGTAAGTTTTGTCCATCTCTTACGGTTTAGCAGTTATGCAAAATTCCGTAAAATTGACGAAGAATAAAGTAGTCTTCTGAGGCTATTCCCAGAAAATTCAAGATATACATTTTATTTGTCATGTAAATATCTTTAATATACGATCTTTTAGTCAAAATTGTTAGAGCCATTTTTTAGAAAATCAAAATTTTCGAAACATTTTCCATATAAAGGGTAGTTTGGGGTGGGGGGAATTTTCTCAAAATCTTCGTGTCGCATCCCTGGAAGATACTAAACTTAAATACCAAGTTTGGTATTTTACCAACTTTTCGTTTTTGAGTTATCGTGTTCACAGACACACCGACACACACACGGATCTTTTTCTGAAAATACTTTTTTTGGATACAGGGGACCCTAAAACATATATTTCCGGTGAAATCTCGGTATCGAATTTTTGGTGGAGTGCAATACCTTCTCTATACACTATATACATAATGCGTATAGAGAAAGTAAAAAACTTATACTTTTCTCATACAGGAATGTGTCAATTTGTGTCCATACAAACAAAGAAACTTCAGTAACATAGCAACCGGCTTTTGCCTATCACTTTAACGTATGGTACTCCCTTATTTCGCTTCTACTTACAAGGAAGCAAGTAATAAGACTATTTCTGTTAATTTTTTTTTTTTTTCGATTAGCATGAAGTAAATAGAAGCATAAGATTTTTTATAATATTTTTTGATGAAATGTAGAGAGGGTCATGGTGATGTAACACATCAGATCTTATTTTTTTTATCATGGCATTTTGAAAATCCGCTTAGCTATCCCCACAGTGTGCACTAAAATAACAAATTAACAGCATGTACGAAACTAATACCAAGTAATGTTTTTGTAGTAGCAATATGGCGGCAGCTGCAAATTTCCGGCTTCACCGCTTTGTGCCCAGTGCACTCTACGGTTTCAACGGTGCCATCTGCCTGCAAAGCCTCGACCCACACCTGCACCTGAAAGATGAAGAAGGGAAACGGAATAAAGGAATGAAAGGGAAAGGAACCGGGATACGAGCGCAAATTAAAAAGTCTTTGCCCTTATTTTTACTTTCTCTACACGTACTATGTACATAGTGTATAGAGAAGGTTTAACATTCCACCCAAAAATTCTATACCGAGATTTCACTGGACATACACATTTTGGGGCCCCCTGAATCTAAAAGAAGCATTTACAGAAAAAGGTCCGTGTGTGAAAAGACTGTAGATTACGAAACTTGGTATTTAAGTCTGGTATCTTCCAAGGATGGATGTCTCCTTAGCGTGGTGGTAGCGCAGCTGCTTACCTGGGTTCGATCCCCAGTACCGGTGTGGGGAATTTTCCCCCGCATGCAACCTCATGAGGTGCCTGGGGGCCAAATGGGAGCTACTTGATGGTGAATTAGCGGCTTCAGGTCATGAGGACCCAATACTGCACCCCATCCGTGACGTCTGTAGTGGACAGAGATGGAGGACGCAGCGGCCGTGCGGTAGGTCAAGAAAATCCTCCCACCTCCAAATGTTTTCGAAAATTTTGATTTTCTTAAAAATGGCTCCAACGATTTTGATTAAAGATATTTACCTGACAAATAAAATTATATCGTACGTTTCCTGGGAATGGCCTCTGAAAGCTACTTTATATTGGATCAATTTTACGGAATTTTGCATAACTGCTAAACCGTAAGAGATGGAAAAAAACCTTGGAAGATACCAAAAATAAATACCAATACCAGAGTGTACGGTCAACGGGAAGCGAAACCGGGTCTCCCGAATGTCAGTCCCATACGAAGGGTATGTAGCGATTATGAAATAGTCCCGGATACACGATCCTAAGGATTAAACTAAAAGCAGAGGAGGAAGCAGAAGGCGTTCCTGGCTGGAAGCAGATGTGAAAGCGGCTTATGCCTCAAGTATGCCTCATTACATGGCATTCGCCACTTTGCAGAAGTGAATTATTAACGAGCATTGGTACGCAACAGAAAAGCTAGCTGCATTGTCTTCAGGTTCTACAGATTTCGTATGCATAGCCGACTGTGGTCTACCGTTAATAAATGGAGAATTGAGCAAGATGGTTGGTCTGTAGTAATGGGTCAATATTTGATGCTCTGGTGATTCCCTCGTCAAAATTATTCATTGTTCTGTGTACAACCGGTTTCTAAACCTCTGCTAGATTCAATAAACATGATAACAGCGGGGTTTATTCTTTCTTCTTCCAAGCATAGATTCCAGAAATTACTTTCTCCAGCTATTCTGCACCAGATTATGATTACAAAAGCTAATTCTCCTCTCTCCTTTGTGCAAATCAAGATAAACATAACAAAGCAAAAATGACAGTTTTAATTACTGGAAGCGAAATAAGGAAATACACTAACCTAAAGCGATAGTTAAATATTTTAAAGCTGGTTCGTATGTGATTCGTTTCTTTGCATTGCCAGGAAGTTGAGAAAAGTTTAAGTAATTTGATGTGTTCCATTCACATGACTTTCTTTACACCTCTGCAACACTATTGTTTAAAAGCCTATGCTTCTATTTACTTCATGCTAATCGAGAAAACAGCAGAAATATTCTTATAACTTGTTTCCTTGTAAGTAGGAGCGAAATACGGGAGTACCATAGGTTAAATTGAAAGCCAAAAGCTGGTTGCTATGTGACTGATGTTCCTTTGTTTGTATGGCCACGAGTTAACAAATTCCTGTATGACAAAAAAAGTATAAGTTTTTTAAAGCTGAAACCAAAATCAAGGCATATATAGAAAACGATCAACTCCACGAAAAAAAAAATCTGATGTGCTCCATTCACATAACTTTCTCTATACCTCAGCAACAAATTATTCTTAAAAAGCTCATGCTAATCAGTAAAAAATTAGCAGAAATAGCCATATTACTTGCTTCCTTATAAGTAGAAGCGAAATAAGGGAGTACCATAGGTTAAAGTGAAAGCCAAAAGGTGGTTACTATTTGACTGAAGTTCCTTTGTTTGTATGGACAGCAGTTGACAAATTCCTGTATGAGAAAAGTATGTTTTTCATAGCAGAAACCAAAAATAAGGAATGTCTCAAAAACGACGAACTGCATGAAAAAAATTCATATAACATAAATCGTGTGTTTTAACGTGCTCTACAGTTTTTGTGTAGTAAGTTTTTGTCCATCTCTTACGGTTTAGCAGTTATTCCAAATTCAGTAAAATTCATCCAGAATAAAGTAGTCTTCAGAGGGTATTCCGAGAAAATTCAAGATATACATTTTATTTGTCAGGTAAATATCTTTAATATATGATATTTTAATCAAAATCGTTATAGCTATTTTTAAGAAAATCAAAATTTACGAAAAAATTTCCATGCAAAGGATAGTTTGGGGTGGGGGGATTTTTCTCAAAAGCTTCTTGTCGCATCCCTGGAAGATACTAAACTTAAATACCAAGCTTGGTATTTTAGCTACTTTTCGTTTTTGAGTTATCGTGTTCAAAGACACACGGGCCTTTTTCTGAAAATGCTTTTTTTTTTTTTTTTTTTTTATACAGGGGCTCCTAAAACATTTATCTCCGGTGAAATCTCGGTATCGAATTTTTGGGTGGAATACAATGCTTCTCTATCCCTATGTACATTGCACATATGGAGCTAGAGAAAGTAAAAGCCTATGCTTCTATTTACTTAATGCTAATCGAGAAAACATTAGCAGAAACAATCTTATTACTTGTTTCCTTTTAAGTAGAAGCGAAATAAGGGTGTACCATAGTTTAAAGTGATAGTCAAAATCTAGTTGCTATGTGACTGAAGTTTCTTTATTTGTATAGACACGAGTTGAGAAACTCCTGTTAAGAAAAGAGTAAGTTTTTTAAAGCTGAAACCAAAAAGAAGGCAGATATAGAAAACGATCGACTAAACGAAAAAAAAAAAAAGGTATATAGCAAAAATTGTGTGTTTTAACGTGCTCTACATTTTTTGTGTGGTAAGTTTTTGTCCATCTCCTACGTTAGCAGTTATGCAAAGTTCCGTAAAATGCATCCACAATAAATTAGTCTCCAGAGGCTATTCTCAGAAAATTCAAGATATACATTTTATTTCTCAGGTATATATCTTTAATATAAGATAATTTTATCAAAATCATTAGAGCCATTTTGTGAAAATCTAAATGTTCGAAAGATGTTCCATGTAAATGGTAGTTTAGGGTGGGGGGGGATTTTCTTGATAATCTTCGCGTCGCATCCTTGGAAGATACCTATCAAACTTAAATATCAAGTTTGGTATTTAACTGTCTTTTCGTTTTTGAGCTGTGCTTCCAGAAATGCTTTTTTTTTTTTTTTTTTTATTTTTTTTAAATTTTGCAGCTATTTGTCATAGCGTGGCACAAGTTTTTGTATACCTTCTTCATAGAAGTTTGCCGCCTGTGACTTCAAAAAGTTGGAAACATTTTCTTTCAGCTCTTCGTCATTGTTGAAGTGTTGACCGCCAAGGAAAGACTTGAGATGTAAGAACAGATGAAAGTCGCTAGGAGCACTAATTGTAAACTTGCTGTTTTCCTGGATCTTGTCATCAATCGCGTGAACCAGTTCTTCTGTAACCAAAGATGGACGCCCACTTCGTTCTATATCGTGCACTTCACTACGTCCTTCATTGAACTGTCGGACCCATCTTCTTACCATTGAATCACTCATCGCACTTTGTCCGTAAACTTCGCAAATTTTCCAATAAATTTCAATTGGTTTTACTTTCCTAGTATTCAGAAAACGAATCACAGATCTGACTTCACAAGCGGGATTTTCAATCAACACCGACATTGTAAACAAGCACAACAAAGCGCATGTGGCTGACAGCGATCTCAAAATGGCGCAAGTTTCTTCTCCTTGATACAGAACGTCTACCGCGCATGTGCGGAACTGCGATCGCAGCGGAACTGCGATCGCAGCGCTGCAGCGGAGATAAATTGAAACGGAACTTACTTTCTGGACGTACCTCGTAATACCTTCTCTATACAAGTACATAGTATGTGTAGAGAAAGTAAAAATACTGATTCTTCTCTCTGCTTCGTACTAAACAAGATAAACAAAACAAAGCAGAAATGGCCACATTAATTATTAGAAGGGAAATAAGGAAACACACTAGGCTAAACCGCTAAATAAATGTTGAACAGCTGGTTGCTATATGATGCGTTTCTGTGCATTGCTAGGAATTTACAAAAGTTGATAAAAGCTAAAGTATTTTAAAACTGAAACCAATAACAAGGAATTTCTCGCAATTGGTCAACTCCAGAAAAAAATCTATATGACATTGTGTGATTTAATGAGATGTATATTTACTTTCTCTACACGTACTATGTACATAGTGTATACAGAAGGTATTCCATTCCACCCAAAAATTCGATACCGAGATTTCACCAGATATACACGTTTTAGCGTCCCCTGTATATAAAAAAGTAATTTAGAAAGGGATCATGTGGGTGTCCGATTATTTAACAATAAAAAGTTGGTAAAATACTAAATTTGGTTTTTAATTTTGGTATCTTCCAAGGATGCTACACACAAAAAAAGTTCAAGATACACATTTTGTTTGAGATGAAATATATTAAATATACGTCATTTTAAACCAAATCGCTAGAGCCATTTTTGAGAAAATAAAAGAATGTCGGAAAATGTTCCATGTAAAGGATAGACGGAGTGGGGGGATTTACTTGAAATCTTCTTGTCACATCCTCAGGAGATATTGAACTTAAATACAAAGCTATGTATTTAATCGATTTTTCGTTTTTGAGTCATGCTATCCACACAAATACACACACCGACCTTTTTCAAAAAATGCTTTCTTTGAATTCAGGGATCCTCAAATCCGGTAAAATCTCGGTTTCGAAGGCTTGGATGGAATACAATACCTTCTCTACCTACTATGGTAAACTGTAGGTAAGTGTCAAAGTAGAAAGGAAAAAACCTACTCATGTTTGCCTACCCTTAAGCTCTGAAAATTTTCGTGCATATATGGGGGTTGTACAAGAAGAGCAGTCAGGGAGATAGAGACCGGAGAATTCAGTTAGATTAGAGGGACAGCCGATGTAGTCGATAGCTGAGTACACGAAGCGACGCATAATAGCTTTTTTCAGCAAATGAATAACAAAATATTGTTACAATTTGAATAAACAGTTCTACATTACCTTATAACATCTTGCTAATTAAACTTCATTTCCGCTGTAAAGCTCACCTGAAACAAAATAAAAACTCTTAATTTTTTATACATTAGACCTTCAGATGCACCCACATAATTTTTCTACTCACTCTTCTATTAACTATTCTTAAAATATCTTATACTACTTTCTACTACGTTAATCAAAAATTACATATTTCGTTGTAGATAAAGCTATAACTAAAAGTATAAAGTGATCCTCCTATTTTTATACAACGGATCGTTTTTCAAAAAATCTGATGTGTTCCATTCACATAACTTTCTCTATATCACTGCAACAAATCATTCTATTTACTTCAATTAATGGAGCAAAAATTTTCAGAAATAGTCTTATTACTTGCTTCCTTGTTATTAGAAGCGAAATAAGGGGGTACCATAGGTTAAATTGATAGTCAAAAGCTGGTTGCTATGTGACTGAGTTCCTTTGCTTGTATGGACTCGAGTTCAGAAAATCCTGTATGAGAAAAGTATATGTCTTTATAGCTGAAAAAAACAAGGACTATCTCAAAAACAATCAAATCCACAAAAAGATGTATATAACATAAACTGTGTGTTTTAAGGTGCTCCACATTTGTTGTGTGGTAAGTTTTTGTCCATCTCTTACGGTTTAGCAGTTATGCAAAATTCCGTAAAATTGACCAAGAATAAAGTAGCCTTCAGAGGCTATTCCCAGAAAATTCAAAATATACATTTCATTTGTCAGGTAAATGTGTTTAATCTCCGAAATTTTAATCAAAATCGTTAGAGCCATTTTTGAGAAAATCAAAATTTTCGAAAAAAGTTCCATGTAAAGGGTAGTTGGGGGTGGGGGGATTTTTCTCAAAATCTTCGTGTCGCATCCCTGGAAGATACTAAACTTAAATACCAAGTTTGGTATTTTACCGAGTTTTCGTTTTTGAGTTATCGTGTTCACGGACACACTGACACACGGACACAAACACACATACGGACCTTTTTCTGAAAATACTTTTTTTGGATACAGGGGAGCCTAAAACATATATTTCCGGTGAAATCCCTGTATCGAATTTTTGATGGAGTGCAAAACCTTCTCTATACATTATATACATAGCACGTATAGAGAAAGTAAAACTCTGATGTGTTCCATTCACATTCTTCACTACATCACTGTAACAAAATATTGTGAAAAATCATATACTTCTATCTACTTTATGATTATCGAGATAAACATTTGCAGAAATTGTCTTAATTACTTGCTTCCTTGTAAGTAGAAGGAAAATAATTGAAAGTACTAGGCTAAAGCGATAGTCAACTCTTTTAGAAGCTGGTTGCCATGTGATTGAAATCCGTTTCTATGCAGGGCCAGGAGTTTTCAACTTTTGTGAGAGAAATTAAGTATTTTATCACTAAAACAAATAACAAAGAACATCTCATAAGTGGTCAATTCAGGCGGAAAAAAATCTCATGTGTTAGATTTACATGACCTTCTCTACATCTCTACAAAAAAAAAAAAAAAATGATTAAAAAGCTTAAGCTTCTATTTACTTCATGCTAATCGAGAAAAAAAATCACAAATAGTGTTATTACTTGTTTCCATTTAAGTAGAAGATAAATAAGGGAGTATCATAGGCTAAAGCGACAGTCAAAGCTGGTCGCTATGTAATTGAAGTTCTTTTGTTTGTATGCATGGACAGGAGTTGACCAATTCCTATACGAGGAAAGTATAAATATTTTAAAGCTGAAAACAAAAACAAGGAATATCTCAAAAAGGACCAACTAAACAAAAAAATATTTATGTCATAAATTGTGTGTTTTAGCGCACTCTACATTTTTTGGGTGGTACGATTTTTTCCATATCTTTCAGTTTAGCAGTTATGCGAAATTCCGTAAATTTCATCCAGAATAAATTAGCCTTCAGAGGAATTTTTGAGAAAATCTAAATTTTAGAAAAAAGTTCCATGTAAACGGTAGTTGGGTGGGGGGATTTTCTTGAAAATCTTCGTGTCACATCCTTGGAGGATTCCAAATCTAAATACTAAGTTGGGTTTTTAACGAACATTTCATTTTTGAGCTATGTTGCCCAGCGACACACCTACACACACACAGACACACACGAAGATTTTCAAGAAAATCCCCTCACCCCCAACTTCCCTTTACATGCAACTTTTTTCCAAAAGTTTGTTTTTCTCAAAAATTGCTGTATCGATTTTGATTTAAATATCGTATATTAAAGACATTTACCTGACAAATAAAACGTATATTTTTAATTTTCTGGCAATAGCCTCTGAAGACTAGTATATTCTTGATGAATATTACAGAAATTTGCATAGCTGCTAAACCGTAAGAGATGGACAAAAACTTACCACACAAAAAGTGTAGAGCACGTTAAAACACATTAATTGTGTTATATACATTTTTTCCTGGAGTTGATCATTTTTAGGTATTCCTTGTTACTTTCTCCATACGCACTATGTACATAGATTATAGAGAAAGTATTGCACTCCACCCAAAAATTCGATACCGAGATTTCACCGGGAATATATGTTTTAGGGCCCCCAATATCCAAAAAAAATCTGATGTGTACCATTCACATGACTTTCTCCGTATCCCTGCAACAAGTAATTCTTAAAAAACTTATACTTCTATTTACTTTATGCTAATCAGAAAAAATTAGTAGACATAGTCTTATTACTCGCATCCTTGTAAGTAGAAGCGAAATAAGGAACAACCGTAGGTTAAAGTGATAGTCAAAAGCTGGTCTCAGGGATATGGAGAAAGCCATGTGAATGGTACACATCAGA
Organism: Hymenopus coronatus; assembly: GCA_030762935.1. Taxonomy (NCBI): domain Eukaryota; kingdom Metazoa; phylum Arthropoda; class Insecta; order Mantodea; family Hymenopodidae; genus Hymenopus; species Hymenopus coronatus. Next base: position 64,527,264 of record CM060899.1, read on the forward strand.
TTTTTTTTTAGTTTTAGCTTTGAAAAACTTACCATTCTCATACAGGGATTTGTCAACTCCTGTCCATACAAGCAAGAACTTCTGTCGCATAGCAACCAGTTTCTGACTCTCACCTTAACCTATGTTACTCCCTCATTTCACTTCTACTTACAAGGAAGCAAGTAATAAGACTATTTCTGGTAATTTTTTCTCCATTAGAATGAAATAAATAGAACCTTAAACTTTTTAACAATAATTTGTTGCAAATATGTAGAGAAAGTCATGTGAATGGATCAATTAGGTTTTTATAAACAGGAATGTTAACTTATTTCATGGCAATAACATATAAAAGGTCGATTTTTTGTGATTTTCGTTAAATTTCAGTCATACATACCCTTAACGAGGTCAAATATGGAGAGCTACACAAGAAGCGGCTTAGCGTGGCCAAGATTGTGTGTTCTGGAAAGTCAACAAATTAATTGATGACACTGGAATGAAAATACATGCACTGTGTGGGAAGGGGAACATATGAACTCATATTCTAGCAGCATCCAGGGAAACAAGGATATTAAGAAAGCAATATTTACCACCACAGTTTCTGGAGTCCAATAGGGGAATGCAGGGTTACTTTCATGCAAAGTTAACTGTGTATCACAAAATGGAGTTACTACTTTCTCTACACGTACTATGTACATAGTGTATAGAGAAGGTACTATATCGCACCCAAAATTCGATACCTAGATTTTATCGGAAAAAATCTGATGTGTTACATTCACATAACTTTCTCTAGCCGTTCTACAAACTTCTTACATAAGATTATTCTTCTTTCTGCACCTTGCTAATCGAGGTATTCAGCACAGTGTTCTTAATACTTAGTTCCTTATAAGTAGGAAGAAAATAAGGGAATACACTAGGCTAAATCGATATTCAAATGTTTTAAAAGCTGTCGTTATGCGATTGCCATTACAAATGGCTTCTTTTCTTGGCCAGGAGTAGAACAAAAGAAAAACGGACACTCCCTTCTGAGAAAAGTATAAGAAATTCACAACTGAAACTAATAACAATGAATAACTCGAAAACGGTAAGGTCCACGAAGAAAAGTATAAGACATAACGTGTGTATTTTAACAAGACCTAACTTTTTTGTGTGGTAAGTTTTTGTTTATCTCTTACGGTTTAGCAGTTATTCAAAATTCAGTAAAATTCATCCAGAATAAAGTATTCTTCAGAGGGTATCCTCAGAAAATTCAAGATATACATTTTATTTGTTAGGTAAATATCTTTAATATACGATATTTTAATCAAAATCGTTAGAGCAATTTTTAAGAAAATCAAAATTTTCGAAAATGTTCCATGTAAAGGGTAGTTTGGGATGGGGGGATTTTTCTCAAAATCTTCGTGTCGCATCCCTGGAAGATACTAAACTTAAATACCAAGTTTGGTATTTTAGCTGCTTTTCGTTTTTTAGTTATCGTGTTCACAGACACACGGACACTCACACACACGGACCTTTTTCTGGAAATGTTTTTTTTGGATTTAGGGGGTCCTAAAACCTATATTTCCGGTGAAATCTAGACATCAAATTTTTGGGTGAAATGCAATACTTCTCTATCCCTATGTACATTGTACATACGGGGCAAGAGAAATAAAAAATCTGATGTGTACCATTCACATGACTTTCTCCATATCCCTGCAACAAATAATTCTTAAAAAGCTTATACTTCTATTTACTGTATGCTAATCAGAAAAAAATAGCAGAAAGAGTCTAATTACTCCTTCCTTGTAAGTAGAAGCGAAATAAAGGACAACCGTAGGTGAAAGTGATAGTCAAAAGCTGGTTGCTATGTCAATGAAGTTCCTTTGTTAAATGGATAGGAGTTGACAAGTTCCTGTATGAGAAAAGTATGTTTTTCATAGCAGAAACCAAAAATAAGGAATGTCTAAAAAACGAAGAAATCCACGAAAAAAATGTATATAACATAAATTGTGTGCTTTAATGTGCTCTACATTTTTTGTGCAGTAAGTTTTTGTCCATCTCTTACGGTTTAGCAGTTATTCAAAATTTAGTAAAATTCATCCAGAATAAACTACTCTTCAGAGGCTATTTCCAGAAAATTCAAGATATACATTTTATTTGTCAGGTAAATATCTTTAATATACGAAATTTTAATCAAAATCGTTAGAGCCATATTTCAGAAAATCAAAATTTTCGAAAAAAGTTGCATGTAAAGGGTAGTTGGGGGTGGGGGGATTTTTCTCAAAATCTTCGTGTCGCATCCCTGGAAGATACTAAACTTAAGTACCAAGTTTGGTATTTTACCTACTTTTCGTTTTTGAGTTATCGTGTTCACAGGCACACGGACACAGGGACACACGGACACACACACGTACCTTTTTCCGAAAATGCTTTTTTTAGATAAAGGGACCCTAAAACATATATTTCCGTTGAAATCTCGGTATCGAATTTTTGGGTGGAGTGCAATACATTCTCTATACACTATGTACATAGTGCCTATAGAGAAAGTAAAAACGTTTCCTGTATAAAAAAGAAACATTTTTAGAAAAAGGTACGTGAGTCAGAGTGTTTGTAAAAACGATAATTCATAAGGGAAATGTCGGAAAATACCAAAATTGGTATTAAGATGGGTATCTTTTAAGGATGTGGCACGAACATTTTCAGAAACGCCCCCTTCCATCTCAAGCTACCCTTTACATGGAAACAATTTAAAAAAATTTAATTTTCTTAAAAATAGCCCTAGCGATTTTGATTAAAATACCGTATATTATAGATATTTACATGAAAAATACAATGTATATCTTGAGTTTTCTGGGAATAGCCTCTGAAAACCTCTTTATTCTGAATGAATTTTTCTGAATTTTGCATAACTGCTAAACCATAATAGATATACAAAAACTTACTGCACTATATTGTAGATCACGTTAAAACACACAATTTATGTCACATAACTTTTTTTGTGGAATTGACCATTTCTGAGATATTGCTTGTTATTTGTTTGGATCTGAAATAATTAGATTTTTACTTTCTCTATACGTACTATGTGCACAGTGTATATAGAAGGTATTGTAATGCACCCAAAAATTCGATGCCGAGATTTCACCGGAAATGTATGTTTTGAGACCCCCTGAATCCAAAAAGTCCACATTTTTACTTTCTCTACACGTACATATATTCGCTGTGAATTCTTCCTCGTAAGGGCTAAACTGTTCTGCTTTGTGTTACGTGGACATGATTGCTTGGTGAAACGAATATTTAAATTTATTTGCGTCAACTGCCATGATTTCTTGTTTATTTATTTCGTTGCCAGTTAAGTGAATAATATGCCACAAGACAACTATCTATAGTGCATTTCATTGATATTCTTCTTTATTAGTAAGCTACATTTTGGGGAATTCTGTAATCACACTTCGAGTTAAATAGGAATGTAACTATATTAAGCACATTATTTTATTATGTATTGTTAAAATTTTTACTTTCTCTATACGTGCTATATATATAGTGTATAGAGAATGTATTGCACTCCACCAAAAATTTCGATACCGAGATTTCACCGTTAATATATGTTTTAGGGTCTCCTGTTCCCAAAAAATGTATTTTCGGAAAAAGGTCCGTGTGCGTGTTCGTGTGTCAGTGTGTCCGTCTGTCTGTGAACACGATAACTCGAAAACGAAAGGTCGGTAAAATACCAAACTTGGTATTTAAGTTGAGTATCTTCCAGGGATGCGACACGAAGATTTTGAGAAAAATCTCCCCACCCCAAACTACCCTTTACATGGAACTTTTTTCGAAAATGTTGATTTTCTAAAAAAATGGCTAACGATTTTGATTAAAGCATCGTATACTAAAGTTATTTACCTGATCAATAAAATGCATATTTTGAATTTTCTGGGAATAGCCTCTGAAGACTACTTTATTCTGGGTCAATTTTACGGAATTTTGCATAACTGCTAAACCGTAAGAGATGGACAAAAACTTACCGCACAACAAATGTTGAGCACCTTAAAACACACAATTTATGTTATATACGTTTTTTCGTGGAGTTGATTGTTTTTGGGATATTCCTTGTTTTGTTTTTTTTTTTCAGCTATAAAGACTTATACTTTTCTCATACAGGACTTTGTGAACTCGTGTCCAGACAAACAAGGAAGCAAGTAATAATACTATTTCTGCTAATTTTTGCTCCATTAGATGAAGTAAATAGAATAATTTGTTGAAGTGATATAAGGAAAGTCATGTGAATGGAACACATCAGATTTTTATGGTTTATTATTGAAATCAATTAGTTATAAAAGTTATACTGGATCCCATTTTGTTCATTATAGTTAGCGGGGCACACATATATAATATGTGTCAGCTGTTATGGTGTTGATCCTGTATTGCAAATTTGACCTGTTCACCATGTTTCGTAAATGTGAGCTGTCGGGTGAAATCGCCCAAAGTACTGACAAGAGAGTACACACCAAATAGTATCCTACTGAAAGATACGAACATCATGAGATACTGAACTGTCTAGCACGAGGTCCGGCTATTTCTTGAGAAATTTGATACACTTTTGCTACAGTTAATAACGTTATTCAACTCAGGCAAGAAGCAACTGCTTTCATTAAACTCAATAGGCGTTCATGTAACTTAATATTACCTGGCGAGGTGAACACCCTGGCGTGTGGAACCCGGTGGATGACCTGCACAAGCCAGGAAACTTCATATGGACCAAGACATCGCTCGTAGACACAATAATGGAGCTCAAAAAATGACAATAACTGTGACCAAAAAAAGCAAACCTATAAAACTACATTCATCTTTAATTTATTAATTTAGTGTATTTATTTTAGGCCGCTTTAACTCTTAGGTCATATCGCGACCATACAGTAGTTATAACAATTGAATTCATTATATTACAATGAAATTATTTACACATTAAACACAGGTCTGTGAATTAAAATTATTAAAATTACATTTAAATAAACTATTTTGAAACGGTACATTGATGTTAAAAGTCAGTTTTACTAAGATTTAAAATATTGTGAATTGTACATTAGAGTTTGAAGTCCAGTTTTATGCTTCTAAGAAATAGTAGAACTTGCTTGAATTTGTGTGGAGTATTCAGTGTTTTGGATATATCTTCTGTGATGCTGTAGAGCTGTCGTTCTATAGTGTATCTTATGCATTCTGTGAAAATGTGTTTAACGGTGAGTTATGTGTTGCAGATTTCACATTGAGGTGGGTTGTCTTTGGTGAAGATGTATGAATGGGTTAGTTTAGTATGTTCTATTCGTAGTCTTGTGATAGTCACTTGTTCTTTCCTCTTCAGTGAACGTACCGGGCAAGGATTGATGACGTCATCTTTCCTTACCATACGTAACTTTACTGGTGGATTTTGACAATAAGTCTGGTTCCATTTTGCTCTAAGTTGCCTGCTAAAGTGTTTTATGATGTCACTATAAGGTACTGAATGTCTCGTAACTTCTGCTAGTCGAGTTGCTTCTTTGGCTGCTTTGTCTACTGTTTCATTACCTTTAATGCCACAATGAGACGGAATCCACGTAAAAATGACGTCCTTTTTTGTCTGAAAGAGCTTGGTGAAGAGTTTGAATGTCCTGGAGTAGTTCAAGATCAGTCGATCGGTTTCTAAGACTTTGGAGGGTGCTTAGTGAATCGGTAAATACAAGAAAGTCACTGTGGCTGGATTGGTTAATGTATATTAAAGCTTGCTTAAGTACATACATTTAATTTAATTGTTTTTACTTTTCACCAGAAATACATGTTGTAGGACACTCTGAATCCAAAACAAATCTGATGTGTTTCATTCACATGACTTTCTCTACTTCTGTGTAAGAAATTATTGTTAGTAAGCTTATTCTTCTATTTACTTTATGCTAATCGAGAAAAAATTAGCAGGAATAGTTTATTACTTGCTTCCTTGTAAGTAGTAGCGAAATATGTGAGTATCATAGGTTAAAGTGAGTCAAAAGCTGGACTGAAGTTCCTTTGTTTGTATGGACACGAGTTGACAAATTCCTATATGAGAAAAGTATAAGTTTTTTCAAACCTGAAACCAAAAACAAGGAATATCTCAAAAACGATCAACTCCTCGAAAAAAATTATCTAACATAAATTGTGTGTTTTAATGTGCTCTACATTTTATGTGTGGTAAGTTTTTGTCAATTTCTTACGGTTTAGCAGTAATGCAAAGTTCCGTAAAATTCATCCAGAATAAAGTAGTCTTCAGCGGCTATTCGCAGAAAATTCAAGATACGCATATTATTTGTCAGGTAAATATATTTAATATACGATATTTTAATCAAAATCGTTAGAGCCATTTTTAAGAATATAAACATTTTCGAAAAAAGTTCCATGTAAAGGGTAGTTGGGAGTGGGGGGATTTTCTTGAAAATCCTTTTTTCAAAAATGCTTTTTTTTGGATTCAGGTGGTCCCAAAACATAAATTTCCAGTGAAATCTCGGTATGGAATATTTGCGTGCAATACAACACCTTCTCTGTACACTATGTACATAGTACGTGTAGAGAATGTAAAAATCTAATGTGTTACATTCACATAATAACCTCTAGCTGTTTGGTAAACAAACCTTTTATTCAAAACATTAATATGTTACACATCATGCTAATCAAGATAAACATAACTTTAATTAGTGCTATAACTAGTTCCCTTGTAAGTAGAAAGGAAAGGGCTAAAGCAATAGTCCCGTCCTTTAAAAGCCGGTCGCTATGTGAAACAATTGAAATTCCAATCTCTTTACTTGCCGGAACAAACCAACGAGAAACCAGGAAAAATGATATCTTCCCGATGGGAGAAAAGTTTAAGTGGCTAAAATTGAAACCAATAATCCGGAATATTTCGAAAACGGTTAACTCTACAAAAAAAAAAAAAATGTGATGTCTACCATTCACATGACTTTCTCTATATCCCTGCTACAAATTATTCTTGAAAAGCTTACAATTCTATTACTTTATGCTAATCAGTAAAACTTTAGCAGAAATAGCCATATTACTTGCTTCCTTGTAAGTAGAGCTGAAATAAGGGAGTACCATAGGTTAAAGTGATAATCAAAAGTTGGTTGCTATGTGACTGAAGTTTCTTTGTTTGTATGGACAGCAGTTGACAAATTCCTGTATGAGAAATGTATGTTTTTCATAGCAGAAACCAAAAATAAGGAATGTCACAAAAACGGCGAACTCCAAGAAAAAACGTATATAACATAAATTGTGTGTTTTAACGTGCTCTATATTTTTTGTGTAGTAAGTTTTGTCCATCTCTTACGGTTTAGCAGTTATTCAAAATTTAGTAAAATTCACTCAGAATAAAGTAGTCTTCAGAGGCTATTTCCAGAAAATTCAAAATATACATTTTGTTTGTCAGGTAAATATCTTTAATATACGATATTTTAATCAAACTCGTTAGAGCCATTTTTTAGAAAATCAAAATTTTCGAAAAAAGTTTCATGTAAAAGGTATTTTTGGGTGGAGGAATTTTCCTCAAAATCTTCGTGTCGCATCCCTGGAAGATACTAAACTTAAATACCTAGTTTGGTATTTTACCGACTTTTCGTTTTTGAGTTATCGTGATCACAGACACACAGAACTTTTTCTGAAAATACTTTTTCTGGATACAGGGGACCCTAAAACATACATTTCCGTTGAAATTTCGGTATCGAATTTTTGGGTGGAGTGCAATACCTTCTCTATACACTATCATAGTACGTATAGAGAAAGTAAAAAGAAAATATATGAAACGGATGAGTTTTTGGCGTTAGAGAAAATGTTAACAATTTTAAAATTGAAATCAAAACAGGGAATATCTTTGAAATTGTTACCTATACAAAGAACTGTACATGACATAGTTTGCGTTTTAACGCGATCTACATTTTCTGTGCGGCAAGTTTTTGTCTATCTCTTACGATTTACCAGTTATGTAAAAGCCATTCAGAAGGAGGTTCTTACCAAGAAAATCAGAATAAACAATTTATTTGCAATGTAAACATCTTTAATATACGATATTTTAAACAAAATTGTTAGAGTAATTTCTTATAAACTCAAAAATGTAGAGCGGGGTGGTTTCTCCTCCCCAGTTGCCTGATAATGGTGACGGAGTACGCCGTTGAAAGCTTGGAAATAAACCAGACTGACATCCCGAGAAGACGTCATTAATAACCAGTGCTTGCTAAGTTTAAAGTCCTTGATTAGCAGAATTTGTCTTATTACTTTCTTCCTTGTAAGTAGGACAGTATTAGGGGAGTACCATACACCACCGCCGCTGAATCTCTATACTTGACAGTTCGGGTGGTTTCGCGTAAGGTTGGCTATGCTGCGTTTGCGACGTTGCCAGAGTAACTAGTAAACAACAACAGCTGATTACAAATGTCTCTATCGTGTGTAGCAATGAATATAAACAGTGTACATTGTAAATGAATGCCGATGGATAATGAAACTAATTAAAAATTCTGATGTGTTCCATTCTCATGACTTTCTCTACATTTCTGCAACAAATTATTGTTAAAAAAATTTAAGCTATTATTTACTTCATGCTAATCGAGAAAACATTAGCAGAAATAGTTTTATTACGTGCTTTCTTGTAAGTAGAAGCTAAAAAAGGTAGTATCATAGGTTAAAGTGATAGTCAAAAGCTGGTTACTTTGTGACTGAAATTCCTTTGTTTGTATGGACTGGAGTTGGCAAATGTTTTTCAAAGCTGAAAACAAAAACAAGGAATATCTTTAAAAATCTGATGTGTTACACTCACATGACTTTCTCTAGCTGTTCTACAAACTTCATACATAAGATACATCTTCTTTCTGCACCTTGCTAATCGTGTACTCATAGCACAATGTTCTTATTATGTAGTTCCGTATAAGTAGGAAGAAAATAAGGGAATACACTAGGCTAAACCAATACTCAAATGTATTAAAAGCTGTCATCACAAATCGCTTCTTTTCTTGGCCAGGAGTAGAACAAAAGAAAAACGAACACTCCCGTCTGAGAAAAGTATAAGTACTTCACAACTGAAAGTAATAACAATGAATACCACGAAAACGGTAAGCTCCACGAGAAAAATGTACATGACATAGCTTGTGTATTTTAACAAGGCCTACATTTTTTGTATAGTACGTTTTTGTCTATCTCTTACGGTTTACTAGTTATGCCAAATTAAGCAAAATTCATCCAGAATAAACAGGTCTTCAGAAGCTACTCCCATAAAATTCAAAATATACATTTTGTTAGATAAATATCTTTAATATACGATATTTTAATCAAAGTCGTTAGAGCCATTTTTTAAGAAAATCAAAATTTTCGAAAAATATTCCTTGTAAAGGGTAGTTTGGGGTGGTGGGATTTTTCTCAAAATCTTTGTGTCGCATCCCTGGAAAATACTAAACTTAAATACCAAGTTTGGTATTTTAGCTACTTTTCATTTTTGAGTTATCGTGCTCACAGACACACGAACCTCTTTCTGAAAATAGTTTTTTTTTTTGGATACAGGGGGTCCTAAAACATATATTTCCGGTGAAATCTCGGTACCGAATTTTTGGGTGGAATACAATGCTTCTCTAGCCCTATGTAAACATACATATGGGGCTAGAGAAAGTAAAAGGACCAACTTCACATAAAAAGTATATGAAATAAATTGTGTGTTTTAACGTGCTCTACATTTTTTGTGTGGCAAGTTTTTGTCCCTCTCTTACGTTTTAGCATTTATGCAAAATTCCGTAAAATTCATCCAGAATAAAGTAGTTTTCAGAAAATTAAAGATATACAATTTATTTGTCAGGTTAATATCAAAAGGATAGAGCGGGGTTTGGGATTTTCTTTAAAACCATCGTGATTTCTCCTCCCCAGTTGCCTGATAATGGTGACGGAGCACGTCGTTGAAAGCTTGGGAATTAATTTAACACTTAGATGGCTGACATCTCAAGAAGAAATCATTAATAACCAGTGCTTGGAAAGTTTAAAATTCTTGTTTAGCAGAATTTGCCTTATAACTTTCTTCCCTGTAAGTAGAACAGTAATAAGGCAGAACTATAGATTAAAACGATATTCAAATCCTTTAAAAGCTGGTCAATATGTGAACAATTGAAGTTTGGTTCACTTAGCATGTCCAGTGCATAGAGAAGATATTGTAATGCACCCAAAAATTTGTTACCGAGATTTTACCGGAATATATGTTTTGTGTGGCCGTCTCCTTAGCGCGGTGGTAGCGCAGCTGCCAACCAAGCGGGAGACCTGAGTTCGATCCCCCACTCAGCCTCGTAAGGCCCCTGGGGGGCCAATTAAGGAGTTACTTGATGGTAAAGTAGCGGCTCCAGGTCATGAGAACCGCATTAACCGGCTGGAGGGCTCGAGGCGCTGACCACGTCTCATCCTCTAATTCTGCACCCCATCCATGAAGTCTGTAATGGGCAGAGATGGGGGACGCAGCGGCCGGGCGGCAGGCCATGGTTCCCCGAGAGCTGTCGTGCCATGGAGTAAAAATATGTTTTGTGTCCCCCAGAATCCAAAAAAAAAGCATTTCTGGAAAAAGGTCCATGTGTGTCTGTGGACAGCATAGCTCAAAAAAGGAAAAGCCCAAGATTTGCAAGAAAATTCCCCCACACCCAACTACCCTTTACATGGAACCTTTTTCGAATTTTTTGATTTTCTCAAAAATGAGTAACGATTTTGATTAAAATGTCATACGTTAAACATATTTACCTCACAAATAAAACGTATTTCTTGAATTTTTTGGGAATAGTCTCTGAAGACTACTTTATTCTGGATGAATTAAATTTTTTTGTGATTTTCGTAAAGTTTCAGCCATGAAAACCTTAAAGGTTTATTCATGATTTAGTTATATTTCCGTATAATGCAAGTTTTACAATTTGAAGTAGACACAGCACAAATTAGCTTAAATTACCGGGCTCTACTGTATGTATTAAAACTAAAATATAAGCAAATAATTTACTTTTTGCCCTTTAGTGAGTATTGACCTATATTCAGCACAGCTAGCTGCTTTGAGAAAGGTTTTACGTCTCCTGTGTTGTTACAGCTAATGAATACCGAGAAATACCATGCTCCAAAGAAAGTTCTCAAAGTGTTTATTCCGTTAATAAAATGTTTACTTTTACAGGCAGCTCCTTTGTCTCAACACAAGAATTTAAAGCGGCTCAACTTTTAATCTCCGCTTCTACTAAATAATTCTCTGGGTTAGACAGTCTACCGTATAAACCTTGCTTTAGCAAAAGAGTAAGTTATTTTCTCAGAGCCACTTGAGCGTCATTTTTCAAGGGACTATATTTAATTATATGTATGTAGAAGATGGAAAGAAATTAAGAAGTTGAGTTTGCTAACATCTGGGCTGTGCATGAATGGAAGACTTGTTTCTATAATTAACATAAATCAAAGGTAAACATAAACTAAGGATTCAATTTCCATTTTACTTTCTCTTTATTACTTTCTCTGCACGTACTCTGTACATAGTGTATAGAGAAGATATTGTATTGCACTAAAAAATCTGATGTGTTCCATTCATATGACTTTCTCAATAATTCTGCATCAAATTATTGTTAAAAAGCTTATGTTTCTATTTACTTCATGCCAATTGAGAAAAAAATTAGCAGAAATTGTCTTATTACTTGCTTCCTTGTAAGTAGAAGTGAAATAAGGGAGTACCATACGTTAAAGAGATAGCCAAAATCTGGTTGCTATGTGAGTGATGTTCCTTTGTTTGGAGGTGACAAATTCCTGTATGAGGAAAAGTGCAAGTTTCTTAAAAGTGATACCAAAAACAAGGAATATCTCTAAAACGATCAACTACACGAAAAATGTATATAACAAACATAGTGTGTCTACATTTATTTATGTGCTATGTGTATAGAGAAGGTATTGCACTCCACCAAAAAAATCGATACCGAGATTTCACCGGAAATATATGTTTTAGGGTCCCCTGTATCCAAAAAAAAATACTTTCAGAAAAAGGTCCGTGTGTGTGTGTCCTAGTGTCAGTGTGTCCGTGTGTCTGTGTGTCTGTGAACACGATAACTCAAAAACGAAAAGTAGGTAAAATGCCAAACTTGGTATTTAAGTTTAGTATCTTCCAGGGATGCGACACGAAGATTTTGAGAAAAATCCCCCCACCCCAAACTACCCTTTACATGGATTTCTTTTCGAAAATTTTGATTTTCTCAAAAATGGCTCTAACGATTTTGATTAAAATATCATATATTAAAGATATTTACCTGATAAATAAAATGTATATTTTGAATTTTCTGGGAATAGCCTCCGAAGATCTGTTTATTCTGAATAAAGTTTACTCGATTTTACATCACTGGTAAACCGTCAGAAATAGATAAAAGCTTATTACACAACAAATATAGATGACGGTAAAACATAATTAACGTGATATACATTATAGGCACTATGCACAAGTCAAGAATCGCACCTCAGTTAATGAACCAGTAAGTAGAAGCCTTGTTTACAGCGAGGATTGGTCTCCAACCGCAAACCTTCTAATCCAAAACTTTATAGTGGGTCATCATGTTCTGAAAAATACTGTAAAGTAAGTGCAACATTGTAAGTCGCCATTAGGGTATGCTGTTTTAAAGTAATTTGAGATCACCTTGTATTTTTCCGGGAAACATGCGAGTCATTTGAGGAATTTAATGCTCTACCGGCATGTTACTATGGTAGCTCAGTGGTTGATCATCCAGCTAGAGACAAATCCCGGCTGTGGCATTGAATTTTTAGTCTGACTCTACCTGTCCAACTCTTAAAATTACTTGTGTGAAAAACAATTAAATTAAAATTAATTGACAATAAACCATTGTTGGCTAATCTATCAAAACTCGGAACTTAATGTGCTTACGACATTGTAAGTTGCCATTGGGGTTGCCATCTCCTTGGGATCACCTTGTGGTTCACCGGAAAATATGCGAGTCAGTTGAGAAATTCAATGCTATGCTGGCATGTTGCCATGGTAGCTCAGTAGTAGAACAACCGGCTAGAAACCGTGAGATCCGTGGTTCAAATCATGGCTAAGGCATTAAGCTTCCCTGTCTTACTCTATCCAAATCTTGTCCTACATGCGGTTTGTGTAAAACAACAAATTAAATTAACACTTAACTGGGTAACCCTCCCTAAGCGACATTTGAACTCCTAACCTGTTGAATATGAGGCAGACACGCTACCACCACGCCACTCTGGCGGGCTAGGCTAAGATTTCTGCGGACTCTGAGAGCAGTCATGTACATCTCTGCTCAAAAAAATCTGATGTGTACAATTCACATGACCTTCTCTATATCCCTGCAACAAATTATTCTTAAAAAGCTTATACTTCTATTAACTTCATGCTAATCAGAAAAAAATTGCAGAAATCGTCTTATTACTTGCTTAATTGCAAGTAGAAGCGAAATAAGGGACTACCATAGGTTAAAGTGATAGTCAAAAGCTGGTTTCTATGTCAATGAAGTTCCTTTGTTTATATGGATAGGAGTTGACAAGTTCCTATATGAGAAAGGTATAAGTTTTTCGTAGCAGAAACCAAAAATAAGTAATATCTCAAAAACGAAGAACTCACGAAAAAAATGTATATAACATAAAGTGTGTGTTTTAACGTGCTCTACGTTTTTTTTGTGAAGTAAGTTTTTGTCCATCTCTTACGGTTTAGCAGTTATTCAAAATTTCGTAAAATTCATTCAGAATAAACTACTCTTCAGAGGCTATTCGCAGAAAATTCAAGATATACATTTTATTTGTCAGGTAAATATGTTTAATATACGAAGTTTTAATCAAAATCGTTAAGAGCCATTTTTGAGAGAATCAAAATTTTTTAAAAAAGTTCAATGTAAAGGGTAGTTGGGGGTTGAGGGATTTTTCTCAAAATCTTCGTGTCGCATCCCTGGAAGATACTAAACTTAAATACCAAGTTTGGTATTTTAGCGACTTTTCGTTTTTGAGTTATCGTGTTCACAGACACACGCACACACTGACACACGGACCTTTTTGTGAAAATGCTTTTTTTGGATATTGGGGAGCCTAAAACATATATTTCCGGTGAAATCTCGGTATCGAATTTTTTGGTGGAAAGCAATACCTTCTCTATGCACTATGTACATAGTGCGTATAGAGAAAGTAACAAGACGGTCTTGATCAGAGCTTCCTTCCGCCACTGGGCTATACATATTAGCAAATAAAAGACGTACGTCAATAAGAGAGTAAGAAGCAACATTGCCACATGTATGTTTCCTGTATTACCTTCAACTTCGTCAGCAGTCAAACCAGTTTGATGCACGTTTGCAAACCGTGAGTTAGTGCATAATATACCCTGCCTTTTACTTTTCTATAGAAATATTATGCACACAAGTGTATAGAAAAAGTGTTGCAGTCCACCCAAAAATTCGATATCGGCATTTCACCGGAAATACATGTTTTGGAACCACCCTAGTCCAAACAATTTTTCTGCCTTCAAGTCACATAGCCTTCTCTACATCTATGCAAAAAATAATTATTAAAAAGGCTTATGCTTCTATTTACTTCATACTAATCGAGAAAAAACCAGCATACATAGCCTTATTACTTGCTTCCTTGTAAGTAGAAGCGAAATAAGGGAGTACCATAGGTTAAAGTGACAGTCAAAAGTTGGTTGCTATGTGACTGAAGTTCCTTTGTTTGTATGGACAGGAGTTAACAGATTCCCATATGAGAAAATGACACCAAAATACAAGAAATATCTAAAAAAACAACAATCAGCTTCACGACAAAAATGTATATAACATAAATTGTGTGTTTCAAAGTGCCTAACATTTTTAAGTTTTTGTCCATCTCTTACGGTTTAGCAGTTATGCAAAATTCTGTAAAATTCATCCAGAATAAAGTAGTCTTCAGAAGCTATTCCCAGAAAATTCGGGACAAAAATTTTATTTTTCAGGTAAATGCCTTTAATTAACGATATTTTAATCAAAATCGTTTGAGCCATTTTAAAGAACATCAATATTTTCGAATAAAGTTTCATGTAGAGCGTAGTTGGAAGAAGGGGGATTTTCTTGAAAATCTTCATGCAGCATTCTTGGAAGATAAAAATCTTAAATACCATGTTTGGTATTTAACGGTCTTTTCGTTTTTGAGCTAAGCTGTCCACAGACATAAACACGCACACACGAACTTTTTTCTGAAAATGTTTTTTTTTTTTTTTTGATTTAGGAGGACCCAAAACATGTATTTCGGTGAAATCGCGGTATCAAATTTTTGGGTGGAATACAATACCTTCTCAATACACTATGCACATAGTACGTGTAGAGAAAGTAAAAAGCATATTTAGAAAAAGCTCCTCGTGTGTGTGTCTTTGGACAGCATAGTTCAAAAACGAAAATATTGTTAAACATCAAATTTGGTATTTAAGTTCAGTATCTACTAGGGATGCGACAGGAAGATTTTGAGATACATCCCCCCACACCCAACTACCATTCTCATGGAACCGAACGATTATGATCAAAATATCTAATATTCAAGATATTTACCTGACAAATAAAATGTATAAGATGAATTTTCTGGGAATAGCCTCTAAATACCTCTTTATTCTGGATGATTTTTATTGAATTTTGCATAACTGGCAAACCCTAAGATGGAGAAAACCTTACAACCCAAAAAATGTAGAGCACGTTAAAACACACAATTTATGTTATACACCTACATTTTTTTCTTGGAGTTGATCATTTTTGAGATATTTCTTGTTATTGATTTCAGCTTTAAAATCATATACTTTTCTCGTACAGAAATTTGTCAAGTCCTGTCCATACAAACAAAGAAACTTCAGCACATAGCAGCCAGCTTTTGACTATCACTTTAACCTATGATACTCCCTTATTTCGCTTTTACTTACAACGAAGCAAGTAATGAGACTATTCTGCTAATTTTTTCTCGATTACTATGAAGTATGTAGAAGCATAAGCTTTTTAAGGACACTTGGTAGTGTCAGAGTTGTTATTTCAGTACAATATGTTAGTGTTTTTTTTCTCGATTAGGAGGAATTAAATAGAAGCATAATCTTTTTAAAAATAATTTATTGCAGAGATATAGAGAAAGTCATGTGAATGGTACACATCAGATTTTATTTTTCTAGTAAAGAAAATTCGTGAAAATGTTTGAAATGTTTCTGTTTATTGGAATATCAATTGAGCAAAAATTATTAATTTTATTTATGGTTTCATTACAGTTTCCGAATTAGAAAAGGCTGATATATAAGTGGTAAAAGTTTCATTATGATAGATTGCATAGCTTTCAAGAAACACTAACATATATTGTATTGAAATTCTACATGGAAAGTGTTACTCTGGCACTACCAAGTGTCCCTAAGAATAATTTGTTGCTGAGAGGTAGAGAAAGTCATGTGAATGGAACACATAAGATTTCTAGAAAAGGCTTCATGTGTGTGTCTGTGGACAGCATAGCTCAAAAACTAAAATTTCCCTACCCCAAACCCTACCCCTACCCCGAAGTTTGACATCGTCAGCATTAATGTTGTGGTGTTTGTCACGAAGGGTTCTGCGCAACTCCGCCAAAGTTTTAATGTAGGCTGCAGCTTTCACAGTGGTCACGTGTTCAGCAAAATCCACCAATAAAACACCATATATATCCCACAATACTGTCACAAACACTTTCCTAGCAAATTGAGTCACTTTATGTTTTTACTTTCTCTGCACGTACTATGTACACAGTGTATATAAAAGGTATTGTAATGAACCCAAAAATTCGATACCGAGATTTCACCGGAAATACATGTTTTGAGACTTCCTGAGTACAAAAAAGCAAATTTAGACAAATCTGATGTGTTCCATTCACATGACTTTATCAATATCTCTGTAAAAATTATTGTTAATAAGCTTATCTTTTATTTATTTCATGCTAATCGAGAAAAATTAGCAGAAATAGTCTTATTTCTTGCTTTATTGTAAGTAGAAGCGAAATAAGGGAGTACCATAGGTTAAAGTGAAAGCCAAAAGCTGGTTGCTATGTGACTGATGTTCCTTTGTTTGTATGGACAGGAGTTGACAAATTCCTGTATGAGAAAAGTCCAAGTTTTTCGAAGCTGAAACCAAGAAAAAGGAATATCTCAAAAACGATCAACTCCAGGAAAAGAATGTATATAACATAAATTGTGTGTTTTAACGTGCTCTACATTTTTTGTGTGTTAAGTTTTTGTCCATCTCTTACGGTTAAGTAGTTATGCAAAATTCATCCATAATAAAGTAGTCTTCAGAGGCTATTCCTAGAGAATTAAAAATACATACATTTTATTTGTCAGGTAAATATCTTTAATATATGATATTTTAATCAAAATCGTTAGAGCTATTTATTAGAAAATCAACATTTTCGAAAAAAGTTCCATGTAAAGGGTAGTTTGGGGTGGGGGAATTTTCTCAAAATCTTCGTGTCGCATCCCTGGAAGATACTAAAATTAAATACCAAGTTTGGTATTTACCGACTTTTCGTTTTTGAGTTTTTTTTTTGTTTTTTGTTTTTTTTATTTAACGTCCTTTAACCTGGTTTGGTCGTATCGGACGATGAATGTAATTGATGATTTGATGCTCAAATCATCTCGGGGTCCATGGAGCTTAAAGTTACTCGAGATTCGTCTTCTCAGGATAAGGGAAAACCCCGAAAAAAACCTTATCCGGGTAACTCACCCTAAGCGAGATTCGAACTCACGACCTTTTGAACGTGAGGCAGACATACTACCACCACGCTACCCAGGCGGGCTTTATTTATTTTTTTGAGTTATCATGTTCACTTACACACGGACATACACACGGACCTTTTTCTGAAAATAATGTTTTTGGATACAGGGAACCCTCAAACATATATTTCCGGTGAAATCTCGGTATCGATTTTTTTGGTGGAGTGCAATACCTTCTCTATACACTGTGTAAATAGTACGTATAGAGAAAGTAAACATGTCCGTGTGTGTGTGTGTATGTGTGTGTCTGTGGGCAGCAAAGCTCAAAAATGAAAGGACCGTTAACAAACAAACAAAAAAAAAAAAAAAAACTTGATATTTAAGTTTAATATCTTCCCAGGATGCGACACGAAGAGTTTCAAGAAAATCCCGCTCCCTAACTACCCTTTACATAGAACTTTTTTCGAAAATTTTGATTTTCTCCAAAATGGCTCCAACGATTTTGATTAAAATAGCATATATATTAAAGATATTTACACGACAAATAAAATGTATACTTTGAATTTTCTGGGAATATTCTCCTAAGAATACTTTATTCTGGATGTTTTTTATTGCATTTTGCATAACAGCTTAACCATAAGAGATGGACAAATACACAGAGATGTAGAGCACGTTAAAACACACAATTTATGACATAAAAATGTTTTGCGTGGAGTTGATCGTTTTTGAGATATTCTTATTTTTGGTTTCAGCTTTAAAAGCGTATACTTTTCTCATACAGGAATTTGACAACTCCTGTCCATACAAACAAAGGAACATCAGTCACATAGCAACCAGCTTTTGACTATCACTTTAACCTATGGTACTCCCTAGTTTTGCTTCTACTTACAAGGAAGTAAGTAATAAGACTATTTCTGCTAATTTTTTCTCGATTTTCATGAAGTAAATAGAGGAATAAGCTTTTTAACAATAATTTATGGCATGGATGTAGAGAAAATCATATGAATGGAACACATCAGATGTTTTCTTTACTGGGGAATCTCATGTTTCCAATCCAGACTTGCCTACTTTGTTTCGTGTGCCCACGACTCATCATCAGTGGTGATTCCTTTCAGAAAGTTATGCCCTTCTGTGGTGTGCCGCATTAAGCGACCTAAGCTTGTCATCATTCACTGGCCCTTGTGGTTCTCTATCAGGTTCTTAGGCACCCGGCGAACACAAAATTTACGAAATTTCAGCATATCATGAGCAATATCGTACACCGCACCATAGGAAATATTGAACCGTTGTGATAAAGTTCGTAGTTGTACAAGCCGGTCGTTCAAAGTTGCCGCCTCAGTGCCTCTGGCATTCTGCAGGGTTGCAGCTGTTACCGGTCTCCCAAGCGTGGCGAGGTTCACACAGCCCTCTTGAAAGAATGCATACCACCTGGAGACATTGCTAAGGTCTACTTAATCATCCCCCATACACGCCATACACGTCTCTGTGAATTTCACTCGGTTTATGCCCTTTGGCTCTCAAATATTGGAGCACACCTCTCCGCTCTTCACACGTGGACGACAGCAGCATGCGCAGCATCCTTGTTGCATATTTCACGTTTCTCTTGCTAGAGCTGCACATAAAATAAAAAAAAATTGATGTATTACACTCACATGAATTTCTGTAGTTGTTCTATAGACAAATTTCTTACAAAAGATTGCTCTTCTTTCTACACACTCTTAATCGAGATAAACATTAGCAGAGGCAATTCCCAGACAATTCAAGATATGCAGTTTATTTAGAATGTAAATGTATTTAACATACAGGACTTTAATCAAAATCGTTAGTCATTTTTGAGAAAATCAATATTTTCGAAAACTTTTCCGTGTAAAGGGTAGTTTAGGGTGGGGGGATTTTCTTGAAATACTTCATGTCGCATCCTTGGAAGGTACCGAACTTAAATACAAAGTTTGGTATTTAACGCTATTTCCGAATTTGAGCTAGCTGCCCAAAGACACACACGTACATTTTTGTAAACATGCTTTTTTACTTTCTCTAGCCCCGTATGTACAATGTACATAGGGATAGAGAAGTATTGTGTTCCACCGAAAATTAGATGTCGAGATTTCACCGGAAATACATGTTTTAGGACCCTCTGAATCCAAAAAAAGCATTTCCAGAAAAAGGTCCGTGTGTGTGTGTGTGTGTGTGTGTGTGTGTGTGTGTGTCCGTGTGTCTGTGAACACGATAACTCAAAAACGAAAGTAGCTAAAATACCAAACTCGATATTTAAGTTCAGTATCTTCCAGGGATGCGACACGAAGATTTTGAGAAAAATCCCCCACACAAAACTACCCTTTATATGGAACTTTTTTCGAAAATTTTGATTTTCTTAAAAATGGCTCTAACGATTTTGCTTAAAATATCGTATATTAAAGATATTTACCTGACAAATTTAATGTATATCTTGAATTTTCTTGGAATAGCTTCTAAAGACCTGTTTACTCTGGTTGAATTTTGCTTAATTTGGCATAACTAGTAAACCGTAAGAGATAGACAAAAACTTACTGTACAAAAAATGTAGGCCTTGTTAAAATACACAACTTACGTCACATACATTTTTTTTCGTGGAGCTTACCGTTTTCAGGCTATTCATTGTTATTAGTTTCAGTTGTGAAATGCTTGTACTTTTCTCAGACGGGAGTGTCCGTTTTTCTTTTGTTCTACTCCTGGCCAAGAAAAGAAGCAATTTGTAATAACAATCGCATAACAACTGCTTTTAAAACATTAGACTATTGGTTTAGCCTAGTGTATTCCCTTATTTTCTTCCTACTTATACGGAACTAAATAATAAGAACATTGTGCTAATGAGTACCACGATTAGCAAGGTGCAGAAAGAAGACGAATCTTATGTGTGAAGTTTGTAGAACATCTAGAGAAAGTCATGTGAGTGTAACACATCAGATTTTTACATTCTCTTTACCAACTATGTACATAGTGTAAAGAGAAGGTATTGCACTCCACCAAAAAATTCGATACCGAGATTTCACCGGAAATATATGTTTTAGGGTCCCCTTTATCTAAAAAAAAGTATTTTCAGAAAAAGGTCAGTGTGTGTGTCTGTCCGTGTGTCCATGAACACGATAACTCAAAAATGAAAAGTCGGTAAAATACCAAACATGGTATTTAAGTTTAGAATCTTCCAGGGATGCGACACGAAGATTTTGAGAAAAATCGCCCCACCCCAAACTACCCTTTACATGGAACTTTTTTCGAAAATGTTGATTTTCTAAAAAATGGCTCTAACGATTTTTATTAAAATATCGTATATTAAAGATATTTACCCGACAAATAAAATGTATATCTTGAATTTTCTGGGAATAAGCTCTGAAGACTACTTTTTCTGAGTGAATTTTCCAGAATTTTGTATAACTGCTAAACCGTAAGAGATAGACCAAAACTTACCACACAAAAAATATAGAACACATTAAAACACACAATTTATGATGTATACATTTTTTTCTTGGACTTGATCGTTTTTGAGATATTCTTTGTTTTTGTTTCAGGTTGGAAAATGTAACTTTTCTCACACAGGAATTTGTCAACTCATGTCCATACAAACAAAGGAACTTCAGTCACATAGTAACCAGCTTTTGACTATCGCTTTAACCTATGCAACTCCCTGATTTCCTTTCTACTTATAAGGAAGAAAGTAATAGAACTATTTCTGCTAATTTTTCTAGATTAGCATGAAGTAAATAGAACCATAAGCTTTTTATGAATAATTTGTTGCAGGGATATAGAGAAAGTCATGTGAATGGTACATATCAGATTCTTACTTTCTCCATACGCACTATGTACATAGTGTATAGAGAAAGTATTGCACTCCACCCAAAAATTCGATACCGAGATTTCACCGGAAATATATGCTTTAGGGTCCCCCATTATCCAAAAAAAAGCATTTTCACAAAAAGGTCCGTTGTGTGTGTGTGTGTGTGTGTGTGTGTGTGTGTGTGTGTGTGTCTGTGAACACGATAACTCAAAAACGAAAAGTCGGTAAAATACCAAACTTGGTATTTAAGTTTAGTATCTTGCAGGGATGCGACACGAAGATTTTGAGAAAAATCCCCCCACCCCCAACTACCCTTTACATGGAACTTTTTTCGAACATTTTGATTATCTCGAAAATGGCTCTAACGATTTTGATTAAAATTTCGGATATTAAACATATTTACCTAAAAAATAAAATGTGTATCTTGAATTTTCTGGGAATAGCCTCTGAAGAGTAGTTTATTCTGGATGACTTTTACTAAATTTTGAATAACTGCTAAACCGTAAGAGATGGACAAAAACTTATTGCACAAAAAATGTAGAGCACATTAAAACACACCAATTTTGTTATATACATTTTTTTTCGTGGATTTCGTCGTTTTTGTGGCATTTTTTTTTTTTTTTTTTTTTTGGTTTCTGCTATGAAAAACGTATAATTTTCTCATACAGGAACTTGTCAACTCCTATCCATATAAACAAAGGAACTTCATTGACATAGCAACCTTCTTTTGACTATCACTTTAACCTACGTTTGTCCCTTATTTCGCTTCTACTTACAAGGAAGTGAGTAATTAGACTATTTCTGCTAATTTTTTCTGATTAGCATAAAGTAAATAGAAGTATACGCTTTTTAAGAATTATTTGTTGCGGGGATACGGAGAAAGTCATGTGAGTGTAACACATTAGATTTTTACTTTCTCTATACGAACTACATACATAGTGTACAGAGAAGGTATTGTAATCCACCCAAACATTCGATACCGAGATTTCACCGGAAATTAATATTTTGGGTCCCCCTGAATCCAAATAAAACATTTTTACAAAAAGTCCGTGTGTGTGCCTGTGTATGTGAGTCTGTGTGTGTCTCTGTGTGTGTCTGTGTGTCTGTGAACAGCATAGCTCAAACCGAAAAGTCCGTTAAAAACCAAATTTGGTATTTAGGTTTGGTATCTTCCAAAGATGTGACACAAAGAGTTTCAAGAAATTCCCCCACCCCCAATTACCTATTACATGGAACTTTTTGCGATTTTTTTTTAAAATGGCTCTAACGATTTTGATTAAAATATCGAATGTTACAGATATTTACCTGATAAATAAAATGTATATCATGAATTTTCTGGGAATAGCCTCTGAAGATACATTCTGGATGTATTATACGGAATGCTGCATATCTGTTAAACCGTAAGAGATGGCTAAAAACTTACTACACAGAAAATGTAGAGCACATTAAAACACACAAGTTATGTTATAAACATATTTTTCGTGGAGGTGATCGTTTTTAAGGCATTCGTTGTTTTTGGTTTCAGCTTATACTTTTCTCATACAAGAATATGTCAACTCCTATCCATACAAACAAAGGAACTTCAGTCACCTAGCAACCCACTTTTGACTTCACTTTAACGCATGATACTCCCACATTTCGCTTCTACTTACATGGAAGCAAGTAATGAGACTATTTCTGCTAATTTTTTCTCGATAGCATTAAGTAAATAGAAGCATTAGCTTTTTAACAATAATTTGTTACAGAGATGTAGAAAAAGTCATGGCAATGGAACACATAAGGTTTTTTATTCAGGGGGTTTCAAAATGTGTATTTCCGGTGAAATGTCTATATCGAATTTTTCGTTGCATTACAATATCTTCCCTATACACTATGTACACAGTACGTTATAGAGAAAGTAAAAATACGCCCTGTAGTGAAAAATTTAAACTATATCTGTGTGAAATTCCAACATTCCAGCTTCAATACTTAGGCAGAAAATTATTATTGCGCGTTACTTTTCGATCCACCCTTGTATGAAGCCGGCTCTACGCAACAGTTTACGAACCAAATTAAAATTTTGTAACGCTGGTGTTGTGAACGGAAGGAATTATATTCCATCCGGTTCTAACGGCTCACGCCGCGCTCAAAACTTCGCAGAATTATTTTATAGGGTAACGCAGTAGCACAGGGCTGCGTGCCAGATAAGGTTTCATACTGTCATATCCAGGGAAATCAATTTTATGCTCTAATAATCTCTTTTAATATATGCATTGCAAACTTCCATTATACCCATACAAAATGAATATTCCCATATAAAAATCTGATGTGCTCCATTCACACAGCTTTCACCTCATCGCTGTAACAAATTATTGTTAAAAAGCATATTCTTCTAACCCTGTATGTTATTCGAGATACAAATTAGCAGATATTTTCATAATTACTTGATTCCTTGTAAGTAGAAGGAGGAAATAAGGGAATACATTAGGCTAAAACAATAGACAAATCCTTTAAAAGCTGGTGTCATGTGGTTGAAATCCGTTTCTATGTAGGGTCAGAGTTCACAACTTTCTGCGTGAGAAAATTTGAGGTATGTTAAATCTGAAAACAATAATAAGAATATCTCAGAAATGGTCAATTCCACGAAAAAATGTATATGACATAAATGGTGTGTTTAAACAAGATCTACATTTTTGTGTAGTAAGATTATGTTTATTTCTTACGGTTTAACAGTTCATTCGGAATAAAAGGGCTTCAGAGGCTAACCCCAGAAAATTCAAGACTTTATTTGCTACATAAATATATTTAATACACTATTTTAATCGAAATCGTTACAGCCAATTAAGAGAAAATCAAAATTTTGGAAGTTTTTTCCATGTAAACGATAGTTTGGGGTGGAGTGATTTTTCTCAAAATCTTCGTGTCACATCCATGGAAGATACTAAACTTAAATACTAAGTTTCATGTTTTACCGTCTTTTCGGCTTTGTGTTATCGTGTTCACAGACACACACGTGGATCCTTTTCTGAAAATACATTTTTTTGGATACAGGAGCCCTAAAACGTGTATTTCCGGTGAAATCTCAGTATCAAATTTTGGGTAGAATGCAATACCTTCTCTATACCTATGTACATAGTACGTTTCGAGAAAGTAAAAATGCTTTTTTTATACAGGAGACCCTAAAATTGTATTTTAAGTGAAATCTCGGTATCGAATATTTAGGTGGAATGCAGTACATTCTCTACACGTACTATGTACATAGTGTATATTGAAGGTATTGCACTCCACTTATAAATTCGATGCCAAGATTTCACCGGAAATATATGTTTTAGGGTCCCCTGTATCCAAACAAAGCATTTTGAGAAAAATGTCCGTTTGTGTGTGTTTGTGTCCGTGTATCAGTGAAGTCGATAACTCAAATAAGAAAAGTCGGTAAAATACCAAAATTGGTATTTAAGTTTGATATTTTCCAGCGATGCGACACGAAAATTTTGAAAAAAAATCCCCCCCCTCAAATAACCTTTACATGGAAGAACTTTTTTTTTTTTTTTTAAATGACTAACGATTTTGATTAAAATCTCTTATACTTATGATATATACATGACAGATAAATGTATTTCTTCAATTTTCTGTGAATAGCCTCTGAAGACATGTTTATTCTGGATGAATTTTACGGAATTTTGCATAACTGCTAAACCGTAAGAGAGGAAAAAACTTACTACACGAAAACACACAATTTATGTCATATACGTTTGAATTGACCATTTCTGAGATATTCCTTGTTATTTGTTTGAGATTTAAAATCCTTAAACCTGGCCATGCTTAGAAACGGATTTCATCCACAAGGCAACCGGTTTTTAAAAGATTTGACTGTCGTTTTATCCTTGTGTATTCCTTTATTTTCCTTTTACTTACAAGGAAGCAAATAATTAAAACAATTTATGCTACTGTTTATCGCAAATTATTATACATTAGATAGAAGAATATGTTTTTTAAGAATTGTCTGTTTCAGCGAAGTATAGAAAGTCATATGAAGGGAACACGTCCGATTTTATTTTGTTATAAAGAACTCATCATTAGTTGCTTTAGGTAGTTTGGCAAGAGGACCTCAAAACGTGTATTTACGGTGAATTACTGTTCTTCCCCTACTTGCTGTAAGTAAATTGTGAGCGTTAGTTAATTTTTGGCAGCTGCAGGTTAAATGAGATTTGAAGACCTATCGCTTTAACACGGTTGGAATAGGTTGGTATGACGTCATATGCCGATCGCAGGTTTAAACCATTGATTTCGATATTCAGTAGTGTGTCAGGGTCACCAACGTGACAACGCATGTACGCATTACATTTGTGACAGTCTGCGTACCCTAACCGCCCACATCAACATCACTGCATAGCCAGACATTTTATTGAACTTGGATCTTTGTAAATTCTATAACATATTTGTAAACATGTATTGTAATTTGTTGACATTTATGAAGAGTACATAATACAATAATCTTATTTTAGTTTTATATAATTACTAGTAGTAACTATTATGTCGATAATTAGAAAACTATCATCTGGCATTACATCAGTGTTACATAATGAAATTATTTATTTATACATTTTAACACTAATTTTTATTACTTTCTCTTGCCCCGTATGTACAATGTACATAGGGATAGAGAAGTATTGCATTCCATCCAAAAATTCGATGTCGAGATTTCACCGGAAATATATTTTTTAGGACCCCCTGAATCCAAAAAAAAGCATTTCCAGAAAAAGGTCCGTGTGTGTGTGTGTGTGTCCTTGTGTCCGTGTGTCTGTGAACACGATAGCTCAAAAACGAAAGGTAGTTAAAATACCAAACTTGGTATTTAAGTTCAGTATCTTCCAGTAATGCGACACGAAGATTTTGAGAAAAATCCCCCCACCCCCAAACTACCCTTTACATGAAACTTTTTTTTCGAAAATTTTGATTTTCTTAAAAATGGCTCTAACGATTTTGATTTAAATATCATATATTAAAGATATTTACCTAACAAATAAAATGTATTTTTTGAATTTTCTGGGAATAGCCTCTGAAGACTACTTTATTCTGGATGAATTTTGTATAACTGCTAAACCGTAAGAGATGGACAAAAACTTAACACACAAAAACTGTAGAGCACGTTAAAACACACAATTTATGTTTTATACTTTTTTTTGGTGGAGCTGATCGTTTTGAGATATTCCTTTTTCTTGGTTTCAGCTTTGAAAAACTTATAGTTTTGTTATACAGGAAGTTGTCAACTCCTGTCCATACAAAGGAACATCAGTCACATAGCAGACAGCTTTTGGCTTTCACTTTAACCTATGGTACTCCCTTATTTCGCTTCTACTTACAATAAAGCAAGAAATAAGATTAATTCTGCTAATTTTTCTTGATTAGCATGAAATAAATAAAATATAAGCTTATTAACAATAGTTTGTTACAGAGATAAAGAGAAAGTCATGTGAATGGAACACATCAGATTTTTATTCTCTTTGTTTTTATGCAAAAAAAGGAAGTACATATGCTTTTATAGAGCACATTAAGTATAGTGCAGTGGCGTATAATCCTCAAAAAACAAATGATGTGATTATATGTCTATTCTGTTGTTTTTGTAACCCGTGCTTTTAGCACTAGAGCTTTATACATTGTTTTTTTTTTTCTTCTCCATAGTATATAAACATATGTATACATGTATATGCCTTGACAAGTTCTAAGTTCAGTGGTTTTCTGGCCTAAACGAACCTACAGAATGCTTTCTAATCTAATCTAATCATCAATGTTGCTTGTGTACCGGGTGGAAGGGAAGTCGTTACATTAATTTAAACCAGTGATAGATCTCTGTATTTGGAATACATTTTTACTTTCTCTATAGGTACTATGTACATAGTGTATAGAGAAGGTATTTTATTGCACCCAAAAATTCGATAACGAGACTTCACCGGAAATACACGCCTTCGGTCCCCTGAATCCAAAAAAAAAAAAGCATTTTTACAATAAGGTCCATGTGTGTGTGCGTGTGTGTGTTTGTGTGTGTGTGTGTGTGTGTGTCTTTGAACAGCATAGCTCAAAAACGAAAAGTCCGCTAAAAATCAAATTTGGTATTTAGGTTTGGTATCTTCCAAGGATGTGACACGAAAATTTTCAAGAAAATTCCCACCCCACCCCCAACTACCCTTTACATGGAACTTTTTTTCGAAAATTTTGATTTTATGAAAAATGGCTCCAACGATTTTGATTAAAATATCGTATATTGCAGATATTTACCTGAAAAATAAAATGTATATCTTGAATTTTCTGGGAATAGCCTCTGAAGACTACTTTATTCTGAATGAATTTTACGGAATTTAGCATATCTGCTTAACCGTAAGAGACGGATAAAAACTTACTACACAGAATGGGTAGAGCACATTAAAACACACAAGTTATATTATATACACTTTTTTCGTGAAGGTGATCGTTTTTAACGTATTCGTTGTATTTGGTTTCTGCTTTGAAAAGCTTATACTTTTCTCATACGGAATTTGTCAACTCCTATCCATACAAAGGAACTTCAGTCACATAGCAACCAGCTTTTGACTATCCCTTTAACGTATGGTTTCCCTTATTTTTCTTCTACTTACAAAGTAGCAAGTAATAAAACTATTTATAGATGAGATGTAGAAAAAGTCATGTGAATTGAACACATCAGATTTTTTTCTGTTTCTTTTTATCTTTTTCTTTATTTCTTTCTTTCTTTCTTTATGTCTTTCCAGTTTTTAATGCAGTTTCAGTCTTAGATTCTAAATTCTTATTTAATGTTTGATTCATCGTAAATGAGGTGCATATCTGCAAGTTGAGAGAAGAAGTACCATGTTCTCCATGCTGCCTCAAATACTAACCTCAAGGAGCAGCAATAAGGAAGTGATAACAGTGTTAATGCACTGGCCAATTAGAATCGCGGCATTTCGTCTGGAATGAAAAAAATAATATAAAAAACATTTATGACAGGAATCAAACTAATGACCATTGAGATAGCAGCTTCCCGAGTTACGCATTAAACTACCTGAGCTGTTGCAAAAAACACCTCCAGAGTAGGCTATATAACTCGAGAAGTAGTTAATGATGCTCAGTGTCGCACTGTCAAGTGATTAGTTCGAGATTTTACAGATTTTTACGACATCAAATCTTGAGAACGCTAGTTAATCAATATTTCTATACTCGGACAGCAGTTTTAAAGACCTTCTAAGCCATTTTTTCAACCTGCTTTGCTTTAACACCGACTTATCAGCACCTGATGCCCACACGTTTAACGCTATGTAGCTGCGTTATGTTTATCCGGGGACCATGCATCGCCGATCTCAAATTACTTATATCAGTCACGTGCACAAACTCGCAAATTATTTCGGTGTAATTCATTAACACATGAATATCTATCTGATCTATCGATCTAGAGATCAAATTTATTGGGTTTTTACCGCGACAAAATTTAAGTTGATCATGTCACTGTTACAAGTTCTCAGAATCTTAATGAACCTGCTGAAAACTGCATAAAGTCGTACTGGGGAGCAGGAGAGACTGGTGTCTTTAATGATCGGAGCGTGATTTACTTCGCTACCCTTCGTGTTTTGAACGTAAAGTACCATGATTGTTTGTAACCGGACAGTGCAGAATATTTCCAGTGAAATCACAGAATCGAATTTTTGGGTGACATGCAATACCTTCTCTACTTACATACTACTTAAGTACATAAAGTAAAAACTTGGTGTATTCCACTAACATAAGTTTCTCTATGTATTCTCCAACAGATGATTACCATGCTAGCTTCATATACCCAAGGTCGCAGGTTCAAACCCGGCGGAGGAAGATGGATTTTTTTTCGGGCGTTTAGCATGGCTTCCTTCGGAAGGGAAGTAAAGCCGTTGGTTCCGTGCCCGTAGATTTACGGCACGTAAAAGAACCTCAAGCCTGATAAAGAGGCATCTGAGCAAAATTAAGCGTTCTTTCACGCCCAATATAGAATGGGACGATGACAACCACAGCAGTTAAAGGGCGTCAATAAATAAAGTTCCATATATGCAACAGATATTCCTACAAAAACTGATACTCCTCTCTACCTCGTGCTAATTAAGACAAACAGAAGATAGCAGAATTGGTCATGTTAATTACCTCCTTATAAGTAGAAGGGAATTAAGAGAATACACTAGGCTAAAGTGATTGTCAAATGTTTTAAAAGCCGTTGCTATGTGATTGAAATTTGTTTCTTTGCATGGTCAAGCGTTGAAAAATTCGTAAAGAAAAGTTTAAGTACTTTAAAATTGAAACCAACAACAAGGAATATCTCGGAAATGATCGACCCACGAAAACATTTTTTGATGTGTTCCGTTCACATGACTTTCTCTACATCTCTGCATCAAAATTCTTTTTACTTCATCTAATCGAGAAAAAATTAGCAGAAATAGTCTTATTACTTGCTTCCTTGTAAGTAGAAGCAAAATAAGGGAGTAGCATAGGTTTAAGTGATAGTCAAAAGCTGGATGCTAAATGACTGAAGTTTCTTTGTTTGTGTGGACATGAGTTGACAAATTGGTCTAGGTGAGAGCTCATAGGTCTAACCACTCGTCAAAATTGAGACTCACTGCACCAAGCTTAAATACCAAGTTGACGGACACTAACGCACGCGCGGACGTTTTTCCAAAAATATTTTTTTTTTATACAGGAAATTCTAAAATGGGATTTGCTGTGAAATGTTGGTATCGAATTTTTAGTGAAATGCAGTCCTCCTCTACCTATGTACTATATCCAAGTAGAAAAGTAAAAATCTGTAGTGTTCCATTCACATGATTTTCTCTACCTCTCTGCAACAAATTATTGTTAAAAAGTTTATGCTTCTATTTACTTCATGCTAATTGAGAACAAATTAGCAGAGTCTTATTGCTTGCTTGCTTGTAAAAAGAAGCGAAATAAGGGAGTACCATAGGTTAAAATGGTAGTCAAAAGCTGGTTGTTATGTGATTGAAGTTAATTTGTTTGTATGGACGGGAGTTGACAGATTCCTGTGTGAGAAAAGTATAAATTTTTCAAAGCTGAAACCAAGAAAAAGGAATATCTCAAAAACGATCAACTCCAGCAAATAAATGCATATAACATAAATTGTGTGTTTTAACGTGCTCTACATTTTTTGTTTGTTAAGTTTTCGTCCATCGCTTACGGTTTAGTAATTTTGCAATATTCATGCATAATAAAAGTAGTCTTCAGAGGTTATTCCCAGCAAATTCAAGATATATATTTTATTTATCAGGTAAATATCTTTAATATACAACATTTTAATCAAAATCGTTAGATATTTTTGAGAAAATCAAAAATTTTGAGAAAAAGTTCCATGTAAAGGGTAGTTGGGGGTGGGGGATTTTTCTCAAAATCTTCGTGTCGCATCCCAGGCAGATACTAAACTTAAATACCAAGTTTGGTATTTTACCGACTTTTCGTTTTTGGGTTATCGTGTTCACAGGCACACGGACACACACACAGACCTTTTTCTGAAAATACTTTTTTTTGGATACAGTGGACCCTAAAACATATATTTCCGGTGAAATCTTGGTATCGAATTTTCGGTCGTATACAATACTTCTCTATCCCTATGTACATTGTACATATGGGGCTAGAGAAAGTAAAAATAGGTACATTATGAACTGAATACAACTTTAAATAAACATTGTGGAACTGTCAGTATTAAAAGTGAAGAAGCCCGCCTGGGTAGTTGGGTGATAGCGTGCTTGCCTCACATAAAAAGGTCATGAGTTCGAATCTCGCTTAGGGTGAGTTACCCGGATAAGGTTTTTTTCTCTTATCCTGAGAAGACGAATGTCGAGTAACTTTAAGCTCTATGGACCCCGAGATAATTTGAGTATCATTTCACCAATTTTATTCATCGTCCGATATGACCAACCAGGTTAAAGAACGTTAAGCAAAAAGTCTGATGTGTTCGTTTCACATAACTTTCTCTATATCTCTTTAAAAAGTGATCGTTAATAAGCTTATCTTTTATTTATTTCATTCTAATCGAGAAAAATTAGCAGAAATAGTCTTATTTCTTGCTTTATTGTAAGTAGAAGCGAAATAAGGGCGTGCCATAGGTTAAGGTGAAAGCCAAAAGCTGGTTGCTATGTGACTGATGTTCCTTTGTTTGTATGGACAGGAGTTGATAGATTCCTGTATGAGAAAAATATAAGTTTTTCAAAGCTGAAACCAAGAAAAAGGAATATCTCAAAAACGATCAACTCCACGAAAAAAATGTATATAACATAAATTCTGTGTTTTAACGTGTTGTACATTTTTTGTGTGTTAAGCTTTTGTCCATCTCTTACGGTTTAGTAGTTATGCAATTTTCATCCAGAATAAAGTAGTCTTCAGAGGCTATTCCCAGAAAATTCAAAACATATATTTTATTTGTCAGGTAAATATCTTTAATATACAAAATTTTAATCAAAATCGTTAGTTATTTTTGAGAAACTCAAAAATGTTGAGAAAAAGTTCCATGTAAAGGGTAGTTGAGGGTAGGGGGATTTTTCTCAAAATCTTCGTGTCGCATCCCAGGCAGATACTAAACTTAAATACCAAGTTTGGTATAGAAGTAAAAAAGTGAAGGTTGGCTGAATGGATTGTTACCTTGGTACCAATAACCAGGAGATTAAACAAACGAACGTCAGGTGCGACAAGATTCCAAAGAAATGAACGTTAGATAGATGACCACGATTGTATTGGCGGTTTAATAGCTGAGCTAAATTGTGTACATGATCCGAAAGGTGCTCCCTTACAGTTCCTGTCTCCAAATGAAGCAGTGGCGAGCACTGGGTTGTTAAATAATAACCGCATATGTTGCTAAAGCTCGTCCCCAACAGCGATCCTCCAGTTGTCGAGTGCAGGAACGTCACCAAGCTAAACGCCTTGCACATAGCTAGGAGAAATACTCCACGTTCACGAGTGGGCACGAGTTGAAGTAGAAAGTTCCCGGCGTGCGTCCCTTCATCCATTTTCATGTAATAGCAGGTACTACAGTCTCCTGTCAAGCCAAGCTCACCCTTTGTGCGCCTCTTTCGCATTTTTTCCTTCCCCCAGTTTCTTTTTTCGCACCATCAGCAAGTCTTTTGCTCCCATGAAAATCCATATCAGAAAGATGTGTACTGACATCAATGTACCTGACACGCATTTGCTTGCAGATTAATATGACGTCATCTTGGAGTCACCAAATTGCCATTTTAAACGAGAGAGAGAGTCAATCTACGAGGACAATCCAGAAAGTAACAGACGATTTGGCATAACTAAACAATAACGAAATAAACAGGGTTATTCAAAAAGAAAGAACAGATTTCAAACATTTATTGCTTCCAAACTACAAGAGATAGAAGCTTGATTCCAACGTTCATGGAGAGAGAAAAGTGTACAATTTTATAATATGCATTCAAAATGAGCACCGTGTGTTACACGACATGTGTCGAAACGGTGGCTCATTTGTTGCCACACTAGAATCAGCTGTTATCGAATTCACAGCTTCAACAATTCGATGTCGTAGATCTACAAGACTGTCAGGCATAGGAGGAATAAAAACACGGTATTTTACGCAATAAAAATCACACGCAGTGAGATCTGGAGATCTGGGAGGCCACCGGCGATAATGTACAATTCGTACCTTTTGTTGTAGTCGTCAGGATGCAATAACTGCTGTTTGTATGGTTTCAGGTGCAGACAATGTTTTAGAACTCGCCATACCATTGGTTCAGGAATGTTAAGTTCCATGTTTGCTCGTGATGTAGATTTCTTTGGGCTCCTGTCGTACAGTGTACAAATACGCTCAACATTAGCGTCCGATGTGTGAGAACGTCCGTGTTTTTCCTTTTGCAGATGCAACCATCTTCTACAAATGTAGTTATGTTGTTGGTTGTTTTTAAATTGACGGTGAAATACTCGTTGAACTGCAACAATGGACTCTAGTTTTGCTAATTGCAGCACACAAAATGATTTCTCTTGTGGTGTTGCCGCCATTTCACTACAGACATACAACAAACAACAGCGCCGATGCGGCCGTGGTTGAAACTTCAATTGTAAACTTTTCCCTCTCCATGAACGTTGAAATCATGTTTTTATCTTTTGTAGTTTGGTAGCAATAAATGTTTGAAATCTGTTCTTTCTTTTTGAATAACCCTGTATTAACACAAAACTTTACTTACAAAGTTAAGGACCATTCACATTGAAAAATTAACCGTGGACGCACTGACTTAGAATATAGACGCAGAATTAAATGAGCCATGAGCATTCTCAATAACGAATCAGAAATTAAAACAAGTGAACTGCGCCGTGCGAGTGAATAGCAAACTAAAATGGCTCGCAGAGTTGAGAGTGTGGCAGTATTTGTGCACATGCAAACTAGAGTAGACAAATTCCTTGGTGTTTTATATTTTAAAGCACGGTTGTCTCGTCGTAGACGATCACCTAATCAAAGACGAACTAACGGAAGAGAAATGAGAGAGAATCCTCAAGCGAAGCCATTTTAATAACCCATCGAGCAGTTTCTTATTGGCTAATTCCTACGTTGCATGTTAACTTTGGCGAAAAGCTTGGCGTTTGCAAGCTTCTATGTTAACGTACTACGGTTATATCCACGTCAATGTCATTGTAACCATTGTGAATGAGCTTATTCATATATTGTCTGCAAGCTTCTGTATCTACGTTACGTCTACGGGTGATTTTCGATGTGAATGACCCCTTTTACTTTCTCTATACGTACCAAGTACATAGTGTATAGAGACGGTATTACACTCCACCAAAAAATTCGATACCGAGATTTCACCGGAAATATACGTTTTAGGGTCCCCTGGATCCAAAAAAAGTATTTTCAGAAAAAGGTCCTTGTGTGTCCGTGTGACTGTGAACACGATAACTCAAAAACGAAAAGTCGGTAAAATACCAAACTTGGTATATAAGTTTAGTATCTTCCAGGGATGCAACACGAAGATTTTGAGAAAAATCCCGCCACTCCAAACTACTCTTTACATGGAACTTTATTCGAAAATGTTTATTTTCTAAAAAATGGCTCTAACGATTTTGCTTAAAATATCATATATTAAAGATATTTATCTAACAAATACAATGTGTGTCTTGAATTTTCTGGGAATAGCTTCTGAAGACCTGTTTAACCTGGATGAATTTTGTTTAATTTGGCATAACTAGTAAACCGTAAGAGATAGACAAAAGTTTACTATATAAAAATTTAGGTCTTGTTAAAATACAAAAGTTAAGTCAATTACATTTTTCTCGTGGAGCTTACCGTTTTCGAGGTATTTATTGTTATTAGTTTCATTTGTGAAGTACTTATACTTTTCTCAGACGGGAATGTCCGTTTTTCTTTTGCTCTACCCCTGGCCAAGAAAAGAAGCGATTTGTAATGACAATCGCATAACGACAGCTTTTAAAACATTTGACTATCGATTTAGCCTAGTGTATTCCCTTATTTTCTTCCTACTTATACGGAACTAAATAATAAGAACATTGTATTAATGAGGACCACGATTAGTAAGGACCAGAAAGAAGAAGAATCTTATGTATGAAGTTCGTAGAACAGCTAGAAAAAGTCATGTGAGTGTAACACATCAGATTTTTACTTCTCTATACGCACTATGTACATAGTATATAGAGAATGTATTGCACTCCACCCAAAAATTCGATACCGAGATTTCACCGGAAATATATGTTTTAGGGTCCCCTGTATCCAAAAAAAGTATTTTCAGAAAAAGGTCCGTATGTGTGTGTGTCGGTGTCCGTGTGTCTGTGAACACGATAACTCAAAAACCAAAAGTCGGTAAAGTACCAAACTTGGTATATAAGTTTAGTATCTTCCAGGGATGCGACACGAAGATTTTGAGAAAAATCCCGCCACCCCAAACTACTCTTTACATGGAACTTTTTTCGAAAATGTTCATTTTCTAAAAAATGCCTCTAACGATTTTGCTTAAAATAACATATATTAAAGATATTTATCTAACAAATACAATGTATATCTTGAATTTTCTGGGAATGACTTCTGAAGACCTGTTTAACCTGGATGAATTTTGCTTAATTTGGCATAACTAGTAAACCGTAAGAGATAGACAAAAGTTTACTCTACAAAAAATTTAGGTCTTGTTAAAATACAAAAGTTAAGTCATTTACATTTTTCTCGTGGAGCTTACCGTTTTCGAGGTATTCATTGTTATTAGTTTCAGTTGTGAAGTACTTAAATTTTTCTCAGACAGGAGTGTCCGTTTTTCTTTTGTTCTACTCCTGGCCAAGAAAAGAAGCGATTTGTAATGACAATCGCATAACGACAGCTTTTAAAACATTTGACTATTGGTTTAGCCTAGTGTATTCCCTTATTTTCTTCCTACTTATACGGAACTAAATAATAAGAACATTGTACTAAGGAGGACCACGATTAGCAAGGTGCAGAAAGAAGAAGAATCTTATGTATGAAGTTCGTAGAACAGCTAGAAAAAGTCATGTGAGTGTAACACATCAGATTTTTACTTCTCTATACGCACTATGTACATAGTATATAGAGAAGGTATTGCACTCCACCCAAAAATTCGATACCGAGATTTCACCGGAAATATATGTTTTAGGGTCCCCTGTATCCAAAAAAAGTATTTTCAGAAAAAGGTCCGTGTGTGTCCGTGTCCGTGTGTCTGTGAACACGATAACTCAAAAACCAAAAGTCGGTAAAGTACCAAACTTGGTATTTAAGTTTAGTATCTTCCAGGGATGCGACACGAAGATTTTGAGAAAAATCGCCCCACCCCAAACTACCCTTTACAAGGAACTTTCCAAAATTTTGATTTTCTTAAAAATGGTTCTAACGATTTTGATTAAAATATCATATATTAAAGATATTTACCTGTCAAATAATATGCATATCTTGAATTTTCTGGGAATAGCCTCTGAAGACTACTGTATTCTGGATGAATTTTACGGAATTTTGCATAACTGCTAAACCGTAAGAGATGGACAAAAACTTACCCCACAGAAAATGTAGAGCACGTTAAAACACACAACTAGTGTTACATACATTTTTTCGTGGAGTTGATCGTTTCTAAGATATTCCTTGTTTTTAGTTTCAGCTTTGAAAAACTTACTTTTCTCATACAGGAATTTGTCAACTCCTGTCCAAACAAACAAAGGAACTTCAGTCACATACAAAACCAGCTTTTCTCGATTAGCATGAAGTAAATAGAAGCATTAGATTTGTAACAATAATTTGTTGCAGAGATGTAGAGAAAATCATATGAATGGAACACACCAGATATTTTTTAGTGCACAAAATCTTTGGTCAATCAAATTTTACAGGCAGATTGCACAAGTGTATAGTGATTATGCAATGAATGAATGCGCACAATTTACGAGTAATCAAGGAAGAACCAGTGTGCCCGACAAGGACCCGAGTGGAAGTTCATCAATCGTTATGAAGAAATTGAAAGCAAATGTTGATAAAGAAGTTCAGAAAAATCGGTGCTTCATTTGATCACCATACATGAAGTTTTGGGTGAAAAAGATGTCGTAACCGGCGAAAACCTTAACATCTTGGCCCAAATCTTCAGCGGTGGAACCGTAGGTATAACAGATATTGAAACACCGATACCACGTGACAAAAGTCTTGACAGAATGGAGATTACGTTGAGTAATAGAGTAAGGTACTTTAACTTTGTAAATAAAGTTTGTGTTCATATCTTTCGTTATTATTTAGCTATACCAAAACGTTTATTTCTTCCTGGATCGGCCTGGTATATAGAGATGTAGAAGAGAAAGTCGTGTAAATTTATCACACCAGTTTTTTTACTTTCTCTACACGTACTATATACATGGCTTACAGAAAAAGTATTGCATTCTACCCAAATATTCGATGCAGAGATTTCAACGGAAATAAACGTTTTAAGGTCCCCTGTATCTACAAAAAACATTTTTAGAAAAAGCTCCGTGTGTATGTGAGTTTGTGAACACGACAACTCAAAAACGAAAAGCGCTAAAATACCAAAATTAGTATTCAAGTTTAGTATATTCCATAGAAGTGACACGAAGATTTTGAGGAAACTTCCCCCGCCTGAAGCTACCTTTACATAGAAACATTTTCGAAAATTTTGATTTCGTAAAACTTGTAACAATTTAGATAGAAGTAGTATATATTAAAGTTATTTACACAAGTAAAATGCATATCTTTAATTTTCTGGGAATAGCTTCTGAAGACCCATTTACTCTAGATGTATCTTGCTTAATTTTGCGTAACTAGTAAACTGTAAGAGATAGACAAAAACCTACTACACAAAAATCTGATGTGTTACATTCACATGACTTTCTCTATATCTCTGCAACAAATTAGTTTTAAAAAGCTTAAGCTTCTATTTACTTCCTTCTAATCGAGAAAAAAATTAGCAGAAATAGTCTTATTACTTGCTTCCTTGTAAGTAGAAGTGAAATAAGGGAGTAGCATAGGTTAAAGTGAAAGTCAAAAGCTGGTTGCTATGTGACTGAGGTTCCTTTGTATGGACACGAGTTCACAAAGTCCTGTATGAGAAAAGTATAAATATTTTATAGCTGAAACAAAAAACATGGAATATTTAAAAATGCAATCACCTCCACGAAAAACATGTATACAACATAAATTGCGTGTATTAAAGTGCTATACATTTTTTGTGTAGTAAGTTTTTGTCCATCTCTTACGGTTTATCAGTTATGCAAAATTCCGTAAAATTGACCCAGAATAAAGTAGTCTTCAGAGGCTAATCCCAGAAAATTCAAGATATACATTTTATTTGTCAGGTAAATGTCTTTAATATACGATATTTTAAGCAAAATCGTAAGCTATTTTTTAGAAAATCAAAATTTTCGATGTTCTATGTATAGGGTAGTTTGTGGTGGGGGGGGTTTCTCAAAATCTTCGTGTCGCATCCCTGTAAGATACTCAACTTAAATACCAAGTTTGGTATTTTACCAACTTTTTGAGTTATCGTGTTCGCAGACACACGGTCACACTGACACACGGACCTTTTTTTGAAAATGCTTTTTTTAGATACAGGGGACCCTAAAACATATATTTCCGGTGAAATCTCGGTATCTAATTTTTTGGTGGAGTACAATACTTTCTCTATACACTGTGTACATAGTGCGGGTAGAGAAAGTAAAAATTGTAGATCTTGTTAAAACACACAATTTATGTTATATGAAACTTTACTTTCTCTGCACGTACTATGTACACAGTGTATAGAGAAAGTACTGCATTGAACCCAAAAATTCGATACTAAGATTTGTAAATAAAGCTGTGTGTTGATGACTTTCGTTATTGTTTAGTTATGCCAAACCGTCTGTCACTTTCGGGATGGTCCTCATATTACCATAGGATGTGCCCCGCATGCGTATCAAACAAGACATACAAATCGATGGCAGTACTTTCTAGGGAAGTATGCAAATGTGTGAAGTAGAGAATCAAATACTTTTCCTTTAAGCGAAGCAGCTTCGCTCCGACATTCCCCTTGTTTCTTTTGATGGTGCGCGCGGAGTAAAGAGGTAGTGAACACGGAGAGTTTTGACAGACGGGTATCGCACGCATCTGTATGCAAGATGACGTAGGGGAGCTGTAGAGTGTACTCCCCCAATAACAAGGGGACTTCTCAACACATTGCAACAAAAGACTACACATCCCTAGGTTCAATTTCACCAAGCACACACCAGGAGTGGCTATCATGATTCGTGGTCATGTACTGTCTTTCACCCTTGCATCCTCATTGTCCTCGTGCCTGGGTGAGTAATCGTGCAAGTAGAAAAGGGGACAAAATTGGTGTGCTACATCAAAAAACCTGATGTCATACATTTACACCACTTTCTCTACTTCTCTATTTACTTCAAGCTAATCGAGACATACATTAGCAGAAAAAATTAGTCACTTTTAAGTAGAAAGGAAATAATGAAATACACTAGGCTGCTATTTTTATTCTCTACACGTACTATGTACATAGTGTATAGAGAAGGTATTGCACTCCACCAAAAATTCGATACCGAGATTTCACCGGAAATATATGTTTCAGGATCCTCTGTATCCAAAAAAAGTATTTTCAGAAAAAGGGCCCTATGTGTGTGTCCGTGTGTTTGTGAACACGATAACTCAAAAACGAAAAGTCGCAAAAATACCAAACTTGGTATTTAAGTTAGGTATCTTCCAGGGATGTGACAAGAAGATATTGAGAAAACTCTCCCCACCGCAAACTACCCTTTACATGGAACTTTTTTCGAAAATTTTGATTTTCTAAAAAATGGCACTAGCAATTTTGATTAAAATATGGTACATTAAAGATATTTAGCTGACAAATAAAATGTATATTTTGAATTTTCTGGGAATAGTCTCTGAAGACTGCTTTATTCTGAATGAATTCTACGGAATTTTGCATAAATGCTAAACCGTAAGAAATGGACAAAAACTGACTACACAGAAATGTATAGCACATTAAAATACACAATTATGTTGTATACATTTTTTTTCGTGGAGCTGATCGTCTTTGAGATACTCCATGCTTTTGGTTTCAGCTTTGAAAAACTTAACTTTTCTCATACAGGAATTTGTCAACTCCTGTCCTTCCATACAAACAAAGGAACTTCCTTCACATAGCAACCAGCTTTTGACTATCACTTTAATCTATGGTATTCCCTTATTTCGCTTCTACTTACAAGGAAGCAAGTAATAAGACTTTCTGATAATTTTTTCTTGATTAGCATGAAGTAAATAGAAGAATAAGCTTTTTAACAATAATTTGTTGCACAGATGTAGAGAAAGTCATGTGAATGGAAGACATCAGATTTTTACTTTCTCTACACGTACTATGTACATGGTGTATAGAGAAGGTATTGTATTCCACCCAAAATTCGATACCGAGATTTCACCGGGAATACATGTTTTGGGTCCCCCTGAATCCAAAAAAGGGATTTTCAGAAAAAGGTCTGTGTATGTGACTGTGGGCAGCATAGCTCTTAAACGAAGAGACCGTTCAATACCAAACGTGGTATTTAAGTTCAGTATCTTCCAAGGATGCGACACGAAGATTTTCAAGAAAATCCCCCCACCCAGAGCTACCCTTTACATGTAAAAATGATCGAGAATTGTTATTTTCTCAAAAATGGCTCTAACGATTTTGATTAAAATACAGCATATTAAATATATTTACACGGCAATTATGTTGTATATCTTCAATTTTCAGGGGATAGCCTCTGAAGACATCTTTATTCTGGATGTATTTTTCGGAATTTTGCATAACTGGTAAACCGTAGGAGGACAAAAATGAAATTAACAGAAAATGTAGAGCTCGTTAAAATACACATTTTATGCTATATACATTTTTTTTCGTGGAGTTGACCGGTTTTTAGATATCCCTTATTATTGGTTTCAGTTTTAAAAGCTTATATTTTTCTCATTCAGGAATTTGTCAACTCCTGTCCATACAAAGGAACTTCAATCACATAGCAACCAGGTTTTGACTATCATTTTAACCTCTGGTACTCTCTTATTTCGCTTTACTTACAAGGAAGCAAGTAATGAGATCCTTTCTGCTAAATTCTTTTCAATTAGCATTAAGTAAATAGAACAATAAGCTTTTTAACAATAATTTATTGCAAAGATGTGGAGAAGTCATGAGAGTGGAACACATTAGACTTTTTGGTTATGGTGCCTAAAGCCACATTCGGAGGAATGCAATACATTCTCTAACTATGAGTACTAATTACATGCATAGTACTTGGTAGTGAAATTAAGCCCTGAAAAGTCAACGCTGAACTTGACATTAATCTGAAACGTCTGATAAAGGTAAAGGAAAATTTATGGTTTTTATCATACCTGTCCAATATACCTCTACACAGTTAGTCATTTGTCATTGTTTTAGCCACTGTAATCGTCATTGTTATCTAGGTCAGTGTAATAGTGCTTTTAGAACGTAGTCTCTAGAACACATTTTTACTTTCTCTAGGTAGTAAATACACTGTACTTAGTATATAGAGAAAGTACTTCTGTTCCACCCAAAAATTTCATTCCGAATTTTCACCGGAAATACATGTTTTAGATCCTCTGAATAATAATAAAAAAAAAAAAGCTATGGTATGCGTACGTCTTTGCGTATTCGTATGTCTGTGGGTAGCATACCTCAAAAATCTGATTTGTTTCATCCAAATAACTTTCTGTACATTTCTGTAACAAATTATAGTTAAAAAGCTTATTCTTCTATTTACTTCATGCTAATCCACACAAACATTATCAGAATAATTGCTCTTATTACTTGCTTTCTAATAAGTAGAAGGGAAACGAATGCACTAGGCTAAACCAACAGTCAAATGTTTTAAAATGTGGTTGCTACGGCATTGAAATCCGTTTCTTTACATGACCAGGAGTTGACAAATCTCTTTATGTGAAAAATTTTCAGTATTTTAAAGCTGAAATTAAAAATTAGGAATATCTTACGTGTTTCAACGAGCTCTACATTTTTTTACGGTTTAACCGGTTATGCAAAATTCAAAGCAAAAAAAATGGAGAATAAAGTGGTCTTCAGAGCCTATTCCTACAAAATCAAGATTTACATTATAAGAGATTTTAATAAAAATCGTTAAGAGACATTTTTGAGAAAACCTAAAATTTCGAATTGTTTTCCATTTAAAGTGTGATTGGAGGTGGGGGACTTTCTTCAAAATGTTCAGTCGCATTCTTGGAAGATATTTAACATACTTTTCATTTTTGAGCAATGATGCCCCCAAACACACACACACACACACACACACACACACACACACACACGAACATTTTCTAAAAATGCTTTCTACTTTCTCTATACGAACTATGTACATAGTGTATAGAGAAAGTATTGTATTGCACCCAAGAATTCGATACCGAGATTTCAACGGAAATACATGATTTGAGACTCCTTTAAACCAAAAAAAGGATTTTTAGAAACATGTCCGTGTGTGTCTGTCTGCATGCGTGTGTCTATGGGCAGCATAGCTCAAAAACGAAAGGACCGGTAAAGCCCAAACCTGATATTTAAGTTTGGTATCCTCCAAGGATGCGACACGAAGATTTTCAACAAAACTCCCGACCCCAAATTACCCTTTACATGGAACTTATTTAGAAAATTTCGATTTTCTCAAAAAAGGCTCTTAACGATTTTCATTAAAATATCATTTATTAGACATTTACCTGACAAATAAAATATATATCTTGAATTTTCTAGGAATAGCTTCTGAAGAGTAGTTTATTATGGATGAATTTTACGGAATTTTGAATAACTGCTAAACCGTAAGCGATGGACAAAAACTTACTACACAAAAAATATAGAGCACATTAAAACACACAATTTATGTTATATATATTTTTTTCGTGGAGTTCATCGTTTTTGAGACGTTCCTTGTTTTTGGTTTCTGCTATGAAAAACTTATACTTTTCTCATACAGGAATTTGTCAACTGCTGTCCATACAAACAAAGGAACTTCAGTGATATGGCAACCAGCTTTTGAGTATCACTTTAACCTATGGTACTCCCTTATTTGGCTTCTACTTACAAGGAAGCAAGTAATAAGACTATTTATGCTAATTTTTTTCTGATTAGCATGAAGTAAATAGAAGTATAAGCTTTTTAAGGATAATTTGTTGCGGATATGTAGAGAAAGTGATATAAATGGAACATATCAGATTTTTAAATACTTCTGATACGGGAATTTGTCAACTCCTGGCCACAGAAACAAAGGAACATCCATCCCATAGCAACCAGCTTTTAAAACATAAGGGAGTACTATAGGCTATATAGTACTCCCTTATTTCGCTTCTACTTACATGGAAGCAAGTAATAAGACTATTTCTGCTAATTTTTTCTGGATTAGCATGAAGTAAATAGAAGAATAAGCATTTTAACATTAATTTGTTACAGAGATGTAGAGAAAGTCATGTGAATGGAACACATTAGATTTCTGAGATAACGGAACGTGAAACTATTAAATTTAACTTGGTGGGGTATGGCATTTGATCTTCCCTTAATAAAGAAGAGATGGATTGCTTAAATAATGCGGGAAGGTTCCCAATTCCGACGCGACGCACAAGACGAGGAAAATCTCTTATATATATCACGTAATTGCAAAATCGATCTGTTTGTCACAGCGTGACGTGGATGGATTTCAAATTGTTTGATAAAGTGAATTTCATTTCCCGCCAC
The DNA here is from genome assembly GCA_030762935.1 of Hymenopus coronatus. Lineage (NCBI taxonomy): Eukaryota > Metazoa > Arthropoda > Insecta > Mantodea > Hymenopodidae > Hymenopus > Hymenopus coronatus. Next base: position 64,570,954 of record CM060899.1, read on the forward strand.
ATCGTTCCCTTGTCACACTGAAGGCTATTCTAAATGCGTCCGCCCTTAAATTAGAGATCTATATTACTCCCTTTGCTAGTATTTGCTTTCGGTGCTACGCCGACCTGCAAATTTATTTCTCCTCTTTTCTTTGAGAAGATTATCTAGGCATGTACACTAGTAGCACTGATTCTGGACACTCTTTGCTTTCTCTACACGTACTACACAGTGATTTATGCAGAACTGACACATTTTTTTCTTTAATTATTCCGTTGGGAATTCATTCAATGACCTATTTTTAGCACCAAATTAAGCAGAATGTTCTGGAGTTTCGATTTCTAATCACTAGATGCGCAGATGTTTATGTTTTATTCCAAATTGCATTGTTGGCAGTTGTTTTCACATTTTGTTCTTGTAGTCAACGTGAAAATGCAGTACGATGTAAAGCTGAGTCAAGGATATTTTCGGCAAGATGGACGCTACATGCCATACATCAAATGAATCCATGAACCTAATTGTAAGTTTCTTTGACAATCGGATAATTTCCAGGAACCTGTGGCCACCGAGATCTCCGGATTTGACATCACCGGACTTCTTTCTATGGGGTTACATAGAAGACAGGGTTTACGCCACACGTCCCGAGACATTGGAGGATCTGAAGCACATCAAAAAGGAGATTCAAGCTATTGACAACAGAGTCCTCCAACGAGTGGCCAGTACGACGTGTTGAGTTGTGCCTTATGTAGGATGGATGACATTTTCAACATTTGCCAAAATTCCTCTACAATTTAGGTATAATAAGTTGTCACAGGCATAACACGTTTTGAAACAATTAATGAAAGAAATGTGTCAGTTCTATATAAATCACTCTGTATATCCAGTGTATAAAAAGGTATAGCATTGCACCCAATAATTCCGTACCGAGATTTCACCAGAAATATATGTTTTGGGGCTCACTGAATCCAAAACAAATTTGATGTTGTCCATTCATATGACTTTCTGTACATCTCTGTAACAAGTTAATAAGCCTATTCTTCTATTTGATGCTAAACATTGCCAGAAACGGTCTTATTACATAGTTCCTTTATAAGTAAAAGGGAAATAACAAAATACACTAGTCAAATGTTTTAAAATGTGGTTGCTATGGGATTTAAATTAGTTTCTTTACGTGGCCAGGAGTTGACGAGTTCCCCAGTGAGAAAAGTTAAAGTATTTTAAAGCTGCAATCAATAACAAGAAATATCTCGAAAACGGCCAACTACACGAAAAAATTGTATATCACAAAAATGGTGTGTTTTATCGTGATCTACATTTATTGTGGAATAAACTTTTGTCTATTTCTTACGGTTTACAAGTTATGCAAAATTCAATAAAAATCATCCAGAATAAAGAGAGCTAAAGAAATGCTTTCTATTGTATGTAAGAACATCTTTAAATAGTAAAATATTAATTACTGACATCCTATATTAGTAACAACTTGTGTTTTAATAAAAATTCATATAATTAAACTAATTACGTGAAATGATACTTCCATGCCAAACTATCAATTTTGGTTAGTTTTACTACACATAAAAATCATTCCACTCACATGAATTTCTCTACATCTCTGTAAAAAAGCTCTAACTTATTGTTAAAAGTATTCTTCTACATACTTCAAGCTAATCGGGATAAAAATTAGCAGAAATGCCTTATGACTTGCTTCCTTGTAAGTACAAGGGAAATAAGGGAATATACTAGACTAAATCGATATTCAAATCTTTTAAAAGCTGGTCGATACGAGGCCTTGAGATCGGTTCGCTTTGCAGTGCGAGTAAAACAAGAGCTGAAACGAAACGTAGCCCCGTTTGAGAAGATACGTGGTTTAAATTGCAACCAATAACACAGAATAACTCAGAAACGATCAACTCTACAACAAAAATGTATATCACATAAATTGTGGGATTCAACGAGATCTGCATTTTTTATGCAGTAGGTTTTTGTCTATCTCTTACGGTTTACCAGTTATGCAAAATTCAACAAAATTCATCCAGAACGAACAGGTCTTCATTCCCAGAAAATTCAAGATATACATTTTATTTTTATACAAATATCTTTAATATACGGTATTTTAAACAAAACCATTAGAGCCATTTTTGAGGAAAGACATGTTCAAACATTTTCCTATGTAAGGGATAGTTTGATGTAGAGGGTGTTGCTTGAAAACCTTCGTGTCGCATCTGAGGAAGATATCAAACTAAAATACCAAATTTGGTATTTCACGATCTTTTGATTTTGCAGTCTACAGACACACAAGAACCTTTTTCTAAAAATGTTTTTTACTTTCTCTACACTACTATTGTATACAGAGGGTATTGTAATGCACCCAAAAATTCGATACCGAGATTTCACCGGAAATACATGTTTTGGGTCCCCCTGAATCCAAGAAAAGCATTTTGGAAAATGGTCCGTGTGTGTGAATGTGTGTATGTGTGTGTGAATGTGTGTATGTGTGTGTGTCTGTCTGTCTGTCAGTCTGTGTGTCTGTGGACAGCATAGTTCAAAAACGAAAAGACCGTTGAATACCAAACTTGGCATTTAGGTTCAGTATCTTCCAAGGATGCGACACGAAGATTTCCAAGAAAATTTCCAACCCCCAACTACCTTTTACATGGAAAAAATTTCGAAAATTTTGATTTTCTTAAAAATGGCTTTAACGACTTTGATTAAAATGTCTTATACTTAAGATATTTACTTGCCAAATAAATTGTATATCTTGAACTTTCTGGGAACAGACTCAAAATACTTCTTTATTTTGGATGATTTTTAGTGAATTTTGCATAAATGCTAAACCGTAAGATATACACAAAAACTTACTTTACAAGAAATGTAGATCACGATAAAACATAAAATTTATGTTATATACATTTTCTTCGTGGAGTTGATCGTTTTTGAGATGTTCTAGTTTCAGCTTTAAAAAACATATACTATTTTTTCTCATACAGGAATTTGTCAACTCCTGTCCATACAAACAAAGGAACTTCAGTCACATAGCAACCAGCTTTTGTTTGTCACTTTAACCTATGGTACTCGCTTCCACTTACAAGGAAACAATAATATTTTCTCGAATAGCATGAGGTAAATAGAAGCATAAGCTTTTTAACAATAATTTGTTGCAGAGATGTGGGGAAAGTGAATGGAACACATCAGATTTTTCCCTTTGTATAAATCTGAACATCGAACATCGGACTATCGAAATATCTGACATTTCTCTTTCAGGTTCGTCACTTAGTTGGAGCAAATGGCGGTCTATCTGGGTTCATTCTTTGCATATATCCGTTCATCCCTTTTCCATTTGCCGATGCTTCGATTTTTCTCACAGAAGTGCTCCAACCCAGGCTTTACGTTACCTCTATTATTTTCAATCCATTTCCCTTACAATAATTTAATTTCTCTGATATCCAGAGAACGAGGGGGGGGAAGGAGGCCGGATATGGCTTCAAAACCGTTTTTCAGAAACTGTGCTTGAGAGAAAAGTGCACGCTAGTAATGTTTTGTGGCTTGAGACATGAAAAAGTCTTGCGCATCTCTCCCTCTACAACGGATGATAGCATGGATGCCAACTTAACGGATTTTCCGTAAAATTGACGGATTTTCAAGTTGTATTACGGACAAAATTTAGTTTTGTCGGTTGATGGAGTTTTTGACGGATATTATTAGAAATAATTAATGTTATATTGGCTTTCTTTAGAAAAAACAATGGATGAAAATCATTATACAAGGAGTTAATGATCTATACCGAAATATTTTAACAGAATATGTAGATTACTTAAGTTACGGCTATAAGTTTCTGAAGTGCCAGTACGCCACGTATCGCGGTACTTCGTCTGGAATGAAAAAAATAATAATAAAAACATTTACTCTATGGCAGGAATCTAACTCATGACCTTTGTGATAGCAGCTTCCCGCATTACGTATTAAGCCACCAGAGCAGTTGAAAAAATGCCTACAGAGTATGCTACATAACACAAAAACGTAGTTAATGAATGCTCAGTGTCGCACTGTCAAGTGATTAGTTCGAGATTTTACAGATTTTTGCGACATTAAATCTTGAGAACGCTAGTAACGAGCTGCTAAAAATCGATATTTCTATACTCGGGCAGCAGTTTTAAAGACATTCTAAGCCATTTTTTCAACCTGCTTTGCTTTAACACCGACTTATCAGCACCTGATACCCACACGTTTAACGCTATGTAGTTGCGTTATATTTATCCGGGGACCATGCATCGCCGATCTCAAATTACTTATATCAGTCACGTGCATAATCGCGCAAATTATTTCGGTGTAATTCATTAACATCCTGTATATCCAATGTCTGGGTGCAATACAATACTTTCTCTATACACTATATACAAAGTACGTGTAGAGAAATCACAAATAGAAGGGAAATGAAGGAATACACTACACTAAAATGATAGTCAAATATTTTAAAAACTGGTTGTCATTTGATTGAAATTCGGTGTTCTTTACATTGCTGAGAGTAAAACAAAATTTCCATTTGAGAAAAAGTTAAGGTAGTTTAAAATAAAGCGAATAACAAGATATTCCTCGTTTTTGGTATAACAATAACAAGGAATATCTTGGAAACGGTTAAATCTACAAAAAATGTATAGGATATAAACTGTGTGTTTTAACGAATCTGCTTGTTTGTATATTAAGTGTTTTGACTAGTTCTTATGGTTTACCTGTTATGCTAAACTCATCCAGAACGAAGGTTGAGGTTACTCCCAGAAATGTCAAGATATACATTTTATTTGTCATTTAAGTGTGTATAATATATGGTTTTTAAACAAAATCAATAGAACCAGTTTTGTGAAATCAACATTGTTGACATTATCTATATATAAAAAAGAAAGTCATATTAGTTGCACTATTTGTAACTCAAGAACGGCTGAACCGATTTGGCTGAAAAGTCGGTAAAATACGAACTTTGGTATATAAGTTTAGTATCTTTCAGGGATGCGACACAAAGATTTTGAGAAAAATCCCCCAACCCTAAAATACCCTTTATATGGAACTTTTTCGAAAATTTTGATTATCTAAAAAATGGCTATAACGATTTTGATTAAAATATCGTATATTAAAGATATTTACCTGAAAAATAAAATCTATATTTTGAATTTTCTGGGAATAGCCTCTGAAGACTACTTTATTTTGGGTCAATTTTACGAAATTTCGCATAACTGCTAAACTATAAGAGATAGACAAAAACTTACCATACAACAAATGTAGAGCACTTTAAAAGACACAACTTATGTTATATACACATTTTTCGTGGAGTTGATTGTTTTTGAGATATTCCTTGATTTTTGGTTTCAGCTATAAAACACCTACTTTTCTCATACAGGACTTTGTGAACTTGTACTCATACAAACAAAGGAACTTCAGTCACATAGCAACCAGCTTTTGACTATCACTTTAAGCTATAGTACTCCCTTATTTCGCTTCTACTTACAAGGAAGCAAGAAATAAGATTATTTCTGCTAATTTTTTCTCGATTAGCAGGAAGTAAATAAGCCTTTTAAAAAGAATTTATTGCAGAGATGTAGAGAAAGTCATGTGAATGGAACACATCAGATCTTTTTAGTTATTAGTGCATATTGTTGTATTTTCAACTTGAAATAGACACATTTAAGGCCAAATGTTATTGGTCAAAATCAAATTTCGGGTTTTTACTCATTTTTCACCATAGTGAAAAGGTTAAAGCACCACAGTTATACATTTAAATTGTCACGTGGTACGGTTTAAAGCGCCGAATGGTAATAAAATAACAGGAAATTAAACTTCAAGCATTAGATTATTTAATTTTACATAAGAAATTTAGGATTTTGGGTGGGATCGGAATGGGACTTTAACCCAATCTTTGCTGAGAAGCACAAAGACCATCCTTTTGAGCCTGTCTGTAGGTGGAATGCTTCTAGCTTCCTTATACTCGCAATCTTACGAGCACTTTTGCAAGAATTTCATTCAGAGTAGAGCCTTTTATTCTGTATCGTTCTTCACTTCAATACACCTTAGGTCCCATTTATGCTACCGATTTCGTGTCGCTCGACGAAAAACGACGCGACGGGGCAGAAATTTTAGTGGTCTTTTTATGTTTGCGACGTGACTGGTGGCTCGCGTTGTGAAGTATTCAGTATATCAGTTCTAACTGCCCGTTTTCTTTTGGTTCGACAGCTAGTATACATAAAGAGCGTTTTATGGCCCGGCGCGTGTCACGTGTATATGTGCTACGCGCGCTGTCTACTACCTCGTAGGATTTTCCATCCTATAACTCCCTGTTATATACTCGAAAATAATAGTAACAGGTACTCTAATACACCTGGCTTTTGAAAAAAGAAGCTGATGTTACACTCACATGACTTTCTCTAGTTGCTCTACAAAAAGCTTCTTGCAAAAGATTATTCTTCTTTCTGCACCTTGCTAATCGAGGTACTCATTAGCACAATGTTCTTATTACTTAGTTCTTATAAGTAGGAAGAAAATAAGGGAATACACTTGGCTAAACTGATGGTCAAATTAATTCAAAATCTTCTCGGGCTTCTAACCAGGTAAACCACGGGGGGATTCTGAGCTTGATCTTCGAGCTGTGAACATGGCGAAGAAGAGACTCTGCAGAGCCGCCGCTGCTAAGGCAGCAACCATCGCCTCTTCCCCGGCAGCCACCGAGGAGGCAGCATCTCCGACGCCACCGGCCGCGGCAAGCTTTGCTTCGCCGCCGGCCGCCACCGCAGTTGCCGCCTTTACCGACGACACCACCCAGCTCCACGCCGCCGCCGCCCCGATTCAGTGCCGTGGTACGGGGGGTCCCTCGGGACCTTTCCACCCGGCATCTGCTCACCGCCGTGCAGTCGAGGTGGCCTTCTTGCTTGAGGGCCACCCGCATATACTGCGACCGGGGACCAACGCCGCTTGCTCGTGTGGAGATGCAGGACCAGGCTGACTTGGAAGCTGCCTTGTCGTCAGGGTTGCCCTTATTAGGGCGACTTCTGGTCGTCGAGGTTAGCCGACAAGAACGCCACCGGCCCTGCCGACGCTGCTGTGCCTTCGGGCACTCAGCTGACGTCTGCTCCTCGCCGCCGCGGGGCCACTACTGTGGTACCAACACCACCACCGCCGATAGCACTGGGCACGATCTCCGCCGTCGCCGCCGTTTCTGTGCCACCTATCGTGGCACAGAACACTTCACCGGGCAAGCCCAGTAGGGAGCAGACCACCACCACCACCCGCCCGGACTACACCACCGCCGACCATCATCATCGACACCACACCACCTGCACCCTCGATAGACGCAGCGACACGGGACGCCATTCAGGACCTCAACGCGGAGATCTTGAACGTCGGCGCCCGTTTAGCTGCCCTTGAAGAACTGTGCAGCGTCATCAACGAAAAGCTACAGGACCTCCAAGCTGCCACCACCGCCGCCATCGCCACACTACAGTCCACCACCGCTGAGCTGTCCAACCGGATAGCCAGTGTTCAGCCGCAGCCTCAACAAGACCTGCAGCCGCAGCTGCTCCACTCCGCTGAACGGCCCCACTCCAGGGGCCAATCACACATCGGGGCTGTTGACAAGACCCGGACCTGACTCTTGGATTCTTCGTGCACGGCAGTTACGACTGGAGAAGAACCATCACTAGCTCCAACTCAATCCCTCACCCTCTAATTCCTCTACTCCTCTCCCTGAATATTCCGCGGTGACAGTCTGGGCCTCGGTCAAGTCTGTCTCCCGGTCCTCATTTCACCCCTCTGACTGCACCCTGCAGTCAGTTAAATTATCGCCTTGAATCCGCGGGTGCAATCATGCGGTACCGCCTATCCTTACTTCCTTCTAATACCGGTGGAGGGGTTTTTAGTCGGTATGCCCACATGGGCTTGCCCGGGTCAGTCCTTAAGGTGGATTTTTCCCTTCCACTCGAAACTAAAAAAACTCAATCCATCAGTTCACCCTGAAGACGAGGAAGATGCACTTCTTCGAATCGTTAGTATCAAACCAAATTTTGACCTGGTTAGAAGCCCGAGAAGATTTTGAATTAATACGTCACCAGGAAAGCTTCAGTTCTTATTTCGATAGTCAAATGTTTTAAAAGCAGTCGTTATGCGATTGTCATTACAAATCGCTTCTTTTCTTGGCCAGGAGTTGAACAAAAGAAAAACGGATACTCCCGTGTGAGAAAAGTATAAGTACTTCACAGCTGAAACTAATAACAATGAATACCTCGAAAACGGTAAGCTCCACGAGAAAAATGTATATGACATAACTTGTGTATTTTAACAAGACCTATATTTATTGTATAGTAAGTTTTTGTCTATCTCTTACGGTTTACTAGTTATGCCAAATTAAGCAAAATTCATCCAGAATAAACAGGTCTTTGGAAGCTATTCCCAAAAAATTCAAGATATACATTTTATTTGTCAGGTAAATATCTTTAATATACGATATTTTAATCAAAATCGTTAGAGCCATTTTTCGAAAAAAGTTCCTTGTAAAGGGTAGTTTGGGGTAGGGGGATTTTTCTCAAAATCTTCGTGTCTCATTCCTGGAAGATACTAAACTTAAATACCAAGTTTGGTATTTTAGCTACTTTTCGTTTTTGAGTTATCGTGTTCACAGACACACGGACACACACGGACCTTTTTATGGATACAGGGGGTCCTAAAACATGTATTTCCGGTAAAATCTTGTATGGAACTTTTGGCTGAAATACAATATCTTCTCTATCCACTATGTGCATTGTCCATACGGGCCAAAGAAAGTAAAAATTAAACTATAATATTTTCTTACAAACAATACGTATCTGAATTGACGAGGTTCCTATTATCACATGGCAGTATTTTAAAGCATTAATTATAGTTATTCTATACGATGGCTATTACTGAGCCTTGGAAATATGATTGCTGGAGGTGCCATCTGATGTTTCCACTGGAAAGTATTACACTGTTGACAACCTATTTCAGATATATTATCAATAGAGTGTATATCTGTATTATTTACAATTACTTAAATTATGTCTCAGTGAAAAGATGAAATTACCAAGTGAAAATGTTCGTGTACGGAATATTTTGATTATCAAGACAATAGTGCACGAATGTGTAAAATGAATTTTTACTTTCTCTACACGTACTATTTACATAGTGTATAGAGAAGGTATTGCACTCCACCAAAAAAATTTAATACTGAGATTTCACCAGAAATATAAGTTTTAGGGTCCCCTGTATCCAAAAAAAAGTGTTTTCAGAAAAAGGTCCGTGTGTCTGTGAACAAGATAACTCAAAAACGAAAAGTCGGTAAAATACCAAACTTGGTATTTAAGTTTAGTATCTTCCAGGGATGCGACACGAAGATATTGAGAAAAATCCCCCCACTCCAAACTACCCTTTACATGGAACTTTTTTCGAACATTTTTATTTTCTAAAAAACGGCTCTAACGATTTTGATTAAAATATCATATATTAAAGATATCTACCCGACAAATAAAATCTATATTTGGATTTTTCTGGGAATAGCCTTTGAAGACTACTTTATTCTGGGGTTCAATTTTACGGAACTTTTCATAACTGCTAAGCCGTAAGAGAGAGACAAAAACTTACCACACAACAAATATAGAGCAACTTAATTTTTTTTTGGTAGTGTTTAACGCCCACTTTAACTACTTATGGCACCGCAGGCGGTGACACTGATGATACATAAATGATGACGGAGCACCGGTGGAATGCGATGGCGGGGTAAACCGGAGTACCCGGAGAAAACCCGCCCCAGCGCCGCTTTGTCCACCACAAATCTCACATGCGGTTGCTTGGTATCGAACCCCGATCGTCACGACGCGGCCAGAGCACCTTAGAACACACAACATATGTTAAATACATTTTTTTCGTGGAGTTTATTGTTTTTGAGATACTCCTTGTTTTTTTTGGTTTCAGCTATGAAAAACCTATACTTTTCTCATACGGGAATTTGTCATTTCCTGTCCATACAAACAAAGGAACTTCATTCACATAGCAACCAACTTTTGACTATCACTTTAACATATGGTATCCCATTATTTCGCTTCTACTAACAAGGAAGCAAGTAATAAGACTATTTCCGCTACTTTTTTCTCGATTAGATGAAGTAAATAGAATACTTTGTTGCAGAGATGTAGAGAAAGTCATGTGAATGGAACATATCAGATTTTTTAGTATCTAGCAATGTAAAGTCTGATGCTTTCATATTTTACACTCTAGTACACAATTGTACATTTTTGCATTGTAAATTCTATAATATATTTTAAATATGTGCTGTGATTTGTTGACATTTATGAAGAGTACATAATACAATAATCATATTTTAGTTTTATATAATTACTAGTAGAGAATATTATGTGGATAATTAGAAAACTATCATCTGACATTACATCAGTGTTACATATAATGAAATTATTTATTTATACATTTTAACACTGGTTTTTTATATTCTTTATTTTATATGCACATATGCGCTTATAGAGTGCATTAAATGTAGGGCAATGGCATATAGGCCTCAAAATCAAATAGTGTGATTATATGTCTATTCTGCTGGATTTGTAGCACGTGCTTTTAGCACTAGAGCTTTATACATTGTTTTTTTTTCGTAGTATATTAACATATATACACGTATATCCCTTGACAAGTTCTATGTTGAGTGGCTTCCCGGCCTAAACGAACCTACAGAATGCTTTCTATCTAATCTAATCTAGTCTACTACATTTGGCGACCGACCTCCATCCTTTGCCACTGTGGAACGCTGGTACAACGAGTTTAATCGTGACCGCCGTTCGCTCACTGACGAAATTCGTGAAGATCATCCAAAAACAATTGTGCAAAAATACATTAATGCTGTGCAAAAACTTGTAATACAAGATCGTCATAGACATACTGTAAGATAAAGGCAAGCCTAGGCATTAGTTCCACCAGCATTTATGAAATACTGTATGATGTGTGAAAAAAATTTCCTTTCGTTGCATCACATATAATTTGACACAACCTCAAAAGGATGCTCGTGTCGATTGGGAAACACAAATGCTCAAAAAAATTAATGATATATATTTTATTTGTCATCTAAATATCTTTAATTTACGATATTTTAATCAAAATCGTTAAGAGCCATTTTTGAGAAATTCAAAATTTTCGAAAAAAGTTCCATATAAAGGGTAGTTTGGGGTGGGTGGATTTTCTTGATAATCTTCGTGTCGCATCCTTGGAAGATACCAAACTTAAATACCAAGTTTGGTTTTTAACGGACTTTTCGTTTTTGAGCTATGCTGTTCACAGGCACACACACATACACACAGGCAGATAGACAGACCGACACACACGACATTTTTCTAAACTTGACTTTTTTTATTCAGGGGTTCTCAAAACATGTATTTCAGGTGAAATCTGGGTATCGAATTTTGGGTCCATTACAATACCTTCTCTATACACTATGTACATAGTATGTATAGAAAAAGTAAAAAAGTAAAAGGAATTTGTGAACTCCTATCCATACAAACAAAAGAACTTCATTCACATAGCAACCAGCTCTTGACTATCACTTTAACCAATGGTACTTCCTTATTTCTCTTCTTCTTGCCAGGAAGCAAGTAATAAGACTATTTGTGCTAACTTTTTCACGATTAGCATGAAGTAAATGGAAGCATAAGCTTTTTAACAATAATTTGTTGCACAGATGTAGAGAAAGTCATGTGAATAGAACACATCAGATTTTTTTACTATTTTGATATCAGGAACATGTTTCCCAAATGAATATCCATCGAAAAATCCTTGTAAAACTTCATTTTAGGAATAAACACTGTAAGATATTGTCACGTGTACTGTTGAGGGATGCTCATGTACATACATCAATTCAGACTTTTATTAAGCATTTCTCTAATTTATTAAACATTTCTTTACTTGGTATAGAAGACATTTTTAGTTCAGAGTTCTGAACATATTTTCTAAATTTTATAACTTATCTTTCTTAGCTGATGGCTGATAACAATATCTGCATTCTAACAGGAATAATGTGGACTACCACTTCCTGTGACCATATGGGATGGTCTATGCCATCAGCCTCCGGTTGCCTACGTGCCGATGGTCACGACATCAGGCCACTTCCTGGCACCCCTGAATCAGACAGGATTTTCTAGAACAATTGCTTAAAATAACTGAAGCGTCGGCGTTGGCTCGCCTTATTTGGCATAAAATACGTCATATTAAACAGGATACCCGTAGGTGGTGATTCCCTATATAACCAGCCATAGATTCCCGGAAAGGGGTCTTTTTTTCGTCTAAGTAGAGAGGCTGGTCACATTGACATTTGTAAAAGGCGAGCCAAGGCACGCAACGCATCAGGGCTCAGCAACCCTCAACCTCCACGTGACTTCCTCGCTAAGGTAAGCGCCCAAAAGGGCCTTCATTAATATATCAACTATGTGTTAGTTAAAAACTAAGATTGTTACTTATTATGTGAACCTATAAATGGTGGATAAATAAATGGGCCAACAAACGACCCAATGAGTTGTCTCTACCCTTTAAACTTGCTTAAGTCCGCTACGCTCCCCTGTCACAACCCTAGTTGTGACAATATGTTGCCAATCTAGGAATTGGTTCCGCCACTGTTTTACTTTGCATGCTGAGCAACAGTCTTGAAAATTTCGGGGGTGGAAAGGGCAGACGAAATACTTTCCCTCCGTTTATCAGCTCACCCAGGGGTGTTAGACCCTTGCCAAAGGAATCCTGGATCTTTAGCGTAACCGCTGTTCTTCAGCATAACATGATATATTCCACATTACCTTATATTAATACGTTGCTAATTATACTGCCTCTTCTCCAGTGTAGAGCTCACCTGAAACACAGAAAGTGCAGTCTTACTGCTTCAGAAATAATATTTGTGCTTTCTATTAAACGAACTCTGAGTATTGTACCTATAAGATTTTCTCTTCTACCACTTTCACTACTCCTAGTACAAGCAGTAGCAGTAGTAGTAAATTAAATTAAGTTAAATTCCAAATATAATGTTTATATATAGCATCTTCCAAGGATGCGACACAGAGATTTTTTTATTTAAACCTCTTATGTTTAAGACATTTACAAGGCAAAGTGTATATCTTGACTTTTCTGGGAATAGCCTCTAAAGACCTCTTTATTTTTAATGAATTTTACTTTATTATGCATAACTAGTAAGAAATAGACAAATACTCACTACACAAAAAAATGTAAATTATGTGACATACATTTTCTACGTGGAGCTGATTATGTTTGAGATATGTGTTATTCCTGGTTTCAGTTTTAAAATACAACTTTTCACATTTGGGAATTTGTCAACTCCTGGCAATGCATAGAAACGGATAACAACACAAAACAACCAGCTTTTAAAAGAGTTGTCTGTCGGTTTAGTAATGCATGTTCCATTATTTCCCTTCTACTTACAAGAAAGCAACTCTTGTAATTAGAACCACATACGAGAGTCGTCTGATAAGTCCCGGGCCTCACACAGAAATGGCGCCACTAGGCCAGTTAGACGGTAGAATCGTATAGCTTAACTCTAGACTAGCTTGTATCCATAGTTACAGGTCAATAGCTTGTTTAGTTTTCGAATGACAGCATTTTAAACAACACAACTTTAGAGTTTTCACGAAAATGGACGATTTGGAAAAACGAGCAGTGATTAAATACTTCCATTTGAAAGGCTTAACGCCTAAAGAAATCAAGGAGGATATGGACAGTACATTGAAAGACTCTACCCCTTCATATTCAATGATTAAAAGGTGGGTTGCAGAGTTTAAAATGGAACGTACGAGCACTAGTGATGAGCCTCGCTCTGGACGCCCTGTAGAAGTGACAACTCCAGAGATCATTGAAACAATTCATCGTTTATTACTGGAAGACCGCAGATTAAAGTTGATTGAGATAGCAGAGGCTGTAAACATATCAAAAGAACGTGCAGGTAATATTTTAAGCAATGTTTTGGACATTCACAAGGTCTGTACAAGATGGATGCTGCGTTTGTTGACACCTGATCAAAAGTTGCAAAAAAAACTGTTTCTGTTAAGAATGTGGAGCTCTACCGTAAAAATCCCAGTAAATTTTTGAGACGGCTTATTACCATGGATGAAATTCATATACATCACTACACTCCAGAAAGTAAATCAGGTCAAAACAGTGGATTGCGCCAGGTGAACCAACTCAAAAAGGCAAAGTCAATTTTGTCAGCTAACAAGGTTATGGCGAGTGTTTTCTGGGATGCACAGGGAATTCTTTTTATTGATTACTTAGAAAAGGGTAAAAGCATCACTGGTGAATGCTACGCAAGCTTACTGCAACGTTTGAGTGATGAGCTGAAAAGAAACATACCTCATTTGGCAATAAAAATTCTAGCTTCATCACGACAATGCTCCGGCCACTCGTTCAGTCATTGCAATGGGGAAAATGTGCAAATTAAAGTTCGAATTGCTTCAACATCCACCCTATTCGCCAGATCTAGCAACCAGTGAGTAACACCTGTTCCTAAACCTTAAAAACGTTTCATGGAGGATATCACAGCAACGAGGAGGTCATGGATGCGGTAAACAACTATTTTGAGGACCATAATTAATCGAAACACAAGGATGGTTTAATTAAATTAGAACACCGATATGACAAACGTATTAACGTTTCTGGAGATCATGTTGAGAAATAAAGCAAAATTTTATTTTCTCTGCACGTACTATGTACATAGAGTATAGAGAATGTAATGCACTTCACCCAAAAATTCGATACCGAAATTTCACCGGAAATACATGTTTTGGGTCTCTCTGAATCCAAAGAAAGAATTTTCAGAAAAAGGTCCGTGTGCGTGTGTGTATCTGTGGACAGCATGGCTGAAAAACGAAAAGTTTGGTTTCTTCCAAGGGTGCCACACGAAGATTTTCAAGAAAATCCCTCCCACCCCAACTACCCTTCACATGGAATTTTTTCGAAAATGTTCTAACGGTTTTGATTAAAATATCGTATATTAAAGATATTTACCTGACAAACAAAATGTATATCTTGAATTTTTAGGGAATAGCCTCTGAAGAGTACTTTATTCTGGGTCAATTTTACGAATTTTGCATAACTGCTAAACCGTAAGAGATGGACAAAAACTTAGCACACAAAAAATGTAGAGCACAGTTTATGTTATATACATTTTTTGTCGTGTAGTTGATCGTTTTTTTAGATATTCCTTGTTTTTGTCTTCAGCTTTGAAAAACGTATACTTTCCTCATACAAGAGTTTGTAAACTCCTGTCCATACAAACAAAGGAACTTCAGTCACATAGCAACCACATTTTGACTGTCACTTTAGCCTATGATACCCCCTTATTTTGCTTCTACTTACTAGAAGCAAGTAATAAGACTATTTCTGCTAATTTTTTCTCGATTAGTATGAAGTAAATGGAAGAATAAGTTTTTTAACAATAATTTGTTACAGATATGTAGAGAAAGTCATGTGAATGGAACACATCAGCTAGTTGATAGCCCATACCAAAATTGGTACTGACAAGATAGACTTTGAACATTGCAGTGTGTTGAAGGTTTCACAGCATAATGAGAACATGTGGAGATGAGGAAATGACGTGAATTAACTTTCGAGAGGAGAGCTTTATGCTCAAGTGTGAGATGCTGCCTGTTGCATGAGGTAGAGGATCTTGCTCTTAATAGAATTCCAGAGTTGGGAATTTGCTTTGTGTCTCTGTCTGTAGAATCCAGTCATAATGGCGACGTATATGCGCTTCTGCATGCCATTCAACAACAACACAAGGTTACGCGTATCTTCACTGCAAACAATTCTTATGTAATTACACAAAACCACCATATCTTCTGATAAAAACAGACGAGTAAAGTCACAGCTCGTTTTCGTGTTGTACACTCAAGGACATTAAAATCTGATGTGCACCATTCATGTAAGTAGAAGCAAAATAAGGTTAAACTGATAGTCAAAAGATGATTGCTGTATGACTGAAGTTCCTTTGTTTGTATGGACAGGAGTTGACAAATTCCTGTATGAGAAATGTAACAGTTTTTCTAAGCTGAAATAAAAACCCAGGAATATCTTAAAAACGATCAACTCCACGAGAAAATGTATATAACTTAAATAATTGTTTCAGCGAGTGATGTATGTATAACACGTCATTCGGATGAATATTTTATACGAGTTATAAAAGAAAATATAGATTATTCTGGAAAAGAGGAAATTAGTTTATTCTGGAAATCTTGTGTTATCATTTGTATTACGCGATCGTTCCTTATCGCTCTCTCCGAGACTTATCGACTGAGATTAAAAAAAATGAGTCTAAGCGCAAGCGATGAGGTTAAAATCGTTTACAGTGTTTCCCTACGACTGCCTAATTAAAATCAATGTGTATTGGGATATAAGATATATATATTGTATGTATGTATGTATGTATGTATGTATGTATGTATGTATGTATGTATGTATGTATGTATGTATGTATGTATGTATGTATGTATGTATGTATGTATGTATGTATGTATGTATGTCTGTCTGTCTGTCTGTCTGTCTGTCTGTCTGTCTGTCTGTCTGTCTGTCTGTCTGTCTGTCTGTATGTATGTATGTATGTATGTATGTATGTATGTATGTATGTATGTATGTATGCATGCATGTATGTATGTATGTATGTATTCTCTTCAATTGGGTACTGCCCGGTGGCAGAGTTTCGTAATCGGCTTCCCCTCCCTGTTATTGTAGGACTGACAACACCTCCCAATGCCTAGGGTTTAGAAGCCTGTCGGGGACACGAAGCCTGTTACGAAGGGTCGGCCCGTAGCCAGGCATGAATATGAGGAAATGAATGATATGAAATTCAAGCGAAATTGATGATTGGAAATCAGATCGTAGGGCAATTGGTGGAATGAATGACGGAGGAAACCGGGGCTCAGCTTCGTCCGCCACAAATCCCACATTTGGGCGTTTGGGATCGAACCCGGGCCGCTTAGATGTGAACCACTCAACCGCTAAACCGTAAGCGATAAACAAAAACTTACCACACCAATAAATGTAGAGCACTTAAAACACACAATTTATGTTATACATTTTTTTTTTCCGTGGAGTTGATCGTTTTTGAGAATTCCCTTGTTTTCGGTTTCAGCCATCAAAAACTTATACTTTTCTCATACAGGAATTTGCCAACTCCTGTCCATACAAACAAAGGAACTTCATTCACATAGCAACCAGATTTTGAGTATCATTTTAACCTATGGTGCTCCCTTATTTCGCTTCTAGTTACAAGGAAGCAAGTAATAAGACTATTTCTGCTAATTTTTTCTGATTAGCATGAAGTAAATAGGAGCATTGGCTTTTTAACAATATTTTGTTGAAGTATAGAGAAAGTCATGGGAATGGATGACATCACATTTCTTTTGGATTCAGGGGGACCTAAAACATGTATTTCCGGTGAAATCTCTGTATCGAGTTTTGGGTGCATTGCAATACGTTCTCTATACACCATCAAGCTGAAAGAAATCTCGCGTAAAAGGAGAGAGAAAATTCTACCAATGTGGAACATACAGTTAGTTGACTGCTACAGCAACGCGGATGGTTGACTGACTGACGCACTGACTGACATCTCAGAACGCCACAAGAAAACAGATTTCGCATGCAGATATTCTTATTTCCGCTGAAATGCTCAAGAAGACTGACAGACAAACGAATCCAACGTTTCTGCTATTTTCATTTCCTTTTGTTTCCTTGCTTTCAGTGGGGTCGACTGTTTCTTTGAGAGAATGTCTGTACCTATCGGGTGTCTCAAAAGAGTCTCCGCAGTGAACACTGCCAGTTGTAAAGCTGCATTTACAATATGATGCAAATGTAGACGTAACGTAGCAACAAGGCGAAAATGAAGCACATTTTGTGTCCAGCCGCCATTTGTGGCACTACACACTACCATATACACCATACGCGACCTCTGTCAAATTAATTGTTTTTCCAAGTCTTTAAAGTAAAACCCAAAGGACAATAGAAGGGGAGAGTCTCTACTCGAAGGAATATTTAATACGAGGTACGTCCAGAAAGTAAGTTCCATTTGGTAATAAAATTAAATTGTTTACAGATACAGAATAATTATTAATCGCACAAAATTCTACAACTCTTAAACTACTTTTCCACATAACTGCCGACATTTTGCAGGCATTTGTCATAGCGTGCCACAAGTTTTTGTATACCTTCTTCATTGAAGTTTGCCGCCTGTGTCTTCAAAAACTTGGAAACATTTTCTTTCAGCTCTTCGTCATTGTTGAATTGTTGACCGCCAAGGAAAGACTTGAGATGTAAGAACAGATGAAAGTCGCTAGGAGCGAGGTCAGGGCTGTACGGAGGATGGTCAAACACGTCCAAGCCAAATCCCTGTAGGAGGTGTTTTCGTCACATTTGCAGTGTGTGGTCGTGCGTTGTTGTGAAGAAAAACAACACCTTTTGACAGCAATCCTCGGCGCTTATTCTGTATTGCGCGGCGCAATTTCCTAAGTGTCTCGCAATAAACATCTGCTTTGATTGTTTGACCACGCGGTAAGAAATCAATGAGTAAGATGCCTTTCCAGTCTCAGAACACTGTGCACATCATTTTTCGAGGTGTCAAGATTTGTTTCGGCTTAACTTTTGCTGGGGATGAAGTGTGCCTCCATTCCATCGATTGCCGCTTACTTTCAAGGATGTCGTAAGAAACCCAAGTTTCATCTCCTGTGACTATCTGTGTCAGAAATTCTTCGCCGTCTTCATCATAACGGGTTAAAAACTGAAGTGCACTACCCATCCGTTTTGTTTTGTGTTGCTCAGTAAGAATCTGTGGTACTCAACGTGAGCAAAGTTTACGAAATTTCAGTTTTTCGGTAACAATTTCATGAATTAGTGATCGTGAGCTTTGGGAAAATTCCATAGCGACAGCACTAATTGTAAACTTGCGGTTTTCCTGGATCTTGTCTTCAATCGCATGAACCAGTTCTTCTGTAATCAAAGATGGACGCCCACTTCTTTCTTCATCGTCCTTCATTGAACTGTCGGACCCATCATCTCACCATTGAATCACTCATCGCATTTTGTCCGTAAACTTCGCAAATTTGTCGATAAATTTCAATTGGTTTCACTTTCCTAGCATTCAGAAAACGAATCAGATCTGATTTGACAAGCGGCGGGATTTTCAATCAACACCGACATTGTAAACAAGCACAACAAAGCGTTTATGGCTGACAGCGATCTCAAAATGGCGCACGTTTCTTCTCCTTGATACAGACCGTCTATCGCGTATGTGCGCAGCGCTGCAGCGGAGATAAATTGAAACGGAACTTACTTTCTGGACGTACCTCGTAAATCACAGTTATTATTAATAAATTTGTATCATTGCAGCAAACATGGTGGCAAGGTCATAACTTAATTTTGTTCTAAAACTGAATACTGGGAATGCTCAATAAAGAATGATCATAATTTTATTACGGTCATAATTTCTCGCGCTAAAATTCAATCTTATTATATTCTGTTAGCTTAATGTGAAACAAACACGCCGTAGCAGTTTCATTGTGGTTGCTCCTCCCCCGCCTCACCCCTCTCTTTGAGGAAAGGCACCTCCTACCGGATCACCAGTTTGGTTTTCGTCGATGGCACTCCACGACTTTGTAGCTCCTGCGCCTCGCCGAGAAGGCTGCCCTGGGCTTCCCTGCTCTCTACCGTCAGACCCATAGCGGCGGGAGTGCCGGAGGGCAGTGCACTGCCCCCATTACTCTTTGCTACCTACATGTCTGACATCCCGACGGAACCCCGAACTGTTCTGTGCCAATATGCCGACGACGTCCTCATAATGGCACAGAGCAAGAACGCCCGTTACTGTTTTCCCCCACTACAGCGACTGCTCCGGGCCATTGGCCGGTGGAGCGAAAAGTGGAGGATGGCCATCAGTCCGGGGAAGAGTTCTGCTCTTCTCCTGGCGAAGGTCCGTCGCTGGCGGCCGGTGCGGCCCCCTCGGGGTCCTCCTCGACCGCGGGCTCACTTTCGCGCCATATGTAAGGGGCAAGGTGGGGCTAGGCTACGCCGCCCTCAGACAGTTGAACACCTCAAACTGAGTTTGTATCAGGCGATCATTCCTCCCCTGATCCTGTGCGGCTGCGAGGTCTGGGGGTCAGCGGCACCGTCCACAATCCGCAGACTTCAGGCCGTTCAGTACAGGGCATTAAGGATGATCTACGATACTCTCACATCCTACATACCTACTCCGGAATCCCGTATATCATCAATGTCATGAGAGGCAGGCAAGTTCAGAATCGCCTACCGCTCCAATGAAGGTAACACGCAAGGAACAATATGCAGCTTTGAAATTCTGCTTTCGTCTCAACAAATCTTCATCTGAGGACCATACAATGTTTCAGGAGACCTATGGAGATTTTGTTCTTCCCTACAGCACAGCTCAAAAATGGTTTAAAATGTTTAAGGATACCCAGCTATGAAAATTGATCAAAAAGTGCAAGAAATGAAAAAAAAATCTGATGTGTACCATTAACATGACTTTCTCTACATCTCGGCAACAGATTATTCTTAAAAATCTTATACTTCTATTTACTTCATGCTGATCAGAAAAATTTAGCAGAAACAGTCATATTACTTGCTTCCTTGTAAGTAGAAGCGAAATAAGGGAGTACCATAGGTTAAAGTGAAAGCCAAAAGCTGGTTGCTATGCCACTGAAGTTCCTTTGTTTGTATGGACAGCAGTTAGCAAATTCCTGTATGAGAAAAGTATAAGTTTTTCATAGCAGAAACCAAAAACAAGGAATGTCTCAAAAACGATCAACTCCACGAAAAAAAGTATACAACATAAATTGTGTGTTTTAATGTGCTCTACATTTTTTGTGTAGTACGTTTTTGTCTCTCTCTTACGGTTTAGCACTTATGCAAAATTCCGTAAAATTCATTCAGAATAAAGTAGTCTTCAGAGGCTATTCCCAGAAAATTCAAAATATACATTTTATTTGTCAGGTAAATATCTTAAATATACGATACTTTAATCAAAATCGTTTAGAAAATCAAAATTTTCGAAAAAAGCTCCACGTAAAGGGTAGTTTGGAGTGGAGGGGGCTTCCTCAAAATCTTCGTGTAGCATCTCCGGAAGATAGTAAACTTAAACACGAAGTTTGGTATTTTAACGACTTTTCATTTTTGAGTTATCGTGCTCACAGACACACGGACCTTTTTCTGAAAATACTTTTTTTTGGATACGGGGGACCCTAAAACATATTTACGGTGAAATCTCGGTATCGAAATTTTTGGTGGAGTGCAATACATTCTCTATACACTATGTACATAGTGCGTATAGAGAAAGTAAAAATTGCCTAATTTTCTTTGCTTTATATATTACTCGGAATCTATGTAAACAGTCCGTGAGAGTTGACAGATATCCATAGTTTAAACATTTCTGCACGAGAATATGAAATTCTAAGACTTACAAAGAAGCAGCGTTAAGTTGTATGTTAAATTTTAAAACCTATTTTCTCGTGTTTTTATTTTTCAGCGTTTTCAAAATTTCCAATTGTTCCACACGCTGCAGTTTATGTCCCATCTGCTTTACATTTACATCAAAAATTTAGACAGTGTTAATAACAACATTCGGCGTATGATTTTGGTTACAAATGAAAATTACCTGATATATTGCACAATCAATATAACAATAAACATAAATTATAGTAAAATAATATTTAAAGTTTTTTTTTTCTGAAGCAGCCAGAAGAGTAGCAAAAATTATATATGCCACATTTATTTACTAGCATGAAACAGATGTACTGATATTTTTGGTTTTCCAAAAAAGTAATTTATGCATTGTGCACAAGTTTTGATTACTTGACATAATAAAAATAATTATTTATTATTAAAATCCAAAATGATTAAAGATATCTGCGTGAAACTCAAATCCTATGGATTATTGTATCACAGCAGTATGTAACAATTTTTTTCAAAAAGATTGCTTCAAAAATGCAAGATTTGGAAATTTTAGTTTAGAAAACCCTTATAGAGGGGAGGTAATCAATTTCAAAGGAAAGCGGATTCGCTGCTCCAGTTGCTCGTATGTATGAGGAAATTATATATAGGATGCGCATGCGCACACACACACACACACACACACACACACACGTTTGGGAAAGGCTTGGAACCAGTTTTAAGTGCTCACCGAAAAATCTAATGTGTTCCATTCACATGATTTTCTCTACATCATCGTAACAAATTATTGTTTAAAAGCGTATTCATCTATCTACTTATAATTGTCGAGATAAACATTAGCAGACATTGACTTAATTATTAGCTTCCTTGTAACTAGAAGGAAAATAAGGGAATACACAAGGCTAAAACGATAGTCAAATCTTTTAAAAACCGGTTGCCCCATGTGCTTGAAATCCATTTCTTTGCAAGACCATGAGTTTACAAGTTTAAGTACTTTACATCTGAAACAAATAACAAGGAATATCTCAGAAATGGTCAATGTCACGAAAAAAAAACAAAAAAAAAACGTATATGACATAAATTGTGTGTTTCAACGTAATATACATTTTTTGTGCAGTACGTTTTTGTCTATCTCTTACGGTTTACCAGTTACGCAAAATTCAGCAAACTTCATTCAGAATAAAGAGGTCTTTAAAGGTTTTTCCAGAAAGTTCAAAACATACATCTTTTTTTTCCATATAAATATCTTTAATATATACGGCATTTTAATCAAAATTGTTAGAACCATTTTTGAAAAAATCAAAATTTTCGAAATGTTTTCAATGTAAAGGGT
The DNA here is from genome assembly GCA_030762935.1 of Hymenopus coronatus. Taxonomy (NCBI): domain Eukaryota; kingdom Metazoa; phylum Arthropoda; class Insecta; order Mantodea; family Hymenopodidae; genus Hymenopus; species Hymenopus coronatus. The sequence continues at coordinate 64,593,752 of CM060899.1, forward strand.
AGTTTGGGGTGTTGGGGTTTTTCTCAAAGGCCTCATGTCGCAACTCTGGAAGATACTAAACTTAATTCCAAGTTTGGTATTATACCGACTTTTCATTTTCGAGTTATCGTGTTCACAGACATACTGCCATATGGATACTCACACACGGACCTTTTTCTACAAATGTTTTTCTTGAATACTAAACTTTGAACCTAAAACGTATATTTCCGGTGAAATCTCGGTGTCGAATTTTTGGGTAGAATGCAATACCTTCTTTTTTTTTTTTGTAGTGTTTAACGCCCGCAGGCGGTGACACTGATGATACATGAATGATGATGGAGCACCGGTGGAATGCGATGGCGGGGGAAACCGGAGTACCCGGAGAAAACCCGCCCCAGAGCCGCTTTGTCCACAACAAATCTCACATGCGGTCACTTGGGATAGAACCCCGGCCGTCTAGGTGAGGGGCAAGTAGTCTAACCACTCGGCCAAGGCGCGGCCCAATACCTTCTCTATACATTATGTGTAGAGAAAATAAAATGTGATGTGTTCCATTCTCTACATTTATGTAACAAATTGTTGTTAAAAAGCTTGTTCTTCTATATACATCATGATGTCATGCTGATGGAGATAAACATCGGTACAAAGGGTTTTATTACCTGTTTCCTTGTAAGTAGAAGGGAAATAAGACTAAAGCTGTCCCCTCTGGGTAGTATGGTGGTAGCGTGTCTGATTCACAATTAACAGGTAGCGAGTTCGAACCTCGCTTAGGGGGAGTTACTCGCAAAAACTCTTTTCGGGATTCTCTCCTACCCCGAGAAAACGAATGTCATTTAACTTTAAGCTCCACGGATCCCGAGACCATTTGAGCATCATTTCACCAATTTCATTCTACGTCAGATACCACCAACCAGGTTGAAGGACAAATCTTTTAAAACCTTTCGTTTTTACTTTCCTTACACGCATTATGTGCATAGTGTATAGAGAAGGTATTGCACTCCACTCAAAAATTCGATACCGAGATTTCACCGGAAATGTATGTTTTAGGGTCCCTTATATAAAAAAAAGCATTTTCACAAAAAGGTCCGTGTGTGTATGTGTGTGTGTGTGTCCGTGTATACGTGAACACGATAATTCTAAAACGAAAAGTCGGTAAAATACTAAACTTGGTATTTAAGTTTAGTATCTTCCAGGGACGCTACACGAAGATTTTGAGAAAAAATCCCCTTACCCCAAACTACCCTTTTCATGGAACTTTTTTCGAAAATTTTGATTTTCGCAAAAATGGCTCTAACAATTTTGATTAAAATATCATATTTAAAAGATATTTACCTGACAAACAAAATGTATATCTTGAATTTTCCGGGAATAGCCCCTGGAGACAACTTTATTCTGGACGAATTTTACGGAATTTTGCGTAACTGCTAAACCGTAAGACTAGATACAAACTTATTACACAAGAAATGTAGAGCACGTTAAAACACACAATTTATGCTAAATACATGTTTTTCGTGGAGTTGATCGTTTTTGAGATATTCATTGTTGTTGGTTTCAGCTATGCAAAACTTACTTTTCTCTTATAGGAATTTGTCAACTCCTGTCCAGATAAACAAAGGAACTTCAGTCACATAGCAACCAGCTTTGACTATCACTTTAACCTATTGCACTCCCTTATTTCGCTTCTACTTACAAGGAAACAAGTAATAAGACTATTTCTGCTAATTTGTTCTCGAATAGCAGGAAGTAAACAGAGGCATAAGCTTTTTAACAATAATTTGTTGCAGAGATGTAGAGAAAGTCATGTGAATGGTACACATCAGATTTTGTTATTAAATGCATTGCTTTGCATGGCTAGGAGTTGACAAATTCAAGTATGAGAAAAGTTTAACCATTTTAAATCTGAAACCGTTAGGAAGGAATATCTCAAAAACGGTCAGCTCTACAAAACAATCTGATGTGTTCCATTCACATGACTTTCTCTACGACAAAGTATTGTTAAAATCTTATGCTTCTATTTTCTTCATGCTAATGGAGAAAAAAATAGCAGAAACAGTCTTATTACTTGCTTCCTTGTAAGTAGAAGCGGAATAAGGGAGTACCATAGGTTAAAGTGATAGTTAAAAGCTGGTTGCTATGTGACTGAAGTTCCTTTATTTGTATGGACAGGAGTTGACAAATTCCTATTTTTAAAGGTGAAACCAAAAACAACGAATACCTCAAAAACGATTAACTCCACGAAAAAACTGTATATTACATAAATTGTGTGTTTTAACGTGCTCTACATTTTTTGTTTTATAAGTTTTTGTCCATCTCTTACGGTTTAGCAGTTATGCAAAATTCCGTAAAATTCATCCAGAATAAAGTAGTCTTCAGAGGCTATTCCCAGAAAATTCAAGATATACATTTAATCTGTCCCTTAAATATCTTATTGCGATTAAAATAATTAGAGACATTTTTGAGAAACTCAAAATTTTCAAAAAAGTTCCATGTAAAGGGTAGTTTGATGTGGAGGGATTTTTCTCAAAATCTTCGTGTCACATCCCTGTAAGATACTGAACTTAAATGCCAAGTTTGCTATTTTACCGGCTTTCCGTTTTTGAGTTATCGTGTTCACAGACACACGGACACTGGGACACACACACGGACTTTTTTTCCAAAAATGCTTTTTTTTTTTTTTGGATACAGGGGACCCTAAAACATATATTTCCGGCGAAACCTCGGTACCGAATTTTGGGTGGAGTGCAATACCTTCTCTATACACTATGTACATAGTGTAAAAACGATCCACTCCACGAAAAAATGTATATAACATAACGTAAATTGTGTGTTTTAACGAGCTCTACATTTTCTGTTAAGTTTTTGTCCATCTCTGAGATAGAATATCTCTGTTCTGAGATATTCCTTATTGGTTTCAGTTTTAACATACTTTAAAATTTTCACATACGTGAATTTGCAACTCCTGCTAATGCAATGAAACGGATTTCATCCAAATGGCAGGCAGCTTTTAATAAATTTGACTAGTTTTAGCCCAGTGTACTCATTATTTCCCTTCTACTTACAAGAAAGCATTTCAGCTAAAGTTTACCTGGATTAGCGTGAAGCATATAGAAGCATAAGCTTTTTAATAGTTTGTTACAGAGATGTAGAGAAAGTCATGTGAATTGAACACGTCGGATTTCTTAATATGCTGTTTGGGATGATTCAGGAAGTCTGAAAATCTATGTCACACTTATGGGTGGAATACAATACTTTTGCTGATTATAGTTAAGTAGAGGTGATAATTAAAGTCAAGTGGCTATGAACGCAAGTAGGAAGCTATTAAGGCCGAACAAATGAAAGGGAAAGAAGGAATATAGTATTGCAACTCCACACAGTCGCCCGGAAGGAATGCAGTTACTTAGCTTGTTCTTCCCAAGAAGACTAAAGGCGAAATTAGCTGGTAGACTGCGCGCGCATGCGTGTATGTCTGTGAGCACACTAACGAGCCGAGCACACTTTCTTCCTCCTGTAGGGCTGCACTCAAGTGTTGGTAGTCAAACAACACTAGTTCACTGTCAAACAAAGCAAAGACACAAACAACGACAAAAAATGCTCCAGAGCCATGTCTAAGTTCCGGTTTCTACATGCTATGTGGCCACACAGACATGCTTTCTTACTTTCTCTACAACGTATGTACAACAAAGTATTGTATTCCACCCAAAATTTAGATTTTTACTTTCTCCACACGTACTATGTATATAGTGTATAGAGAAGGTACCTATTGCATTTCACCCACAAATTCTATACGGAGATTTCACCGGAAATACATGTTTTCGGTCCCCCTGAATCCAAATAAAAAGCATTTTTACAAAAAGGCAAAAATTAAAAGACCGACAAATAAAAAGATTTGGTATTTACGTTTGGTATCTTTCAAGGATGCGACACAAAGATTTACAAGAAAATATCCCCAACCCCAACTACCCTTTACATGTAATTTTTGTTCGAAAATTTTGACTTTCTCAAAAAAAAGGCTGTAATGATTTTGATTAAAATATCGTACATTAAAGATATTTACCTGAGAATTAAATGTATATGTTGAATTTTCTGGGAATAGCCTCTGAAGGCTACTTTATTCTGGAGGAATTTTATAAAATTTTGCATAACTGCTAAATTGCAAGAGATGGACAAAAAAACCCCACACAGAATATATAGGTCACGATAAAACACTAAATTTATGCCATACACATTTTTTTCGAGGATTTCATCGTTTTTTTTTTTTTTAGATATTCCTTGTTATTAGTTTCAGCTTTAAAACACATACATTTCTCATACAGGAATTTCTCAACTCCTGTCCATACAAACAAAGGAACTTCTCTCACATAGCAACCAGCTTTTGACTTCACTTTAACCTATGGTACTCCCTTATTTCCCTTCTGCTTACAAGGAAGCAAGTAATAAGACTATTTCCGTTAATTTTTTCTTGATTAGCACGAAGTAAATTGTAACAGAGATATAGAGAAAATCATGTGAATGGAACACATCAGATTTTTTTGCAGCATAACATTCTTTAACCTGCTTGGTCTTATCGGACGATGAATGAAATTGTTGAAATGATGCTCAAATGATCTCGGGGTCCATGGAGTTTAAAATTACTAGACAATTGTCGTCCCAGGACAAGGGAAGACCCCGTAACTCACCCTAAAAGAGATTCGAACTCGGGACCTGTGGCCGCCAATGATTTCAAGTGAGCATTGACGTTGTTTTGAAGATCTTCGTTGGCTTGAAAGTACTGCTCTCCTAGCCACGTCTCCAGTTCAGGGAAAAGTTCAGGGAAAAGGTGAAAGTCGCTGGGTGCCAGGTCAGGACTGTACGGCGGATGATCGAAAATGACCCATTGAAATTGTTCAAGGAGCCGATGGGTTGTGCCAGCAGTGTGTGGACGAGCGTTGTCATGGATCAACACAATTCCTGAAGTCAGCATTCCTCTTCGTTTGTTTTGAATGGCTCTCCGCAAACGTCGTAGAATACGAAGATCTTCCAAACAATGTTAATGCTTATTTGAAATCATTGGCGGTAACACTCTTTGAAGCGAGTATTGCAAAGCTTCTGCACAGGTACGTTAAATGTCTCAATCTTTTCAGTGATTATGTTGAAAAGTAACCCTAAGTGTATAAAACGTTTAGTAATAAAATAATTGTTTTCTATGAACTTGTCTTTTATTTATAGCCTATCGGAGGTTGAAAAAATCTGATGTGTACCATTCACATGACTTTCTCTATATCCCTGCAATAAGTTATTCTTAAAAAGCGTATACTTCTATTTACTTCACGCTTATCAGAAAAATTTAGCAGAAATTGTCTTATTACTTGCTTCCTTGTAAGTAGAAGCGAAATAATGGACTACCATATGTTAAAGTGATAGTCAAAAGCTGGTTGCTATGTGACTGAAGTTCCTTTGTTTATATGGACAGGAGTTGACAAATTCCTATATGAGAAAAATAAGTTTTCCAAAGCTGAAACCAAGAAAAAGGAATATCTAAAAAAACGATCAACTACACGAAAAAAATGTATATAACATAAATTGTGTGTTTTAACGTGCTCTACATTTTTTTTTTGTGTTAAGTTTTTGTCCATCTCTTAAGGTTTAATAGTTATGCAAAATTCATCCAGAATAAAGTAGTCTTCAGAGGCTATTCCCAGAAAATTCAAAATAAACATTTTATTTGTCAGGTAAATATCTTTAATATATAATATTTTAATCAAAATCGTTAGAGCAATTTTAGAGAAAATAAAAAATTTCCAACAATGTTCCATGTAAAGGGTAGTTGGGAGTGGGAGGATTTTCCCTAAAATCTTCGTGTCCATCCTTGGAAGATACCAAACTTAAATACCAAGTTTGGGATTCAATGGTCTTTTCGTTTTTGAGCTATGCTTTCCATAGACACACACGCGCGCGGACCTGTTTCCAAAAGTCTGATGGTTCCATTCACATGCCTTTCTCTATATCTCCGTAACAAATAATTGTTAATAAGCTTATATTTTATTTATTTCATGCTAATCGAGAAAAATTAACAGAAATAGTCTTATTTCTTGCTTTATTGTAAGTAGAAGCGAAATAAAGAAAGCAAAGGGAAAGCCAAAAGCTGGTTGCTATGTGACTGATGTTCCTTTGTTTGTATGGACAGGAGTTGACAAATTCCTATATGAGAAAAATAAGTTTTCCAAAGCTGAAACCAAGAAAAAGGAATATCTAAAAAAACGATCAACTGCACGAAAAAAATGTATATAGCATAAATTGTGTGTTTTAACGTGTTCTACAATTGTTATGTGTTAAGTTTTTGTCCATCTCTTAAGGTTTAATAGTTATGCAAAATTCATCCAGAATTAAGTAGTCTTCAGAGGCTATTCCTAGAAAATTCAAAATATACATTTTATATGTCAGGTAAATATCATTAATATATAATATTTTAATCAAAATCATTACAACAATTTTAGAGATAATCAAAATTTTCGAAAAATGTTTCATGTAAAGGGTAGTTGGGAGTGGGGGGATTTTCCCTAAAATCTTCGTGTCGCATCCTTGGAAGATACCAAACTTAAATAACAAGTTTGGTATTCAACGGTCTTTTCATTTTTGAACTATGCTTTTCACAGACACACTCGGACCTTTTTCCAAAAATGCTTTTGTTTTTGGAATCAGGGGGACACAAAACATGTATATCCGGTGAAATCTCGGTATCGAATTTTTTGGGTGGAATGCAATATCTTCTCTATACACTATGTACACAGTACGTGTAGAGAAAGTAATAGATTAAGGTTTTCTGTAACCTTGTAAATAAAGTTTTGTGTTGATAACTTCCGTATCATTTTGTTATACCAAATCGTCTGTATTTTCCCTTTTAGGCTTTTCAGGACATTGTAAATGAAACGCAAATGCAAATTCAGAAAATGGTTAACATGTATGATTCATATGCATATAATCGGAACAAAGGACTCACCTAAATATTGTAATTTGGAAATTTGTTGTCATTTCAGCTGTTATTATCGAATGCTAAATTGCATGTTATGACTATTAGAAAACAAAACACTGTTCCCAATGTGCATATACCAGGGTTTAAACAGAGTTGAAACAAGTTTTGAACCACTATCGAGTTGCGTCTTCAAAAAGCTGATGAGTCCATTCACATGACTTTCTCTACGTCTTTGTAATAAATTATCTTCAATTTACCTCATGTTAATCGAGATAAATATTAGCAGAAATGGTCTTATTACTTGCTTCCTTGAAAGCAAAAGGGAAATAAGGGAGTGGCATAGGCTAAAGCGATAGTCAAATCTTTTAAAAGCTTGTTGTATAGAATGAAGTCCCTTTGTTTGTATGAAAAATTCCTGTATGAGAAAAGTTTTAAGTATATTGGAATCAAAAACAAGGAATATTTTCAAAACGGTCAATTCTACGAAAAAAATGTACATAATATAAATATTGTGTTTTAACGAGCTATAATTTTTGTTAAGTGCGTTTTTGTTTAGCACTTACGGTTTACCAGTTACGTAAAATTCATACAGAATAAAAATGTCTTCAGAGGCTATTCCCAGAAAATTCATAATATACATTTTGTTTGCCATATAAATAGCTTTAACGTACGGAATTTTAATCAAAATCGTCAGAGGCATTTTAGAGAAAATAACAATTTTCTAAGCTTTTTTACTTTCTCTAGTCCCATATGTACAATGTACCTAGGGATAGAGAAGGTATTGTAATGCACCCAAAAATTCGATACCGAGATTTCACAGGAAATATATGTTTTGGGGTCCCTGAGTCCGAAGAAAGCATTCTTAAAAAAATATCCGTGTGTCTGAGGACAGCATAGCCCCAAAACAAATTAGTATTTAGGTTTAGTATCCTCCAACGATGCGACACGAAGAATTTCAAAAAAATCCCACCACAAATTTACCTTTACATGAAAAAAATGTTGAAAATTTTGATTTTCTTAAAAATGTCTCTAACAATTTTGATTAAAACACCGTATATTAAAGCTATTTATCTACGAAAAAAATGTATATGTTGAATTTTTTTGGGAGTAGCCACTAAAGACCTCTTTATTCTGGATGAATTTTGCTGAATTTTGTTTAACTGCTAAATCGTAAGAGATAGGGGAGAGAAAAAAAAAAAAACGTACTAAAAATATACCTCATGACAAAACACATAATTTTTGTCCTTTACGGTTTTTGTTGTGGAGGTAACCGTTTTTCGAGATATTCCTTGTTATTGGTTTCAATTGTGAAGTACTTAAGCTTTTCTCACGCAGGAAATGTCTGGTTTTCTTTTGTTCTACTCCTGGCCAAGCAAAGAAGTGATTTGCAATGACAATCGCATAACGATAGCTTTTAAAACATTTGACAATTACTTTAGCATAGTGCATTCCCTTATTCCCTTCTACATATAAGGAACTAAGTAATAAAATTCTGCTAAAATGTATCTGGATTAGCATTGTGTACAAAGAAGAAGAATCTTTTGTAGGAGCTTTGTAGAGCAGCTAGAGAAAGTCATGTGAGTGTAACACATCAGATGTTTCCATGTAAGGAGTAATTGGGGTTGGGGGGCTTTTCTTAAAAATCTTCGTGTGGCATCCTTGGAAGATTATAAACTTAAATATCTATTGTGGTATTTAACGGACTTATCGTTTTTAAGCTGTACTGCCTACAGACAGACAGACAGACAGACAGACACACACACACACGGACATTTTTACTTTCTCTATACGAACTATGTACATAGTGTATAGAGAATGTATTGTGCCCAAAAATTCGATACCGAGATTTCACCGTAAATACACATTTTGAGACTCCCTGAATCCAAAAAATAAAAAGCATTTTTAGAAAAATGTCCCTGTGTGTGTGTCTGTGTGTGTGTGTCTGTGGGCCGCATAGCTCAAAAACGAATAGACCGTTAAAGCCCAAATTTGGTATTTAAGTTTTGTATCTTCCAAGGATGCGATAAGAGGATTTTCAAGAAAATTCCCTCACCCCAAACTACATGGAAAAAATTTCGAACATTTTCATTTTCTTAAAAATGGCTCTAACGATTTTGATTAAAATATCGTATATTAAAGATATTTATCTGACAAATAATATGTATATCTTGTATTTTCTGAAAATAGCCTCTGAAAACTACTTTATTCTGGATGAATTTTACGGATTTGTGCTTAACTGCTAAACCGTAATAGATACACAAAAACTTACTACACAGAAAATGTAGAGCAAATTAAAACACACAATTTATGTCATATACATTTTTTTTTCTTGGATTTGATCGTTTTTAAGGCATTCCTGGCTTTTCGTTTCAGCTTTGATAAGCTTATACTTTTCTCATACAGGAATTTGTCAACTCCTGTCCATACAAACAAAGGAACTTCAGTCACATAGCAACCAGCTTTTGAGTGTCCCTTTAACCTATTACTCCCTTATTTCTCTTCTACCTACAAAGAAGCAAGTAATAAGACTATTTCTGTTAATGTTTTTCACGATAAAGCTTTTTAACAATACTTTGTTGCAGAGATACTTTTTTTTTTTTTGGATTCAGTGGGTCCCAAAAGATGTATTTCCGGTGAAACCTCGGTATCGAATTTTAGGTGCAATACAATACCTTTTCTATGCACTATGTACATAGAACGTGTACAGAAAGTAATAACATCAAAAGCTATCTCCTTGGTATTCTATCGGAAGCCCAGAAAACCACGAGAGTGATTGCATTGATTTTCGTTCAACTCTACGGTGGTGAAGGTGAAAGTTTTCTCGATCAAGCTAGTCACGGAAAATGAAACATCGGAATGAAACAATGGCGTCGATCCATACCAACCAGCCTGAAAACCATAATGAGGTCTGCAAACTCGTGTATCACTGGTCAATCAACATTAGCGAGCCATCCAGAAAGTAATAGATGATTTGGAATAACTTTATTATCATTTATAATAACGAAAGCTATAACACAAAACTTTATTTACTCTTATTTCTCAACGTAATCATCATTGCTATCAAAGTATTTATTGTCACGTGGTACCATTTTTCAATGCCGATGTTATACTTTTCTACCGCCAAAGAACTTATTCGTTTTTGAATGCAAAAAATGTTCAGCCAATCGAATTTTATAGGCAAATTACACAAGTGTATATTGATAATGATGAACAAATCTTCAGTGAGGAAATAGCACATGATTTACGAGTAATCAACAAAGAACCAGTGTGTACGATAAAGACCAGAGTGGAAGTTATGGAGGAGTTGAAAGCAAATATTTATATAAATAATTAAGAAAATCGGTATTTCACTTTGGATGGAAAAGATTTCCCAACCAATGAAGACCTCAAAGTGACAATCCCATCTTGGCTCAGATATTTAGCGGTGGTTCTTTTTCTTTTTGAGCTATGTTACCCACAACCACAAACACACACATGACATTTTTCAAAAAAAATTTTTGGATACAGGGAATCCCAAAACATGTATTTCCGGTGAAATCTCGGTGTCGAATTTTTGGGTGCAATACAATACCTTCTCTATATACAATGTACATACTACGTGTAGAGAAAGTAAAAATGCTTTTTTTATTCACAGTGTCTCAAAGCAAATATTTCCGGTGAAATCTCGGTATTGAACTTTGGGTGGAATACAATACCTTTTGTATCCCCTTTGAACATTGTGGAAGAGAAAATATAAGAACTTTTTTTGGTTTCGTAGGTCTCAAAACATGCATTTTATGTGAAATCTCGGTATTGAATTTTTGGTATAATGTATTACTTTTCTGCCTGCTATTCTCGGGGTAGATAATGAATAAGCTTTCGTAAGAATGGTTTATAGAAAAATCTTATGTGTTCCATTCACATGACTTTTTCTACATTCCTGCACAAAAAAATTATTAAAAAGATTATGCTTCTACTTACTTCCTGCTAATCGAGAAAAAATTAGCAGAAATAGTATTATTACTTGCTTCCTTGTAAGTAGAAGCGAAATAATGGAGTACCATAGGTTAAAGTGACACTCAAAAGCTGGTTGCTATGTGACTGAAGTTCCTTTGTTTGTATGGACAGGAGTTGACAAATTCCTGTATGAGAAAAGTATAAGTTTTTCAAAGCTGAAAACAATTACAAGGAATATCTAAAAAAACGATCAACTCCACGAAAAAAATGTATATAATATAAACTGTGTGGTTGAACATGCTCTACATTTTTTGTGCGGTAAGTTTATGTCCATTTCTTACGGTTTAGCAGTCATGGCAAATTTCGTAAAATTGACCCGGAATAAAGTAGTCTTCAGCGGCAATTCCTAGAAAATTCAAAATAAATATTTTATTTGTCAGGTAAATATCTTTAATATACGACATTTTAACCAAAATCGTTAGATCCACTTTTGAGAAAATCAAAATATTCGAAAAAAGTTCCATGTAAAGGGAAGTTTGGGGTGGGGGGATTTTGCTCAGAATCTTCGTGTTGCATTCCTGGAAGATACTAAACTTGAATACCAAGTTTGGTATTTTACCGACTTTTGAGTTATAGTGTTCATAAACACACGGATCTTTTTTTGAAAATACTTATTTTGGAATTATAAAAAACATATATTTCCGGTGAAATCTCGGTATTGAATTTTTTGGTGGAGTGCAATACCTTCTCTATACACTAATTATATAGTACGTGTAGAGAAAGTAAAAAGTGATGTGAAAGTAACACAGATGTTTAATTTCTCTATACGTACTATGTACATAGTGTATAGAGAAGATATTGCACTCCACCCAAAAAATCGATACCGAAATTTCACCGGAAATATATGTTTTAGGATCCCCTGTATCCAAAAAAAGTATTTTCAGAAAAAGGTCCGTGTATGTGTGTCCGTGTAGCAGCGTGTCAGTGTGTTCGTGTGTCCGGTGTCTGAGCATGGTATTTAAGTTTAGTACCTTCCACGGATTCGACACGAAGATTTTGAGAAAAATCCCCTCACCCCAAACTACCCTTTACATAGAACTATTTTCGAAAATGTTGATTTTCTAAAAAATGGCTAACGATTTTGATTAAGTTATCGTATATTAAAGATATTTACCTGACAAATAATATGTATATATGAATTTTCTGGGAATAGCCTCTGAAGACTACTTTATTCTGGATGAATGTTACGGAATTTTGCAAACTGCTAAACCGTAAGAGATGGACAAAAACTTACCATACAACAAATGTAGAGCACTTTAAAACACACAATTTATGTTATATACATTTTTTTCGTGGAGTTGATTGTTTTTGAGATATCCCTTGTTTTTGGTTTCAGCTATAAAAACAGTTTTCTCATACAACACTTTGTGAACTAGTGCCCCATACAAACAATGGAACTTCAGTCACATAGCAACCAGCTTTTGACCATTACTTTAACCTATGGTACTCTCTTATTTCGCTTCTACTTACAAGATAACAAGTAATAAGACTATTTCTGCTAATTTTTTCTCGATTAGCAGGAAGTAAATAGAAGCATAAGCTTTCTAACAATAAGTTATTGCAGAATTATAGAGAAAGGCATGTGAATGGAACACATCAGATTTGTTGCTATTGCCACCACGCAATAGAAACAGTTGGTATTAGCATAACGTTTGTGGTGATGGCGAGGAAACCATACGATCGTGCTAAGGTTGTATGGTAGTCGCTACCTTGCGCCCCCCCCCCCGGCCCCTTTGAGTTTATACAAGGCTGTAGCACTATGGCCGCATACATAAGACTCAATTTGGGCCGGCTTTAACCACGTGCTTTACATGTTATTGCTTCCCGAAGAGGGGTGCATCGTCACCAAAGGGGAACCTCTCTCGCCTGATGATGTTCTCTTGTTTGTGAACCGAAACTTCAGCCTGCGCCTTCATCTTGCCGAAGCTTCCACTATTGCAGCTTCAATGGGATTCACTAACTCCATTACTCACAGCGCAAACAACGTTTAGCTAACAGTAGATGACGAAATACATTTTAGGTAAGGTACGTAGCAAACGTGTTGCATTCACATAACTTTCTTTCCTCACTCTTCTACAAAACTTATTAATCGAGATAAACTTTCATTTCAAATTCAACATTTTTAATTTCCCTACACTTACTTTGTACACAGTCTATAGAGAAGGTATTGTATTGCACCCAAAAATTCCATACCGAGATTTCACAGGAAATATATACTTTAGGTTCCTCTGCAACAAAAAAAAAAAATTCTGATGTGTTCCATTCATATGTCTTTCTCTACATCTCTGCAACAAATTGTTGTTAAAAAGCATATGCTTCTATTTACCTCATGCTAATTAGCAGAAATAGTCTTATTATTTGCTTCCTTGTATGTAGAAGCAAAATAAGGGAGTTCCATAGGTTAAAATCATAGCCAAAAGCTGGTTGCTATGTAACTGAAGTTTCTTTGTTTGTATGGACTGGAGTTGAGAAATTCATGTATGAGAAAAGTATAAGTTTTTCATAGCTAAAATGAAAAACCAGGAATATCTTAAAAATGAGCATCACCATGAAAAAGATGTATATGAGATAAACTGCGTATTTTATTGTGAGCTACATTTTCTGTGTTGTAAGTTTTTTCCCATCCTTTACGGTTTAGCAGTAATGCACAATTCCGTAAAAATCATCCAGAATAAAGCAGTCTTCAGGGGTTATTCACAGAAAATTCAAGATATACATTTTATTTGTCAGGTAAATATCTTTAATATACGATATTTTAATCAAAATCGTTACAGCCAATTTTAAGAAAATCAAAATTTTCAAACATTTTTCCATGTAAAGGGTACTTTGTGGTTGGGGGATTTTCTTGAAAATCTTCGTGTTGAATCCTTGGTAGATACCAAACTTAAATGCTAACGGTCCTTTCGTTTTTGAGCTATGCTGCCCACAGACACACACACACATACACGCAGACATACACACGGACATTTTTCTAAAAAGTTTTTTTTTTTTTTTGATTCAGGGAGACTCAAAACATGTAGTTCCGGTGAAATCTTGGTATCGAATTTTTGGGTGCAATGCAATACCTCCTCTATACACTATGTACATAGTTCGTATAGAGAAAGTATAAAAGCATTTTCAGAAAATGGTCCGTGTGTGTGTGTCCGTGTGTCTGTGAACGCGATAACTCAAAAAGTCGGTAAAATACTAAACTTGGTATATAAGTTTAGTATCTTCCAGGGATGCGACACGAAGATTTTGAGAAAAATTCTCACACCCCCCACTACCCTTTACATGGAAATGTTTTCGATTTTTTTTTTTATTTTCTTAAACATGTCTAACGCTTTTGATTAAAATACCGTATATTAGAGATATTCGCCTGACAAATGAAATGTGTATCTTGAATTTTCTAGGAATAGCCTCTGAAGACTACTTTATACTTAATGAATTTTACGGAATTAGGCATAACTACTAAACTGCAAGAGATGGACAAAACCTTACCACACAAAAATATAGAGCACGTTAAAGCACACAATTTATATCAATTACATTGTTTTCGTAGAGTTGGTCGTTTTTGAGATATCCCTTGTTTTTGGTTTTACCTTTGAAAAACTTACTTTTCTCATACAGGAATTTGTCAACTCCTGTCCATATAAACAAAGGAACTTCAGTCACATAGCAACCAGCTTTTGACTATCACTTTAACCTATGGTACTCCCTTATTTCGCTACTACTTACAAGGAAGCAAGTAATAAGACTGTTTATGATAATTTGTTTTCGATTAGCATGAAGTAAATAGAAGGCCCGCCTGGCCATGTGGTGGTAGCGTGTCTGCCTCACATTCAAAAGGTCGTGAGTTCGAATCTCGCTTAGGGTGAGTTATCCGGACAAGGTTTCTTTTGGGGGTTTTCCCTTATCCTGAGAACACGAATGTCGAGTAACTTTAAGCTCCATGGACCCCGAGATCATTCGAGCATCATTTCACCAATTGCATTCATCGTCCGATATGACTAACCAGGCTAAAGGACGTTAAACTTGAAAAGAAAAGATAAAAAAAAATAGAAGCATAAGCTTTTTAACAATAATTTGTTGTAGAGACGTGGAGAAAGTCATGTGAATGGAACACATCAGATGTTTAATTTCTCTACACGTAATATGAACATAGTCTATAGAGAAGGTAATGCATTACACCCAAAAATTCCATACCGAGATTTCACCGGAAATATATGTTTTGAGATCCCCTATTACCAAAAAGTCTCTCACACTCACATAACTTTCTGTACTAGCTCCATGAACAAACTTCTTACAACATATTATTCTTCTTTCTACACAAGCTAATCAAAATAAACTTTAGCAAAATATTCTTATTACTTAGTTCCTTATAACTAGAAAGTGATAGTCAAATGTTTTAAAAGCCGTCGTTATGCGATTGTCATTACAAATCGCTACTTTGCTTGGCCAGGAGTAGAACAAAAGAAAAAGGGACACTTCCTGTCTGAGAAAAGTTTAAGTACATTTCATGAAAAAAAAGTATATGACATAACTCTTGTATTTTAACAAGATCTACATTTTTGTATTTACATTTTTATTTATATCTTACGGTTTACTAGTTATGCCAAAAAGGCAAAATTCATCCAGAATAAACAGGTCTTTAGAAGCTACTCCAAAAAATTCAAGATATACACTTTATAGGTGACAGAAATGGCTTTAATATGTGGTATTTTAATCAAAATCGTTAGAGCCATTTTTAAGAAAAACATAATTTTCGAAAAATGCTTCATATAAAGGGCAGTTAGGGTTGGGGAGATTTTGCTGAAAATCTTCGTGTCGCAAGCTTGGTATTTAACCGGTTTTTTTAGCTCTGGTGTCCACAGACACACAGGTACACCCCACCCCGCACACACACATTTATACCTATTTGTGGAAATGCTTTTTTTGGATTCAGACAGTCCTAAAACATGTATTTCCGGTGAAATCTCGACATCGAATTTTTGGATGAAATACAGTGCTTATCTATCTCCATGTACATTGTACATACCGGTCTAGAGAAATTAATAAAAGGAGATTCATATTTTTTAAGGAGTTTATAGAGCAGTTAGAGAAAATCAGGTTTTTATTTCTATGACTCAGAACAGATACTTTCGATGAATTCTGGATATCGAATTTGGGATGGAATGCGGTACTTATCATCCGTCATAGGGAGTTAGTACAGAAATAGCACGGATTTGACTAACAAGATCAGAATCAGTGGCTAGCAAGAAAACTTTTATTTACACAACACTGACCAATGCTTAGAAATAGCAGCTTTTGAACCGTAGCTTGGTTACGACCCGCGGCGCGTGTTTTCTCTTCTCGTGTTCGCAGATTTCCCGAAGCGATTACTATGCTCTGGGCAAATGTAGAAGGGGAGCGGTATTTTGTACACTTATCTCGTGAACATGAATCGCAAATAAGCACCAGGGCTTGGCCATTTGTTTGCAATGAGTTCGTCTGTACCACGAAATTGCCTCGAGCTCTGTTGTCCATAACGTGATCTCATAAAGGAGGGCCGAGTTTACCTTAGAGGGATGCAATTAAGTGGATGCATGTATAAATAATTGCCCTGGCAAACTGGACACCGGATAATCAATTTTCAGAATTACTTACATTATCTCATACCTGACAACATTCCAGATATGCTCCTGTAACATCAATATTACCGAGCGAGACGGTTCCAAAAACCGAGAACGGTAACCAGAACGAGAAGGACAAAGTCAAGGAGACAAGGTTACATCTCTGCAACAAATTAATTAGCAGAAATACTCTTATTACTTGCTTCCTTGTAAGTAGAAGCGAAATAAGGGACTACCATAGGTTAAAGTGATAGTCAAAAGCTGGTTGCTATGTGACTGAAATTCATTTGTTTGCATGGACAGGAGTTGACAAAATCATGTATGAGAAACGATCAACTTCACGAAAAAAAATGTATATAACATAAATTGTGTGTTTTAATGTGCTCTACATTTTTTGCATGGTAGGTTTTTGTCCATCTCTTACGATTTAACAGTTATGCAAAATTTCGTAAAATTCATCCAGATTAAAGTAGTCTTCAGGGGCTATTCCCAGAAAATCCAAGATACGCATATTATTAGTCCTATAATATACGATATTTTAATCAAAATCCTTAGAGCCATTTTTGAGAAAACCAAAATTTTCGAAAAAAGTTCCATGTAAAGGAAGTTGGGGGGGGGGGAATTTCTTGAAAATCTTCATGTCGCATCCTTGCAGGATACCTAAATTAAATACCGAGTTTGGTATTTAACAGTTTTTCGTTTTTGAGCTATGCTGTCCACAGACACACACACACACGAACCTTTTTCCAAATGCTTATTTTTTATTATTCAAAGTAATACATTTACTTTCTCTACACGTACTATATACATAGTGTATAGAGAAGGTATTGTAATGCACCCAAAAATTCGATACCGAGATTTCACCGGAAATACATATTTTGGGTCCCCCTGAATCCAAAAAAAAACATTTCTGGAAAAAGGTCCGTGTGTGTGCGTATATGTGTGTATGTCTATAGACAGCATAACGCAAAAGCGAAAGGACCGTTAAATCCCAAACTTTCTCTACATCTCTGTAACACATTTTTGTTAAAAAGCTTATTATTCTATCTACTTCATGAATAATCGAGATAAACATTAAGCAAAAATTGTCCTTATTACTTGGTTCCTTGTAAGTAGAAGAGAGAAAATCTAATTTGTTCCATTCACATGACTTTCTCTACATCTCTGTAACAAATTATTATTAATAAGCTTATTCTTCTTATCTACTTCATGCTAATCGAGTTAACCATTAGCAGAAACGGTCTTATTACTTAATTCCTTATAGGTAGATCGGATATAAGGAGATGCACTAGGCTAAATCGACAGTCAAATGTTTTACAATGTGGTTGCTATGGTATTATCCGATTTTTTGCATGATCAGGTGATGATAAGTTTCCGATGAGAAATGTATTAGGTATTTTAAAACTTAAATCAATAACATGGAATATCTTAACAACGGTTAACTCTAGGAAAAAATGCATATATATCATAAATTGTGTGTTTTAAAGAGCTCTATATTTTAGTGTAGTAAGCTTTTGTCTATATCTTATGGTTTACCAGTTATGCAAATTTCTGCAAAATTCATTCAGAATAAAGATGTCTTCAGAGGCTATTCCCAGGAGATAGACAAAATCTGACTTCACAATAAATATAGAGCTCATTAAAACACACAATTTATGTCATATTCATTTCTCTCTCTAAGAATTGCCCATTTCTGAGATATTCCTTCTTATTTGCTTCATATTTAAAATAGTTAAAATGTTCTTACATGGAAAATGTTAAACTCATGGCCATGTATAGACACGGATTTGAACCCCATGGCATCCAGGTTTTAAAAGATTTGACTGTCGTTTTATCGTAGTGTATTTCATGATTTCCCTTCTACTTACCAGAAAGCATTTTTCCAATATTTATTTCGATTAGCATGAAGGAGACATAAGAATAAGCTTTCAACAATAATTTGTTACATAAATGTAGAGAAAGACATGTGGATGTACCATATCAGATTCTTTTGGATTCAGTGGGTCCCGAAAAAAGTATTTCCGGTGAAATCAGGGTCTCGAATTTTTGGGTGCAGGTCAAAACCTTCTCTGACTGCTTCCCTGGTCGAGTGGTCAGCGAGCCGGAGGTCCGGGGTTCGAATCCCGCCTTGGTCGGGGAATTTTTCTTTAACCAGTATTACTCCCTAATCTCCACAGAATCTGGAAGAATGTTTTTGAGAGTTAATGTGTGTGAGTGTTTGAGGGGGGAAAACATTAAACCCAACGTAAAGAACCTACAGACTAGAGTTGTGTCCAATACAAAGCCTCCGATATGACCTTAGATGTTGATGGGGTTATATAAGGGGGGGGAGCAAAAACTTCTCTATACACTATGTACATAGTTCGTGTAGAGAAAAAAAATATTATTCCTGTATAACCAGCACTAGTATTATTATTGTTCTCTATACGTCCTATGTAATAGTGTATAGAGAAGGTATTGCACTCCACCCAAAAATCTGATACCGAGATTTCACCAGAAATATGTGTTTTATGGTCCCCTGTATCCAAAAAAAGTATTTTCAGAAAACGGTCGGTGTGTGTGTGTGTGTGTGTGTGTGTGTGTGTATGACTGTGTGTCCGTGTGTCTGTGAACACGATAACTCAGCAACGAAAAATCGGTAAAATACCAAACTTGGTATTTAAGTTTAGTATTTTCCAGCGATGCGGCACGAAGATTTTGAGAAAAATCCCCCCATCCCAAACTACCATTTATATGGAACTTTTTTCGAAAATTTTGATTTTCTCAAAAATGGTTCTAAGGATTTTTATTAAAATATTGTGTATTAAAGATGTTTACCTGACAAATAAAATGTATATTTTGAATTTTCTGGGAATAGCGTCTGAAGACTACTTCTTTGTGGGTCAGTTTTACGGAATTTTGCATAACTGCTAAACAGTAAGAGATGGACAAAAACTTACCACACAAGAAATGTAGAGCACTTTAAAACACACAATTTATGTTCTATACATTTTTTCGTGGAGTTGATTGTTTTTGAGATATTCCTTGTTTTTGGTTTCAGCTATAAAAAACATACTTTTCTCATACAGGAATTTGTCAACACCTGTCCATACAAACAAAGGAACTTCAGTCATATAGCAACCAGCTTTTGACTCTCACTTTAACCTATGGTACTCCCTTATTTCGTTTCTACTTACAAGGAAGCAGGTAATAAGACTATTTCTTCTAATTTTTCTCGATTAACAATAATTTATTGCAGAGTTGTAGAGAAAGTCATGTGAATGGTACACATCAGATGTTTACTATTGTTTTACATTTTTGGTACTTTGATAACCTTCCGCCGAGAGCCACGCAAGGAAGTAGGCATAGGGCGTTGATTTCGTATTGATTTTGGAAGATGTATTATAAATCAATAGGTTGCTTGTTTCTTGGAGACCAGATGACACACTCAAAGGGCTTCCAAAGACTCCCCAGGTGCCTGTGTAGGGCTGCACCCGGCCGCTCATCTTTATTTTGGGAATCTACAGAGGGTAAACCGCAGATATTGAGTTGGAGAAGCGCTTGAAGGCTTCGCATCACTGTCACTTTCCAACCACAGCGCTATTAAATATCTGATGTGTTCCATTCACACGGCTTTCTCTTGCTTTTATTCAAAAGATTAGTCTTTCGGCTGCAGCATGCTAATCAAGATAAACATAAGCAAACGTAGTCTTATTACTAGCTTCACTGTAAGTAGAAGGAAAATAACATGTACAAGCTAAATGTATGGTCACGTCCTCTAAAACTAAAAAGTCGAAGCTTTCTCGGTGTTGTTTATTACAGATGACACAGAATAGCAACCGCGTTAAATGGAATTGGAGAAATCCAAGCTTTTGGCCATTTTGAACTGGTAGATGACTTCACAGGAGAGCATCCCAGTTAATTTGAATCGGAGAAATCCAAGCTTTCGACTATCTCGGATTTGTGGTCTTCTTCAGGGAACTGGTAAGATGATTTGACGGGATAGCATCCTAGTTAAGTTGGAATCGGAGTATTCGAAGCTATCGACCATCTTGACTCTGTGGTCTTCGTCAGGGAACTGGCAAGATGAATTCACGGAATAGCATGCGAGTTAAATTGGAATCTAAGAAATCCAAGCTTTCGACCATCTTGACTCTGGGGTCTTTGTCTTCGTCAGGGAACTGGCAAGATGACTTCACGAGATAGCATCCGAGTTAAATTGGAATCGGAGTATTTCAAGCTTTCGACCATCTTGAATCTGTCATCTTCGTCAGGGGAACTGACAAGATGACTTCACGAGATAGCATCCGAGTTAAATTGGAATCGGAGTATTCCAAGCTTTCGACCATCTTGACTCTGTGGTTTTCTTCAGGGAACTATCGCACTCCGTGGTGTAATAGTTACCATTCTAGCTTCATATAACCAAGGTCGCGGGTTCAAACCCGGCGGAGGGCGATGGATTTTTTCGGGTGTAAAATCCTAAGCATGGCTTCCTTCGGAAGGGAAGTAAAGCCGTTGGTCCCGTGTCGTAGATTTACGGCACGTAAATGGACCTCAAGCCTGATAGAGTGGCCTCTGAGCAAAATTAAGCGGCCTTTCACGCCCAGTATAGAATGGGACGCTGAGAACCACAGCAGTTAAAGAGCGTCCATAAATAACACGCCATTTCCATTTTTTTTTTCAGGGAACTGGCAAGATGACTTCACGAGATAGCATCCGAGTTAAATTGGAATCGGAGTATTTCAAGCTTTCGACCATCTTGACTCTGGGGTCTTCGTCAGGGAACTGGCAAGATGATTTGACGGGATAGCATCCGAGTTAAATTGGAATCGGAGTGTTTTCGAAGCTATCGACCATCTTGACTCTGTGGTCTTCGTCAGGGAACTGGCAAGATGACTTTACGGAATAGCATCCGAGTTAAATTGAAATCTAAGAAATCCAAGCTTTTGATCATCTTGACTCTGTGGTTTTCTTCAGGGAACTGGCAAGATGACTTCACGAGATAGCATCCGAGTTAAATTGGAATCTGAGTATTTCAAGCTTTCGACCATCTTGACTCTCTTGTCTTCGTCAGGGAACTGGCAAGATGACTTCACGAGATAGCATCCGAGTTAAATTGGAATAGGAGTGTTCCAAGCTTTCGACCATCTGGACTCTGTGGTTTTCTTCAGGGAACTGGCAAGAAGATTTAACGGGTAAGCATCCGAGTTAAATTGCAATAGGAGTGTTCCAAGCTTTCGACCATCTGGACTCTGTGGTTTTCTTCAGGGAACTGGCAAGAAGATTTAACGGGTAAGCATCCGAGTTAAATTGCAATAGGAGTGTTCCAAGCTTTCGACCATCTGGACTCTGTGGTTTTCTTCAGGGAACTGGCAAGAAGATTTGACGGAAAGGCATCCGAGTTAAATTGGGTTTCTTCAAATCCAATTTAACTAGGTTGCTATCCCGTGAAGTAATCTGTAAAAGTCCTTTAAAAACCGGTCGCTATATGAAACAATTGAAATTACATTTTCTTTTCTTACCAGAGGTAAACCAACGAGAAACGAGAAGATGTCTCTGCGTTCAAGAAGTGTTAAAGTGCATTAAAATTGATATCAATAATCCGGAATAACTCTAAACAGATAATTCTACAAAATATATTTATATAGCATTAATTGTGTGTTTTAATGAGATAACATTTTTGTGTAGCAAGTTTTTGTCTATCTCTTATGGTTCGTCAGTTATACAAAAATAACGCAGAATAAAAAAAGTCAGAGCCTATTTCTAGAAAATTCAAGATATAAATTTTATTTGTCATATACATATTTATAATGCACGGGATTTAAATCAAAATCGTTAGAGCCATTTTTGAGAAAGTCAACATTTTCGAAAACTTTTCCATGTAAAGTATAGTTTGTGATTGGGGTATTTTCTTGGAAGTTTTGGAAGAAATTGTTTCTCACAAAAAAGTGTGTAAAACATAATTTTACTGTATACCACCCACACCTAACAACTGCCACTTTTCCGCGTTTATAACAAATACTTAAAGCAATACTCCGTTGTGTTTGGAAATGGTTTTGATTTTTACTTTCTCTATACGTACTATGTACATGGTGTATAGAGAAGGTATTGCACTTCACCCAAAAACTCGATACCGAGATTTCACAGGAAATATATGTTTTAGGGTCTCCTGTATAAAAAAAAAAAGCATTTTCAGAAAAAAGTTCGTGTGTGTGTGTGTGTGTGTGTCAGTCTGTCTGTGAACACGGAAACTCAGTGTTATCGTTTTTGAGTTATTCCTTGTTTTTGGTTTCAGCTTTAAAAACATACATTTCTCATGCAGGAAAATGTCAACTCGTGTCCATACAAACAAAGGAACTTCAGTGACATAGCAACCAGCTTTTGGCTATTACTTTAACCTATGATACTCACTTATTTCGCTTCTAATTACAAGGAGGCAAGTAATAAAACCATTTCTAGTAATTTTGTTATTTAAAATTAATATTATTAATTTGGATAATAACTCTGGTATCAGTATCCAATGCAGAATTGAACTGGTGACTTAGTGAAACACCCGAGATAGGATAATTGACATTTGCCAGTAGATATAGAGGTTAGGATCCGGACCTCCTGATGTTCACACTGCTAGGTACCGGTATTATACTCCGTATATGCGTCACACAAATGGAATTAACCCAAACTGAAGGGACAATGCATGGAACACCAGTAATGTTAAATAGGGGATGGTGTTGCCCATCAGTCCCTAGGGAACTCCCTTATGTCAAACCTGATGGAATCCGCAATAATGCTCATAAATATTACTGCTACTCATAAATCAAAACTACTTAATATCCTGCTGCAATCTCAGCGACTGTAACGCACAAGCAATTGAGTTACCACATTTCATTTGGAGGGGCAAAACTCAAGTCTTAAAATTAAGGACCTATAAAATTTGAAATTCCAAAGTAATAATGTAAAGTAAAATTTTAAATTTACACCACAGGTGTAGTTAATGCAAACAAGTTACAATGCAAATTGCATACATTTTGCTCAAATGGTTAGGAAGTTTGACTCGAATTTGCTTACGTTTTTATCACCTCACTAAAAAAAGTCCATTGTCATAGTCCCACACTATGTACATAGTGTATAGAGAAGGTATGGCACTCCACCCAAAATTTTGATACCGAGATTTCACCGGAAATACATGTTTTAGGGTCCCCTGAATCCAAAAATAGCATTTGTAGAAAAAGGTCCGTGTGTGTCCGTGAACACGATAACTCAAAAACGAAAAGTTGGCAAAATACAAAATTTGGTGTTTAGATTTAGTATCTTCCAGAGATGCGGCATGAAGATTTTGAGAAAATCACCCACCCTAAACTACCCTTTACATTGAACTTTTTTCGAATATTTTGTTTGTTTCAAAAATGGCTCTAACGGTTTTGATTAAAATATCGTATATTAAAGACATTTATCTGGCAAATAAAGTATATATCTTGTATATTCTGCGAACATCCTTTAAAGTCTACTTTTTCTGGATGCATTTTACGGAATTTTGCATAACTGCTAAACCGTAAGAGATGGGGAAAAACTTACCATACAAAAAAATGTAGAGCACTTTAAAACACACAATTTGTGTTATATGCATTTTTTCGTGGAGTTGATTGTTTTTTAGATATTTCTTGTTTTTGATTTCAGATTTAAAAAACCTATACTTTTCTCTCACAGGAATTTGTCAACTCCAATCCATACAAACAAAGGAATTTCAATCACATAACAACCGGCTTTTGACTATCACTTTTACCTATGGTACTCCCTTATTTCGCTTCTACTTACAAGGAAGCAAGTAATAAGAGTATTTCTGCTAATTTTTTCGCGATTAGCATGAAGTAAATAGAAGCATAAGCTTTTTAATAATAATTTTTTGCAGAGATGTAGAGAAAGTCATGTGAATGGAACACATCAGAATTTTTTTATAGCGTTTAACGCCCGTTTTTACTACAAATCTCACATGTGGTCGCTTGGGATCGAAGTCGGGGCCGTCTAACTACTCGACCACGGCGCAGCCGTGACCCGGATTCCACAAGCGACCGCATGTAAGGTTTGTGGTGGACGAAGCGGCGTCTGTGCGGGTTTTCTCCGGGTCCTCCGGTTGCACCTCTGCCATCGCATTCCATAAATTGTCCCATCATCACCTTTCCTATTATCCACTTCATGTTCAAGCCTGGCTACGGTCTGACAACTCGTTCTAGGTTCTCTATTCTGTGGTTTCATGCCGTTGGCTTCCCGGCAGGCTTATGTAAGTCCTAGGGGAGTGTCAGTCCTAAATATGGGGAAGGTAAGCCGACTACGAAAATTAAGAGTAACAATGCATGGTTACAAACAATTAATTGTAACTTCCTCCCGAGTTCGATTCCCGGCTGGGGCAGGAAAATTTTCTTTAACCAGAATTATCCCCCACAGGGTCTGGAAGTGTGTTTGTGAGAGTGAAGGTGTGTGGATGTGTGTGTGTTTGAGTAAACTCAAAACCATTTAAACTTAACGTAAAGAACCTAAAGACAACAAGCTGTTTCAAATGCAAAGCTCCCAATATGACCTTAGATGTTAAAGGGGGCTGTATAAATGAAACAATTATAAAAAAAAATCTCATGTGTTACACTCACATGACTTTCTCTAGCTGTTTTTAACCTCCTTTAACCTGGTTGGTCATATCTGACGATGAATGAAATGGGTGAAGTGATGCTCAAATGGTCTCGGGGTCCATGGAGCTTAACGTTACTCGACATTCGTCTTCTCAGGATAAGGAAAACCCCGAAAAGAACCTTATCCTGGTAGCTCACCCTAAGCGAGATTCGAACTCACGACCTTTTGAATGTGAGGCAGACACGCTACCACCACACTACCCAGGTGGGCACCCTAGCTGTTCTACAAACTTCTTACATAAGATTCTTCTTCTTTCTGCACCTTGCTAATCTTGGTACTCATTAGCACAATGTTCTTATTATTTAGTTCCGTATAAGTAGGAAGAAAATAAGGGAATACACTAGGCTAAACCGATAGTCAAATGTTTTAAAAGCTGTCGTTATGCGATTGTCATATACATTGTTATGTATATGACATAACTTGTGTATTTTAACAAGACCTACATTTTTTGTTTAGTAAATGTTTGTCTAACTCTTACAGTTTACTAGTTATGCCAAATTAAGCAAAATTCATCCAGAATAAACAGGTCTTCAGAAGCTATTCCCAGAAAATGCAAAGATATACATTTTATTTGTTAGGTAAATATCTTTAATATATGATATTTTAATCAAAATCGTAAGAGCCATTTTTAAGAAAATAAAAATTTTCGAGAAAAAAAAAAAAGGACCATGTAAAGGATAGTTTGGGGTGGGGGGATTTTTCTCAAAATCTTCGTGTCGCATCCCTGGAAGATACTAAACTTAAATACGAAGTTTGGTATTTTAGCTACTTTTCGTTTTTGAGTTATGGTGTTCACAGACACACGGACACACACACAACGGACCTTTTTCTGAAAATGCTTTTTTTGATACAGGGTATCCTAAAACATGTATTTCCGGTGAAGTTTCGACATCGAATTTTTGGGTGGAATACAACATTCCTCTATCCCTATGTACATTGTACATATGGGGCTAGAGAAAGTAAAAATAGCTTCCAAAGCTTTTGAGACGTACTTCTGACAGCAGTGGGGTATATATCGCTCCTAGCACGGTGAATCGTGTACCAGTTTATAATGAGACTACACCCCGATGCAATAATCGCCGAACGCCTGTGTACGGCTTGCTTCTTAAGTCATAGCTGATTGTTAGTGGACACCTGTGCCGGCGGCAAATTCTTCTGTCATCGCAGCTGGGATTGTTACACCTGTGCGAGTGGACATCTGTTGTCTGAAGGTTTTTTGACGTCGAAGCCCAGCATTCCTACACCCGAGTGAGTTTGTGATACTTGCAGTTGTTGATATAGTTTTCTCCAAAACATGATGGCCCTCAAACGGGACCGCTCCCCCGATAATAGCCATTAGCAAACAAATTACGAGCCTATACAAGGGGTAAGAGGCAACAGTATAAACTCTATTTCCTGAAGACTCGAAGGCTCTACTTGCAAGTCGAGATTCGCGCCTCAGTTAAGGGACCAGTAAGTGGAAGACTTGGAAATTGCGTGGGTTGCTTTCCAACCGCAAACTACCTAAACCCAAACTTTAATTTCACGCAGCCTTTGCTACTGCTTCTAGAAGTTTTCAGTTACATGACCGCGGTATAAAAAGGGGAAAGAAGACCTGCTTAGAGTTCAGCTTTTTACTGGGAATGCATCGCGTGAGCGAGTTTTCACGGCAAATTTGTACCGAGCAGAAATCATCGCCGCAGCGAACATCGAAAAGAAGCTATACTGCAGAATTGTTTCAAAAGCATTGAAGAAAGTTATTTGAGAGTAGATTCTAATTGTAATCGGTTTGTGGAATAAATAAAGAGTGTTTGCTTAGGCAGAGTCAGACTGAAAAATTCATAGTATAGCCAAATATTATGGTCAATTAGTATTGGTTTAGTGGGCACGTTCAACGCTATGCCGGCATGTTGCCATGGTAGCTCAATGGAAGAGCAACAGGCTAGAGATTGGGAGATCTGTGGATCAAATCCCGGCTATGGCATTGCATTTTTCAGTCTGACTCTATCCATCCAACTCCTGTCCTACACATGGTTTGTGTGAAAAGACAATTAATTTAAAGAGTGTCTGTTGGAGAGAGAAAGAAAATGTTTGTTACAATAATGTCGCGAACACAAAGCAGCCCAACACGTAGACCATCGACTCCTCCCTGTCTGGGAGGAATCTTTCTTATTGATAGGAAGTGTCATATATGTATTGATTTTCATCTCCGATTACTTTGAAATATTTTAACCACTAATTACGCAGTAGTTTGGTTGAATTGACACAACTTTGGTTACCAATATAATTATTCGTATTCATTGCAAAAAATTATTTTTTTTACTTTTTCTAGCACGTACATAGAGAATGTATTGCATTCTACCCAAAAATTCTATAATGATATTTCACTGGAAATGTATATATTTTAGGAGACTTGAATAAATATAATCCTTTCTAGAAAATGGTCCATGTCTGTCTATCTGTAGGTATGTATGTGTATATGTGTAGGTATGCATGTGTGTGGGTAGCTGGGTAGAGGTGGGTAGGTGGGTAGATATGGAGGTATGTATGCATATTTGTGAGCAACACTCAAAAACGAAAAGTCAGGTGCCCGCCTCTGTAATGTGGGGGTAGTGTGTTTGCCTCGTATTCCAGAGGTCTCGAGTTCGAATCTCTCCTTGTGTGAGTTACCCGGATAAGGTTTTTTCGGGATTTTCCTTTACCCTGGGAGGACCAATGTCGACTAACTTTAGGCTCCATGGACCCCGAAATCATTTGAGCATCATTTCACGCATTCATTCATCATACAATATAACCAACCAGGTTAAAGGACGTTAAACAAATAAATAAAATTAAAAAAAATAAAAATAGGAAAATCCCTCCACCCAAAATACTCTTTACATGGAAGGTTTTTCAAAATTTTCAATTTCCTCAAAAATGGCTCTTAACGTTTTTTTGCTTTTTTTGTTTGTTAAAATACCGTATAACAAAGCCATTTATATAATAATAAAGTGTATTTTCTAAACTTCTCGCGAATAATCTCGTTCACTTAATTTTTAATGATAAGAGTTAAACGGTAAGAAATAAATGGAAAACTACTACGCCAGTGGTGCCCAACCTATAGCGATAGAGCGGAGGACCGATTTACATCCACCCATTTGATTCTGCCCTACCTTCCCTATTACAATATTTGTTTTTTATTTGATTCATCATCAAGAACATCTGTTCACATATATATGTAAAACCAAATATTGATATATGCTTTCCAGCAAAATTTCCTAACTGGGAATTTTTTCATTGGGAGCAGATTTAAATAAATTCTAAAAAATGTTTTGAGAGAATATTTAATGGCTGTTGAATTTTTTAAAGCAACTAGTTCCATTTGAAGATCGTGAGGAGCGTCTTTGCAGGCAAAATTAATTCATATTCAAGTGAAATTACTGATTGTATACCTGATAAAATATGTTTGTCATAATCAGTATAATAATATTTTTCAAAGTGTCACTTAATATTACATCAGGAACCCCAAGACAAGCGATGTTTACAAATAAGACATTTAACATTTTACAAAAAATCTTATGTGTTTCATTCACATGACTTTCTCTATATCTTTGCAGGAAATTATTGTTAGTAAGCTTATGCTTCAATTTACTTCAAGCTAATTGAGAAAAAAAAATAGCAAAAATAGTCTTATTACTTGCTTCCTTGTAAGTAGAAGCGAAATAAGGGAGTAGCATAGGTTAAAGTGATAGTCAAAAACTGGTTGATATGTGACTGAAGTTCCTTTGCTTGTATGGACAGGAGTTGACAAATTCTAGTATGAGAAAAGTATAAGTTTTTCAAAGCTAAAAACAAAACAAGGAATATCTAAAAAACGAACAACTTCACGAGAAAAAAAAATGTATATTACATAAATTGAATGTTTTAACGTGCTCTACATTTTTCTGTGGTCATTTTTTTGTTCATATCTTACGGTTTAGCAGTTATGCAAAATTTCGGGAAATTCATCCAGAATATACAAGTCTTCAGAGGCTATTCCCAGAAAATTCTAGGTATACATTTTATTTGTCAGGTAAATATCTTTAATATACGCTATTTTAATCAACATTTTCGAAAAAGTTCCATGTAAAGGTTAGTTGGGATTTTCTTGAAAATCTTCGTGTCGCATCCTTGGAAAATACCAAACTTAAATACCAATTTTGGTATTCAACGGTCTTTTCGTTTATGACTATGCTGTCCACAGACACACACGCGCGGACCTTTTTCTGAAAATGCTTTTTTTGGGGGGGGGATTCAAGTGGATCCAAAACACATATTTCCGGTGAAATCGAAGTTTTGGCTGCATTACAATACTTTCTCTATACACTATGTACATAGTACGTGTCCAACCATGTTGAACGCCACAGAATGATTGAAAGGAAAATAAATGCTTCTTCCCACCTAGTCATAAGAGCACAGGTTCACACCCCAGTAGTACACCAAAAAATCTGATGTGTTACACATACATAACTTTCTCTAGCCTTTATACAAACTACTTACATAAGATTATTCTTCTTTGTGCACCTTGCCAATCGAGATGATCATAAGCAGAATGTTCTTATTACTTACTTTGTTATAAGCAGGAAGAAAATAAGGAAACACACCAGGCTAAACCGATAGTCAAATGTTTTAAAAGCGGTCGTTATGCGATTGTCATTGCAAATCGCTTCTTTGCTTGGCCAGGAGTAGAAGAAAACAAAAACGGACTCTTACTGACTGAGAAAAATATAAGTACTTCACAAATATTGTGTGTTTTGATCAGATCAATATTTTAATTCGGCAAAATTCATCCAGACTAAAGAGGTCTTCAGAGGTTATTCCCAGAAAATTCAAGATATGCATTTTATTTGGTATGTAAATATCTGTAATATACGGGATTTTAATCAAAATCGTTAAAGCCATTTTTAAGAAAATCAAAATTTTCGAAAAAAAATTCTATATAAAGGGTAGTTACGGGTGAGGGAATTTTCTTGAAAATCTTCGTGTCGCATCCTTGGAAGATACCAAGCCTAAATACGAAGTTTGGTATTTAACGGTTTTTGAGCTATGCTGTCCACAGACATACACACACGGACTTTTTTCTGAAAATGTTTCTTTTTTATTCAGGGGGACTCAAAACAATTATTTCCGGTGAAACCTCGGGATCAAATTTTTGGGTGGAATGCAATACCTTCACTATACACTATGTACACAGTACGTGTAGAGAAAGTAAAAATAATCTTCCTCCCATTCTTTCTGGAATACGATATGTTTGGTTCGTTGGAAAGCTGCCATCGTGTCGAGAGTCGAACCCAGTTAAACGTCACTGAATGATTGAAAGGGGAATGCTTCCTGCCTGGCCGTGCAAAAATCGAAGGATGTGGGGTAGCGCTACTAGGTGACGTCATTAGCTCATAAGAACAGAGGTTGGGCTCCCCAGAAATATACCAAAAATGAGACGGGGATCCCGGGGAAAGCCATGGTTTGGTAGGCCTGACACGGTGCACGAACCCGCGACCTCTCGAATGCGTGCCACAGATGAAACAGCCATCCAGCACTGTTGAACTGCCTTACTTCTTCTAGAAATACTGCAGAAGGAAGATACGCTTGTTGATGCCAGTCATTAATTTTCGATATCGTCATATTGAGCTAGGAAGTGGGAAATGGGAATGTGGTAGATATTCAAGAGAAACATTTCTCATGTCAAGGCCCCTTTTTCCTGCGGCGTTTTCTTTTCTGCCATTGACTTTTGTCTGCAAAATACAAAGAGGACTTTTTTTTTTCGTTCTCCGCATTGTAACTGGTGGCTTCGCTACGTTTTTAGAATATCGATTTTTCATAAGAATGAAGACGTCTGCATTGCCATGCGCCGGCTTTTTGAATACGAGCATTTGAATTCACCCTTTTTAAAAGAAGGATCAGGTCACTGGGGGAAAGAAAGACTCGTAGCTAATGAGGTAGTGTGTCTACCTCCAAACACTAACACACAAGTGAGTTTTCTATAAATGTCTTTGCCCTTCGAGGTATGCACTAAAAAAAAATTGATTGTTAAGTTCATATGACACTCTTGGTCCACCGATCATTTAATTTAATATGTGTGTGATGTCACAAGAGATTTTGCTCTACAGCCAATGGATTACTGTGCGTCAGAGTACAGAATAACATGAGATGAGAGTAATAACAAAGGGTGACCGAAACCGGACGTCAGAGGAAGAGCCACCGTGGAGGGTTCCTAACATACTACAAGCATTTCTTCATCTTGACACGGACAGTGCTACGAGCCTGCCACCCAGGCAAGGAATATGTAAGAGGGCCGTTTTTTTTCAACTTCCGATAGGGTAAAAATAAAACACAAGTTCATAGAAAACTATTTTATTAGTACAAGGTTTGTACTCTTATGGTTACTTTTCAAAATAATCACCGAAAAGATTGAGGCATTTATCGTACCTATGTACAAGCTTTGCAATACCCGCTTCAAAAAATGTTGCCGCCAATAATTTCAAATGAGCATTGATGTTGTTTTCAGGATCTTCGTTGGTTTGAAAGACCTGCCCTCCTAGCCACGTCTTCAGTTCAGTGCCAAGTCAGGACTGTACGGCGGATGATCGAAAATGTGCCATTGACATTTTTCAAGGATCCAATGGGTTGTGCCAGCAGTGTGTGGACGAGCGTTGTTATGGATCAACACAATTCCTGAAGTCAGCATTCCTCTTCGTTTGTTTTGAATGGCTCTGCGCAAACGTCGTAAAGTATGAAGATCTTCAAAACAACGTCAATGCTCATTTGAAATCATTGGCGGCAACATTTTTTGAAGCGGGTATTGCAAAGCTTGTTCACAGGTAGGATAAATGTCTCAATATTTTGGTTTGAAAAGTAACCATAAGTGTACAAAACTTCTAGTAATAAAATAATTTTTTTCTATGAACTTGTCTTTTATTTATAGCCTATCGGAGGTTGGGGAAAAAAAAAAAAAAAAAAAAAAAAAAAAAAAAAAAACGGCCCTCGTAATTAAAACAGTGGATGTAAAGGTAATTTTTAGACAGCTGATGCTAAAAGTAGATCTCTTACCAGATGTCAGTAGTGTTAAAAAAAGGAAATTCTGTCACTCAGTGTTATAAAATAACACTCCAATTTAGCCAACTTCGGTTTATGCGTCCACGGCCTCCTTCAAGTACGCTCGTATCGATTCATAACATGGCGAATTATTTCAATGAACATGAAGTTTAGCAAGCAGCGGAGAGAGCAAAATTACAACTGCTACACTGCCTCCGTTGTATACAATGTTTTCGTTCTATACGAGTAAGTCATCATGTTGTCAGCACTGATGCTAAGCAAGGCAACAACTGAATATCGCTGACCATTAGGCATGAACTCCGTGAAATAGGAAAAACAATCTGTTTGTAATTATAATATGTTTATACATATTGAGAACTTCTAAATATTGTGTATGACACACGTGTTAAAATTGTTGCATATTGTGCGTAGGATTCCTGTACTCGACCTTACGACCTCGTTTTGCAAGCTTTACTCACAATATAAAACACAATTTTTACTTTCTCTACACGTACTATGTACATAGTGTATAGAGAGGGTATTGTAATGCACCCAAAAATTCGATACCGAGATTTCATCGGAAATATATATTTTGAGACCACCTGAATAAAAAAAAAAGCATTTTTAGAAAAATGTCCGTGTGTGTGTCTGTGTGTGTATATGTGGGCAACATAACTCAAAAACGAACTAGGTATTAAATTAGGTATCTTTCGAGGAAGTGACATTTTCATTTTCAAGACAATCCCCCACCCCCAACTACCCTTTACGTGGAACTTTTTTCAAAATTTTGATTTTCTCAAAAATGGCTCTAACGATTTTGATTAAAATTTTTTATATTAAAGATATTTACCTGAGAATTAAAATGTATATCTTGACTATTTTGGGAATAGCCTCTGAAGAGTAGATTCTGGATGAATTTTACTGAATTTTGCATAACTGCTAAACCGTAAGAGATGGACAAAAACTTACAACACAAAAAATGTAGAGCACTTTAAAAATCACAATTTATGGCATATATATTTTTTTTGGTGTTGATCGTTTTTGAGATATTCCTTGTTGTTGCTTCCAGCTACAAAAAAAAAAGTATACTTTTCTCATACAGGAATTTGTCAACTCTTGTCCATACAAACAAAGGAACTTCAGTCACATAGCAACCAGCTTTTGACTATTACTTTAACCTATGGTACTCCCTTATTTCGCTTCTATTTACAAGAAAGCGAATAATAAGACTATTTCTGCTAATGTTTTCTCAATTAGCATGAAGTAAATAGAAGCATGAGCTTTATAACAATAATTTGTTGCACAGATGTAGAGAGCGTCTTGTGAATGGAATACATCAGATTTTTTTTAATAACATAATGCCTTCAGGCGTACCCTACTTGGTCAGTAGGATAGAATGACTTAGCACACAAACACAGATACACATAACACTAAACATCCATGCCTTAGTGGGAATCTGCCGCGAAAAGGTCGCAGCAGAATGTCAACGCAAACCTGTCAACAATATAATATTTAATGTGAACATAAATATATGTATAGAACTTAAAGACCTTATATAGGGTCCATTTGACTGTGTTATTTTCTTGCTATCTATCACTAAATGTTTAATGTAGCTACTTCTGCTAAAAATTCTGAATGTTTCCATTCACATGGCTTTCTCTATATCACTGAAACAAATTATTGTTAAAAAACATATTCTTCTATCCTCTTTATGATAAACATTAGCAGAAATTGTCTTAATTACTTGCTTATTTTTAATTAGAAGGAAAATAATGGGATACACTAGGCTAAAACGATGGTCAAATCCTTTAAACGCCGATTCCCATTTGGATGAAATCCGTTTCTATCAGTTGACAATTTTCCGTGTGAAAAAAGTTATTTCACGAGAAAGAAAACATATATGACATAAATTGTGTTCTAACGTTATCTATATTTTTTGTGTATTAAGTTTCTCTTATGGTTTACCAGTTATGCAAAATTCCGCAAATTCATCCTGAATAACGTAGTCTTCAGAGGATATTTCCAGAAAACTCGAGATATACATTTTATTTGCCATTTAAATATCTTTAATGTACGGCATTTTATTCAAGATCATTGAAGCCATTTTTGAGAAAAATGTTCCAAATGTTTTCCATGTAAAAGGTAGTTTGAGAGAGGGGCATTTTCCCCAAAATCTTCGTGTCGCATCCCTGGAAGATTTTAAACATAAATACAAAGTTCGGTACCTTATAGACTTTTCGTTTTTGAGTTGTTGAGTTCACACACACACACACACACGGACCTGTTACTGAAAATGCTTTTTCTACACGTACTATGTACATAGTGTATAGAGAAGCTATTGTACTCCACCCAAAAATTCGATACCGAGATTCCACCGGAATAAATGTTTTGGTTTCCCCTGAATTAAAAAAAAAACATTTTTACAAAAATGTCAGTTTGTGTGTGTCTGGCCAGCATGTTTCAAAAACGAAAAGACCATTAAATATCAAATTTGATATTTAAGTTTGGTTTCTTCCAAGGATACGACATGAAGATCTTCAAGAAAATCACCTTTACATGAACTCTTTTCGAAAATTTTGATTTTCTTAAAAAAGGCCGTAACGATTTTGATTAAAATATCATATATTAAAGACGTATATTTGACAAACATAATATATATCTTGAATTTTCTAGGAATACCCTCTGAAGACTACTTTAGTATGAATGAATTTTACGGAATTTTTCATAACTGCTAAACCGTAATAGATGGAAAAAACTTATCACACAGAAAATGTAAGGTACGTTAAAACACATAATTTGTTACATAATTTTTCCCCTACAGTTTATAGTTTTTTTTTTAGATATTCCTTGTTTTTTGTTTCAGCTTTAAAACATTTATACCTTTCTCGTACAGGAATTTGTCAACTCGTGTCCATACAAACAAAGGAACATCAGTCACATAGCAACCAGCTTTTGACTATCACTTTAACCTATGCTACTCCCTTATTTCGCTCCTACTTACAAGGAAGCAAGTAATGAGACAATTTCTGCTATTTTTTTCTCGATTAGCATGAAGTAAATAGAAGCATAAAGTTTTTAGCAGTGATTTGTTGCAGAGATGTAGAGAACGTCATATGAAGGGAACACATGAGATTTATTTTGGATACAGGGGACCCTAAAACGTATATTTCCAGTGAAATCACGTTAACGAATGTTTGTGCAATACCTTGTCTATACACTATGTACATAGTACGTATAGAAAAAGCAATAAAGTAGATAGGAAAATAGCTTCACAAAAATAATTTGCATACCCAGTAATAAAAGATGGAATGTAGATAACGTCATTTAAGAGTACCATAGGAGCTTTACTTTCCCTGCTTAGAACGTAGTACATGAAGATGTTACATTCCACCCATTAATTTGACACCGGGGTTTTAATGGAACTACATGTTTTAAGGTCATCTTTATTTTTAAAAAAAAACGCACACACATTTGCACTTTCTCTAGCCTATATACTGAGTGTTAATCAACTACACTGAAATAATTTTCTAGATCGTGCACTTGACTGACATAAGTAATTTGAGATCGGCGATGCATGGTCCTCGGATAAACATAACGCAACTACATAGCGTTAAACGTGTGGGTATCAGGTGCTGATAAGTCGGTGTTAAAGCAAAGCAGGTTGAAACAATGGCTTAGAATGTCTTTAAAACTGCTGTCCGAGTATAGAAATATCGATTTGTAGCAGCTCGTTACTAGCGTTCTCAAGATTTAATGTCGTAAAAATCTGTAAAATCTCGAACTAATCACTTGACAGTGCGACACTGAGCATTCATTAACTACATTCCTGAGTTACGTAGCCTACTCTGGAGGCGTTTTCATAACTGCTGTGGTGGCTTAATGCGTAACGCGGGAAGCTGCAATTCCAAAGGTCATGAGTTTGATTCCTGTCATAGAGAACATGTTCTTTATTATACTTTTTTTCATTCCAGACGAAGTGCCGCGATAAGTGGCGTACTGGCACTTCAGAAACGTATAGCCGTTACTTCAAAATTTCAATAAACATGCCATAATCTCCTATCTGAAATTACTTTTTCAAGTAATCTATATATTCTGTGCATACAATGTATATAGTAGATAGAGAAGGTATACCCAAAATTCGTCGAGATTTCACCGAGTTTTTCTACTGTTTATCTCGGTTAACATGAAGTAGATAGAAAAATAAATTTTTTAACAATAATGAGTTGTAGAGATGCAGAGAAATGTATGTGAATGGAACACATGAGATTTTTTTAAAGTTCGGGTGAAATCTGTTTATTGAACTTTTTGTAGAATGCAATATTTAGCCGTTCTTGCTATACGCGGTAGAGGAAGTAATAAACGGTAATTATAGCAGAGGTGCTAATAAGGGTGGTAAGAGGGTAATCTCCCCTAAACTACAAGAAATAATTAGACTACTTATTATCGGTGTACCAAAGGAAATATTACAACCGTGCTTTTAAAACAAATATTTCACATTTAAGAAATTGAAATGCTATTTTTGGCTAAATGTGTCCATAAAATCCAAAGAAATTCGGAAATCTGCTACATGTAATTACCCCCTCCCCCCACCAGCAGAAACTGATTTGACGCTTCCTGGTGGTAGAGAAAGTAATGTGAATTTAAAGCATAAAATACTTTTTTTACTTTCTCTATGTAGTAAATAGTACACAGGCAGAGAACGAATTGCACTGAACCCAAAAATTCGGTACCGAGATTTCTCCGGAAATATATGTTTTGGGGTCCCCTGAGTCCGAAAAAACATTTTTAGAAAAAGGTCCCTATGTGATGTGTGTTTGTGGACAGCATAGCTCAAAAACGAAATGATCGTTAAATACCAAACTTGGTATGTAGGGTTGGTATCTTTCAAGGATACGACACGGAGATTTTCAAAAACATCCCCCCAGTCCCAACTACCCCTTACATGGAAATTTTTTCTTAAATGTTGTTTTTCTCAAAAATGGCCCTAATGATTTTG
Organism: Hymenopus coronatus; assembly: GCA_030762935.1. Taxonomy (NCBI): domain Eukaryota; kingdom Metazoa; phylum Arthropoda; class Insecta; order Mantodea; family Hymenopodidae; genus Hymenopus; species Hymenopus coronatus. The sequence goes on from CM060899.1 coordinate 64,630,950, forward strand.
ATTAAAATCCCGTATATTAAAACTATTTTTATCCCAAATAAAATGTGTATCTTGTATTTTCTGGAAACAGCCTCTAAAGAACTTTTGACTACACAAAAAATGTAGATCTCGTCAAAGCACAATTTATGACCTTTACGTTTTTGTTGTGGAGGAAACTGTTTCCGAGATATTCCTTGTTATTGGTTTCAATGTGAAGTATTTATATTTTTCTCAGACAAGAAGTGTCCGTTTTTTTTTTTCTACTCCTGACCAAGCAAATAAGCGATTTGTAATGACAATCACATAACGATAGTTTTTAAAACATTTGACTATCATTTTAGCCGAATGCATTCCTTTAGTTCCCTTCTACAAATAAGGAACTAAGTACTATGAACATTCTGTAATGTTTATCTCGATAAGCACTGTTTAGAAATTATAATAATCTTTTGTAAGAAGTTTGTTTATAGAGCAGCTAGAGAAAGTCATGTGAATATAACACATCCGATTTTTTACTTTCTTTAGCCCCGTATGAACAATGTACTAATGGGTACAGAAGTATTGTATTCCAACCAAAAATTCAATGTTGAGTTTTCACCGAAAATACATGTTTTAGGACCCCCCCAAAAGACATTTTCAGAAATAGGTCTGTGTGTGCGTGTATGTGTGTGTGTGTGTGTATGGGTCTGCGGATAGCATAGCCCAAAAATGAAAAGACGGTTAAATACCAAACTTGGTATTTAAGTTTGGTCTCTTCCAAAGATACGACACGAAGATTTCCAAGACAATCTCTTCATCTCCAACTACCTTTTACATGTAAACATTTTCTAAAATTTTGTTTTTCTCAAAGATGGATCTAACGATTTTGATTAAAATTCACGTATATTAAAGCTATTTTCATCCCAAATAAAATGTGCATCTTGCATTTTCTCGGAATAGCCTCTAAATAATTCTATTCCGAATGAATTTTGCGCAACTGGCAAACCGTAAGAGATAGACAAAAACTTACTACACAAAAAAAGGGTAGATCTGGTCAAAACACACAATTTATGTCCTTTACCTTTTTGTTGTGGAGGTAACTGTTTCCGAGATATTCCTTGTTATTGGTTTCAATTGTGAAGTGTTTATACTTTTCTCAGGCAGGAAGTGTCCGTTTTTCTTTTGTTCTACTTCTGACCGAGCAAAGAAGCGATTTGCATTGATAATAATGTTTATCTCGATTAGCATAGTGTTGAAAGAAGAATTATCTTTTGTAGAGCAGCTAGAGAAAGTCATGTGAATGGAACACATCAGATTTTTTCTTTCTCTAGCCTGCATGTACAATGTACATAGTGGATAGAGAAGGTCTTCTATTCCACCCAAAAATTCGATGTCGAGATTTCGCCGGAAATATACGTTTTGGGGTCCCTGTGTCCGAAAAAAGCATTTCAGAAAAAGGTCCGTGTGTGTTTGTGGACAGAATTGCTCAAAAACGAAAAGATCGTTAAATATCAAACTTGGTATATATGTGTAGATTTGGTATCTTTCAAGAATACGACACGAAGGGTTTCAAGAAAATCAACTTACCCTTTACATGGACAATTTTGTTTTTCTCCAAAATTCCGTATATTAAAGCTATTTTCATGCCAAATAAAATGCATAGTTTGTATTTTCTGGGAATAGTCTCAAAAGACCTCTTTTATTCTGAATGAATTTTGCTGAAGTTTGAGTAACTGGTAAACTGTAAGAGATAGACAAGAACATACTACACAAAAAAATGTAGATCACGTTAAAAGCACAATTTATGTCATATAGGTCTTTTTCGTTGAATTGGCCATTTCAGATATATTCCTTGTTATTTGTTTCAGGTTTAAAACACCTATACTTTTTTTTCACACGGAAAGTCGTTAATTCCTGGCCCGGCATAGAAACGGATTTTAACCTCATAGCAACCAGTTTTTAAAATATTTGACTGTCATTTTAGTTTAGTGTATTCCCTTATTTCCCTTCTACTTACAAGGCAGCAAGTAATTAAGACCACTTCTGCTAATGTTTGTCTTGATTATATTTTTATCATAAAGAGTGGATAGAAGAATATGCTTTTTAATAATAATTTGGGTAAAGTTATACAATGATTCCACTACATATACGGACACGCGCGCGCGCACACATACATACACACGCTCTCTCTCTCTCTCACACACATACATCCTGGTCTTAAGACTTTTACTGGCAATCCATACTTGAAAGTGTTGAAAACATTAAGTTGTTCAGATGTGAAAGTTGCCAGATGCCCGAAATTTTTACTCCTTCTTGGGATCATTGGGGTTTTAGCTTCACAGATCCCTCGGTTACACTCTACCTTCGGCCGCAACTGCTACATTCCTCAACTTATAAAAAATATCCCTTGGCTACGCTTTGCGGCTTAGGGCCCTCCACGTTAGGCTACGCTTTGCGGCTTAGGGCCCCAAATGTTTATAACAGACCAGTAAGTAACTACAATGCGACTCTAATGACGAAACAACAAAGTGGTGGAACCATCATATACACATCGCATTTTTCTGTACATTTAACCGTTTCCGAGGTATTCCTTATTATTGGTTTCAACGTTAAATTACTATATTTTTTTCAAACATGAAGTCAACTTTCGTTTCAGTTCTTTTGTTCTAATTCTGGGAATGCAAAAGAGAACCGAATTTCAATTGCTTCATATCGTGATAACTTTAAAAGTTTTGACTAGGTGTCCCTTTAGACCAGTGTCGCTGTGGCTTACAAGGAAGCAAGAAATAAGAGCCTGTTTATTAATGTTTACCTCTATTAACATAACGTAAATATAAGAATAATGTTTTTAAACGAAAGTTTGGTTGTGGAACAGCTAGAGAAAGTCATTTTAATAATACTCATAAGATTTTTCCTTCTAAAACAGCTGAAGAACAAATAAACCAAACAACGGTTGTATAAAAACTGAGACCCAAAGGATAAGAGCTAAAATAAACACTTCATTTGGAATAATAATATCGAAATCAACGAATCGCTCTTTTTACTTGCTCTATACGAACTATGTACATAGTGTATAGAGAAGGTATTGCATTGTGCCCAAAAAGTCGATACCGAGATTTCACCAGAAATATGTTTTGAGACCCCCTGAATAAAAAAGAGCATTTTTAGAAAAATGTCCGTGTGTATGTGTGTCTGTCGTGTGTGTAGGGGGGGGCAACTATCTCAAAAATGAAAAGACGTTAAAAACCAAACTTGGTATTTAAGTTTTGTATCTTTCAAGAAAATCCCACCACCCCAAACTACCCTTTACATGGAACTTTTTTCGAAATGTTTGACTTTCTCAAAAATGCCTTTAACGATTTTGATTAAAATTTCGTATATTAAAGATGTTTACCAAAAAAAATAAAATGTATATCTTGAATTTTCTGGAGATAGCCTCTGAAGACTACTTTACTCCGGATGAATTTTACGGAATTTTGCATAACAGCTAAACCGTAAGAGATGGACAAAAACTTACAACACAAAAAATGCAGAGCACCTTAAAACACACAATTTATCTTATATACACTTTTTTCGTGGAGTTGATCGTTTTTGAGATACTCCTTGTTTTTGGTTTCAGCTTTAAAAAACATACTTTTCTCATACAGGAATTTAACAATTCCTGTGCATACAAACAAAGCAACTTCAGTCACATAACCAACTTTCGGCTATCACTTTAACCAATATAACTGCCTTATTTCTCTTCTACTTACATGGAAGCAAGTAATAGAACTATTTCTGCTGATTTTTTCTCGATTAGTGTGAAGTACATAGAAGTATAAGCTTCTTTTTAACAATAATTTTTGGCAGAGATGTAGAGAAAGTCATGTGAATGGAACACATCAGATTTTTTTTTCTAAAACAGCTGAAGAAAAAAATAAACCAAACAGCGGCTGTATAAAAGCTGAGGCCCAAAGGATAAGAACTAAAATAAACACTTCATTTGGAAAAATGACATCTACGGAACAAATGAGAGTCGAAATCAACGATTCGCTCTTTTTTTGTCGCGGTTTCTTAAGAAATGCTAATACACAATTCTATGTAATTTCTCTCTTATATGATGACGGGTAAAATTGGCATAGAAATAACATTTACTATCTATAGAATAAATACAGAATTTCTACTCACCTTTTTATGAGATGAACCAATCAGAGACGGCGATATTACGATCAGATGGTGATAAGTAGAAACGTCAACAAAGTTACACCAACACTTTTCTTCTTCTTACTTTTTTGACACGAGTGTATTTAATGACGGACACAATACGAAAACCACGCACATACAACAAACAAAAGACACACTCAGTTTGATCACTATTATTAATACGTACTGATAACAACCATGCTTGCTTGCGCACGACACCCACAAAAACACACAGCTTGCATTAGCGTTCTACTTCACACTGACGCGATCTGTGCCTTGCTTTGCGTCGACCCCTCCACTCTCTACGTCACTCACTATTGTCCGACTACTGCGCGGAGAGACTCGCAGTGTTGCCAACCACTCGCCCTCGAGTGTGTAGGTGTGTATCCAATCAGCCGTAGTTACGCGCTGAAGGAATGATTACGTTCTTTTGATGGGGGTCCTTTAGTGGCTCAAAGGTAGCGCCCCACTTGGCTCAGAAAGAAGTTTCAGAAGCATTTTACAACTCATCCAAAATGGATGTGCTGAAGGCAAAATGATCTCTACAATCTTATGTGCTTGCGGCACAATTAGATCCCAGCTCCAGAGGCGGCTTGTGAGCAGCAGCGGCTCGTCGTTATGTATCTTGGGGGTTCACAACATGTTAGTCAGATAGCTCTGAAAATGTGAAATAACATAGTAAAAATAACATATGGTTCCACCACTTGGCATTACTTCTATACGTGGGCACTTTTGTTATTTCGTCATTAGAGCCACTTTGTAGTTATTTACTGGTCTGTTATAAACATTTAGGGCCCTAAGTGGAGGGCCCTAAGCCGTAAAGCCTAGCAGAGGGATCTGTGAAGCTAAAACCCCAATGATCCCAAGAAGAAGTCAAAATTTCGGCAATCTGGCAACTTTCACATCTGAACAACTTAATGTTTTCAACACTTTCAAGTACAGATCGCCAGTAAAAGCCTTAAGACCGTTTGTATGGGTGTGTGGGTGTGTGCGCGCGCGCCTGTCCGTATGTTGGTGGAACCATCGTATAACTTTACCAAAGTTATGATTATTAACAGATAATTAAAACAATAGCCGCATCTAACAACAATAATAATAATCATACGGAACGGACGGAATTCGGCACCGAACTAATGCAGCTAATATAAATATACCCACGAGGGGGCGCCCCTGGGAGGGAGAATGAGATGAGAGGATACACCACACGGACATAACCAGGAGAGATTCATCCAAAATGAATGTGTTAAAGGCAAATTTATCTCTTCAACCTTATGTACTTGCGGCACATTTAGATCGAGAAGTTTTATTAGCGGCTCGTGACCAGTAGCGGCTGGTGATTATATATTTGCCGTGTTCATAACATTGATTCAATAGTCCTTAACATGTGAAGTTAGTATATGCTACATAACAGTTATAATTATAAACAACCCGATACAGCAATAATAATAATAATAATAATAATAATAATAATAATAATCATACAGACGGACGGGATTCAGCACCGAACCAATGCAACCTATGCCCGGAGGAGGCGCCCCTGGGAGGGAGAATGAAAGGATAGGATACACAAGACGGCGTAATCAGGAGAGACTCATCCAAAATGAGTGTGTTAAAGGCAAATTAATGTTTATAAGTGTGTGTACTTGCAGCACAATTAGACCGTCACAGTTCTAGTAGCGACTCGTGAGCAGCATGGGTCGTGGTTAGGTTATATTTTGAGTGTTCACAACATTTTAGTCAGATACCTCTGAAAGTGTGAAATACGAGGGCCTTTTTTTTTCACCATCCGATAGGCTATAAATAAAAGACAAGTTCATAGAAAACAATTATTTTATTACCAAAAATGTTGTACACCTATGATTACTTTTCAACATAATCACCGAAAATATTGAGACATTTATCCTACCTGTGCACAAGCTTTGCAATACCCGCTTCAAAAAATGTTGCCGCCAATGATTTCAAGTGAGCATTGACGTTGTTTTGAAGATCTTCGTACTTTACGACGTTTGCGGAGAGCCATTCAAAACAAACGAAGGGGAATACTGACTTCAGGAATTGTGTTGATCCATGACAACGCTCATCCACACAACCCATCGGCTCCTTGAACAATTTTAATGGAACATTTTCGATCATCCGCCATACAGTCCTGATCTAGCACCCAGCGACTTTCACCTCTTCCCTGAACTGAAGAAAACCAATCTTTTCGGTGATTACGTTGAAAAGTAACCATAAGTGTACAAAACTTTTAGTAATAAAATAATTGTTTCAATGAACTTGTATTTTATTTATAGCCTACCGGAGGTTGAATAAAAAAGAACGGCCCTCGTAGCATAAGCTGCATAAAAGTTATGATTATGAACAAATAATTAAAACACTAGCCGCCCCTAACAACAACAACAATAATAATATCAATAGCAATAAAACAAATCATACAGACGGACGGGATTCAGCACCGAACAAATGCAAGCTACTGTACCTACGCCCTGGAGAGGGCGCCCTCGGGAGGGAGAATGAGATGAGGGAATACACCACATGGCCGTAACCAGGAGGGACTCGTCCAAAATGAATGTGTTAAAGGCAAATAAATCTCTATAACTATTGTTTCCACGTGAGAAACAACTGAACATAGGAAGGATTTTAACGGAGTGAAAAATATTGCTTCCACCATTATTAACGGGTCTCTCGGAAGTGACAAAAAGGTATTTGGAATAACTTGGGTATTTTAGAGATACCTAGATATTTTTGGGTTGTATGTTTTCGTTTATTGCTTAACATTTATTTACCAGTTATACAAGGTCACATTATAGTGTCGATTACCGGTCTATTGCCAGAGTATTCAGTTTATTCTCTAATAATTCAAGATATACATTTTATATATCTCGTAACTGTTTTAATGTGTGGTATTTAATCATAAACAATACAGTTACTTTTGAAAAAAATATGATCTGTAACACTCCCATGACTTTCTCTAACTGCTCCAATCACAAACTTCTTACAAAAGATTATTCTTCTTTCTACACCATGCTAATCGAGATAAACATTAGCAGAATGTTCTTATTACTTAGTTCCTTATTAGTAGAAGGGAGCTAAAGGAATGCACTATGCCAAGGCGATGGTCAAATGTTTAAAAAGCTATCGTTGTGTGATTGTCATTGCAAATCGCTTCTTTGCTTGGCCAGGAGAAGAACAAAAGAAGAACGGGTACTTCCTGTCTGAGAAAAGTATAAGTACTTTACAGTTGAAACTAATAACAAGGAATATCTAGGAAACGCTTACTTCCACAACAAAAAACTTATAGGACACAAATTGTGTGTTTTGACGAGATCTATATTTTTTGTATAGTATGCTTTTTTTTTTATCTCTTACAGTTTAGCAGTTAAGCAAAATTCGGCAAAATTCATCCAGAACAAAGAGGTCTTCAGAGGCTATTACAAAATATACATTTTAATTGGGATTAAAATATCTTTAATATATGGTATTTTGATCACACTCATTAGTCATTTTTGAGAATATCAAAATTTTCAAAAAATGTACTAAGTAAAAGGTAGTTTGTGGAGGGGGGATTTTCTTGAAAATCTTCGTATCAATTTAAAACTATTTAACTATTTAATGGTATTTTCGTTTTAAAGCTATGATGTCCACAGACACAAGGACCTTTTTCTAAAAATGCTTTTTTCGGACTCAGGCGATCTCAAAACATATATTTCTGGTGAAATCTCGACACTAAATTTTGGGTACAATACAATACTTTCTCTATCCCTATGTAAATTGTGCATACGGGGCTAGAGAAAATCATAAGTACTATACCTACAATTGAAACCATAACAAGGAATATCTCGGAAACGGTTATCTTCAGAACACAAATTGTGTGTTTTGTCGAAATCTACATTTTTTTGTGTAGTAAGTTTTTGTCTATCTCTTACAGTTTAGCAGTTAAGCAAAATACGGCAAAATTCATCCAGAATAAAGAGGTCTTCAGAGGCTCTTCCTAGAAAATCAAAAACATATTATATTTGGGATTTAAATATCTTTAATATACGGTATTATAATCAAAATCGTTAGAGTAATTTTCAAGAAAATTTAAAATATCGAAATTTGTTCCATGTAAAGGATAGTTTAAGGTGTGGGATTATTTTTGAAAATCTTCGTGTGGCATCCTTGGAAGATACCAAACCTAAATACCAAGTTTGGTATTTAATGTCTTTTTGTTTGTGCGCTGTACTGTCAACACACACACATGGGCCTTTCTATAAAAAATCTGATGCGTTCCATTCACATGACTTTCTCTAAATCTCTGCAACGAATTGTTGTTAAAAAGGTTATTCTTCCATTTTTTTCATGCTAATCGAGAAAAAAATTAGCAGAAATGGTCCTTTTACTTGCTTCCTTGTAAGCAGAAGCGAAATAAGGGAGTATCATAGGCTAAATTAATAGTCAAAAGCTGGTTGCTATGTGACTGAAGTTCCTTTGTTTGTATGGACAGGTGTTGACAAATTTCTGTATGAGAAAAGTATAAGTATTTTAAAACTGAAGCCAATAACAAGGAATATCTCATAAACGATCAACTCCACAAAAACTTATATAAACACAAATTGTGTGTTTTAACGAGCTATACATTTTTTGTGAAGTAAGTTTCTCTCTATCTGTTACGGTTTACCAACTATGCAAAATTCCGCAAAATTCATCCAGAATAACCATGTCTTCAGAGGCTATTTAAAGAAAATTGAAGATAAATATTTTAAATGGCATGTAGTCATCTTTAATATACGATATTTTAATCTAAATAGCTATAGTAATTTTTGAGAATTTTTGAACATTTTCCCATGTAAATGGTAGCTTATGGTGGGCGATTTTCTTGTGGCATCCTTGGAAGATATCAAACCTAAATACCATGTTTGGTATTTAACGGTATTTTGGTTTTTTGAGCTATGCTGTCTGCATACACACACACACATACACACACACACGGAGCTTTTTCTAAAAATACTTTTTTCCGGGCCCAGGGAACCCCAAAACATACATTTCCAGTGAAATCTGGGAATCGAATTTTTGGGTGGAATACAATACCTTCTTTATTCACTATGCACATTTGATATGCGAGCTAGAGAAAGTAATAAAAATTTTCTTTCAAAGGTAGTTAGGGTGGGGGAATTTTCTTGACAATCTTCGTGTCCCAACTATTAAAAATATTATATTTAAATAATAAGTTTGGTTCTTACTGAAGTTTTCGTTGGTATTTGCCAAGCGTTTCACGCCCTCCGTGGTGTAGGGGTTAATCTGTAATACTCAAGATTGAGGTTCAAACTTGGCGGAGTTTGATGGATACTTTTCGGTCACAAAAATCCTTAGCATGGCTACCTTCGGAAATAAAATAAGCCCGGTGGTCCCTAAAATGTTTATTTGACGTAAAAAAGATCAATACCTTAAAGGAGAAAGATTTATGAGTAAAATTCCGTAATTTCGCGTCCCCAAGTCGTGATTTCGTTTTAGTGCCATCTGTGAGCGACGAGCCGACCCCCGTCACCTAGCGGCAAACTCGCGAACTAGAAAATCAAATTCATTCAAGGAAACATCGTAACGGTGCCCTATGCTCTACTTAGGGGCTACAGGAAATTAACTCACACGTCTCCTCACACGTACATGGATATTTTTATAAAAATGGTCTTGTTTTTAATCAGGATCCCCCTAAACATATATTTGCACCGAAATGTTTGTAATAACATTTAGTGGAGAATTGCAGTAATTTTCTACCTATTTTTGCGTGGTAGATAAAGTAAATGCTTTTATAATAACCATTAATAATATTAATAATAGTGACAACAATGATAATTATTATTATTAAGTTCTCTATACTATGCAGAGAGAAGGTATTGTATTGCATCCAAAACTTCGATATCATGATTTCATCGGAAATTTATATTTTGGGTCCCTTTGAATCCAAAAAAAAATATTTCTGGAGAAAGCTCCGTGGGTGTATGTGTTTGTGTGTTTGGACAGCATAGCTCAAAAATGAAAAGACCGTTAAATACCAAACCTGGTATTTAAGTTTGGTATCTTGCGAGGATGCGAAACGAAGATTTTCAAGAAAATCCCCCATCCAAACTACCCTTTACATGGAACTTTTTTCGAAAATGTTGGTTTTATAAAAAATGGCTATAACGATTTTGACTAAAATATCGATCTTGAATTTTCTGGGAATGGCCTCTGAAGACTACTTTATTCTTGATCAATTTTACGGAATTTTGCATAACTGCTAAACCGTAAGAGATGGACCAAAACTTACCAAACAAAAAAGGTAGAGCACATTAAATCACACAATTTATGTTACATTCATTTTTTTCGTGGAGGTGATCGTTTTTGAGAAATTTCTTGTTTTTGGTTTCAGCTTTAAAAAATATACATATCTAATACGGTGATTTGTCTACACCTGTCCGTACAAAGTAACTTCAGTCACATAGCAACCAGCTTTTGACTTTCACGTTAACCTATGGTACTCCTTTATTTCGCTTATACTTACAAGGAAGCAAACCATAGTACCATTCTGCTATTTTTTTCTCGATTAGCATGATGTAAATAGAACCATAAGCTTTTTAACAATTTTTTGCAGAGATGTAGAGAAAGTCATGTGAAGGGATCACATCAGATTTTTTTTTAAATTTCTTTTTACACCACATACGTACACAAGGACCTTTTCCTTAAAAACCTTTTTTTGGATATAGGGCACCCTAAAACGAGTATTTTCGTTGAAATCTCGGTATGGCATTTTTGGATGGAATCTAATAGTTTCTCTATACACTATGTACAAAACCAACTGACATTTTACTAATAAAAATTGGCCTTTAAATATGGTTATGTATTACTTTCGCTATCACATACATAATAGACAGACAAGATATTGTATTCCCCAAACATTCGACACCGGTATTTCACTGCAAATTCTAGTTTAAAGAACCCCTGAATTAAAAAAACTGATGTGTTCCATTCACATGACTTTCTCTTCAACTCTACACAAATTATTGTTAAAAAGCTTATGCTTCTATTTACTTCATGCTAATCGATAAAAAATTAGCAGAAATAGTCTTATTACTTGCTTCCTTGTAAGTAGAAGCGAAATACGGGAGCAACATAGGTTAAAGTGATAGACAAAAGGTGGTTACTATGTGACTGAAGTTCCTTTGTATGGACACGGGTTGACAAATTCCTGTACAAGAAAATTATGTTATTCTAAGCTGAAACCAAAAAACAAGGAATATCTCAAAAACGATGAACTCTACGAAAAAAAAATGTACATAACAAATTATGTGTTTTAACGTGCTCTACATTTCTTGTGTGATAAGTTTTTGTCCATCTCTTACGGTTTAGTTATTATGCAAAATTCCGTAAAAATTCACCCAGAATAAGGTAGTCTGGAGAGGCTATTCCCAGAAAATTCAAGATATGCATTTTAATTGTCGTGTAAATATCTTTAATATATGATATTTTAATCAAAATCATTACAGCCATTTTTGAAAGAATGAACATTTTCGAAACAATTTCCATATTAAGGGTATTTGAGTGTGGGAGGATTTTCTTGAAGATCCTTGGAAGGTACCAAACTTAAATATCAAGTTTGGTTTTTAACGGTCTTTTCGTTTTTGAGCTATGCTGCCCACAGACACACACACATTCACACACACATATAGACAGACGGACAGGCAGACAGATACACACACGGGCATTTTTCTAAAAAAGCTCTTTTTTTTTTTTTTAGATTCGGGGTATCTAAAAACATGTATTTCCGGTGAAATCACAGTATTGAATTTTAGGGTGCAATACAATACCTTCTGTATACACTATATACATAGTACGTATAGAGAAAGTGAAATTAGAAAAAAAGGTCCCCGTGTATTTTATGAATAGCATTACTCAAAAACGAAAGGTCAGTACAATACCATACTTGATATTTAAGTTTAGATCTTCAAAGAGTGCGATACGAAGATTTCCAGGAACTTTTCTCACCCTATATTACTTTTTACATGGAAGAATTTTCAGAATTTTCGATCAATAATGGCTCTAACGATTTTTATTAAAATGAAATATATTAAAGATATTTACATAGAAAACAAAATAAATTTGCTTTCCTTGGTTAATTAATGGCACGAAAGTCTGCAAGGGACCAAGGTGTACCACCCGGCCGCTGCATTCCCCATCTCTTCGTGAACAGGGTGTAGTACTGGAGGGTGAGACATGATCAGCGCCTCGAATCCCTGTCGGCCGGTTGATGCGGTCTTCTCGATCTGGAGCCGCTATTTCTCAATCAACTAGCTCCTCACTTGGCCCTCCAGAGACCTCATGAGGCTGAGTGCACCCCGGACCAGGTCTCCCAGTGGGAGGAAATTCCCCACGCCAGTACCGGGAATCAACCCAGGTCTCCTGGATTTCCTTGGTTACAATGACAAAACTATTTTTAATGTTACCGTAAGAACTTCAAAGCCTCAATGTGCCAGCAAATACGATGCTCTTGAAGAAGGTCTTGATATAACACTAGCTTTAATGTATTCTTGTATGTGGAAATAATTGCGTTTTACTTTCTCTACACGTAGTATGCACATAGTGCATAGAGAAGGTATTGTAATTCACCCAAAAATTCGATACCGAGATTTCTCCGGAAATATATGTTTTAGGACTCCCTGAATCCAAATATAAAAAGCATTTTTAGTAAAATGTCCGTGTGTGTGTGTGTGTGTGTGTGTGTGTGTGTGTGTGTGTGTGTGTGTCTGTGTGTATGTGTGTCTGTGGGCAGCATAGCTCAAAATTGAAAAGATCGTTAAAAACCAAACTTGGTATTTAAGTTTGGTATCTTCCAAGGATGCGACACGAAGATTTTCAAGAAAATCCCCCCATCCAAAGATACCCTTTACTTGGAGAAAAGTTCGAAAATTTTGATTTTCTTAAAAATGGCTCTAACGATTTGGATTAAAATCTCGTATATTTAAGATATTTACATGACATATAAAATGTATATCTTGAATTTTCTGGGAATAGCCTCTGAAGACTACTTTGTTCTGGATGAATTTTACGGAATTTTGCTTAGCTGCTAAACCGTAAGAGATGGACAGAAACTTAGCACACAGAGACTGTAAAGCACGTTAAAACACACAATTTATGTAATATACATTTTTTTCGTGGAGTTGATTGTTTTTGAGATATTCATTGTTACTGATTTCTCATTCAGTTATTTGTCAATTGCTGTCTACACAAACAAAGGAACTTTAGTAACATAGCAACCACCATTTTGACTATGAGTTTAACCTATGGTACTCCCTTATTTCCCTTCTACTTACATGGAAGCAGGTAATAAGTATATTTCTGCTAATTTTTTTTCGATTAGATGAAGTAAATAGAATAATTTGTTGCAGAGATGTAGAGAAAGTCATGTGAATAGAACACATCAGATGCTTTTAGATTCAAGTAACATGAGAGTCGTATTATCCCAAGGGTTCTGGTTAGAACCCATAAGTTTGATTCCTGTGATCCTGGGTTTTCAGGATTTTCCTTGGCTCGCAAGCAAATGCTGACAAGATTTGTCATCTACCACGATTTCCTGTTCGTCATTCCGTGTCTTCGTCATTTCCTTTCATCTGTTTTAACTTCTCTATTTCGGAATTGGGGGTCGGTTGAGTCAAGTGTTCTACAGGGTTCCATTCTGGCACCTTAGCTCTTCAAAGTTTACGAGGGTCAAGCAGAAAGTAACAAACGCATTGGCTTAACTAAACAATAACGAAAGTTATCAACAGAAAACTTTATTTACAAAGTTACAGTACCTTACTCTATTTCTCAAAGTAATCTCCATTCTGTCAAGACATATATTGTCACGTGGTACCAGTTTTTCAATGCCGACATTATATTCCTCTACCGCCAAAGAACTTAATCGTTTCTTTGAGTGCACAAAATATTCGGCCAATAGAATTTTATAGGCAGATAACGCAAGTGTTTGGTGATAATGCAATGAACGAGTCTTCAGAGAGAAAATGGCGCATTATTTACGAGTAATCAAGGAAGAACCAGAGTGTACAATGAAGACCGGACAGGAAGTTCATCTATCGTTATGGAGGGGTTGAAAGCAAATATTGATAAAAAAATTATTTACTTCAACCAACCGAAAACAAATTAGCAGAAATAGCTTTTTTTTCCCCCTCCCTTTAACATCTAAGGTCATATAGAGGGCTTCGAATTAGAATCAACTCGTCGTAGGTTTACATTGGGTTTAAACCATTTTATTTCCTCCAACACCCACACTTACGCTCTCACATACATACTTCCAGTCTCTATGGGGGATAAGGAATAATTCTGGTTAAAGAAAAATTCCCCGCCGTAGCCGGGAATCGAACCCAGGACCTCTGAGTGAGAAGACAGCTCGCTGACCATTCGACCACGGAGGCAGTCAGAAATAGTCTTATTGCTTGCTTCCTTGTAAGTAGAAGCGAAATAAGAACCATAGGTTAAAGTGATAGACAAAAGCTGGTTGCTATGCGACTGAAGTTCCTTTGTTTGTATGGACACGATTTGACATATTCCTATGTGAAAAGTGTATGTTTTTCAAAGCCGAAACCAAAAACAAGGAATATCTCAAAAATTATTAACACCAAAAAATATTTATGTAATATAAATTGTGTGTTTTAACGCGCTCCACATTTTTTGTGTTTTTAATTTTTAGTTCATCTCTTACGGTTTAGCAGTTATGAAAAGTTCCGTAAAATTCATCCAGAATAAAGAGGTCTTTTGAGGCTATTCCCAGAAAATTAATTTTATTTGGCAAGTAAACATGTTAAATATAAGAGATTTTAATCAAAATCGTTAGAGCCATTTTTAAGAAAATCAAAATTTTCGATATTTTTCCCATGTAAAGGATAGTTTGGAGTGGGGGGATTTTTTTGAAAATCTTCGAGTTGCATCCTTGGAAGATAGTAAACATAAATACCAAGTTTGGCTTTTAACGGTCTTTTCGTTTTTGAGCTATGCTGCACACACACACACAAACACACACAGGCAGACACACACTCGGACATTTTTCTAAAAATGCTTTTTTGGATTCAGGAGGTCTCAAAACATATATTTCCGGTGAAACCGTGTATCGAATTTTTGGGTGCAATACAATACATTCTCTATACACTATGTACATAGTACGTATAGAGAAAATAAAAAGCAGTTTTTCATTTTGGACCGGTAATATTTCCTAACGGATGAAAATTTTAAAGTATGTATGACATCATGGCTCAGATCTTTAGCGGTGGAAAAGTATAACATCTGCATTGAAAAATCTGTGTTCCATTCACATGACTTTCTCTACATCTCTGAAACAAATTATTGTTAAAAAGCTTATTCTTCTATTTACTTCATGCTAATTCAGAAAAAAATAGCAGAAATAGTCTTTTCACCTGCTTCCTTGTAAGTAGAAGCGAAATAAGGGAGTATCATAGGTTAAAGTGACAGTCAAAAGCTGGTCGCTATGTGACTGAAGTTCTTTTGTTTGTATAGACAGGAGTTGACAAATTCCTTATGAGAAAAGTAGTTTTTCAAAGCTGAAACGAAAAACAAGCAATATCACAAAAACGATCAACTCCTCGATAAAAACGCATATAACATAAATTGTGAATTTTAACATGGTCTACATTTTCTATCCAGTAAGTTTTTGTCCATCTCTTACGGTTTAGCAGTTATGCAAAATTCTGCAAAATACATCCAGAATAAAGTAGTCTTCAGAGGCTATTCCCAGAAAATTCAAGATATACATTAAAGTTGTCAGATATATATTCTTTAACATACGATATTTTAATCAAAATCTTTAGAGCCTTTTTATAGAAAATCAAAATTTTCGAAAAAAAGTTCCATGTAAAGGGTAGTTGGGGGTGGGGGAATTTTCTTGAAAATCTTCGTGTCACCTGTTTGGTATTTGACGGTGTTTTCGTTTTTGAGCTATGCTGTCCACAAACACACACACACACACACGCACACACGGAGCTTTTCCCAAAAATGCTTTTTTTGGATTCAGGGGGACCCAAAACATGTATTTCTGGCGAAATCTCGGTATCGAATTTTTGGGTGGAATACGATACCTTCTCTATACACACTGTACATAGTACGTGTAGAGAAAGTAAAAATGTATATGATATAAATTGTGTTTTTAATGTCTATCTCAAACGGTTTGCCAGTTAGTACAAAAGTCACCCAGAATGAAGAGGTCTTCAGAGGCTATTCCCAGAAAATTCCAGATATACATTTCGTTTGTAGTAAAAATATCTTAAGCATAAAGTATTTTAACCAAAATTGTTACAGCCAGTACTGCGAGAATCAACATTTTCGAAAAATGTTCCATGTAAAGGGCAGTTGGGGTGGGCGATTTTTCTCGAAAATCTTTGTTTCGCATCCTGGAAGATATTTGTTATTTAAGTTTTGAGCTATGCTGCCCACAGGCACATACGCACACATAGGCTCTTTTTCTTAAAAAAAAAGTTTTTTGGACTCAGGGGACCTCAAAACATACATTTCCGGTGAAATCTTGGTATCTAACTTTTGGGTGCAATGCAATAGGTACCCTCTCTAGACATCATGCACATAGTACGTGTAGAGAAACTAAAAGGAATTCTCATGAAAGTAAGCAAGTCGAATCGATACGTTAATGATTTAAATTATTTACGGTTAATGTCTTTGCCGTGCGTATTCATATTTAAAATGTATTTTTTACCTTCCGGAGACAGAGAAATAAACTCGAGATTCCAATGGCAATGAAGTGCTTTTAAAGGTGTAAGGACGGGATAGTTCGTACCTGAAAGGAATGGATGTTAATACAGGTTTACTTTCTCTACACGTATTAGTACGTAGTGTATAGAGAAGGTATTGTATTGAGCCCAAAAATTCGATACCGAAACTTCACCGGAAATATATGTTTTGGGACCTCCTGAAAAAAAATTAGAAAAGAAAGTCTGTGTGTATGTGTACTTGGTATTTTATTTTGGTATCTTCCAAGGATACGACACGAAGATTTTCAAGAAAATCCCTCCACCCGAAACTACCCTTTACATGGAACATTTTTCGAAAATTGTAATTTTCTCAAAAATGGCTCAAACGACTTTGATTAAAATACCTTATATGTAAGGTATTTTTATGAAAAACGAAATGTATATCTTGGATTTTCTGGGAATAGCCTCTGAAGACCCTTTTTTCTGGGTGACTTTTGTAATAACTGGCAAACCGTAAGAAATATACAAAGCTTGCTATACTAAAATGTAGATCTAATTAAAACACACAACTTATGCCATATAACTTTTTTTTTTTTTTTTTTTTTTTGTAGAGTTAACCGTTTTCGAGATATTCCGGATTATTGACTTCAATTTTAAGCCACTTAAACTTTACTCAAATGGGAAAATATCTTTCTTTTCGTTTGTTTACCGCACCTCAATTGTTTCAAATAGCGACCGGCTTTTAAAGGACGAGTCTATCGCTTTAGCCTGTGTATTTTCTTATTTCCCTTCTACTTACAAGGAAGCTAGTAATAATTCTGCTTTTGTTCATCTTGATTGTTGTAGATAACAGATTAATGTTTTGAATAAAAGGTTTGTTTGCTGAACAGTTAGAGGGCATCATGTGAATGGAACACATTAGATTTTTTTCCTTTCTACTTACAAGAAACAAGTAATAAGGACAATGTTTATCTCGTTTATCATCAAGTAGATAGACGAATAAGCTTATTAACAATAATTTGTTACAGAGATGTAGAGAAAGTCATGTGAAGCGAACACATAAGATATTTTAAAGGAATGGTGCAAGGAAATGATAGAGGTTTTATACAGCGGATTAAAGAAGTGCCACAGACGTTATTATCCACTGCGAAGCTTCTAGAAGCCACAGTGTTACACTACTTTTGTAATGCATTAAATTTTAAGGTCCAAGGCAAAGATAGTTTTGCACCGAAAAATTGCAATTATTTATTGTTTTGCATTTATTAATATTTGTCATTTTCTATTACCGTAGCGTATAGCAATTTCCCAACTCTGTCGAATTCTTAAAAGTTTACTTTGACAGTTGGTGGTTGACATTACTCATTAAAAGCATCCGAAATGGTACGTCGACTTCTGAAGCAACATTACCATGATAGTTTCAGCTTTTACCAATGTAAACTAGAAATAACTTTGGTAACAGTCAACGACGTATGCAGCAGCATTTTTCTTATCCTGGGAGTTTTAATTAAATCACTGTTTACACGGATCTCTATTAATTTTGCTACCATTCCACGAAATGTCCCACATCATTTAAATAATGTATAATCAAATAAAATCAATATTAATAACATAATTAATCTAAATTAAAAGTTAAACTTTAAAATAATAGATCAAAGAATAGTACGATGAAGTAAAATGAAGTTTAAATAAAACAAAATTGATGACAACAGATTAAAAACAAAATACGCCACATCAATTCAAACAAAAAATAGGATTTGTTTTTACAGTAAGTTATATGAAATTAAATAAATTAAATTTCAAGGACAAAACTTTATGAAAAATCTGATATGTTCCATTCACATGACTTTCTCTACGTCACTGAAACAAATTATTGTTAAAAAAACTTAAGCTTCTATTTACTTCATGCTAATTCAGAAAAATTAGCAGAAATAGTCTCATTACTTGTTTCCTTGTAAGTAGAAGTGAAATAAGGGAGTACCATAGGTTAAAGTGATAGTCAAAAGCTGGTTGCTATGTGACTGAAGTTCCTTTGTTTGTATGGACAGGAGTTGACAAATTCTTGTATGAGAAAAGTATAAGTTTTTCAAAGCTGAAACAAAAAAAAAAAAAAACAGGAATATCTTAAAAACGATGAACTGCACTACAAAAATGTAAATAACATAAATTGTGTGGTTTAATGTGCTCTACATTTTTTGTGTGGTAAGTTTTTGTCCATCTCTTACGGTTCAGCAGTTATGCAAAATTCCGTAAAATTCATCCAGAATAAAGTAGTCTTTAGAGTCTATTCCCAGAAAATTCAGGATATACATTTTGTTTGTCTTTAATATACGATATTTAATCAAAATCGTTAGAGCAATTTATAAGAAAACCATTTTTACGAAATAAGTTCCTTGTAAAGGGTAGTTGGGGGTGGGGGGATTTTCTTGAAAATCTTCGTGTCACATCCATGGAAGATACCAAACTTAAACACCAAGTTTGGTATTCAACGGGCTTTTCGTTTTTGAGCTATGCTGTCCACAGACACACGCGGACCTTTTTCTGAAAATGCTTTTTTTTTTTTTTTTGGATTCAGGAGGACTCAAAACATATATTTCCTCTGAAATTTTGGTATCGAATTTTAGGGTGGAATGGCATCTCGATACACTATGAATATAGCACGTGTAGAGAAAGTAAAAAGAAAGAAAAGAAAGACAGTCTTCTACTTGTAATATATCTGCCCAATTTACCTAGTTTCTAACTACTGGAAGCAGCAGTTTAAACCAATTCACTCCTATATTATCGTGCTGCTGAAAAGGTTAACATGAGTGGTATAAAAGGCTGCGATAGGATTACAGGTATTCGGTGACACAGAAAGCAACTTGTCACGTTTTATAACACGAATTACACGCATAGACATTTATTTCTCAGAGTATGAAGTGAATAATAACATTAGCAAGGCTCTTATCATGTGCAACGATAGTACTGCACAGTGCTAATAATGTCTAACCACATTTAAATCGAGAAGCACATGCCCTCTCGGAGCTTGGAATGTTAGCTATGCCTTACATTCAATTTAACTCAAAATATAATTTAGCCAAATTTAGGACTGAATGCCGCAAATACAGAATAAGAGCTACTTATGTAGTAAATCAAGATCTCCCCATGTCGCGAGGGAGTAATGTTTGGCACATTCATTTTAACCTAAAATGAAATGGAATCAAAATTATAAATACGATTTGTAACATAACCTCAAATTACTGAACGATAACCACACATACTTCTGAAACAGGTAGATAACCTTAATACATATCAAAGCACGACCTATTATGCACATAAAAGGGTTGCTCAACGGAAAAATGTATGATGCGAAAATTGAATGTAATACAATTTGAATATAGCATTGATTCGAATCTCGCTGTATACCTAAGTCATGTGCCACACCAATTCGCATAAGTTTTTTACTCTCTCAAATTCATTATAAACTTCAGAATTCGTCTAACATTAAAATAAGGTTTATTAATAATTTTATTATCAAACGAACTTATAGCGCCACACTCCTCCTCACTATTCATTATAATACTATTATCTACATCAAATCGGCGTATTTTATTCTGGCAACTACTATATTTAATATATAATTAAAAGGAAATATATTTCTCTATGTGTTTTTATTTTAAAAATATAGAGTTCCATTTCAGAGTTTTAAATGTGCTTGTCTGATTGAGAAATAGTATGGTTTCACAATCCGATATTCATGGAATTAATTATCGCTCTAATTATTACTAATAGCTCCAAGTGATTATGTGTTTTATTTTTGTAAAATAATGTACAGTAAAGTCTTTCTACATTGCTCGAGGACTAGCATGCCTACTACAGAATAGTTTAAAATTGGAATGAAAACTATTCTCTACTACTACTTCACGAATTATTGTGAGAATAACGTTTTTAAATGCGTGTGAAAATTCAAAATTCATGTCTATCATAATATACATTCTAATATCGAAAATATTCTATAGTGCCTATTATACTTTACTTTGGTTTCATCTACCTAACCACTGGCCACGAATGAACAAACAACGCGTACGCAGTTCATTCCTTCTGCAAGGAATTTTATTCATTCGACTGTTTACAGATTTAAAACTGATGTTGGCTAGAAATACAAAATCGGAGACAAATTCAACGCCATTGCTAGGATTTGAACTGGCCTATCATGGTCATACACACATTTATGTGAAAATATAACATTATTATTGTTAGTATTACAATTTAATAAAGGTATGTTGGATACATTGTCTGTGATTCATGGCCAGCTTGATTCGTCATCACTGGTTTGTTATGCTGCGGTTTGTTGAAACTTTCGTGGCAATTTGCATATTATTGATAACCAGGCTGCTCCTAAACTTCAAGCTGTTTTCGGCACCGAAATAATTATGAATGGTTATAAAGTGCAAAGTTATGATTCTAGAACTACGTGTTACAAAATACAAGCGCAGGCGCTGTGACTCCTTACAGTAAGGTAAACTAATGACAGTGAATAAGGTTATCTTTTGTGGAAAATTGTATCTTTTGCTAATAATATACACTACCCGCACTATTTTTAGTGTTCTCTTATGTTGTAAAACTGACGGACAAAAACGAAGGAGATACGTCATATTTTGCACGGATTCGTTGGCATCAAATGGGAATTGAAAATCGCTAGTTTGATGCAGTTTTGAG